>CM056732.1:10070000-12470000 GCA_029844215.1 Przewalskia tangutica | reverse complement strand
GCATTTTGGTGGAGATTTTGAAGATTTTACAATGCGCGAATCATATGTATGGGTTGAGAGTGAGTCTCAATTGCGGGAGCTTGCGGAGGTGTTGAGTAAAGAGAGAGTGTTTGGAGTTGATACAGAGCAACATAGTTTGAGATCATTTCTAGGCTTCACAGCACTAATTCAGGTTGTTGTAATACTTGCTCAAATAGTAACCATTTGTTCAAGTTGGTGCTTAATGTTTTATGTGATGTTAAGGGGTGTGTTTAGTATATCGTAAAAATGTTATCTTGATGGAAATCTTTGCCAAGGTTGCCTTTTAGGGTGTGTTTGGTATGATGGAAAATGTTTTTCAAGAAAATATGTGATTTTCCTACTCATTTTCTTGTGTTTGGTAAGCAAGTTCGAAAATGTCATTTTAAGAGCATTTGCATATATTCAAAGCAAAACACGATGAGGTTTTTGAATTTGGAGTGCAACTTTTGGTGGTGGGGGTGAGAGGTGGGGTAAGGTGAGGGGGTAAAGGATGCGTATGGGGTGGGTTGAGGTTGCGTTGGTGTGGGTTGAGGTTGCGTTGGTGTGTTTTTATTGATCCTGAAACTGTCTTCTTCCAAATTTTTAAGGAAAACATATTCCAAGATATTTAGCGCAACCAAACAAGGGAAATTAGGAAAACATTTTCCACCATGCCAAACACGCCCTTAAAGTTGTCGTAAAATGTTCTTGATGGAAATCTTTTCTAGGTTACCTTTTATTGTTGACAATATTTTTCAAAGGGAAAAGTTTTATACTGAGATTTATGCTATTGATGGATATATTAACATTGTTATCAATTTTAATCACTCAAAATTGTAACGAACACTCCACTTCCGTGACTCAATCTGTGATCCCTTCTATTGTTATTTATATCCCAACCAAACACTGCAAAATGTTTTTCTAAGAAAACAATTTGTATCATTGTAATATACCTTTTGCATGTTCTGAGCAGATATCAACTGAAAGGGAAGATTATCTTGTGGATACAATAGCTCTGCATGATGTAATGGCGATTCTTCGGCCTGTATTTGCAAATCCAGAAATTTGCAAGGTGACCTTGTTAATTTATGTGCTGATTAATGGTTGTATTTCTTATTTAATAATGTATACACTGCAAGCTGGTTGTATTAGAAAGGTTGCAGTATGCTAATTTCATAACCCACATTTATGGTGCATAGGGATTATCAGAATAGCTAATCTTGTGCTTCTTCCTAATAGTCCTCAATTGAGTCGTCAAAAGGTGTTGTTTTTCCCTGTCATAGGTATTCCATGGTGCAGATAACGATGTCCTTTGGCTTCAAAGGGATTTCCACATATATGTTGTTAATTTATTTGACACTGCAAAGGTAAGGTGTCAACTTAATGTATATTCTTTTTTCTAATGAAATGAAGATTTGTGTTTTTCTTGTGTATGGTTGACTTTGATGTTTCTTATTTAGTTTTAAGCCGCTGTTGTTTTGTTATAGGCTTGTGATGTGTTGTCTAAACCACAAAGGTCTTTGGCATATTTGCTGGATACGTACTGTGGCATTATCGCAAATAAACTATTACAGGTATAGAAAGAAGCTTGCTGGAAACATCATCTGTTTTTATATACTCTTCGATTTCCTCCCCTATCTTTACTGTTGATGAGTTGTGATGGATGGATTTTTTTAATCTATATTTCTTTATTATTATTAGTGTCATTTTTGGTGGATTTGAATTCTGAGTGGAACTTAGGAATGTAATAGATTTTCATAGAACTTTGGAAAGGAATACATAAAGGCTGCGAGGGTTCTAGATTGTCTCTCTCTCTCTCTCAACGTTACTTTGATTTCCCTTTTTCTCAGAGTAGATACATAAAGACTAATCGTGTCCCTTGAAGTAAAGAGTTCCTTAAATAATGGAGCTATTAGATTAAAGCTGCAAATTAAGTGATTAGATAGGTAGTGTGACCGCAACACTGGTGTTGTCCTTTCTTGATACCATCTCACACTTAAATTGTTAGAGAAGCATGATTTGCACTTATAATGCGTGTGAGCAGAGTGGACACTTTTGAATAGGAATATAAGACACTGGCTATTTCTCTTTGGTATAGGTGACACTGTGGTTTATGAACCTAAAGTGGCTGGCCGCTATCCTCTATAGTCAGCAAACATGATTTTCAGTGGATACATTGGTGATTTGAGCATGTTTCATGCTATACTGTAGTCTTGGTGCACTGCTCTTATAGTTGAGCTGGAAAAATCTTGATCTAAACTACAGTTCTACTCTTTATTAAAACTTTAGAAAGAAGACTGGAGGCAACGTCCACTACCAGCTGAAATGGTGCAGTATGCTCGAACTGATGCACACTATTTGATGTACATCGCGCATCGTCTTTCTTCCGAGCTCAAACAACAGGATACTGGTATGCGTCTCCATTTATATACATAAATGAAAATTAGTCTTCTGCTACCAACTCTCTTGACTAATATGTGAAAGTGTTTATACTTATTATCTGTATGAGTGGATTGGAGAGCTTGCTGAGTTCCTCTCAGTATACACTTCTACGAAGTTGTTATTTGGATGCAAATTATGGTTTGTTGAGCATCTCTGAGGTTGAAGGAAGTGTGTTTTTATTCAGCTCTTTTACTATACAAACAATCCCTTGTAGGCAGGTTCTGAAGGAAGTTTTTGGTAATTATTATTGGGTTCATGCCCTCTTTCACTTATTAAGAATTGCTGTTGAATTTAGTAAATCTTTAAACTAAATGTGACATGAAATTTGAAGGAACTTAAATTGTTCCGCCGTCCCAATTTATATGACATTGTTTCAATATATTTTTGGAAAAAAAAATTCGTTCTATATTGCGGCCCTTCCTAGACCCCACTTGTGGGATTACACTGGATATGTTGTTGTAATCCTTTAACTAATTGACTCATCTGAAGTATCAAAATCCTGAAGATATTTGTGTAACAGAAAATTCATCACATCTCAGAGACAAGTTCAGTTTTGTTCTTGAGGCCACGCGGCGTTCCAATGCAATCTGCTTAACACTTTTCTCAAAAGAGAGTGAAACTTACCCAGGAGAGTCTGTTGCATCATCTATAATCTCCCGTTATCAGAGTGATCAGGGAAATTTTATGTTAAGTTCTGATGAGTCGAAGGTACTATTCTTTGTATGCTCTTTTTCTTCTTTAGACAGCTTGATTTCCGAGTGCTGATTACTTCTTTTTTGGTGTTAGTTCCATGAACTCGTGAGGCGATTGTGTGCTTGGAGAGATTTAATGGTAAGTGGTATTTGGATCATAATACACCTCTTTATCATCATAATGTCATGTGACATATTCTTTTTCAATTAAGGGGAAAATCAAGGTTTTATCTGTGAACATTTCTCGTCTACTACTGATGGAGATGGATGGTGGTGAGCTAATTGGGGAAAATGGCCAGATAAAAAGGGGGTTGATGTCTTTTTCCCCCTTAAAGACGGGGTTGATATCTGATAGCGCTTTTCTGTGCTCTTCTCCCAAGAAGTGGCTATTAGGTGTTGTGGCACCATAAGGAATAGTATGTGACCGCTTGGTGATAGTTGAGTGTTTTTATTTTGAAGACTGCTTCAATTGGCTAGTAATGTGAGTACTGAAAAGGAGTATATTGGGTGAAATATTTTGGTTTTAGATAACAGTACATTTTCATAATTAATTGATTTATATGATAAGAGATCATATCTATATCATTTTTTAAAATTATCTTTTTGGAGGAGAAATGTAAGTACTGATTTTTCAGTTGTTTATTTTTCTCTTTTGTTTTAATACAGTCGCTTCATCTGCTCAATGTTCAGAGATAACTAGAAGTATAATCCAAGTAGCTGTAAGCATTGAAGGATTGCCATAGATGCATTTTGAATGCTTTCTTGGTACTAATAATTAGAAGTTGATTTCAGAAATTTTGCACATTGTATCTGATTGCTTTTTGCAATATTCCATTAGGAATTACCAAAACACTGTTGTCTATTTTTGTATGATTTCAACACGGCTACAAGTGGATTTCCTGTATAGCAGATATAAGCGACCTGAATGAAGATCCAGAGCGTTACCCCCTCCCATTCGAGGCCGGATGGCCGCGCCCCACAAGCACCCAATCTTATATTCCAATTATGGCAGTCCTTTTCTTTCTTTTTATATAGAGGTTAACACCTTAGTTGTTCAAGTTTTCCATCTGCATAACTTCACTTTAACATTTATTTGGTGCACATCGTATTGGCGCTCAGGTCATTCCAAAGAAAGGAAGCTTCAAGTATCTCGGGTCTATTATCCAAGGGAATGGAGTGATTGATGACGATGTCACACATCGTATTGGTGTAGGGTGGATGAAATGGAGGCTCACATCTGGAGTCTTGTGCGATAAAAAAGTGCCACCAAAACTTAAAATAGGGTGGTAGTTAGACCGACTATGTTGTATGGGGCGGAGTGTTGGCCGGTCAAGACTTCGCACATCCAAAAGATGAAAGTTGTGGAGATGAGGATGCTGAGATGGAGGTGTGGGCATACAATGAGGGATATGATTAGAAATGATGATATCTGGTACAGTGAGAGTGAGAGTGACCTCGGTGGAGGATAAGATGCGGGAAGCGAGGTTGAGATGGTTTGGGCATATGCAGAGTATAGGCACAAATGCCCCAATGCGGAGGTGTGAGAGGTTGGCTATGGGCGAGTTTAGGAGGGGTAGAGGTAGGCCGAAGAAGTATTGGAGAGAGGTGATTAGATGTGATATGACGCAGGTGCAACTTACTGAGGACATGACCTTAGATAGAGGTTGTGGAGGATACGAATTAGGGTAGAAGGTTAGTAGGTAGTTGAGCGTAGTTGTACTTACGCTTACATATTGGTAGTTGTAGTGTTATTATTGTAGCCCTGCTTAACATATCATACTAGTAGGCGCAATATTGTTTTATACTCCATGTCCTTTGATTTCTGCTCTGTTGTATGCTCTTTCGTGTACTTTGTTTATCTTATTTACCTGCGTTAGTTACTGCTTCATTTTTCAGAATGACTTATCATGGCTTATTCGCTTTTGTTACTCTCATTTCCATTTTGCTTTAAATTTCTTGTCCGGGTCTGACCGTTTCTCTTGCTTTGCTTGTGCTTATGCTTATGCTTTGTCTTGAGCAGAGGGTCTTTCGGAAACAACCTCTCTACTTAACAAGGTAGAGGTAAGGTCTGCGTACACTCTACCATCCCAGACCCCACGTTGTGGGACTGGGTATGATGATGATGATTTATTTGGTGCACTTACATCTTGAAATCCAGTTTCGATTATTGATGTTTTGCTTATGTTCTTTGAGTTTAGCTTACTTAATTTAATTTGCATCTTTCTAGGCTCGTGTACATGATGAAAGCCTGAGATGTGTTTTATCTGAGCATGCCATTATTGCGCTTGCAGCTAAAGTTCCTACAACAGAATTGGATATATGCAACACAATATCTGAAGCTGATCAGAATCTAGACTCTCGGAGTAGTAGCAGCTTAATTCAATCTCTTTCACCTGTAGTTTGCAGTCACTTGGACGAGCTCGAGTACTTGTTTTTAGATGAAACAGGAAAGAATGATGACAATTGTAAGTTGATTCTTCAGAAATGCCTTGGGTCGGATGGGAGTTGTCCTCTTTCTGTATACAACTATGCTCTACTATCCAAAACTAGCTTGAAGATGCCAGTTAGATCTGCTTTCAAGCAAAATGGACTAAAAAATTCCAAGCAATTCGCTAAGAAGGCTTCTCGGAAGTTATTTGTCCAAAAATTTTCTTGCAAATCTCCTGTTTACCATAATTGTAGGATCTACGCAAATGACGGAAGATTATTATGTTATTGTGATCGTAGAAAACTTGAATGGTTAGTGAGATATCGGGTTTTCTTCTTTCTAGTCTTCTTCAATGATTGGTACTAAAGTTAATATGGGCTTTGAAACCTTGTTACAGGTATGTCAACCGAAATTTGGCAAAACTTATTGAAGAGGACCCTCCTGCTATAATGCTTCTTTTTGAACCTAAAGGTCGCCCTGAAGATGAGGGCAGTGATTTTTACATCCAAAGTAAGAGAAATATTTGTGTTGGCTGCGGTGAAGGAAATCACTATTTACGTTATCGAATCATACCTTCATGCTATAGAATGCACTTCCCTGAGCATTTAAAGAGCCATCGCTCTCATGACATCGTCCTTCTTTGTGTGAACTGCCATGAAGTTGCTCATGCTGCGGCTGAGAAATATAAGAGAAAGATAGCTACAGAATTTGGAATACCACTTTTTGTTCGTCGAATAGTTGATTCTAATCAAAATCAGAATTCATCAGGGTCATCTGTGCCAAAGTTAAATGCAGAGGAGGAAGGAGTATCTCCTCTGCAGTTGCGTACAGCAGCCATGGCGTTATTACGTCATGGACCAAGAATGCCAGCTACGCGCCGAGAAGAATTAATAATGGTATGAAAGTTTAGCATATTTAGTATGTACATGTACTCTTAGCATATAAATAAAAAAATCTTCAATATTTTATTGCTTAATATGCTAAAAATAATGCTTAGTTGCTCTTCTATAGATGTGTAACTGCTTGCAACCATAAATATTCTTTTTTCTTGGTGGCGTTGCCCTGTACATCGCTTGATGGACCTAATAAGTAGATTGATCAAGACTTGGCATCTGGTGGATAGCTGAATTTAGCCCTTCAAACGGAATGTATTTTGTGATTAGACACTAAATGTGTTTGATAACAACAACAGGTCATTTTATTTCTGGTGCCAGTTAGATCAACAACTACGCGTCAGTCTCAAACAAGTTGAGGTTGGCTCTATGATCCTCACTAACCATGTTACTGATGATGGTACCGACTAAAACATTATGATCCTCACTAACCATGTTACTGATGATGGTACCGACTAAAACATTCTTCAAATGTTAAGCAGAGACAGTTTAACTTAACTCTAAGAGGAAAATGCTGGTTTATGTTAAATGAGTAATAATCCCATATTTGAAGGTCAAGGACTTGTGATGGTTCAATATTCTATTTTACCATGTTTTGACTATATAGACTAAAAATATGATTAAATATCATAGCATATATAGATAATATTGTTGTAATCAAAATTACAACAAAAGACATATCAGCATGATTAGATGTTAAACTTTATAAAAGAAAAACATAATTAGATGTTAAAAGGGCGAAAAGTTGTATGTTGTTCCAAAATTTTGTGATAGGAGAAAACTCAGTTTTACATGTAGGGCTAATGTCCAGATAGTGCCCTTTTTGTTATTGTAGATACTTTCAATTGAATTACTTACATAGTTAAATTATTCAATAGTATCAATTTCATCCTTCATGTTTCAGTTCTATCAAAATCTAATTTCAATTTTTGTTGACAGCCCTCCAGGTTTGCTTTTCTCTGCTACTGAATGTGAAGTTGTAAACTTCTCATCTTTGATTCGCTTTCATCTTTGATCTCTTTCATTCTGGTTCTTTTTCTAGCTCCTTTCCTTTTTCCTTTTACTGCCCTCTTTTATGTGGAGTAGTTAATTGTTGTTGTTTGATGATCAATCTATTCACTCATAACGATTATATTTTCCATTACCGCGCTGGAACAATTTATTATCCCTTAGAAGAGAATTTTCAGTATCTGGTAATTTTGCTCAAGTTAATTATCAAAAAGGCTAGCATACAAAAAGGAGCAATATCTTGGTGTTTAAGTCAAATGTTGAATCTTGTCATCACTATCAAGTGCTTTGATTTGGCGACACCAATTGCTTTGTGCATGAACTTGTAACATGCTTATCATTAGAAATGGAAAAGAAGTAGACCTGACAAAAAGCTTGGCGCTGTTGTTAAAATAAAGGCCAACATTTTTTCACTGTGAAATATATACCACTCAATGGTGATAATACAGTCCTCTCTCGTTATCTGTTTTAGACCGGAGATGAAGTGTTTATATTATCCTTCAATTCTGTTTCTGTTGGTTCTTCTACCTTGGAGCTTTAACTCTTTCTTGTAACTTGATTCTGCAATAGCGAGTTAAATTTGAATGAGTTGCTTTGGACGCACTTGCTGAATTTTTCGACATCTTTGTATTTATTTTTGATGTCTTAGTCATCTGTTCTCTGACATCTTTACACTCTCCATCAATTTAAGTAATCCTTTCAATTTGTCGCTGAGTTACTTAGTTTAAAACTGCTAATAGTTGAACGCTTTCTTATTGTCTTTGTTATTGTAGATTGTCAGGAACTATTATGGTGGACGTGAAGTTTCTGACGAAGATCTCCAAAGAGCTTTGTCAGTTGGGATTAGTTCTAATAGGAGAAGGCGATTTGAGAAAAGGAGAATGTTAGCTTGCAAAGCTTCTAGTAGAAGTACCACACCAGATGATAAGCTAGATAATAAGCAAGCCAAAGGAACATCTCCACCAGAGGAAATTTCAGATAATTCAAGAAACAGGGAAGAAAGTGCTAACATTTTAACAATAGAGGACATGAATGTTAGTGATCCGAATTTTGGGGTCAATGGTGGGTTCTCCATTGTTCATAACAATGATGTCCCACTCGAAAGTGAATTTTTAGTGAAACTTGATGATATACTTCCGGAGTCATATGTTGATGAAAGCTGCGATGTGTCTAATGGAACTGCTAATTCCATTGATGATATGAATGTTACAGTACCATCCAAACGAGAAAACTCAAAGCTCTCACTATTAGGGCATGGACCACATGGGAAGCAAGTTGTTAATCATCTACTCAAGGAGCATGGGGAGGAGGGAATTCGTGATTTTTGTCAGAGATGGAGACAAGTTTTTGTTGAAGCTGTTCATCCACGCTTCTTACCTGCTGGCTGGGATATAATGCACAGGTTAGAAATCCACTATAACATTTGATCTTTTAAAGTGAAAAAAGATTTTATATGACCAATACAAAATGATATTTGACCTTTCATTTTAACAACTACATGTTAGCTTCAAGATACTACCACAAGATGAGAGGTTTAAATTGTGATATGTTTGAGAAGTTGAAGTATGAATATTATGCTGGCAGAGCATAATTAGGACACTTTGAAATATAGTAAAAGAACACACCATAGAATAAAATCAGTCCCAGCAATATGTGCTAGCGTAAATATGCATAAGCACAGAAAAGAGGTGAATTTTGGGGATAAATTAATATTTGGCGCAAAGAGAGTTGGTGCATCTAAGAAATAAACATGTCCTCTCTTCTTTTCAAAAACTAGCACCATTCTCTTATCTATTTTTCTTGGGGTAACCTTAAAATGGAAGGTGCTAATGTTGTTTTCGTCAAATGCTATATATCTTGTCTGCTGCATCTTTATAGCAAGCGAACTGTGAAAGCTGTTAATTAGCATTCTTAGAGGCATCATAGATCACGGATCATATAGACGTGCAACTTTAGTTTGTGGAAGCAATTCGGGTTTAGTTGTCGATTTTGGATTTATGCGAAGCGAATAGTCTTTTTGGTGACATTTACTTTTTCGTTGTTCAAAGGCACTGATGTGGCACATATTTTTGCCAGTGGTAGAAGAGACTTCGGAGAGTTCAGCATCTACAATCCTTGTGTGAAAAGAACTCCTGCATCTGCTTATGAGCAGTAGTGACTATGATAAAGGCAAGTAACAGATACTGCAACTTTCTCTGACCAGTCTCTCCGTTTCTCTGTTTAGTTGTGAGGTTGAGTGGTTGCTAGATGATGCTGTCTTCTTGTACTAATAGAAGTTTCAATCATCCAGTTCTCTTAGTTTCCTGTTGCTACTATATTTTCTCGTCACGATTTATTTGTTATGTATTTCCTTGAAAGCTTTAGATGATTTGATATTCTTAGAAAAAGAACAATGTACCAACTAAAAAGCACATGAAAAAACGTACTTTGAATGTTGGAGTCATTTGCTTTGTGTTACAGAGGGATGACTTCTTTTCCCCTTATCAGACAAGTTACATCTTTTTTTTTTCTTTTTTCACTTTAGAATTGATCTTAACAACATGTGTGGTTAGGCAATCAATAATGGCCTATAGTTCTATATTACTGGAGTATTTCATTAGTTTTCCCAAGTCTTCTCATCTTCACACCTTCACTTTCTTTCCCCAAATAGCTCCACCAGGGTCTTTTCTATTCTTTATATTGTGCCTAATCTTATCTTTTCCTCAACTGATTTTGTGTTTTGTACAGATCACTCAAACTTTAGTAGAGCCTACAGCTTATGAAAACGATGTCTAGTGTAGTACTACCTTAGTTTAAGAAAGTTAGAGAATTTTTTGAATTTTGTGGTCTTTAATTAAAAATGTAAATTAAACATATGTATAATTGTATAAAAAAAATATTGAAGTGTGGCTTTGAGAATGTCACGTAGATGTTGGAATTAGAAAACTGGTCGATGACCCTTTAAACTTGTTACTAGTAAATTTCATTTAGACACTTTAACTATAGCTTGTTTGAATTGAGCACATAAAGTGTTCCTATTAGACATTTTTAGTTCAAATTTAATATCCTTTTAGTGCGTGTTCTTAGACGTCTATTAGGAAAAGTTAAGTTAACCACAAATATGTCATTTTCTTTAATTATGTATATCAGTCTCAATTGAACGTGCTTGAGATTTTACAGCTTGTTGATACTAATATGTACAGTCAAAGAAGGTTACATATTTTAAGTGGGTTTTTTAAACCCCTCCTCTCAGGAGCCCCCCTTTCGCTCTTTTGGTGACTCGAACCCCTAGCTTTTGGGTTGGAGGTGGATGGTGCTTACCATCTAAGCAACTCTTTCTTGTCATATGTTAACTGTTGATGTTGGATAGGATGTTGTGACAACATCTGTGAAAGCTCAGGACATCTTCAGGATGTTGCCTGCGATGTTGTGACAACATTCCTGACAACATCTCTGTAACGATTTTGCCTATTTTTCCGGTCAAAACAGGACGTGTTACTGTAAGTAAAAAATGACCTAGGCAAGCTTACAATGTTGATGTGTTTAAAACGTGGTAAAAGAAACAGTCAAAGACTTGGAGAAGAAGCAGCGTGAAGACCAAGTCCAACACTGAGAAATTTCAGGAGAAAAAATCGGTCCAAGCAGTTGCCTTCTTTTACTCAACCTCCACAACCAATCAGTGAGGATTTCAAGGAAAGCTCTACACTATAAAAAGAGGAGAGATTCACAGTATCGATATCCAGATTTGTAGAAGAATTTCCCAGAGAGCTCTCGGATTTTACCTTAGAAAACTGGATCAACACACCTAACCTAAAGTTGTTTTAACAACATCTAGTCTCACATTACAATTGCTATCTTGATTCTAGATTAAGCTTAATGTTCAAGCGATTGTAATGAAGATGTATTTTGTCTTAGACTTTTGTACTTTAGGCGAAGTCATCTGCGATTTTATTTTTGTTTGTAACGCTCAATTTGTAAAAGAAATTAATTTGTAATTGTATATAATTTATACAATTCTTTTGGTCATCGACCATCAAGGGATATATATATATATACCCTTGAAAATATAAATTTTGTGTCTCTTTACTTTTTTTCGCTGCATTTACTCTACAAAGGTTTATACTGTTTTATCACAATGTTGCCTCAGATATTGACACAACATTGAAGGCAACATCCAGTGACTGTTTTTGTTGTTCTAGCTTTTGCGATTTTAATCTTACGCTTTTTACTAATCCGTAGCCTCGGGACCCAACAAAGTGGTATCAGAGCCTGCACTTGATACAATAAGTGTTTGATTCTGAATATTACGGCTATGGACTCAGCTTTACAAAACGTTGATAGACTTCCAATACTTGACGGATCTAACTACGCCTACTGGAAAACTCGACTACGTTCGCACATCAAATCCATTGATGTTCGAGCATGAAGATCTGTTTCCGAAGACTGTGATTCCCAAGTACCTAGCAGACGAAGATGATAATATTCTCACTAAACCCGAGTCTGAATGGAAAATGGAAGAGATCAACAGTGCGGGCTTTAACAAAAAGGCCCTAAATGCGATTTTTGGATGAGTAGATATCTATATGTTCAAACTTATCCAGAATTGTACAACGGCCAAGGATGCTTGAGAAACCTTACAAACCCATTGTGAGGGTACCTCAAGTGTTCGACGTACAAAGCTTCACATGATCTTGAGTCAATACGAACACTTAAGGATGGAAGAGTCTGACGACATAAAATCCTATTTTGAAAAGTTGATTGACATTGCTAATCAGTGTCAAGTGCTTGTGTCTCCATTAACCAACACACAACTTGTGGATAAAGCTCTCAGATCTCTTCCTGAAAGATTCAATACTAAGATTTGTGCTATTGAAGAGACCCATAATCTTGCTATTATGGATCTTCACGTTTTAATGAGCATCTTTCAAACATATGAGATGAACATGAAGAGCCAAAAAGATCTATATAAAGACAAGACTTTGACACTCCAATGACAAACTTCGGAATCTGATTTAGAAAACGAGGAAGAAAACCTGGAGGAACTGGGTAGTGATGCAACTATTGCCTTACTCGTCGATTCAATTCGGTGGTGAGAAAGATCAACACTGATCGAAATAAAGCCAAATATAAACAGCATCAAAACTCAATCTTCAATAAGCAGTCGAACAGATCACCTTCTGAGCAAAGAAATAACAATCCACTGAGGAAATCCAACTGTACCAATTTCAATCCCAAACAACTCGAGGGAGTGTAGTGTCATACATGCTCGAGTTGGGGACACTACGCTAATGAATGTGCGAACACCCTTAGGAAAATTGGTAATGTTATGTGGGTAACCCTCAGTGATGATGAGAACGAAGAGGAAGAAGGAGATCAAGAAGAAGAACAACCACAGGCAATGCTTGCAGCCATGTTTGAACACTCACTGTCCGACGATGAAGATGCTGTTGACGATGTTGCGACAACATCAAAAACAACATCGGATTCCACATCTGGAATGTCTGCACCATTAGAGAGGTATGTATACTTTGATTATTCTTATGTAAATTGTTTTAGTGGATTTATTTCTTCAACTGAGGCTGCAGATTTGGATCTAGTTGACTCCAAAGACGAAACGATAAAGGAATTACAAAATATTTGCAAAGCCTTAATCACTAAATCTGAGCAACTAGACTTAAAAGTAAAATCATTGGCTCTTGAGAATAACAATTTAAAAGACACAATCAACCGATTAGAGGTGACACTTACCAAGAATGATCTAGAGCTTGGTAAGATTCGTGCACGATTGAACACAGCTGAGACCACGTTTCAAAGGCTTAACATGAGAACCTCCAAACTGGATGAAATAATGAACTTCAACAATCCACAAAGACTGGGCTTGGTTACCAATCTCCTAGGAAAACCAATACTTTCAGGATCCATAGTCAAACTGAGAGGATAAAATTTGTCAAAGAAAATGCTAGTAACTCTCAGAACGCTATGATTGGATCGAAGTTTGTATGTAGCTTCTGTAAAAGTCAGGACATCTTATGCCCCAATGCTACAAACTTCAAAACTCTGCACTCAGCCTATTGCCTAAAGTGTTGTCACTAATGTTGTCCAACATCATTGACAACATTCAAAGCAACAAGCCTGAGAGTAGAAGGAAGAAAAGGTTTGAAAAGGAGTGGGTACCCAAACTGAATCTGAGATGTAATGTGTGCATAACTGCCTTGCGTACCAACATTACAGGTTCTTGGTACTTCGATAGTGGTTGCTCACGTCATATGACAGGTACCAAAAGTCTTTTGAAGGAGTATGGAGCATTCAACGGAGGGTACGTGACTTTTGGAGGAGGAAGTGAGAGTAAGATTATTGATAGAGGAACTCTTAATGTTCCAAATGTACCAGCCTTGAAGAACATGCTTCATGTAGAAGGTTTAGTTGCTAATCTCCTTAGTATAAGTCAACTATGTGATGGCGATCTCGAGGTGAAATTCAACAAGCTTGGATGCAAGATTACAGATTCTGCAAACAAGTGTGTCATGTCAGGAACCCGAACCGGAGATAACTGCTATCTAGTAGGTAGACAAGAGATTTGCAACTCCGCAAAGGTAGGTGACTTGACACTTTGGCACCAGAAGTTGGGACATGTCAACTATGACACATTGGAGAAACTGATCTCATTTGAAGTTGTCAGAGGCATTCCCAGACTGGATTCAAAAGATAAAACACTGTGTGAAGATTGTTTGAAGGGAAAGCAGACCCGAGTCTCTCACAATGTTGTCCAACATGACGGACAAAATTCAGGTACGTCTCATTGTTTTTAATTATTGCATATGGATCTTATGGGTCCAATTGAGGTAGATAACCTAGGAGGAATGAGATACTCTTATGTGATTGTTGATGATTTTTCTAGATTTACTTGGATATATTTTTTAAAGAAAAAATCACAAACCTTTGAGATGTTTAGAACACTTTACTCTAGAATAAGGAATCTGTTTTGTTCTTCAATTTTCAAAATAAGATCTGATCATGAAAAGGAATTTGAAAATCAAATCTTTGCAAAATTCTGTGAAAAGAAAGGCATATTTCATGAATTTTCGGCACCAAAAACACCTCAACAAAATGGGGTTGCCGAGAGAAGGAACATAACTTTACAGGAAATGGCAAGAGTGATGTTGAGTTCTAAGCAATTATCAAAGAGGTTTTGGCAAGAAACCTTGAACACAACATGTCACATAAGTAATAGAGTCTATCTAAGGCCAGGGACCAAGATGACACCCTATGAACTGTTAAATGGAAAGAAACCTACAGTGAGGTACTTCCATGTCTTTGGGTGTGTGTACTATATTCTAAATGACATGGATAAACTGACTAAATTTGGCTCTAAGAGCGACAATTGGATATTCGTTGGCTACTCACAAAATAGGCATGTCTACCGAATATACAATATTCGGACAAAAACCATCCAGGAGTCTGTTAATGTTATTTTCGATGACCTGCTGGATGTATCTGGTAGATCTTCAGAAAACAACATAGTAGTTGCAGTTGAAGAGGAGCAATCCACTGGAGCAACAGATGTTGTCCCAACATCAGAGGACACATCTGAACCTCAAAGAGAGAACACAGAGGATGATATCGGCGAGAGTGCGCATCGAAATAATGATTAAGTGAGAAGAGACCATCCATCGAGGATTAGAAGGAACCATTCACCCGATCAAGTGATAGGGGGAGTTTTTGAGCAGAGGTGAACAAGAGAGAAAGGGCCAGTAAACTATCGCGAAATAGTAAGGTATGTGTGTATGTCTGCCATATACCAACATGTTAGTCTTTCTTGTCTTACATCTACTATGAAACCTAAAAATATTGGGGAAGCATTGAAAGATAATTTTTGGATTCAAGCTATGCAAGAAGAGCTTGAGCAATTTACCCGAAATGAGGTTTGAGATTTGGTACCACGACCCAACAACACTAATGTTATTGGGACCAAGTGGATATTCAAAAACAAATCAGATGAGTTAGGGAAGATTGTGAGGAACAAAGCTCGACTTGTTACTCAAGGATATACACAAGTTGAAGGTATCAACTATGACGGACCTTTGCTCATGTGGCTAGACTTGAGTCAATAAGATTACTTCTTGCTATTGCTTGTTATTTGAAA
Organism: Przewalskia tangutica; assembly: GCA_029844215.1. Lineage (NCBI taxonomy): Eukaryota > Viridiplantae > Streptophyta > Magnoliopsida > Solanales > Solanaceae > Przewalskia > Przewalskia tangutica. The sequence goes on along the minus strand of CM056732.1, from coordinate 12,454,415 downwards.
ATTACCTTGCACCAAATGGACGTTAAAGGTGCAATCCTCAATAGATACTTGGACAAAGAAGTATACGTTGAACAACCAAAAGGATTCGAAGATCCTCACCATCCACATCATGTATACAAGCTCAAGAAAGCTTTGTATGGTCTAAAACAGGCACCACGTACATGATATGGTCATTTAACTAACTTTCTTATTGATTTTGGTTTTATCCCTGGAGAAGCTGACAAAACTTTATTTATTAAAAGACACGGAGTAGATGTAATCATAGCTCAAATCTATGTTAATGATATTGTCTTTGGCTCGACTACAAAAATTTTCTTAAAGTCGTTTGTAGAAGCAATGTCGACAACATTTAAGATGAGCGTGATTGGAGAACTAATATTTTTCTTAGGCTTGCAGATTAAACAGAATGAAGAAGGGATCTTTGTATCTCAAAGAAAGTACGCCAAGAATCTTGAGAAAATTTGGTCTGGAAAATGCTAAACACATGAAGACTCCAATGGGCTCAACGTAACATGTGTGTAAAAACGATGTTGGAGAAGATGTTGACCCAACATTGTACTGATCTATGATAGGTAGTCTTTTATACCTTACTGTCAGTCGCTCTGATATCATGTTTAGCGTGTGTGTTTGCGCCAGGTTTCAAGCCAGTCCCAAGGTATCTCATCTTAATGTTGTGAAGCGTATCATTCGATATGTTGCCGGTACAAGTGATTTGGGAATTTGGTACTCTAAAGACAATAATCCTAATCTAATAGGATATAGTGACTCGGATTGGGCCGGTGATGTAGACGATAGGAAAAACACTAGTGGTGGTTGTTTTTATCTTGACAATAATCTAGTCTCATGGTACAGTCGTAAACAAAATTGCGGGTCACTCTCGACTGCCGAATCCGAATATGTGGCAGCCGAAAGTTGTTGTGCTCAACTGATTTGGTTACGACATATGCTTGATGACTATGACATTTCTAACAACTCCATGATTTTGTACTGTGATAATCTGAGTGCTATTAATATTTCCAAGAATTCTGTTCAGCATTCACGTACAAAACACATAGACATAAAGACATCATTTTTAAGAGACTTAGTGGAAAAACAACTAGTTAAAATCGAACATGTTGATACTCTTTCTCAACTAGCTGACATTTTTACCAAACCCCTAGATCATGAGAGATTGTCTAGCTTGAAAAAATCTCTTGGTCTCTGTTTTCTTTGAAAATAAGAATGGCTAGGTAGATGTTGTCCGAAATGTTGTCCTAACATTCTGGGTAACATTTACTGTGTGAATAAATATACAGGATATGTGTTGTAGTGATGTTGCACTGTTTTTTTTTAAAGAATCAAGCATGACTTCACAAGGACACGATTTGAATGCGATACCGTTCTCTGCGATGATATATATATATAAATCAATTATGTATATCATAAAAAAAGAGTATCATAAGAAGGCGAAGCCTCTACTAAAGATTTGGTTTTATACAAAAAGAGTAAAGCTCTAAGTTTGGTACCGTTCTTATTCTATAGGAGTGCCATGTGCTTCAAGAAGGTTGAAAACTCCTTAATATTTTATTTTATTTTCTGTATGTGTTCAACTAAGTTGATTAAGGACAATGGTAAAATGTCACATTAGTCCAGCGATCAGTCTCATAGGGAACATATACAGAATAATCATTTTCCAAATCAGAAAATCCTTGGAGTCTCATAATGCTTGTTGAATTTTGAAATGTTGTCAACATCATTCACAACATCGTGTTTCAGTACATTGATCAATCTTGTTTTTTTTATTCTGGGTTATGGTATGTAACACGTCTCTCTAAATAACGAAAATCCAAAATTGGAGGACCGTTTCTTTTTAAATTTTTAATGATGTTTTGTGCTATGTAAAATCCTTTGTTTTAGGTATGTGAAGAGTTCTCATTATTTTATACTACCTAAATTTAAGGAAATAGAGTTTGAGTGTAATTGTAGTTTGTCATGATGAAAACCCTCAATTTTGTTTCTGCCTTGTCACATCAAGTCGCCTATCAATCCATCAAATGGAAGCCCAAATATCACCGTCAATTTTTCAAAGCCAAAACTTCTCTAACACGCCCAACTCGTCGAAACCCTTTCCCATGTCCATATCTCCAAAATCGACAAACACCAAAGAGTATTCCCCTATGTCAACAAGTCCACCAAATAGTAACAAGATGTATAAGCACTATGTAGCCATCAATGAATTGAAACCTGCTGAGGAAGACGCCACTGTAGCAATGATTCTGCTTGGTTCAGATGAGATTTTACAGGTTTGCTATCCAGGTGACTCATAAAACCCAATCGATGTTGATACAACATTTGATTTCTCCAACATTGCATCGAGAGAGTCAAAATCAACAATGTCGACCAGAAGATCAAAAAGGGTTTTTGAAAGCCAGTTCGGTGAAGGAGGTCTAGGGCAGAGTCGACTTTTCCTGTTGAAGAGTCGACTCTTCCTGTTGATATCTCCACAAGCATAAGCACTGGCACTAATTTCGATGTGCAAAGTCCTCCCAGCTCTCCATTAACATCCACTCTGTCAGATGAAGCCCAAAAAGAAGAAGAGGAGGAAATGTCAGATGACATTCCCCTAAGGAACTTCATTCCAAAGGGGACTCGCATAACATTCTGGAATTTTACACCAAATGTTGCCTCAACATCGAGAGCAACTGATAAGGCAAAAGACCCTGACTATGTTGCCACAACATCCGAGGCAACACCAGCACCCACCTCATCAAGACAGGAGCACACAAAATCTGAAACAGATTCTGAGGTAATGCCTTACTCCCCTTTGTTGTCATGCTCTGGTAGATGGAATTGGTTTAAGAATAGAGGAGTAAGAGGAGAAAAGGTGATTGACCATACTTCATTTTTCACCAATAATTTAGTCGAATTCTTGAGTAGTCGCAAAGTCTTGAGCTCTGTTTTTGGAAAGAGACCTTATTGTGAGAAAGTAATTAGGGTTTTCTATGCTAATCTGCAACTTGTTGTGAGGGACACCAACTCGAAGAAATTCGAGAAAGTGTATCTTTACAATGAAGTATACAACTTTACACCCGATACTATCAACTCCACACTTGAAATAAGTATTAATGAAAGAGAGTCTCAACCGAACACCACTGTTGAAGAACTCAATACAATGATCAAATACCTTATCGGGAATCTGATTACTGTTTGGGCCCCTCGCAGTCCTGTCTCTAAGCTCACTGCCTTGTTTGCCACCATGCACAAACTGTCTATATACAATTGGCTACCATCTCTCAACGAGACAGTTGTAACCCTTGACCAAGCATCACTGCTTTATAAACTTGGAAGGAACCAACAGGTTGACTTAGGAACCATTATTTTCAACCATGTTGCCAATTTGGCAGAAAAACAAAGCAACTCTGCCTTTCCATACCCCCTCCTTAATCTTCCAAATCCTGCTCAACAAGGCTTTAAGACTCGGAAAGGAGAGAAGCTGAGTCCAGCCTTAGAGGTTTACTCAGTACAGAGAGCAGTTGTAAACAGCAGGTACATGGTGATTGATCTGCCATAGAAGAAAGAAGAATGAGATTGTGATACATCGAAGGATGTTGTCAACATTCCTGACAACATTTATCATGGAAATGTTCCAATGTCCCCAGACTGGCCCCGAAAGCACATTGCTGAAATTGATAGGCAAATTCAAGAACTTGTGCGAGCCAAGAGTTATTATAAGGACATACTTTCTTCACAAAAGGGGGGAGATGATGTTGCTGATGATGCTGCTGGAAGCAGACATCCAGAGGGAGCTACTGAGGGTGCAGAGCCAAGCTATGATGCAGGGGGAGAGGAGTTGAGATGATGCTGACTACTAGTTTCGTGGAGATGAAGATGTTGATATGTGTTGTTGATCAATGGATGGATTGGAATGATGAATTGTTGAAGGCTGACAATATGTTAATCTGTTTTTATTTGAATGTTGGATTCACAGACAATGAAATTATTTTTTGGTATGTAATATTTAACGATGGGATATTTAGGTTTGTTCTGGCAGATATATGTTGGTGATTATTTTCTAAACTATTTATATATGTTTGCATGACGTGGATTGTTATGACTGTAGACTGATTACGCATCTGCTGTAAGTAAGTCACGACGGACATAACATAACTCCTAACTAACCATAACATCGGTACTACATTGTTTGAGATTTTCTGCTGCAGGTTAAGGGAGAGCATAGCACTGATCCTACTGATTCTTGGAATGTAAGGGCTACATCGGGAATCAGTATCCTAGTCATTTTCGCATCGTATGAAGTTTTGTGAAGAAAGACAAAAAGGGGGAGATTGTTGATGTTGGATATGATGTTGTGACAACATCTGTGAAAGCTCATGATGACATCTTCTTGCCTGCGATGTTGTGACAACATTTCTGACAACATCTCTGTAACGAGTTTGCCTATTTTTCCTGCCAAAACATGATGTGTTACTGTGAGTAAAAAATGACCTAGGCAAGCTTACAATGTTGCTGTGTTTAAAACGTGGTAAAAGAAATAGTTAAAGACTTGGAGAAAAAGCAGTGTGAAGACCAAATCCAACGCTGAGATATTTCAGGAGAAAAAATCGATCCAATCAGCTGCCTTCTTTTACTCAACCAATCAGTGAGGATTTCAAGGGAAGCTCTACACTATAAATAGAGGAGTGCTTCACAGTATCGATATCCAGATTTGTATAAGAAGAATTTCCCAGAGAGCTCTCGGATTTTACCTTAGAAAACTGGATCAACACACCTAGCCTAAAGTTGTTTTAACAACATCTAGTATCACATTACAATTGCTATCTTGATTCTAGATTAAGCTTAATGTTCAAGCGATTGTAATGAAAATGTTGTATTTTGTCTTTTAGACTTTTGTACTTTAAGGCGAAGTCATCTACGACTTCATTTTGTTTGTAATTTCTTTTTCGTTTGTAACACTCAATTTGTAAAAGAAATTCATTTGTAATTGTATTTAATTTATACAATTATTTTGGTCATCGACCATCAAGAGATAATATATTTATATATACCCTTGAAAATATAAACTTTGTGTCTCTTTAATTTTTTCTCTGCATTTACTCTACAAAGGTTTATACTGTTTTATCACAATGTTGCCTTAGATGTTGACACAACATTGAAGGCAACATTCAGTGACTATTTTTGTTGTTCTAGGTTTTGCGATTTTAATCTTACGCTTTTTACTAATCCGTAGCCCCGGGATCCAACATTAACCTATATATACGTAATGAGTACTTTAGAATACCCGCAAAACTTTTTCCAAAGTTTGAACCAAAATATCTAATAATAACACTTTATAATGTATTCAACTCAATTGAAATGAATTGTATCTAAATGAAATTTACAAATTTAAGTTGTCAATGTATTAAACCTGGAGAATTATTAAACATGAAAGTGATAGTATCAATAGGCGTTTAATCATGCAATTTTAAAACACGATTTCATAATTTGATTTGAAATCACCGTTTGTTTATGCAATTTAGACATAAATTGTAATTTCATGTCATGATTTGAAATCTCAAATCATTTTAAAATGTGTGATTTGAGCTTCTAAATCATTATTTTAACTTTTTTAATATAAAATTTGACCCATAAATTTGTATTTTGTAAAAACAATTACAAATTAATAGATATATACTAATTGATCGATGTTTGAATATAATTATTCAAGATAAATCTATTGGATAGAATTTAGGGACGGAGGGAGTATCCTAAAGCAAGTGTCATGTGGATGCGCAAATAGATAAACTATATGGACCTTAGGAGAAGCAAGCACTTGGGTGAGGGTGAGCTCATAAAGTGTATGTAAAAAGAGCAAATCAAGGAAAGTGGGCCAAATGCACCAAAGATATTTCGTCAACTTGCTTTTCTGAACCAGCATGGAAGATTCTTCCAGGTATGCTATGCGTGTTGCGAACTTCCATAAATTTCCTTCAACATTATTGGTATTTTATGCTGAGTTTAGGTTTATACACTGATCTTATAAAATATTTATATAATTCAAGTTATTAGAGATATTTTATTATAAATATTAGTACTCCTTCCGACCACTGGCGGATCCATTAGCAACATGGTGGTGCAGTTGCACCACCAAATTTTTTAAAAAAATTTGTCTTCTAGGCATAAAAAAAAAAAAAATCTTCTAGGCATAAAAAATTAAAAAAAAAAAACTGCACCACTAAATTTTGTCTCCTGGATCCGCCACTGCTTCCGACCTAACTTATGTGCAGGTGTTATTATTTAGAGAATCAAATAACTTTCTTGATTATAATTTTCTTAACAATATTTTAAGTCATTAGTTATATTGACTTGTAGTAAATAGTATATTTTGTGTGTTTTTTTAATATGTAAATTTTATTTTAAAATATTTGAAAAATCTAAATTGAATTCATGGTCAAAATTACGTTATCTGGTTACAGGTAAATTGAGACAGAGAGTAATATGATATAATAGGTTAAAATTACATTGATAGTAAAAAAAAATTATCCGTGTATGTGCTAATTTTATAGATGAGTTATATCTGTTTGTTTTATTTTAGTTTAGACTAACATAAGGGATAAGGAGACCGTCAAACACAGAAAGTGACAACCTTTAGAAATTGGGAAGGATGACGTTAAGCCTAATGTTTGTTTTTTTTTCGTAATTCTGCACTTACAAATCACTTTTTAAAAATTTCGGACAAACACAAACTACTTATAAAAGCACTTCTCAAATGATTTAACCTAAAGCACTTTTAAAGAAGTACGTTTAATAAAAACTACTATGTAATTTTTAAAATAAGCTAATTTCAACAGTTTTGCAAATATATTTATCACATGACTTGAAACTTGAAAGTATATTTATATCCTAGAGACAATTTGTATTAGGACAAATGTACTTTATACACATTTGTAAACGTGTAAATATAGGAAACAATATATTTCCTATCCATAATTAGAATATTTTCATATATTGTGTAAATATAATTATGGTAAGACTAGGATTCATCTTTTGTATATGCTTAGGATTCCTATTGTATAAGAGATGAATAATGTACTCTATATATACCTTGATATTAATGAAAAATTTCCCAAGGGAGATTAATATCATCTTAAATGGTATCAAGAGCCTAAACACAAAACCCTAGATTTTTTTTCTTCCCTATCTCTTGAGTAAGCCGCCGCCGACCACCCACCCCCACCCTCGGGTATTGCGCCGCGGCTCTCCCCTCTCTCCACAAAATTCTTTGTTTTGTTTTTCTTCTTCATTCCTCTCTTCTCTAAATGGCTATCCCTGAATCTTCCACACTTTCTGAATCTTCTACCTCCACAAATTCCACCACCACGTTGTCATCCTCTTTTCATACAGCCCTAACTGTTACAAACATCAAGAACTCTATTCACATTATTCTTGATCAAGAAAACAGTCAGTATTCTCCTTGGGTTGAATTGTTTCGTAATCATGCATGTCTTTATAACGTGCTAGATCACATCGATGAAACCATTCCGCGCCCTCCGAAAGTTGATGAGTCTACTTGGCGTCGTCTAGACGCCGGCGTCAAACAGTGGATTTATGGTAGTATTTCTCAGGACCTTCTTCTTACTATCATGAAATCTGGCGCCACAGCCCTTGAGTTATGGAATCGTTTGGAGGAAATTTTTCAGGACAATAAGCACACCCGTGCTGTGTATTTAGAGGAGAAATTTAACAATACACGTCTTGAAACTTTTCCAATGTGATCGAGCATCGCAAGCGATTAAAGCATCGACGGATCAACTTCCGTTGTCGGCGAGCTCATTCATCGACACCAAGGGTGTTACAATTGATTGCTGGCCTTCCTAAAGGCGAATATGATACTTTGGCCACAATGATTCAATATATAGATATGTTACCCATCTTTAACAAAGCTCGCTCGCAGTTGTTGCTCGAAGAGACTCGACGTGCTAAGAAGGATGAGCACAGTCAGAAGGCATTAGCGGTCGAAACGCGCCCTCAAGATCCAACGCCGAAATCCTCAACCACGCAGGACGGTGGAAAGCGGTGGCGCCGCGGCGGAGGTCGTGGCCGTGGTGCGTGGCAAGTCGCGGTCGATAGAACCAAAGAATAAAGAATGTGGATCGCAGAACAAGCGGGTCGCGGCTCGCCGACCATTCACACATCGTCGCGGCGCCCCAATATAGAGCCGCGGTGCCCAGTTCAGAGCCGCGAAACCGAGTCCATTCCAGTACCAGCAGCCCTACAATCCGTATTCTTACCCTGGTTTGTTGGGCCCCGTTCTAGCCTCGCATCAGGTCCACTTCATGCAAGGTCAGACTTTGCAACCCTCATCCGGCATGACACCTACTGAGTTGGGACAGACATTCAGCACCCTCTCCATGCAACAACCTGACAATACTTGGTACATGGACTCCGATGTCATATCTCACGTCACCCAATCTGCAGGTACTATCCATAAACTGTTTAGTTTAAAGCATCCTCAATATGTTACAGTTGGTAGTGGACAACGCATTCCAGTTAAAGGGTATGGTACCTCATACACACAACCTCTTCATTCACCATTCTCCCTCAAAAACACCTTATATGCCCCACACATGATTAAGAACCTCATATCTGTCCGCCAATTTACTCGTAATAATTCTGTCTCCGTGGATTTTGACCCTTTTGGTTTTACTGTGAAAGATCTTCATACGGGGAACCTCTTACGAGATGCAATAGCACGGGGGATCTCTTGTTATACCCCGTAGTTCTGACCCTACGTATGAGAGCGTACGAAAGCTTGTAAGATTTAAAATTTTCAAAGGATAGGTTGACGGATTATTCCGGACGGGTTTTAGTCAACTTTAAGGCGGGTTATGACCCGGTTCATTGAGAGTTCCTAAGTGTTTCAAAGGCCTAGGGCATAGTTCGTGGAGTCTAGATTCCAACGCAACCAACCGTTCGTCGATAGGACGTCGGAGTAGGAAGTTATGAGAGTTACAAGTTCAGTGCGCAGTCGGACATAAATGTGTTTCGGACAAAGCGCGGCCGCGGCGCCGGATGCGCAGGCCGCGACGAAAATCGAGGGTTGCTGAAGTTGCAGCATGGCCGGCCGGATAGCAGGTCGCGCGCCAAAAGATCGTAGAGTCGGGGTTTCAGTGCGCCCGGCCAAGGCCGAGGCGGGATTTTTGGGCGGAAAAACTTAGAAAAGTCAGACTTTTCTTTTAAAAGACCTTGGGAGGGTGACAAGTGTCCCCCCCATCTGATTTCTTGCATGCAATATATTGACCAAGTCTTGAAGACTTGGTCATCTTCCAATTTCTCTCCCTCTCTCTAAAAATCAGCTCCTCATTCTCTCTACATTTCCAAAGGAAATCCAAGCCTAAGGAAAAATCTGAAAAGTTAAGAACAAAAAAGGAAGTTTGTGGCTAGCTTGTGGTGGTGTTCTTGGCAAGGAAGCTAGCAAGATATTTGGAATAAGTTTGGCTAAAACTCTAAGGTAATGATTCTTACTTTAGATTTAGTTTATAGTGTTGCATGTTAAGAAGAAAGAACTTGTGGTAGTAAATAATGCTCTTAGAGTCATTGCATGCTAGAAATGTGGTTTGGATATGAAAAATGGGTTAAGAAGAGATTATGAGCATGTTGTAGCCTAAAAACTACCTTAGAATTGTTAAGTGAATTGTTGTAACTTATGGGGCAGAATTTTACACACCCAAATTTAGGTGTGTAATCCCCTTTGAATTGTTGGATTGATTGAGCCTTAAATGTGGCAATTGGATGATAAATTCGGCCTTGTGAAAGGTGGCAAAGTATGTAGAAACAAAGGAAATGCTGCCCAATTTTCCATAGAATTTAGTGGCTTTGAGTTTAGATTATTCTACATTGAAATTAGAGGTTAATAAACGTACCATGGTTATTTTAGGTTGACATATTACTTGCGGTAGTTTGGACTTAGCAAGTGGATTGATCAACAAGGTATGTGAAGCTTTCCTACCTCTTGAGCATGAATAGATGTAACTATGTAGTACGGTAGACGTACAAGATTTGGTATTCTTACTTGTTTTAAGTATATAAAGACTTGTGTCGTTTTAAGAATGTATAAGTCCCTTAGTTAGGGGAAAAGTGTAATTTTTACTAAAGGGGAGGGTTAATATAACAACTTTATGGGAAGTTGGTTTATTAGCTTTATAAAAGATTAATGAGAAGAGATTTACTCTAAGTAAGACAAGTAAGGACAAATGATTTGATTTATGAAAGACAAATTGATTTTAAAGCATCAATTGCCCAAGAGCTTTATGTATGAAAAAGAGTCACTTTTAAAAGAATTGAAGTATGTAGTACTTGGGTTAAATTCCCGATTTTCTTTTATTAAAGATATGATTAAGTGTCTTAAGTAAACTAAAATGAGAGGGTATATGAACAAGACTAATAAGAAGTTATAAGTTTTCTTAACTTATTTATGATTATGATATGATGACAGTTTGAGCTAGGGTAAGAGTATATCCGGCGGGCAAGCCCCAAGATCGTTATACCACCTTCTCCGGTAAGAGTATGTCCGGCGGGCAAGCCCCAAGATCGCCATACCACCTTCTTCAGTAAGAGTATGTCCGGCGGCAAGCCCCAAGATCGCCATACCACCGCTTCAGCCAGTAGAGTATATCCGAGGAAAGTCCCCAAGATCGTTATACCATCCGCCGGTAAGAGTATATCCGGCGGAAAGTCCCCAAGATCGTTATACCACCTGCTGTGGATTTGCTACCCATGATGCGAGGAATACCTCACGCGAGTCCTTATGGGCTTACGCGGGTGAAATAGTCTCACGCGGCGGGTAGTCTACGCGAGAATACCTCGTGCGGCGTACACTATGCGAGAATACCTCATGCGGGTCCACAGGACCTATGCGTGAAATAGTCCCGAGTAGGGGTGCTTATTGATACTACGCGAGGTACCTGTTTTGATCCTAAGGCCCCTATTTTATGCAAGATTATATATATATACTTGTCACTCTCATTGTTAGTAAGGCACAAGAAAAGGTATTTTATTGTCTTCCATGACTCGGCTACTTTTAGACTTATGATATCTTTATTATAGTATTTTCCACTTTACATACTTGGTACATATCAGGTAACGACCCCCTTCCTGGGCCGCGCGTTCACGCCGCAGGTGGTAAAGGCGATTGAGGATCCTCGTTCTTAGGATCACTATTCCTGTCGAAGCTCCATTCTCCGGAGCTTGTCTATCGTACGGATATTCCCACGCTATAGGTATTTTGTACATTCGTGGTATGGCGGGCGTCCCGCCACACTTGTTATCTTTAAGTGCCTGGGTCACCTATGTGTTTTGGGCTATAAGAACCGTTGTACTACTATACTTTTGTTTAAAGAATGTTTTATGGCGGCTTTATCTACCGCGATGATGTTTACCTTTTTATAAGTTATGTGTTATGTATGTTCCGCTGTTATTCTCTGACATGTACCTGACAGGGTACCCCGGTAGGGTACCAGTCGCGGCCCCGGGGTCGGGTCGTGACATCTCTATCCATTCACTTTCACTTCCGCTGCCAGATCTTTCTCTCCCATCACTCTAGCGGTTGTTTCTTCTTCAACTTGGCATAATAGGTTTGGTCATCCAGGAGTCCCAGTTTTTAATTTTCTTAAGGCAACAATTTCATTGCTTGTAATGAGAAACTTGCCCAAAATTATGTTTCTTGCTCTTTAGGCAAACATATTCGTCTTACGTTTAAATCATCTACTAGTGTTACACTTGCTCCTTTTGATATTATACATGCCGATTTATGGACATCTCATATATCTAGTTCTCTCGGTCATAAATACTATCTTGTGTTTCTTGATGATTTTTCACACTATGTTTGGTTATATCCTCTTAAATTTAAATCGGAAGTATTTGTCAAATTTCTTGAGTTTCACAAGTTTATCCACACACAATTTGGAAAAAATATAAAACCATTTCAGTGCGATAATGGTCGTGAATTCAATAACTCTATGTTTCACCGGTTTTGTACAAATAACTGCATGGTTTTTCGCTTCTCCTGCCATCACACCTCACCACAAAACGGTAAAGCTGAAAGAATCATACGTACCATTAACAATATGATTCACACCTATTGATTCATGTCTCTCTCCCTCCTTCCTTCTGGGTATATGCTGCTAAAATGTCAGAATACATTCTAAATATTCTCCCTACTAGCACTCTTCACATTATGACCCCTACCGAAATCCTCTACCATAGAGTCCCCTCCTATGATCATGTATGAATTTTCGGTTATCTGTGTTATCCCAACCTCAGTTCTACCGCCCCTCACAAGCTTTCTCCTAGGTCTACTCCTTGTGTCTCCCTAGGATTTCCGCCAAACCATAGGGGCTATCTATGCTATGACTTGTCGACTCATCAAATCCACATATCTCGGCACGTCACATTCGACGAGACCACATTCCCGTTTTCGAATTTTCCAAAATTCCAAAAACAGGACTACTCATTTCTTGACGAGCCTGCCATCTTTCCCCTCATTCTCGAATAGCTCACGTCATCTGTTCCGTCGAACGCGGCCCCGAGGAAGCGCGCGGTGCCGATTTCGATGAGCAATCTTCAGAATACGTCGCCGGCGCGCGACCACGTCTTTGAGGCATCGCGGTGCCCAAACTTTAGAGAAGTCTGCCAACCTTCTAGCGCCGCGACGCTCGATCCAGGAGGCGCGACTCCTCCGACGGCTTCACCCCCACCTTCTCCTTATCTAACTTTACCCACCGTCTCAGACACCACTCCGCCACCCACTGTCCCTACTCATCTAATGAAAACCCATTCAAAGCATGAATCTTCAAACCCAAAGTCTATTTCAAGTTGTCTGCCCAAACCATATCTCCACTTCCAAAGAATCCAAAATTGGCCAAACAAGACCCTAATTGGAATGCGGCTATGTATGATGAATTTAATGCTTTTACTAAACAACATACGTGGGATCTAGTACCTAGACCTGAGGGGGTGAATGTAATTCAATGTATATGGCTTTTTCGTCACAAGTTCAGAGACAATGGGAATCTTGAGAGGTATAAGGCCCGTCTTGTGGCTAATGACACAAATCAGCAGGAGGACATTTATTGTGGAGAGATCTTCAGCCCGGTTGTCAAATCGGCTACTATTCGCACAGTTTTGAGCATTGCCATGGGCAAACACTGACCGATCCATCAACTTGATGTGAAGAATACATTCTTACATGGGGACTTGAGAGAAACAGTGTATATGCATCAACCACCTGGGTTCACCCATCCAGCAATCCCTCACTATGTGTGTCATCTCCGTAAGTCAATATATGGCTTGAAACAGGCTCCCCGTGCGTGGTATGATCGCTTTGCCAGGTATATCTTGCAGATTGGGTTTGTATGCAGCAAGAGTGATACATCACTCTTCATCTTTCATCGAGTAGTAGCCGCTACTTATTCTTGACGTGGATGATATTGTTACATTGCCTCGCCGGATAAATTGAAAAATGAGATTATTGTCTTGCTTAAGTCCGAATTTGCAATGACTGATTTGTAAAAGCTGAGTTATTTCTTGGGGTTATCTGTTACACCCCGAATTTTCAGGACATGGTTATAAGAACGTACGTAAGAACTCAAAAATGTTAAGATTTGAGTCTAGTAAAAATTTGTCGGAATTATGGAATTGCCGGAAAACGAAATATTGCGACGAATGGGAGGGCGACATGTGTCACCCCTAGATTGGTCTTGGACGAAATCAACATGGGTATAAGGGTCATTTGACCATTTTTAAGATGACAAGTCTTGCAAGTAGTAGAGCTTGATATTATTGACTTGGTCAATGGGACCACTTAGCATGATATTTAAAAGGGATGCATCCAAACCACACATATGTATTAATCTTAGCCCTCCATGTTGCTATATAAGGATACTAGTAGTGAGACAAGCTTTCTATACTTAGAAAATTTTCAAGAAAAATTGGATGAACAAGGTATTACTCTCGGGTTCAACAAGAAAGAAAAAGAAAAAAAAATTGTTTGTTGTCCAATAAGCTCCACACTTTAAACCAAGGTTCATGAGGGTATTGTAAGGGTATCTCAATAGAAAGATCCTGGAAAAATAGTGTTTTCGTATTAGTCGCAAGGTGAAAACCTAGTTGCTTTTCTAGGTTTTGATTGAAAGATTAGAGGGAAGTTGTTTGTGATATTCTAAGGGTCTCAAGTGGCGGATTGAGGTGTCAAAAAGAGGCTCTAAGTTGCTAAGGAGCGACTTTGGATTTGAAGTTGGATTAAGACTCGTTGAGGTAACAATCTTGTTCTCTTAAAGTGTTACAAGATTATATTGTTGTTAGCCTTACATTTTACTAGCATGATGTATATGTGTTGAAGATTTATAAGTGATATGGATGGTTGTAGCCTAAAATCCAAAATGACATATTAGCCATTTGAGATTGAATTACAATTTGGTCGTATTTAGAATCGTCGCATGTTACTTACTTGAAGATTGTAGTAGTTATAAGTGATTGCGACTTGATATCATGTTATGCTAACAATTTGGATTCAAAAGGAAATTGGATAAGAATTGGTGTTGTTGTATCTCAAGTTGCCGGATTTACACTTATAGTTGTATTAGTTTGATATCAATTGTGGGGCGGAATTTTACACGTCTAGTAGGCGTGTAATCCCCTATTGATAATTGCATAGTTGGGCCTTAAATGTGGCGTGTTTGGTTATTGAATTCGACCTTGAAAAAGGTGGCAAAGTATGTAGAAACAAAGGAAGTGCTGTCCGATTTTCCGTAGAATTTAGTGACTTTGCACTTATAATATTCTACGTCTGAAGTAAGAAGTTAATGGACGTATTATGGCCATTATAGGTTGAAGTACTAAGTATAGCGTATTCTACTTGAAGGATGGAATAGCTCAAGGTTGTAGTACATTGGAGCATTTTGCTACTTGTCGACAATCGTCGCGAGGTATGTGAACTTCTTCCTTCTTTTGGCATGATTCTATGTATGGAATATACATGTGGTAATATTTCATGTTCCCTCCTACTCTTAGAAGTTAAGAGGTATGTATGTGATTTACTCTATGTAAAGGTTATGTCTAGGTCATCCTAAGTTCTTACCAAGTCTTATGGGGGATGTTGGTAAGAGTCGTTAGGAGATATTTGGAGCCAAGTTGACTTGGCTAATTTTACGGCACAAATGAGAATAAGTATCGAACAAGCCATTGCAGCGTTAATAAAGGAAAATGTAATGACAATTGATTATATTAAAATGAGTAGAATTCTCCATCTGCATAGAAACTGAGATAAGACAAAATTGTATTACATTTTCTAGATCATGGCTACTTGAATAAGATCGTTATAAATAAGTATAACTTATTCACAACGCACCAAAGTATATGTTGCTTAATTTAAAAGAGTTTACGTATGGAGTTTTTAAGACTATGAACCTTGAATTCTTAAAAGGGTAAGAAACTTTATTTTTCAAGTTATGAGACTTGATTTCTAAAGGAAGAAATGACTTGATTTAATTGTATAGAATACATGATTTGGAAAGCATGGATTTCTTGATATTCTAAAGATAAGAGATTTTAAATTCTAAGTTTAGAAACTTGATTTCTAAGGTTAAGAGACTTGAAGTATTTTAAAAGTTACGTAACTTGAATTGAAAGTATAAGTCTCCTGGTTATAAAAAGAATGAATTAGTCTAAGGCATAAAGTTAGTATAACGGCTTTATGGAAAGTTGGTTATAATAACTTTATGGAAGATTAAGAGAATGGTTTTCTCTAGTAATATAAACAAAGAATGACTTGAAATAAAGAAGGGCAAATTGTTTTAAAGGTACCAATTGCTTAAGGTTTTAAGAAAGAAGTCACATGATTTAGAAGCCGGTAAATGTATATTCTAAAAGGTATTGTGACTTGTCTTGAAAAGTAGATATGACTTGATACTACGGTTGTTAGTATCTTGGAAGTTTTATTTGAAAAGAGTCATTTTAAAAGGATTAGAGGTGCGTGATGCGTTGAGTTAAATTCGGATTTTATATGACATTACCTGCGTCCAAGAATGGGCGGCGAGATTCCTTTATGGGACGGACTATATGACATTATCGCGTCCCGAAATGGGTCGGGCGAGATACCTTTATGGTCGACTATATGACATTATCGCGTCCGAAATGGTAGGCAAAGATACCTTTATGGCGGTATATGACATTATCGCGTCCGAAATGGGTCTGACGAGATACCTTTATGGCGGACTATATGACATTATCGCGTCGAGAAATGGGCGGGCGAGATACCTTACGGGCGCACTATGTGACTTTATCGCGTCCCAGTTGGCAAGGCGGTATAAGCGTCCCTCCATAAAGGTCGATTATGTTATGTAAGGTAAATAAGTTATATGGTAATGAACTTGATGATTTTCCTAAGTATATGTGTAATAAAGTGACTATAACTTTTATTGAAAAATGGGAAAAGATAATAAGGTACGATTAAGTTCACGAGATGGTAATGACATGGTAGGTTCTGTATTTACCCTTTTACACTTACCTCTGTCATGCTTTTATCTGAATATGTTTTAATTGTTGTACCTTACTTAGCTCCATATTCGTACTGTTGTTGCGACTCCCCGGGCTGCGTTAAATGCCCGCAGTATTAGGTGCATCGTTGGTGATCCTTGCTCTTAGGATCTCGGTTGATTTTGGGAAAAAGCTCCATTTACTCCGAGGCTTATCTCTTGTACAGTTTCCCTGAGGTTGTAGATTCATGTATATTCGTGGTATGGCGGGGCCTGTCCACTTGCTGTTGTTATGTTAAAACCCTTAGAGGTCTGTAGTCACATATTGTGGGTCAGTTTGTAGAGGAAATGAGGAAATTGCTTCGGTTGTATATATATATGTCCAGGAAGGTAGCCCTACCGGATAACCGGTTGTTTTATTTATGTTGTTTTATTTTATAAGTTTCATGCATGTTCCGTTGATTATCTCTAATTTATACCTGTAAGGGTGCTCAGGTAGGGCACCAGTCGCGGGCCCGGGGTCTGGTCGTGACAAAAGTGGTATCAGAGCAGTTAGTCCTCGGAAAGTGTCTACAGACCGTGTCTAGTAGAGTCTTGATTATCGGTGTGTTGTGCACCACATCTATAATCAGGAGGCTGCAGGACATTTAGGATTGGTTTCCATTCTTCTCTCTTTGAGATCGTGCGATAGAAAGTCATAGTAGGTTGAATCCTCTCGACCTATTCTTATGTAACGATTATGCCTCACGGGAGCGACCGAGGCCCGTGAAGGGCAAAGCGGCGTGAGGCGCTAGTGGTGCGCAGAGGTTACGGGACTCGCACGCACTATGCACGAGGTAGTAGGCGGATCAGCGAGTTCAGCCACGCCGACGATATTAGAAGGCCGAGGCGGCGGTAGCTCGAAGGTCCTGCATCGAGCCTCGATTCCGCGGCGAGCGATTTAGAATTATGGGAAGCGGTCGGGCTATTGACTAGCATAGTGGTAGGCGTGGCGAGCGAGTAGCTAACCCTGAGCCGCGGTTTGAGGATTCATGATTTTACGGGTTGTAGTCCACCCGAGTTCTATGGTTCGAGTGCGAGGAGGATCCGCAGGAGTTTATTCAGCGATTCTGGACTATGCAGTGCTTAGGGCCTCGGAGACAGAGTCAGTTGTGTTAGCTTCTTACCGATTACGCGATATTGCGTTGAACTGGTTTGAGTCATGGGAGCTGTCTAGAGGTGTGGGTGGTCTTCCAGCAGTTTGGGGTGATTTCACGGAGGCCTTTCTTGATCACTTTTTGCCTCCCGAAATGAGGAGAGTCCGTGTTGATAGGTTCTTGTCATTGAGGCAGAATGGGATGACCGTGAGTCTGACACAGGTTTGACTCGTTGGCGGTACGCGCATACTATTGTGGTGACATGGCGGGCGAGTTCACCGCTATGTGATGGGGCTGGACCGTTATATGATTCTGCGTATGCAGGAGTGGCCGCCCGGCGGTATGGATATTGCGGAGATGCAGCTTATGCCACGAGGATCAAGGCGAGAGAGAGAGACGGCCGGCCATACAGATCCGGCCAAGAGGCGAGCGGTCGGGTTTGAGGTAACTTTCGAGGCGGCCTCGGCTGAACTAGGTCTACATTACTGGCCCGGCGAGTGCTCCTCCACGATTTCCGTGGGGTTTCTGACCGGGAATGCGAGGCGGTCGGATCTCTAGAACTTGGTGCAGGAGATGGGAGTTCGATCGATCGAGGCCACCTTTGCCTCAATATGCCCAGTGTGATAGGCTCTATTCTGGGGTATGTCGCGCCGGTACGGGTGCTTGTTTTTCTTGTGGTCGTCTAGGCCATATGTTAAGAGAGTGTCCTTATAGATGGGGTCCTGGTGGGACAACACAGTCTACTAGATCAGTTGCGGGTTCTTCGCCTTCAATAGCTAGGCGGGGCGTTAAATGCGACAAGCTAGTGGCGAGAAGGTCGTGGTGGGAGTTCCCAGTTTTAGCGGTCCCTTGAACCGCCTATATGATTTCAGGTATGTCTTTGACCCTTTAGAAACTTCTATGCATGATAAAGTTGTTGTATGTTTAAGTGTCATGAACAGATTATATTGAGACTATGTATATGCTAGAAGGGGTTGGAAGTACGAAAGGATAATCTCTTTTTGGGCTTATGATGGACGGATATGCGTGTGCGAGGTATTAGGGCCATATGTGGCATAATTAGGTTTCATTAAGTGTAGTTTTATGAGATTATGCCAAGAAATGATAGATTGAGCTCCGAAAGAATATTCGAGGACGAATGTTTCTAAGGGGGGAAGAATGTTACACCCCGAATTTTCAGGACATGGTTATAAGAACGTACGTAAGAACTCAAAAATGTTAAGATTTGAGTCTAGTAAAAATTTGTCGGAATTATGGAATTGTCGGAAAACGAAATGTTGCGACGAATGGGAGGGCGACACGTGTCACCCCTAGATTGGTCTTGGACGAAATCAACATGGGTATAAGGGTCATTTGACCATTTTTAAGATGACAAGTCTTGCAAGTAGTAGAGCTTGATATTATTGACTTGGTCAATGGGACCACTTAGCATGATATTTAAAAGAGATGCATCCAAACCACACATATGTATTAATCTTAGCCCTCCATGTTGTTATATAAGGATACTAGTAGTGAGACAAGCTTTCTATACTTAGAAAATTTTCAAGAAAAATTGGATGAACAAGGTATTGCTCTCGGGTTCAACAAGAAAGAAAAAGAAAAAAAATTTGTTTGTTGTCCAATAAGCTCCATACTTTAAACCAAGGTTCATGAGGGTATTGTAAGGGTATCTCAATAGAAAGATCCCGGAAAAATAGCGTTTTCGTATTAGTCGCAAGGTGAAAACCTAGTTGCTTTTCTAGGTTTTGATTGGAAGATTAGAGGGAAGTTGTTTGTGATATTCTAAGGGTCTCAAGTGGCGGATTGAGGTGTCAAGAAGAGGCTCTAAGTTGCTAAGGAACGACTTTGGATTTGAAGTTGGATTAAGACTCGTTGAGGTAACAATCTTGTTCTCTTAAAGTGTTACAAGATTATATTGTTGTTAGCCTTACATTTTACTAGCATGATGTATATGTGTTGAAGATTTATAAGTGATATGGATGGTTGTAGCCTAAAATCCAAAATGACATATTAGCCATTTGAGATTGAATTACAATTTGGTCGTATTTAGAATCGTCGCATGTTACTTACTTGAAGATTGTAGTAGTTATAAGTGATTGCGACTTGATATCATGTTATGCTAACAATTTGGATTCAAAAGGAAATTGGATAAGAATTGGTGTTGTTGTATCTCAAGTTGCCGGATTTACACTTGTAGTTGTATTAGTTTGATATCAATTGTGGGGCGGAATTTTACACGTCTAGTAGGCGTGTAATCCCCTATTGATAATTGCATTGTTGGGCCTTAAATGTGGCGTGTTTGGTTATTGAATTCGGCCTTGAAAAAGGTGGCAAAGTATGTAGAAACAAAGGAAACGCTGTCCGATTTTCCGTAGAATTTAGTGACTTTGCACTTATAATATTCTACGTCTGAAGTAAGAAGTTAATGGACGTATTATGACCATTATAGGTTGAAGTACTAAGTATAGCGTATTCTACTTGAATGATGGAATAACTCAAGGTTGTAGTACATTGGAGCATTTTGCTACTTGTCGACAATCGTCGCGAGGTATGTGAACTTCTTCCTTCTTTTGGCATGATTCTATGTATGGAATATACATGTGGTAATATTTCATGTTCCCTCCTACTCTTAGAAGTTAAGAGGTGTGTATGTGATTTACTCTATGTAAAGGTTATGTCTAGGTCATCCTAAGTTCTTACCAATTCTTATGGGGGATGTTGGTAAGAGTCGTTAGGAGGTATTTGGAGCCAAGTTGGCTTGGCTAATTTTACGACACAAATGAGAATAAGTATCGAACAAGTCATTGCAGCGTTAATAAAGGAAAATGTAATGACAATTGATTATATTAAAATGAGTAGAATTCTCCATCTGCATAGAAACTAAGATAAGACAAAATTGTATTACATTTTCTAGATCATGGCTACTTGAATAAGATCGTTATAAATAAGTATAACTTATTCACAATGCACCAAAGTATATGTTGCTTAATTTAAAAGAGTTTACGTATGGAGTTTTTAAGACTATGAACCTTGAATTCTTAAAAGGGTAAGAAACTTTATTTTTCAAGTTATGAGACTTGATTTCTAAAGGAAGAAATGACTTGATTTAATTGTATAGAATACATGATTTGGAAAGCATGGATTTCTTGATATTCTAAAGATAAGAGATTTTAAATTCTAAGTTTAGAAACTTGATTTCTAAGGTTAAGAGACTTGAAGTATTTTAAAAGTTACGTAACTTGAATTGAAAGTATAAGTCTCCTGGTTATAAAAAGAATGAATTAGTCTAAGGCATAAAGTTAGTATAACGGCTTTATGGGAAGTTGGTTATAATAACTTTATGGAAGATTAAGAGAATGGTTTTCTCTAGTAATATAAACAAAGAATGACTTGAAATAAAGAAGGGCAAATTGTTTTAAAGGTACCAATTGCTTAAGGTTTTAAGAAAGAAGTCACGTGATTTAGAAGCCGGTAAATGTATATTCTAAAAGGTATTGTGACTTGTCTTGAAAAGTAGATATGACTTGATACTACGGTTGTTAGTATCTTGGAAGTTTTATTTGAAAAAGAGTCATTTTTAAAAGGATTAGAGGTGCGTAGTACGTTGGGTTAAATTCCCGGATTTTATATGACATTACCGCGTCCCAGCAATGGGTCGGGCAGTATACCTTTATGGACATACTATATGACATTATCGCGTCCCAGAAATGGGCCGGGCAGTATACCTTTATGGGCAGACTATATGACATTATCGCGTCCCAGAAATGGGTGGGCGAGATACCTTTATGGGCGGTATATGACATTATCGCGTCGAAATGGGTCGAAGATACCTTTATGGGCGGACTATATGACATTATCGCGTCGAAATGGGCGGGCGAGATACCTTTATGGGCGGACTATGTGACTTTATCGCGTCCCAGTTGGCCGACAAGGTATAAGCGTCCTCATAAAGGTCGGATTATGTTATGTAAGGTAAGTAAGTTATATGGTAATGAACTTGATGATTTTCCTAAGTATATGCGTATGAAAGTGACTATAACTTTTATTGAAAAATGGGAAAAGATAATAAGGTACGATTAAGTTCACGAGATGGTAATGACATGGTAGGTTCAGTATTTACCCTTTTACACTTACCTCTGCCATGCTTTTATACGAGATATGTTTTAATTGTTGTACCTTACTGCTCCATATTAAATTTGTTGTTATGACCCCAGCCGAAGTGCGTTAAATGCCGCAGTATTAGGTGCACAGTTAGTGATCCTTGCTCTTAGGATCTCGGTTGATTTTGGGAAAAAGCTCCATTTACTCCGAGGCTTATCTCTTGATGCAGTTTTCCACTGGGTTGTAGATTCATGTATATTCGGGGTATGGCGGGGCCTGTCCGCCACTGTTGTTATGTTAAAACTCTTAGAGTGCAGTAGTCACATATGTGGGTCGGTTTGTATAGGAAAGGCAAGCGCTTGATTGTGTATATATATGTCCAGGAAGGTAGCCCTACCGGCTAACCGGTTGTTTTATTTCTGTTGTTTTATTTTATAAGTTTCATGTATGTTCCGCTGATTATCTCTGATGTATACCTGTAAGGGTGCCCATGTAGGGCACGATGCGAGCTGGTCGGGTCGTGACATTATCGATGACAGTCATCAATCACATGTTCTTGTGTCAGCGTAAGTATGCAGATGAGATAGTGTACAGGGCTAAGATGGCGAATTGCAAAGTTATGCCTACTCCAGTCGATTCAAAATCTAAGCTCAGTGTTATGGATGGTGCTCCAGTCTCTGATCCTACTCTGTATAGGAGCCTTGCAGGTGGACTTCAGTATCTCACATTTACCAGGCCAGACATAGCTTATGTTGTTCAGCAGGTGTGCTTATTCATGCATGCCCTAGAGAGTCTCACTTCACTGCTCTTAAGCGTATCATTCGATATATTAAGGGTACTCTTGATTATGGTTTGCACCTATACACCCTCTGCGCCAAACAAGTTGCTCTCATATACGGATGCAGATTGGGCAGGGTGTCTGGACACGCGACGCTCCACCTCCGGCTTTTGTGTTTTATTAGGGGATAATCTGATTTCTTGGTACGCGGCGGCGTGCTACCCTATCTAGATCCGATCTGAGTGAAAGTCTGAGGCGTTGCAAATGTAGTAGCTGAGATTTGTTGGCTCAGAAACTTACTGTTAGAACTTCAGTGTCCTTTGCGTCAGACATCTATTGTGTACTGTGATAACATCTCTTCCATCTATTTGTCTCATAATCCGGTTCAGCATCAGCGAACCAAGCACATTGAGATAGACCTACACTTTGTTCGTGAGAAAGTTGTTCTAGGCCATGTTAGAGTGTTACATGTTCCATCATCCTATCAGTATGCAAACATATTTACCAAAGGATTTCCCAGACAGTTGTTTCTTGACTTCAGATCCAGTATCAGCGTCCGGCCTCCTCCCGCTCCGACTAAGGAGGTGTATAAACGTGTAAATATAGGAAACAATATATTCCCTACCCAATTAGAATATTTCCATATATTGTGTAAATATAATTATGGTAAGACTATGATTCCTCTTTTGTATAGGCTTAGGATTTCTATTGTATAAGGGATGAATATTGTACTCTATATATACCTTGATATTAATGAAAGACTCCCCAAGGGAGATTAATATCATCTTACAATATTCGTATTATAAGTAGAGATTAATATTTTGGCATTTGCATTTATTGAATTATTAGTTGATTGTTTATAATATTTTATAATATGCATCCGTAGAGGTTACGTGGTTATTAATAGTGTGAGATATTAATATTATAACGTAACTCTTAAAACAATCTCGACTAATGATCATCGAAAATGGGATATTGATGATATGTGATAAGTCGACATGTGGTCTGCATCATATCCTTAGAGGATGTGGTATGTCTCACATGTTATGAGTTATGGTAACTCATGATGGACACATGGATACTTAAGAAGTATTTGGTATACCCTGCTGATATACTATTTGTTATACATGTCTAAAGTATGATCAGCGTGTGAGAGATAAAAGTTCTTAGACTTGAGCTCGATACACACCTTGTCTGCAGAGTAATGTACTTTGATCCTGTCCTAAGCTCAAATACCTTATAGATTGAGACACGACTTGTATTTGGTATATTACGAAGTGGATTAAATGTGGTAGTTGAGCCAAGATTAGGATTCATTCCTCGAATGTATATTCGAGAGAGCATTCAGTTCTCATATGGTATTAGGTTGACTAAGTCGTTGGCCAACACAGTAGACATATCTATGATATGGTCTTGTTGTCAGCTAATATAGATGAGATATAATGATCAAGCCATTTGGATAGACACTTGGCAGATCCTAAGCTTGATCGAGTGTGTCGTGAATGAAAGAATTTTATCTTCCACATGAGGTTCGGATTTACGATTCGTAACTATACTTCACATATTGAGTTCGTCTTCCGGCGGCGTCTAGGAGTTCCGTGTAGACCCTAATGTGATTAGTGTCGATATGTGAAGGCGTGTAGGGTAACACTTAGTCAATTGTTCCGTCGATCTAAGGATGTAATGAGAGAGAATATAAATGTTCGATTTATGATCGAGACATTTGAATGAATAATGATTATTTAATTAAGTCAAAATTGAATTTCAGATTTAATTAAAAATGAAAACGAGGTAAAATTGGACTAGGGCCGCAGCTCATGGGACCAAGGACCGCGGCGCCTTAGCGTCGCGACGCCACCCATTAAGCGTCGCGGCGCCGCCAGTCCAGTGGGGTCCGATTGACCCACTTTGCCTCGTTTTCTAGGCCTGGCCCACTGGGAAGCCCTAGCTGCGTTTTACACAACTATAAATAGTGGGTTCCATCATTATTGTAACACACTTAACACTTATATCATTAAGATTATTCTCTCCTGAAACTCTGCAGGATTTTCTAGCTTTCCGAAAGAAAAATTACATCGGAGTTTTCAGAACTTGCAATCGAGGAACAGCTCACCCTCGGATTACATTTGAAGATTTCAGATTTGCAAAACCGTAAGTTTTCGATCGAAGTATTACGGTTAACATTATACATGTTGTATATTTGTTTTATCATTACATAATCATCCTGCAGTTCGTTGTCGGTTTTAAACCAAAATTTTCAAATTTTATTGCGTACACGAACCTAATAAAACTCTATATGGCTTACATTAATAAAAGCAAGGACAAAGACACATAGTACTGACTAATATTGCTCTTGTTACAAATATTGTGATTCTTTTATCGGACAAATATTGCTCTTTTTACAAGAGTTCTATGATGGCTTCGATCAATTTTCTGAGTAAGCATCACATTTTGACGTTTATTTGTATAGTTGTATGTAATATTTATTTATTCATACACTTTTTCACAAAAAGGTGGATCTCCCACCCCAGGATCCCCACATTCCGGTCCGATAGGATTGTGAAGGAGTTAATCATGGTAACTCAACTGGTCTTAAAGGTTAGACCACTACCACGCTGCGCACAAGGCTCCCTCCTTTATTTCAAGAAGTAACCCCCACTCTACCACTGACGATATTCGATCTTGGCCATTTTTACAATTATCCCCCTTGAAAATCAGTTGAGCTGTCCATGCAGACTATTTATTCATACACTACTCTATGAATAAGGGAATTTTGTCACATGTTTGTCCGAATTCGTTTTTTTTTGAGTAATTGATTCAAAACAAATGAATAAATAAGATTTAAGAAATATTACTAAAATATGATTTTATCATAAAAATGAAATTTTATTGGAGAAAAGTGATTCTTATAATTTTAGGTGCCCATTCATATGTTTCTTTAGTCACCGTTCCTTTCCCATACCTAATTCTCCACTTGAATTTTAAATTTTTACTCTTGACTTTTTTCTTTTATTTTTATTTTATGTATATATTTCTTTCGAAAGGCAGGTACCATATGTTTACTGGTTTAATGTAAATAACTTTGAAATAAAAAAGAAGTTAAAAAGAAACTTGGACAGTGAAAAATAAATAGAAAATATTATCTCAATTTTTTTATTAAGCAAATACTATGAGAGCAGGGGCGTCTCAACGATATTGGTGGCCTAAGGCGAAAATCTAATGTGAGGTATTAACTTAACTAAAACATGCATATCTATCTATCTATCTATCTATCTATCTATCTATATATATAGTAGAAACTCTATTAATTAATACTCGATTATTTAATAAATTCCCTTAAATAATATTTTGGTCGGTCCCAACTCAGAGATAACTTGCTAAAGTAATAATTCGCTAAGATTATAAGATAATACATTTTTGATTACTCATATAGATATATAAATTAATAATTCCTTATATACTACATAATAAATGAGTGATTTATGAAGACTTTTTAAAAACTGACTCAATTGTCTTTTATTTTTTGTTGAAATCAATGTCACATTGAATCTCATCTATAATTTTTCTTATCTTTGTAAGATTTTCTGGTGTTGTTTTCTCATAGCTCAACAAGAAGCATAATAAAGTGGGAGATTGAAGTGTGTTTTTTTAAATTGGTACATACTTCATTTGATATAGTACATTGAACAATAATGAAATGAAAGATTGAAGGGTGTTTGTAAATTGGGTATTTCATTATAAATTTATCTATAAATTGATAAAGTATTAATTAATATATAAATTAGTAATTAATTAATTAATTTCTCTTTTAATTAAATTTTGGTGGTCCCAAAAACATTAATTTATAGAGTTTCTAATGTATATATATATATATATATATATATATATATATATATATATACACACACACACACACTTCTTTACGTTGAGACAACGATTACAAGAACTGTTAACATTGTTCTATAAATAATATAGGCATTTGAAAAAAAATCAAGTCGTTTAATCTGATAAACTATATAGATTAGAGTATTATCTTATACTTGTGTTATTTCAAAAAAATGTGCTTCCCTATTTTCATAATTAAGAATTTTATTGTTCACTAAATATTTATTTATGAAGAGCTCCTTTTTGAGATTGTATTAAAGTTTCGCTTTTTGTTTTTTGTTTTTTAATTTTTTTTAAGTTTTGAGGGGTAGGATTCAAATTTCTATTTGATCTAATTAAATTATAATAAATTATTAAAAATTACTATATATGTATGAAATAACGATATTAAAAATCACAAATTTCAGATGAAAAATAATAAAAGAATAGAATAATAGAACATGATCAAGATGTAGATAACGTGATATCAAAGTCCAATACAGTTGATTACTTTATCTTGAAATTTAAAGATGAACTTTTGAAGAAGGAAAAAAATACAAAGCACCAGAAGCTGTTCTTTTATCTATGAGAGTCCAAGAGAAAGGAGAAAAATAAGACTAAATTGCACTAATGATAAGAGTAATATTTTTTAATATAGTAATTACTACTTATTGCCTTTAATAAAAAACATTATCTACCATAATCTATACACAATAAGGGATTGAATCATTAATGAAAGTTGTCATGCCCTTTTTTAGTGCCGCCAATTTTTTTTGAAAATATAGTAAAAACCGGGCTCCAAAAATAATATTTTTTTAATATATTCAAATTAAAAACAGTATATATAATAAATATATGCATAAAAAAATAGGTCCCCAAATTATGGGGGCCTAAGTGAATGACCTAATGGTTAAGACACCTCTCTATGAGAGCGGAGATGAGTGAGTGGGGTGAAGGGAGATGTGGAGTGGAGGGCAAAGGCGAATATATAGTACCGATATGAGGTTCATTTGAACCAAGTACTTTCAAGTTTCAACGATGAACCTAAATTTATATGTAAATTTTATGAAAATTACAACAAATAATAGATATGAATATACAATTTGAAAGTACAATGAATTTAATAAAAATCGTAAAAGTTGAACATATAAAATTTAAATATAGGTCCTAAGTGAAGTTTAGCTCAGTGGCTAAGCGGGTTCAAATTCGCTCCTGAGTTCAATTATTGACCACTGCAATATTTTTGACAAGAGGGGTTGCTTAGATGGTAAGCACCCACCACCTTTAACTCGAAGGTTATAGGTTCGAGTCATCAAATGAGCTTAAAGGGGAACTCCTGAGGGAGGAGTAAACCAAAAAATACAGGATCCGCCTTTGGTGGGGTCAGGGGTGCTGGAGCGGGGTGGAGTGTTTCAGGGCGCGTGAGAGTGCGGGTGTCGGGGATCGAGAGGTTGGAGACTAGGGCCGGGTCGAGAGCATGGTTGATAAAGTGTAGGAGGGTGATGATTAACACTTTATGAAACTTATTTTACCTTTTTTTATATAAGGAAAACATTTCAAATATACTTTTACCAATAAAAGAATTTTAAAATTACAAATAATATTAAATATTTTCTTCCCTACCAAATACACCCTTGATGGTGGGAAATTTAGAACCAGGAAGCATATGCTAGGGTCAAATATACCTCTCTACTTTATTTTATTAGCTAATTTTATTCTTTATTAGCGATTGTAAATAAAAAATATTTATGCCGTAATCAAACTTTACACTTATACCCCTATTTAGATAGAAAATCCTAAATTCTCCTAAATTACCCAATTTATAAAAAACAATACTCACTCCCTTTGTTGACCCGCTCTGATCCGCCTATCATCAATCTTCAAAGCTTTTTTATGGAGGAAAAAAAAGAAGCATAAATAAACACCCAAATGATGAAACCCCAAAACCCATCTCAAATTTTTAAACCCATCTCAAATGCATCAAATTGTATCATACATTGTATCAGTAATTCCTTAAGAAATGTCATACGTTGTATCAGAATGTGCAAGGAATAAAAAAAAATGAAGCTGGCAATTCTCGTTTATTCCCGAATAAATTAATAAGATCGATTTCAGTAATTCCAAAACGTAACATTGTATCAGAATTGTTGGTTTCGTTTTTTTTTTCTTGGGTTTTACATAGGCAAGGAATTTGCTTTAATATTAAAGGAATTGTGTTGAAGGACTAGACGATAGTGCGAAATGAAAACCAATGCAAGCCGCTTGCCTTAGTGAGCTCGAAAAACAGGAAGGGAAAGACTGATCATGGCAGATCATGTTCACTAAGAAATGACCCGAAATTGGATCATCGACGACTTTCGCGAATGCTTTCTATCGACAAAGAGGAAAACTTCTTCACTTTCGGCACGGGCGCGGACTCCGCGATTTCTGGCTGCAGCCGTTTTCTTGCTCACGCCACTTCGGTAAGCTAGTCGCCATCTCTTTGCAAAGCATGCATGAGGTTTCCATCTGGTGGTCCCAACAAAAAAAACTATCATAAGGTTGGAGAGGTTTCTTTTCCTTTATAAACCGTACTACACAATCACTCGCCCCGAGTCAAATGGAATTGAAAATACTTTTTTTGATATTTCAAGGTGGCATCTCGAAAGTGTACCTTCCTCTGTCATCTCTGGTCTCTCTCTTTTTTAGAGAAGATTTTCTACCCCGCCTACCCGCTTCCATAGCCTTATAGATGACTGGTCGGTCGAAAAGCCCAAAAATCACTCCTTGTGGTATTTTTTTTCTAGAGATGTTCTGTTCTCTGTTGTCGAACCACTGTTATTGACTTACCCTCCAGTTGAGAAATACTATCTTCGGGGCCCTCACTTTAGGGCTATCTTTCACCATAAAGGCTTCACAAATGTGTGTCAATCTCCGTCCGGCCCGAGGAAACCTTTGCACCCTACTTTACGACACTGTCTTATCCTGGAAATCAAATCCCACTATCTTTTTGGGAAAGACCTCACTCGCACTGAAATAAAGAAAAGACTTGACGTTGGACTTGACTTTGACTCACTTTTCTCAGATTGCATAGTATTAGGTAGTTGGTCAGGTGTGCCGCGAGTGACGCCACGTACTTTTGAATATAAATTTTATTGTTATAATGCTTAATGAGCTCTGAAAACAATATGAAGGCTTAGGGGTTTTGTTTCATATCACAATGAAAAATGATACAATTTGATACATTTGAGATGAGTTTAAAGGTAAATTTGAAATGGTTTTAGGATTAGGGATGACAAATGAGGCAGGGTAGAACGGGGTAGGACATGTCAAACGTTAAACGGGGCAGGGTAGAACATGTCAAACGTTAAACGGGACATGGCAGGGCGGGACAAGTCAAAACACAATTTTATAAAATTCTAAATAGGGCAGAGCAGTTAATAGTGCAAAGTTTTCTTTGTGCAAATTTAAAGATATAATCTGTTACACTGGGTTGTACTTGTTATAATTGTATAAAATTTTATAGAGTTGTACATCTTTCTGTTATGGTCATATTGAGACTTTATGGGGATTAATCCGACTTACGATTTAAAAGTTATCACTGTTTAAAGTTTCTGCCTCGGATCAACCGAAATCTGGAAGGGCAAAATGTATAACGTAAAAACAGTACAAATCGGTAAATAATATGAAAGTTTGTGCTGAATAAAAATTATAGATTACTCCATTATCGACAGTTTGAGACTTTATGGGGATAAATCCGACTTACGGTTTGAAAGTTATCACTGTTTAAAGTTTCTGCCTCGGATCAACCGAAATCTGAAAGAGCAGAATGTATAACGTAAAAACTGTACAAATCGGTAAATAATATGAAAGTTTGTGCTGAATAAAAGTTCTAGTTTTCTCGACAGTTTGATACTTTATGGGGATTAATCTGACTTACGGATAAGAAATTATGATTGTTTTAAGATTGTGTCTTGTTTTATAAAAATTATGGCAAGACATTATTTTAGGGTTGTTCTTGCATGAATTTGTATTAGTTACACTAAGTATTTCAAGAGTAAACTTGGGATAGTGTTAGGTCTCCGTGTTACCTTCAGTTCGGCGTAAAAAATACCTTATTTGGGATTACGGTTTGAAAGTTGTAACCTTTATAAATGGAAAGTGCGGAAGGTTGAAAAGAAAGGAATTACATTTAAAAAATAAACTCATTTCATAAATTACTTAATATTAAGAAATTATGACAATAGATTGATTATTCATCCATTTTTTTAAAAAAAAAATTAAAAGAAGTTAACAAAATAAATACTAAGTTGAAAGTCAAAAATAAAAAATAACATAAACGGGGCAGGGCGGGGCAGAGCTTAACGGGGCAAGACAAATTTTTTAAAAATGCTAAACGGGACAGGGAAGGGCGGGTTAACATCTTAGCAGGTCAATGTTTGCCCTGCCCTAACCTGCCTCATTGTCATCCCTATTTAGGATTATATCATTTGGGTGTGTGTTTGTGCTTTTTTTTTCTCCATAAAAAAAGTTTCAAGCTTGACAATGATGATGATGATAAATGGGTCGGAGCGGAAATGAATAATTTTTTATAAATTGATAATTAGATTTTTTCATCCAAATAGGGATATATATATATATATAAAGTTTGATTACGGCAGAAATATATTTATTTTCAATCGCTAATAAAAAATAAAATTAGCTAATAAAAAAATAAAAAGATATATTTAACCCTTTCCCTTAAATAATTTCCCAAAGTCTTTTCATAGAAGATAATGATTCGTCTCCATTTCACACATGACTTTTTTTTTTTTTGTGACGGAATCGCGCATTCTACTCTTTCGAGTCTTGCGGGGTAAACTCCGATCGACGCAGCGCGCAAACCACGTCAGCCATGTAAACCGCACTTGGCAAGCCATGTGTGACATGCTCAATCAAAAAGGTTTATGCAGGGGATCGAACTCGTGACCTTGCGATCCCGCGCTCTATTTTAGTTGAATGTCTTTATATTCACATTAAAATAATATGTTAACTAATCGTTGTGTTTGAATAATTGTGCAATAAAATAATAAACAGTGAAGTATGAAGAAATAGAAGTAGTTGCTGCAATTTTACACCGATGACTTGTGGCCTGTGGAAGTGTGCCACAACCCACAAGCCCCATTAAACAATCATTTGGTTTTTATTCTTTCTTTATCTACATTTTGCTCCAAAAGATAGAATTTTCCATCAGAGAATCGCCGCACCCCCCAATCCAATAGGTCTATGAAAGAGATAAATTATAATTACTTAATTGATTTCAAATGTTAGATCAGTATACAAGACAATTCTTTATTTCAAAAAGAACCCCACACTAAATGATGCCTCATTAATCCAAATATCCAATTGAGCTGCGCGGACTTTATATACATTTTGAACTTGATAATATTAGAACACTCCCTCATTATTTACCAAGTAAAAGTGCAAATGACCGAACAAAGTAGCGCATAAATAGATAATTTTGACCTAATCATATATATATATTCATCTTAATTTTGTCATTTCTTGCCCCTCTCCATGTTAGCATTTCACCAATCATTCACAATTGTCCATCTTCATCATCATCAATCAGTGGCACACAAACCTAGGAACCACCAATACACACACCTACCAAACCTATTCATGACTATTTGAATATAAAAATTGGTATATAAAGAGTTATGTATAGTAATACAGCACGCAAATACACCTCTTCCCTCTTGAGAGCAGTTTCTTCTACCGTTACACGCCCACTCGCTTCTTCCTCTTCTACTTCTGCTCACGTGCCTTGCTGTGCCGCTTCATCCACTCTCCGGTCACTGAGGTGGAGTCACGGTGTTGATTGGAAATCTCCGATCAGTCTTACTGCTCAGATCAGAACAGCCGCCCCTGCTCTCAACGGTTTCCATCGCAAACTCGCTACCATGGGTAATTTCGTCTTTTCACTTCTTCAATCATATATAGGAGATTTGTTTTCGATTAGTAAATCTGTTGAATTCTTATTTAGATAATCAGAAAAAGTAATCCTTAGGTGTCTTTGATTCGGAGTACGGCGGTCAAACTAATTAACTAATATTCCATGTGAATTTAGACATACAATCATTAATTGTTTTGACATACTCCCGTTCCAATTTATGTGATAATTTTTGCTTTTTGAGAGTCAAATTAACTAAACTTTGAATCTAAATTGAATTAGATTAACTCAATATTGTAAGATTAAAATTTATATATTTGAAAACTACGTAAAAAGTACTATAAGTTGCAACTTTTCTTCGATCAAATTGGTGAAAAAATACATTTTAAAATATTGGTCAAAGTTTACGCAGTTTGAATTTCGTGAAACGAAAAGTATACATAAATTGAAAAAGAGGGAGTACATATTTAGAAACTACATAAAAAGTACTACTTACTATTTAAGTCACAATAGTTAACAATTCAAAATATCTAGAAAATATTTGAAAAATCTTATGGTTAAAGAAAATATTCTTTATTGTCCAAATAGTAACTAAAAAGGGCAACCCGGTGCACTAAGCTTTCGCTATGCACGGGATTCGGGAAGGGCCAGACCACAATGATCTATTGTACGCAGGCTTACCTTGCATTTCTGCAACAATCTATTTTCACAGCTTGAACCCGTGACCTCCTGGTCTTAGTTACTGTCCAAATAGTAACTAAGACAAACGAATTGAAACAGAGGGAGTAAATAAAAAAAATATGCTTTATTTTTATTTTTAATAATAATTCACGTTGAGACAAAGGTTAGTGGAACGTGTTGGTAGGACCTATGAGTGGGAGACTTTGAAGTTGACCCAAGATATTTCATGTTTATCCTTTTTGTTTATGGTTGGATATTTTAGTGGAAGGGCATTGCAGCCCGGTGCACTAAGTTCCCGCTATGCGCGGGGTCCGGGGAAGGATCAGACCACAAGCGTCTATTGTAAACTTAAAAAACTATTTATGTGAAGTATTACTAAGAGTTTCTGTGACTGAATTAATTCTAGTAGAAAATTAAGAATCTGATTCTTTTTTGTGATGGATTCAGCTGCAGAGAACCCATTTAAGGGAATCCTCACTTGTCTTCCAAAGCCTGGAGGTGGTGAATTCGGAAAGTTCTATAGCCTACCTGCTCTCAATGATCCCAGGATTGGTAACTTTTCAGGCCCTTTAGTATTTTCTTTTTTATTTGAAGATTATTTTTACAGACCCTGATACATTCTTATATTCAATTTGATCTGTATCTTTCTTAATTGTTCAATAACTTCTGTATCCTTGAAGTGTTTGATTATTAACTTCTATGTGACAGACAAGCTGCCATATTCTATTAGAATTCTTCTCGAATCAGCAATCCGTAATTGTGACAACTTTCAAGTGAAAAAGGAAGATGTGGAAAAGATTATCGACTGGGAAAATTCTGCACCTAAGCTTGTGGAGATACCCTTCAAGCCGGCCCGTGTCTTGCTGCAGGTACTGGGCTTTTGCATGCCTTCAAGAAAGGAAAAAAATGCAGTGTGATGACTGGGGGTTTTCACCTGACTGATTTGTCTTGTTGGCAGGATTTTACTGGTGTACCAGCAGTGGTGGACCTTGCTTGCATGCGTGATGCCATGAACAACCTTGGGAGTGATTCTGAGAAGATCAATCCATTGGTATGATACTTTCTAGTTAGTGCATGTGGCAAGTCTCTTGATGAATAATAAAGCATTTGAGTTCTCTGTATAGCAATGGTAGTTAATGCTGAAATTTGACAAAAAATGGAAGAAAGCTGTCAGTTGCTTTTATAATATTTTTTGACAAGGCAAAACGACTTTCATTTAGTGAGTTGCTTATATTTACTTCAGTTCAACAGCATTGAATTGCATTGTCACTATCTTATTGGGAGAGCGCAGACAGGGCAGGTTTGGAGTGACTGACTGAGTTGTTTAACGTCATTTTTAAGACGGCGAGAATGCTCGAAGAATGGAGGTGGAGTACAATGATTTCTTTGTACAAGAACAAATGCGATATCCAGAGTTGCAACAGCTATAGGGGTATCAAGCTGCTAAGTCACACTATGAAAGTTTGAGAAAGGGTCGTGGAGATGAGGGTGAAAAGAGGCGTGTCTATTTTCGAGAACAAGTTTGGATTCATGCCGGGACATTTGACAACATAAGTCATTCATCTTATTAGGAGGTTGGTGGAGCAGTATAGGGAGAGGAAGAGAGACTTACATATGATTTTCATCGACCTCGAGAAGGCATAGAGGTTTTATGGAGATGTTTGGAGGTTAGAGGTGTACATGTGACATACACTAGGGTAATCGAAGATATGTATGATGGATCCAAGACCAGGGTACGTACAGTAGGAGGAGACTTGGAGCACTTCCCAGTGATGATGGATTGCACTAGGGATCAACTCTTAGCCCATTCTTATTTGTCTTGGTGATGGATGGACTGACGCG
Organism: Przewalskia tangutica; assembly: GCA_029844215.1. NCBI lineage: Eukaryota > Viridiplantae > Streptophyta > Magnoliopsida > Solanales > Solanaceae > Przewalskia > Przewalskia tangutica. The sequence continues at coordinate 12,419,597 of CM056732.1, read as the reverse complement.
ATAAATCATGGTGTATGTTATTCGCAGACGACATAGTCCTGATTGATGAGACTCACAACGGGAGTGAACACTAAGCTGAAGGTTTGGAGACAGACACTGGAGTCTAGGGTTCTGAATAGGATCAATACAGAATACTTGGAGTGCAAGTGAAGTAACGGGAGCGACCTTGAGACAAGCGTGGAGGTGAGGCTTGATACTCAAGTCATTCCAAAAAAAGGAAGCTTCAAGTACCTCGGGTCTATTATCTAAGAAAATTGAGAGATTGATGACGATGTCACACATCTTATTGAGGCAGAGTGGATGAAATGGAGACTTGCATCTGGAGTCTTGTGCGATAAAAAGTGTCACCAAAACTTAAAAGACAAGTTCTATAGGGTGGTAGTTAGACCGACTATGTTGTATGGGGTGGAGTGTTGGCCGGTTAAGACTTTGCACCCCAAAAGATGAAAGTTGCGGAGATGAGGATGCTGAGATGAATGTGTGGGTATACGAGGGACATAATTAGGAATGATGATATTCGGGACAGAGTGAGAGTGGTCTCAGTGGAGGATAAGATGTGGGAAGTGAGATTGAGATGGTTTGGGCACATGCAGATGATGAGAGACACAAATGCCTCAGTGCGGAGGTGTGCAAGGTTGACTGTGGACGGGTTCATGAGGAGTAGACGTAGGCCGGAGAAGTATTGGGGATTAGATGGAATATGGCGCAGATGCAACTTACTGAGGACATGATCTTAGATATGGGGTTGTGGAGGATACAGATTAGGGTAGTAGGTAGTCCAATGTAGTCCTACTTACGTTTACAAATGGGTGGTTATAGTGTTATTATTGTAGGCCCGCTTATCCTATTATACTAGTAGACACAATATTGCTTTATAGTCCCTTGTCGTTTGATTTCTACTGCTATGTGTTCTCTAGTGTACTTTGTTTATCTGCGTTAGTTACTGCTTCTTTTTTCAGAATGCGCTATCACGACTTATTCGCTTTTAATACCAGCATTTTCATACTGCTTTGAATTTCTTGTCCGGGTCTGATCGTTTCTATTGTTTTGCTTGTGCTTGTGCTTTGTTTTGAGCCGAGGGTCTCTAGGAAACATCCGCTCTACCTACCAAGGTAGAGGTAAGGTCTGCGTACATTCTACCCTCCTCAGACCCCACGTTGTGGGATTTCACTGGGCATAGGCATGTTGTTGTATATATTGTCTTATTCATCACCAACACTTATATGCTTAATTTCCTTGGTTACACTTCCCTTAATGTTCTTATTATGAATGAATATCTTCGCACTTCATGGTGATTTCTTTTTCTTGAATATCATTTCAGGTTCCCGTAGACCTAGTTATTGATCACTCGGTTCAAGTTGATGTAACAAGGTCAGAAAATGCAGTCCAGGCTAATATGGAGCTTGAATTCCAAAGAAACAAGGAGAGATTCGCCTTTCTTAAGTGGGGATCCAATGCTTTCGACAACATGCTTGTTGTTCCACCTGGGTCTGGTATTGTGCATCAGGTATTGGACCTGAAAACTGAATGTGACTTAGCTGCCTATGCTGCTGCTGGATTTGTTGAATGTGATAGTTGTGCTGTGCTCTATCTATTTCTTCAATCCTGAATTCTTAACTTTACATATGTTCTTACTTACCTTCCGTCATTAGCGGATATGCAGTGGGATTCTGGGTTTTACTTTTCTTATTTATCCTTCTGAACACATTTGCATAGTGGATAATTTTTTTCTGCACTGTAATTTTAGGTGAATCTTGAATATCTTGGAAGGGTTGTCTTTAATAGGGAGGGGTTGCTCTACCCAGATAGTGTGGTCGGAACAGATTCCCACACCACCATGATTGATGGGCTAGGAGTTGCTGGCTGGGGTGTCGGAGGTATTGAGGCAGAAGCTGCAATGCTTGGCCAGGTATGCAGCTATCATTGACATGAGCATCCTTCTATCCCTTGCTGAATCCTGGTTTATTCGTGTGTTGCTGCAAAGATTAGATAGCTATGCCTTTATGTTAAAAGTGTCCCTCTTTGCTCTTGTGAGTCGTGTTCATATCTGCACTTTGCAAATCTTTCCTAGTTGTGGTTCTAACTTGTAATGAAAAAGTGAGTTTTGGTTATACTTTTTCCATTCAGCATTTAGTGCATGTAGCCAGCTATCTCCCAATAAAAATCAGATCAAGTTGGACTAGGATGTTATTTTACTTCATCTTAGAATAGTATGAACTGTGTTCACTTAATCTGAGCGGGAAACAATACCGCCTTATCTGTGGTTCTGCAGCTTGCCTGTTCTTCTGTTTGCTTTATATATGTCTACAAAAAGAATTGTTGTCTATTAAATTGTGACAAATACTTGCACTGCGGATGGCATTTTTGAAATGTTTTCTTCTGGATACTGACAGCCAATGAGCATGGTGTTGCCTGGAGTTGTTGGGTTCAAGCTATCAGGGAAATTGCGAAATGGCGTAACTGCCACTGACTTGGTCCTGACTGTCACTCAAATGCTGAGGAAGCATGGTGTTGTTGGAAAGTTTGTTGAATTCTATGGTAGATACATGAACTTCGACTAAGTTTGCCATGCAAATAGTTTATCTATTGTTTAATGGTCCACCAGACAAGGACTTGACTGCTTGTCTGTTTCCATATAGGCGATGGAATGAGTGGGCTTTCATTGGCTGACAGGGCCACCATTGCCAACATGTCTCCTGAATATGGTGCAACTATGGGTTTCTTCCCTGTAGATCATGTTACTCTGCAATATCTCAAATTAACTGGGAGAAGTGATGAAACAGTAAGTGTTCAGACATTTGTTAGCGTTAATTGAAGATAGAGTATGATACTTTATACGTGGATAACCCTCTGTCCAAAAATTAGGTTGGAATGGTAGAGGCATATCTCCGTGCAAATAATATGTTTGTCGACTATAATGAGGTTAGTTTCCTATCCTGCCTCAGTTGCGGTTACTCTAGTTTCAGTATGAGAATCTTTATTTGGCAAATGAATGAAGATTATGATTTAATCTATTGAATAATTGTTACTTTTCCTTACATTTTTTTTAAAAATTCATTTCAGCCTCAACCAGAAAAAATGTACTCTTCTTATTTGAACCTAGACCTTGCCGATGTTGAACCATGTGTGTCAGGGCCAAAGAGGTACTTTTCTAGCTTGGATATCTTCTGAATTAAGATGCAAAATGTACTATAAGGTCCACATAACATGTTTGTTTTCCTTTATAGACCTCATGACCGTGTGCCTTTGAAAGAAATGAAGTCCGACTGGCATGCTTGCCTAGATAACAAAGTTGGGTTCAAGGTGAATGAGCTATTCATTTTGATATTTACCCTTCAGTGCTCTTGGTTGATCAACATGTAACATAAATTTATGTGAGACTATAAAGTAACCAAACCTAGCTTCTGATTTCTGGAAATGCTAATACAATTTGCTCTACATTGATGCAGGGCTTTGCTGTGCCAAAAGAGGTGCAAGATACAGTGGCTAAGTTTTCCTTCCACGGGCAACCTGCAGAGCTCAAACATGGCAGTGTTGTGATTGCTGCTATCACAAGTTGCACAAATACATCCAATCCCAGCGTTATGCTAGGGGCAGCTCTGGTTGCCAAAAAGGCTTCTGAGCTGGGTCTACATGTTAGTTCTACTCCATATACTTGCCTTTTTATCTGATAATAAGTTTAGGCATGCCTATAATCCTTGTTCCTGATAACTTTGCCAGGTTAAACCATGGGTTAAAACAAGCCTTGCTCCAGGATCTGGTGTTGTTACAAAATATTTACTCCAGAGGTATTGATTGGAAGTTTCTGAGAGAAAAAAAGTTTTTACTAACCCAGACCATTGTTATTTGAAACTATCGTAATATGTTATTTTCTGCACGAAACAGTGGCCTGCAGAAGTATTTAAATCAGCAAGGTTTCAACATTGTTGGCTATGGCTGTACCACTTGTATCGGGAACTCCGGTGACTTGGATGAATCTGTCGCTTCTGCCATATCAGAGAATGGCAAGTCCATACAATTGATCATTTAAAATATTACTGTCTGGACTCTGTCTAGGCCATGATAATTTCGGTATATTGTTTGACTAATTCAAAATGTATGTATTCTGCAGACATTGTTGCTGCTGCTGTACTCTCCGGAAATCGAAACTTTGAGGGGCGTGTTCATGCCCTGACAAGAGCAAACTATCTTGCTTCACCTCCTTTGGTGGTTGCGTATGCGCTTGCTGGCACTGTAAGTAAATGCACTTAGTGAATTTACCTAGAGAATTACTTGTACCTTAATGTTATTCTTTATAGTAAGTGAAAAGGAGGAAATAACATATTTCAAGTTAAAAAAAGGTTATGCTTTTTAGTAAGTGAAAGGCATCATGCTTTAGGAAGGGCCATGAATGGCTTACCTGGATGTGTGTAGACATTAGTCAGCCTGGTGCAAGCTGCATTGCTCCCAGGAGCACAAATACCAAAAAACAAAAATGGCCCCAAAGCTAGATTCCCGGTTGAATTTTCATGCGTGTTCTGATATTGATCTTGGTCTCTAAAATTGTGAAAAATATTCATGGATGTTTAACATGTCAGGATCCAATTGTTCATTATCATGTGTACTTATGTAGCTGATTGAAAACTGCCAATACTTTGCAGGTTGATATAGACTTTGAGAAAGATCCAATTGGAGTGGGAAAGGATGGTAAGGAAGTGTACTTCAGGGATATATGGCCATCAACTGAAGAAATTGCTGAGGTATGTATTCAGTTATGTGCTTATGTACCCATGATCAATAACGAAAAGAGAGAATTTACCATCGAACTTTCCCTTTTAGGTTGTTCAATCAAGTGTATTGCCAGACATGTTCAAGAGTACTTATGAAGCTATTACAAAGGGAAATACCATGTGGAATGAATTATCTGTGCCAGAATCAAAGCTGTACTCATGGGATCCTAATTCTACATACATTCATGAGCCACCATATTTTAAGGGTATGACCATGGATTGTCCTGCGCCCCATGGCGTGAAGGATGCCTACTGCTTGCTGAACTTTGGTGACAGTATTACTACAGATCACATTTCACCTGCCGGAAGCATTCATAAAGATAGCCCTGCTGCTAGATACCTTATGGAGCGAGGTGTCGATCGCAGGGACTTCAACTCATATGGTAGCCGTCGTGGTAATGATGAAATTATGGCTAGGGGTACTTTCGCCAATATCCGCATTGTAAACAAGCTGTTAAATGGGGAAGTTGGTCCAAAGACGGTCCACATTCCCTCTGGAGAAAAACTGTCTGTGTTTGATGCTGCAATGGTACTTTCTTCTTTTTGTTTCTTAATGGTTCAAATACTGATTTCATCAAAGATACAGTTTGCAGTGTTCATCTTGTGCCGTTTTATGTTGACACTTCTTAAACGCATGATGCCTTTAGAAATACAAATCCGCTGGGCAAAACACTATTATCTTGGCTGGAGCTGAATATGGAAGTGGAAGCTCCCGAGATTGGGCTGCCAAGGGCCCAATGTTGTTGGTGGGTTTCTTCAGCTTTTCTTCTTGACTTGGTTGATCCTGTCTTTTTCTTTTTTACCATAGGATTTCCTAACTAATAAAGAACAATTTAACAGGGAGTTAAAGCTGTAATTGCTAAGAGCTTTGAGAGGATTCACCGCAGCAACTTGGTAGGAATGGGTATTGTGCCTCTATGTTTTAAGGCTGGGGAGGATGCAGATACACTTGGATTGACAGGTCACGAGCGATATACCATTGATCTTCCACAAAATATTAGTGATATCCGCCCAGGTCAAGACGTCACTGTACGCACAGATACTGGAAAATCCTTCACCTGTGTAGTGCGGTTCGACACTGAGGTACACCTACCTCTCTTTTGTTTTCAGTTATTGATCTTATTTCCTGGTGTTCATTTGTGTGGAAGATGTTGATATGACAATTGCTTTGCATGATAAAAATGTTGCCTCTTTGACAGTGTTGAGTTTCTTTTACCTTTATACAAGAGTTTGCCTATAGTGCTGAAGGAAAGGTGAAGAACAAAAGAGAAATAAAAGAAATTTATTCTTAAGGCCATCTTTGTGGCTTTATATTAGGGCCCTTAAAGAATTTGGCACTTAAAACTTGCGGGTCTTTTTACAGAACTTGAACAAAGGATGTCAATATTTTTCGGTTTTAAGACATTATTTAATAGTAAAATGCAATGTACTCAATTGGATATATAGGTTTCATATAGCCGCCCCTAACTAGTTTGGGATCGACAGGAAACACCCCATATAAATTCTCCTTCACCTTTCATTAATTCTTGGTAAGATACTGACATTTAAGAGCTTCTTTGATCTTTGTACAGGTGGAGTTGGCTTATTTCAATCATGGAGGTATTCTCCAATATGTCATTCGTCAGTTGAGTAAGCAATGAGGATCACTTTGATTATTTGGCCACTTTTACAAGCTGCTTAATTGCGGGAAGACGACAGAGCAAGAAAAAGGGAGCTTCTTCTCAATAGAGAATCGTGAGAAGGGAAGAAAGGATGTTAAAACTTTTTTGTGTCCCTTTTGTTGGACAAAGTGTTGTTTATTTACTTCCAAAGGCACTGTCAAGCTAATCTTTTCCAGCGGATAGCATTATACCATTTTTTGGTAATAAAGTTCACATTGTGATTCTTGTTCTGCAAGTTTTCATTGAGGCTGCTACTTGGTGAAAATCGAAAATTCTTGTTAGTTTCATCTTCTCGTTTCTTTTTGGATTTTTTTTTTGAAATGGTGGGTTTGGGGGCTGAAGAGGAGTACATTTTGCTATACTACCCTTGAGTGAACGGTGGATGTTTGCTTTAATTCTTAATTTCCTATAGACGTTTGTTCAAAAGTGAATGGATAATGTCACTCTGCCTGCAAGCTATCTGGTGGTTATATAAAAGCAAAGAACACATTGTTATTTAGAGTTAAAAGTAAATTGGGAAATTTGTGTGAATTAAGTGATACTATAATGGAATTCCATTGTTCAGTTGAGAGATGATAGAAGAAGTGTTCCAATTTCATTCTAACTTTTTCGTGGTGGACAACTAGTGATCACTGATAAGCAGTCATATACTGCAATAGTATTGTAAGATACCGTGCATGTTTGGATTAGCTTTTGGGGTACCTACTTTCGTGAAAATCAGAAAATTGACATATTTGGCTGGCCAAATCAATTCTGTCTCCTGAATTGATTCTGACAGAATCAATTTTGCCATTAATTTCAATTTGAATTTTATCCTTTCCTTTATTACCCTATTTAATTTTCATCAACAACTCTATCAACTTTCATTACTCTCTTTAAATATCTAGAAATAATTAATAAAAAAATCAAATATACAACTTTCATTATTCTCTTTAAATATCTAGAAATAATTACTAAAAAATATTTAAATATACAACTTTCATTACCCTCTTTAAATATCTAGAAATAATTACTAAAAAATATCAAATATACTACTCATATTCAGTTTTGAGTATGCTATTGTTAATTTTAGAACTTTTCTCGTACTTAGGAATGAGAATAGTGCAACTCATTTGAATTATCCTTCTCTTTTTTCTATTGTGTTCTTTCAAATACTCCGAATATTATTAATATTTTAAATGCGGCAAAATATGCTCTACAATTTTAATTGAAAACCGATTTCAAGGTAATTTTTAAAATAACTATTAAGTATAATATTATTCCTTTTTTCTATAATGTATTATTAATATGAAGCTAGTCCCGAGAAATGCGTCAAAATGTGCTCTACAATTTTAACTGAGAATAGTGCAACTCATTTGAATTATCCTTCTCTTTTTTCTATTGTGTTCTTTCAAATACTCCGAATATTATTAATATTTTAAATGCGGCAAAATGTGCTCTACAATTTTAATTGAAAATCGATTTCAAGGTGTTTTTTAAAATAACTATTAAGTATAATATTATTCCTTTTTCTATAATGTATTATTAATATGAAGCTAGTCCCGAGAAATGCGTCAAAATGTGCTCTACAATTTTAACTGAAAACCGATTCCAAGGTACTTTTTAAATAGTATTTTAATAATATTTAAATACTATTTGCACTTTAAATTAGTATTGTAATAATATTCTACTAATATTTAAGTACTATATTGCACTTTAAATTCTATTATCTATTTGTAATTTTTATTTACATACTTCCATCTATTTATATGTATATTTTTATTTATATGTATGTCCATTTTGGTAATTCTACATTCAAAAGCAATTTTGATCAAAATTATCCAAACATAAATCAATTATAAGAATCACTTTTACATTGTTGCATCCAAACATAAATCACTTCTGCCAGAATCAATTATGTTCACCGCTAATACACACCCATAGTGAGGTACAGTTCAATACACACCTAGAGTTAACAGGGAAAATAAGTTTTCCCCTTGCACAAAACCTGATATACTTATTGATCTCCTGTTAAAAATTTAAAATGCCATATAAATCATATAACCGTAATGAGTCATAATGATATGAGTTAAATCCGTCTGCTTTTAGGATTTCAAACATCTGGACACTAATTGGGGCCAATCAAAATAATACGTACACACACACACACAAAACAGGGATTTTTATAAAATTGTTGGATATAAATATAAATTACAAAGAAATGGGAATTGCAATAACAACAACAAGTAAATAAGAATTCTGGAAATAAACAAAGGAAATGATCTTGCTGAGTCGATTGAAGTTTTAATTTATCCTTAAGATAATATTACCCTCGTATATCCTTTCAACGATTGTTTTAGCAACTTATCTCCCAAGATAAAACAACAATCAAACAAATGAGCAAAGGAACTCAAGTGTTCGCTTGATAAGAAAGATCTTTGAGTGTATTGTGATTGCTAGAGAGGAAGACAATTTTCAGAGAATTGTTTTAAGTGTTAATGTGTCTAGTGTGTTTTGCAATTGTGCCCAAGGCATCAATTTATAGGTATATGATTTGGTCTTCTCAATTCACCAAATGAATGGCCATCAATGTAAAGTAATGATCATTGATATTGAGGTTAATTTAGCCTAGTAATGGCTGAATTCAATAGCCAAGTAATGGAGAGTAATTGCTCCAAAGTCAGCCCAAAAATCAATTTTAATTCGTCTACTACGTTACTGAAAATCGTCGAGGCATTGCGGTTCTACGGGGCACCGCGGTGCCTAAATTCCAGTAAGTCACTGGACCCGAAAAATGAATTTGCACCGCGGTCCCACGGTGGAGGCATCGCGGTCCTGTCCTTGTGGCACCGCGGTGCCTTCCAGTATTTCCGTGGCGTTTTTTTTCCTGATTCGTTTTATCTCTTACACATTTCTTCCTTTCATTTACCAACGTGAAACCAACGTCATTTGGCCAATAACCGTCTATTATCTTACGTCTCAAACAATTCGTATACGTACCAATATCTCTTCCATTTAAGGAAAATTATGATCCTTGGCACTATATGTGCACATGTGTGAAAATAATGTTTCCTACGTGCGGGGCCCCAATTATTCGATTCGTAATTAAATAGGATTAACTTTATTTCACGTTTAATAAATATTTCCAACAATCCCCTCTTGGAAGAGATTTTGGTGCACGCGTATGGTGTCTTTCTAGCAATCACTCGGCGAAATGATGTTGCATCTGGAGAGGTAGCCAAAGCTTTGAACCTTCCATAGTAGAATACCATCAGACATATTTACTGCGCGGTGAACGTGATGTCTTGAACCGTCAGTGTTTAGTATATGCCAAGACAATGATACCAACACAACACCTTTCCTACTAAATCGTTCTAGTATTTTTGTCCATCGTGGGTCGTGGACACACTTGGTTTCTTAAGTGCGTTCATTTGAGGCGGTATGTCCTCGCACTTAAATAGGTGGTCTCCTACAAGGTATCCTGCAATACCCCGCTACACAAGCGTTAGGAACCATTAAAAATTTCCTCAACCTAACCTCAACTTTGGAGGATCATTAAAGATTTTGGAAACTTATCATTTACCCCTCTACAGGTAGCACTTTTTGTCTATCACGGGAATGGCCTTGAATTATGTTTCTTAAGAAGAAATCATTATCCAAAGTGCTCTTGCTTCCACCGAAGCGCTCAACTGAACCTTTACAGTTTAGTTTTTCTATTGAACATTATCCCTGGTATCTCCAGTTCGTAAGGTTGGGTGTCCACTATATTGATTCTTATTGATTGGGTTTAAGATCACTCCCCTAGACAGGAAGTTCATCTGATCCCTGGGTATTCCCTTCATCAAGGGATCTACAATATTTTCCTTAAATTTTACGTAATCAATGGAAATCACACGAGGTGATCAACTGCCTAACGGACTCATGTTTTCGTCGTATATGACGAGACTTGACGTTGTATATTGAACTTCGTGCTCTTCCTAGAGCCGACTGACTGTCGCAGTGGATCATTACAGAAGACACAGGTTTATCCCAACATGGGACATCCTCTAAGAAACCATGAATTCATTCAGCTTCTTCTCCCGCTTTGTCCAAAACGATAAATTCTGACTCCATCGTGGATCGGGAAATAAGGGTTTGCCTAGAGGATTTCCAAGACACAGCTCCACCACCAATTGTAAAAATGTATCCACTGGTAGACTTGATGTCTTCGCTATCGGATATCCAGTTTGCATCATTGTACCCCTCTAGTACAACAGGATATCTCGAATAGTGTAACCCGAATTTTATTGTGAACTTCAGGAACAGTAGTACCCTATTCAACGCTTTCCAGTGATCCTCACTTGGATTTCGGGTAAATCTAGCCAATTTATTGACTGCATAAGTGATATATGGTCGAGTGCAGTTCGTGACATACATCAAACTCCCAATCACTTGTGTGTATCGATCTTGGCGTACGGGTGCACCATGATGCTTGTCAATCTTTTGACTTTTATCCAATGGTGTCATTACTGGTGAACTGTCGAACATCTCAAATTTCTTCAGCACATCTTCGATGTAGTGAGATTGAGACAAGACCAATCCATTAGATGTCTTAGAGATCTTGATTCCTAATATGACATATGCGACACCCATATCTTTCATGTCGAAACATTGTTTTAACATGTTCTTAGTCTCAAGGATTATCCTAGGACTGCTACCTGTGATCAACAAGTCATCTACATAAAGGCATATTATGACGAACGAATCGACATTTCCTTTCATGTAAACACATTTGTCATATTTATTAATGGTAAACCCTTTTAATAGTAGGGTACTATCAAATTTCTCGTGTCATTGTTTAGGGGCCTGTTTTAGCCCGTACAATGATTTGACAAGACGACACACTTTTGTCTCTTGTCCTGGAACCACATACCCTTCGGGTTGATCCATATATATTTCTTTTTCCAAATCACCATTCAGGAAGACTGTCTTGACATCCATTTGATGAATTTCAAGATCCCGCAAGGCGGCGATGGCTATGAACATACGTATGGATGTCATTCTAGACACTGGAGCATAGGTGTCGAAGTAGTCAAGACCCTCCTTTAGGCGATAGCCCTTGACTACCAACCTAGCTTTGTATTTGTCGATAGAACCATCTGCTTTTAACTTCCTTTTGAGGATTCATTTACAACCCAAGGGTTTGTGTCCTGGAGGAAGGTCAGCCAACTCCCAGGTGTGGTTGTGCAGGATGGACTCTAATTCACTTTCTATAGCTTCCTTCCAGAGCGGTGCTTCTGGAGTTGATAATGCTTCTGTGATTGCCCGTGGTATGTCCTGAACCAGATAAGCTTCATAGTCTGGACCGAATGACTTGTCCTTCCGGACCCTTTTGCTTCGTCTTGGTTCCATCTCTGAATCTTCCAAGTCCTGATAATCTGGAATACTGAATTCCTGATCGTCAACCACTTTAGAATTTACGAGATCTGAACCGTTCGGATCTAGGTAGTCAGCGACTCCTAGATCCTCAGAGGTTTGTTCATAACTTCGTTTGTGAGAGGTTATGTTCTTGTCCTTATATGGAAATATGTCTTCAAAGAACCATGCGTTCCTTGATTCCATGACCGTACCTTCATAAATGTCCGGTACATCTGACTTATGCACTATGAAGCGATAAGCACTACTGTTATTGGCATATCCGATGAATATGCAATCCACAGTCTTAGATTCAATCTTGACCTGCTTTGGCATAAGTACTTTTACCTTGGCCAGATAACCCCATACCTTTAAATACTTGTAGGTAGGTTTCTTTCCTTTCCATAACTCGTATGGAGTCTTGTTTTTACCCCTGTGTGGAACTCTGTTAAGAATCATATTCACGGTAAGGACAGTTTCTCCCCATATGGTTTGAGGGAGGCCCGAATTGATGATTAAAGCATTTATCATTTCCTTTAGTGTTCGGTTCTTGCGTTCAGCAACTCCGTTTGATTGAGGTGAGTAAGGAGTTGTTGTTTGATGAACTATACCCGATTGGGTATAGAATTCTTCAAAAGGCGCTACATATTCTCCCCCTCTATCGTTACATATTGTTTTAATCTGTCCGCTTAGTTGGTTCTCAACTTTTGTTTTGTAGCGTTTGAATGCTTCAAAGGCTTCATCTTTACTTTTTAGTAAGTAAATGTAACAAAACCTTGTGTCATCATCTATGAAAGTGACAAAGTACTTGTTCCCCCCTCTAGTTTAAGCGAACTTCAAATTACATATATCAGTTTGTATAAGTTCTAGATGAGCGGTTTCCCTTTCGACGGATCTAAAGGGACTCTTGGAAAGTTTTGCATCTACGTACACCTCACACTTACGTTGAGGGTTTATGTCGATAGAGGCAATAATTCCAGCTTTACCAATCTTTGGATAGATTGATAGTTAACATGTCCTAATTTATGATGCCATAAATTAGATGACTCAATCAAGTAAGTAGAAGGTGCAATTTTATTGATAGTTGAAACAAAAGGCATTATAGGTGCAACATTGAACTTAAAGAGGTCTTCACAAACGAAGCCCCTTCCTACAAAGGTTCCATTTTTAGTGAATACAAACTTGTTAGCCTCTAACACTAGCCTAAAGCCAGTATTTACTAACAAAAGTCCAGAAATTAAATTTCTTCGAATTTCTGGGACATGCATCACTTCCTTCAGAATTAGCTCATTTCCGAGCGTCATCTTTAGGGTCACATTTCCTACCCCCAGTACCTCTGAAGAAGAATTGTTACCCATGAACAATTTCTTATATGTGACTGGTGTATATGTGGAAAAAGCATCTTTATTGGAACATATGTGACAGGTAGCACCCGTATCTAGCCACCATTGCATCGGATTCTCAACGAGGTTAGCTTCTAGTATCACCGCTGAGAATTCTTCAATCATATCATCTAATAACGTGTCTTCGACGATGTTTGTCTTAGTCTTGCCTTTGGCCTTCTTTTGTTTGAGCTTGCGGCAGTCTTTGGCCATGTGACCAACTTTACCACAGTGGTTGCAATCCTTACGGACTGCCTCACGTCGTCATAGACATGGATACCTTGGTTCCCTCCCGCCATATTACTAGGCTGAGGGTCCACGTCTTCTCCAACTAGTGGAGGATTTTTGGTTAGGAAATGTGATATTCCCATACTTGTCAGGAAGAGTAACATATAAGCAAAGATGTTTGGAACATCTTGAGCAACGAGGTTGAAGGCACAGGAAATACCTTGAGCAGTAAGGTTCGCATTGTTGACTTGATCTTCAGCAGACATTGTTGTTGTTGTTGAAAGCAGCTAATATTATCTTAAGCTTGTTGGATATAAATATAAATTACAAGGAAATGGGAATTGCAATAGCAACAACAAGTAAATAAGAATTCTGAAAATAAACAAAGGAACTGGTCTTGCTGAGTCGATTGAAGTTTCAATCTATCCTTAAGATAATATTACCCCCGTATATCCTTTCAACGGTTGTTTTAGCAACTTATCTCTCAAGATAAAATAACAATCAAACAAATGAGCAAAGGAACTCAAGTGTTCGCTTGATAAGAAAGATCTTTGAGTGTATTGTGATTGCTAGAGAGGAAGACAATTTTCAGAGAATTGTTTAAGTGTCAATGTGTCCAGTTTGTTTTGCAATTGCACTCAAGGCATCAATTTATAGGTAGATGATTTGGTCTTCTTAATTCACCAAATGAGTGGCCATCAATGTCAAGTAATGACCATTGATACTGAGGTTAATTTAGCCTAGTAATTGCTGAATGCAATAGTCAAGTAATTGAGAGTAATTGCTCCAAAGTCAGCCCAAAAATCAGTTTCAATTCGCGTACTACGTTACTGAAAATCGTCGAGCCACCGCGGTCCTACGGGAAGGCACCGCAGTGCCTAAATTCCAGTAAGTCACTGGACCCAAAAAATGAATTTGCACCGCGGTCCCACGCCGAGGCACCGCGTCCCACGCGGAGGCACCGCGTCCGCCCTTTGTGGTAACCGCGTGCCTTCAAGATTTCCGTGGCGTTTTGTTTTCCTGATTCGTTTCATCTCTTACACATTTTTTCCTTTCATTTACTAACGTGAAACCAACGTCATTTGGTCAATAACCGTCTATTATCTTACGTCTCAAACAATTTATATACGTACCAATATCTTTTCCATTTAAGGAAAATTATGATCCTTGACACTATATGTGCACGTGTGTTGAAACAATGTTTTCTACGTGCGGGGCCCCGATTGTTCGATTCGTAATTAAATAGGATTAACTTTATTTCACGTTTAATAAATATTTTCAACATAAATTGAGTTTTGTTATTTTAATATTTCCATTGTTTCTTCCAGAAAATGCTATATAATCGTAAACTAGAAATCTTCATTAGTAGTGCCTTTCTGTAAAGTTTATTTTTCTTGGTCACCAATGTAAATTACCATTAAAAACAAAAAATCATTACACCTGAAGAGCACTTATTCTCCTACCCACCTTCAAGGAAGGGTATTAAGAAAAGTAAGCCTCCAACAGATCTCTAGTTACATAAAAAACCTCTGCATCATCCATCTACATTTATAAGCTTTCCTAAACAATTTCACTAACTCCAGTCTATCTGCATATTCCTTTTTTATATCTGTGCCACTAC
Organism: Przewalskia tangutica; assembly: GCA_029844215.1. NCBI lineage: Eukaryota > Viridiplantae > Streptophyta > Magnoliopsida > Solanales > Solanaceae > Przewalskia > Przewalskia tangutica. The sequence goes on along the minus strand of CM056732.1, from coordinate 12,404,563 downwards.
TGTATCTGTATCTACACTGATCCCTTGAAAGATTTTCCAGTTTCTGGCTCTCCAAACGTGGTATATCACTGCACCAAACAATGCTGCTATCAACTCCCTGTGAAACTGCTTCCAGCTCTTGTTTCTAAGTTCTGCTTCACTGTTCCTACTGGAATGTTGGTTCCAGACCATTGTATCATTGCTGTCATTACTCTTCTTGTCCATTCACATTCGGCAAATAGATGCATATGAGTTTCTTCCACCAGGCTGTCACATAAACAAGTGTCATCCTCCACCTGCATATTCAACCTTTTGAGCCTTTCTTTAGTTAGTAACCTGTCCTGCATTGCTAACCAAAGTGTAAACATGTGTTTGGATTGTGCCACTCGAAGCCTAGTTAGTCGTCCTTGCATTGCATTATAGCTTTTAGTGATTGAGTATTTTCCTCCAGGATGTAACATATAATCCGCAGATGAGTACTAGCTCTGCATCTCCACCTTTAAGGAATTGATCTTCTTCCAGTATCAATTTGAATTCTGTTGTGGCACATGTGTCCAAATATCATCATTATTTTTCATATACAATTCATGCACCCATCTTATCCATAAAACATCTTTTTTCATTGCTAGCTGCCACACTAGCTTCCGCACAGAGGCCTTATTCCACAATTTACTTCCTTTGGCATTGAGTCCCCCAAACTTCTTAGGACAACAGATCTGCTACCATGATACCAAAGAAATTTTCCTAGATTCCTCAGAGCTACCCTACAAATAAGCTCTACATATTCTATCCACTTCTTTGATCACACTCTGAGGTAAGATGAACACAGAGCTCCATTAGTCTAGACACAGAGTTCATATCACCTTTGCAAAAGATCATAAGATCATCTGCAAATATCAAGTGAGTAAGCTTCAACCTCTTGCACATTGGGTGGTATTGAAAGTCAGGCAGTTCCCCCATACATTTTAAGACTAGTCAAATATTTTATAACTAGTACAAACAATAGTGGGGACATTGGGTCACCTTGTCTAAGGCCCCTTTTCCCAGCAAAGAACCCATGCCCTTCTCCATTTATTTTGATTGTGAACATTGGGGAAGTTACACAAGTCATAACCAATTGAATGAATCTTTGAGGAAAATCATACCTCTTCAAAGCCTCCTCCAAAACTCCCAACTCACCATGTCATAAGTTTTCCTTAGATCAATTTGCATTAAGCATCTTGGCGTAGTTTGCCTATTATAATGTCTGAGAATGTAATGACACATGAGAACATTGTGTAACATGGACCTTTCCTGAACAAAAGAAGATTGGTTAAATGCTTGGTTAAATGCTATAATGGTCTGTACGACTCCTTTCAATCTTTGGCATATCACCTTGGAGATGCACTTATAAAGCACATTACAACAAGAGATGGGTCTGAATTGGCTTGCATACTCAGGGTTACTAATCTTAGGAATCAGAGTTATATTAGTAGTATTCAACTATTTAAGCAGTTTATATATCACCACCCACAATTCCCCAGGCTGTTTTGAAAAATCCACTGCCATAACCATCTGGCCCAGGGCTTTCATTACTGTCTATCTGAAATAATGCTGTCTTCACATCCTTCTCGGTGTAAGGTTGCAATAGTTGGACCTGATGTCCCTGAGCTGAGATAGTACGGGTCCATTTCTTAAGAACCTTCTAAATGCAGGCAGTCTCACATCTGATTTCCTCCCAAGTAACTTTTTAATAATCAACAAAAATACCAGCAATCTCCTCAGCATTTGAGTGCCAATTTACTTGATCATCTTTTCATTGTGTAGTAGCCAGTTTCAATCTCCTGTGCTTAATTACTGAATAAAAGTACTGAGTGTTGTCATCTTCTAATTGTATCCAAGTTGCTTTGCTTTTCTGCTATAAGAACATTTCAGCAGTGCCGGTTTTTCAGGGCTAAAGTAATAATTAGGCCCTATATATATTTAAACTTAGTGAAGAACTCACTCTTATTTTTCAACCAAGATTTAACCTGTTCAAATTAACTAAAAATTTAACATTCGAGTCAAATAAATTGTATCGATTCAAACTTTAACATATTATCCACAAGTAAAGCTCTCATTTTTTCATCTAGATTTATCCCAAATTCTATGATAAAAAATGTTTAAAGGAAAACTTAGTTCTACACCCTCAGGTTCAGTGTCTTCATTATTACAAAGATGATCAAAATATTCATTCTCAACATGTTCATCTTAAGTCACCTACGTGTGCATTAAAATCATTCTCAGTTTCTACTAATTCTTCCACATGATTTTGTTGTTCAGATTCATTGACTAAATCATTATCAATTCCTACAAATTCTTCAACATGATTTTGCTGCTCAGATTCATTGCCTAAATCTTCAGTTGAGTTATCAAGTGAACTATTTGTTTTGTTTTGAAAAAAATTTATCCAGAGCTCCCTTTTGAGATTAAGTTAATTTGTCTCTCTGTCTTTTTTTTTTTCTTTTTTTGACTTCCAGATGGGTGTTTCTTAGAAACATTATTACTTGAAAACATAAACATTATACAAGGAAAGTCAAAGCAATTTTAATACTTCAAGAATAAACAAAAAAACAACATGAGAAACCTCTTCGAGAAATCTCTCTCCACAGAAACAAATTTGATATTTTCAAGAAGAACGAAGTAAAAGCGCAGGGCAATTGCTAATAGAAGGAAAAGCGCATGGCAAGAAGAGCGGAAGTGGAACAGATTGGTTTAGAGACTAGCGTTAATAGTTATAATAAATTTAATATAATACTTATTAAAAAAAAATTGAGCCCCTCTAAATTTTGGGCACAGGGCAATTGACCTGTTTGCCCCTGGGCAGGGCCGGCTCTGCATTTCAGCAAGATATGATAATTGTCTGAATTTAGTTAATTTCTCCTCTTCCTGCTGAAGAACCAGATTTAATGGGTCAGGCCTGCAATGCTCTTTGTGCTCTGAACAACTCCTCTGTCATCATTTGCCTGTCACAATATTCCTAAAAAACTGGGAGTTTAGTTTCTTAAGATCCTGCCTCATTAGCTTTAACTTCCTCACCACTTTCCAGTTCCACATACTACATCCATTCACACTGACATCCCACCCCTTCCTCACAGTGTTCATGAATGAGGGATTCTTCTCCCAAACATTACAATATTGAAACACTTTCTTCCTTCTGTTATTCTGGCCATCCAATGTACTCTTGATAGGACAATGATCACTCAGACCCTCTGGTAGATTGACAGCACTGCATGAAGGCATGTTAGTAAGCCATGCCGAGTTTATAAAAGTCCAATCTATCTTTGAAAAAATCTTTGGTGAACTATTATCATTCCAAGTGTATTTCTGCCCCTGATGTGGTACTTCAATAAGTCCACAATTATCTAAACAATCTAGGAAGTCTGCCACCTCGTGCCAATTGACAGGGTTGCCTCCCCATCTATCATCCACTTTCAGGACAGAATTAAAGTCCACCAATACTATCCAAGGTGTAACACATCCCACACTTTGACTTAGAATAGACCCCCACAATTCCCTTCTCCCTTCCCTTGTATTATAAGCATAGACCACATACATAATATATTTGAGTTGCAAAGGAATGTAAACCACCTCACAGCCACAAGTAATAACCTGTGCTGTTGAAGCAATAGGTACTACCCTGTAAAGTCAGGCCTCCACACCACCCACATTCTACCATTGTAATGAGATTCCGAATTTGTAATGTATTGCCATCCTCCAAACATTTTATTAGCTACTTCTGCAATCTTATTACTTTTTATTTTATTTTCCAACAACCCCATCATTCCTACTTGCTCTCTATTGCAAAGGAGTTGAGCCTCCTTTCGCTTATTTGGGGCATTCAAGACACTCACATTCCGACATATCATATTAACCATTCCTTTTTTGAGGAATGGTTTCACCTCCCACATTCTCACACCCTCCCTGAACTGCATCAACTTCTCGCAACACCCGATAGATATTATTGTCAATAACCTGAGCTTGTGATCTCCCAGGAGCTCTTTTGGATTTGGAGGGGTAACTCATGCTGTTATGACCTGCTCTTTGCCTTGACTTTGTGTTTAGCCTAAGGCTGATTGTGCTTTCCTCTTACTTGGAACAAGTGTTGCTGCTGAGGAACCTGCATTCAAAGGCACTGTTGTACTGGCATCTACAGCAGCATGCACTGCAGCACTAGTAGCTGCAACTTCACTTGCTGTTGCTGGCTTCCCATAGCAGTTGGTACTGGCTTGTCCCTCTGCTCTTCTATTGGCTCATGTTACTTTGGTACTTTCTTCCTCCTACATTCCCTTTCAGAGTGACCATACTTTTGGCAAAAGCTACACCATGTGGGCTTCCAATCATACAAAACTTTCTGCTCAACAATTGTATCCCTTTCATTCATAAATAATACAACATCTGGCAGCAGCTTGGCACCCATCTTAACTTCTACCAGCAGCCTTGCGAAGTGCAAACCCCTCTTCAGCTCAATATTCTTATCTACCATAAGGGGTTTACCCACTAAGCTTCCTAGTTTGCTCAATCCTTTAGCACTCCAGTATTTAAAATCTAATCCTGGAAGTTTTATTCATATAAGGACTGTATATAGCTCATATCGTGTGAATTCCATGTCAGGGTTCCATGATTTAACTATGAATGGTTTATTATCAAAGTGATAAATCCCCCCTTGCAATACTGCATTCTTCCTGTCCGCCGTATCAAATCGAACTAGAACTATGCCATTTTTCAACATAGATACTTTTTTAATACCATGCTTCCCCCAAATTCTCTGAATGAAACCATTAAGGACCTCAAATGGAGATGGGCTCCTAGTATAATATCTCTAATTCAGTGTCCTCTAACTCAATTGCAGTGATAGGGGTTTTACCTTCCATCTCAGGAGCAACATAGCCTAATTTACATGCTCTCTTTTCTTTAATTATTTCTTATCTGTGTCAGCTTCATTCATTATTCCCTCCATGACCTTCTAAGCACAAGAAAAACTCTCTACTACACTATCACAACATAAGGTCCAGTTTATCACTGAATAAATAATATCCAGAAGCGAATTTACGATTTATAGTTAGTGGATTCAAAATGAATCTAATCAAATATATATACACACAAGCATTTTTTGCATATTTATTTATGAATCATGTCGAAAGCAGTCTATATCCATACCATAATATGCACATATTAACGCAACATTGAGTAATATATCCATACAAAATAACAAAAATTACGCCTATATCACGGAAAATCAACCCCCCCTCTAAAACTGTTGCTGTAACAACATATTTCCTATGATACAATGAACAATATTAATGATCCTCTGGAATGCTGTCAAGAACAGGCCTCCAAATTGTGCTACTACTCCCTTCTTCAAAAAATCCATCTTGAAATAATCTTCTTCTTCTAACTCTATTTTCTGACTTAATTTTTCTTAAAAAGTCATCTTTAGAGGAATAATCCAACTTCCCATTCAAGATTTGCATCAACTCTTCTTGTGTCACCACTACTCTAATCCTCACCACACCTTTTTTCATTATTTCTTGTCCCTCATCATCATTTACTACTCTAAATCTAACACTCTTTCTTTCCTCAATTTGTGCTACATGAACACTTTCTTCATCCTGAACTAAAACATGACCTTTACTACTTCTCATGCAATTTCCCATTTGAGATTTTAGAGAGGAAAAAAAGATGACTAATATTATTGGAGTTTTGTTGTATAAAGATAAGGGGTAGAATCTTCAAATATAAAGAGAAGGAGCACATGGAGTTGCCGCCTTTTTCGCCTAGTTTGTAGAAGAAAAAAACCTAAACAAAATTAGGCTTTACAGTTTACACATAAAATATCAAGAGTATCGTCTAATATTTATAATAATTTATAAAATTTTAGACCGTGATATAACGTTTTCTTATAACGCTTTTTGTTTACACAAAATGGATTTTTAAATTGTGCTCTAAAAGATTCATAAATTGTATTCCCTCCGTCCTAATTTATATGATGTGGTTTGACTGGCTATGTAGTTTAAGAAATAAAGAAAGAATTTTGAATCTTATGGTCTAAAACAAACTAAATATATTTATGTGGTTATAGATCATCTCGTTAAGCGTAAAAAATAAAGTTTAAAGTTAAATTGTTGTCAAATAAGAAAATAAGTCATTTTTTTAGACTGACTAAAAAGGAAAGTATATCATATAATATGAGACAAATATACTAATATAAATTAAAAGAGAATCATTTACTAAACAACTATTTAAAAAAACTGCTGGTGAAAATTTGTGAACTACCAAATAATACTCCTAGTATTAACTATTAAGTAATCGTATAATATGAAAAGTGAACGAATATTTATTGATAGTATCATATAACATTCACATGTTAGAAGGTTGGTCTACGAAGATCGATAAATAAAATATAGCTACGGGAGTGGGACTCTGGCTGTTGCAGTTGATCAAAAATCGCCAGTATCTGTGTAGAGATCTCTATATTCTACATACAGGATATTTAATTAATTCTGCAAGTTATTATTGTTTATGTCAGTCCAAAAAACCTTTTACACTTTAGGTTAATTATGTAGCAAGACACAAGGTACAATTTTTTTTTTTTTTGATATCTAGGTTCCTGGCTTGCGTCAGACTAGTCCTAGAGGTAATAGTACCGGTTCCTCAACACTACTATCAGTATATTGCGGGTGTGCTCCAATAACTAGTGTTTGAGAACGAATAACTGATAACACCTACAAGGATCAACTTCAGAAGAGAACTTCCACTGAAAATCGATCTCACGCTGAGCGTCTTAAGTCCCCTTCCTTTGTCATTGGATTGTGCCCGGGGGACGACACAAGGTACACTATTATTTTCATCTTCCGAGGTTAGTGTGATAACAGGCAAATTAATTGAGCTGCTCTAAGTTGACGAACTTTTAATTTTATGTATGTACATCAACTAGGTTTCGTTAGAAATCTGCAACTGTTGGTTACAAAAGGAGTTGTTCTCCTAAACTTTTGTGATTGAGTTGGCCACATTTTCCATTGAAGTCATTGGCTTTAATTAGTTCCACGTGATATTTTGTTTTCTTATGCTTTGACTTATTTATAATTCAATGAAGTGTAAAAAGTTATAAAAGAGCTGTTCCATAATGTTTTAATTAAATCGATGTACCTTCTCTCTATATATTTTTTGGTTAAAGATGTACCCTCTATATAAGTTAGTTATTATACAGATATGTCTAGATTAAAGGCATAAATAAGAGGATCTTTAGATGTATGAGTATTTTCATGTCTCCTTGGGAATGTTGTCAATGAAGTTTCATCAAAATATAAGGATTTAAAATTTATGGATTCTGAATTCATCTGAATCGATAATTCGTTTTAGTTACTGTATTCATAATTAAGTATTTCATACAAGGTCTAAGTAAAATATTATTAAGTTCGTCCGAATCCGAACCAAATACTGTTAGCTCCGCTCCTGAAAGAGTATGGGGATCTTGAAATTGAGTCTTCTTTTCATTTAGGATAGCTTACATTTTAATATGCCACCATAGAGGAAAAAGACAAAAGGGCATCTAACCACCTCTTCATTAAGAGCAACGAAGGTCTTCCAATTACCATAAAAATCTCAATCAATCTGTGCATATAACATTTAAAATCAAACAACTTAATCTTCAATTGATTATATATTCAAAAACATTCAAAGAGATAAGACATGATGCAATCCAAGTTATCTAGGCCAAAATTTCAAGATTCAAATTTGAAGCTGTCGAACTCAGATTAGCACAAAACAAATACATGGTTTGAGGTTGATTAGTAATGGGATGACATAGTCCCCGGGCACAGTCCAATAGTAAAGGAGGTGGGTTTAAGACGCTCTGAACACTTGCTGCGTAGGATCGATTTTCAGTGGGAGCATTCTGCTCTCAGGTTGATCCATGTAGCTACTATCAGTTGTTCGTTCAAACACTGATTATTGAAGCACATCCCGTGATTTACTGATAGTAGTGTTGAGAAATCGGTACTATTACTTCAAGGACTAGTATGACGCAAGTCAAAAACCTGGATATAAAAAAAAAGGTAATGAGATGACATTATATTCAAAGAGATCCAAATTAGGGGCATGTGAGTGTATATAGCTAATAGAAAGATAAAGGATTCCCGTGACTGTAGGGCAGTTGAAAATATTTAAGGAGGTGCATCAACCGCGTGAGATGAAGTTTGTTTAAAGCCAACCACATGGGGATTAGGTATTACATCTCTAAATTTCTCTTTTCCAATTATCAGTTTAACCAGTTTCAGTCGTAATTAGGACATATTTGGTACGCTATATTACGTTGGACTGCATTGTAAAAAAAAATATAGTGTTTGGTGGACGTTTTCAACCGGACTAGACTGTACTATTTCTAAAAATAATAATAATAATAAAAAAAATATAGTCCATTATTTTTAATACTCTAATACCGTCCATTATATATTAATATAGTCCAATCCATTACAATACAGTACAATCTAATATAAAAATATATTGTTCAGTACGACGTATCAAACGAGCCCTTACGTTGCACGTGTGTATAATGTCAATTAATAAGAAAATATATAAATAAAAAATATTAAAATATAGTAATATGCATTAAAATGAAATATTTATTTAAAAAATGAAAATAAATACAACATGACATACCAATATAATAATTGTATCGCACCTGCCATCTCTTTATAAATGATATTATTGCTATATTTTCTTTTATCGCAATCTAAGTCTGAAACTCCTTCTTTCTCACACGTAAATCAATTATAGATTAATAAAAGATTATGGGTAAGTGTTGGATATAAATATAAAATTATAAAGAAATGGGAAAGCAACAACAACAACAAATAAATAATAAATTTTGGAAATAAATAAAGAAAATGATCTTGCTGAGTCGATTAAAGTTTCAATCTATTCTTAAGATAATATTGTCCCGTATATTTCTTTAACGATGGTATGACAATTTATCTCCCAAGATAAAATAACAATCAAATTAATGAGCAAAGGAGACTCAAGAGTTCGCAATGGGAAGAAAGATCTTTGAGTGTTTGATTGCAAGAGATGAAGTGTAGAATGTCAAGTGTGTTTTCCAAATGAGCCCAAGACATCATTTTATAATGTTGGAAGATGACCTTCCACATACCAAGTAATGGCCTTGAATTGAATTGCCATGAATTAAACTTGATTGTGGAGTTACAATTCAGCCAAATGATGGCTGAATTTATGAGCAACATAATGGAGAGCTAATGCTCCAAAGTCAACCCAAAAAATCACCTTTAATTCGTTTCCAACGTTCTGAAACTGTCGCAGCGCCGTGGCCCTGCAGGTTGGCGCCGGAACTTCAGAGAGTTCCGGGAGTAGCCAGCGTCGCGGCCCTGCAGGTTGGCGTCGCGGCTCAGAGGTGGTGGCGCCGAGATGGTTTTCCGGCACCGCGGTCTTTTTTCCGACTCGTTTGGACATTCACACTTTGTACACTTTTTCCTTCATTTACCAACGTCATTTGGCCAATAACCGTCTATTACTTTACGTCTCAAACAACTCGTATACGTACCAATATCTCTTCCATTTAAGGAAATTATGATCCTTGGCACTATATGTGTACGTGTGTGGAAACAACGTTTCCGACGTGCGGGGCCCCAATTGTTTGATTCATAATTAAATAAGAATAACTTTATTTCACGTTTAATAAATATTTTCAATAATCCCCTCTTGGAAGAGATTTTGGCGCACGGCATGGTGCCTTTCTAGCAATCATCCGGCGGATCGACGTTGCATCTGGAAAGGTAGTCGTAGCCTTGAATCTTCCATAGTAGAATACCATCGAACATATTTACTGCGCGGTGAACGTGATGTCTTGAACCGTCAGTGTTTAGTATATGACAAGACAACGGTATCAACACAACATCTTTCCTTACTCTATCTTTCTTGTATGTTCTGTCCGTCGTGGGACGTGTACACACTTAAATTTTTAAATGCGTTCATTTGAGGCGGCTTGTCCTCGCACTTAAATAGGTGATCTCTACAAGATATCCTGCAATACCCCGCTGTACGAGCGTTAGGAACCATTAAAAGTTTTCCCAACCTAACCTCAATTATTGAAGATCATTAAATGTTTGGAAACTTAGCGTTTTTTGTCTATCACGGGAATGGTCTTGGATTATGTTTCTTAATAAAAGAAAAATTATTCGAAGCTCTCTTGCTTCCACCGAAGCGCTCAACTGAACTTTTACAGTTTAGTTTTTCCATTGAACCTTATTCCTGGGATCTCAGTCTGTAAGGTTGGGTGTCCACTATATTGGTTCTTATTGATTGGGTTTTAAGCTCATTCCCCTAGACAGGCAGTTCATCTGATCTCTAGATATTTCCTTCGTCAAGGGATCTGCTATGTTTTCCTTAGATTTTACGTAATCAATGGAAATAACACCCGAGGTGATCAGTTGCCTAACGGACTCATGTCTCCGTCAGATATGACAAGACTTGTCGTTGTATATCGAACTTCGTGCTCTTTCTAGAGCCGACTGACTGTTGCACGGGTTTATCCCAACATGGGACATCCTCTAGAAAACCATGAAGCCACTCAGCTTCTTCTCCCGCTTTGTCTAAAGCGATAAATTTCGACTCCATCGTGGATCGGGCAATAAGTGTTTGCCTAGAGAATTTCCAAGACACAGATCCACCACCGATTATAAAAACATATCCGTTGGTGGACTTGATGCCATCGCTATCAGATATCCATTTTGCAACACTGTACCCCTCTAGAATAGCTGGATATCTCGAATAGTGCAACCCGAAATTTTTCGTGAACTTCAGAAATCGTAGTACCCTATTCAGTGCTTTCCAGTGATCCTCACTTGGATTACGGGTGAATCTAGTCAATTTATTGACTGCATGAGCGACATCAGGTCGAGTGCAGTTTGTGATATACATCAAACTCCTAATCACCTGTGTGTATCGCTCCTAGCGTACGGGTGCACCAATATTTTGACTTTTATCCAATGGTGTCGTTACTGGTGAACTGTCGAACATCTCAAATTTCTTCAGCACATCTTCGATGTAGTGATATTGAGACAAGACCAGTCCATTAGATGTCTTAAAGATCTTAATCCCTAATATAATATCTGCAAAACTCATATCTTTCATATCAAAACATTGTTTTAACATGTTCTTAGTCTCTAGGATTGTCCTAGGACTGCGACCTGTGATCAAAAAGTCATCTACATACAAGCATATTATGACGAATGAATCAGCATTTTCTTTCATGTAAACACATTTATCACATTTATTAATGGTAAACCCTTTTGATAGTAGGGTACTGTCAAATTTCTTGTGTCATTGTTTAGGGGCCCTTTTCAGCCCGTACAACGATTTGACAAGGTTGTCTTGAACCACATACCCTTCGGGTTGATCCATATATATTTCTTCTTCCAAATCACCATTCAGGAAGGTTGTCTTGCCATCTATCTTGATATATTTCAAGACCCCGTGAGGCGGTGATAGTTACACACAAACATATGGATGTCCAGCTTTGAGCTAGTCTATAGCCCATTGGCAAAGTTGGTTCTCAACTTCTATTTTATGGCGCTTAGATACTTTAGAAGCTTTGTCTTTACTTTTAAGTAAGTAAAGGTAGCACAACCTTGTGTCATCATCTAAGAAAGTCACAAAGTATTTGTTACCTCTTCTAACTTGAGTGAACTTCAAAACACATATGTTGATATGTGTGAGTTCTAGAGGAGCGGTGTCCCTTTTGACGGATCTAAGGGGACCTTTTTGAAGAGTCTTTGCCTCTATGCCCACCTCACACTTATGTTGAGGGTTTATGTCGATAGACATCAATGATTCCAACTTTACCAATCTCAGTATAGATTGATAGTTAACACGTCTAATCTATGGTGACATAAATTAGAAGACACAAACAGGTAAAAGGAAGGCTCGTTTTTATTGATATTAAAGAAAACATTGTAGGTGCAGTGTTTGTCCTAAGGAGCCTTCACAGGCGAATCTCCTTAAGTAGAAGTCATTACAGGAGTAGCATTAACTTTAAAGAGGCTTTCACAGACGAAGCCCCTACCTACAAAAGTTTCATTTTTCGTGATTACAAACTTGTTAGCCTCGAATACTAGCCTAAAACCAGCATTGACCAACACAGGTCCAGAAATTAAATTCCTTCGAATTTCCGGGACATGCATCACTTCCTTTAGAGTCAGCTCATTTCCGGACGTCATCTTGAGGACTACCTTTCCTACCCCCAGCATATTGGAAGAAGAATTATTGCCCATGAATAATTTCTTATCCGTAACTGGTGTATACTTGGAGAAGGCATCTTTGTTGGAACAAATGTGACGGGTAGCACATGTATCCAGTAACCATTGTGTTGGATTCTCAACGAGGTTGGCCTCTAGCACAACAGCTGAAAATTCTTCAATCATATCGTCTAAAAATGTGTCTTCGACGATGTGACCGTAGGCCAAGAATCGTCAAATTCCATTGAGAGATGGAAGATATATTGATCCACGAAGTAAGGTGTTTGAGACATGAAAGAGTGGTGTGAGACAAATCTACCACATCGGTAGGAAATGGAAGAATTGTTCATGTTATAAGTCTCTAAACTGAATAAGGGATTGGGACCCCAAGGGGTAACCCATGTGTTTGAAGGAGGGAGGACCTAGGTGTGCTTGGGTTCGAGACTAGGCCCACACGCGCGCCACCACCACCCGCCCGGACCGGGTCGGGTCGCGGGCTGCGAGACTTCTTCTAATATTATTTTTTTAGACCCCAGACTTTATTATATTTACAGTTTGGTCGCTGAAGTTTCTGGAAGACAATTCTGCAAGGGTGCCCTCGTGAGCTAAAACGTTTGGCACTTATGCCACAACGTTTATGATCTTTATGGTGTCCATTAACAGCCCTCTTAACACCTCTCCTCATCCTTAAACACTATATAATCATTCACACTACACAACATGAGAATACTGAACACAAAATAGAGGAAGAACACACATAGAATACATGTTTCTATAAGTTCTTCCTAGTTCAAGAACAAGTTCTTCTTTTTCATTCTTTAGCAATTGTTTCGTGTTTGTATCTTCGCCAGGATCACGAGTGTTTGCTTTGCACAAGTGATATTATGTTGTTTTATCTTGGGAGACAAATTGAAACTCATCCGTACAAAGCATGTATACAGGCAATATTGTCTTACGGAAAGATTGAGAATTCAGTCGACTCAGCAACCCAATTTTTTGTGTCTATCAGTTTCAGATTACCAACATTCAAGGAGCTTGCTGAAATTGGAACGAAGACCTAAGGCGGAAGATTAAAGACGAATTCAAGTATAAAGATCAAGACCACCCAAACATAATTGTTGCCACAACTTTTGTTGGTATCAAGTCTATTGTAACACATAATTGATTATCCTTTCCTATCACTTGTAATAGTAGTTTATTATTTTTCATACATCAAAAGGAGTTTTAGACTCACATTTGGTACGGACGAAAACATTTTTCATAAAAGGTGTGTTTGGTATGAAGAAAAATATTTTTCTAGAAAATAAATAATTTTATTTTTATTTTCTTGTGTTTTGTGAGTAAACCAAAAATATCGCTCCAATAGTGATTACATATTCCAAAATGTTTTCGATTAATGGTGTTTGACGCTAGCTAATGTTTATTATCCAAGTCCAACACACCCCAACATATAGCCCCCATTTCCACCACCCCAACACCACTATTCTCCTATGTCGACCCTAATAATATTTGTTTAGATTATATATAAATATTTGTGGGACAATACATTCTGCTTATTTACCAGGCATTATAGAAAGAAAATAAAAAAATCACTTATTTTTCAAGAAAACATTTTCCTTTCTATCAAAAACACTCTTTAACTTAATTTTTTTTTACTTTTAAAGAAAGGTTTTATAGCCACATAAATATAAAAATCTAATCTTTAAGATCATAAAATCTAAAAGTATATAATTATTCTTAACCTCATGAATACCTAATCAGACCACGCCAACTTGAAATGCTTCCTAAGGAGTAATACAAATAAATATCTATATGGGACAGGAGATAAAGCCTTAAACATGCGGTTGTCCTAAACCGAAACCAACTAAGAAATCTTTCTTCGTGCATCGGTAAAAATGTCATCATTTTTGTTACGCTCATGTCACGTTGAGAGGTACACCCGAAAAAGAATAGCAAAATCCAATATTTTTTTCTAATTAAGCCGACTTGTGGTAGGTTTGTCTTAGATCCCTACATTCGTAATTAAAATTCAAAAAAAAATATTAAGGAGGAAAAAATAAAACCTAACCTCCTCAAAATCTAGGTTAGATATGGACATGATCATATCCGTACACATTGTTAGTAAAAGAACGATGTTGTGGTGTGTGATGTACAGTGTTGACTATATAGAACAAAAAAGTTACTTTTGCAAAAAAAAAAATCGAACGCCACTACTTTTTATAAAATTATAATGGGATGAGATTATATCTTGTCTCATTAGAAACCACCAACATCATGAGAGCTAGTTGCTAATGAGACCTAACTAATTAATCATGACAAGACAAAGTTTCCAGCTTTAAACTTCAATTAACTGAAGGGAGGCAATATATAGTAGACTTACTTTGAAAATAGCCAACCTACGTTGTGATGGTGTGTAAAAGCATGGAAGTTTCATTCAACCATTTCTTTCAATTAAGTAGTAAGTAGTAGTAACAAGTGATTAAGAGCATTTATGTTGGGTTTTGATATTGGTGAATGGGAAATGATGGGATGAAAATTAAAGGGAGTAAAATGCTCTTTTGTCCCACATCGGAAAAAAATAAGGAAAGAGAGGTGTATATATTACATTACACTTTCTCTAGTTGCTAAAAGGGTTGAGAGGGCAAGGACCCTTCGCGTCGTCGTCGTCGCTCGGCTCGGATTCGGATTTGTCAAACGATTGATTGATAATCTTTTTGGACAAACGGATCAACCCGCGACCGACCCGACCCGTCCGGCTCTCCCTCTCTTTTTCGAATTTCCCTCCAAAAAATTAGGTGACTATTCTGGATGGTTGCAAACATTCAGAATCAGTACCTCCAAACCTATAAATTTTTGGAATAAGGAGTGGTGGCTGGATTTTGGTGCCACTCGACATGTTTGCGCTGCAAAAGAAGCATTTGCAACATATGCTCCCGCTGGACCCGAAGAGGTATTGTTTATGGAAAATACTGCAACAGCCAAAGTTGAAGGATATGGGAAGATACTTCTGAAGATGACTTCCGGCAAGGTCCTGACTCTCAACAATGTTCTGCACGTTCCAACAATTCGGAAGAATTTAGTTTCAGCCGGACTACTCGTCAAAAACGGGTTTAAGTGCGTGTTGGTTAGTGAGAAAATTGTAATAAGTAAGAATGATATGTTCATAGGAAAGGGCTACCTCACAGAGGGTCTTTTCAAACTCAATGTAATGGTTGTTGTGATATTCTGAAAATTCACCGTCTTACTTATTGGAGTCAAATGATTTATGGCATGTTCGTTTAGGACATGTCAATTACAAAACCTTGCGAAAATTGATCAATTTAGAAGTATTGCCTAAATTCGAGTGTAACAGATCATTCATTTGATCATTCATTTCCACCATATTGGCTTGTCCTTTTCCCTTGTCCTTTTTTGGGAGACGACAATCTGGGCTTTTGTGGTCAGCTTTCCCACAATTAAAGCAGTTGCCCTTGAACTTTTTCTTGTTAGAACCCTTCTCTTTTCCAGAAGGCCTCTTTATTTTCATTCATTCATTTTCAATTCTGAATTTCATCTTCAACTCGAAAATTTCATTCTCGTGATATCTGCTAGTTGAGTGGTTCATTTCTTCTGGAATTTGTACTACTATTCTGGTAAGATAATCGTTCTATCCTGGGAGGCGATATTCCGTTAACCTCGAGTACTGTGAGGGGAGTAATTTTCTTAAGGACACACTTTGAACTAAGTGAGCTCGATTACATTCTGAAATTATTTTCCAAAACAGATTCTGTTTTCGTTTATTGTTTCATGATCAATTTACTGTTAAGTAATGTTTTTATCGTGTAATCTGTTTCACTAAGTGATTAACAGATTGTGTTGAAACATTATTTAGCCAAATACAGATTATTATACCAACAATTTATTCAATGGATACTGGAGAAATCAACTCGTGTTTTTCTTATCATATTCCTAATCTTCTTGACTGTGAACTTCTGTTTAGTTGTATATATCATGTATATGTGAACCTTGAAATAAATAAAATGTACTAAGTGCCCGTTTGATTAGCCTTTTTTTTGGAGTGTTTGGCTGCAAATCGAAAAAGTGTTTTTGACTTCCAAAAGCACTTTTGGCCTCTATTTCCAAAAGCTCAAATTTTGGGCTTTTGGAAGTAGAGGCAAAATCTCTTTTGATTTTGTCCATTTTTAAGCGAAAAATATTTTTTTTATTGACAATCAAACACCTAATAATTTTTTGATAAAAAACTCTACTTGAAAAGCTCTATTCCTAAAAGTTCTACTTCTAAAAGCTCTTTTTAATAAATTGTACCAAACGGGCCCTAATTCTAACGAGAAGATATACTTCCTTCTCTCGTGTTCTTTTGGGTGCTTTGATATATTATTACTAAGTACTAATACCTTAGTGTAAGTAAACCATTTCTTACTCGATGATAGCACTTGCTTAATTTGACGGGTGGGACTCGGAAATCGGAATAATGTGAAACATATTTTAAGTAAATAGTAAAAAATAAATGACCTGTTAGATATACAAAAAAAAAAAAGTGATTTTGTACTCACCTATTTTTAATAATTTCAGTGAGCATTTAAGCAATGACTCAGTGTTTGTAACATGTTGGCATTTGCTTTGACGGGTGGGATTCTGAAACACAAGGATTATAAAAAATTCATGACATGGAAGTTCCATCTTGTAGGTACCTCTCATATATTGTTAAAAAGTTTCAATATCTTGACATGATAATTCCTACTTGTAGGTAGGTACTTTTCATGTACATTGTCTAAATCTCTAATTATCATTTTCAACTTATAATTTAATCTACGCCTAACATTGCTCTGATATTCTGTAGCTGACCATAAAGAAAGAAAACTCTTGATGAAAAAATAGAATATTAATTATTTAGTTTTGAAAATATACCATAATATACACGGTATATTATGTTGTGTATATCACGGAAATTCAAGACAATTGCGAGACCGTGATATACACTGTATACACACCGTGTATATTATGGTTTTGGTAATATGTTATTTGTATTTAATTAGCATTGTACACTTACCATACTTGTTGAATTCTTGTACAAATAGAATAGAGTTTTGAGAGTATAATTGGAATAGGATTTCCATATTATGGAAATTGTAAATTGTATATACACTCTTTCATTAATGAAAATAATCAAGGGATTATTTTTTTCATGGTATCAGAAGTCTAGGTCTAAAACCACTTCTCCCAAACTAACTTTCAATGCCTCGGTTTCTGTGCCCCATCTCAAAATCCGTGCACTTTTTCCTACTCTAATTCACCTATTGTTCTTTCGTTATGTCTACATCGAAGAACATGTTTCATCCTGTCGTTGTTGTCACGATTCGAACCCTGGGCCCGCGACTGGTGCCCTACCTGGGCACCCTTATACCCATACATCACATATCACCAGCGGAAGCTTAAGAAAAACTCATTTTAATAAAAAAGGCAAGCCGACAAAGCCGCCACTTTACATAGAATTGTCCAAACGGACTACAACTGTACATATACCCAAATACACAGTAACCACCCACACCTGTCTACAGACCTCTAAGAGTATCACAACAACTATGACGGGACAAGGTCCCGTCGTACCCCTGAATATACATAAGCCAAAATGGAAGACCTGTACCAAAATGACTAGGCTCCGGAATAATGGAGCTATCCCAAAACGTTGAGCAAGGATCCTAAGCTCGAGGATCACCAAACTGTGTACTTATACCTGCGGGCATGAACGCTGTAACACCCCATTTTAACCGTAGTCGAAACGGGAGTATTACGTATGGTTGATTCCTAGAATGTATTTAAAGGAGTCGTCACCTAATTATTTAAGTGAATTAGGACACTTGATTTATTGCAATAAAATACTGCAATTAATCTCCATTTAATGGTCTGCGAAATTAATGAGATTCTGGATAAGGGTTCTTTATTATCCTAAAGGGAAGGGGTTAGGCATCCTTTAAGATCCGCTAACTTGCGGTTATCCGTTCAAACCTAGGTTAATTATATGTTGACTTTTATTCTACCTATTCTAAGCATTTTTTACATAATTTACAATTAAAATAAAATGCAACGCAAAAATAGTAAAACTAAAATTTAAATGAGACATTAAGATAAAACTCTGGGACATTTTTAGCCCTTTTTAGGCCTTCTGCACAAGATGATCTCCGGGTACCTGCATAAGTACTTAGTAAAAGTGTTAGTAATAAAATAAATAATTTTGAAGTAATAGCAATAATTAATAAATAAAGCCAAAAAATAAATCCGTCTTTTGCACAGGGTAGGCCTTGGAAATCAGACGGAGATTCCGTCATCGGCCAATATAATAAAATAAATAAAACCTTCGGATCACAAAAAAGCATAATAGTTTTAAACACGGAGGGCTCAGATATAAAAATATATAAAGTGGGACAGCCTAAACAAGTGCGGCTGCGAGAATTCGCCCTGCCAGCGCATGTTGGTTATCCGGTGTAAGTGGAAGAAATCATCTTTGCCCAGAAAACTTCATTTATTTTATTTTCCGTCTTTGCAACTGTGGAGGCCTCAAAAATCGACGGATAACTTTTTCATCGGCCAAAGTGTAGCATCCTATTCAAAATCAGCTTAATACCAAAGTGTAGTATCATGTTCAAAATCAGTAAACCAGCAAAAATATGGCAAAAATAGCCTAAAATTAGTCCAGCAATATGGCCAAAACCAGTCCCATAATATGGCCAAAACAGTAGCGAAAATTATCGAAAATCAGTCCAACAAAATGCCACAAACAGAGACGAACAGAGCCCAAAATCAGAACAGTGACCAACATCGCCGGAAATTTCAAAGCTTCGCCGGAGTTTCACTCCGCAGATACTAAACAAGAAATCAAACCAATCCGCCAACAATGATAACAAGATGCAATCACCCAACAAACAAGATATCTGACATAGGTCGCGGAGTTTAACAAACTCGTGAGATTCAAAATAATAAATCACCCAAATAATCAATTATATAATAGTGACGAAGAGACCAAACAGTGATTTCAACAACACAAAAGCGCAAAGCGTGGCGGGTCGACGAGAACAGTGGGTGGCGGTGAAGGTTCGCCGGCGAAGCGATGGCGGTGTTGGGTGTTGGTCGACGGAATGGCGTGGTGGAGTGTGGTCGACGGAATCTTTGGTGGGGTTCGCGACTGGTTGTGACGGTAAGGTGAGGAGGACTGGGAGAGGAGAGGGTGGTCGACTGGTTTGTGCAGTGATGGTGTTGAGGTGTGGACTGCTGGCGGCTAGAGTAGTTCGCCGGTGAGGCCAGCGACGGCGCGGCGACGGCAGGCGGTGGTGAGGGAGATGAGTGGAGAGGGAAGGGGTGGTCGACGGGAGAAGCAGGGAGAGAGGGCGAGGGTTGCTGGTGATGTGGGAAGGTCGCCGGAGTTCAACTCCGGCGAAGAGCGGCGGCGGCGACGACGGGGAAGGGATGAGGGAGAGTGGGAAAGTGGGCTGATGGTGTGTGCGGCTGAGAGTTCTGTGGGGGGGGCTGAGGGTTATAGTGTAGGAGAGAGACGGCTGTGAGAGAGGGCGGCGGCAGGGTAAGTTTTAAAGTGAGGGTGAGGGACCGCTGGAGGGTTAATAATATGGTAGAGGGATGGGCAGTGTCGGCTGACTCCCAAAATAGGGTAGAAGTAGGGTAGGTTTTATAGGGTGAGATTAGGTTTAGGGTTTAGGGGTATTGGGCTTTGGGTACTGGGTATTGGGTATTGGGTATTGGTTATTGGGTATTGGGTTTGGGTATTGGATGAAAGTGTATTGGGCTTCATTTTGGTTTCGATTTCTGGCGGATTGGACTGATTCAGATTATGCCCTGGACTGGACTGGTTTTGACAAAAAATGCAAAATTGATTAATTATTTAAATGAAAATTATTTAAAGATACAAAATTATAAAAATGCAAATGTTGATGCAATAATAATAAAATACAATATTTAGCAAATATTTAATGTCTGATTAAAAGTAAAGACGGTGTGTCAGTTAATTATTCAAAGAGATGCTAAAAAATGTTTAATACATAATTAAAGGTAAAAGCAAAACATGATGTCAATTTACAAGAATAAACAACATAGAATGTTATGTAAAAAATATACAAAATGTCAAAAATGATGATAAAATGTGGTGTTCTAAAATGCTTAAAATTGCAAGAAATGCCTAAAAGATGGGTCAAAATTGGGTGTCAACAAACGCAACCCCCTAAAGGGGGTCAGTACAATAGGTACCAAGTATGTAAACATAAAGTACATTGGATAAGATCATAACCGTACAAAAGATGACAAGGACAAGTATGAAAATCAAATACCAGATCCAACTGTGCCATATAAAATAGAGTCAACTATACTTTGTATCACTGTACCACTGTATCACTGTACCACTGTACCTTATAAAAAGTGAGAGAGTCATCTCAAAATCATAGATGTCTGTCCATATAACGTATCCTGGCCCATTCTGGGACTCGGTCTATATAACTGTGGATGCCTGTCTACTTATAACGTATCCCGATCCATTGTGGGACTCGGTTCATATAACCATCATGACTGTATGTATAACGTATCTCGGCCCTTTAGTGAGGGACTCGATGAGCTGACTATAACGTATCTCGACCCATCAAGGGACTCGATGATCTATAACGTATCTCGGCCCTTTAGTGAGGGACTCGATGATTTATAACGTATCTCGGCCCTTTAGTGAGGGACTCGATGAACTCACATATAACGTATCTCGGCCCATCAAGGGACTCGATGAACGCACATATAACGTATCTCGGCCCATCAAGGGACTCGATGAAGTCACATATAACGTATTCCGACCCATCATGGGACTCGGTCCATATAATAACACTTGCACGAATAGCCATCGTGAGCAACCTTGTTCAATTTAAATCATCATTTGACTCTCGATAAAATCCTTAAAATGAACTTTCATTTTTGAAAAACGAAGGCACTATCACATCTTTCATTTTAGAAAACACCAAGGCACTATCATACCTTCCTTTTAGAAAACCCAAGGCACTATCATACCTTTCCTTTTAGAAACGACAAGGCACTATCATACCTTCCTTTTAGAAAATCCAAGGCACTATCATACCTTTCCTTTTAGAAACACCAAGGCAATACCATGTCTTTATTTTTAGAAAAACCAACGCAATACCATGCCTTCATTTTTAGAATAACCAAGGCAATACCATGTCTTCCATTTTCGGATTAGGATCCAATAAAACCATGTACGCCCGCCGTACACTTACTTTATAAACTCAACTTTCATTTTTGGAAAACCAAAGTACCATCATATCATTAAGGATTAGGATCCAATAGAACTATGTACGTCCGTCGTACACTTACTTCATATAAACATGCCAAAAGAAGAAATGGTAGTTCACATACCGCTTGTCGTCTTGTATCAACTTGTTAATTTAAATTCGTCTCGCTCCTCTGGATAACATTATGAAAAGATTTGTATGGTGATAACCGATCCGAATTGCCAAATTAATTCATTTTATGAGTTGTTAGTAGGTTATATATTATAATGATCTTATCTAATCAGCTGTGAACTAGAAAATGTAAAACGAACTGGTTATATCTTAGTTTCTATGCAGATGGAAGTCTAATCATTTCAATATAATTGATTGTCGATACCTTTTTCATTTAACGCTGCAATGGCTTATTTTAACACGCTGCAATGGTTTGTTTTAACACGTTTACCAAAATCAGTCTCAACCCTTACTACTTATTAGTGTTGTAACTTAGCAAGATCAACTCGACTCCAATGCTTACTAAAAACTCTTACCAACATCTCCCACAAGACTTGGTAAGGACTTAGGAATAATTTAGACATGTCTTTAGCATAGAATCAATAACATGAATACTTCTTAACTTCTAAGAGTAGAATAACTTTTGAAACAATACCACAAGTATATTTCATACGTAGAACATGCCAAAAAGAAAGAAGGAAGAGGTTCACATACCTTATTGACGACTAACCAACACGACAAGTAGAATATGTCCCAAATAGGTACTTCAACCTATAATGACAACAACACGTCTATAACCTTCATGAATACTAGTATACGCTATACCACATAAAGACACTCCTTTCGTATAAAAATTCGGGCAGCACTTCCCCTACTTATACATATGTTTCCACCTTACATTTAAGGCCAACTACACCAATAACCGAGCTCCAATTAAGGCACAACTAAACAGTTAACCAAGGTGATTCACACATCTATTTCTCACGTAAAACAATCCCTTAATCCTTCCTAAGACAGTCCATGAAACCAGTCCATATTCCTACAACAATGAGGGTAAGATATGAAGTCTTTCTACACCTTTCTACACCCTCGTTCCTTTAGGACATACGTTAGCAATTACCACATCTAAACATGCATAAACAGTGACTAAATTTCCAGCATATACACGTATAAAACAGCCCTTAAAACATCACGACAATATCTAACGAATCCAATACAACAAAAATGTCTAGTGTTCGGCTAGCATGCCAAAATTGTGACATGTATTTCTTATTTTCCTTTTCTCTTATAATAACATGTAAACTCCATTAATCTCTATAGGAAGAAGAATCCTTATCTTAACTAGCCAAAACAGTCCACAAGTTCTCGGCTCACATTTTTCTCTTTGCTCCACTTCCTCAAGTCACAACAACACACATATATCCTCTACAAGCTTGTATCTATCTTGCCTTTATGTTTTTCTTCCAAAAAGTTCATAACAAGCTTAAGGTTTCAAGACAATATTCTTGGCCAAAACCGTGGTTTTAAAGTTCTTAGAGAGTTAACGTGGCTTAGAACTTAGGTAGAGGGCTTAATCTTGAAAAATAAGTTATCCTTGATCTTCACTTGGCCAAGGGATTTTCGAAACTTGAAGAACAAGGGAGAGGGATGAGGGTTTGAAGGATTAAGGTGTTTGTGATCCAAGTCTTGCAAGACTTGCCTAATATGGTCGATGTAGCACAAGTGTAAGGGGACCCACGAACCCCACTAGTCCACTTGTCACAAAATATCTCGGACTGTAAAATTCCCGCATTGGCACTGCGGTGCAGCCTAATGGCACCGCGGTGTAGGAAGTCCTGCAGCTTCTCTGATGTTATGGCACCGAGGTGCTGAAGTTAGGCACCGCGGTGCTACACCCTTTTGTCCTGATTTTGCCAACTTTCGTCCTTTGCCTCGGGAGCTCCTTTTCTGTCCACACTCTATTGGGAAGAATTCCATTTCTAGTACTACTTATCGTCGTCACATTGTTGCATCCAAAAAAAAATTCATACTCGAAAATGTAAACATACTTTCCTTCCAATCTTATTTCTTTACTTACGTTCTCACTTATATACCCTGAAACTACGGGGTGTAACATTCTTCCCCCTTAGAAACATTCGTCCCCGAATGTTCATAATAGGTCTCAACTACTAACATTTCGGCACAATCTCCCTTAACAATACTTACCAACCTACACTTAGCAACACCAAGATGCCTCACGTGGCCACAATATTACACATAGAATATTTCACTCAAGAGGGTCTTGTATATCTAAGGTCTCAACGATTATCCAATATTCTAAGATTCTCAAACATTCCATATCCCAAACTTACATCGTCTCTCCCCGCATACGGGTAAGGTAGTTTCTCACAATATCAAAATCATTTTGCCCTTCTGGAATATCAACAGTCGGGGTATAACTCGCTATACCTTCCAAACAATTACTAAAACTTAATAACTCATGATACCCCATAATCACTTCCGGCAACACACACAGCCGTAAATAAACATGTTCATATAGATGTGCATCATCATCACACCAACTATACAATAATTTTATCAACCTGTATACAAAGTAAATATTTTTCCCTTCCGGGCCGCTGTCGCTTTCTCATAGATGCAACCATAATAATACGTTAGGGAGGGACTACCCTAACAACATAACTCTATCGCACGATCTTATAATAAAAAGAATAAAAACCAATCATAAATGTACTGTAACCTCATGTTTATGGGTGTGGTACACAACACACCGATAATCAAGACTCTACTGCACACAGTTTGTAGACATTCAAAGGACTAACTACTCTGATACCACTTTGTCACGACCCGAACCCCGGGCCCGCGACTAGTGCCCTACCTGGGCATCTTTATACCCATACATCACATATCACCAACAGAAGCTTAAGAAAAATCCATTTTAAAAAAACAGGCAAGCCGACAAGGCCGTCACTTTACATAGAATTGTCCAAACGGACTACAACTGTACATATGCCCAAATACACATTAACCACACACACCTGTCTACAGACCTCTAAGAGTATCACAACAACTATGATGGGACAAGGCCCCGTCGTACCCCTGAATATACATAAGCCAAAATGGAAGACATGTACCAAAATGACTAGGCTCCGGAATAATGGATCTATCCCAAAACGCTGAGCAAGGATCCTAAGCTCGAGGATCACCAAACTGTGTACCTATACCTGCGGGAATGAACACAGTCCCCCAAAGGAGGTCAGTACAACAGGTACCAAGCATGTAAACATAAAGTACAGTGGATAAGATCATAACCGTACAAAAGATGACAGGGACATGTATGAAAATCAAATACCAGATTCAATCGTGCCAAATAAAATACAGCCAAATGTACTTTGTATCATCAGACATCAGACATCGTACTCATCAGTATCATCAGATCAACTGTACTCATGTACCTTATAAAAAGTGAGAGAGTCATCTCAAAATCATAGATGTATGTCCATATAATGTATCCCAGCCCATTCTGGGACTCGGTCCATATAAATGTGGATGTCTGTCTACTTATAACGTATCCAGGTCCATTGTGGGACTCGGTCCATATAACCATCATGACTGTATGTATAACGTATCTCGGCCCTTTAGTCAGGGACTCGATGAGCTGACTATAACGTATCTCGGCCCATCAAGGGACTCGATGATCTATAACGTATCTCGGACCTTTAGTGAAGGACTCGATGATTTATAACGTATCTCGGCCCTTAGTGAGGGACTCGATGAACTCACATATAACGTATCTCGGCCCATCAAGGGACTCATTAAATTCACATATAACGTATCTCGGCCCATCAAGAGACTCGATGAAGTCACATATAACGTATCCAGGCCCATCAAGGGACTCGGTCCATATAATAACACTTGCACAAATAGCCATCGTGAGCAACCTTGTGCAATTTAAATCATCATTTGACTCTCGATAAAATCCTTAAAATGAACTTTCATTTTTGAAAAACCAAGGCACTATCACATCTTTCATTTTAGAAAACACCAAGGCACTATCATACCTTCCTTTTAGAAAACCCAAGGCACTATCATACCTTTCCTTTTAGAAACACCAAGGCAATATCATACCTTTCTTTTTAGAAAAACCAAGGCAATACCCTGCCTTCCTTTTTAGAATAATCAAGGCAATACCATGCCTTCCATTTTCGGATTAAGATCCAATAAAACCATGAACGTCCGCCGTACACTTACTTTATAAACTCAACTTTCATTTTTGGAAAACCAAAGTACCATCATATCATTAAGGATTAGGATCCAATAGAACTATGTACGTCCGCCATACACTTACTTCATATAAACATGCCAAAAGAAGAAAGAGTAGTTCACATACCGTTTGTCGTCTTGTATCAACTTGATAATCTAAATTCGTCTCGCTCCTCTAGCTAACATTATGGAAAGATTTGCATGGTGATAACCGATCCGAATTGCCAAATTAATTCATTTTATGAGTCGTTAGTAGGTTATATATTATACTGATCTTATCTAATCAGCTGTGAACTAGAAAATATAAAACGAACTGGTTATATCTTAGTTTCTATGCAGATGGAAGTCTAATCATTTCAATATAATTGATTGTCGATACCTTTTTCATTTAACGCTGCAAGGGCTTGTTTTAACACGCTGCAAAGGCTTGTTTTAACACGTTTACCAAAATCAGTCTCAACCCTTACTACTTATTAGTGCTGTAACTTAGCAAGATCAACTCGACTCCAATGCTTACTAAAAACTCTTACCAACATCTCTCATAAGACTTGGTAAGGACTTAGGAATAATTTAGACATGTCTTTAGCATAGAATCAATAACATGAATACTCCTTAACTTCTAAGAGTAGAATAACTTTTGAAACAATACCACAAGTATATTTCATACGTAGAACATGCCAAAAAGAAAGAAAGAAGAGGTTCACATACCTTATTGACGACTAACCAACACGACAAGTAGAATATGTCCCAAATAGGTACTTCAACCTATAATGACAACAACGCGTCTATCAACTTCATGAATACTAGTATACGCTATACCACATAAATACACTCCTTTCGTATAAAAATTCGAGCAGCACTTCCCCTACTTATACATACGTTTTCACCTTACATTTAAGGCCAACTACACCAATAACCGAGCTCCAATTAAGGCACAACTAAAAAGTTTACCAATGTGATTCACACACCTATTTCTCACGTAAAACAGCCCCTTAATCCTTACTAATACAGTCCATGAACAGTCCATATTCCAACAACAATGAGGGTAAGATATGAAGTTTTTTTACACCTTTCTACACTCTCGTTCCTTTAGGACATACATTATAAATTACCACATCTAAACATGCATAAACAGTGACTAAATTTCCAGCATATACACGTATAAAACAACCCTTAAAACATCACGACAATATCCAACGAATCCAATACAACAAAACTGTCCAGTTTTCGGCTAGCATGCCAAAGCTGTGACATGTATTTCTTATTCTCCTTTTCTCTTATAATAACATGTAAACTCCATTAATCTCTATAGGAAGAAGAATCCTTACCTTAACTAGCCAAAACAGTCCACAAGTTCTAGGCTCACAGTTTTCTCTTTGCTCCACTTCCTCAAGTCACAACAACACATATATATCCTCTACAAGCTTGTATCCATCTTGCCTTTATGTTTTTCTTCCAAAAAGTTCATAACAAGCTTAGGGTTTCAAGACAATATTCTTGTCCAAAACCGTGGTTTTAAAGTTTTTAGAGAATTAACGTGGCTTAGAACTTAGGTAGAGGGCTTAATCTTGAAAAATAAGTTGTCTTTGATCTTCACTTGGCCAAGGGATTATCGAAACTTGAAGAACAAAGGAGAGGGATGAGGGTTTGAAGGATTAAGGTGTTTGTGATCCAAGTCTTGCAAGACTTGCCTAATATGGTGTATGTAGCATAAGTGTAAGGGGACCCACGAACCCCACTAGTCCACTTGTCACAAAATATCTCGGACTGGAAAATTCCCGCGTTGGCACCGCGGTGCTGTCTAATGGCACCGCGGTGCAGGAAGTCCTGCAGCTTCTCTGATGTTATGGCACCGCGGTGTTGAAGTTAGGCACCGCGGTGCAACACCCTTTTGTCCTCATCTTGCCAACTTTCGTCTTTTACCTCGGGAGCTCCTTTTCTGTCTTTCTTCCCACACTCTATTGGGAAGAATTCCATTTCTAGTACTACTTCTCGTCGTCACATTGTTGAATCCAAAAAAAAATCCATACTCGAAAATGTAAACATACTTTCCTTCCAATCTTATTTCCTTACTTACTTTCTCACTTATATGCTCTGGAACTACGGGGTGTAATAATTGTTATTTCCAACATCAAGAACCACATCCCTATTGTTCTTGAGATGGAAAACATCAAATATATGACGTGGCACTACTACATTTCTGGCCTAATGCGACGGCTCTAAAAGTCTAATGCAACGCCTAATGTAGTACCGTTGCATTAGATGAGGCTAATGTGACGGCTTAGTGTGTACCAAAACCAAAAGTTATGCTAATGCAACGGTATAGAAGGACTGTTGCATTAGCTGGTATAATGCGATGGGTGAAGGAGTCTAATGCAACGGTTGGGACAGACCGTTGCATTATCCTTTCTAAAGCAACAGTCCTAAGAGGCTAATGCGACGAGCTGGATATCAAATTAAATATCCCTGTTTTATATTTCATTTAGCCGCATCTACAAAGGTTTATATTGTTTTATCACAATGTTGCCTCAGATGTTGACACAACGTTGAAGGCAACATCCAGTGACTGTTTTTGTTGTTTTAGCTTTTGCGATTTTAATCTTATGCATTTTTACTTTTCCGTAATCCCGGGACCCCAACAAGTGGTATCAGAGTCAATACTTGATACAATAAGTGTTTGATTCTGAATATTCCGACTATGGACTCAGCTATACAAAACGTTGGTAGACTTCCAATTCTTGACGGAACTAACTATGCCTACTGGAAAATTTGACTACGTTCGCACATCAAATCCATTGTGTTTCGAGCATGGATATCAGTTTCCGAAGGCTACGTTATCCCCAAGTACCCAGCAGACGAGGATGGTGATGTACTCACTAAACCCGAATCTGAATGGACCGCGGAAGAGATCAACAATGCAAACTTTAATGAAAAGGCCCTAAATGCAATATTTGGATGGGTAGATCGCTATATGTTCAAGCTTATCCAGAATTGTACAACGGCCAAGTATGCTTGGAAAACCTTACAAACTCATTGTAAGGGTACCTCGAGTGTTCGACGTACAAAGCTTCGCATGATCTTGAGCCAATACGAACGCTTAAGTATGGAAGAATATGATGACATAAAATCCTATTTTGAAAAGTTGATTGACATTGCTAATTAGGGTCAAGTGTTTGGGTCTTCTTTAACCAATACACAACTGGTGGATAAAGCTCTCAGATCTCTTCCTGAAAGATTCAATGCTAAGATTTGTGCTATTGAAGAGGCTCGTAATCTTGCTACTATAGATCTGCATGCCTTGATGAGCATCTTTCAAACATATGAGATGAACATAAAGAGCCAAAGAGATCTGTACAAAGACAAGACTTTGGGACTCCAAGGACAAACCTCGGAATCTGAATTGGAAAATGAGGAAGAAAACCTGGAGGAACTGGGAAGTGATGCAACTATTGCCTTACTCACTCGTCGATTCAATTCGATGGTGAAAAAGATCAACACTAATCGCAATATAGCCAAATATAAACAGCATCAGAATCCACTCTTCAACAAACAGCCAAATATGTCACCTTCTGAGCAAAGAAATCAGAATCTACTAAGGAAAACCAACTCCGACGGTACCAATTTCAATCCCAAACAACTCGAGGGAGTGCAGTGTCATGCATGCTCGGGTTGGGGACACTACGCTAATAAGTGTGCAAACACTCTTAGAAAAATTGGTAAGGTTATGTGGGTAACCCTTAGTGATGATGAGAATGAAGAGGAGGAAGGAGATCAAGAAGAAGAACCACATGCAATTCTGGCAGCCATGTTCGAACACTCACTGTCCGACGATGATGATGTTGTTGACAATGTTGCGACAACATCAGTAACAACTTCGGACTCCACATTTGGAATGTCTACAACATCAGAGAGGTATGTATACTTTGATTATTCTGATGTAAATTGTTTTAGTGGATTTATTTCTTCATCTGAGGCTGTAAATTTGGATCTAGTTGACTCCAAAGACGACATGATAAAGGAATTACAAAGTCTTTGTAAAGCCTTAATCACTAAATCTGAGCAACTAGACTCAAAAACAAAATCATTGGCTCTTGAGAATAGCAATCTGAAAGGCACAATCAACCGATTAGAGGTGTCACTTACTAAGAAGGATCTAGAGCTTGGTAAGATTCATGCACGATTGAACGTAGCTGAGACCACTTTTCAAAGGCTCAACATGGGAACCTTCAAACTGGATGAAATACTGAACTTCAATAATCCTACAAGGACCTTGGGTACCAATCTCCTAGCAAAACCAATACTTCCAGAATCCATAGTCAATCTGAGAGGATAAAATTTGTCAAAGAAAATGCGAGTAACTCTCAGATCACTATGATTGGATCGAAGTTTGTATGTAGCTTCTGTAAAAAATCAGGACATCTTATGTCCTACTGCTACAAACTTCAACACTCTACACTCATACTATCGCCTAAAATGTCGTCAACAATGTTGCCCAACATCACTAACAACATTCAAAGCAACCAGGCTAAGAGCAGAAGGAAGAAGAAGTTTGAAAATGAATGGGTGCCCAAACTGAATCTGAGATGTAATGTGTGCACAACTGTCTTGCGTACTAACATTACAGGTTCTTGGTACTTCGATAGTGGGTGTCCACGTCATATGACATGTATCAAAAGTCTATTAAAGGACTATGGAGCATTCAATGGAGGGTACTGACCTTTGAAGTAAGAAGTAAGAGTAAGATTGTTGGTAAAGGAACTCTTAATGTTCCGGATTTACCAGCCTTGAAAAATTTTCTTCATGTAGAAGGGTTGGTTGTTAATCTTCTTAGCATAAGCCAACTATATGATGAGGATCACGAAGTGAAATTCAACAAGCTTGGATGCAAGGTTACATATTCTGCAAACAAGTGTGTCATGTCAGGAACCCGAACCGGAGATAACTGTTATCTAGTAGGTAGAAAAGAGTTTTGCAACTCTGCAAAGGTAGGTGACTTGACACTTTGATACCAAAAGTTGGGACATGTTAACTACGGCACCTTGGAGAAGCTGATCTCGTTTGAAGCTGTCAGTGGCATTCCCAGACTGGATCTAAAAGATCAATGTGTGAAGATTGTTTGAAGGGAAAGCAGACCCGAGTCTCTCATAATGTTGTCCAACATGACGGACAACATTCAGTTACGTCTCATTGCTTCTAATTATTGCATATGGATCTTATGAGTCCAATTGAGGTAGATAACCTAGGAGGGGTGAGATATTCTATGTGATTGTTGAAGAATTTTCCAGATTCATTTGGATCTATTTTTAAAGGAAAAGTTACAAACCTTTGAGATGTTTAGAACACTTTACTCTAGAATTAGAAATCTGTTTTGTTCTTCAATTTTCAGAATTAGATCTGATCATGGAAAGGAATTTGAAAATCAAACCTTTGTAAAAATTTATGAAAAAAAAGACATATTCCATGAATTTTCAGCACCAAAAACACCACAACAAAATGGGGTTGCAGACAGAAATAACAGAACTTTACAAGAAATGGCAAGAGTAATGTTGAGTTCTAAGCATTTGTCAAAGAGGTTTTGGGCAGAAGCCTTGAACACAGCATGTCACATATCTAATAGAGTCTATCTAAGGCCACGGACCAAGATGACACCCTATGAACTATTAAATGAAAAGAAACCTACATTGAGGTACTTTCATGTCTTTGGGTGTGTGTGCTATATTCTTAATGACAGGGATAAGCTGGCTAAATTTGACTCTAAGAGTGACAAGGGGATATTCGTTGGCTACTCTCAGAATAGTCATGCTTACCGAATATACAATCTTCGGACAAAGATCATACAGGAGTCTGTTAATGTTATTTTTGATGACCTGCTGGATATATCCGGTAGATCTTCAGAAAACAACATTGTGGTTGCAGTTGAAGAGGAGCAATGCACTGAAGCAACAGATGTTGTCCCAACATCAGAAGACACATCTGAACCTCAAATAGAGAACACAGAGGACGAAGTTGTTACACCCCGTAGTTCAGGTCATGCGCATGAGAGCGTACGAAAGAGAGTAAGACTTAAAATTTTCAAAAGATAGGTTGACGGATTGTTCCGGATGGGTTTTAGTCAACTTTGAGGCGGGTTATGACCCGATACATTGAGAGTTCCTAAGTATTTCAAAGGCCTAGTGCGTAGTTCGTTGAGTCTAGTTTCCAACGCAACCAACCGTTCGTCGATAGGACATCGGAGTAGGAAGTTACAAGTTCGGTCTGTGACGGGCGTAAATGTGTCTCGGACAAGATGGCAGCGCATGGCGCGGAGGCGAACCACGCGCCGGATATACTGAGGGATCGCTGAAGTTGCAGCGTCGCGGCGCCGGGAAGTAGGGCCGCGGCGCCGGAAGTTTAGAGAAGCTGCGGAGGTTTCAGCGCCGCGGCGCCGGCGTCGGGGCCGAGGCGGGATTTTGGGCGGAAAAACTTAGGAAAATCTGATTTCTCTTTTAAAAAGGTCATGGGAGGGTGACAAGTGTCCCCCCCATCTGATTTTTCTTGCATGCCTTATATTAACCAAGTCTTGAAGACTTGGTCATCTTTTCAAACCTCTCTCTCTCTCTAAATTAGCTCTCACTTCTCTCTAAAATTCCAAGGGGAATTCAAAGCCTAAGAAAAATTTGAAAAGTTAAGGACAAGAAGGAAGCTTGTGGCTAGCTTGTAGGAGTTGTTGTGGTGGTGTTCTTGGAAAGGAGGCTAGCAAAGTTGTTGGAATAATTTTGGCTAAAGCTCTAAAGGTAACATTTCTTCTCTTGTAACTAGTTATTGTGTTGCATGTGAAGAAGAAGGGATTTGTAGTAGTAAATAATGCTCTTAGATTCATTGCATGTAAGAAATATGGGTTGGATATGAAATAATTGGTTAAGAAGATTATGTGAGCATGTTGTAGCCTAAAAACTACCTTAGACTTGTTAAGTTAGTTGTTTTACCTTGTGGGGCAGAATTTTACACACCCAAGTTTAGGTGTGTAATCCCCTTGTGATGTTTGGATTGTTGAGCCTTAAATGTGGCATTTGGATGTTGAATTCGGCCTTGAGAAAGGTGGCAAAGTATGTAGAAACAAAGGAAATGCTGCCCAATTTTCCATAGAATTTAGTGACTTTGAACTTAGATTATTTCTACATTGAAATTAGAGGTTAATAAACGTATCATGGTTATTATAGGTTGGCATATTACTTGCGGTAGTTTGAGCTTAGCAAGTGGATTGACCGAAGAGGTATGTGGAAACTTTCTTACCTCTTGAGCATGAATAGTTATAACTATATAGTACGGTAGACGTACGTGTTTTAAATGAAGTAAATCCTTTTGTTATACTTGACTTGTTTTAAGAAAATGTCTAAGTGGTTGGGTTAAGAAGTTAACCCGTTTGTTCTTGAGGAGTGGTTTATCTTAAATAAGGTAGACAAGGATTTCTTGACATAAAGAAGTATAGAGTACTTGGGGTGAAAGTATTGAGTATTGAATTATTCTAAAAGGATAAGAGGCTTGAAGTATTTTGAAAATTATATGAATTTGTTTGAAGTATAAGTCTCTTGGTTAGTAAAGGAACGAAATGGTTTATAAGGAGTTATAACGGCTTTATGGGAAGTTAGTTATAACGGCCTTATGAAAGGATAAAGATGTCTTAAATTTCTAAAGCATAAAGTTAGTATAACGGCTTTATGGGAAGTTGGTTATAATAACTTTATGGAAGGTTATGAAAGTTGTCTATTTTGATTAATGAGCATAAGTTGTCTAGATTGTGAAAAATTGAAGTTACTTGGTTTCAAGCTTTGAAATGAGTTTTCTAAAGGTGTAGTAACTTACTTTGAAAAATAGACACGCCTTGATACTACGGGTGTTAGTATCTTGGATTTTGCATAAAAATGAATCTTTTGGAAAGAATGTACGTACGTAGTACTTTGGCTTGTTAAAAGAGAATTATTCTGTTTGTGCCTTGATAGTGTTTTGGCTTGTTTAATTGAGAATTATTCTATGTGTGCCTTGATAAGTACTTTGGCTTGCTTAAATAAGGGTTCTCTTGGTTTATGTGAAAAGAAGGCATGGTAATTATTTTGGTTTATGTAAGGACATGGTATTGCAATTCGAATTAAAGGCATGTAGTTATGAGTCTATTTGGGTGTACCGTCAGTGATGGAGGATTCCACGGGTATGCGGCCATGATGAGGGTTCGTTTCCCTGTTGACAGTATTATTCCATGGATTAGCTCTCCATGAGATCTACTGATGCAGGGTGGATCTAGTAGTTAGCCCTCGTACTTGCCCCGGTCAGAGACGTGATGCAGGGTGGATCTGGTAGTTGGCTTTCGTACTTGCCCCGATCAGTGTTAGGGCGAAGTTGTGTGATGCAGGGTGGATCTGGTGGTTGCTCATTGCTGCGTACTTGCCGATCGTGATGTATTGAGGTGGATCTGGTAGAGGCTATCGTACTTGCCCGGTCGACCGTGATTCGTAATTAGTATTGTTGGTGCAGGTGGATCAGTAGTAGCTTTCGTACTTGCCCCGGTCAGTTGAGGATGCAGGGTGGATCTGGTAGCTATGCCTTCGTACTTGCCTCGTATTGTTCTTATGATACAGGTGGGATATAGTATTCATGTGTACTCCTTAGTGTTGTTATATCATAGACTGCCGGCAGTGAGGAAGGAATTCCACAGGCACGATTGATATTATGGGCATGAGACCTATGGTTATATTTGAGTGATGACTTAGAGGGCGTGAGTCCCTGACTTGACATGGCTGCGTATATGTTGTGTACTGTAGTTTGGCTATCATACATGTCTCCTGCTTTACATATGCTATTATGATTTCATTCTGATATTTTGATTTCACATACTTGGTACTGTTATCGACCTCGCCCGGGTGCGTTAAATGTCGCAGTCGAGTTACGTAACTGGCGATCCGCACTCTTAGGATCACGATTCGATTCTTGGAAAGCTCCATCCCTCGGAGCTTTGTCTTTGGTATGATTCCCGAGGTTATAGACTTTTGTACATTCGGGGTATGGCGGGGCCTGTCGCCACGATTATTATTCTGAAGTGCGTAGTCACGTTTGTGGTTTGGTGTAAGAATAAGTGTATACGATTAAGTATGTTTTATGGAAAGCGGCCTTATCGGTGGCGGCGATGTTTACCTTTTATAAGTTATGTGTTATGTATGTTCATTTGCTATTCTCGATGTATACCGACGAGTGCCGGTAGTACGATGCGACCCCGGCCTGGTCGTGTGTGTCGAGGAGGAGTGCGCTCGAACTGAATGATCAAGTGAGAAGAGACCCTCCATCGAGGATTAGAAGGAACCATCCACCCGACCAGGTGATAGGGGGAGTTTTTTAGCAGAGGCGAATAAGAGAGAAAGAGTCAGTGAACTACCGAGAAATGGTAAGGTATGTGTGTATGTCCACCATATACTAACAGGTTAGTCATTCTTGTCTTACATCTACTCTCGAACCTAAAAATATTGGTGAAGCATTGAAAGATAATTTTTGAATTCAAGCTATGCAATAAGAGCTTGAACAATTTACCCGAAATGAGGTTTGGGATTTGGTACCACGACCCAACAACACAAATGTTATTGGGACCAAATGGATATTCAAATACAAATCAGATGAGTTAGGAAAGATTGTTAGGAACAAAACTCGACTTGTTGCTCAAGGATATACATAAGTAGAAGGTATTGACTATGACGAGACCTTCGCTCCTGTGGCTAGACTTGAGTCAATAAGATTGCTTCTTGCTATTGCTTGCTACTTGAAAATTACCTTGCACCAAATGAACGTTAAAGGTGTCTTCCTCAATGGATACTTGGACAAAGAAGTATATGTTGAAAAACCAAAGGGATTTGAGGATCCTCACCATCCACATCATGTGTACAAGCTCAATAAAGCTTTGTATGATTTAAAACAGGCACCACGTGCATGGTATGGTCGTTTAACTAACTTCCTTATTGAATTTGGTTTTACCCGTGGAGAAGCTGACAGAACTTTATTCATTAAAAGACACGGCGTAGATGCTATAATAGCTCAAATCTATGTTGATGATATTGTTTTTGGCTCGACTACAGAATCATTCTTGAAATCATTTGTCGAAGCAATGTTAACAACATTTGAGATGAGAATGATTGGAGAACTAACATTTTTCTTAGGCCTGCAGATTAAACAGAATGAAAAACGTATCTTTGTATCTCAAAGCAAGTACGTCAAGAATCTTGTTAGGAAATTTGGTTTGGAAAATGCTAAACACATGAAGACTTCAATGGGCTCTACGCAACAGGTATGTAAAGACGATGTTGGACAAGATGTTGACCCAATATTGTACCGGTCTATGATAGGTAGCCTTTTATACCTTACTGTCAGTAGTCCTGATATCATGTTTAGTGTGTGTGTTTGCGCCAGGTTCCAAGCCAGTCTCAAGGTATCTCATCTTAATGTCGTGAAGCGTATCATTCGATATGTTGTCAGGACAAGTGACTTGGGAATTTGGTACTCCAAAGACACTAATCCTAATCTAATAGGATATAGTGACTCGGATTGTGTCGGTGATGTAGACGATAGGAAAAACACTAGTGGTGGGTGTTTCTATCTTGACAATAATCTAGTCTCATGGTACAATCGTAAACAAAATTGTGTCACTCTCGACTGCCGAATCCGAATATGTGGCAGCCGGAAGTTGTTGTGCTCAACTGATTTGGTTACGACATATGCTTGATGACTATGGCATTTCTAACAACTCCATGATTTTGTACTGTGATAATCTGAGTGCTATCAATATTTCCAAAAATCTTGTTCAGCATTTACGGACAAAACACATAGACATAAGACACCATTGTTTAAGAGACTTAGTGGAAAAATAGCTAGTTCAAATCGAACATGTTGATACTCTTTCTCAGCTAGCTGACATTTTTACCAAATTCCTAGATCATGAGAGATTTTTTAGCCTGCAAAAATCTCTTGGTCTCTGTTTTCTTTGAAAATAAGACAGGCTAGGTAGTGTTGTCCGAAATATTGTCCAGTATCATAAGAAGGCAAAGCCTCTACTAAATATTTGATTGTATACAAAAAGAACAAAGCTCTAAGATTTGTATCGTTCTTATTCTATAGGAATACCATTTGCTTCAAGTATGTTGAAAATTCCTTAATATTTTTCTTTGTATATGTATTCAACTAAGTTAAGGACAATGATAAAATGTCACATTTGTCCAGCGATCAGTCTCATAGGGAACATATACAGAATAATCATTTGTCAAATCAGAAAATCCTTGGAGTCTCATAATTCTTGTTGAACTTTGAAATGTTGTCAACATCATTCACAACATCGTGTTCCAGTACATTGATCAATCTTGTTTTTCTTATTTTATTCTGGGTTGTGGTATGTAACACGTCTCTCTAAATAACGAAAATCCAAAAAATCTGGAGGCCCGTTTCTTTTTAAAATTTTAATGATGTTTTGTGCTATGTAAAACCCTTTGTTTTAGGTATGTGAAGAGTTCCAATTATTCTGTACTACCTAAATTTAAGGAAAAGAGTTTGAGTGTAATTAAATGTTGCCATGATGAAAACCCCCAATTATGTCTTGGACTTGTCACATCAGTCAACCGCCTATCAATCTATCAAATAGAAGCTCAAACACCGTCACATTTTCAAAGCCAAAGCTTCTCAAGCACGCCTAACTCGTCAAAACCTTCTCCCATGTCCATATCCCCAAAATCCACAAACACCAAAGAATATTCTCCAATGTCAACAAGTCCACCAAATAGCAACAAGATGTACAAGCACTATGAACCCATCAATGAACTGAAACCTGCTGAGGAAGACGCCACTGTAGCGATGATTCTGCTTGGTTCAGAGGAACCATTACTGATAAGCTTTCCAGGTGACTTGGAAAACTCAATCGATGTTGATACAACATTTGATTTCTCCAACATTGCATCGAGAGAGTCAAAATCAATGCCGACGAGAAGGTCAAAGAGGGTTTTTAAAAGCCAGTTCGGTGAAGGTCAAACTGCTAGTCTAGGGCAGAGTCGACTTTCCCTGTTGAAGAATCGACTCTTTCTATTGACATTTCCACAAGCAGAAGCACTGACACTGATTTCGGTGTGCACAGTCCTCCCAGCTCTCCCTTAACATTCACTCCACCAGATGAAGCCGAGAAGGAAGAATATGAAGAAATGTCAGACGACATTCTCCTAGGAACTTCATTCCAAAGGGGGTCCGCAGAACATTCTAGAATTTTACACCAAATGTTGCCTCAACATCAAGGGAAGTTGATGATGCAAAGGACCCTGACTATGTTGCCCCAACATCCGAGGCAACACCAGCACCCACCTCATCAGAACAGAAGAATACAGAATCTGAAACAGATTCTGAGGTAATGCCTTACTCTCCTATGTTCCAAAATAAATCATGCTCTGGTAGGTGGAATTGGTTTAAGAACAGAGGAATTAGAGGAGAAAAGGTGATAGACCTGTCTTTATTTTCTTAATATGGTTTAATTGATTTTTTGAGCAGTCGTAAGGTTCTAAGTTCTGTTTCTGGAAAGAATTCCTATTGTGAGAAGGTTATTAGGGTATTTTATGCTAACTTGACACATGTTGTACAAGACACTACCTCAAAGAAATTTGAGAAAGTGGATCTATACAGCAAGGTATACAACTTTACCCCTGAAATCATTAATTCCACTATCGGGATAGTCATTAGTGATAGAACCCCTGAATCCACTCCCATTGTGGAGGAACTTAATGCAATGATCAAGTACCTAACAGGAAATTTATCAGTACTTGGGCTCCTCGCAGTCCAGTTTCAAAGCTCACTGCTCTGTTTGCCACTTTGCACAAACTTGTCATATACAACTGGTTACCCTCACTGAATGAGACTGTAGTGACTCTTGATCAAGCAACATTACTTTATAATATTGGAAGGAACCAAAGAGTTGATTTAGGAACTCTAATATTCAACCATGTTACCAACATGGCTGAACGACAATCCAACTCTGCCCTTCCATACCCCTCACTGATTTTTCAAATCCTGCTCTACCAAGGTTTTAAAACTCAAAAAGGAGAAAAGCTGAGTAAAGTCTTAGAAGTTTATTCAGTACAAAGATCAATTGTGAACAGCAGGGACAGGGTCGTTGATATGCCCTGGAAGAAAGAGGTTTGGGACACTGAAACATCGAAGGATGTTGCCAACATTCCCGGCAACATTCAGAGTAACGTTCCTATATTCAAAGACTGGCTTCGGAAACACATTGCAGAGCTAGATAGAAAAATCCAGGAACTTGTGCTTGCCAAAAGCTATTACGAGAACATACTTTCTTCACAAAAAAAGGAGAGAGTGATATTGTTGCTACTGAAGATGTTCTTTGCTAATGTTCGAGGAAAGCAAGCAGACGAGGGAGATGAAATTCTTTGGGCCAAGCGAAGACATGATCACGAGGGGAGAGGGTGATGGTATTAGTATCATGAAAATGAATATGGTGATGGTGTTGCGTAAGGATTGATCGATCACAGAAAGCCGCTGGAAGCTACTGTGACTCGATCAATCTAGTCAAGAAATCAGGCTGCGGAATGAAGTGTTATTCATGATTATTGATGTTGCTAGATGCTGGTTTAGATGGTGAAAAATTGTTGAGTTGGTGATTTGTTAAACTAACATTTGGATTTTTTTATTTTTTTTTGGTTTGTAATATTTTTGGGATATTTTGGTTTGTCCAGGCAGATATTGGTGATTGCTTTCTAAACTTTTTATTTATATTTGTCTGACATGAATTGTTATGAATGGTCACTGTAGACTGATTACGCATTTGTCGTAAATAAATCAAAGTTGACAGAACATAACTTCTAACTAATCAGAACATCGATACAACACTACTTGAAATTTTCTACTGCGGGTTAAGGGGGAGCATATCACTGATCCTACTGATTCTTGGAATGTAAAGGCTACATCGGAAATCAGTATCCTAGTCATTTTCGCATCGTATGGAGTTTTGTGAAGAAAGACAAAAAGGGAGAGATTGTTGATGTAGGATGGATGTTGTAACAACATATGTAAATGCTCAGGACAACATCTTAGGATGTTGCCTGCGATGTTGTAACAACATTCCTGACAACATCTCTGTAACGATTTTGCCTATTCTTCCGGCCAAAACAGGTTGTGTTACTGTGAGTTAAAAAATGACTTAGACAAATTTACTATGATGTTGTGTTTAAAACGTGGTAAAAGAAACAGTCAAAGACTTGGAGAAGAAGCAGCGTGAAGACCAAGTCCAGAACGTCGAGATTCTTAAGGAGCAAGAACTGGTCCAAGCTGATGCCTTCTTTTACTCAACCTCCGCAACCAATCAATGAGGATTTCAAGGGAAGCTCTACATTATAAATAGAGGGGAGCTTCACAGTATCTATATCCAGGATTAAACAAGAATATTTTCCAAGAGAGCTCTCGGATAATTACCTTAGAAACTTGATCAACACACCTAGCCTAGAGTAGTATAACAACATCTAGGCCCACATTACAATTGCTATCTTTATTCTAGATTAAACTTAATGTTCAATCAATTGTAATGAAGATGTTGTATTTGTCTTTTTAGACTTTTTTAACTTTAGGCTGAAGTCATCTGCGACTTCACTTTTGTTTGTAATGTTGTCCCTTATGTTCCTCTTGTTAACAGCGAGGATATTTCCCTTGTATTGGAAAATGTTAATATGCCTCAAGATGAAGAGAGTGAAACTAAGTTTCCATTTCTACATCTCTTTCTTCCTCACTTTCCACCCTTTCTTCTCTTTTTGAGGCTTCTTTCAGTTTCTTAGTAAGAATGGGTGAGGGTATTCTGCCTAAATAGTAGACACAAGTAATAAATAAGAGAATACTAAAGATCCGAGCCTCTTGCCCTTCCCTTCTGGATTTGGTGAAAAAAGAAGTCATTCGCCCACTCAGACACAATGCTTAGGTCTTACACTGCGTAATTGAATATATAAGACTCTCTTCTAAGCTATTTACAATGACATTCTCTCATGTGTGATTAGGCCTTCAACCCCTGCAGACAACAACCGCAGCAGTCACCAGTCTGGTCCCCTACCCCACAAAGTAGCTTGATGGCCGAACCACTCCCAAGGCGAATAGTGCCCTAAAACCCTGAAACTTCTGATCTTTATCTTACGATTGCAGTCAGGGGAAAAAGATATTTTTCGTTTGTATTGTTCAATTTGTAAAAAGAAATTCATTTGTAATTGTATATAATTTATACAATTTTTTTTGTCATCGATCATCAAGGGATATATTAATATATACCCTTGAAAATATAAATCGTGTGTCTCTTTACTTTTTCCGCTGCATTTACTCTATAAAGGTTTATACTGTTTTATCACAATGTTACCTCAGATGTTGACACAACATTGAAGGCAACATCCAGTGACTGTTTTTGTTGTTTTAGCTTTTGCGATTTTAATCTTACCCATTTTTACTTATCCGTAGCCCCGGGACCCCAACAGTTGAGATGTTGTAGGGTGAGAATTTATTTAACCAGATATGTGCTGCTATGACTTGAACGAGTGGGTGTAGTTTAAAATAACGTATATTAATGTGTTAACTGTAGACTAATACTAGCCACATCTAAGTTGTTTCAGTAACTTAATGTTCAAGGTTGTTGATTTAAAACTGGTTTGAAGCATGTCTAGTTAGATAAGAGAGTTGTTAGGTTTCATATAATGATATATGCATTTAGTTGAAGTCTGTATAACTTTACATGGGCTGACCAAGCCATAACATTTGTTGTTGAACTTATATTAATGGCTGAAATGGTTTAAGTTAACACAATTGACCTTAATATCACTTAAGAGTTAGCTAAAAACCAAGAAAATGAGTTAAGTGATTGGTATTTGGTTGAGTTCAATTGTCTCTCCATGAGTCTATGTTTTGCCTGCAATTCTGTGATGATTATAAGTCCTAAAATTGTCACCATTGTCTGTCAAAATGTCTTGAGAAAAACTCTTCAGTGTATTCCTGATAATTTACTCCCAATTTTATGCTCCATGCAAGTTTGGTTTGTTGCTAACATGATTAGGTTTAGGAACATCAAATCTCATGATAGTTTAAAGGGGAAAGGGAGGCATATTTGTCTATTGAAATGTTATGTGTTCATGTCATCTGCTAGTGGAGTATCAAAATGATCATGTGTGTTTTGTCTTTGATATGAAATGAATACTTATATTTGTATTCTCTGTCCGGACTTTAACTATGTATGTTTTATTTCTTAAGCCATAAAATGATAGTATGTTAATTTTGTATGCTACCATATTCCCTTTAGAATTTGCAGTATACACTAGGTTGAGTAAACAACTCACATGTTCTTCTGTGTTGTGGCACATCTTGCGTGTTCCCTCTTTTCATGTCATGTCTGTTTTTCTTAGAATGTTCTAACATGCTTATCTCTGTCCATATAAGTTGATTTAGGGCATTAGTAACCTATTTTGGTTTAAGTTCATGCACATCATGCTTTTTGATACCTATTTGTTCCTATAAAGTACTCTTTGATCCTGATTGTATCCTGCTTAACTACACTGTCTAGTTTAGGCAAAACAGATGCAAGGAGTGTCATCACTTGGCTATTCTGGCTTTAGTTTATCTGAACTTATATGAGTTCCTTTGAGTCATGTGTGATTAATTCCTTATCTGCCATGTGACATGTCTATCTGTATGACTTGCAAGTTATTATGGCCAGTAAGGTCCATTTGACTAGCTCTCCGCATTCATCTAAACTTCACTTGGTTATTTGAAAATATGTTAATGATT
This sequence comes from Przewalskia tangutica, assembly GCA_029844215.1. Taxonomy (NCBI): domain Eukaryota; kingdom Viridiplantae; phylum Streptophyta; class Magnoliopsida; order Solanales; family Solanaceae; genus Przewalskia; species Przewalskia tangutica. Next base: position 12,361,959 of record CM056732.1, on the reverse strand, counting down.
TTTTAAACTTAATGATTGATTTTCATTAATTCAATACCCTATCTTGCCACTGCATGCCTAAGTCTACTAGCTTAGTCCAAACCCCATGTTTAGGTGAGGAATATAAGATTCATAGGTTCATGCGTTGATCATCACAGTGCTAAAACACAAGCCAGGATAATTTTTCAGCATGTTGGTTTAAAAGAATTGACTTACAAACTGCTGCCTATATATTGATTGATGTCAAAATGCTTTATTTGCGTATCTTTGCATACATTTCCATTTCCACATAGGCTAAGTAAAACATCAAAGTGTTCAAGACAATAAAAATGAACTAGGGTCATATGCATTGGTGTGTTTCCCCGTGGCATGACCTGATTAAAGAGTTGGTGTTTGGTCAGAAGCCTTATAGGAGCTGTAGTTGTGTTTATATACTTTCTTGTGTTTTTTGAAGCATGTAGAACTAGTAAAGCCCAATATATGTTAATAGTATCACCATCCTCCTTTCTTGGCATGAGCCTGATACTTCCTATAAAGTCAAATAATTTTGTTTTATATACCATGTCTGTTTGAGTTACTGGTACAAGAAGGAAATGTCTATATAGTATCTTTGGCATGCTTAAATCTTTTTCTGGAGAGTGTCTTCTTCTCTTTTGTGTGTTTGCCTATAATACGTAATGTTATACATCAATATACAAGCTATATGCATGTCAGATATATATTCAGTATAATTAGACTGTGTAGGCATGTATATTATGATGTATATCTCTCATGATCATCTCACCATAAAAGATGATGGGTTCAGCCCTTTTTGGTTGCTCCCTTCTTGTGCTCTGCTCGACTGAAACAAAGTGGGCCTGGCGCATTTGCATTATTTTCTCTCCTCTTTTAGGCTTTTGCCTTCACATCATGTTGTTGGGCCAAGCCCATTTGTTTATTTTCTTTATGTTACGTGGGTTTTTTAGGTTCTGTGTGGACTATTTAGTTTGTGTATTTTAATCTGCGCAATTAGATAAGTCCAAGCTGCTTTCTAACTTGCACTTTATTTTTCCCTTCTCTCTTCTCCATGGACTGCACACGATGGCCCCATTGGGCCTCCCGTATCTCTCCCAGAGCCGGATTAGGCTAAGGCCTAGCCAAAAAACGCTTGTTGATCGAGTCCGATAGCTAGTAGCCGCGCATTGAAGGTCCACCTATGAGTGAAAATAGTCAAATAGTGGGCTTAGGTAAGTCCAGCCGCGGACCTATGTAAGTGCACGGTTGTTCACGCGAACAATCAGATTTTTTTTTTTGCAGTGCTATTTTGCACTTTTGAACAACCACAACATCTTCATTCCCTTATATAACGCTGCGAATTGTTTTTTGAACAACCAATACCAGGGGCGTAGATCCGCCCCTGGGTAAGTCCACCGGCCTAAACTCAAACTCCTTTCCATTTTCTTTATATATATATATATATGTATATAATATTTGTAATAAAAATAAACTTGTATTATTGGAACCTTTGTAGTTACAAATCTATGATAGGCAAAATGATACGTACCTCATTTAGTTTATGATCGCCAAAAAAAGTGAATTACGAAAACTGTAAACTGCGGATTTTTAAAGCAAATGGATTGTTTTTGTATCACAAAAAATGGATTTTCGGGCTTAGAAATGAAAACAACTTTTGGACTCAAATTCAAATAAAACAAAGCTGTTTTGAACCCTATTTATGGGCTGGATCAATTTAAACAAATCTGATTTTTTTCCTTAATGGATTTGATCAAAATTGAATACCATTTTATTGAAATAAAAACGCTGCTGAAAACTGATTTTGGACCAATTGGCACTTATTAAAAGCTGATTTTTCCAGGCTGAGCCCAATTAATTAATTTTTGGACAAGGACAAAAGTCACCTATCTTGGACTTAGAGTTGAGGATATGGGCCTTGGTGAAATGCAGAATATGACTTGGCCTTTGGGTATAGCATGAACAAAAGAAAATTATTTTCTCTCTCTTTTGAAAATTCAAACTTGTCATTCTAAATTGATTATACTCGTTTTGAATCTTAAAAAGATTTTCAAAAGATGCAAGTGTTATTGGACAATTTTTTTGGACTAAATAGTAGATTAATATTTTAGTATTCTTAGTCCGAAAATAAGTTGACTAATATATCCATGTGCATATTATTTTGGCGGAAGCTTAACTCTTTTGTTTTAAAAAAACTTAAGTTTTGAATAAATGAATGACAACTATTTTGCGGAATTTTAAACACTTTGAGAAATTTAAAGCATGCTATATAATCTGAAGGTCAATCGTATTCTACGAATTCTTAATACTGGAGTGTCTAACACCTTCCCCGGGATCACCAGAACCCTTACCTCGAATCTGATTTAAATAGGATTTTTCAAACATTTTGAATAAACCCTTTCAACTTAGTTTTCCTACAACAACAACAACATACCTAGTGAAATCCCACAATGTGGGTCTATGGAGGGTAGAATGTACACATACCTCACCTCCACCTTGGTAGGTAGAGCGCCTATTTTCGGAAGACCTTCGGCTCAAGACAAAGTATAATCAGGCAAAACAAGCAAAGTAAAACAAAGTATGAGAAACGGTCATACTCAGACGAAAAATTAAAGCAATGTGGACATGCAGATAGTAAAAATCAAATACGCAATGGTAGCGCATTCTAACAGCGAGCGATGGCTAACGAGGCGATGCTAACACAACTAAATAAGATAAATAAATTACACTAAAGAACACATAGCAGCATGAATCAAACTACAGAGTACTAAAGAGCAATAATGTGCCTATAAGTGTGACAGGCTAATCGAACCTACAATAATAACACTACACTATCATTTTGTAAGCGTAAAGAGGACTACGATTGATTACCTACTACCCTTATACCCTAATTTGTGTCCTCCACAACCCCTTATCTAAGGTCATGTCCTCAGTAAGTTGCACCTGCGTCATATCCCGCATAATCACCTCTCCCCAATATTTCTTTGGCCTACCTCTACCCATCCATAGCTAACCTCTCACACCTCCGCACTGAGGCATCTGTGTCTCTCCTCTGCACATGCCTGAACCATCTCAACCTCATTTCCCGCATCTTATCCTCCACCGAGACCACTCTCACTTTATCCCGGATATCATCACTCCTAATCCTATCTCTTCTTGTATGCCCACACATTCATCTCAGCATCCTCATCTCCGCAATTCTCATCTTTTGTATGTGTGAAGTCTTGGTAGCAAACACTGCCCATCTGACATAGTTGGTCTAACCACCACCCTATAGAACTTGCCTTTAAGTTTAGTTGACACCTTTTTGTTGCACAAGACTCCAGATGCGAGTCTCCATTTCATCCACTCTGCCCCAATACGATGGGTGACATCGTCATCAATTTCTCCTAATTTACCTATAAATTACTCCCTCCGTTTCAATTTATGCGATATAGTTTTTTCAGCACAGAGTTTAAGAAATAAATGAAGACTTTTGAATCTTGCGGTCTAAAATATGTCAAAGATATTTGTGTGGTTATAAATCATCTCATTAAACATAAAAGGTAATGGTTAAAGTTAAATTATTGAAAAATAAGAAAATTCATCCTTTTTTTAATCAATATAATTGGAGTTAGGCTTGACTATTATTAAATCCCTAATATACTAGACTATGGGCTAATTAATAATTTATCGCTAGTCTTCCAACCTAGATGATAAATGTCATTACTAGGCTCTTCCAAGCCCTAGGATGTGAAATTCAATACATCCGCTTAATCTCAAATTAACCATTCTATTTCTAGCTTTGGTTATTAGATAGGAGTTAAATTTTCAAATCTTTATCATTAATATTTTTCCTATCCATTATTATTTTCCAAGCAATAAAGGACTATAGGCACTATCAATGTTGATTAATATCATCACAAATTGAAGCATTAGTAGAGTATATCATTGATAAATCTAATCAAGCAGTTAAACACACATTTATATTAATACCACCATTAAAGTCTACAACCCTAGCTAGATGATTAGCTACTCATGATAAATAGAAATAAAGCATTTAATAAATAAAAATTCATTGTCACTTACAAAGTAGTTCAAAGATGAATTAAATATGAAATCAAATTGATGTCAATAATTCCTCAAAAGCTTCAAAATAGTAACTATGGAGTGTTTGGAATATATGAGACAAAATTTGATATGGAATAGTGTCTCCCAAAACTCTAGGAGGCTATTTATAATTCCCAAAAATACACACACAAATTAGATAAAAATGCCCCCGAGTCACAGGCTGCGAACCACAGATCAAGCCGGAGAGATGACCTGCGATTTGCAGGTCTTGCAAAGATGTCGCAGGTTGTGCAAAACTTGGTTCTTTAGTTGCATGACCTGTGGTTGAACCGTAAATCGCAGACATGACATGCGGTTCGCAAGACATGTCTCTTTGTGTTGCTTAATTTTCATTCACTGCAGCAGCCTGCGATTTAAGTGTGGTCCGCAGGCATGACCTGTGATTCGCATGTCATCTTTTCAGTCATCTTTTTCTTCTTTTTACTTGTTTTTCATCTCCACAATCCTTGTTCTACAAAACAACACATATACATAAGAAACAACGCAAAATGTACTCTAGGAGTTACAAAAGCTTAAGTAAATGGTATCTAATGTACCGTAATTTCACGATACATCAAGGGCTCAACAACGTTGTTCTTCATCTAGTCCGCTAAATAAAGGCCCAACCATGAGTAAAAATGATATACATTTACAAGAAGTCTCAACCATGGGTAAACATAGTAGAAGGCTCGCTATGAGTGAAAATGACCTAGAATTTAGGACTTTATCTTTTTATATACGGTGACTGGTGGACCGGTATATCCACCAGGTTTCTTTATTTGTTTAAATATTGTATTTGCTAATTGTAATTTTTTTTAATATTATTGGAACCCTTAAACTAATTACATAGAGTTGCTAATTTTATGTCTTTAAAATAAATAAATATTCATTTTTGGATAATTAACAAAAAATAGTTTTTCGGCTATTTGTTTATATACTGTCAAGTCTTTCAAATTAATATTTTGTGAATAAGTGGAAATAGTTTGGTTTAAAAAGAAATCAAGTCTTGAATTAATATTTCCTAACTAAGTTTATATTAGTTTTTTCAATAAAAATAGGAAAATCATTTATTAGACATAGTTTGAGTCAAGGGAGGTTGACCTCTTTTATAACAGAAGATATATTTTTGAACTCCCTTTTCAACGTTTGGAAAGAAATAAATCATTATTCTATATCCTTCACGAAAAGAAAAGATTTTACACCTCAAACAAATTTTTAAGAAATTTTTTTCATTTTTAAAAGTGTGTGTGAAAAGTTATATTTTGACGGAAAATGATTTTGAATGACATATTTTGCAATATTTGAAACATACTAAGCAATTTAAAGTAATTTTTTATTATATACGATCTAAGGTCAACTATATCCTACAGACCCTTAATACTGGGGTGTCTAACACCTTCCAGTGGGATGATTTGAATCCTTACCCAAACTCTAATTATTTTAGGATTTTTTCTTTCATTTTTGAAAAAAACCCTTTAAAATATGATTTTCCTAGTTTCTCATATAAATTAGATTGCGACTCTAAAAATAAATAAATCCAAGAGTCCACAAGTTATCTAGTAGCATTTATGTCTCTGCGTAAAAATAAATCGTAACAGTGAGTTTTCCATAGTAATCCACTATGGTCCTTCCTTTCTACTGCACTCCGCAAGCTCCGCCTATAGTTGTTGCATCAGAGGACCGTTAATAGTGGTGAACCGCTCTCGGATGCTTGTCTGTAATTCTTATGCTTCATCTTTGTGTGAAATCGTTGAGCAAAACATTGGTTCTATGGTGTTGTGAATCCATGACACCGACGGTGAGTTTATAGTCCATCAATCTTTTAAGTCTGACGACTCTTCATCCGGCTTCTTGATTGTACCTTCGATGAAGATGAACTTCTTTGTTGCTCTTATGGTTGTCCTCATGGATCTAGCTCATCTTGATATTTCTCACCCTTGTGTCACCACAATTTCAGGGTTATCATTCGACGTAATGTCATTGGGAGTGATTGTTTTTCTTTGACTTTATTTTCTTCACGGGTGATTCCTTTGCAGTCATCATCGATTTATTTAGCGTCACCAGTCATTGTTTTAGGATTTTTGTGTTTTTTCTAACGTGACTCTGATACCATGTTAAAATTGAGACAGAGACGAGAATTTAGAGAGACAAGAATAAAGAGAGAATTCTTTCTACTTTTCATTAATCTTAAACCTCCTTATAAATAGGTAAGTCATATCATTAACCAAGTCTAATAAGGTCCTAAGCTCTTTCGTTGTTTAATATATAGAAAGTTTGGAAAAAAGTCAAATCTCCAAATCAAGAGGTTGAGGTCTGAACTCCGACTTGGTCTTCAGTCTACCCTAATGAAACCTATAAAAAAAAGAGGGAAAATATTCATATTAAATAAATATTAAAAATTTGTCGAACTGCCTTGACGCCTTGGCAGGCTTTGACCTACTAACCCTATTGTAATAGGACTTCAAATTCTATTTTATCGTAATTATAATTATACCATAAATAGACTAAAACTATTACAATTAGACTAAAATGAGGTCACAATTATATAATCTCAATATAATTAAAAGGTGATCTAGAGTAAACCTTCGTTAATAGACCAAAGTGATCTAGATTATGTCTAAATTTGCCCTAAACTTTAGGGAGTTTACTTTCTTTGTTTCTTTTATTTTTCACCTTATCCTCCCTTTCCTTTTCTGGCTACCTACTGTCCTACACCCCTCTCACATTTTGCAATTAACCGGAAAATTCTATTATATATGTAAGGTCAAAATTGAGTTTAGCAGATATATACGTTATAATGAACCTCCGTGACAAAACTGAGTAGCTAGCTCAATGGTCAAGGCTCAAGGGGGTTCAAAATTGCCCAAGGATCGCAAATTCGACCCTCGTTAGCTGCACTTGCTGCCGTTATTATCTTAAAATTTGTAGCTTTAGAGTTTTCTCCACACTTTTAGCTATACTTTTGGCAAGAAAAAGACCCAAAATAGTCCATCATATTTGGACTTCCACTAGAAATAGTCCCTGTTATTTGAGGTGGAGCATTATTAATCCTTCATCTTTCAAATAATCTAGCACATTTAGTCCTAATGATGGGTTGGTCTTTTCATGCACTTTGTTAATTGTACTTTATAAGTTTCAACTTTTTTAAGCTCTTGCAAACAAAGACTTCATTAACTTTTAAACATCATTATTACAAAATAATAAGAGCTTTATCAACTTAAAAATTTCGGACACATCAAATTTTGCAAATTGATTCTTATCTTGACTACTTGTATTTTAGTGTTAAAATAGAATTTTTTTCAAAATATATTGAGTAGTTAATCTTGTCAACTATAACATCATCATTTGTTGAGTACTTTTTTCTATTTTGTTTTTTGCGGAGTATATAATATGTACTATAATATTAGAAATTCAATCCTTACTAATTTTTTTATGAATCTTGGCGATTTTCAAAGTAATATATAATTGAAAGAGCATTAATTCGAAAGAAAAAAAATAAAAATAAAATAGAACACTAGAAAGTGAAAGGGAAAAACACTAGAAATTTTATGTAACGCTCGATAGAGCAGGACAAAAGTAGAAAGAAATATAAAGCGGGGCACAAATATTTAGCGGGTTAAAGTTAGTCTTGGCCTTCATCGCTCCGCTCCATCTTTCATTTTGTATTACTTCTACATATTCTGACCCCTCTTAATTAAAATTGTATCTCCGTCGATGTACTCATTAAGAAAGTGTTTTAAAATTAAATGATTTGTCTAAAACTGTTTCATCAATTTGAACACATTTTTTCGATAAAATATGTAAGCAACAATCCACAACGACAATGAACAACATATCCAATATAATTTCATACCGTGGAGTCTGGGGAGGGTCTTGATAGATAAAGCGGCTGTTTTCGCGAGACCCTCGACTCAAGAAAGCATAATTATAAATAGGGCAATTAAAATAAAGTAAGAGTAATAATAAAATAAGAGAAAAGATCAGATTCATAATAGACGATGAAAGTCAAAAGCTGGTTTCTACTTTTGCAGTGGGACTGCAACTCAACTACAATTCCAAAGTCTGACACCTTATTATGCACCTACAATCATGTCCACAAATTATAAGAGGGATCTCTGCTGTTTATCAGAACATAAGATTTGAATCACAAATTTGTAAAATTGAATAAAAAGCATATACATTAGTATCAAGTCAACATAAAAAGTTTCCCAATATCGACTATATTAGTTTGGGTATGGATTTTTTTTTGTTAGTGAGCGTTTTTTCTAGAAATGGGCTTTATTAACGGTGAATTCAAATATAATTGAGTTTCAATATGGATACAGAACACCTAAAATATCTTAATTTAATAAAGTTTGATACTAGTAGTAGATTAAAATAACTTTATACTCGGCTGCACATAACGACTGACTTTTTTTTTTTGATAATCGAGATTGTCAGGCTTGCGCCTGACTACTTCACTGGTATTACCCAGACGTTCTCGAGGTAATGACACCGGTCCTTCAACACCATCACCAGGTAAATCACGGGATGTGCTCCAGTAGACAGTTTCTGGGAGCGTACAACTGATCAATGAGACAATGTCAAATTCTCCAACAAACGGAGTATTTAAGAGTGTTTCCTCGTGCTTGCGGGGAATCGAACCCACGATGTTCATACTAGAACGTCTTATAACGCTCAGGCTTTACCACTGGACTATGCCCGGAGTACAGATAAGAAGATTATTACTTTCTGAAGTTCAAGAATAGTGTAGGTAGAAAAGAAATTGTTTCCTTGACGATATTTTATATATAAAATAGATATACACAACTGATGTTGGTGTAAATATTTATATAATTAGTTTATTATATGTAATTATAAACAAATTATGATAATTATTAGTACTACTTTATAACTAAATAAAAAATGATTTGTACGATATCACAAGTTATAATTTATAGCGCAAAAAGTACTTTATATATAAATATATATATATATATATAATTATAAAATTTGAAGATACGGTACTTTAATTTCCAGGAAAATAACACTGGTAGACTAGGTAGTTTATTAATTTCGGGGAATTTTAGTCTTGGAGAATGTTCAACATATTATTTGCAACGAAATTAGGAAAACAGGAGTCAATCAACATATTATTTGCAACGAAAGTACGTCGAGAAGATGACATCATATTATGATAAAAAGACGCAAAGTGTGGTTTGTCAAGGTCACGAGTTCGATGTCCTGCATAAACCTTCTTGGTTGAGTCTGTCATACATGGCTTGTCAAGTGTGGTTAATCGACTGACGTAATTTGCAGGCTATTGCGTCAGCCCGGGATTTACCCTGTGCGCACTCGAAAGAGTAGCGACTGCGGATTCCTTCGTCAACAAAAAAAAAAATTATATATTATAAAGTGGGAATTGGGAAGTCCTAAATTAAAAAAATAAAAGTCCAAAATATCTTCTGAACGATATACTATCCGATAACAATAACCAGTGGTTATGAAAGAACTTTTCAAAAGGGTAATTGTTTTATTGAAAAGACATCCTTTTATGAGAGAAAATATTCTTTTACGATATTTTTAAATTTCACATTATGACATAAGATTCACATGCAATACACACGTCCAATAAAATAGTACAGTCAAACCTCTCTATAATAATCAGGGCTGAATTTAGAGGTTGTTGAGGATGTTCTTCAAAAAAATATAATGTACATATAGGGTATATTTTTTGTGTTTATGTACATATATTAACATTTGGTTATTGTGTGTTCTTGGGGGACAATCTCATCTCCTAGTCGTCCAAACGATAATCCACACTGTCTCGGTCAAATGCTGAGGCAGAATACCGTTGTTGAATCATGTTGGCTCCGTAATCTACTGTTGGAGCTACATTGTCCAATCGAAAAGGCAACGATAGTCTATTGTGACAATGTGAGTGCAATATACTTATCCAGAAATCCTTTTCAGCATCAGCGCACAAAACACATTGAAAAAAATATTTTATTTGTCCGCGAAAAGGTTGCCCGTAGAGAAGTTCGGGTTCTCCATGTACCGTCCCGTTACCAGATTGCTGACATCTTCACAAAAGGTCTTCCGCGCGTACTATTTGATGATTTCAGGGACATTCTCAGCATACGAGAACCTCCTGCTAAGACTGTGAGTGACTGTTAGAGTAATTATGAGACAATTACATAATTACTTCCATTCATTATTCTTACTTGATAGTGTAATATTTTGTAATTAAGTAACATCTTATATTTTAGGTAAGATAGATTAGTCTTTCATAAGACAAGCATATTATGATTGTATATATTGTACTATTGTAATGAAATTAATTAAGGAATCAATTCCTACACATCTACCTTATTTTTAGAAAGTGATCAAGTAATTTAAAACAAATATTTTTAGTAATGTGGTCAACTTATATATGTCGGATGAGTAGCAATAAATGAAGAAAACAAATAGTCATTTTTTCTTTCAAAACATTACCTCTCTTTACTCACTATATATATATATAGCACTGATCGATCATTCAAGCACAACATGCTCGATCAGATCATATCATTGAAAAAGTAAAATACAGAAAAAATCGGAATTAAAATGTCAATCAACTGACCAAATTCTCTTCTTTTCAAAATTGGAGTTACCGTGTCTTTGGGATGCTTTGAACATTCACTTGGGTCCAACCAATTGAGGGGAAGTAATTACGGATAGGCCAATCAATGCATGATATCGTAGATTCCAAATTTTCCTCCTCCGATGTAGGTACTTTTTTTTTTTTTATGAAAGACACATCAAAATTATTTGGTGTTTAATTATGGAGATATATATGTAAGATGATATCTCAGAGAGTCTTCTCATTAATATCAAAGTATATATAGTGTATAATATTCATCTCTTACATAATAGGAATCTTAAACCCAATCACAAGAGGCCCACTATAAAAAAAGGCCTACCGTGACGGTTTTTTAACCGTCACGAAAGGCCTTTCGTGACGGTTTTTCTAAGTGTCACGGTAGGTACTGTCACAAATTCGTGACGGTTGTTTGTGACGGTTATAAAAACCGTCACAAAATGTGATGTTTGACTTTGACTTTTTCCTCATTTTTTTTAATTTTCCCGCGAAATTATTAATTAAATAATATTTTTTGATGAAAAAATTTAAATAAAATTAATTTAAATTGGCGGATTTTTTTTATTAAATTTGATTTAAATTGGCGGGAAAATTAGTTTTTGACATTTTTTTAAAATTTTAATTTTAATTTATTAAATACAAATAAATTAAAATTATAAATATATTATAACTAAAATGTCACCCACATAATGAAATTGTTCTAATACATTAAATCGAAACATTACAAATTGTTTTTCAAAACATCTAATGTTATCATCAAATACAACAAAAAAAACATAATATGAGAATCTTAGTCATTGGAAACTTGTGTGATTCCAGCAAATCTTCATCTCTGTAGAATCCCACTTTGATATGTCGTATTGTTCGAATGTTCCTCGCAAAGTGTAAAAGAAAGGAAGTTAGAAAAATAAATAAATGCGAGTAAAATCTTCAGATCCGTATAAAATAATAGGAGTTTTAATCTAACTAAATAAAGTCAACATTAAACTCCATTTTTAAGGGTCTGCGAAATTTATGAGATTTCAGGTAAGGATTCTTTATTATCCTAAAGGGGAGGGGTTAGACATCCTCTAAGATCCGCTAACTTGCGATTGTCCGGTCAAACTTAGGTTGGTATTATTGTGCTAACATGTATTCTAAAGGTATTCTACAATTATTAAACTAACTAAAAGATACTTAAACTAGGCATGCAGATATTTAAATAAGATATATATTTAACAAGGTTGTAACGAAAGCAAAAATCATATAAAGAGGGAGTGAAGAGAACTTAGCGGTATTTCACTTTTATTTTCCTTTTTCTGCATGAGCTTTAACATCGGGACGTCTGCAGGTACCGAAAACACTTAGTAAAAAAGTTAGTAAATAATAAATAAATGCGAGTAAAATCTTCGGATCCGTATAAAACAATAGGAGTTTTAATTAAGGAGGCTCAGATCTATATTTTTTGTAAAGGGACATTCCAATCATGTCGTGGTTGCGAACTAGTGACTCGTCAGTCATTTTAGTCACCTTGTCAACGCATGTTGGTTTTCCGTAGATGTGTGAAAGAATCCATAAGTCTCATCATCGCCCTTTTCCGAAGGAAAACAAACCGAGGGACAACCTTTACGGAAGGGTCATGGCCTCAAATTAATTATTCTCATTGACCAAGTATAGTGTTACACCTCGTAGTTTTAAGGAGATAATTAAGAACGTCATTAAGGAATTAAAATTTGAATATTGAATATAAAGTATATCTATATATACTAATCCGGAAGTTGGTATACGAATGACGTGATTCTGGAGAAAATGTTGGTTACGACGTATGTGACGTTGGAAACTAGTAATAATAAGTTGTATATTCCCGTTATGGATTAGTGTCGTATTGTAAGAATTATGACATTGAAAATACGAGGTCTTATGAAGTGTTCGGGGTTTAAAAGGGTGGGACATAAAATTAATTAATTGTGGGTTTTATTTTAATAGAAGGATTAATTTAAGTGGGTCATTAGGGGGACTTGGGACAAGCTTGCAAGAACATAAAAATTCAGCCCATATATCTACATATCATTATTCCTTTACATTATTTTCAAACTCCCTCACCCTCAATCCCTCTCCCCCACCGATTTTCCCTCCCCTTCCCTAAACAAAATTCCCCATTTTCTGTGCAAATTGAAGCTTTTGGATTCTTCTCCATAGATTAAGTCTTCTGCACAAATGTTAGAGCCAAAATTTGCTCCTAAAAACAGTGAGTAACGCCACCTGCTGGGCCGAATTCAAGGGCAGAAAATTTCAAATTTTGAGTGAAGTTTTTGGATGAAAAACGTGTAGGAATGATGGGTTAAATTATTAGAATACATGCATGTCGTTTTGGAGTTGAAGAATTGACAAAATTGGGCAAGAACAATTGGAGCAGTGACCGATTTTGCTAGGGACTGTTTTGGGTTCATTTTAAGGTAAAAATCCCTCTTTTCATTAAGTAATTGGAAGATTAAATGATGTTGTAGTTAAGGAATAAACTCATGTTAAAGAAGTATTGTAAATAAGAGAATGCATGTGTCTAAAATGTTGTTGTAGCTGATTGTTGGGATAGTTTTGTATACTTTGGATTTGATTATTATGTTGTTAATTTCGTCACCAATTGCATGTTATAAATGAAGGAAATCTTGATGTTTAAGTTGTATTTGTTATATGGAATTATTGGAACATGAATTGGATGTTAAGGAATTAAGGAAAGAGCTTGGATAATGTGGATGTTGGCCGAAAACTTGCTTAAAATTGTTGTTGTCGCTAGAGTTGATGGACAGTTCTAAGGTTGTTTTAATATGGTTAAAGGAGTTAAATTAACATGAGAAATAGGTGTATAACTCTCCTTGACTGATGTAGTTGTTGTATTACATAAATGTAAAAGAGAAGGGATGTATTATGGTAGCGTTTATGGAGTATTTGAGATTGTTATGATTATATCCTTACGTTGTGGTTGTTATTTGGTATTGCTGGCTTGATTTGTCAGTTATGGATATGCACATAAATAGGGGAAGTGCTGCCCGAATTTCTATAGAAAAGAGAGTCGTCTTTCGATATAACTTACGCTAGAATCATAGAATTGACGGACGTATTACCCTCTATTATAAGTTGAAGTATTAGACGAGACGCATTCTAATAGTGAGTTGGCTAGTTCGACTAAAAGGTATGTGAAACTCTTCCTTCTTTCTTTTGGCATGATTTTTATAAATGAACGTACGGCGGATGTACATGATTCCTATACAGTCTAATTTCTAGTAATATGAGTTATGATAAGTGTCTTTGATTTTCTAGTACAAAGTTCATTTTAATGATTTGATTAAGAGTCAAAGTGATGATTTAAACTGTATAGTTACTCATGATACTCTATTCGTACTGGATATGATTATATGAATTCACCGAGTCCCATAATGGGTCGGGACACGTTATATTGATTATTCCATGGGCATGTATCCATGATGCGGGTATAGATACACATGATAGTATATGTATGATTATTCCATGGACATGTATCCATGATGCGGGTGTAGATACCCATGATAGTATGTGTATGATGTTTCCATGGACAGACATCCATGATGCGGGTATAGATACCCATGATATATATATATATATATATATATACTCGGTACATTCTTTCGTACTGACCCCATTTCCTCGGGGGCTGCGTTTTATGCCCGCAGGTACATGTACTCAATTTGGTGATCCACCAGTCTAGGGTTTCCACTCAGCTGTTTGGAAGAGCTCCATTGATTCGGAGCTTAGTCAGTTGGTACAGATATTTAATCTTAGACCTATGCTTATTTAGGGGTGCGATGGGGCCCTGTCCTGTCATATTTCGTTATCCTTCTCATAGAGGTCTGTAGACAGTTGTGGGTTGTACGTACGTGGAGTTGTAAACCTGTTTTGGTATATGTGTTTCAGTATTTCGTTTTGGGATGTTTCCGTATATAGTGGCAGCCTTGTCGGCTTGCGTCCCTCGTTATAATTGATTTTGATGTGACTCATCTGGAGACAGGGTTATTGATCGGTGTATTTTATATACACTATTTGAGTCATTTTTAGTTGGTCTTTTGCCCATTTTTGTACAAATATGTGTCGTCTTAGGATAGATTTTCTTTCTTTTGAGTCATAATGGTTTAAAGTGGCACATTGGCGAAAAGGAGTGAAAAGAGGGCAGAAACAGAGGTTTCAGAGCTCAAAAAGCTAGAAAGTTAGCGTCAGGCGAGAAGCAGGCGGCGCGTGGCCCTCAACCAAAGACATCAAGTTTTTGGCGCCGTTTTCGGGGATTGGCGTAGTTCAATATCATTCTATCTATTCTTAATTTCTAATTTGGTTTTTTTTTTTTTTTTTTATTACTATATTTTTCTCTTTTATTCGTGAAACCCGTGCGCCGTGATCCGTTTGTTGATTTTGATCTGTTGCAGGCATCTAGTTTATGCGAAGGAGAAGAGGAGCAGATACACTTGTTCCTTCACCGAGATTGAAAAGACTTGCAAAGCGAGCGGGAGAAACAAATGAATTTTGGCCTTAATAGCGATGGGGGCTTGCGAGAACAACAATGGGATGAGCGAAGGGTTAGGTGATCATCAACCTAACGAAGGATTCCGGAGGTTACGATAGATGTGGAAGAGAGGTCGTGTCAGTGAGAGAAGCTTGGGGATTATGTCTTTGCCAAGGTGAATGGAGCACAACTTGCATCGAGCTCCCGATGTAGGAGCAAATAATTTCAAAATCAAGCTGCGATCCCGAGTATGGTGCGAGAATCGCTCAATTCGGAGGGTTGCCATCGGAAGATCCTCACATGCACATAGCAAACTTCTTGGAGTTGTGTGCAACTTTCAAGTATAATGGTGTTACTGACGCCGCCATCCGATTGAGGCTTTTTCCCTTCTCACTCAGAGATAGAGCGAAAGTTTGGTTGAATTTTACGCCACGCACTCTATATTCACGTGGCGGGACACAGCACGAAGTTCTTAGCAAAGTTCTTTCCAGTCCAAAGTCGCTAGTGAGAGGGGAGTTGAACAATTTTTATCGGTGATGGAAAGTCACTCTATGAGGCTTGGGAGAGATTTAAAGATTTCTGAGAGGAAGTGTCCACATCATAGCATTGAGTGTGGAATTTGGTCCATATTTTCTCTGATGGGCTAAGCGGGACCACAAGAACTATCATTGACGCATTTGCAGTGGAACTTTCATGAGAAGACAACACGAAGCCCATGATTTGTTAGAAGACATGGCCACCAATAATCATGTAACAGAGGGAGAGGGTGAGTGGAAGAAGAAGCGATAGGAGTTCGTGAGATTGATGCCATCACGGCGTTAAATGCACAAGTTGCTCTCTTGACCAAGCTGCAGCGTAACACGATGTCGGTGAATGCGGTTCAAATGCCATTGAGTTGTGAGATGTGTGGAGGTCCACATACCTTTGATAGGTGCCCGTCGCGGACCAACAACATCTCTATCGGCAAGCGAGAATGCCAAACAATGGGAATTACCAAGGCCCCGAACAACCTATTCAAATACCTACAATCCGGGATGGAGGAATCACCCTAACTTTTCATGGAGGGTGACCAAGGCGTGAGAACCAGTTTCGAGGCCAATATCAAAAACAACAACCATTCACTCAGGCCTCATCTTCACAACAATTCAGTGCACCTGCTCAACAAGAAAATCCAGATGAGTTGAGAGCAGCCCTGTTGACACTCACCAACTCACAGACCCAGTTCATGGCAGAGACAAGATCCTCTATCAGGAATTTGGAGACACGTGTGGGACAACTAGCAAAGATGACAAATAACAGGCCACAGGGCACTCTGCCTAGTAATACATAGATGAACCCCAGAGAACGATTGCTGCGGTGCGGTGAAATGTAAAGCGGTAGAAACGACTACCCCACTGTGGTAGAGAGTAGATGCAGAGAAGGAGAGGGTTACTGAAGACCGCCCTATGTTAGAGAAAGTTCCAACAGTCCCAGTAAGGGAATACACTGAGAAGATTCCTTACCCTCAGAGGTTGCAAAGGAAAGCAGTCGATAAGCAATTCTCCAAGTTCTTGGAGGTATTCAGAAAGCTGCACATTAACATTCTGTTCATTGAGGCATTGGAGCAAATGCCTACTTATTTTAAATTTATGAAGGAAATTCTTAGGAAGAAGAAGAAGCTGGCTGAGTATGAGACAGTGGCATTGACAGAAGAATGCAGTGCCATATTGCAGAAGAAATTACCCCCCAAACTCAAGGATTCAGGGAGCTTCACATTGCCTTGCACAGTTGGCAGAGTGACATGTAATAGGGTCCTTTGTGATTTGGGGGCTAGCATAAATCTTATGCCCTTGTCCGTTTTAAAGAGATTGGGGTTGGGTGAGGCCAAACCAACCACTGTGAGCTTGCAGTTGGCAGATAGGACAGTGGTGCATCCCAGGGGAACGATTGAAGATGTCTTAGTTAAGGTGGGAAAATTCTTCTTTCCTGCAGACTTCCTCATCCTGGATATGGAGGAAGATGATGAGATCCCCATCATATTGGGAAGACCATTCTTGGAAACCGGGAGAGCACTGATTGATGTGGAGAAGGGTGAGCTGACACTCAGAGTGGAGAATGAAGAGATGGTGTTCAAGGTGTTTAAACACATCATTGAACCCCCAGTCATAAGCAAGTGTTTTGCAGTCAGCACTGTCAGCACATCGGTTGAGCCAGCACAAGCCAAAGCAAGGGAAATAAGTCCGCCAAAACAGGTAAGCAACGCTAAACCTCCTCTTGAGAAAAAGGAGAAAAAGAAAAACAGAAGGCGGAAGCGAAAAATGTTGATGAAATGGATAGGTTGTGGAGTTACTTTACCCCATGTCTCTTGATAAAGAACTTGCGTTCGGCTAAAAGACGTTAAAGACAACGCTACTTGGGAGGCAACCCAATGTTATTTTATTTAATTTAATGCAATTTAGTTTTACTTAGAACAGTCTCACGGGAGGTATTGTTTGCATGTTGTGATGACAGGTACAGGGCCAAAAATTTGGAGGACGAAAACGGGAAGAGAAAAGAAAAAAAATCGGCTCAGCGCCAAAGAGGCCGTGGCGCTAAGGCGGAAGTGGCGCAGAAGTTAGGCGCCACGGCGCTGGGCCGCGCCAAAAGTCCGTAAGACCTCAGTTTTGGCGCGCTGGAAGTTCAGAGGTCGCAGAGTTTAGCCATGCGCTGACAGGCCTCTACACGCGACGAAAAATCTGAGTTTTAAAGGAGCCCTAATCCGATTTTCCTTTCTCCAAATCAAAAATCCAAAACCCACGAAATTAACCCTTTTACCTAAAAATCTTCCACAAACTAAACTCAATCACAACCAAAGTACTTAAATTCCTTACACCCTTAGCCATCTAAAACAATAACCCTCATTCCATTGCCTCAATACATCATTAGGAACAAGAAAATCTTGAAGAACACCGTCCAAGGTAACCTTTATCACTTTTCTTGAAATCTTCAATACAATCAGGGGAGGTAATAGGTTTGGGGAGGTGCTTTATTGGTGGATGGTGTGACGGTTGAAATAACTGTCACACAGCTGTCACAAAGTTGTGACGGTTAATAAAACTGTCACATATGTCACGAACGCCCATTGACCAGAAAATCAATGCTAAAACCGTCATAACGTGTGACGGTTTTTAAAACCATCACACCCAAACTGTCACGGTAGGTCTTTTTTTTTGTAGTGAGGAATCATAGTCTTACCATAATTATATTTACATAATATATGGAATATATTCTAATTATGGGTAGGGATACAATTGTTACTATATACACGTTTACACACACCCTCAGTCGGAGTGGGAGGAGGTCGGACGCTGATACTAAATCTGAAGTCAAGAAATAACTGTCTGGGAGTCCTTTGGTAAATATATGTGCATACTGATAGGATGACGGAACATGTAACACTCTGACATGGCCTAGCGCCACTTTCTCACGAACGAAGTGTACGTCTATCTCAATGTGCTTGGTTCGCTGATGTTGAACTGGATTATGAGAAAGTAGATGGTAGAGATGTTATCACAATACACAATATATGTCTGACGCAAAGGACACTGAAGTTCTAACAGTAAATTTCTGAGCCAACAAATCTTAGCTATCACATTTGCAACGCCTCTATACTCAGCCTCGGCACTGGAACGAGATAGGGTAGTATGTCGCTTGACAGACTAAGAAATCAGATTATCCCCTAAAAGTACATAACAGCCGGAGGTGGAGCGTCGCGTGTCCGGACACCCTGTCCAATCTGCATCCGTATAAGAGAGAACCCTGTTTGGTGAAGAGGGATATATGTGCAAATCATAATCAAGTGTGTCCTTAATGTATCGGATGATATGCTTAAGAGCAGTGAAATGAGACTCCATGGGGTCATGCATGAATAGGCATACCTGTTGAACAGCATAAGCAATGTCTGGCCTTGTAAATGTGAGATACTGAAGTGCACCTGCAAGGCTCCTATACAGAATAGGATCGGAGACTGAATCACCATCCATAGACTGAGCTTAGATTTTGAATCAACTGGAGTAGGTAAAACTTTGCAATTCGCCCTCTTAGCCCTATACACGATCTCCTCTGCATACTTACGCTGACACAAGAACATGTGGTTGACAGACATGGTCACTGATATCCCAAAATATAACTCAGCTTCCCCAAATCAGTCATTGCAAATTTAGACTTAAGCAAGACAATAATCTCATTTTTCAACCCATCGGAGGAGGCAATATCATCCACGTAAAGTAATAAGTAAGCAGTGCTACTACCTCGATGAAAAATGAAGAGTGATGTATCACTTTTGCTGCATACAAACCCAATCTGCAAGATATACCTGGCAAAACGATCATACCACGCATGGGGGGACCTGTTTCAGGCCATATAGTGACTTACGGAGACGACACACATAGTGAGGAACTGCTGGATGGGTGAACCCAGACGCCTGATGCATGTAGACTGTCTCTCTCAGATCCCCATGTAAAAATGCATTTTTCACATCAAGATGATGGATCGGTCAGTGTTTGCCCATGGCAATGCTCAAAATTGTGCGAATGGTAGCCAGTTTGACAACCGGGCTGAAGGTTTCACCACAATCAATGCCCTCCTGCTGATTTATGCCATTAGCCACAAGTCGTGCCTTATACCTCTCAAGATCTCCGCTGTCTCTGAATTTGTGACGAAATAGTCACATGCAACAGATCACATTCACCCCCTCAGGTCTAGGTACTAGATATCATGTGTGATGTTTAGTTAAAGCATTGAATTCCTCATACATTGCTGCATTCCAATTAGGGTCTTGTTTGGCCAATTTAGGGTCCTTGGGAATTGGAGAAATGGTTTGGGCAGACAAGTTAAATTGGACTTTGGGTTTGAAGATTCCATATTTGGCACGAGTTTCCATTTGGTGAGTGAAGACAGTGGGAGGCTCCAAGACTGAAAGATTAGTTGGATATGGAGAAGGAAGGGGTAACGCCGTCGGAGGCGCCGCGACGCCATGATCAAGAGCCGTGGAGCTGGAGGATTCCGTCGGAGGCGTCGCGGCGCCGTGATCGCGGCGGCGACCGATGCACTCTCGAGTTTTGTGCGCGCCAAAGACTGGCCGCGCGCCGCTGATGGTGAATTAGGACTCTGCTCGCAGGAGTTTTGGGGCCGTGATGCTGACGCTGACGAAGAACCACTGGACAGAGAAGGTGATTATGTGGTAGTGCTATGATCTAGTTGACTGAGAATGATGAGAGAGATGGTAGGCTCGTCAAGAAAAGAGTAATTCGATTTTTGGAACTTTTTAAGATTAGAAAAATGGGAAGTTATTTCGTCGAATGTGACGTGACGAGAGATGTGGATCTGACGAGTGGACAAGGCATAACATAGATAGCCCCTATAGTTCGGTGTAAAACCTAGGTAGACACATGGAGAGGACCGAGGAGCTAGTTTGTGAGGGGCAGTAGAGGCAAGGTTAAAATAGCATAGACAACCGAATATTCGGAGATGATCATAAGAGGGGACTCTATGATAGAGAATTTCAGTAGGGGTTATATTGTGAAGGGTGCTAGTTGGGAGAATATTGAGAACATATTCTGACATTTTAGCAGCATAGACCCAGAAAGACGGAGGTAGGGAGGCATGAATCAATAGAGTGCGAATCATATTGTTAATGGTGTGAATGATTCTTTCAGCTTTACCATTTTGTGGGAGCAAGGTGAGGCGAAAGACCATGCCATTATTAGTACAGAACCGGTGAAACATAGAGTTATTGAATTCACGACCATTATCGCACTGAAAAGATTTTATACCTTTTTCAAACTGTGTTTGAATAAATGTTCGAAACTCAAGAAATTTGACAAATACTTCCGATTTAAATTTGAGAGGATATAACCAAACAAAGTGAGAAAAATCATCTAGTAAGATAAGATAGTATTTATGACCGATAGAACTAGCAACATGTGATGTCCATAAATCGGCATGTATAATATCAAATGGTGCAAAGGTAGCACTAGTAGATGATTTAAACGGAAGACGAGTATATTTGCCTAAAGAACAAGAAATACACTTTTGGGCAAGCTTCCCATTACAAGTAATGAAATTATTGCCTCTAAAAAAATTAAAAAATGGGGATCCGGGATGACCAAGCTTATTGTGCCATGTTGATGAAGAAATGACTGCTAGAGAGACGGGAGAGCAAGATCTGACAGCGGAGGTGGGAGTGAATGGATATAGATCCCCCGTGCTATTGCATCTCGTAAGATGTGTCCCCGTATGAAGATCCTTCACAGTGAAATCAAAAGGGTCAAAATCAACAGAGACTGAATTATTACGAGTAAATTTGCGGATAGAGATTAGATTCTTAATTACATATGGGGAATAAAGGGTATTTTAATGGGGAATGGATTCGGAGGTGGTGTGTAGGATGTACCATAACCCTTTATTGGAATGCGGTGGCCACTACCAACTGTCACAAATTGAGGATGCTTTAAACCAAACAGTTTGAGAATATTACTGCATCAGCGAGGTGAGAAGTGGCTTGAGTCCATGTACCGATTATTGTTGTCAGCCGCTGCATATGAGATCGCTGGCGCTGACCCAACTCCGTGGGTGTCATGTTGGATGAGGGCTGCTGGAACTGGTCGTGCATGAAATGGGCTTGTTGCGGTACCGACTTGCCGAGGATCGAGCAGGCCCAACAACCCGCGGGAGTACTTGGTTGAAAGGCTCGTACCGAATCGCGCGCTGCATCGGTATCACAGCCGCGCGCTGGATCGATTCTCGCGAGCCCTGTTGTTATTGCTGCTGATTCTGCTGTCCGCGACCCTTTCCACGACCACGGCCTTCTCTGTAGCGGCCCTTGCCACTGCGTCCCTGCTGCGGTTGAGAGTTTTCTGTCGCTGTTAGATCTTGGGGGCGCATTTCGATAGCTAACGCCTTCTAATTGTGCTCATCTTGCTTAACATATCGAGTCTCTTTGAGCAACAACTGCGAGCGATCTTTGTTAAAATTGGGTAGCGAATCTGCCTGTTGAATCATGGTGGCTAACGTATCATAGTAGCCTTTGAGAAGACCTGCAATCAATTGCAACACCATTTTAGTGTCCTAAGACAGGCGTGTCGACGTTGGAGAGTTGATCCGCTAGTAGTTTCAACTGTCTGCAGTACTCAGTCATGTTGGAGAAATTTTCAAGGCGTGTATTGTTAAATTGTTCCTCCAAATACATTGCACGAGTGTGCTTGTTATATTGAAAGATTTCCTCCAAGCGGTTCCATAAATCACGGGCTGTTGCGCCAGATTTCATGATAGTAAGAAGAAGGTCCTGAGAAATACTACTATAAATCCACTGTTTGACGTCGGCGTCTAGACGACGCCAAGTAGAATCATCAACCTCCGGAGAGCGCGGAATAGTGTCATCGATATGATCAAACACGTTATAGAGACATGCTTGATTACGAAATAGTTCAACCCAAGGTGAATACTGACTGTTTTCTTGATCAAGAAGAATGAGAATTGAATTCTTGATATTGGTAACAATTATGGTGGGATGAAACTGGGATGACGACATGGTGGTGGGATTGGTGGAGGTGGAAGCGTCAGAAGTATTGGAAGAATCCTGAGTATCCATTTAGAGAAGAGAGGAAAGAAGAAGAAAAACCAAGAATTTTGGGAGGAAAAGGGTAGGCGTCGCGACTGAGATGCCCGAGGGGGGGGCGACGACTGCACAAACAATTCTAGGGTTTTTGGTTTAGGCTCTTGATACCATGTAAGATGATATTAATCTCCTCTTAGGGAGTCTTCTCATTAATATCAAAGTATATATAGTGTACAATATTCATCTCTTATACAATAGGAATCCTAAACTTAATCACAAGAGGAATCCTAGTCTTACCATAATTATATTTACACAATATATGAAATATATTCTAATTATGGGTAGGAGTACAATTGTTACTATATACACGTTTACAATATAGTATGTGCAATGTTTCACATTCAAAATACAATTTATATGTTAAAAAGGTATTTTACTTACTTAAATATATATATATATATATATATATATATATATATATATATATTTTACATGCATATATAGTAAAAAAATCCGACAAAAAGTATTCAATTAACTACTCTTGAATCCGTGTGGCTCCACCACTATCTATCACAGTGTTCATGGAGAACGAATTTGGTGATTTCATTAGGCCATAAAGATGTACGTTTTGGTAGGATGAATTGTTCGAGCAGACATGTGAATACTATAGCTATAAATCCGTCAATAGAGAACATGGTCTATCACCAATTGAAGGATCTCTCTTTCTAAATCCGTCAATAGAGAACATGGTCTGTCGTTTCAGACTTTAGCGCCGCGGTAGAGCCTCTGAGGCGCCGCGACTCCAGTGACATAGCGCCGCGACTTTGATGGGGTGGCGCCACAACGCTCCCCGACTCCGCGGTGGCGTCACGACCCTTCTCGGTTCCGCGACCCTTTCCGACCCGTTCCATATTTACACTATGCACACTTCTTCCTTCATTTACCAACGTGGAACACTCGTCATTTGGCCAATGACCATTCATCATTTTATGTCTCAAACATGTTACTTATGTATCAATATTTCTTTCACTAATGAAATTTACGATCTTTGGTACAATGTGCGCCTGTGTGTGGAACTGACGTTTCCGACGTGCAAGACCCTAATTGTTCGAGTCATAAATAATGAGATAAACTTTATTCCACATTAATAAATTTACAACACCTAATTCTTGTACCTAGCTAAATAAAGTACACACTCTACATATACGTTCACTCAAGTTAATGTAAGAATTAGCTTATAGTAGTATATACTCCTTCTAGACAAATTTATTACTATATATTATATACTTCGTATATCCCAATTTTTGTACAGAAACTTGAAGTGCTAGAGTCAACACTGAATTTTAATTATAACTTCTGATATAAAGTCTTTAAAACAAAATTTATATATTTAAAAATTACATAAAAATATTATTTCCTCCGTCCCAATTTATATAATGTAGTTGACTGAGCACGAAGTTTGAAAAATAAAAAAAGACTTTTGAATCTTGTAGTCTAAAATAAAATAAAGATATTTGTGTGGTTGTAGATTATCTCGTTAAGCGTAAAAAGTAAAATTAAAGTAAAATTATTATCAAAGAAGAAAATATGTTTTTTTTTACCGACTAAAAAGGAAAGTGATTCATATAAGTTGGTACACAGGGAGTAGTACAAGTCAAGTTAGCTAATGATTCAAATTATTTTATAAAAAATTGAAGAAATTATAATAATAAATATTAGTTGAATCTCCAAACACCTTCATATAAAATGTGACAAAGAAGTACTTAAAAATACATTGTATAGAAATTTTATTACCAATATAGTGTACCCAGTTGTAACATGTTGCTTGCTCTAGGTTTTCGCCTTAAATAATTGACTTCTAAGTGAACTGAAGATAGTATAAGAATATTACTCCGATTTAAACATTACTCTTATCTATTTGAAGTCGTTCCATTGCATGCTTATACTTTCTTCGACACTAGTCATAAATTTCCATACACTTTCACGTAACTTACATTTCAACAACTTTGAAGGACTTTAGGGTCTGTTTGACCAAGTTTTTGGAAATGTGTTTCTGTTTCTCAGAAGTAGTTCTGCAGAAACTGTTTCTGAAGAATCAGTTAGGATGTTTGACCTATAATTATACAAGTCTTCGGTAAATGTAAAGCTTTCATGTTTGACCAACATTTATGCAAATTTACTAGAATATTCTTTTTAATAGATTTAAAACTATTTAAAATATTCTTTTCTATCGTATGTTTCTAAAAATTAGTATATTTTTACAAGTTAATAACTTTTTAAAATTATTTAATTGCAATATTTAATCAAAAAATAATATTATATTGTACATAAGAAATGTAACGACAATATAATAGTCAATGACTCAAATATGTCCAAACCTACCGCCGCCCTACCCACACCACATCCTCAAATTTCTATGTCATATGTTTTTTTACTTTTATAAAAAATATGAATTTTTTTCTTCCACACTTAACCCCCCCACCCCTCCGCCCTACCCCAACCCCACTTTTGTCTTACCCTATCCTCAAATTTCTATTTTCATATTTTTTGTTACTTTTATAAAAAATGATTGAAAATATGAAATTTTTTCTTACCCCCGCCCTACCCCACTGCCCCTACCCTGTTGCCCTACCCCATACTCAAATTTCTATTTCATATTTTTGTTACTTTTATAAAAAAATATATTAAAAAATGTGATTTTTTTCTTACCCCCGCCTTACCCCCTACCCCCACCCCACCCCATTGCCCTACACATCCTCAAATATTTATTTCATATTTTTTGTTACTTTTATTAAAAAAATTATTAAAAAATATGATATTTTTTCTTACTCCCGCCCTACCCCCTACCCCCTCCCACCCCACCCCATTGCCCTACCCATCCTCAAATTTTTATTTCATATTTTTTGTTACTTTTATAATTAAAAAAATGAATTTTTTTCTTACTCCCCGGCCTACCCCTACTCCCACTCCACCCCACTCCATTGCCCTACTCATCCTCAAATTTCTATTTCATATTTTTTGTTACTTTTATAAAAAAAATGATTTTTTTTACCCCGCCCTACCCCTACCCTCACCCCCACCCTACCCCTATTCCCAAATTTCTATTTTATATAGGGATATTATATGAGATTAAAAGGAATTTTGTGAAAAGAAAATGGTAAATGAATCCAAAAAAAAATTCAATGAATGAACAAAAAAGACTTCTTCAGAAGCACCAAATTTGATGCTTCTGCTTCTCTTTCCATCTAGAAACACTTTTTAGTTTCTGGAAAAAGTGTTTATACTTCTGAAAAGAGGGTGTTTGGCCAAAGAAGTGTTTCTGAAGCTTGACCAAACACCACCTTAATCTTTAAGAAATCAACACTAAATTTCGCGGAAGGAAATCGGTACTAGTATGTGTAGAACCAAATCTTTAAAAGCTCAACTTGGTTGTTGAAGTATGAAAACACTAACAAATATTTTTCCAATCCTCATAATAAAGTAACAAAGTCTATTTCAAGTCAATAGATGGCAGCAGCCATGAAATTCACCATGCATATACATTCTAACAACCATAATCCATTATGACTCGTTTGATACGTCGCACTTAACTGTATATTTTTATATTAGAATATACTATATTATAATGAACTGAACTGTATTAATATATAATAAACGGTATTAGATTATTAATATATAATGGACTGTATTTTTGTTTAGTACAGTTCAGGGGAGACCTATCTATTAGATGTGTCTCAAAAATGACAGTTTGAGTGTACTATTTTTAAATAAGATACCCAAATTCGATCAAAACGCCCACCAAACATCAGATTATTTTTGTACACTGCAGTCTAACATAATACAACGTACCAAACATGTTCTTAGTACCACGTCAGCTAGTAAGTAAAGTAATAAAAATAAAAATTGACCAACTCATTTTAAAACTAAAACATAAAAAAGAATTTCTAACCACTAACGTCGCTTCTTCTCCCCACTTACTACTTTTGTCATCATTTCATGTACGTTAACCTGTTACTAGTTCTATATATAGCTTTTGTGTTTCAGTATTGGAAATCATATACAAACACAAATCCAAATATTTCAATTACTCCACTTTAAAATTTCATTAATCTTGATTATCTTATTTAATTCATAATCAATGGATCAAATTAAGCAATCATCATCAGAATTAGTTTTCACAGTGAGGAGGCAAAAGGCGGAGCTAATAGCTCCAGCAAAACCAACTCCACGTGAAACTAAGTTACTCTCAGACATTGATGATCAAGAAGGTCTTCGATTCCAAATTCCCGTTATTAACTTTTACAGTAAGGATTCTTCTATGGGAGGAAATGATCCTGTGAAGGTTATTAAAAAGGCTATAGCTGAAACACTTGTTTTTTACTATCCTTTTGCCGGTCGGCTCCGGGAAGGGAATGGCCGGAAACTGATGGTGGATTGCACCGGCGAGGGGGTTATGTTTGTGGAGGCGGATGCTGATGTTACGCTACAACAATTTGGAGACGAACTTCAGCCTCCATTTCCATGCTTAGAAGAGCTTCTTTATGATGTACCTGGCTCTGCTGGAGTTCTTAATTGTCCTCTGCTTCTTATTCAGGTTATTTCTCTTTTCAACTTAAAGCTACTTTGGCTTTTGGAGTACAGTGTAATTTTATTACGAAGGGAGCATGGATGAATCCTTGTTGCCAGGGGCTAAGCTAGAGGATTCATCTAAATCCATTCACTGAAAAATTACATTATATATACAAGATTAATTATTTTATACTTTTTCTGTTTCAGTTTATGTTGAATCTATTTCCTAATTAGTCTGTGGCAAAAAGAATGATTATTTATATATTTGGAAACAATTTACCTTTGTGCAATAATTTATAGCCATACAAAATATATGTCACTCATTTAACACTACTAGTTTAAAAGTCTTTTCTTCTTTCTTAAATTTGTGCTCAGTCAAATAGATTCACATAAATTGAAACGGAGGGAGTATGTATATTTAATAGCTGTTTAATTTCTTTGGTTTTTTCGTGTATTTATCTTTTTATAAACTTGATTCCCTTAGTAAAAATCTTGGCTCCATCACTGACTACTGGTTGCAACCTGCAACCCTAGCTCCGCAGCCTCCACCACTAGTTATAACTTGAGCATGCTTCTTGGTTGGTAGAAGTTTTGGTTCCTATAAACAGGGGATTTTGTTGTTGGCTTTAACTTTTAGTGCATGCGCGCACCAATATGTTGCTGGACCTTGTGACATTACTAGTACTGTTTTAGTCCGATTGCCATCTCTAATTTTGTAAGGGTAAAACTTCTTAATTAGTGGAGTATCTGAACTGTTAACTAACGAATATATCATTTAATTCTCTACAGGTAACTCGTCTAAGGTGTGGTGGCTTTATCTTTGCACTACGATTAAATCATACAATGAGTGATGCACCTGGTCTTGTCCAATTCATGACTGCTGTGGGCGAAATGGCACGCGGGGCATCTGCTCCATCCACACTCCCTGTCTGGTGCAGAGAATCGCTAAATGCTAGAAATCCACCGCAAGTGACATGCACACATCACGAGTATGATGAAGTTCCCGATACAAAGGGGACCATTATCCCATTAGATGACATGGTCCACAAGTCTTTCTTTTTTGGCCCTTCTGAGGTCTCAACACTTCGTCGATTCCTCCCTCCTCATTTGCGCAAGTGTTCCACTTTTGAACTGCTCACATCAGTCCTCTGGCGTTGTCGTACCATTTCTCTAAATCCCGATCCTGAAGAAGAAGTCCGCGTTCTTTGCATTGTCAATGCACGTTCCAGGTTCAATCCACCCTTGCCTAATGGCTACTACGGCAACGCCTTTGCATTCCCCGTGGCAGTCACAACCGCTGCAAAATTATGCAAAAATCCACTAGGATACGCACTCGAGTTAGTGAAGAATACTAAGTCGGACGTGACTGAAGAATATATGAAATCAGTGGCAGATTTAATGGTGATGAAAGGGAGGCCCCATTTCACAGTGGTTCGCACTTATCTTGTATCGGACGTGACTCGAGCTGGATTCGGAGAAGTGGATTTTGGATGGGGGAAAGCGGTCTATGGTGGACCGGCTAAAGGAGGAGTAGGGGCAATTCCTGGTGTGGCTAGCTTTTACATACCATTTAGAAACAAGAATGGTGAGAATGGGATTGTGGTCCCTATATGTTTGCCTGCCTTTGCAATGGAAATATTCGTCAAGGAGCTTGATAGTATGTTGAAAAGTGACGATACTCCAGTGATCAGCACAAACTATGCCATCATCAGACCTGCACTATGAATACTACTTAATTAGACAATTAAAGGCCAGAGTTTGTCTTAATACTATACTAAATATTGTGTTTGGTGCGTGTAATTTCTTCAAATGATATTTCGGATGTTGTAAGTGTGCTCTTTTACCGTATGATTAGCTTTAATCCTTTTGTAATTGTCAATTTGATTGGAAGAGTTATGTTGAGTAGCAGTTAAGGCAGCTATTATGTGATTAATTAGTTGGAGTGTAAACATTAATTAGCTACAGTGTTGACCTTGTCTTGTGTGCTTTCTTGTCTTCGAATTGTCAAAATATTACAGGAAAATTAGTCACTTACTCATCTCCATCGAACTTCTCTTCAAAGAGTTATTATTTTGCCCATGGACCCCGCACATAGCGGGAATTTAGTGACAGTCCTTTGTGCAATCGAATTATTCTAATAGACTGGCAACAGGATGAGACAAACTATGTTCATCTTTTGTTTTTCCCCTTGTGAGACTCAATTTCAATCGGGTCAGCGATGATTAATACATAGTCGATTTTCTTTCATCATCATGTTTCAGAATTTTGCTCTATAGCAATGAGAGCTGGGTCTTGCTGGTTCTGGTCTTGACTTTCGGTCTCGACAATCGCTACTTGCCCTTATAAAAGCAAAAAAACAAAAATTACTTGACACTTCATAGTCTAGTGACCAAACAAAGTAGCTTAATTAGCATCTCTTATATCTCTTGAATGCAAAAATTGGTTCTTTCTTAATATATTTAGTTTCTAATCACATTTTAATTTTAAAAGTAAATTAATCATCTTTAATTGCATTTTGACTATTAGTCTATTTAACAACGCCCAATTATTATAACAAGATGTCAAGTTTGAAATGAAGCGTTATACTGACTCAAATATCTTTATATTCTATTGATCAGTAAAGATGATATGGTGAGCAACATGAAGTTTATTTTGGAGAACGTTAGCGAAATTGACAAATTGTTTTTAGTAACATACTAACATTACGGGCCAGAGTGAGTGAAAATGATGCACTACACGGACGTTCCAGAGTGATTTCTCACCTATCCTGTCAGGGGCCCAGTGGAACGCTCGAGTATAGATTTTCTATGCTCATGTAAACGGCTGCTACTTTGCTACAAAATTATCGAGCAGGGGTAAAAATACGATAAGTAGATACATAATTTCGAGTGTGATCAGACAATAAAAAATCAGACAATGACAGAGCGGCATGTGATTGAGTGATAGATTGATCGACGACGGAATGACTTTTTTAAAGGTCGGTATAAATCAATTGCTATCATAAAGATGCTTCGATAAATAACAACAATGAATAAGCAAATCTTAAACAAAATTTTAATCGGAGATATTATTATTAAATTGATAGTTTAATTGAAAGGGAATTCGGATTAGTCATTTCTTAATTCTGAATTATTTTTCATTCATTTGATGTAAAGTTATGAGTCACGTTTCTATCATCACTAGATTTTAAGATTAATCCACTTAATTTTACTCACAAGTAGTGAATTGGTCTGCATTTCGCGCGGTCATAGATGTTATTGTTAATCTAGACTCATCAATGAATAAGCACAAAGATATTAAAGTAATTCAGTATAACTTTAATTTCAACAACAATAAGTACAACAAATACGTAAACACATACTAACTTGGTGTAGATAGAGGTCTGCTTGAAGCAGTGTCCTAAGACAAAAATTCGTCACTACTTGTGTTGTAGTTCTTCGGACGTCTGCCTTAAGGATACAACTATCTAAGTGAGAGTTCTAGCACAAGAACTTCACTTCTAGAGAATTTACTTTATGTGGTTTTCCAGAAATATTCTTGTGGAAAGAAGATGAAGATCAAGCAACAATATTAGATCATTAATTGTGTTTAATGATTGATTGTTATGTGTATTGTGTTGTGTTTCTTCAAACAAGTGATCCACATGCTTTTATAGCATGAATTCGTCCATGGCAACTTTCCATTCCAAAAGTTGTAATCTTATGTGAAGAGACACAACTTTTGATTCAAACTGGATTTTTCCGCTGATTAGCCGCGCTTCTGGCCAAGGCGCGCTGGCTACGACACTGCGTCGCATGCCCCATAGCGCCGAGGCGCTATAAAATTTGGAGAGCTCTCTAAAGTTTTGGCGATGTGGCACTGTCGACGAGATTTTTCCACTGTTCAAACGTTGCGACCATGTCCTTGGGCGTCGCGGCGCTGCGCCTAAAATCGCAACGCTTATTTTGATCACTTTATCTCTTCTTCTTTTACAAGTTCCAACAATACCCACATTTTCTATTCACACATCTCACAATACCCCACATGTGGGTAGAAAATAAGATACTTAGGAACTTATCGTCATTTCTGTCAAACGCGATATGACATGCATCGAAAATGGTGTCTTTTGGAATTGCGTCGTTCGTAGTGAATACCTATCGGGCTACTTGTGAAATAGTGAACGTAATGTCTTGAACTATTCACATTTTGTAGTAAACCAAGACAATAAGTATCACACACATCATATCAACATATTTCAATTCTTACGATTGTGTTCTTTTCGGTCATGAACAACTCCTTCTTCATGAGAATTTCTAGAGAACGTAGCCATATCGGTTCTCCCAGATGCGACCCCACATCAATCTCACATAGGTAATACCAAACAAGAATAGTCCGTATTATCCCACCATAAAGACTTTTGAGTATTATTAAGAATAATATATGCATCACTTAAAACATCAACGGATTTAACACACTTAGTACATCATAGGAATGAGCATATGTGTGTTATATGCTCCTTGAGTCTTTCCCAACTAGTTTTTCTATTGAACCTAAACCATGGGATCTCCAATTATGATAGGTTAGGTTTCATCCAGTTAACGACTCATTGTATTGGCTTTAAGCCCATTCTCCTCGATGTGTTATACCCCGTAGTTCTGGCCATGCGTATGAGAACGTGCGAAAGGGGTTAAGACATAAATTTTAGAAGGATAGGTTGACGGATTATTTCGGACGGGTTTTTAGTCAACTTTGAGGCGGGTTATGACCCGTTACATTGAGAGTTCTTAGGTGTTTCAAAGGCCTAGTACGTAGTTCGTTGAGTCTAATTTCCAACGCAACCAACCGTTCATCGATAGGACATCGGAGTAGAAAGTTATGGAAGTTACAAGTTCAGTGCGCAGTCGGGCAGAAAAATAATTCGGTCAAGAGCCACAGGGCCGCGACGCCGGAAGTAGGGATGTCAGTGGGGCGGGTAAATGTGGGTACCGCCCCGCACCCGCTCCAATCGGGCGGTATGGGATGGTTTGGTGGCGCGGGCGGTATGGGTATCAAAAGTGCTACCCGCCATGGGTAGTGGGGCGGGGATGGATTTCATATAAGACCCGCCCCGCCCCGCTACCCGCACCATACCCACACCGACCGTACCCGCACCGCCCATATCCGTATCATCTATTAGTTTATTTACGAATTTATTTGGCCCTTTCTTGATTTAAAATGTGACTTGAGCTAACCCGCACCGTAATGCACCACGTTTCTTTTTCTTATTCTCTTTGTTCTCCTTTTTTTTGTTAAATATTTTCATCTTTACTGTTTTTTAATATTCATAATATTTTGACAAGGTTTTAGAATTGATATTCGATACACAATAGTGGAAAGGTTCTTTTTTTTTCCTTTTTCTTATATAACTTTCATTTTGGTGACTAAAACAATTGCTAGACATTATTTGCGCATTTTATTAATGGGTACCCGCCGGGTAAGTGGGTATCCGCGTGAAGTAAGTGGGGCGGGCGGGTGGAAGAATTACTACCCGTGATGCGCGGGGCGGGATGTGTTTTAGGTGGTGGACGTATGGGATACCTTCCTCGCCCGCCCGCCCCATCGACATCCCTAGCCTAAGTTACGTGGTCATGGAGGTTTCAGGCGCGCGCCACGCAGGCCGCGACGCCGAGGCGGTTCTGCAAGGTTGAGTGGAAAATCTGAACTGCTTTGTTTTAAAAGGTCACGAGGTGAAGTGTCCCAATCTGATTTTGCATGTCCTATTTATTGACCAAGTCTTGAAGACTTGGTCATTCTTCAAGCTCTTCTCTCTCTCTAAAAATTAAAAGCTCTCTCTTCTCTCTAGAAAATCAAGAGGAAATCAAGGCTTGAGAAAATTCTGAAAAATGTGGCAAGAAGGAAACTTGTTGGCAAGCTTCAAGGCTTGCTAGTTTATGGTATTGCATGTGAAGAAGGAAGAACTTGTAGTTGTAAATATTGCTCTTAGATAAATTGCATGTAAGAAATATGGTTTGGATATGAAAGGATTGGATAAGAAGGGTATGTGAGCATGTTGTAGCCAAAATACTACCTTTAACTTGTTAAGTTAGTTGTTATGCATTGTGGGGCAGAATTTTACACATCCAAGATTAGGTGTGTAATCCCCTTTGAATTGTTTGGATTGTTGGGCCTTAAAAGTGGCGTTTGGATGTTGAATTCGGCCTTGAAAAAGGTGGCAACGTATGTAGAAACAAAGGAAATGCTGCCCGATTTTCCGTAGAATTTAGTGACTTTGCACTTGGAATATTATACGTTGAAGCTAGAGGTTAATAAATATATTATGGTCATTATAGGTTGACGTACTACGTGCGGTATATTGGACTTAGCAAGTGGATTGACCCGAAGAGGTATGTGGAACTTTCCTACCTCTTGAGCATGAATAATTGCATCTATGTAGTACGGTAGACGTACACGGCTTTGATATTCCTCTCTTGTTTTAATGATGTCTTAAGTTTCAAAGTTAAGGAACGTGAAGTGTTTTAAGTATGTGATACTTGTTTCGTTTTAAAAGTATAAGTCCCTTGGACATAGAGAAATGTGTTTGACTAACGTATAACGTTAATATAACGGCTTTATGGGAAGTTGGTTATATGAGCTTTATGGAAGGTTAATAAAGAAAGGTTTACTCTAAGTAAAATAAGTACGGATAAATGATTTGAATTTGTGAAAGACAAATTATTTTTAAGGCATTAATTGCCTAAGGTTTTAAAAGAAATGAAGTCACTTGATTTAGAAGCCTACTATATTTCTAAAGGTAAACGTGACTTGTCTTGAAAAGTAGTCGTGACCTGATACTACGGTTATTAGTATCTTGGGAGTTTTATATAAAAATGAGTCATTTCTTAAAAAATTAGAGGTACGTGGTACTTGGGTTGAATTCCCGGATTTTCTCTTAAATGACATGTTAGTGCCTTAAGTAAACTAAAATGAGGGGGTATATTAATAATGTTAATAAGAAGTTAGGGGATATTCTTAACTTGCTTACGTTATGATAAACCGCTTATATGTTATGAATGATGAATGATAGCGGTGCGCTTATGTTATGTATGATAAGCGGTAGCGCTATGTTATGTATGATAAGCGTGGCGCTTATGTTATGTATGATAATGTCTTTGAGTTACGTATTATTATTATTATTACTACTTATTCCATGGATTTGCTATCCATGATGCGAGTGCAACGCTTGTACTCATGCGGGCCCACCGGGTCCATGCGGGTGAAATAGTCCCATGCGGGTGAAATAGTCTCATGCGAGGCGGATGACCTCATGCGGGTCCACAGGACCTATGCGGGTGAAATAGTCCCAGGAGTAGGATTGCTTAATGATACTACGGGCGAGGGACCCTGTTTTGATCATGAGCCTCCTATTTTTATGCAGTAAAGTTTATACTTGTTACTCTCATTGTTAGTAAGGCACAGTGTAATGTAATTTGATTTTCATCCATGACTCCAGCTTATTTTAAGACTTATGATATTATTACAGTATTTTCCAGTTTTACATACTTGATACGTATTGTGTACTGACCCCCTTCCTCGGGGGCTGCGTTCATGCCGCAGGTAAGGGTAAGCAGGTGGTGGATCCTCATTCTTAGGATCTTTTCTCAGGTGTCAGAAGCTCCACTTCTCCGGAGGCTTGACTTTTGGTACGGTTCTCCCTGGTGTCGTAGATGTTTTTGTACATTCAGGGGTGTGACGGGGCCCTGTCCCGTCATAGTGATTACACATTCTTAGAGGTCTGTAGTCCGGTTATAAATTGGGTCGTTAAGGATGTAACTGTTCAGTTTTTGTTATATTTAGAGGTAGCCATTTTGGGTTAGCCTGCTTATATTCTATATGGGTTCTTGTTGTGAGTTTATTTTTTTCGCTGGTTTTTCTCTGATGTTGTATCACCAGGGTGCCCGGGATAAGGCACCAGTCGCGGGTCCGGGGTCGTGTCGTGACACGATGTAAATACGACTTGCTCTCTTGTAAGGCCTTATGTCAAAGGATCCGCTATATTGTCCTTTGACTTTACATAATCAATGGATATAATTCCATTCTTCAGCAAGCTTCGTATTGTATTATGACGTCGCCTTATATGTCTTGACTTACCATTGTATATTTGATTCTTTGCACTCGTTAGGGCAACCATACTATCATAATGTATGCAAATGGCTATCACATGCTTTTTCCATAACGGAATACCTTCAAGGAAGTTTCTTAGCCATTTTGCCTCTTCGGCAGCTTTATCCAATGCTACAAACTCTGCTTCCATAGTTGATAGCGTATTTACCGTTTGCTTTGATGATTTTCAGGATACCGACGCTCCACCAAGTGTAAATACATATCCACTTGTGGACTTACTTTCTGAATGGTTGAAAATTCAATTAGCATCACAATATCCTTCTAACACATGAGAATATTTTGTATAATGCAACACATAGTTCATTGTATGATTTAGGTATCGTAGTGCGCTTATTAGTGCAACCCAATGATCAGTTCCAGGATTATGTGAGTATCGACTAAGTCGACTCACTGTATATGCTAAATCCGATCTCGTACAATTTATTATGTACATCAAGCTTTCAAGAACTTGCGTATACTCCAATTGAGACACACTATCACTTTCATTCTTCTTAAGGTGACTAGCGGGATCAAATGAGGTAACAACCGGTCTATCATCATAGTGTCCAATTTTTTTAAGGACTTTCACAATATAATGGGATTGAGTTAATATATAACCCTCAGAATTCCTTTGAATTCTAATACCAATAATGACATCTACTATTCCCATAACTTTCATATCGAAAACGGCATGCAACACCTTCTTAGTTTGATTAATTACATCCTTATTTGTTCTCATAATTAGGGTATTATCCACATACAAGCATATAATGACATATGCATTATCACAGTCCTTAATGTAGACACATTTGTCACATTCATTTATTTGAAAACCATTTGATATTAATGTATTATCAAACTTTTCATGCCACTGTTTTGGAGCCTGTTTGAGTCCATAGAAAGACTTAATCAACTTACAGACTGTTACACCTCGTAAGTTTAATGCGATAATTAAGAACATCATTAAGAAAGTAACATTAGAATATTGGATATAAAGTATACTTACATATGTTAAAACGGAAATTAGCGAATTTACTAAGTGAGAGTTCTAGCACAAGAACTTCACTTCTAGCGAATTTACTTTATGAGTTTTTCCAGAAATATTCTTGTGGCAATAAGATGAAGATCAAGCAACAATCTTAGATCATTAATTGTGTTTAATGATTGATTGTTATGTGTATTGTGTTATGTTTCTTCAAACAAGTGATCCACATGCTTTTATAACATGAATTTTCGTCCATGACAGCTTTCCATTCCTAAGGTTGTGACCTTATGTGAAAAGACACAACTTTTGATTCAAACTGGATTTTCCCGTTGGATTAGCGCCGCGGCGCTGACACCTGAGCCGCGACTCTGCCCCATAGCGCCGAGGCGCTATAAAATTTGCAGAGCACTCTGAAGTTTTGGCGCCGTGGCGCTGTCGACGGGATTTTTCTACTGTTCAGGCGCCGCGACCCTATCCTTGGGCGCCGCGACGCCTAAAATCGCAACGCTTATTTGATCACTTTATCTCTTCTTCTTTTACAAGTTCTAATCATAGAAACCCTTATTAGATATACGCAAGAAACCTTTTCTAATATCATAACATAAAATAAATATGTTAAACATTTTGAATTTTTATTATTAAATCGTGAAGGCGTTAATAATTTGCAGAATAATCTTTTTATATTTTAATTGAGAGAGAAAAGATTGAATTTTTATATATTAACGCAAACATCAATTCTATATATCAATTATATAAATAATTTCATCAGAATTTGAGTTTAAAATTATAAGTTCATATTGAGCTTAGTAATGTCGCGCCCGTTTTTGACCTCGGGGTCTGAACGATATCCGCAACGTTGCTCTTTGGCGCGGTTTCCTGGATGGAGCAATAATGCTGATTTTGAGGAGTCGCCACCTAATTAGTTAAGTGAATTAGGACACTTGATTTATTGCAATAAAAATACTGCAATTAACCTCCATTTAATGGTCTGTGAAATTAATGAGATTCTGAATCAGAGTTCTTTATTATCCTAAAGGGAAGGGGTTAGGCATACTTTAAGATCCGCTAATTTGCGGTTATTCGTTCAAACCTAGGTTAATTATTTATTGCCTTTTTTATTCTACGTATTCTAAGCATTTTTCATAATTTATAATTAAAATAAAATGCAATACAAAATAATAAAACTAAAATTAAATGCGACATAAAATAAAACTCCGGGACATCTTTTAGCCCTTTTTAGGCCTTCTGCACAAGATGATCTCCGAGTACCTGCATAAACACTTAGTAAAAGTGTTAGTAATAGAATAAATAATTTTAAAGCAATGTCATGAATTAATAAGTAAAGTCAAAAATAAATCCGTCTTTTGCACAGAGGAGGACTTGGAAATCAGACGAAAATTCCTTCATCGGCCAATATTGTTAGAAATAATAAAATAAATAAAATCTTCAAATTCGCGCCAAAACAGTAATAGTTTTAAACACGGAGGGCTCAGATATATAAAAATAAAGTGGGACATCCTAAACAAGTGCACATGAATTGGCCCCGCCAATGCATGTTGGTTATCCTGTGTAAGTAGAAGAAATCATCAACGCCTAAAGCTTCATTTATTTTATTTTCCGCTTTCAGAATCGTGGAGGCCTAAAAATCGACGGATAACTTTTTCATCGGCGGTAGTATCATGTTAAAAAATCAGTAAAATACCAACAAGTGTAGCAACATGTTCAAAATTAGTTTAATAAAATAAAGGGGCAAAAATCGTCCAGAATCAGTCCCGGAAATCAGAACATCGTAACAGTGGTAAAACCCACAAAAGAAAACAGTCCAGAAAACAACCCAACACCCACAAACAATCCACTAATAGCAAAACCGGTGAAAATTAGTCCAACACAAACCAGAAAATAGCAAAGCGGTAGCCAACAACATCATCAGAATAAGGCCAAACGAAGGTCGCCGAAGTTTGAAAACTCCGGCAGGATATCAAAATCGAAATTCAGTCCAACGAAAAATAGAAAAGAAGTAACCAACAGTCAAACAAACACACCGAAAAATAGTAACAGGGGTAGATATAACAAACCATCGCCGAAGATGGTGAAGGGAGAAGAGAGGCGGCGTCACTTCCACGGCTAACGCCGGAGCGACGCCGCCGTGGTGATATAAAACATCTGGATAAGATGCGAGACAGTAGTGGTTCACGATGGTGTTGTTGCTGGTGGGTATGAAGTGGGGTTCGCCGCTGGGGGGGAGAGTGATGGTGAGGGTGAGGGGTTGACGGGAGTTCGCCGACGCGAGAGTGGGATAGAGATGCCGTGGTAGTCGCCGATGATGTGGTCGACGGGAACTAGGAGAGAAGATGAGCCCTTTTTTTTCAAAAAATAAAAAAGGAGCATGAATGTAAAGGTGCGTGCGACACTTTAAATTTGGTTTTTGTTGGGGAGAAGTGGGGAGTGTACTTTTTTTTTTATAGGGGAGATATTTTAGGTTTAGGTTTATGTTTTGGGGGGAAATAAAAAGTGTGGTATTGTTTTGGGGGGGAAATAAAAGAGTGTTGAATTAAAATAAAAATAAAAAAAATAAAAAGGGTGTTGGATTGGACTGATCCGAATTAAGTCTCGAATTGGGACTGGTTTAATGAAATGCAAAACAGATTAATTATTTAAAAGGAAATTATTTAAAAAGATGCAAGATTATAAAAATGCAAATGACGATGCAATAATAAAAAAACAATATTTAAGAAATGTTTAATGCCTAATTAAAAGTAAAAACGGAATGCCAATTAATTATTTAAAGAGATGCAAACATAATAATAATAGAAACATAATATTAACAAAGTCATAATGCTTAATAAAAGATGAAATGCCATTTTGTATATAATAAAACATAGAATATTAGGTAAAAATATGCAAAATAACGATTAAAATGCGGTGTGCTAAAATACTTAAAATTGCAATAAATATATGAAAAATGGGTCAAAATTGATTGTCAACAAGTAAATCATTTTATCGAGAAACAATCTTTATATTATATATAGATTACCCAAAATAAATGACGCTATTATCTTTAAATTATTATTTATAAGTTGTGGTTCTAGATATCCAAAAAAATATAAATGTTCCCTTAATAATAATTGTTGTTTCTTTTATCTCCTCCACATTTTCTAGTGATAATCAATTAGTTATTTGTCAAAATTTCATTTATTCAATGACCAGAATTAAACGGGGATATATAGCTCGGAAATAGCTCTTTTATTGAAAAAGGATGATTCCTATAATACATTACTCTAGTCGAGTCCAATAGAATTTCAAATTTTATTTTGTTGAATGTATCTTTTGTTGTGATTTAATAACATTTTTATTGTTTGATTTGACTGTATATTACTATATAATAACATGTAAGTTTATTAAGATACCCTTAATCATTAATTACAAACTAGTTTATATATATTAATAAATTTAAAGTAAAAAATAAAATAGAAATTTAAAAAAAATAAATAGATGGTGATGGGGTGGGTGGTTGTGGAGTGGGGTTGGGTGGTCGGGTGAGGATTATAATATGTAAATGAAATAAGAACCACAAAATCATTAAATTTGTGATTATAATTTTTATTTTATTTTTTATAATTATATAACCACAAAATTATAATAAATTTACAACATCATTCAACATATTTTTAAGAATAATGAAAACAAATATGATATCAATGAAAACCATACAATAATAAACCACTGAAAACAACCATCCAAACAAGGGCTAAGTAAAGGTATCCCAAATTCAAAATTCAAAAGGTGGGAAAACACAA
The DNA here is from genome assembly GCA_029844215.1 of Przewalskia tangutica. Classification (NCBI taxonomy): domain Eukaryota; kingdom Viridiplantae; phylum Streptophyta; class Magnoliopsida; order Solanales; family Solanaceae; genus Przewalskia; species Przewalskia tangutica. The sequence continues at coordinate 12,321,708 of CM056732.1, read as the reverse complement.
ATCGCTTTCCCAATTTGAACGACAACCAAAACCTCCATTCTCCCACCGGAAACCTCCACCCGGCCCATACACCACTACTTCAGTCCAGTCCACTTACCGTAACAACAGCAATGGCTGAAATCCTAAGCCCTAATTCCAAACTAAAAGGCCCATTTTCTCCAACTAAATTCGTCTTAGGTTCCAATGACGACAAACTCGAACGCGCTCAAGCACGCGCCGCCCGTTCTGCCGTCATCCGTCGCAAACCCCTCCCTACACCGCCTCCGCCGTCTACAGATCCTTGCCTTGACAAAGAGCAGATTCTCGAACTCTTCCAGAATTGCATCAAACTCGCCAGTGAAAATGTATTTTTTATATTTCATTTTTTTGTATGTTTAAAGTTTCTTATTTATGAATATTAATTCGATTTTATGGAACTATTACTGGATACAGAAAATTAATCAGAAGAATACTTGGGAGCTAGGTTTAATTGATCATCTATGTGAGATAGTTAAAGTTGAACAAGAGAATGATTCCGAGACCAACTTCCAGAAGGTATTTTATTTTATTTTATCGCAGACGCTATTTTTTATTTAGTTTCAGATATGCTTCAACAGCAGTGTTGTTAAAGGTGTGGTCAAAGGGTGCTTAAGCACTAAAGGAAGGCTCAAAGCATGTTGAGCGATTTTACCTTGCTTAATGTGCGCTTCAGTGTAGTCATTAAGGCTCTAAGACGGACTTTTCCTGTGGATTAGTGTATCCTTAAGAGGCGATGCTAAACAATTGATATTTCACTTTATCGTAAAAATAAATTCAGTTTCTTGGACTAAACATGTGTTTGTGTTTTTTCACGCTTTATCTGTGCTTTGCGTTTAAAGCCCCAACTGGCATTAGAGCTTTTTTTCGCTTTGCGTTTAAAGCCCCAACTGGCATTAGAGTTTTTTTGCGCTTTTCGCTTTTGATAACACTGATCAACAATTTAACTGTCTTAAAATTTTCTTGAAGCTTGTCTAAGTTGGAGACTTTGTTTCAGATAGATCTCTATCTTATTCATGAAATGATTAAGCCACATTTATCAAGCATAGTCTCTTCTGATATCATTGGAAACCAGTGTTCTAAAAAATGGCTGGGACGGCCGCCTAGGCGCTCAGACCGTCCCGGTTTTGCCCCTAGGCGGCCCAGTCCGATTCTTCACTTGAACTCTTGGATGAAACTCTTCGATTAACTATGATCCGACGAAAAGTTGTTAGAATCACGAGTCGACAAAGGAATAACCATGATTGATCTTAGGAATTACTTACCTTGGAGATGGAGGAGAGGGAGTGAGATATGGAGCTGTGGAGCTCTAGTTCCAAGTGAGAGAGAGATGAGAAAAATGAACTCAAAATATCTATTTTGGGGATAAAATACTTGTCTTTGGTGGACCCCACTTTCTCTTTTTGTAATATCCTTTTGATTTTAGGCAAAAAGGAAAATAAATGAATTATCATTTATGCATTTGCTGCCTATGTCTACATCACCCTTGTGGCATTATATTAATTCACACTTGGCTGCTTTGGGAGTTGTACTTTACACTGCACAATTAGTACTTTATCAACACCTCATACACTTATTATAATGACCCTATGATATAGTACTAGTTTGTAGGCTCCTTGAGCGCACACAACATCATTTTCAATTATTGTTATTGTACTTTAATGTCTTGAATCATTTTGAGACTGCATCCTTTTATATATTAAACTCTTGATCAATATATTTGAACACAAACTTATTTTTGCGATTTCGGGTAAATTTACTCATGTTGGAAGGTTCAGTTCCTAATCTAAAGATAAGGGGATATTACATCAACTGCCACACGACTACCGCAGTCACACTGACTTAAAGAAAAAATTGTTCTTCACCACAAGAATTTACAACGACACCACAGCAGTTAACTCAAACAACTATTCTTTTCAAAAAGAACTTTTGGCAACCTAATAATATTTCTCAAAGGCAGATGGTTACAACTCGACGCCTAATACAATTGAACTAGGACTAGACTTGATGCAAAAACAAACTACACAAGGACTAGAATCTTCACACTCTCAATTCACACTTCTAAAAACAATGAGTTACTTGAAGGCTCCAAAACCTTTTTCTCTTTATCTCAATATATGTGAGTGATTATTTCCTACAAAGAGAATACGATATATGTTAGTACTAGTATATGATATATACCATTCTGTTAATAAGAACATAGGAAAGAAAACCTTATATTATTCATGCTTATTATTATTTGTCTTGGATTAAACACATACTCTATGAATTTATTAACTACTTAAGAATGTATTGATTTTATGATTTATATATTTTATGCATATATGATATATATACAATTGATGTAAAATATTAAAAAAATTAAAAAAAAATACATCCGCCTAGGCCCGCTTAGGAATCCGTCTAGTCCCCCGCCTAGCCGAGGCTCCGCCAAGCCTCCGCCTAGCGTCTTTTAGAACATTGTTGAAAACTCATGGGGTTGAGTTTAAGCCTTCAAATTTAAGTATGAATGTAGGCTTAGATATGTTTGTATGACGTTCCTTTGAATCTCGTACACAACAATGGCAAAGGGAAATGAATGTGATGTCATCCTATTGCATGTGTAACATAGAAAATGCAAACCATGCTAATGTTAAAATTATAACTCTTTCGGATGTTGCAGGCACAAACATCCTATGCTTACATATTTGTTCCTACTTGTGATTTTATGATTTTTAGGCAAGTTGTACTCTAGAGGCTGGAGTTAAGATTTACTCAATGAGGGTGGACTCAGTACATTCAGAAGCATATAAAGTTCTTGGAGGAATCAATCGTGTTGGAAATGGAAATGAACAAGGTAGGTTTTATTTTGTGTATACGACGAACTCTTTATGTAGATTTCTAGCAAGGTAATGCCTTGTCAAAGTAATTCTACATCATTTTGAGACAGTTGAAGCAGGTTTTGTAACAACCGATTCGAGCACAACAACCAAAGAGCGGATTGGCGTTGGCAGCTTTCTTTGTTTTTGGCAATTAAAGGAAACTTATATTAATTACCAAGTGCACTCTTTACAAAACTAGGTGAGAATTAACCAATTCATCCCTTCTCAACTACTCTAAACAAAACAAAGAAAACTGTTACTTACAAAACAAAATCCTAAACTCACAGTGAGTTGATATATCTAAACAACTGTTGGTTTTTTCGAACTCTGATGCATAGACTGAGCTTCATCTGATTCACCAGAGCTTCTTGAGACTGCACTCTATGCTGAAAGATCCTCATACTGTCCAAATACCATATACCACTGCAGCTAAGCTTGCTCTGAGTATCATCTTCTTTGGATGTTTCCTCTTTGACTGCTGCTGCACCCATTTCCATTCCATTCTCCATGTTTGCACCCTTCTATCCCATTTCTGCCACCTAAGAAGACACTGCCAGATTTCCTGGGTAATGGAACAGTCAAAGAACAAGTGTTCCTTGGTTTCAATTCCATTCCCACAAAAAAACACATCCAGGATTAACAATAGATATTTGGTTCTAAGTTTCCCATGTAAGCTTAACCAGAGAATAAAATTCTGTCAAGCTCAAAGTTTTTCTTATATAGTCCCATGTAGTTTGATTTTTGCTGCAATTTGCCCTTGAGTGTACTTTGTTTAGCTTATTTACATGTGCTAGTTACTGCTTACTTTTTCAGAATGCACTACCATGACTTATTCGCTTTTGATATCAACATTTTCATATTGCTTTACATTTTTTTGACCGGGTATGAACGTTCCTCTTGCTTTTCTTTTTCTTGTGTTTATGCTTTGTCTCGAGCCGAGGGTCTCTCGGAAACAGTCGCTCTACCTACCAAGGTAGATGTAAGGTGTGCGTACATTCTACCCTCTCCAGACCCCACGTTCTGGGATTTCACTGGGTATGTTGTTATAAGTGGCTAAATGAAGCCCCGGTCTTTTTTTGTCAAACCCCAGTCCCAACGGATTCAATAAATATATCAATTGATCTCTCCATTTTCTGTGGCAAAAGAGATTGTTCCATGCTATATTCTCTACTTCACCCCTAAGTCTTTTATATGCAGTAGCCAAATGGAACTTGCCCCCAATAATCAAACTATCTATATCTCCCAGTTCTTGCCAGTACTTCCTCATTTGAATAAATTTCCGGATCATCCAAGCAGCTTGCTTCGGAATGTCCATAGAAAGAATATCTTGATCCTTGATGTAATAATTGTGTATTCAGGTAATCTACAATTTGTCTTTCTTTTGACTCAGTGCCCAGAGCAATTTACAAATAGCCACCTGATTCCAAACTCGCAAGTTTAAGATGTTGAAGCCACCAGCATTTTTTGGTAAACAGACTTTGTCCCAGGCCACTAAGGCTTTCTTTGTGATAGTAGCTTCTCCTGACCATAGATAACTCCTGCAAACTGCCTCTATCAACTTGATCACCTTCTTTGGCATGAGAAATAATTACGACCGGTATGCCTGTACTCCAAATAAAACAGCCTTAACAAGCTGCAATCTTCCTGCATATGAGAGACACTTAGCCATCCATGTTGTGATTCTAGCTGTAATCTTGTTCACTAGTGGCTTGCATTGCAGAACTGTGAGCCTCTTAGTAGATAAAGGAACCCTTAAGTACTTAAAAGGGAGTTCTCCCACTTCATACCCCAGAATGGCCATAATACTTGCCTTAGTTCCATCATCAACTCCACCAAAATACACCTGGCTTTTAGCTAAATTAGCCTTCAGCCCAGAAGCTTCAGAGAAGAGGGGGAATTTCTCCTGTAAGAGCATAATATACTTCTCATCCCCCTTTGCAAACAGGAGAAGGTCATCTGCAAAGCATAAATGTGTAATACCCATTCTTTGACATCTAGGTGGTAATTTAATTCAGGTTCAGTCTTCAAGGTGGCCAGACATTATTCAAGTATTCCATGAGTAGAACAAAAATGTATGGGGACATAGGATCCCCCTGTCTCAATCCCCTTTTTGCCTTCATTGTATCAGACATCTCCCCATTTACCATGAAAGTGTAGCTCACAATTTGTATATAATTCATGATCCAGGTAACCATTCTGCTTGGAAAACCTAACCCTTGCAGCATCTGCTCAATAAAATACCACTCTACTGAATCATAGGCTTTTTGTAAATCCACCTTAATCATGCCTCTTGGTGAAATGTTCATTCTGGTATACTTCACTAGCTCATGACTCAGAGTGATATTATCTGATATGAGTCTCCCTGGGATGAATGTTGATTGACTTTGCCCCACTACTCCATCAACAACATCTTTAATTCTGTTTGAGATGACTTTGGATATAATCTTGTACACTATAGAACAGCAAGCAATGGGTCTATAATCTCTGATAGTCTCTGGATGTGATGTCTTTTGAATTAGTGTAACCAAAGTGTTATTTATAGCTTTGAGCAACTTGTTTTGTTGAAAAAATTCCAGAGTAGCAGCATAAATGCCATCCTGAATAATCTTCCATGCTTTCTTGAAAAAATAAGCACTGAAACCATCTATACCAGGTGCTTTGTTGTCATCAATTTCAAACAGTGCACATTTAATTTCCTCCTTTGTGATCTCACCACACATAGCCTGTTGTTGCTGTATAATAATCCCTGGGCCATTTTGATAGTAGGCAGATCAATAGTAGGAATCATAGTAGCAGCTGATCCCAGCATAGCCTGAGTTTACTCCATAACTTGTACATTGCTGTCCCATGTACTGGTGTTTCCCAAGTAGTGGACACCACCTGCATGAACTCCTCAGCCTCAGCAAGCACATTAAGAAACCTGAATGGTTTCCTTTTGGATGCTACTGCTTGAGTAATCTCCATATGGCAGCTTTCTTTAAACTTGTTGAGGTTTTTATGTTTGTTATCTTTAAAAAAATTAATTTAGACATTTGATCCATTAATTACGTTCCCTTTCTAGTTTGAATCATCCCAGAAGAATACTTTGTCAATCAGAATTTATTTCCTCTTTTATCTTCTATTTTAAAATCCTCTGCTTTATCATGCCAAGACATTTAAAATATTGGAATTGCTCTTTATCTTTTCTTTTTTGAATCGAATTATTTTATGCATCCAAATATTTCTCAACCTTGTTTACTCTCCTCTCTTCCTATTTGCCTTCTTCTTGGGTGTGTGCTGACTGTTTCTGAGCTACACAGACTTGGTGTATTAATACTTCTATCTCTTTAATATTTTGCTTGTATGCCAGATCCTGCTGTAGAGGATGCCAATGCTGAAAATGACCAGGAGGAAGGCCATACCAGAAAAGAGCAAGAAAGAAAGGTTATCCATTAACACTCTTCTCTCTTTAAGATATAACAAACACAGAATAATTTCCATGTTCCTAAACTAATTTGAGTAGAAATTGCAGTTATCACCTTTATCAACACTGGAGTCATCATTTGATTCTCTCAATGTGAAGAAATTTGATGGTATACATGCTTCTTATCTTTGATATTTTCTTCTTCGTCTGAATTCATCCTTTTACACTTTATAAACGGTTAATTTGTCCATTTTGCAGCCGCTTTTGCTGTAGACCCTCTTTATCATCAGACATCAGCTCAGTTTGATGAAGGTGGTGCGAAGGGTCTTTTGTTGAATAACTTAGGAATCTATGGTAATTGCCGTGTCCTTTTTGATTCATTCGAGATACCTGGGAAGTCTGTACCAGAAGAAATTCGGCATGATAGAACAGAATCCATTGACATATGTTTTGTTAAAGGTTTGTGGCTATGGAATTATACATGGTTTTGGGTTCTTTTTTTCATTTAGATGCTGGAAGCTTCTTTGTATGTGAACAACTATCAATTGATTGTTATAAACCTTTTCCGTTAGTATAGATTGTGTTGAAGAAATGGTGTTGAATATGCCCAAGAAGGATGAGATATCGCCCAGTCTGAGGCATATAATCTGTCAATTTAGTGGAGAGATGCCGGCGCCAGCTGAATCAGATTTTTCTGGCCAGTTTTCGTCAGAACAAACTTCTGAATCGTTCGGCTTAGATGTGGATGATGATGCATTTGACAATTGTGGAGCCTGGCCGATTGATCATGATGATGCATTTGACAATTGTGGAGCCTGGCCGATTGATCATGATGATGGAATAAGTCTGTCAGGGCAAGGGTCTCACGATGTTGATCAAATTTCATCTAACCAACAGGAGGTGGAAATCACACTTATTTGTTGTCGTCTTCAACATTAATTTGCAATTGAAGCCCTTGAAAAAGAACTAATTGAAATTTGGTATTTCTTTGTGCTTTGTCTTGCAGGACGGTGAACCATTTACTTTTCCCGATGCTGATGATGACAAATCTGAGAGAGTTGATGATTACTTGTTTTTAAGTTTAGGATTTTCTTCAAAGCACAATTCCTGGGCCGGTCCTGATCATTGGAAGTATCGGAAGGTGAAAGGTAAGCTTCCGTAGGACTTCCAGGAGGAATTTTAACTTTTCCAATCCTCCTCTCTTCAGTCATGGGAGAAATCTGTAGAAGTTTGCAGTTTCTTTGGTGTTTAATATCTCATCAACATTCTCAGTCTCAGAGGAGCCTTCCAATGAAGACGGATCACCAGTAAAGACTAAGAAAACGAAGAGCAGAAAAGCAGAATCTGAAATTGATTTCACGAAAGCATTGGACACTGATCTATCACATGTCTTTGCTCCTCCAAAGAATCCCAAGTTACTACTCCTTCCAGCAAATAGAACACCGTGTAACAGATTACTTCCAGAAGATTGTCATTATCAACCTGAGAATCTTGTGAAGCTGTTTCTCCGACCCAGTGTCACGGTAACTCTAGTCACTTTGATGAGTTTGTTATTTGCTGACTACCTTAAAAATATATTCTGATTGCATGTATTCTCTTGCCTTAGTGCCTTGGAAGGAGAGGAAAGCAAATCCCAGGTGAGATAACTTTATTTCCATCAGCTGCTAAAACTTTGTACTTTGACATAATTATGGATATGTATTAACATTTATGGGTGATATATTCTGTTTTGGCGAGTTGATTTCAAACTGAAAAAGTTGAATTTTGATTCAAATACATTTTTGCTAGGTGTTCTTGTCTACTAGAACAGTGACACTGATGTGGCTTAGCTAGCAAAGATGACAATTCTAGTGCTTTAAATGATTTTATGCTACTATTTTGAGTTGGATCTAGAAGAGTGCTTGCCATGATATCTTCTTTAAACCCTACTTCCCTATATACAAATACCCTCTATTGGCTTCTCGACTATTTCTCATAGGTTGTCTTCTACTGCCTAGAGTAATAGTGTACACCTGTTGCTGTATATTTACTAGTTTTCTCCAGAAATAGGAACATTATGTATTGTGACAGATGAAACAATTGTTATTATGTGAATTGACTTGCCTGGTTCTTTGGTTAGATGAAGCCAGTCAACAAAGTGAAGATTTTGGAGCTATGCCATCTTGGGATGATGATGATGGTGGATTTCCTGGGGCTTTTGATGATGGCAACACGTTTAGTGATGTTGAGGAGTCCAGTACACTTGTCTCTCAGCCTCGCCAGGTTTGTTCCTGTCTATTTATGGTTGTGGTTCTGTAATCTAGATTCCTCCAAGTGTCGCTTAGGCCAACATTTGATCAAGTATTGAGTTATACAGATTGAGATCTCCTGCAGAACTATGATCTAAACATTTTAAGAACTACGCGCCTTTGGCTGTTCTTTTAATTTTCTGCTGTGCCAGTTTTTTTTTGTTGCTGTTTGATACTATTGTTAATACGTCATTGTTTATGTTGAAGACAAAATATTCTTCATCAAGAATGTATGCGGAACAGATGAGTGTTAGTTCCTTTATTTTTTAGGCTGAAAATCGAAGAAAAGAAACTTATAATCATGTTATCTGTAACTTAATATATGGGAAGGAAAATGTCAAATGTTCACATTGCTTGCTTAATGGAAAATTAATTTCCACAGAAAAACTTAATCTTTCTTTGCACAGTTGCCATGAGAAAATAAGTTTATTCCTCTGTGTAGAATCTGCTAGATGAAGAGCTTCTTTTGAAGCATACTGAAACCTTTAGTTTACCTTGTCTGAGTTAACAGGTAAACAAGATTGAAGTCCAGTATGATAAAACATCCAAACAAGTAGATGTTCAAGTGCTTAAGGAAACACTTTGGGACCAATTGAATCAAACATCAGTTGAGGTAAGTTCAAACTTCTTACTTCACTGTCAGTGTGTTCTTGGTAACACATATATGATTTTGGCCGGGATGGGAGTGGATTTATGCATTTTTCCCCATGTAGAATATCTACTAATAAAGGGCAGCCCAGTGCACTAAGATCCCGCTATGCGCGAGGTCCGGGGAAGGCCGGACCATAAGGGTATATTGTTCGCAACCTTATCCTGCATTTCTGCAAGAGACTGTTTCCACGGATCGAACCCGTGATCTCCTGATCCACATGGCAGCAACATTAACAGTTACGCGAAGGCTCCCCTTCGTAGAATATCCACTAATATACAACATAATTTGGAATTGATCCTTATCACCATACCCAGTGACGGTGCCACATTAAATGAGGAGATATATTATTTAGCCCTCGTTCTTGGCCATATATTTTGGTTCCAAAATTTGAAATAATATTTGGAGATTATTTCAAATAACTGTTTGTTTATCAAATTGGCCCATCATTTTAACTTCAAATTTGAAGTTCAAAAAGCAGGTTTTAGGAGTTTTTCAAGTTTTCAGTCACCAAACTTCAACTTTGTTTTCATGTTCAAACACAACTTCAACTTCCAAATACCCTTTTTCAAATTCAACTTCTAATACTAATTTTTTTAATAATCCCAACCAAATTATGTCCAAACGCCTACTTAGTTTTTACCAGGAAACATAAGGTCACACAATTTGCATTTTTGTTCTTAAATAGTATCAAGTGAAAAAAGTTGTAATGAGATGAGTAAATGATTCATCTTTTTTCTGTAGTATAATATATATGACAAGTCGATATTTATCTTAGTTGGATATGTAACTTGAAACTAAATGATTACATCTTTCTCAAATTGGATATTTATCTTTCTCTTGGTTGGTTTTGTGACAATTTCAGTTATCTTTAAACAAAGAGTACAATATTTATTCATTATGATATTTTTTTATGCATTATGATTTTATTTAAAAAGTTACTCCTTTTTCCCCATTTTGTATGAACTACTCCCTCCCTCACATTTTATGTGATGCACTTTGACAGGGCACATAGTTTAAAAAAGGACTCTTGAAACTTGTGGTCTAAAATAAGTCATATATTTATATAACTGTAAATCATTTCATTAAAGGGTCAAATGAGAAGTTTAAAATTAAATTGGTTCTAAAAGGTATCATTCTTTTTGTGACAAACTAAAAAGGAAAGTGCATTGCATAAATTGAGATAGAGGGAGAGTACTAAATTATCTGGCATTTTAATATTTTCTTCAGCCAGTATTTTTAATAGACGTTCAAGGCTCCTTTTGTTAAGCAGTTCCTGCAGGGTTGTGCTGTCATCATTGATCAGCCTGACATTCTAGTTAACGGGGGCTTTATTCATTCATCTTTTAGCTTGTTCATCAGACATCTATAGTCTGATTCATTCACATCATAATGTGCAGGAAGGTGCGTCTTTCAAGCACATGTTGGCTGCTTTTCCAGACGACTGCAGAGCATCAGCATCGATTGATGCTATATCTCCACATTTATGCTTTATTTGCTTGTTGCATCTTGCAAATGAACACGGATTACGGATACAAGGTTGTGTCGACTTGGATGATCTCAGTATACAGCTTGAAATTCACAATAAGTCTCCCTAATGCTGTGGCCTAAGCCATTGTTTAAGTTTTTCGTTTAATTACTGCTTGTGGATCTCTTCGATTGTATTAGGTTAGTTTAGTTAATTCGTGTAAATTATAAGATATTGTCAACAGTTGGTTTTTGAGTTGTTGTCATTCAGGCTTTTGCTATGTAGTACTAGCAGCTTGTCACCTAGCCTTTTGTGCAGCACACGCTGCTTGTGGATCTCTTCGATTGTATTAGGTTGGTTAATTCGTGTAAATTATAAGATATTGTCAACAGTTGGTTTTTGAGTTGTTGTCATTCAGGCTTTTGCTATGTAGTACTAGCAGTTTGTCACCTACAGACTTTTTTTCATCTTGCTAATTAGTACGGAGTATGAACATCAAAATTTAGTGAATATAGCATATTTAGATTGATCAAGATGAAGGGGAGTCTTGGAGTAACCGGTAAAGTTGCTACCATGTGACCAGGAGGTTACGGGTTCAAGCCGTGTAAACAGTCTCTTGCAGAAATGTAAGGTAAGGTTGCGTACAGTAGACCCTTGTGGTCTGTTCCTTCCCCAGACTCTGCGCGTAGTGGGAGCTTAGTGTACCGAGCTGCCCTAGATTGATCAAGATATCTATTTATACGTATGCTTTTATTATAATATAGATAACTGAATCTTTTCAATGTAGATGTGGCAAAATAAATTTATTTTTTGTTGAGCTTTTGAGAGTATTTTATAGGCCCAAATAGCCATCCAATTTTAGATATGGTATATTGGAGAAGAAAAGTTCAGTGAACTTGTTTAGGCCCATTATAGTCATTTATACACGATGCCAAGATCTTATGCTGTGTAAAACAAAAGAATAGAAGTAAGGAAAAATGTTGAATTGGTTCATTGATGTTCTGAAAGAAGAGCTCCTTGTCTATGAGTAACTCCACGGATTATAGGATATGTAATTATTCTCCTGCAAGTTAGTGTACAATACTCTAAATATCCAATGAAATCTTTTACGTACATAACATTCTTTATTTACGAGTGAATGAGTGTGAATCTAGATATGTTAGTAATATATGCACATTTTAACAGATTACTATACTAATTTTCTTGACTTTCAAGTTTCAACATAGCTCTCAAACTCAAGGGAGGTGAAACAATTGGATAATAATAACCAAGATGAGAACTCAAAAAGTGTTTGGCCAAGTGACCATTTCACTAAGGATATATTGGGAGGGGTTTCGTGTTCGAGTCCTCTTTCAGCGAATTGTTCCCCAAGACATATGTTAGTGGCAAAGGATGAGCGCTAAGACGACATACGCGATGTGGGATCGATCCGTGAAGTTGGCGCTTGTGTCATTTATTAGTTGTCCGCTCTCAGATTCTGGCTAATGAAACACATTCCGCGGTTTACCTGTCTATCATCTCCAGGACGTCTAGATAATACTAGTGAAATAGTCAGGTACACGTCTGAATACCTGTATTATAAAAAAATAATAATAATAATCAGAGAATGTCGAAAAAGGTTAACGTTTGATGATTGACACAATAGATGATTAATGGACAGCGGTCTCGCACCTCATTAGACAACAATGTGACTACTGAATACTGACAAACAGTGTCATGAATGATTGGTCATTGGGACGTGCTAATTTATTGGACGCAAATTGGGATAATAAAAGAATAAGTTGGATGTCTATAGTGTTACATAATTATTTACATGACTACAAACTAGATAACTATCTTCCTAATTACAATCAACATATAAATTTATCCAATATACAAGATATGGTAATATTCTATCACACCCCGCAGTTGAAGCGGAATGTTCTCGTACGCTGAGACTGACTCAGAAATTATCAAAGAGTATGCGCGGAAGTCCTTTAGTGAATATGTCAACAATTTGATATCGGGAATAAACATGAAGAACACGAACTTGTCCACGAGCAACTTTCTCACGTATAAAGTGAATATCCATTTCAATATGCTTAGTGCGCCGATGTTGAACGGAATTGCTGGAAAGATATATCATGCTTACATTATCACAGTAAATCAATGTAGCCTTATGGATTAGGCAGTGAAACTCAAGTAGAAGGTTGCGTATCCAACAAGACTTAGAAACAACATTTGCTACACCTCTGTACTCAGATTCGACACTGGATCGAGACAGAGTAGGTTGCTTTTAGAAGACCAAGAAAACAAGTTATCTTTGAGGAACACACAACAACTCGACGTGGATCGACGAGTGTCAGGACATCAACCCAGTCAACATCAGAATAAGATGTGAGACCAGATAGTGAGGACTTGTACATGTGTAAGCCGAAATAAAGAGTACCTTGTACATATCACAAAATACATTTGAGGGCATTCATATGTTCATATGTTGGACTATGCATATGTAAGCATATTTGTTGCACGACATATGATATATCTGCTCTCGTGAAATGAGATACTGCAGCGCTCCTACTAAACTGCAATAGTGATTCGGGTCGGTATATAGAGAACCCGAAGATGCACTGAGTTTGGAATTAGTGTCCACCAGTGTGTGGGTCGGTTTACAAGACGTCGTGTCTGCTCGGTCAAGAATCTCTTTGGCGTGCTTTCTTTGACAAAGAAATAAACCACCTGCATGTCTCGTAACAACAATGCCCAAATAATAGCTTAGGAGGCAAGAAGTGACATAATAGATCAACGAAGTGCATCAGAAGATGTAGTTAGGAGATGTCATCAACATATAACAGAATGTATGTTATGTCATTACCCTTGCTATAGATAGAAAGTGAGTGATAGAATTTGCTATATGAAAATCCGGTAGAGGAGACAAAGTCTGCAAACCGTTGGTACCATGCACGAGGAGCATGTTTCAGTCCATAGAGCTATTTCTTCAAAAGACACACATAATCTGGATGAGCCATATCCCTGAATCCCATAGGCTGATGCATGTGTATGGTTTCATGAAGGTCTCCATGCAAGAAAGTATTTTTGACGTCAAGCTGATGCATATGCCAAGATTTGGACAAAACAATACTAAGAACGGTCCAAATAGTTGCCAGTTTTACCATCGGACTGAAAGTTTCATCACAATCCATGCCCACCTGTTGAGACATGTTGTCACCTACAAAACGGGCCTTGTGCCTCTCAAAAGAATCATCAAATTTATTTTTAACTCTAAAAATACACATAGAACAAATAACATTAGTATCAGGAGAACGGGACACTAAATCACACGTCTTATTTTCAATAAGAGCATTATATATTCATCAATCATGGAAGATTTTCAATTAGGATCGGATAAGACATTTTTCGGGTTGCAGGAAGAGGTGAAGGGGTAACCAAAGTCGACAAATTAAATTTTCATTTGGATTTGGAAATGCCGGGCATAACACGAGTTTCCACTATCCGTAGGGGTGATGCGGGGAGCTGTGTTAGCTCGGGCAGAAAAGGGGGAGACTGGACTAGCGGTGGGCTGGGAGGATCGAGACGGTGGAGTGGTGCCGCAAGCCAAGAAGAGGCAAGGGCGAGGCTGGGAAAATCCATAACCCGAGCTGAAACTAAGACATGGATAGGTGGGCAGTGTCCCGTGGCTAGGTACGGTGACCCACCCGAAATGGTGAAGATGGAGTAAGGACATGCTTCGATGATGACGATGACAGATTTTACAAGCGTGAATTAAGAGGGGAGTGATGCCATCATTTAAGAAGTCATTGGATTCTGGAGGTAGAGAATGGAGCTTGGCAAATGAGAATTGAGACTCATCAAATATGATATGCCGAGAAATGATTATTTTTCGGTTCGACTAGTCGTATCAGTTGTAACATTGATGATTAGAGGGGTAACCAAGAAATACACATGGGGTGGACCTATGTTGCAACTTGTTGATTTATGTGGAGGAATGGAGGGGGTAGCACAAACATCCAAAACTTCGTAAATACTTATAGGAAGGATCCTGAAGATAGAGAATTTGAGTGAGAAACTTGTTTGGGAGAATCTTCAAGAGATATGTTGCCATTGATAGAGTATAATGCCAAAAATAGAGAGAATAGAAGCGTGAGCAATGAGGGCACGAACTTAGTAGTTTATGGTTCTAATTTTTCGTTCATCTTTGACATTTTCTGGAGAGGCGTGGGGACAGGAAAAATGAATAATAAGGCCATGTTTTGCGCAAAACAATTTGAATTGATTATTATTGAATTATCTCCCATTGTCACATTAGAAATATTTAATATTATTTTCAAATTATGTCTTAATGAAAGTGCTGAATGAAGAAAAAATAAAATAGACTTGAGACTTATTACAATGGAAAAAGTCCATAGAAAGTTTAAATAATCATCTAAAAATAACATATAGTATCGATGCCCGGTCGTGCTTAAGATAGGAGAAGTTCATAAATCACTGTGAATAATATCAAAATACATTAAAGTACAAGTGGATGAAGAATAAAATGATAACTTGACATATTTTTAAAAAACACAAGATTCACAAACAGGAGGATAATGGGCATGTTGGTGGCTGCTCCCAAAATTTCTTCCTTTGTTGTTATTCCGGGGACGTGAGCCACATGTCAGATCTTTGGCTTGCCGGTGGGATAGGGTGGGAACCGAGCCTCTCATGTCGGCATAATTGCCGCTGATGGTTATGAGAGCGGTGTCAGCTGTGCTGACATTAGTCGGTGTCCGCTTTGTTTTTTGAATTTCTTCAAAGATGAGTCTGGAACGAGCCTCATTAAACGGAGGCGATGGTGTGCTTTGTTGGAGGATGGTAGTGATGCCATCATAATTTTCATTCAAACTCGCAATACGGTGCACCGACGTTGGAGAGTTGATCGACAATCATCTTAAGTTCTTGATAATAGGCTGACGCATTAGGAAAATTATTCTGCTGAATGGCCTGAAATTGATTTTCCAGATACAAGGCATGTTGTGTCTTGTTATCATGAAAAATACTTTCCAAGCGCTCCCACGTTTGTCGTGCAGTGACATCAATTTCAATGATTGTATGCAATAGATCATTCGAGATCGCTGCCATAGATCCATTGTAGGACAACCACATCTAAGCTGGACCAAAGTTCATCATCATAATCATCCGTTTTTTCTAGGGGTTTGATTTTGAAGGGATGCTATGGTCGATGACTTTATACTAGGGCTGGCCAGTGGATCGGGCCGGCTCGGTCCCGTCCCGACCCCGAATAATTAAAAAAAAATTAGCGGGATCGGGGCTCGAATCGAGACGGGACATGGTATGGTCCCTCCTGGCCCGGTCCCGCTCTGACCCGCCCCGCCCCAGTCCCGCCCGAAACCCATCCAATCACAAAATACCATTGCAATAACGACCATTTTACATTTTGGCCGTTAAGCAACATCCATTTTTGGCCTCCCCCACTCCCCCAACCCCCGACCCCCTTTATATTTATTTTTAACCCCTAAGTTATTATATTTACACTTTAACCCAATTTCCCAACTATAAATACCTCATTTCATCTTCTTATTATTTTCACAAATCTTCCTACTCTCTCTAATCTTTCAATCAATCAATATCTATACAACATTGTCTACTACATATTCAATATATTTATTAATTTGGGAATTGAGAGTTAAGTTGACAACTAGCTTGAGGATTATCTATCGAGAAAAGTTTCAATTTTCAACCTCTCGATTACATGTCGACTCTACGTCGACGTTTGGTACATTCGTTCTCTCATTCAATTATTATTTTGTCTTTATTTCATTTAGCACGTTTAATTTCATTAACTTTAAGTCTTTAACTATTTATTACTATAATTAAAATGAAAAGAACAAAAAGTATTTCCGGCAAGGGTAATTCTTCTAGTAGGGCGGGTAACAAGGGCAATAGTACTTCTTCTAGTATTCCTAGTCCTACTTCTAGACAAGATGATTTTATTGATCCTGAACAGTTCCCTGAAATACCATATGATCTAGAAGACCATGTATTTTGTCAAAATGAAGAAGCCTTTAATTTAGATGCTACTCTAGATGATGATACACCCACTAATGTAGATGATGATACACCCACTAGTGAAATGCCTCCTATTCCCCTAGTATGAGACGAGGTCCAGCAAAACGACCATTAAAATCAATTGTATGGAAATATTTTGACAGTGACGTACCAAATCAAGTAGCTATATGTAAAACTTGTAAAACTGTTTATACTTTTAAAATTGGACAAGGTCATGGTGGGACGGGGGGTTTAGGAAGACACCTACTGTAAAAACACAAAGCCTTGCATGTACAATACATTATTGAAAAAGATGGTGAGAAAGCGCCCTCTCAATCGGGACAAGGTTCACATACTGTCCCGGACAAAGTACAGAGTCAAATTAACCCTATGACGGGGGGAGTTGTAGGCCCTAAATACGATAAACATAAAGATAGGGAAGCACTAGCAAAATTAGTTGTTGTGCAGGGTTTGCCTTTTTCATTTCCTGAATCTCCTGGTTTTATTCATTATATTAGAGATATGTATAATCCTGCTTATAAAGATTTTTCTAGATCAACTGTTAAATGAGATGTATTTAAATTTGCACATGAATATCAACATTATTTACGTTATGCATTATATCATTTTAATGACAAAGTCACTCTAACTTCTGATATAGGTCGTAGTACTAACGACCATGATTATTTAACGGTAACCTGTCATTGGATATATTATAAATGGTCTATGCAAAAACATATTTTAGCATATAGATATATAGATAGTAGGCACACTTGTCAATTTATTTCAGAAAATATTTATTTAGTCTGCGATTATTACGGAATAACTGATAAAGTTATGAGTATTACATTAGATAATGCAGCTTCTAACAATTCTGCTATTTATGTTTTAAAAGAAGTTTTAACTCCGTCTTTTCCAAAACATTTTCATATCAAATGTGCGTGCCATATTTATAACTTAGTTGTACAGGATGGTCTTTCACTTTTCAAGATATTCTTGAAAAAATACAATTTGCTATAAACTTTATTTTTAAAAATAATAGAATCCAACAGAGAAAAGAATATAAAAAAACTTGTCACGATTGTGGACTATCTTACAGAAAAATTTCTGAAGAAGTACCCACTAAGTGGAATTCTTTATATGACCAACTAGTTATTGCTTATGATTATAGAAAATCTATCACTTTATTTTTTAACGCCATAATCAAAATCCAACTGATATGATTGTGGATAATGATTGGAAAAAATTAGAGAACTTATTGTATTTCTAGAGAATTTTCAACGAGCAGCAAAAGAATTTTCTACTTTATATTATCCTACTATTTCAACTATGTTGTTTTATATAGCTATAATATTTTTACTACTTAAAGAATATATGAAAAAACCTTCTTATAAGACAGCTATTAAAAAATGTTTATGAAATTAAAGAAATATTTTATTTCTATTCCCCCTATTTATATTGTTGGTGCTGTATTAAACCCGACTATTAAAGTAGACGGTTGTAAAAGTCTTATTGAAAATATTTATAACTGTATGGACGTACTACCACCTCCAACTCCCAAAAATTTAAATGTTGAGCCACCTATTGAACAAACGCTAGACTAGTGTTGGATAGCGTAGAAGATGAATGCAAAAAAGTATATCGGCATTACCAGCAAGAAAGTGCTAGTAACCAACCGGCTTTCGTACCATCTTCTTCTGCTTCAACACAGCCTTTAAAAAAACATGTTGGTTCTGCGGACAGTATTGAAAGCCTCAGAAATAGAATGTGCGTTGGTAGCACTGCTAACCAAATTAGCGAGTTTGATGTTTTTGTTTTGCAGGGCAATTTACCTTATCAAGCAGTTGTCAATGAAGACGGAAATGAAGACTTGCGAAATATTGGATACAGAATGAGAAGACATTTCCGACACTTTCAATGATAGCCCGAGATGTTTTGAACATTCAAGCGTCATCAATCACTTCTGAAAGTCGTCATATTTCAAATAGGAGAGCACATACACTCATTAGTCGGAGACAGCTTGGAGATGGCGGTACTATTCAGATATTGGATACGAGCGGAGCGAAGAAGGTGCGGTCACTCAGAGATTAACGAAGAAGAAGACGAAAACCACAACGAGATCTTATCTGAAGGCATGAGTAGCGACGTGGAACAATTTGACCAAGATATACCAATTCCAACCGAAGAACCACACGAAATTATAAAGAAACTAGAAAAAGTATTTTCAAATTGGTAATTTATTTCATTGCAATTTTAGTATTTTTTTGATTTTTTCTATGTCTTTTGCAAATTTTTTCAACAACAGTACTCTACAATGTTTTAAGTCTGAATCTTGTATATTTCGATGAAATAATTAATAATAGAAGAGACACAAAAACAGTCTTGGAATGTTTTTTTACACTCTTCTTATCTTTGTTCAATTATTTAGTTTATAAATATATGAGTATAATATGAGTGTATGACTATCACTATATGAGTATATGTTATTTTATTAGTATTTAACTATTTATTTTTAATTTAGTGGCAATTTTTTTTTTTAAAAGTCCCGCCTCGTCGACCACGACCACTCCATCGCACCGAGATCGGTACGAGCGGGACACGTCAGATCATCCCGCTGCATCTCCCGCCTATCCCGCCCAGCCCACTCGCCTCCTCTCCGTCCCGACCCCGTCCCGACCCCACCCATCCCGATCCCACTGGGCCCGGCCCGGCCCACTGGCCAGCCTTACTTTATACACACGACAATGAATCTTAAATAATTTCACCGAAGATGAATACTGAACCTTTTTCATCTCAAGAGTCATTGGAATGAAATTCTTGATGTTGTTAACTGCAAGAGAATAATGAAATTTAGGTTGTTCATCTATTGAAGATTTGAGATGAAGAGAAGAAAGTCAAAGAAAGAAGGAGGAGGGCTGCGGGGGAGGGGACTTTGGGAGAATTTTTTTTAGGGTTTGACTTATGATACCGTAAAGAAATATGTTCCATGCCTTTCATTGGTTATTGTGTACAATATATATAGTGTTACATAATTATTTACATGACTACCAACTAAGTAACTAATCTTCCTAATTACAATCGAAATATAAATTTACCTAATATAAAAAATATATAAGATATTATAATATTCTATCAATAACATTGGAACAAAATAATTACTTATTTCATATCATATCCATCAATAACATTGGAACAAAATAAGTACTTATTTCATTGTGATGACAAGAAAGTACAAGTCATCTAAAAGCCTGTTCCGAAAATCTTCAAACAAGTTCGTGGACTAATGGCCACTTGACAAGAAAGTACAAGTCATCACACCCCCGCAGTCGTAGCAGGCGGTTGTCATATGATAAGATTGTTTCAAAAATCTTCAAACAAAGCTAAGAGAAGACCCTTAGTAAAGATATCAGTAATCTGATAACATGAAGGAACATGTAAGACACGTACTTGTCCACGAGCAACTTTTTTGCGAACAAAGTGAATATCCATTTCAATATGTTTAGTGCGCTAGTATTGTACAAGATTTCCCAAGAGATATATCGCACTAACATTATCGCAGTAGACCAATGTAACTTTTCAAATATGAGAATGAAGCTCTAAGAGGAGGTTACACAACTAACAAGACTCAGGCAGCAAATTGGCGACCCCTCGATATTCGGCCTTTGCAATAGAGCGCGATAAAGTAGCCTGGAGTTTAGCTGACCAAGTTATCACCGAGAAACACATAATAACCAGATGTCGAATGCCTGGTATCTGGATATCCACCCCAATCAGTATCCGCATAAGAAATCAGAGTAGATACCGATGATGGATATAGGTGTAAGCCATGATCAAAAGTACCCTGAATGTAGCGCACAATGCGCTTTAGAGCGTGCATGTGTTCTTCCATCGGATTATGCATGAATAAACACACATGTTGCACTGCATAAGTAATATCAGGCCTCGTAAAAGTGAGATATTGAAGAGTCCCCGCAAGATAGTGGGCGAGATCCTCATATGGTGTGCTAGAAGTAGCACTCAACTTCGGTTTAGTATCAACCAGAGTAAAATATAGCTTACAGGCTGACATGCCTCCCCGTTCAATGATCTCTGCTGCATACTTCCTCTGAGATAAAAATAGATAACATGCATGACGAGTGACAATTATATCCAGAAAATAAATCAATGATCCCAAATATTTCATAGCAAATTCTGAGCTGTAGAAGGGATATGATACACTTGAGAAGTGCATCAGAGGAAGCAGTCAATATAATATCATCCATATACAAAAGAATGTAGGCCATAGAAGTACCGTGACGGTATATGAATAGAGAATGATCAGACTTGTTGTGAGAAAACTCAAGAGTAGCAACGTAATATGGAAATCTCTTGTACTAGACCAGATGAACCTATTTTAGCCCATACAAATATTTCTTCAGCAAACACACATGATTCGGATGAGCGAGGTCCCTGAAACCCAAGAGTTGATGCATATATACTATTTATTTGAGTTCTCAGTGTGAGAAAGCATTTTTTATGTCCAGTTGATGAATATGTCATGCTTTTGAGAGAGCTAGACTGAGAACAATGCGAATAGTTGCCTGTTTGACTACCATACTAAACGACTCTCCACAATCCATGCCAACCTATTGAGTTTTGTCATCACCTACAAGACGGGTCTTATGCCTATCAAAACAACCATCAGATTTTTCTTTATGAGTAAAAATCCACATAGAATGAATCACATTAACATCAGGTGGATGGGGCACCAACTGTCACGACTCGACCCGACGGGCCACAACTAAATGTCCTAATTGGACGTCATTACTGACCTGTCACTCTTAATCCATTTAATACCGAGATCTATAGAAATTTCGGCAGCACAACACTGCTTTTACAACATCTCTCCAAAATGGGCGAGTCGACAAGGCTATCAAATCAACAACAGAACAACAATTATAATAGGCTAGCCGACTAGGCTGCTACCAATCAACATTATGTACACAAGGAAATAGTCAAAATAAGCAAGCCGGCAAGACTGCCACTAGATAACAACAAGTATAACCGGAAACGCCCCAACACAGGGTATAACAACATCAAAAACCAAAATAAGGTACAAACGTCCAACCCACAATTGTCTACAGACCTCTAAGAGTGCAATACTGACATATGACGAGACATGACCCCGTCGTGTCCAAAATATGCATAAGTCTGAAAGATAAAGCTCTGTACCAAATTAGCTGGCTCCGGAATAAAGGAGCTCTCCAACTGCTGTACAAAAATCTTAGGCGGAGGTCACTATCTGAACACTGAACTGCGGGCATGAACTCTCGGGTCGATCTGAAATAATGTCACCAGTATGTAAGCATAAAATCATGTAAATAAAATCAAAACTGTGTCCTGTAAAGTAGATAGTCAACTGTATAATAAAAGAATAAGAATCATACTAGTACTCATGCATGCTTAGTCATAAAATCATCAGATATAAATAAATGAATAAACTGCCCGGCCCTTGGGTGAGGGACGCGGTGGAATATACTGTCATAAGTATCTGTACCCACATCACGGATGTCTGTCCGTGAAATCATCATATATGTATACATAAACTGCCCGACCCTCTAGTGAGGGACGCGGTGAATCATCCTGATATATGTGCACGAATCTGCCCGGCCCGGGACGCGGTGAAGTGGAAAAATGACTCTTAGCACGAGTAGATATCATGAGCAACTGTATGCAATTTAAATCATTTCTTTGTCTTTCATTAAAATCATTAAATAACTTCTTACAAGAAGATCACATGTACTTTTTATAACTCAGATTACTAAGAATAAGACTATGAAGGAGTCATGTACGTCCGTCGTACATTCCCTTGTATAATATTCATGTCGAATGAAAGAATCAATAAGTCACAAAATCATGCCAAAAGAAAGGAAGATAGGCTCACATACCTTTTAAGCGAGCAAATCAACTAAATGTTAAGATATGCCTCGTCTAGTATGTCAACCTATAACAATGATAATACGTTCGTCAATTCTATGATCTCTAACGTAAGTTATTCGAATAACTGCTTCTTATTTCTATAAAAATCTGGGCAGCATTTCCTTTGTTTATGTGCGTATCCACAGTTAACCAACAAATCAAATCAAAACAATAATCACCTACCATTTCAAGATTTAATCAAACCTACCTAAAATACTCCATATACGCCGTTAGCGCGCACACCTTCTCTTATAACTATTCCATTTGACAACTTCAATAACCAAGACAACTACTATATTTATTTCTCATGTTAGTCAATCATTTAGTTACGTTAGAATTATTCATGGGGCAATCCAATCTCTTAACGACATCGCCAATTCAAGAATGTGAATTTAACACTTTTCTATACTTTAATCCTTTCAAGACATGTATAGATAACTGCCTCAATAGATATGCATGTTTGTAACTTACATTCACACACTAATTCAACCCATAATACATTATCATAATATTCAATAATTTCCATCAACTTTCCGGTCATATCAACATATTACAATTCCGAAGCTTTTTCCAAAGTTCCTTACTTTCCAATTAATCTTCCAACAACTTCAATTAACAACTCTAACTTTAAATATCAAGATTTCATCTAAATTTTCACATGCCATTAGTAATAACATACCAACACAATTACTCAATTCCAATGCACGCCAAAATGGGTTCTAAATCGATTTCGACCTCTAATATTTACATGCATTGTCTTCTTTCCATTTCTGGATAATTTTCCTAACTATAATATCAATTAATCTATCAAATATCAAATGAAAGGGATAAATTTTACCTAAATTTCGAGCCGAAAATAACCCTTTGATTTTCGGGACTGCCCAACCGATCTTGCCCATTGTTTTATTGATTTTCTTGCCCAATCCCTCACTTCTTCAACTCCATTTCAAGATGCATGAACCCCACAACGTTAACCCATCATTTATACATGTTCTCCTTCGAAAGTTTCATCCAAAAATTCAAAATTTATGGGCTACAACTCTCGACAGTGCCACGTTTTTTTGCCACTGTTTTTGGGTGATTTCTTAAGCTTGTAATTGTAGAGGAATTAGGCTAGGAAGAAGAGAGGTAAAAACCTAATTTGTCTATGAGATTGAGGTTAATTTTGGATTTGGATTTGAGAGGAAAAAGATGAGAGTTAGTGTTTAAGAATGGAATTGAAATTGAAATGAAAAAGGGTTTGAGGTGTTTTAATTTAAAATCTGAAAATAGCTTTAAAATTTTACACTTTGTCCCTTTTAATGCCCTCTTAGTTAGAAACAACCCCAAGTAGTATTTCATACACCTTACTAATCCATGACGAGATTCATGCATATATATAAACCATTATTATTAAAGAAATTTTCGGCGCCACATACATTATTACCGAAAATTATTCCGTACCTACACGTAAGAATATACTTAAATTCAAAAATTGAATCTTAATCCTTAATGACGTTCTTAATCCTTGTCTTAAACTTACGAGGTGTAACATTATTCCCCCCTTAGAAACATTCGTCCTCGAATGTTCATAACCAGTCTTATGTTCTAGAAATTTCGACGGAGCCTCCTTTATAATTGTGTCTAACCATCTATATTCAGCAAACCAACAGAGACCACAAATAAATACACATATATAGTTCACCAATACTATAATCAATTTCGGAAGTTAGATTAAATTACCTGGAGGCATGGGGAATAAGTGAGGATACTTCTTCTTCATCTCATCCTCTGCCTCCCAAGTCATTTCCTCTCTATTGTTGTTCCGCCACAACACCTTGACGGACGCTAGTCCGCAACCTCCTGACTTGGCGATCCAATATGGCCACAGGATTCTTCTCATAGGACAACTCCTCAGTCACCTGGATATCGTCCACTGGGAAAACTCTAGAAGGGTCAACAATACACTTCCGCAATATGGATACATGAAAAACTGGATGTACTACTTCCAAGTCTGCGGGTAGGTCCAACTCATAGGCAACTTGGCCTACTCTGCGAATGATCCGATAAGGCCTAATATACCTCGGGCTAAGTTTCCCACTCTTCCCAAATCTCATCACACCGCCGTGGGTGATACGCCAAGAATACCGATCGTCTATCGAAACTCTAAGTCTTGCGTCGATTATCGACATATGACTTACATGATTACGAGTGCGATAATCTCTCCTGTATGAGTTTCACCTTGTCGACAGCCTGTTGAACTGTGTCTGGACCAATCAACTGAGTCTCACCTACGTCAAACCAACCAATGGGCGACCTGCACTTCCTCCCATACAAAGCCTCATACGGGGCCATCTGAATGCTAAAGTGGTAGCTGTTATTGTAAGCAAACTCAATAAGTGGCAAGTGATCATCCCAGCTACCTCTAAAATTAATAATACAAGCCCTCAACATATCCTCCAGATTATGCATAGCAGTGCGCTCGCCTACCCATCCGTCTGAGGATGAAATGCTGTGCTGAGACTCACCTGTGTTCCCAACCCCTTCTGAAATGATCTCCAGAAGTTAGCCGTGAACTGGGCCCCTAGGTCAGATATGATAGATACGGAAACCCCATGTAGTCTCACTATCTTTCTAATGTATAATCTAGCATAGTCCTCAGCTGAATAAGTAGTCCGGACTGGAAGAAAATGGGCTGATTTTGTCAGCCTATCAACAATAACCCAGATGGAATCACACTTCCGCTGCGTACGAGGCAAACCTGTAATAAAATCCATATTAATCATCTCCCACTTCCAAGTCGGGATCTCTATAGCCTGTAGTAGCCCACCAGGCTTCTGATGCACGACCTTAACCTGCTGACAATTCGGGCACTGAGCAACAAACTCTGTTACGTCTCTCTTCATGCCATCCCACCAATACAAACATCTAAGGTCATGATACATTTTCGTCGATCCTGGATGAATAGAATAACAGGCATTGTGTGCTTCCATAACTGCTGCGCGATCAGCCCGCAACATCCGGTACACATAACCTACCCTCATACCGTAGCACACCATCAGAGGCCACCTCAAATAAAGCATTTTCCTTTCGGAGAGCTGCATATCTATATCGTGCCAGAATAGGGTCCTCATACTGACATCTCTTTACCTCTTCTATGATAGAGGACTCAGCAACTCCTCGAACAAGAATACCACTATCTTCAGAATCCGCCAACCGGACTCCAAGACTAGCTAGCCTGTGAATCTCTCGGACCATCTCTTTTCTGTTCGGCTGCACATCTGACAAGCTACCCATAGATCTTCGTCTAAGAGCATCTGCCACAACATTGGCCTTCCCTGGGTGGTACAAGATATCAAGGTCATAATCATTCAACAACTCAAGCCACCGCCTTTGTCTCAAATTAAGTTCCTTCCGCTTAAAGATGTATTGAAGACTCTTATGATCCGTGTAAATATCAGCATGAACACCATACAAGTAATGTCTCCATATCTTCAAAGCATGAATCACCACTGCTAGCTCTAAATCATGAGTTGGATAATTATTTTCATGTTTTCTGAGCTGTCGGGAGGCATAAGCTATAACTTTGCCATGCTGCATCAACACACAACCTAACCAGATACCTGAAGCGTCACAATAAATCACATACCCATCTAGCCCCTCAGGAAGAGTCAAAACTGGAGCCGCAGTCAACTTATCTTTCAATAACTGAAAACTGTGCTCACAAGCATCGATCCACTGGAACTTAGCTGCCTTCTGGGTTAGCCTAGTCAAAGGCACTGAGATCGAGGCAAAATTTTCCACAAACCTCCTATAATACCCTGCTAGACCCAGAAAACTGCGTACCTCAGTAGGTGTAGTGGGCCTGGTCCATGTCTTCACCGCCTCAATCTTCTGAGTATCCACCCGAATACCATCTGCCCCGACAATATGCCCCAAGAATACCACTGAGGCCAACCAGAACTCACATTTCAAAAATTTGGCATACAACTGCCGGTGTCGGAGGACTCCAAGTACTGTCCTCAAATGATTTGCGTGCTCCTGCTCTGAGCGAGAATATACCAAGATGTCATCAATGAATACTATAACAAATGTATACAAAAATGGTTTGAACACCCGGTTCATTAGGTCCGTGAACACTGCTGGAGTATTAGTCAACCCAAACGACATTACCCTGAACTCATAATGTCCGTACCGGGTCCTGAACGCAGTCTTCGGGATATCTGCCTCTCTAACCCGTACCTGATGATAACCGTATTGCAGGACTATCTTCAAGAAATACTTAGCACCCTGCAACTGATCGAACAAGTCATCAATCCTGGGAAGGGGGTACCTATTCTTGATGGTCACCTTATTCAGCTGCCTATAGTCAATGCACATCCACAGCGAACCATCCTTCTTCTTTACAAATAATACCGGCGCACCCCATGGAGATGCACTAGGCCTAATGAAGCCCTTCTCTAATAGGTCTCTTAATTGTTCCTTCAACTCCTTCAATTCTGCAGGTGCCATTCTATAAGGGGGAATGAATATAGGTCGGGTACCTGGCAATACATCTATACTGAAATCTATCTCCCGCTCTGGAGGAAGATCTGGGAGATCATATGGGAATACATCTGAAAACTCACTGACTATTGGAACTGACTGAAGGGCCGGTACCTCGGCCTCCGTATCATGCACCCGAACTAAGTGATAAATACACCCCTTTCGAACCATTTGAGGTATGAAATAAACTTACCCCTCAGCGATGCGGTATTCCCTTTCCATTCAATAACTTATTCGTCTGGAAACTGGAATCGAACCAACTTCTCTCGGCAATCAACGTTGGCAAAAAAGAAGCCAACCAATCCATACCCATAATAACGTCGAAGTCGGTCATATCCAATTCTATCAAATCTGCTAAGGTACGACGACTATATATCACCACCGAGCAATTCTTATACACACGCCTAACTATAACTGAATCTCCCACCGGTGTAGCTACCTCAAATGGTTCTATCGGCTCAGGTTCTATCCCTATCCTACTAGCAACCAGAGGGGATATATAGGACAAGGTGGAACCTGGATCAATCAAATCATACACATCATAGAAAAATACCGATAATGTACATGTGACAACATCCGCGACGCCCCGATCGCGCTTCATCAAGTTAGTGCATAAATGCGGTTCGGAGGACCGCCAGAACTGGAACCTCTGCCACCACCGATGTTCGAGTACCGCCTGATGGGCGCATAATCGTAGATGACGATGAACCAAAGAATAACCCGTAGCCGAGCCACGCCCCGCACCATCTCTGAGGACATTCTTCATCATACGCCCCGCTTGGCCGCAAGAAAAACAACTCCCCGTGGCAGCACGACATACCCCAGAATGATGCCTACCACACTGGGAACACTGAGGCAACGGTGGCCTCCACTGACTAGAACTCCTGTGCATCTGTGATCCTGTCTCCCAGGAACCCTCACCTGAATACCTCGTGCGATCATATCTCCTACCATAAGATCGCGGAAGGAGCACTCAGTGTCAAGCTAGAGGAATACGGTATGTCGAGGCTGCTTGCCTCGAAAATCACTCAAAAACCCAGCTGATCTGGCCCTCTTATGCTGGCTCCTACCATGGTCTCTATCCAGCCGTCTCCATCTGTGTCGCTCCTCGATACCCTGCGCAAATACCTGAATATGAGCAATATTCATGCTCGGCTGAAGCGCTGCCGTCATGTATCCATCAACAAGATAATGGTCTAACCCCATCACGTAATGGTGTACCCTATCTGCCATGTCTGCTACCATAGTAGGTGCATACCGAGCCAAGGAGTCAAACTCCTGGCTATATTCTCTAACCGTCCTCCCATTCTGTCGTAGCTATAGAAACTTGTCGACCCTGGCCCGTATCATCTCTGGAGGCAGAAAGTGGCCAAGGAATGCCTCTGAAAACTCATCCTATACTGCAGGAGGAGCAGCCTCGCCCCTGGACAACTCCCATTACTCAAACCAGTTGACTGCTATATCGCGCAACCCAGATGAGGCTCAGATAATCGACTCCATCTCTCGAGGCCCCGATCACTCTCAACGCCCTTCTCAGATTCGTAGATGAACTCATTAGGATCATCCTCGCCTTGACCCATAAAACTCCGTGATCGCAACTCGAAAGTCTCTAACCTCAAACCGTCTGGCCCGGTTAATCGCGGCTCTGCGTAAGTCCGCCCGCTACTATCCTTGCCAATAATACTGGATCGTCTCTCAAATCTCCATCCCGTGCCCTCGGCCGGGAACCAAGGCTCGTGTAATGGAGTCTCGGATACGAGTGATGTTTCTCGAGAGGAGCCTCTAGAATCGTGACGCAGGCAAAACTGCTTCTGGGGCACACTCGTGAGTAGACCGCGTCGGGACTCAGTAGCTCTCGCACCGACTAGTGTCCCCATCAGAGATTTGCCCTTCTTGGCCACTGGCGCCTTCCTCAGAGACATAGCTGTAAATATAGTAAACTTATCAGAAAACAGATCATCCTAATAACACAGCTCTATAGCACGATCTAAGAGATGGAAGAATAGAAACAATCCTAAATGTCCGGCAGCCTCATGTGTATAAGTATGGTGCACAACATACCCATACACAAGACTCTACTAGACACGATCTGTAGACATTCCGAGGACAAACTGCTCTGATACCACTTTTGTCACGACCCGACCCGACGGGCCGCGACTATACGTCCTAATTGGACGTCATTACTGACCTGTCACTCTTAATCCATTTAATACCGAGATCTATAGAAATTTCGGCAGCACAACGCTGCTTTTACAACATCTCTCCAAAATGGGCGAGCCGACAAGCCTGTTAAATCAACAACAGAACAACAATCATAACAGGCTAGCCGACTAGGCTGCCACCAACCAACATTTTGTACACAAATGAATAGTCAAAATAAGCAAGCTGACAAGATTGCCACTAGATAACAACAAGTATAAACGGGAACGCCCCAACACAGGGTATAACAACATCAAAAACCAAAATAAGGTACAAACATCCAACCCACAATTGTCTACAGACCTCTAATAGTGCAATACTGACATATGACGGGACAGGACCCCGTCGTGCCCAAAATATGCATAAGTCTTAAAGATAAAGGTCTGTACCAAATTAGCTGGCTCCGGAACAAAGGAGCTCTCCAACTTCTGTACAGAAATCCTAGACTGGAGGGTCACCTATCTGAACACCTGAACCTGCGGGCATGAACGCAGCCCCCCGAGGAAAGGGGGGTTAGTACGAAATAATGTACCGAGTATGTAAGCATAAAATCATGTAAATAAGATCAAAATTGTGTCCTGTAAGGTAGAGAGTCAACTGTATCATAAAAGAATGAGAGTCATACCAGTACTCATGCATGCTTAGTCATAAAATCAACAAATGTAAATAAATGAAAACCGCCTGCCTCTTGGGAGGACGCGGTGGAATATATCGCTACATGGGTATTCAGATCGCATCACGGATGCTGTCGTTGAATCATCATATATATACATAAATCGCCGACCTCTAGTGAGAGAGACGCGTGAATCATCTCGATATATGTGCATCGAATGCCTTACCGACGCGATGAAGTGGAAAAATGACTCTTAGCACGAGTAGACATCATGAGTAACTGTATGCAATTTAAATCATTTCTTTGACTCTCATTAAAATCATTAAATAACTTCTTACAAGAAGATCACATGTACTTTTCATAACTCGACATGAATGAAGTCGTATCGTCCGTCAGACATTCTTTGTATAATATTCATGTCGAATGAAAGAATCAATAATTCACAAAATCATGCCAAAAGAAAGGAAGATAGGCTCACATACCTTTTAAGCGAGCAAATCAACTAAATGCTAAGATATGCCTCGTCTAGTATGTCAACTGATGACAATGATAATACGTTCGTCAATTCTATGATCTCTAACGTAAGTTATTCGAATAACGACTTCTTATTTCTATAAAAATTTGGGCAGCATTTCCTTTGTTTATGTGCCTATCCACAATTAACCAACAAGTCAAATCAAACCAATAATCACCTACCATTTCAAGATTTAATCAAACCTACCTCAAATACTCCATTTACGCCGTTAGCGCACACACCTTCTCTTAGAACTATTCCATTTGACAACTTCAATAACCAAGACAACTAATATATTTATTTCTCATGTTAGTCAATCATTTAGTTACGTTAGAATTATTCATGGGGCAATCCAATCTCTTAACGACATCGCCAATTCAAGAATGTGAATTTAACACTTTTCTATACTTTAATCCTTTCAAGGCATGTATAGATAACTGCCTCAATAGATATGCATGTTTGTAACTTACATTCACACACTAATTCAGCCCGTAGTACATTATCATAATATTCAATAATTTCCATCAACTTTCCGGTCATATCAACATATTACAATTCCAAAGTTTTTCCCAAAATTTCTTACTTTCCAATTAATCTTCCAACAAACTCAATTAACAACTCTAACTTAAACATCAAGGTTTCATCTAAATTTTCACATGCCATTAGTAATAACATACCAACACAATTACTTAATTCCAATGCACGCCAAAATGGGTTCTAAATCGGTTTCGACCTCTAATATTTACATGCATTGTCTTCTTTCCATTTCTTATTTAACATGAATAATTTTCCTAACTATAATATCAATTAATCTATCAAATATCAAATGAAAGGGATAAATTTTACCTAAATTTCGAGCCCAAAACAACCCTTGGATTTTCGGGACTGCCCAGCCGATCTTGCCCCTTGTTTTATCGATTTTCTTGCCCAATCCGTCACTTCTTCAACTCCATTGCAACATGCATGAACCCCACAACGTTAACCCATCATTTATACATGTTCTCCTTCGAAAGTTTCATTCAAAAAATCGAAATTTCTGGGCTACAACTCTCGGCAGTGGCACATTTTTTTGCCACTATTTTTGTTTGATTTCATAAGCTTGTAATTGTGGAGGAATTAGGCTAGGAAGAAGAGAAGTAAGAACCTAATTTGTCTATGGGATTGAGGTTAATTTTGTATTTGGATTTGAGAGGAAAAAGAAGAGAGTTAGTGTTTAAGAATGGAATTGAAATTGAGATGAAAAAGGGTTTGGGGTATTTTAATTTAAAATCTGAAAATAGCTTTAAAATTTTACACTTTGGAATGCCCTCTTAGTTAGAAAC
This sequence comes from Przewalskia tangutica, assembly GCA_029844215.1. Taxonomy (NCBI): domain Eukaryota; kingdom Viridiplantae; phylum Streptophyta; class Magnoliopsida; order Solanales; family Solanaceae; genus Przewalskia; species Przewalskia tangutica. The sequence goes on along the minus strand of CM056732.1, from coordinate 12,289,849 downwards.
AACCCCAAGTAGTAAATCTTAATTCAATCTCAACCCTCGTTGCCTTAAATTCTTACCGTCGTATCTCATATACCTTACTAATCCATGACGGGATTCATGCATATATATAAACCATTATTATTAAAGAAATTTCCGGCGCCACATACGTTATTACCGAAAATTATTCCGTACCCACACGTAAGAATATACTTAAATTCATAAATTGAATCTTAATCCTTAATGACGTTCTTAATCCCTGTCTTAAACTTACGAGGTGTAACACCAACTCCCACATCTTATTTTTAATAAGAACATTATATTCATCATCCATAGCCATTTTCCAATTCGGGCCACGAAGGAAAGATACTAGATTACGTGATAAAAGGGATTTAGTACCATTAGAGTTGAGATTAAATTGTCGCTTTGGTTTAAAAATTCTCCGTTGGCTGCAAGTAAATGGTCTTGAAGTCGGAATAAGAGTGAGATTGATTTGGGTGGGAGCAATGGGCTGGCCTGGTTCCGGGAGACTGACGCAACCCACCACCTGATGGAGAGAGGACGGGTTGGTAGGGCAGTGGGCTGCCACTCGCTGGGCCTGACGAGATGGGTTGAGGTTCTGGCCTGGCAGAGTGGGTATGCCACCGGGTCACCGGCCGGGCGTAAGGCACTGGCTGGTTGAGTTGGGCGATGGCGATGGCCGGAGTGTGCTGGGCTGTCCACGTGCCTCGCATGGCCGAGCCAAATGATGGATCACATAGGTGAAATCCTATCATCCAAAAAATCATATGAATGAGATGTTGAACTACGCAACTTAGCAAACGGAAATAGGATTTCATCGAAAATAATATGGAGACTAATGATGATTTTATTAGAGGATAGATCATAGCATTTATAACCACGATGATTGGACGGGTAACTCAAAAATATACAAGTGGTGAGCGGGCTTGAAGTTTATTTATGGTAGTGGAGGAAAAGAGAGGATAACATAAACACACAAATATCTGAAGATGAGAATAAGAATGGTCTTTTTGATGAAGAATTTTGAGTGGAGATTGGTAAGCTAATCCTTTACTAGGGAGGATGTTGAAAGGTAAGTTGTCATTTGTAATGCATGATGCCAAAATGAAGGCGGTAATGATGCACGGGCTAATAATGTACGAATAATATTATTAATGATGTAGATTTTTCTCTCGGCTTACTCATTTTCTGATGAAGTGTGTGGACATAAGAATCGAAAAGATACACCATTAATCTTACAAGATTCCCGAAATAACCCATTATCAAATTCCCTTTCATTATCATATTGAATGTTCTTAACCTCCCGTTCAAATTGAGTACAGATTATACTCTAAATGATATAAATATGGAATAAACTTGAGACTTTTTAGATAACGGAAATGTCCACAAAAAAATTAGAGTAATCATCCAATAACAAAACATAATAACGGTGACCAGAAGAGCTCAAAACGGGAGACGTCTAAAGATCACTATTAATAATATCAAAAGACAACATAATAATAGAATTAGAAGCAACAAAAAGCAATTTAATATATTTTCCGAGAGGACAAGAAGGACAAACATTGGAACTACGAGTGCGATTACACTCATTAAATTTAGAGTGTCTAAGGGAGTCAAAACAGATGCTCCCGGATGACCCAAACGTGCATACCATAAAGAATGTGCTAATGCTGCAAAAGTTGATGGTGTGGTGATGGGATAAATCTCGTCCCGACTATCACATCTCATTAGATGCATCCTCGTCCAGAAATCCTTCACAAAAAATCCAAATGGATCAAACTCAATAGAAACTGAGTTATCAGTTGTAAATTTTCTAACGACACCAAATTTTTAATAAATTGAGGAGCATAAAGGATATTTTTCAAGGATAAAGATAGGTTTGGGGAGATAAATTTATGTGACCATAACCACTTGGAATTGCACGACCATTATCAATAATTATGTCATGAATTTTGCTCAAATTGAAATAAGATGAGAGATTACCTTGCGCGAATATCATATGCGAAGTAGCACCGATATCCATGTACCAATTTACATTTGCAAAAATGTCAAGCCGACGGGGTCAGGTATAGTGACAATAGCAAAGGGGGGCTGGACACTAGTTGTGCGAGTGGAATGGCCGGGGAATTTAGCCCAAGTGTATGCATCGTTGTCTCGATATCCGTGGAAGTCGGATCAGGCCCAATGGCGGTGAAAGCCTGTTGTGCCGGCCTGAAGGCCAGTGCCGCTGCACTGTTGCGTCGAGGCTCAAATGGCCAGCCGCGGTTGATGGGCACGGCCCGCCTGGGTTATTGTGTATGGACACGGTAGGATGGCCCAAGCAGTATGTAAGGTATTCTTTATGTCAGACATGACTGACGGGCAGGGGCGGAGCCACCCTGTAACCAGGGTGGGCCCAGGCTCCCCCTCAAAATTAATTTTTATATATACTACAAGTAATATATTTATGATATTACGCCCATTGGCCCAGGCTCCCCCTCACGATTTTTTTTTAAAAAACTCACACCACAGTCCACAGCAGTTTCACTTTTTTCCTTTTCTTTCTTTCTTTCTTTCTTTCTTTCTTTCTTTTGTCTCTTCTCTCTCCCTGGTCTCAACCCTCTTCTTCACAACTAATGAACTAAATAATTTATGCTACACTAATCTCAACTAAGCTCAACAGTACTTACAAAAATTACAAGAGATTCACAAACGTACTTTGCGTCTCTCATTATTCCATATTTCCATTTAAAATCGACCACTCATCAGTCATCAATGTAAATTTTATTTATATTGAACATTATATTTGGGGATTTTAGAAGGTCTTTTAACTTTGTTTGTTTATTGATTATGTGTTCATGTATATTTTATATATGATGTATACATATTTGATTTTATAGGGTGGATTTTGGGTTTTAGGATTTATATTTGTGTAATTGTAAAATTAATTTGATTTAAGTCTCTTTATTGATTTATTTAATTTTAACAACTATGGATAAATATCTAACTAAGAGAAAACCAACTTTGGAGAAGAACAATGTTGATAGCTCTAAACAAAGTCGTATTGAAATCGAGTTACCCGTTCTTCCTTCAGCCCCTGGATTACGAATTCGGATCCTAGATTACGATCTTAACATTCGAGATGAAGTTCGAAAAGCATATGCTATAAAAGGGCCTTGTCAACCTCGGAATCATGAATTTTCTGAGACTAATTTTGGGAAAAACAAAAAGCCACGAAGATTCAATCCTTCCTGGTTTGATGAATTTTCTAATTGGTTGGACTACAGTATAAGCAAAGATGCAGCATATTGTTTGTCTTGCTATCTTTTTAAACTTAATGTAGGAGATCAAGCAGGTGGTGAATCGTTTGTTGGCACTGGCTTCACAAATTGGGCGAAAAAATTGACAATTCATGTAGGAGGAGTTAATAGTTCTCACAGACAAGCTTGGAGTAAGCATCAAGTTTTGTTGGATAAAAAGCAACATCTTGAGGCTGTCATCTTTAAACATTCAGACCAAACTAAGATAAGTTATAAGATACGCTTGGTTGCAACAATTGATTGTATTAGATTTCTCTGAGACAAGGCCTTGCATTACGTGGCCATGATGAAGGTGAAGCTTCAATGAATAAAGGAAATTTCCGCGAGTTGTTGCAGTTTCTTGCCGATCACAATGAAAGCATCAAAGCTGTTACATTGGAAAATGCTCCTGAGAATTTGAAGTTAACTTCACCTGATATCCAAAAGGACATTGTTAATGCTGCTGCAACTAAAACTATGAAAATTATTATTAGTGATCTTGGTGATGCATTTTTTGCGGTTCTTAGTGATGAGTCTCGTGATGTTTCAAGTAAAGAGCAAATGAGTGTTGTGATACGTTATGTGAACATGAAAAGATATATAACTAAGAGGTTTTAGGTATTGAGCATGTCCAAAGTACTACATCTCTCTCACTTAAGGTAACACTTGATGACATGTTTTCAAGGTACGGTTTAAGCATCTCTAGATTGTGTGGGCAAGGTTACGACGGGGCTAGTAATATGCAAGGGGGGAATTGGTGGCCTCAAAACACTTATTTTGAATGAAAATAATAGTGCTTATTATGTTCATTGTTTTGTTCATCAACTTCAACTAGTTCTTGTAGCCGTGGCGGGAAAACATTTGAAAACCACTGGTTTATTTTTCCTAGTAAACAATGTTTCTGGATGTTCATGCAAGCGCCGTGATATTCTTCGAGGACAACAAGCTGCCAAAATAATTGAAGCACTTGATTTAGGTAAAATATCGAGTGGTCGAGGCCTCAATCAAGGAAGTACCCTCGTCAAAGCCGGAGATACACGATGGGGATCACATTATGGTACTTTAGTCAGTATGATTACCTTATTTTCGCATGTGATAGATGTACTTGAGAGGATAGAGGAAGATGGAGCAACCCAGGACCAAAAATATGAAGCTAAGATTTTATCTGAAGCCTTGCAAAAATTTGATTTTGTGTTCAGTCTACACCTAATGAGAACACTATTAGGAATCACAAACGAATTATCACAGGCACTACAAAGGAAAGATCAAGATATTGTTAATGCAATGAACTTGGTTAGAGTTTGCAAGCTAGGACTACAAGACATGAGGGTTAATGGGTGAGATTCTTTAATTGATCAAGTTTCTTCATTCTGCAAGAAGCATGATATTGATGTATGTAACATGAATGAAATATTCGTTCGTGTTGTACGGTCGCGACGAAAAGATCCGAAGATAACAAATTTACATCACTATCGTGTTGAGATATTTTGTGCCGTCATAGATTTGCAACTTATGTAATTGGAGAGTCGTTTTAACGAGACTAGCACTGAAACTGCTTCTTTCCATGACATGTTTACATCCAAGTGACTCATTTTCAGCTTTTGACAAGAACAAACTTATTCACTTAACTACTTTTTATCCAAATGATTTTTCTGAGATGGACTTGGTGGTATTTGATGATCAACTTGAGACTTATATTGTCGATATGCGTACTACAATATTATTTTCTAATTTAAAAGGGATTAGTCAGCTTGCAGAGAAAATGGTTAAAACAAGAAGAGATAAGGTGTTCTCTCTAGTTTATTTGCTTTTGAAATTAGCATTGAAACTACTTGTTGCTACTGCGACGGTAGAGAGGGCTTTTTCTGCAACGAAGATTGTGAAGAATAAATTAAGAAACAGAATGAGAGATCAATGGTTGAATGACAACATGGTTACCTATATTGAGAAAGACGTATTTGGTGAAGTTGTATAATGAAGATATTATAGATACAGATACGTTTCAGAAAATGAAAACTCGCCGAGGTCATTGTTGAATCTCTGATTGTCATGATTTTTAATACATATTAATTTCTTTAATAATATATTTTAATTATGTTTAAATATAAATAGGCTCCCCCTAGACCAAAATTCTGGCTTCGCCCCTGCTGACGGGAGAAGATTATGGGCGGCGGAGGTGAGGTAAAAAGGTAGGGCACGACGGAAGTGCTCAAAGAGGGAGGAGAGGAAGAGTTGACCTAGACTTCTGATATCATAAAAGAGAATAACCTCTTAATTATTTTCATTAGCTAATTATCTTATATACATGAGGTACAATAGTCATTCTAAACAACAATTATGAAAATTAATTATACACTTAATTAATACAAAATCACTAACAATCTTTACCAAATCACTAAATATATTTACATATATTCTATCAGTATTTTGTGAAGTTGACGTTAAATAGCACAAGCACACCGACATAAACGTACGTACTTGACGTTTTTAAATTCACAACTCCTCATCCTTTCATTTTAATATTTCTCTCAATCACACTCAATAAACAACATACACCACGTATCAAAAAAAAACCATCATTACAGATTTAATTTGAAAAAAATGATATCAATGATGAGCTCTACTCCTCTATTAACTCCAACACCGGCTTCTCTCCCCGTCAGTACAATTCCGGGCAGCTACGGGTTACCATTATTAGGACCCATATCCGATAGATTGGACTATTTTTGGTTCCAAAAACCCGACACTTTCTTCAGAAAAAGAATCGTAAAGTACAAGAGCACGGTATTTAGAACTAATGTACCTCCTTGTTTTCCGTTTTTCGGGGGTGTGAATCCGAATGTGGTGGCAGTTCTTGATGTGAAGTCGTTTGCTCATATGTTTGATATGGAGATTGTAGAGAAAGCTAATGTGCTTGTTGGTGATTTCATGCCCAGTGTTGCTTATACTGGAGATATGCGTACTTGTGCCTATCTGGATACTTCTGAACCTAAACATGCTCAGGTACATAACTTTTTCCCTCTCCAGGTTTATTTTTCACGTAATTATGTAATAAAATATTAAAGAATTTAGGTTCGAATCACACAAAAATTAGTGCCCAGGGATGGAGCTAGGTTGAAGAAAGAGAGTTCAATTGTTAATTATAATTTTGAGAACAAGGTAAAAATAGTACTAGTAGTTTTCTGGTTTATATATAAGCTGTTGAATTTTCTAACATGAAGAAAATTCTAGTAAAATGTCAAAATGGTTTCCAAAACTGTTTTTGATAACTGCTCGTAGTTTGAACAGGTTCACATAAAACGGGAACGAGGGAATATCTCTGTTCCTGTGTTTGAAAAACTGAATTCCATGTAAAAGAGCATTTCCGTGGCTAAAATGTTTGCAGTATTAGTTCCAGATAGAATAAAAATATTGTTTGCAGTATTAGTTCCAGAGCATTTCCGTGTGAAAGAATAAAACTATTGAAAATGATAATAAATAATTAATATATTTTACAAAAATGTTTTTGTTAAAATGGCCAAGACGACATCAAAGTTGTTCGTAAGAAGCATTGATTTTAAAAATATCTTGATATGGAAAAGGATGAATAATGAAAATGAAATGGAAGGAGAGAGATAGGGATTTGTTATGTTTCAAGAATTAAAAATAAAAAATTAGAACCCGCCTGCCCAACACCTTTGCAGGGCTGCCACTCATACATATTCCTCGATTTACAACCCACCTGGCCAAGGGCCTCTGGTATAGGTGGGAGTTTCGCCTTCGATGGGGTCTCGTGTTCGATTCTCCTGACCAGCGAGAGTGAAACTGTGTTCCCCAAAAAATCCCTCCATTGTTCGCATTCAAGTCAAGCGGTGTATACTAATCCGTAGGGCCAGGACGGAGGTGGAATTTCCTGGGGTATGGGGCCGTAATGCGGTGAAACCAGTCACTTTAAAAAGTTTATCCTACCACAGTTTTGTCCCCTGGGGCATAGTCCAGTATTAAAGCGTGGGCGCTATAAGACGCGCGGGCCTGCGCAGCGTGGGTTCGATCTCCGACAAGCACACAAAGGGAATTAACCTTGTGTCGTGATCCGTTGTACGCTCCCAGACACTGGCCACTGAAGCACATCCCACGATTTACCTGATAATAGTGCTGAGGGACCGGTGCTATTACTCCAGGAGCCTAGTACCAGTACTAGCGATAGGGAGGCGCAAACCTCGAGACCTGAGCATAAAAAAATGATAAAAAGTTCTTACTGTAAGTTAGTGTAGTAACTCATGGCTTTTATCGTTTTGTCCTAAACGATGACAAGAAAAGCTGTTAAATAAAGTGATCAATATACATAATTCCAAACATATATTACTACTGATAGAATACCCGTGTATATCCATATACACGGTTTTGCCTAGTATTGTATCTTAAATAGAAGATGTAAATTATATTGTATAATTATCATAATTGTAGAATTATTGTATAGTTACATATTCATTCAATAAGAATAATCAAGTGATTATTTCTTTAATGATATCAGAAGTCTAGGTGTTAAACTTCTCTCCCAAATTCTCCAACTTTTCCGTCGGCTCCTTTGAATTCCCGCGGCTCTTGCCCTCGGTTTTTCGTTCCGGTGGTACCTCCACTCTTCCAAATTTTTTTCTTCCCAACCCTACATCATGTCTTGCGTTGCTATTATGACTAAGAATACGTTTCACCCTGCCCTCACTATTTCTAACATCAAGAATCACATCCCTATTAATCTTGAAATAGAAAACGTCCAATACGCGACGTGGACAGAATTGTTCAAAGTTCATGCACGCTCGCATCAAGTCCTCCATCATATTATCCTCGCGGATCCTACGGATACAGAGGTACCCAAACCCGAGGATGATCCTAAGTTATGGATGATGCTTGATGCTACTGTTCTTCTGTGGATATACTCCACTATTTCTATCGATCTCTTGCAAACGATTATCTAACGAGACGCTACGGAGATGGCAACATGGAATAGAGTACGTGATATATTCCAAGATAATCAGAATTCTCGTGATGTTACCCTTGAGCATGAATTCTCCCACGTCATTATGGAAGATTTCCCAAACTTTCAGCATATTACAAGAGGTTAAAAGAATTGGCAGACCAACTTCACAATGTTGGTGCCCTAATTACCAACGACCGTCTTGTTCTTCAGATGGTTGCAGGCATATTCGAGGCCTATAGTGGTGTTGGCACACTTCTTCGTCAGAGCAGCCCTTTTTCGCAATTTTATCAGGCTCATTCTATGCTCACGCTCGAAGAAGTTGGCTCGGCTAAAAAGGCGGCTATCAGTGCTAGTCCCGTAGTCATGGTGACGTCCTCTACTAAATCTTCGGGTTTTGTTGATAATTTTGGTCAAAACCATACTCACGGTGGCGACAAAAATAGTCAAAAAAATAATGCCAGAAATCGCGAAGGCAAACACGGTGGTTCCGGAGGTGGTAACAATGGCACTGGGTCTTGGATTACCGGCAGTGGGCCACAACCCAACTGGTCCAGCCTGGTGATCGGTGTATTTTATATACACTTTTTGAGTCATTTTTAGTTAGTATTTTATCCATTTTGTTGATGTTCAGTGTAGTATTAGAGTCGTTTTTCTTCCTTTTGTGTCACAGCGATCAAAAATGGAGAAATGACGAAAAGAAGACGAAGTGAGCATAATTGAGATGGAATTGCACACTAAAAGGGTCAATAAATGAAGTCTAAGAAGTCCCAGGAAGTATAGAGGAGATCAAACGAAGTCCGGATGAAAAAAGGACGACAAAACGAAAATCCGCCAGAAAAACGCGATCAGCCATGTACTGGATGTTCGAAGTTGATTTCACGCAGTTTTTCAGCGCCTTGGCGCCATCTGAGGCTACCGACGCGGTATTTTTGACGTTTTGGGCCGAATTTGACACGTTTTCAGGGTCCAAAAGGGATAACTTTTTCTATCTACATAATTCCTAACCTTTGACCTAAAGGATTCTTGGGCTATAAATAGTCTCTACATCATTGGGGAATTCAATTTCATCCATTGTACATACAACACAACTCTAGGAGGCGAAGATTTGAGACCTAGTTCAAGTATTTTCTTTTTTTTCTTTTGCTTTGTTTATTTCAGTTCATGTATGGAGATTATATTAGTTCTTAGCGTGACTATGGCTAGGAGCTAATTAATTTGTTAGGGATTTCCTTGTGATTCTCTTGAAACTCTTATTCATGAATTAATACATTAGTTGATTTCTTCTTCACTTGCTTAAGATTTATTCAATAATTGCTTGATAATTAATTGATCACTAGTTATCACCTGGGCCAGTGGGCAGTGGCCCAATGATCGGTGTATTTTATATACACTTTTTGAGTCATTTTTAGTTAGTCTTTTGCCCATTTTTATACAAATATGTGTCGTCTTAGAATAAATTTTCTTTCTTTCGAGTCATAATGGTTTAAAGTGGCACATTGGTGAAAATGAGCGAAAAGAGGGCAGAAACAGAGGTTCCAGAACTCAAAAAACTAGAAATTTGGCAACCCGACGAAGCGAGCTGGCGCCAACCAGCCAAGAAGATCGAGGCGCCACCAAAGAATGCAGAGCCGCAGGAGTTTCGGCGTCGCGGCGTCGCGGCGGGAAATCTGCCAAATCCGAATGGGAATGGGCCAAGACCAAGAAGGAAAAGTTGTTGGACGTTTCATAGGCTATAAAAAGGACCTTTTTAGGTCAGATTTAAGGATCCCACTTTTTGGAGAATTCATCACAACTTGGAGATCAAGATTAGAGACTTTCTTTTAAGTAATTTCTTGTTCTTTATTTTATTTCTTTTTAGTTTATGTTGGATATTAGTTTAGTTCTTGGCATGTCTATGGCTAGGAACTAACTTAATTTAGGGCTTTCCATATCGAATCACTTGAAACTCATTCTTATGAATTAATGCATGTTTTGGTTTCTTCTTATTATTGTTGAGATTTATTCAATATTTATTTTGATTGCTTGGTAATTAATTGATCACTAATTATCATAACTTATATGATTTCTAATCGAAAGTCGAAAGGGGAGATTGTGAATATGGTATAGTTGAATAAACATGGGTTAAATCGTGGACGAAAGTACCCCGATACATGTGTAGCTTAATAGGTTATTGCTCTTAATCCTCCTTTATAGTCAATCTTGTCATCGAAAGATAGAAGGGTTCTATATTGGGGTTGAGTGTTTATATTACCTTAACAGGAGTATAAAACGACTTAGTTAACCTGCTATCTCAAAATAGAAGAAGAACCATAATTATTTGCATTAACAAGTAAGACGAGCGGATATTTGAGGAGATTTGGAAGCCCTATTTCCACCATATCTGAAGTAAAATAAAGTAATTTAGTTAGCATCAATAATCATAGTTATAAACAATTCATCAAATTATCGGTTATCAAATAGATACCATAGAATAGAGGTTGATAATCGGTCTTCTAGACTATGTTACTTGTCACGACACGTGCACTTGTATTTAGCGTATGCATAAATCGCGCATCAAGTTTTTGGCGCCGTTGCCGGGGATTGACGTAGTTCAATATCATTCTATCTATTCCTAATTTCTAATTTGGTTTTTATTTTTCTTTTTATTACTATATTTTTCTCTTTTATTCGTGAAACCGTGCGCCGTGATCCGTTTGTTGATTTTAATCTGTTGCAGGCATCTAGTTTATGCGAAGGAGAAGAGGAGCAGATACACTTGTTCCCTTCAACCCGAAAATCGAAAAGACTTGCAAGCAGAACCAGAGAAACAAACGAATTTTGGCCTTAATAGCAATGAGAGGCTTGCAGAACAACAATGAGATGAACGAAGGGTTAGGTGATCATCAACCTAACCAAAGGATGCCCCGGAGGTTACCAATGAATGTGGAAGAAAGGGTTCAGGTCCATGCTGAGAGAAGCTTGGGATATTATGTGCTGCCAAGGGTGAATGGAGCACAGACTTGCATCAGACTCCCAGTAATAGGAGCAAATAATTTCGAAATCAAGCCTGCAATCCTGAGTATGGTGCGTACATCGCTCAATTCGGAGGTTGCCATCTAAGATCCTCCTCATACGCACATAGCGAACTTCGAGTCAGGTGCAATTTTCAAATATAATGGCGCATCGACGCCGCCATCCGATTGAGGCTCTTTCCTTTCTCACTCAGGGATAGAGCAAAAGTTTGGTTGAATTCCCTGCCTACAGATTCTATATTCACATGGCAGAAGTTGGCACAGAAGTTCTTAGCAAAGTTCTTTCCACCGTCCAAAGCCGCTAAGCTGAGAGGGGAGTTGAACAATTTTCACCAGGCTGATGGAGTGTCACTCTATGAGGCTTGGGAGAGATTTAAAGATTTGCAGAGAAAGTGTCCACATCATAGCATTGAGCTGTGGAATTTGGTCCAAATTTTCTACAATGGGCTAAGTGGGACCACAAAAACCATCATTGACGCAGCTGCAGGTGGAACCTTCATGAGGAAGACAACACATGAGGCCCATGATTTGCTAGAAGACATGGCCATCAATAATCATATAACAGAGGACAGAGGGGTGAGTGAACCCCAGAGAACAAAGGTGCTGGCAATGAGAAATAAGCAGTAATGACTACACCCCAGCCTGTGGTAGAACAGAGAGTAGATGCAAAGAAGGAGGAGGTTACTGAAGACCGCCCTATGTTAGAGAAAGTTCCAACAGTCCCAGTGAGGGAATACACAGTGAAGATTCCTTACCCTCAGAGGTTGCAAAGGAAAGCAGTTGATAAGCAATTCTCCAAGTTCTTGGAAGTATTCAGAAAGCTGCACATTAACATTCCGTTCATTGAGGCATTGGAGCAAATGCCTACTTATTTTAAATTCATGAAGGAAATTCTTGGGAAGAAGAAGAAACTAGCTGAGTATGAGGCAGTGGAATTGACAGAGGAATGCAGTTCCATCTTGCAGAAGAAATTGCCCCCCAAACTCAAGGATCCAGGGAGCTTCACATTGCCTTGCACAATTGGCAGGGTGACATGTAACAGGCCCCGCAGTGATTTGGGGCCAAGATAAATCTCACGCCTTGTCCGCTTTCAAGAGGTTGGGTCATGAAGCCAAACCAACTACTGTGAGCTTGCAGTTGGCGGATAGGACAGTGGTGCATCCCAGGGGAATGATTGAAGATGTATTAGTTAAGGTGGGAAAATTCTTCTTTCCAGCGGACTTCCTCATCCTTGATATGGAGGAAGATGATGAGATCCCTATCATATTGGGAAGACCATTCTTGGCAACTGGGAGAGCCCTGATTGATGTGGAGAAGGGCGAGCTGACACTCAAAGTGGAGAATGAAGAGATGGTGTTCAAGGTGTTTAAACACATCGTTGAACCCCCAGTCATAAGCAAGTGTTTTGCAGTCAGCACTGTCAGCACATCGGTTGAGCCAACATAGGCCAAAGCAAGAGAAATAAGTCCGCCAGTACAGGTGAACAACGCTAAACCTTCTCTTGAGAAAAAGGAAAAAAAGAAAAACAGAAGGCGGAAGCGAAAAATGATTATGAAATGGATAGGCTGTGAGGTTAATTTACCCCATGCCTCTTGATAAGGAACTTGCGTCCGGCTAAAAGACGTTAAAGACAACGCTACTTGGGAGGCAACCCAAGGTTATTTTATTTTATGCAATTTAGTTTTAGTTAGAACAGTCTCACGGGAGGTATTGTTTGCATGTTGTGATGACAGGTATAGGGCCAAAAATTGGAGGACGAAACGTGAAGAAGAGAAAAAAATCGGCTCTACCACAGAGGTCGTGGTGCCGAATGCGAAGGCGCAGGAAGTTGGGTGCCACATACGAAGTTCGCAGGTCGCAGAAGTTTGGGCGCCGCGACGAAAAATCTGAAATTTAAAGGAGCCCTAATCCGATTTTCCCTTCTCCAAATCAAAAATCCAAAACCCTTCCTCTCTCCAAAACCCACGAAATCAGCCCTTTTACTTAAAAATCTTCCACAAACTAAACTCAATCACAACCAAAGTACTTAAATTCCTTACACCCTTAGTCATCTCAAACAACAACCCTCAATCCATCATTAGGAACAAGAAAATCTTGAAGAACACCGTCCAAGGTAACTTTTATCACTTTTCTTGAAATTTTCAAAACAATCAGGGTAGGTAATAGGTTTGGGGATGTGCTTTATTGGTGGATAGTGTGTGGTGTGTTGAAGTTTGGTGTGAAAATTTCGCGGAAGATTATACGTAGTGATCGTGGGGTGTTGTACCTGTGCTTTGAGTGAAGTTTGGGGGTTGAATGGTGTTGTAGTTTGTTGATTACGCTGTGTGTTGATTGGTTTGATTGATAGTTGTTGGGTAATATCACTGAAACAAAGAAAACGCTGCCGAATTTATCTAAAAATGTCTGCCAAAAAGAGGAGAGCTTTCACATCTACCTCCGTCCCTCAATATGATACTACTAGGTTTGTCAGTCAAAAAACAGAAGATAGAAATTACAAACTTAGTACTAGACCCTTGATCCCTGAGCGAGGAATGAAGTACCAAAGAGAGTCATTTGAGGATGGAAATGCCTATGAGCCTATTCGGGCAATGATAGAGGCCATGGGGTAGAAGAGATTTGTTAATCCGGAAAGAATAGTACCATAGAACACCGTAATGGTCAAAGAATTCTATGCTAACTTTCCGGAGAGGGTAAATGGTAGGTGCTTTGTGAGAGGACGATGTGTGTCGCGAACTGGCGAAGTGGTGAATGAGCTATTAAGAACAGCCGATGTTGAAGAAAGATGCGATGATCGAAGCTATTTCCGAACTTGGTCTAGAGACGCCAACAACATCGACTGGGATATCGTCGCAAGCACGTTATGCTACCCTGGGGCTGAGTATGATATTGCAAGAAATGGATCAAGAGGACTGAGCAGATGTCAGTTCAACAAAACAACCAAGGGTTGGTTATATTTCGTCAGTGCCCGCCTAATTCCATCGACGCACTTCACCAGAGTGTCAGCGGATAGAATAAAAATGATATATGGAATCATGGAAGGGAAGACGATTGATGTTGGGAAGGAGATATTGCAAAACATTGGAGAAACCAGTAGGTTGGTCACTACAGGTGGGTTGGGACATGGATCACTTATTTGCAGCCATGTTCCGCATACGGAGTCCCAACCCTAGCTATCGATACATACGAGAAGCGGCCAACCTCCCGTGTCATATGGGATAATGCATGCCTTCCCGTAACTCCCCTCCAAAGAGCAGCAGCATGAGACCAAAGACCAAAGACCACCAGCAGCAGCAGCAGCAGAGTCTGCCATGGATGAAGATGAGCCTGAGACAGAGGCTCAACATGAGGCAGGTAGCAGCCGCCAACAACCCCTGGAATTAGAACCCCCAGTACCTATAATGGAGCAGTTGCTCATGAACCAGAGGAGGATGATGCAGAGTTTTGACATAATGATACAAGGTCAACAGGACCTGAGGCAAGGACAACAAGAACTAAGGCAGGAGCAACAACAGTTGCACCAGAGATTTGATGAGATGAGTTCCTTGTTCAACCAGTGGTCCATGCATTATCCGCCGCCACCGCCACCACTTTAAACCAAGTTTGTAAGTTGTCCCGTTTTTCTTTTATTTTTTTTTAGTCTTGCACACATTGGGGACAATGTGTGATATAAGTTTGGGGGATGTTTTATTGTTTTTGAGTCTTTTTGATTTGTTTTGTGTATTTTTGAGTATTTTTTTAATCATATTTTTTTTAAAGATCATGCATGCTGTAGTTACTGAAAACGCCTAATGAAGTAAAAGTTGAATAATGCAATGGAATTAGAAGCAACCATCTGAACACTTAGGATAGATATGCCAAAAATTCATGAAATCAAACTATTTGGGGCATCTTGCTTGATTTATGCATTGTTAATGATTAAACCTATGTGTCTGCTTGCTTGCTATTTGAGGCGAAATAGTTAGGATATGCATGTTAGGGAGATGATTCAGACATTTCTTTGTTAACCCTTTCTTACCATTCTTTGCCTATCCCTGACATTACAGTTGAATCCCTAGTCAGCCCCATTGAGCCTAAAAATATGACCTTTCTTTGACACCCTATAATTCCATATTTGTGTCATAAGTGAAAAATTGAGATAATTGGAATATAAAGTGTTGAAAAGGAGAAAAAAGAGAGTGAATAATTTTGATGCACCCCAATGAAAAAATAATAATAGATAGACAAAAGCCTAAGTTTTGGGGTGCATGCTATTCATAATACACCTCATTCTCGCAAAATAAAAGAGGGGAAAAATAGGTATGAAGTGAAAAAGAAAATCAAAAGAAAAGGGAAGAGTTGAAGCAAAAGAACTTATGGTACGTAAATTGAGCCTAAATGCCTATTTTTTACCTACCCCTGCCTAAGCCTACCTTACAACCCTGAAAATCCCTGAAGATCTCTAATATGTGTATCCATGATTAGTGGAGAATAGCAAGTAAACATGCCATAGGATTTTGAAATTAACATGCATAGTTAGGTATTCTTACTTCCATTGAGCATGATTAAAGTGAATTTGCGAAATATCTGACTTGATGTGTTTAGAATGTTAAAAATACATGTTATATGTTCCTGCATATTATTCTGCTAACTTTCATGCTTTTCTAAGTAACAATGATGCAGCAAAGTGATCAATGTATTTGAGTCATTCTATTTTCTTTTCCTTCGTGTCTTTATTTCTTTCTTTTGATCTTTGCTCGAGGGCGAACAAATGTTAAGTTTGGGGGTATTTGATCGGTGTATTTTATATACACTTTTTGAGTCATTTTTAGTTAGTCTTTTGCCCATTTTTGTACAAATGTGTCGTCTTAGGATATATTTTCTTTCTTTTGAGTCATAATGGTTTAAAGTGACACACTGGTGAAAAGGAGCGAAAAGAGGGCAGAAACAGAGGTTACAGAGCTCAAAAAGCTAGAAAATTGGCAACCCGGCGAAATGCGTGGCGCCGCGTGGCGCCACCAACCAAGAAGATCGAGCGCCACCTACCAAAGAACAAAGAGTCGATGAGTTTGCCGCGCGCCAGATTCAGACCGCGGCGCCGAGGCGGGAAATCTGCCAAATCCGAATGGGAATGGGCCAAGGCCAAGAAGGAAAAGTTGTTGGACGTTTCATAGGCTATAAAAAGGACATTTTTAGGTCAGATTTAAGGATCCCACTTTTTGGAGAATTCATCACAACTTGGAGATCAAGATTAGAGACTTTTTTTTAAGTAATTTCTTGTTCTTTATTTTATTTCTTTTTAGTTTATGTTGGATATTAGTTTAGTTCTTGGCATGTCTATGGCTAGGAACTAACTTAATTTAGGGCTTTCCATATCGAATCACTTGAAACTCATTCTTATGAATTAATGCATGTTTTGGTTTCTTCTTATTATTGTTGAGATTTATTCAATATTTGTTTTGATTGCTTGATAATTAATTGATCACTAATTATCATAACTTATATGATTTCTAATCGAAAGCCGAAAGGGGAGATTGTGAATATGCTATAGTTGAATAAACATAGGTTAAATCGTGGACGAAAGTACCGATACCGCAGTAGCTTAATAGGTTATTGCTCTTAATCCTCCTTTATAGTCAATCTTGTCATCGAAAGATAGAAGAGTTCTATATTGGGGTTGAGTGTTTATATTACCTTAACATGAGTATAAAACGGCTTAGTTAACCTGCTATCTCAAAATAGAAGAAAAACCATAATTATTTGCATTAACAAGTAAGACGAGCGGATAGTTGAGGAGATTTGGAAGCCCTATTTCCACCATATCTGAAGTAAAATAAAGTAATTTAGTTAGCATCTATAATCATAGTTATAAACAATTCATCAAATTATTGGTTACCAAATAGATACCATAGAATAGAGGTTGATAATTGGACACTAATCCCTGAGGACGATAACTCGGTATTCTAGACTATATTACTTGTCACGACACGTGCATTTGCATTTAACGTATGCATAAATCGCGCATCACCCAACAGTCCCTACAACCCAATAGTTTCACCGTCAGGCCACTGGGCTGCCCAACAACAGTTTTCTCGGCCCATTCCAGTTTGGCCCAGTGGTTTTCGCCCCAATTCTGGGCAGGGGCACCAAACAGGCGTGCTTGGGCCCCGACCTCCTCAGGCCCATCACGCAGCGGGTCCCACCCCTATCGACATTGAAACCACGATGCACACGTTTGGAATAAATCCTTCGGACCCAAATTGGTACATGGACACCGGCGTCACGACTCACATGACGTCTGACTCATGTACTCTCTCGTCTTATTACAATTTGAGCAACAATTGTGGTATAATTTTTGGTAATGGTAATTCAATTTCAATTTGTGGGTATGGTCATAAAACGTTGTCTCCCCCCAATCCACCCCTTATTTTGGAAAATTCCCTTCACGCTTCTTAATTGATTAAAAACTTAGTGTTTGTCCGTAAATTCACCATCGATAATTCTGTTTCTGTCGAATTTGATCCATTTGGATTTTCTGTAAAATATTTCAAGACGAGGAGTCCTCTCATGAGGTGTGATAGTAGGAAGATCTATATCCTATCACACAAAGTTCCGTTTTCTCCAGTCACGCATTGCCATCAACTTTTGCCGCTCTGGCTCCTTCATTGTGACATGCTCGTCTAGGTCATACAGAGTCATCTATTTTGTCTTCCTTAGATAGAGGCAATTTTATTTCTTGTAAGGGTACGCGTAGTACTCCGAATTGTCAATCTTGTTCTTTAGGAAAAAATATTAGTTGCCATTCGTAGACTCTAATTCTCATACTTTAATGCCATTTGATATTATTCATAGTGATTTATGGACATTTCCTGTTCTTAGTTTGTCATCGGTATTATGTTTTCTTTTTGGATGATTATTCTAAATTTTTATGAACTTTTCCGATAGCGAAAAAATCTCAAGTTTTTCCATCTTCCTAAAATTTAGAGCATTCATTATAACTCAATTTGAACGGAAAATAAAAAATATTTAATGTGATAATGACAAAGAATATGACAATGGGGTGTTTCGGGAATCTTGTGCTAATAATGAGATAAATTTTTATTTTCCTTGCCCTCATACGTCTTCACAAAATGAGAAAGCCGAACGCAAAATTCGTACCATTAATAACATTGTCCGAACTTTATTGATTCATGCTTCCGTACCCCCGTCTTTTTGGCGTCATGCTCTACAAATTACTACATATCTTTTTAACATTCTTCCTTCCATAGGTTTGACATATTCGTCTCCTCTTCTAATTTTATTTAATAAGACTTATTCGTATTCACATCTTAGGGTCTTTGTGTGTTTGTGTTATCCACTTTTTATGCCCACCACAATTAACAAACTTCAGGCCCGGTCTACCCCTTGTGTGTTTTTGGGTTATCCGTCAAATCATCATGGTTACAAATGTTTTGATTTATCTTCTAATAAAATTATCATTAATCGTCATGTAATTTTTTATGAATCCCAATTTCTGTTTAATAAGGTAAGTAATTCAGCGCTTAGTTCGTATATGTTTTGGATGATGGGATATCCCCGTATCTTATTCACCATTTTTCGGACGTGTCCCACATCCCAAATCCGCTAGCGGGCCCACTGGCCCCACTGAGTCATTGATACCTATTGTTTCTAGTGTCGAAACTGGACCAGTTTCGAGTGAATTCACTGGACCAATTTCTGCAATTGGTCCAGTTTCCCAACCCAATCTGGCGCCGATCCACTCCAAAGCTTTGCTCGCGTTCGATTAGGCGTGAGCCCACCATCGCTAACGATCCGTCCCGTGTCTAGAATTTTCCCAAAATCCACCTATTTCTTCCTCGTGTCATAGGCCGGTCACTCGTAGTCAACAATATATTTTTAAATCAAAAAGTCATTTAAATTTAAATGTTCTTAAATCCTCTTTACCCCGTAACCCCGTGTCTGTTTTAAATGACCCGAATTATAAAATTGCTATGTCCGGCGAATATGATGCTCTTATTGATAATAAAATGTGTGAGTTGGTACCACATTCACTCAAAAAAAAAAGTTATTCAATCCACTAGTGCAACTGAAGGTGCGCAACCTCTTCTGAACCGGAACAAGAAAGAGCGCCGGTTGGGCTGGTCCAAACCAAGAAATACATGGGACTTTTGGGCATTGCTTGGGCTAAGTAAAGCTTGAGTCGATTGTTGTAAAGACTGGCTACTAGACAACAATTTGTGGCACCATATCCTACCTATCCCGAAGGGAAGTCTCATTCGTGGGTGTTAATTTATTCGGTCTATGTGGATTTTTGCTCATAAGACAATTCTGACGGTTTCTTTGCGAGGCATAAGGCTCGTTTTGTCGGTGATGGTAAGACTCAGCAGGTTGGTGTGTATTGTGGTGAGACATTTTGTTCGGTGGTCAAGCCAGTTACCATTCGCACGGTGCTCAGCTTGGCCGTTTCGAAAGCATGACTCATTCATCAGTTAGATGTGAAGAATGCTTTCTTACATGATGATCTCAATGAGATATTATATATGAATCAACCTTTGGGGTTTAGGGATCCAAAACATTCTCATCATGTTTGTTTATTGAAGAAGTCCTTGTATGAGCTTAAGCAGTCCCCACGGGCTTGGTATAAGAGGTTTGTAGACTATGTTTCGACTATTGGGTTTTCTCACAGCGTAACTTCTAGGGATGCATTATTATAGAATATTATAAATAATTCAATAATTGCAAATGTCAAAATATTAATCTCCATTAATAATAATACGAATGTGTATAAAATACATTTATCTTAATATAAATTATCTCTAGGACATAAATATACTTTCAATAAATTGACATTTCATAAATTCAGGGAGGTAATCTACCGATTAACTAAGTGGATGAAAATTATAGAAGAGTAGAGTTCTAATCTAGTAGAAACAAAAACGTCAAGTGTTTTCTTTTTATTTTCCTAAGTTTTGGTGGATAAAATTACTCGATATACAGGTATTTGGTGAAACAATCAAAATGCACTCAAATTTACCTGACCACAATTATTATAAAAATAACTTAGATTTCTTTCCTTTTGCATTTTGTAATAACGAAAAAACAAAAAGTTTTTTTTTTTGATTAATAAAAATTGCTTTTATGGCTCGGAATGAACCTTTATATGACGAGAAGGAATAGCTAGATTTCCCCTTGAAATGGACCATAACCTAATGGTCCATATAGGTATAGGCGTACAGCGATAATATGCCAATCTCAAAAGCATCAGTGAAATAAGAAATTGGCTTGACATTTACGTTTGAACTTTGTTATTATCGTTATATATATAACATAGCGGTCCATGGATAGCCAACTATTTATTAATGCATAATTTGGCTTTGTTCCTTTATTTTCAGTGTCAGTTTTCTTTTGCCCTTTACCTTTTATTAGTGGCTAGGAAGGATCCAATCTCTCAATCTGATCACAACTAATAATTGAAATAATCCATAAAATCAAAATCTTGGCAAGTTTTAAGCTTAGGGCAATTGAAAATTTCTAAATCCAAAGTTGGGAGAAAATCCATTAATGGGGAACACTCTCTACCAGGATTTATTTTTATTTTTACGCTTAAACCAAGATCAGGACTCTAATATGAAGCTCTAGTTAAAGGTGGAGGAATTTTATCCATCTTACCACAAATCCTCAGAGATTCTGAGTTGCATTGTTTTTGTCACTTCTAAATGAAAGTAACAAAAGAAATCACTTTCATGTCAATAGGTTATTAATTACGTCTTATGAGTAATTATATATCAAGGACCACATGATCATGTGCATATATTGTCCTAAAGCTACTATAGGGCCAACCGGCCAACACACTAATTTGTCTTGTGATCTAGTTCTTATATATCTTCAGACATAAGTGGGGAGTAGATGACAATTGAGAATTGACATTTCAGTTAAGCAACAAGTCTAGGCATCCACGTTTTGTGCATGACAGATATTAATGTGAAAATATCCCCTTAGATCACTAGTAGATTTTTTATCATGTTTTTTTCCAGAACATGATTAATGTTTTAAAAAACAAAATTGCTACTTGTTCATGATGTGAGTTGTGTGGCTAGCTAATGCCTTGATAGAACAGCATTTGTCCTTTACATATTGAAACACTTATGTATGTAAAATGTCCTTTTGCGCTTTACACTTTGAATTGTTTGCCCAATATGTCTAAGAATATCTTGTTTTAAGTTTTGTTTTATTGATTTACGTAAATATATATATATATTTACTTTGCTACAAACTAGGTAACTAATCAATCATAATTACAAGAGAAATATAATTCTATCTAATATAGGAGATGTACAATTAATTATTGTGAAAATATTCTATTACACCCCATGATTGAAGCGGGAGACAGATATCTTTGAGGCGTCGAAAGTCTTCAAATAAAACCAGCGGAAGACCTTTTGTAAAAATGTCGGCAACCTGATAACGTGACGGGACATGTAAGACACATACTTGTCCACGAGCAATCTTTTCGCAAACAAAGTGAATATCCAGCTCAATATGTTTAGTGCGTTGGTGGTGAACCGGATTCTCTGTGAGATAAATTGCACTAACATTATCACAATAAACCAATGTCGCCTTCGGAACCGGACAATGGAGCTCTAAAAGAAGGTTTCGTAGCCAACAAGATTTAGACACCACATTGGCAACTCCTCGGTATTCTACTTCAGCACTGGATCTGGACAAGGTTGATTGCCGGTTTGAGGACCAAGAGATCAAATTGTCACCAAGAAATACACAATCACCATATGTGGAGTGTCTGGTATCCGGACAACCACCCTAAGCGACATCTATGTATGAAACAAGAGTGATTGTCGAAGACGGATATAAGTGCAAGCCATGATCGAGAGTACCTTGAATATAACACACAATACATTTGAGAGCATGTATGTGATCTTCCATCGGGTTATGCATGAATAGACAAACATGTTGCACAATATAAGCGATGTCGGGTCTCGTGAATGTGAGATACTGCAGGGCCCCTGCAAGGCTGCGGTAATGTGATGGATCGGCATATGGATTGCTGGAAGAAGCACTCAACTTCGGTTTAGTGTCAACTGGAGTGCCAAACGATCTACATGATGATATGCCAACACGTTCAACAATCTCTGCTGCTTACTTCTTTTGTGATAAAAATAAATCACCTGCATGACGTGTCACATCTATCCCCAAGAAGTAACTCAGTGACCCTAGATCTTTCATTGCAAACTCAAAGCCAAACAGTGACATGATAGACTTATGAAGGGCATCAGATGAGACAGTTAAGATAATATCATCCACATATAAAAGAATGTAAGCAATATCATTACCCTGACGATAGATGAATAGAGAATGATCAAATCTGCTGTTAGAAAACCCAATATGTGAAAAGTAATCTGCAAACCTCTTGTACTAGGCCCTAGGAGCTTGTTTGAGCCCATATAATAATTTCTTCAACAGACACACATGATTAGGATAAGTAGGGTTCTGTACCCTATGGTCAGATACATGTACACTATTTTATTGAGGTCTCCATGCAGAAAGACATTTTTGACATCAAGTTGATAAAGCGGCCATGCCTTCAAAAGAGCTAGACTGAGGATCGTCCTGATAGTTGCCGATTTGACCACTGGACTGAAAGTCTCACCGCAATCCACACCAACATGTTGAGTCTTCTCATCACCTACAAGACAGGCTTTGTGCCTCTCAAATATACCATCAGATTTTTCATTATGACTAAAAATTCACATAGACTGGATCACATTAACATTAGGGGGACAAGGCACCAAATCCCACGTCCTGTTATTAATAAAAACATTAAATTCATCATCCATAATCATTTTCTAACTCGGGACATTAAGGGAAGACACGAGATTACAGGGCAACAGTGACTTGGCAATATGGGTGTGAAGTCCATATTTTTTGTTTGGCTTAAAAATCTCGTGTTGAGTATGAGTGACAGGTCGTTGGGCCAAAATTAGAGTCGAGCTGGACGAGAGTTACGACTGCCCGATAGTGGACTGACAAGGATCGACTTAGGTAGTAGGCCGAGGGCGGTGGGCCGCTCGATCCGAATGGTAGGCGAGACCAGCTGATCGCCGCCACTAGCTCTCTCAACAGATGGCACAACGAGAGGCTCAGCTAGGCTAGCAGCCGCGAGGCTCGGTAATTAGGTCGAGACACCGGGATACGTTTGGCCTGTTTGGAAGGCTAATTTATGAATCAAATATTGGGGTATGCTATCGTCACGAAATTCATAGGTAGGAGGCCCAGAACGATATAATTTGGCAAAAGGGAAATTCGAAATATTTATAACCACGATGATTTGACGGATATTCCAAAAAAAATACACGGAGTTTACCGGGGTTGAAGTTATTGATGGTAGTAGAAGGAAAAAGATGATAACATAAGCACCCGAAAACCCTGTAAATGAGAATATGATGGGTCCCTTAGGTATAAAATTTTGAGTGGGGATTGGTAGACTATTTGTTTGCTTAGAAGTATGTTCAAAAGATAGGTTGTCATTTGTAACGCATGATGCCAAAAAGATGGTGGTAGAGATGCATGGACAAGTAAGGTTCTAACAATATTGTTAATGGTTCAAATTTTTCTTTCTGCTTTCCATTTTAAGATGATGTATGTGGACACGAGAGACGAAACGACAAATCATTAGTTTTACAAAAAATTCAAAAGGGCCCATTAACAAATTCTCTACCATTATCACATTGAATATTTTTATTATCCCGTTCAAATTGAGTGCGAATGTATGCTCTAAAGGATAGAAATGTGAAAAAAAACTTGTGACTTTTTAGACAAAGGAAACATCCACAAAAAATTAGAGTAATCATCCAACAACAGAAGATAATATTGATGACCCGAAGAACTCAAAACGGAAGATGTCTAAATATCACTACGAATGATATCAAAAGGCATAACAGTACGAGACTTAGAAGCAACAAAAGGCAACTTAACATGTTTTCTAAGAGAACACGAGTGACAAACATGAGAACTACGAGGTCTAGTATACTTAATAAATTTATTTTATTTAAGGGAAGCAAAAACAGGTGCTCCCGGATGACCCAAATGTTCATGCCATAAAAAAGAAGCTAAAACTGCAAAAGTGGATAGTAATTTGACTTGATATGTGGTTGTGGTGATTAAATAAAGTTCGCCTCGACTATCACATCTCATTAGACACATCCCCGTATGAAAATCCTTCACGGAAAACCCAAAAGGATAAAATTCAACATAAACTCAATTATCAGTGGTAAATTTTCTAACTGAAATCAAGTTTTTAATAAATTGAGATGCGTGAAGGATATTATTCAAAATTAACGGTGGGTTCGTGGGAGACAAATTTGTAGTACCATAACCACGAATTGGAATTGAATGACTATTTCCGATAATTATACCACGATTATTGCTCAAATTAAAATCAGGCGAGAAATTACCTTGTGAGGATATCATATGAGACGTTGCACCGGTGTCCATGTACCAATTTGCATCGAGCGAAGTAAGCCCAAGAGTGTGCATCGCGACCTCAATATCTGTCGGGGTCGCCACTGCCGAGTGGGCTTGCTGCCACTGGCTCGACAGTGGCCCAAGGATTCCCGCACCGGATTGTTGGGTCTGCTGGCTAGTCCGTTGTGCTTGGCCCAATTTCCCATGGGGAATGGGAAGGGAGGCACGACCCATCGCTGTGCCCACTGCACAAGTCCACTACTCACCGGGTTGGCCGCCACTAAGACGGCCGTCGCCGCAGCCGCCGCCTGCTACCACTACCGCCATCTCCATCATGGCAGTTGCCGCTGCCTTTTCCACCACCACAGTTTTTCTCTTGTTACCGTCATTTCGGCCTTTCTGGCCACAATTTGGTGGTAAATTTTCAAATTGTGACAAATTCTTATCGGACGGAGCGACAACCAAGGCGGAATTTGACACGGTGGCTATTTTAGGAAACCCCATTTCTTCGAGGATGAGCATTGAACGTGCTTGGTAGAATGACGAAAGAGGATTGTTTTGACGGATGAGCGTACCTACTCCATTATATGCGCCAGTAAGGCCGAAAATCATTTGTAACACGAGCCGATTGTTAGTTACAAGTGCCCCAACGTTCTTTAGTTGGTCTGACAGAACCTTGAGTCGTTGACAGTATGCTGACGCATTGGGGAAATTCGCCATAGCAGTGGTGGAAAATTCCTGATCAAGTGTGACGACCCTGGAATTCTTATTGTCTTGGAATATGTCACATAAATGTTTCCAAGCTTCCACAACTGTGGAATCAGGCTCAAGAATAGTATGTAGTAAATCACTCGAGATTGTGGTGTAGATCCACGGGAGGACCGTTGCATCAAGGGTCAACCATAATTCCTTCTCATCATCGATCTTTGACAGCTTTTCCTTACATTTTTCCGACAGAATTATGTGATGGATAACCCAGTGTGAGCGACAATGGATTTTAAAGAGTTCTGCCATGTCGCATAATGTACGTTTTCCATCCCAAGAGTGATTGAGATATGAGATTTGATGTTGGTGACAGCAAGGGCTGGGTGAAAATTGGATTTCGAGTCAGACATGATTGTCAGATGGAGAAGGGAGGTCGACGGCGCAAGGAGGAGGGGGGAGGGTGACGGTATTGAGAGAAAAGTTTAGGGTTATGATCTTTTCCTAGAATCTGATACTATGTAGGAAATATTCTTTCTTGATTTCATTCATTAATGATTTACAATATATATAGTGTTACATAAATATTTACTTTGCTACAAACTAGGTAACTAATCAATCCTAATTACAAGAGAAATATAATTCTACCTAATATATAAGATGTACAATTAATTATTGTGGAAATATTCTATTAGAGTATGTTTTCCTAGAATAAAGAATTTGATGATATTGAACAAAAGTATACAAGCTTATGTATTGATAGTTAAACAATTTTGTTACATTTATATTTTTTTATGGAACTTCCGCCCTTGTATGGAGAGTTGCATTTCGTCCCACCATAAACAACGATAAGATTATCTCCATGTAATCTATAAGTCACGAGTTTGAATCGTAAAGTCGACTATGAAAGCTTGCAGTAGCAGGGGCGGACCTACATGGTGGGGTGGGGGGCACGTGCCCCCGTTATCTCTGGAAAAAACTCTGTATATATATATGCATATACCTTGAAGAACTACCATATATTTTAAGAGGTCCCCTCAAACATATCTGCTGAAGTGAGTTAGTTGGTCAGCATGCCCCTTAGCTCCTTGAGCGTAACCACCGACCCAAGTTTGAGTTCGGACTACAACATTTTTTTTAAACTGATAGTTAAAAAAAGAACAAAAAACGTGTTGCTGGCAGGTTTCGAACAGGGAACCTAACGTGTAAAACTTGAGACCAAACCACCCGGCCAGCGAGCAAGCTCTAAATAATTATATCATTTCATTTATATGTATTTTACATGGGTTCTATGGTTCTATGCGTGTTTAACAAAATTCAAATGATGCGGTGTTGCATGCCACTGTGATTAGCGACGGACCCAGGATTTGAAGTCGATGTTTCGACTAACATGCCCGTCGTCTTAAATTTCTGGGTCCGCCTCTTTGCGGATAGACGACGTACATCACACTCCTTGAAATGGTGCCCAAACCATCAGTGGCGGAGCGCCGAGGGGTTTCATCCGACCCTCCATGGTTAAAATTATTTTTTATATATATATAAGAGATATTGAACCCCTTTGGCTTCTTCGTATGCTTACTTTTTTATATTTTGAACCCCTTAATGGAAATCCTAGCTCTGCCACTGCTAACCATACGCGAAAGTGAAATGTTTCGTGCAAGAGCTGTCTTTTTATAAACAATATGCTAGCTTTTGCAGATTACTAGCAACTTGATGAGTGACTCCTCTATTCTAGTTCTTCTTATTTTGTTTGAGAATCTGGAATGAGACATTCTTACACTTTTTTTTTTTATATTGTTACATTGCAGATTAAGAACTTTTCACTGGACATACTAAAAAGAAGCTCAAAAACATGGGTGCCTACACTGGTTAACGAGCTTGATACAATGTTTGGAACTTTTGAATCTGATGTCTCAAAGTCCAACTCAGCCTCTCTTCTCCCTACTATGCAAAAATTCCTCTTCAACTTCTTCTCCCTCACTCTCCTCGGCGTCGACCCGTCAGCCTCACCGGAGATCGCTGACTCCGGATTCGCCCTGATCGACACATGGCTAGCTATTCAACTAGCCCCTACTGTCAGCATTGGCCTTTTTCAACCCCTAGAAGAAATCTTTGTCCACTCTTTTAACTACCCTTTTTTTCTTGTCAAAGGTGGTTATGAGAAACTCACTCAATTTGTGAAAAATGAAGCTAAGGAAGTGTTAAATAGGGCACAAACAGAGTTTCAACTCACTGAACAAGAAGCCATACATAACCTTTTGTTCATTCTTGGGTTCAATGCTTTTGGTGGATTCTCCATTTTCTTGCCAACCCTTTTGGGAAATCTTGGAGATGAGAAAAATGCGGAGTTGCAAGAGAAACTGAGAAATGAAGTGAGGGAAAAAGTTGGTGTAAAGCAAGAAAACTTGAGTTTTGAGAGTGTTAAAGAAATGGAACTTGTTCAGTCTTTTGTTTATGAAACACTTAGGTTGAGTCCACCAGTGACAAATCAATATGCAAGAGCAAGAAAAGATTTTAAGCTGAGTTCACACGATTCAGTATATGAAATCAAGAAAGGTGAACTTCTTTGTGGGTACCAACCATTAGTGATGAGAGATCCAAAGGTGTTTGATGAACCTGAAAAGTTTATGTTGGAGAGATTTACAAAGGAGAAAGGGAAAGAATTGTTGAATTATTTGTTTTGGTCTAATGGTCCACAGACTGGGAGACCTAGTGAATCAAACAAGCAATGTGCTGCTAAGGAGATTGTTACTCTCACTGCTTCAATGATTGTGGCTTATATTTTTCAAAGGTATGATTCAGTGAGTTTCTCAGGTGGTTCACTCACATCTGTGAAAAAAGCCAGTTGTTGAGTCTTTGGCTGTGGCAGCTAATTAAGGTTGCTAGACATGTTGAAATAAAGTCATCTGTGGCTTTTTCTCCCCTTTTGTGATATGTAATGGAATGTAATTCACAAGTAAAAGTTCAAAAAGAGTATTTTTTTATTCTGACTGTTGTCTTATCCTCTTATAACAACGAAGGTATCACATGATTCTAATTTGGCGAAATACATGGATAGACACTTAAGTTGTCACCAACAGTCTTTTAAACACCTTAACTATCCGAGTGACCAGATAGACACCTCTACTCGGCCGAAATGTGCCTTGTGTCGTGGCTGCCAAAACATAGCTTCAAATTTCTATCTGTTGAAGATTCATCACTCTTTCAAAATTCAAAATTTTCTTTTAGTAAAACCTATGAAGGTAGCAAAGAAGGAACGAGAAAATAGTGAACAACTGCCAAGCCTTGGCTGGAGAAACATGCCCAGAAAAGTCTCTTCAACTTCCAAATTTGAAGCTTTCTGGTTCATATTCACAAGCACTTTTTTGTATAGTAGAGGTATCTATCTAGTCACTTGAGTAGTTAAGGTGCTTAAGTGATCATTGGCAGCAGCTTTAAGTGTCTATGTATGTATTTCGCCTTCTAATTTCTATAGAAATTTAATCACCTTGAAGATTTACTTTAATGCTAAACTTTGTGGGGTTGAGGGTTAGTTCACTTGGTGAGCTCCATGCCTTTCACAATTGAGGTGGAGGTTTCAAACTGCATTAGCGTGGCATCCCCTTCTCCTCTCTCCCTTGATGTAATAGAAGATTGTTTTTTATAAATGCATTATTTTGAACTCTGACATAGTCTTGCGGCTTCAAAATGCATCTGCTCCCCCCCCCCCCACCCACCACCCTCTCCCCTTGGTTTTTGGTCTTTAGCAATTGAAGTTGATACGTATATATGATGGTGTTTGACTAGACGAAGTTTAAAAAAAGAGCAAGACTTTTGGAACATTAGAAGTATCCTTGAAACTTGTAATCTCCATTCTTAAACATGTCATGATGCTTCTATGACAATAAGAACATAAGAAATGAAAAGTTTTTTAAAAGAGTTCTCGAATATGTAAAAGTATCGTTTTTAACGGGCTAAAAGGAAGAACCGAAACATAAAATAAACAAGGGACTAATGAGTACCCATACAAACTCCACGCCAATGATGAATTCAGTCATTTGTGACATACAAAAGTTATACGATGAATAAAGGAATGGTCCGATGAAGCCTCCATTTCCGTCTGTTTTTCTAACAAAACCCAACAAAATCTGGCACTTTTCCTAAAAGCTGCAAAATATATCATTATTTTGAAAAAAGATACAGGGTTGCTAGATTCTAGTATGAAACACCAAATCTTCAAGAGGACCTCTGTGCCACCAGGAGTTCTATGATCCCCTCAGATTATGTTATACCAAGATACAGTTAAACATAACCTTTTTTTGTCACAACAAGTTTTATGATCCCCTCATATTATGTAATACCAAGATAGACTCAATCAAAGAGTAGCATTAAAGCAGTTCAAGATCCACCAGTAACTACATAGAATGTGTGAATGACACAAGAGGTAAATTACCTTTTCATTTCATGCTCACAAGTCATAAAGTACCTGGCTGCTAATGTAGGAAACCTCTACGTAGACACCAAACAATTCAAGGGTTTCTCAAAATCATTGAAATATTAACCAAAATATCTTGATATATGGATAGTTTCTTTCCACTACAAAAGGAATCATTCAGAGTGATGTTTGCCAAGTCTGGTATTCCACAGGTTCCTTTGGCATGCATTCGCAAAATGAAGCTATGGGATTCACAAAAGGAAATTACCCATGAGAACTGTGAACTTTCTTAATTTGAGTGTTGAATCTTTAATTACTGACGGTTGTCTTGCGCACAGTCGACTACTCGGCCCGCTACAACTAATAAGCACAGGTGTCCAATAAATCTACCCACCAAGGTTGGAGTAGATGGGCTCAAACTGAGTGTTGCAACTGAGATTCGAAATTTGGGTCTCCAGGTTGTAACTCTTATGCCTCAATCACTCACTCATCCCCTAGGGGACAAATTGAAGGTTATTCTTATTTGGTGCAATCTTGCGCTTCACTCTTACGGTCTGTAGAGGTCTATTAAGATGATGTGGTCCATTTATTTATGTTTGCTACAATTACAAAATCAGCCAACTACTAAGTAGCAAATTTGTCTCAGATTGTCCACCATTCTTATCACCACAGTAGATTGTTATGAGAATCATTGAATTTAACAGTTCTTTTTCCGCTGCTTCATGCAGCCATAGTTATGGTGTAAATTCATAGGATATTAGTCGTAGTCCTAGAATCTTCTATTTCTTTTTATCTTTTCCTCAGCTGTTTAAATAATGTTTATAACCGCAGACAACCCCTGAATTTTGCACTTCTCTTCCTCAACTTAAAGCTCTCTTCTTGGTGAAAAATCTAAAAGAGGAGGGTAAAATTTCCTTCAAACTGAACAAATGAACGCTTAAACAGAAATTGTTCGCTTGTTATATATTAGCTGCTCCTTCTAGGGTGACGTTAATACAGTCTTAAATGCTAGCTCGTAACGTTATTGGGACTTTTAGAACAAAGTTCAATCAAGGCACACTTACATTAAGGAAAAGCGCATACAACAACAACAACTACATACCATCCCACAAGTGGGGTCTAGCGAAGGTGGAGAGTACTCAGACCTTACCTTACCTTGTGTGAGGTAAATAAAGGCACATAATTAAGAAAAAAAACACATATAATGCAGAAGAGTTAACAGTCTTATAGATAGCAGAATTGAAAATAATTGAACTTTTGTAAAGTATGAAGTAAGAATAATATCAATCAAGTACAAAACCATCTTGAATCTCTAATTCAGATGCAAAGATGTAAATTTTTGTTTCTAATTCAGATCTCTTGACTAGTTTTCTTATACTAATTTTAATTTCCTATTTCTGAGCAGCAATGTATTTATCCATATAAATTTGCTTGACTAGGTTTTTTGTTCTCTTTGGTGTTTTTCCTGAAGTGCCGCTTAAGTTATGCAAATCCCTAGTTTGAAGTTTGTAGCAGTTTTTGGCTTAAGCGCACCTTTGATAATATTACCATACTATTACCCTATTATGAGAGTCTTAAGGTGAGATTTCCACCTGAACTTCTTAAAGGACAAAATGCAAAATTTTCAAAACTCTATTTAAGGGGAACCAAAACATCTTCAAGTCAAAAAACATTTGCATGGAACAACAAAAAGGAGAAGGAAAAAAAACACAAATGGCAGGACACATTTTTTTTTTATTTACTTTATTATTCTTGTTGAGTTCTCCCACATCGGTGGGATAAGTGGTCGTTGGTCTTCTTATATGGCTTGGGCAATCCTCCTCCCTACAAACTAGCTTTTGGGGTTGAGTTAAGCGCAAAATTCATTCTTTACATGGTATCAGAGCCAGATCCGTCCCAATTCATTATTTCCGATGTTTATTTTGTTCACGCTCCAGATGTTCAGTCTTGGGCGTGAGGCGGGGTGTTGAGTTCTTCCACATCGGTGGGATAAGTGGTCCTTGGTCTTTTTTATATGGCTTGGGCAATCCTCCTCCCTACAAGCTAGCTTTTGGGGTTGAGTTAGGCCCAAGATTCATTCTTTACAATTCTGAATGAGTAAATGGAAGAACAATTTATGGACTCCTTATCTTCTATTTACAGGTGAATAGAAAATAACAGGTATATGTGTAACTTACATCATCCAACAGCACACAGTCTCCGTGATAATCAACGTTACCTGCATCATAAAATATAATCAACGACGCGAAGACCGGAGAGAAAAGTTCAAGTGTTTTCACTAAATTAGTAACAAAGAAATTAATCTCAGCTTCTTCTAAGACATTTGGAAAGAAAGGAACAACTGAAGAACACTGGCGAATTCATATATAAATTTTGGGCACATGAACCCATCGTCTCTCCATAAAGAAATTACATGTTGTTACCCATGCTACAAGAAGGCTAAATGATGCACTTAACTGAATGTTTAGTTATTTACCTCGAAAACTAGGGATCAATTCCCACTTAGTAAATATTTTCGTTCTTGTTTTTCGAGTGGTGCATTCATGTTCTAGAAATCATAATTCGCCTCTACTGAAGAATGACATGCTGACTGCAGTACTTCATAGGATCATGTTTTTCTTTCTTTAATTAGTCAGACAGTGACAAATATATCATTAACGTAGAATCATTATTTAGCAGTTGAAAAAGAATTATTAGAAGGATTCTATAAATTGGTAGACAAACTAATCACCAAGAAATTAGCTCAATTCTTACATAAATACACACACAACCAAAATCAGGGAACAAACCTGAATATCTGTTCTGAGTAGTTACTATAAGTTAGTTGACCCTTTAAAAAGTAAGCACTCTCATCGTAATGAAATCTGATTGGGAAGACATTAATAATGAATTAAAAAGAACATACAAATTAGTTGAAGGGCCTCTATCTCTATTGCAAGGCACACAGATGCAATAACTCCAATTGCAACAAAAATATGAGTTGTCACCAAGAATCCCATTTTTGCTTTGGATCTAACACAACAATCTCTCTGATGCCTCTTATTCTCTGCAACCACTGCATTACCAATAAAAAGATTGGATTTTTATAGTTAAATAAACACCCCCACAAAAAAAAAACCTTTTTATTGGTAAATGGGAAGTTATTTCTTTGTAGATCAAAAGGGCACAATGCACACTAATCAATATTCACATTGTAGGTGTTTACGTCGGGTTCGTACACGCAACGAAATTTAAAAATTTATGTTTCAAACCCGACGACGGTCGAACTACAGTATGATATGCAATAAAAAATACAAACACAAAGTAATATGTAAAACTTCGATCGAAGACTTACATTGTTGTAGCTATCAGCCAAGCAGTTGAATCGTTGTGTTCTGTGTAGTCCGAGGGTGCACACACAAACCCTCGATTTGTAAGTTCTGGAAACTAGGATGTAATTTGCTAAGTCAGGAATGTCAGATTCTGACAGAGCTTCAGAAGAGATTGACCTCTCTTAGGTTTGGTATATCGAAATGAGAAGATGAGCCTCTTATTTATAGGATAAAATAAGAGCTCAAGGGTTTCAGTAGGGCGTGCCAGCAGTAAACAAATCGACAGGCCAATTGACCCGGCGGGCCCGTCACGGCACGGTCCTCGATGAGGCACCGCGGTCCTGAATAAAGGCATCCGGTCCCATCCTATTTTCTTCCCATTTTCCCATCTTTTAATGTCCCGGTCATCAACCGAACATATAGGTATCTCATTCTAATTACATCCTTCAATCGACGGAACCTTTGACTTAGTGTTACCCTTCAGACCTTTACATATCGTCACTAATTACATTATGATCTTCACGGAACTCCTAGACTGCGCCGGAAGACGAACCCAATATGTAAAGTTTAGCTACACAAAATATGTGAACTGAACCTATATGTGAGAAGATAAAATCCCTTTATTCATGACACACTGCATCAAGCTTAGGATCTGTCATGTGTCTATCCAAATGGCTTGATTATTATAACTCATCTATATTAGTTGACAACAGGACCATGTCACAGATATGTCCATTGCATTGGCCAATGACTTAGTCAACCTAATACCATATGAGTATCTGAGTGTTCACTCGAATATGTATTCAAGGAATGAATCCTAATCTTGGCTCACATACCACCTTTAATCTACTTCGTAATGCACCCAAAACAAGCTGCGTCTCAACCTATAAGGCATTTGAGCTTAGGACATGATCAAAGTACATTACTCCGTAAACAAGATGATATTGACCTCAAGTCTAAGGACTTTTATCTCCCACATGCCGATGACATTATATACATATAACAAAACAGTACATCAGCAGGGCATACCAATACTTCAATAAGTATCCATGTGTCCATCACGAGTTGTCATAACCCGTAGCAAGTGAGACATACTACATCCCCTAAGGATATGATGCAGACCACATGTCGACGTATCGCATATCATCTATATCCCAATTTTGATGATCATTAGTCGAGGTAATTTAAGAGTTATGCTATAACATTAATTCTCACATCATTAATAAACATGTAACCTCTAGGGATGCATTTATAGAATATTATAAACAATCAATTAATAATTCAATAAATGCAAATTGACATAATACTAATCATCATTAATATAAATACGAATGTGTGTAAAGTACATTCTGTCCTAATACAGATTGTCTCTAGGACATACATATACTTTCACACATAATTCTGAAATTCCTGAAAAAAATAATCAAGAATCAATTTGAACAGAGGTATATAATATGAATTTGATGAATACTGCAAGAACTGATTGAGAGATAGAAAATATATAGAGAGAA
This sequence comes from Przewalskia tangutica, assembly GCA_029844215.1. Taxonomy (NCBI): domain Eukaryota; kingdom Viridiplantae; phylum Streptophyta; class Magnoliopsida; order Solanales; family Solanaceae; genus Przewalskia; species Przewalskia tangutica. Next base: position 12,255,213 of record CM056732.1, on the reverse strand, counting down.
AGACTAACAGTTATGGAGAGAAAAAAAGAGAGAAGTTGAAGAAGCTGGATCCAAAGTAGAATTGTGGTGGATCAATATGTGTGACCAAAATTATTGAGGTAGTATTTAGAAATTTTATCTCAACGGGGATGAACGGGAGGCGTAACTGGTAAATTTGATGTCATGTGACCAGGAGGTCATGAGTTTATTAAGCCGTCAAAACAGCCTCTTGCAGAAAAGTAAGTTAAGGCTGCGTACATTAGATCCTTGTGGTCCGGACCTTCCACGGACCCTGCGCATAGTGGGGCTTAATGCACCGGTCTGTCTTTTTTAGTTTCTCAACGGAGTTAACTAGTCATTTTAGTTTGGATCAAAGGAGTATTAATTAAACAACAACAACATACCCAGTGAAATCCCACAATGTGGGGTTTGTGGAGGGTAGATTGTACGTAGATCTTACCTCTAGCTTGGTAGGTAGAGCGGTTGTTTCTGAAAGACCCTCGGCTCAAGACAAAACATAGGTACAAGCAAAGCAAGAGAAACGGTCAGACCCGGACAAGAAATTTAAAGCAGTATGAAAATGATGGTAGCCAAATCGAATAATCCATGATAGCGCAATCTGGAAAAAAAAAGCAGTAACTAATGCATGTAAATAGGATAAACAAAATACACTAAAGAATACAAAGGACACATAGCAGCAGAAATCAAACGACACGGACTATAAAGCAATATTGCGCCTACTATTATGATAGGCTAAGCAAGCCTACAATAATAACACTACAACTACCTTGTAAGCGTAAGTAGGACTACGCTCAACTACCTACTACTCTTCTACCCTAATCTGTGTCCTCCACAACTCCTTATCTAAGGGCATGTCCTCAGTAAGTTGCACCTACGTCATATCCCGTCTAATCACCTCTTCCCAATACTTTTTCGACCTACCTCTACCCCCGAACCCGTCCATAGCCAACCTCTCACACCTTCGCACTGAGGCATCTGTGTCTCTCCTCTGCACATGCCCGAACCATCTCAACCTTGCTTCCCGCATTTTATCCTCCACTGAGGCTATTCCCCACTCTGTCCCGGATATAATCATTTCTAATCATATTCATCCTTGGATGTCCGCACATCCATCTCATCATCCTCATCTCCGCAACTTTCATCTTTTGGATGAGTGAAGTCTTGATTGGTCAACACTCCGCCTCATACAACATAGTCAGTCTAACCACAACCCTATAGAACTTGCCTTTAAGTTTTAGTGCCACTTTTATATCGCACAAGACTCCAGATGTGAGCCTCTATTTCGTCCACCCTGCCTTAATATCATGTGTGACATCGTCATCAATCTCTCCATTCCCTTGGATAATAGACCTGAAGTACTTGAAGCTTCCTTTCTTTGAAATGACCTGAGTACCAAGCCTTACCTCCACGCCTTTCTCATGGTCGCTTTCGTTACTGAACTTGCACTTCAAGTATTTTGTCTTGGTCCTACTCAGCTTGAACCCTTTAGACTCCAAAGTCTGTCTCCAAACTTCCAGCTTAGCGTGCACTCCGCTACGAGTCTCATCAATCAGGACTATGTTGTCTGCGAATAACATACACCATGACACCTCCCATTGGATTTGTCGCGTCAGTTCATTCATCACCAAGGAAAATAAGAATGGGCTAAGAGTTGATCCCAGTGCAAATTCATCATCACCGAAAAATGCTCGAGTCTCTTTTCTTTATGCATACCACGGTCTTGGCTCCATCATACATATCCTTGATCGCCCTAGTGTACGCCACCGGTACACCTCTAACCTCCAAAAATATTCATAGAACCTCTCTATGAACTTTGTCGTATGCCTTCACGAGGTCGATGAAAATCATATGTAAGTCTCTCTTCCTCTCCCTATACTGTTCTACCAACCTCCTAAAAAGATGAATAGCTTCTGTAGTCGAGCACCCCGACATAAATTCAAACTGATTCTCGGAAATAGACACGCCTCTTCTCACCCTCATCTCCACGACCCTTTCTCAAACTTTCATAGTGTGGCTTAGCAGCTTGATACCCCTATAGTTATTGCAACTCTGGATGTCACATTTGTTCTTGTACAAAGGAATCATTGTACTCCACCTACATTTTTCGGGCATTCTCGCCCGTCTTAAAAATGACATTAAACAACTCAGTCAACCACTACACACGTGTCCTGTCTGCGCTCTTTCAAAATTCAACTGGGATCTCATCAAGCCCGGTCGCTCATCCCCTGCGCATCCTGCTAACAACACCTGTAACCTCCTCAACCTTAATGCTTCTACAATATCTAAAATCCCGGTACCTTCCGGATTGCTCCAGATCTCCCAACACAATGTCTTTATCTCCTTTTTTCGCTCAAGAGTTTATGGAAGTAAGACTGTCACCTCCGTCTAATATGCACATCATCCACCAGTACTTTGTCTTCCTCGTCCTTGATGCACCTCACGTTATCCAAACCACGGGTCCTCCTCCCACTTGCCTTGGCTAAATAAATAAATAAATAATTATTTACATTGTACATTATTTATTTATTTATATATTTTTGTACATTTCGATTATACATTTTGTGCATGAATTACAGTAGGAAAATGTATTTTCATTTTATCATATTTTAACAAACTTCTTTTCTAGGTTCCAATATTAAATTTTGCGCTTAGCATGTCAAGTATTAATAAATAAATGATAATTTGAGAGTCGAATACTGTGAGTTAACAATATATGTTGGAGTATGCAGAAATACGGGTAATTAGTCCCAAACATATGTTCGAGTAATTGTAAATTCCCATATATTCTGATATTTCCATATCATCGCTTTCTTTTGCTTTTCCTGATGGAAGATGATTATAATGCCAGAGGGCTGTGTCGTGTTTTAACTCATATCAGGGGTTTATATTGGTGAAAAGAAAATTGCTTCACATTTCAAAGTTTCTCTTACTACATATATCGTGCTAGTACATATAAGTGGATTTTATTGCCAATCATTGATACTCAACTATCAAAGGAAACACCCCAACTCCCACATTGTACTGCTATCATACTGCTTACTTTGTTACTAAAAGGAAACTGTTCGCAACTCTAAGATCCAAATGCAAAATCTTCAAGAATCAATCAAACTACAATTACTCAAGTGAAGAGTCCGCGAGAATAGCTTTAGCTAAGGGATACAGTTCGGAATTTCAGCAAATGAGTGCCCTTCAGCTCTTAGACTTGCCGCAAAACAAATTTAATTTAAACATTACATGAACGGCTTTATCCAGAAAGCTTGAAATTCTCCTGAAGAATAGTATGGCACTTGATCCTTTTAAAACAAGTTAGAACATCAAAAGCTGAATCTTGTAAGTATTCAAGAACGGAAATTAAATCAGAAAGAGAAGCAATAAGGTAAAACTCACCCCATAACTTCAGAAGTTGCTTACATTACAACAGGAATTTGTCAGGGGCCAGCCAGTAAACAAATAAATAATTGTCAGACAACGATCAAGATCTCTTCTCTTCTTTTTTTCTTCTTTTTAAGTGAAAAATAATAGAATTTCTTCCTATTCTCTTTCCAGAAGTAGAGGGAGGGGGAAATGGAACAATTGGTATTAGGAGGGGAAACTGGCTTTGAAAGAGATGTCCTACACTACAACAGCCGCCAAAACTTTAAAATGTGAAGGTTGGTTCAACATCCATCGCCCAGGCAAACTTTGCTAGAAGAGACTTGTTGAACATCTGCACGGAGAAACAACGATCAAAGCAAAACCACAATGCACGAGGTCAATTTCCAGTAAGAGAAGAAATTCATGGAAGTACACTTCTCCTTAAGACACTGTAAAAGAGGCATTACCTTTTCGATGGGAACCTCATGGCGCTTACACCATGCCACTGTGATCCTAGGATCCAGATAGTTAATTTTTGATGTGCCCAAAGCCACAGTTTTCAAGTCTTCTTTCGTTTCTATTTGCCTCTCTATGTTCTCTATCTTCACATTCGTTTGATCAATCTTTTTCTGTAATCTGCAAACATTACACTTAACATGTCAGCAACTAAAACAAAAGAATGGAAAAAAGTCTCCAGTTAAGGATGGCGATTGTACGCTTCAGGGGCCAAGGTCCTCTTTGTCTTGCCATCAGCGCCCTTCACTGGAGACTTCCCTTTTTTGGCCCGAGCCAGATCTACTTTGAATTCTTCTAAAAGAGCCTGATGAAAAGACAATTACAATCAAAGGTAAATAAAAAATTTACTTAGCTACAAGTTAACTGCAGGTAAAATATCATCAATAAACAATCCTCATCTATGTTGATAGAAAAAATAGCCTCACATTATAGAAGGTACCTTATCATAGAGTAAGGACTCGTTTGGTACGTCGCATTGGACTGTATATTTTTATAGTGGACTGTACTGTATTGTAATAAATTGTATTAATATATAATGGACGGTATTAGAGTATTAATATATAATGGATTGTATTTCTTTTTAGTACAGTTCAGGGGAGACATATCTACTAGATGGGTCTCAAAAATGACAGTTGGAGTGTACTATTTTTAGAAATAGTACAGTCTGGACTGAAAACGCCCACCAAACGATGTATTATTTTTTTGTCCAGTGCAATCCAGCGTAATACAGCGTACCAAACGTGCCCTAATGGAACTACATAGAATGAACAGTGACCTAAGTTGCTCGGACTCGGGTGCGGCCGTGCGGGTGTCCGATACGGGTCCGGATCTAGAGGTCAGATTCTTTATGATCTAAATTTTAAGATTCAGGGGTATGGATCCAATAACGAATATGGGTGCGAGGATTCAGCCAAAAATAATTCAAATATCTAAAAATAGAGTTATATAAAAATGTGTTCAAATTATGAACATTTTGTGAAAAGCTTACAAGGTATTCCACGGAGAAAATATTGATCAAGAGGAGGAGATAAAAGGAAAAGGATTGACATAAAATTTTCAATATATAAGATATTCCATTTTCTTCAATTTCACTTTTGTTTTTATTACAATGATCATTGTATTTGTCCCGAATTTCTCGGCCGATTTTGGTCAAAGCATGCAAAATCGGTTGACCAGATCCGGTACGGATCCCACACCCACGTCGTGTCGACACGGGTGCGGCACCAAAAGTGGAGAGTCCGAGCAACTTATTGAACACGGATAACAAAAAGTAATCACCTTTAACTCGTCTATCTTCTCATTCAACTTTGAAATTTGTACACTGTGCGACTTTGAAACACTACGCTGGTGATTACAAATTATTGCAACCTGCAACAAGAAACATAACATAGTAACGGGTCCCAATCAGAACTAGTACTACTTTCATGGAAGTCTTACCTCTTTATTTGCCAAATTATATACTGCAACTTTGTCATGGAGCTCCCCACCTTGTGTGAGCTTACTCAACTGCCATCAGTAGCAATGTAAATCAGCACAGGAATAACAAAATTGTGTGCATTGGTAATGAGAAAGGCATAATGAGTCTCCACTTCCAGTTGCACAAGCATGGATAAACGCATACTTTTTCAATTACAATCAGAAAACAAGCATCTTCAACCCCAATTAAACTCATAAGTTGAGACTGAACAAATGCTCCATTCGTAAATGGACTTTGACATTTTTTTTGAGAGACTTAATTAGAGATTATGTTGTTTGGTTCTTAAATGGACTTGTTTTTTTTTTTTTTTTGTCGTGTGTGTGTTTGGGGGGAGGAGGGGTCTTGGTGAGAACTCTTTTTTTTTTTTGTAATTTTACATCTGTCAGATGATGTGAAAATACCGTTTAGTCACGGGTAACACAGTAGTCAAACAGAACTTCTAGTCCTATAAAGCAACTTACTTGCTGATCCAATGTTGTTGATGCATTATATGTACGAAATACTTTTGCTGTGAGGCCTGGCATGAGTTCCTTTAGATGGGCATTAAGCTTACTTGTATCAAGCTTATCAAAAAGATCGTCACCGCCCTTTTTTCCTGAAATAAAAAATTAAGTGTATCCATGTATTTCACGAAGGAAAAAGATTAAAGAACACATTCTAGCACAAAAGCAGCATTTACTAACCACTTCGGAACTTTTGAATAGCTTTAAAAACAGGCTCATACACAGCCACCTCATTTTGGTACCTGATAGAATCTTTACCAAGAAAATCGAACTGAAGAAGGCAAAGTCAATTCTATGCATTGCTATTAATTGCACGAAACTAAGAACCTGTAGAGTAAGCTTCCTAGAGCTCTTCCAATGTAGCTTTTGTTAAATAAAACCACAATACCTTCAAAATATTTGGAGGTACTGGCTCTACATTCTCTACTTTCAAAGTACAGCAACCAACTGTATCAGCTTCGTCGTCATCCTGCATCGCATTGAAATATAACTAAGAACCACGCAATCTTTGCATCATCCCATGCCTCTGCAGGCAAAAGCATGGTCCTTCATAGAAAAAACATTAAAAACTGGAATCGGTCTCACCTTCAGTTTTTTGGGTAAATTGATCTCTGATTAAATTAGTTTGTTTTGTGTTTTCTTATTAGTAACATGGTTTTCTACTACCCCTTGGTAAACTTATGTCAACTGGAAAGAGAAGAGTTAAATATGTTGCTATAATTTCCTGCTTCTATACAACTGGAAATGCTTCTAAAAGAGACATGACCTAAACCAGCATCGGCAACCAGTTTTGGAATTTTCTCTTTTTGAAATCTATGCTACCCCTAGTTAAATATCTGGGGGGGTGGGGAATAAACTAGTGTTCCTGGTACCTTCTCATTCCCTGCCCTCAGAGCTAATTTATCAATAAGATAAGTTGCAACTGCAATCTGACGCTTCACAGGATCTGAACTTGTAAAATCTTTTGTATATGCAGATCTAATGCCTTCTATGTAACCCTGCAACCAAAAGACAGTTATAGCCATCCACGTGCAACCAGTCACAATTTTTTTTAAAACAATTGTTGACCAGAAATTTGCCAATTCCCTGCATTGTACCTTCAAACGCCTTGCTTTCTCATACTTTTCCTTATCGCTTTGCCCTTTCAAGGAACTACTGGCTGCCAGGAAAACGTATTTGAATTCTCTTGGATTAATAGGGTCATTCCAGAAAGCTAACCATGTTACAGTGTTGTCATGCCTTACTTCCTTCCATCTGCCAAGCCAACATAGGGGAAGAAATACAAATGAAGGTGAAACTCTAGCTTTTACCTTGTATATAGTGCAAAGAGCATATTTCAACTTCCTATACTATCCTCCAAAAGATAGACTATTCTTTCAAAAGGATACAGGAGAGTGAACGAAAAGAACCTTTGGCCAGGGATGGGGCACTCTGGTATTGGAGCACCCTTTCCGATATTTATTGTGATATCATTCGGCCGGATTCGTCTCTTTAGCTTTCCCATCTGTACCATTCAAAGCAACATCCATCAATACCATAGTGAAACTTGAAGTACCTAAACATAAAGAAATACACCATTCTGCACATAGTAGGTTTTTGTCAGTTTAACCCCAAAAATATGAGGTCAACATACCTTTGGATGTTCTCCACGGCCACGGAACAAACCAGGTGGTTCAACCCGAAAGTTCCCAACCTGCACATAACTAAATGGTCAGACCATTCGCAGTTGGTTTGCAAGTTTTCAATGCTCACTATACCATGGGCTTTTCTGATTTTAGGGGTGGATACCTACTGGGGTGAAAACAAAAAGAGAACACCATATTGGAACATCAAACTGAAAGGAAAGGAAGCTAAAGATTGAGAGTATATAGATAAAGCTAGGGGCTCAATATCATAGTGCTGGAAAACCAAAAGAAATGCCAAAAAGGGGGTGTACTGATGGCTTATGAAACAACACAAGAATGGAAACAAAGAATCATCAAAAAAAGGACTGAAGCAATCAGCAAAAACATGTGAAGACAATATGTAACAATGGGATTCCTTCTATCATTTTATTTTTTCTAAACTGTCTCTGACTAATAGCAAGTATCAACACGGCCGCAATCTCCATCCAACTCCCTATGAGCTCAAAGGTACACAAATCACTAAGAGAAACAAACAAAACTTGCTCCACCAGACCCAGAGCTAGAAATCTTTAGTTCCATATATAAGACTATTCTCTCTTCCCCCACACATACATAAACGAAAAGATATCTCTAACGTGATATCTCATTTAACAAACCATCATTCAATTACTTTCATTCCTCAGTTTGGAATTGTAAAAACTGGGCATCTTATTCCAGGGAAAGCCCTTTCATTCAAGTTAATGAACCCCGTTCCTTATTCTTACTCAAGTAATGAACATTTTGATTCTCTTTGCTTGTCTTTCCACTTTTCTTTTCTTTGATTCTCTTTGCTTGTCTTTCCACTTTTCTTTTCCTTCTTTAAGGAAATCCATGTACTTTAGCAATACATGAGAATGGGAAGGCATTTTTATTCTCTTTCCAGCTGACGAATCCTGCCTAGAATAGTCCTCCCATGCAAATCAAATATCACATAAGAGAAAGAGGCATGGACCAATTCGAACAATCACTATTTTCACATCAAGAAACAAAAAACACATCAGGCACAATCCAAAATCTCAACAGAGTTATAGAAACTGACAATGAAATGTTCTTGGAAGGGAAATGTGACAGGGAAGTACATTTAGGCATTCATAGAAATCTACTTTGAAAACCTGCAAACTCCATTTCAATGCAATTTAAGAACTCTCTTAATAAGAAAAAGAACCTTTGCTCAGACGAAATTAAATTTCAAAGATGAACACAAGATAAATATACACAGTACATAAAGAAAATAAAGCTCCCCAACGTTGTATAAGATCAGTCAAGGGGAAGTCATTACTGGAATAGCATCAGATCAGAAAAATGAAACACATAAAAGAACTTTGGCTGTTTCACACCTCCAACCAAGAAATTGTGCAAGCTGGATAAATTCATTGCTAATGTAAGATGAAATTACCAGAACAACAGCAGATGATGTTGAAAAAGAAAGAAGAAACACCCCCAGAAAAAGAAGACATTAAGACCTTTTCTTTAGCAAAAGAAGAAGACGTCAGACCACCTTATAATCCCATTGGGATAATTTTAAAAGATAGCACAATATCATTTCACTTAAAATACCATATACGAAAGACAATGCTAAAAGCTAAAGTTAAACACAACCAAACCTTCTCCTTAACACCATCAACAATAGCCCACATGTACTTCTCTTCTTGCTTGAGTTTCTCTTCTCTCAACGCCTTCTTCTCCTGCAAAATAGCCAGTTTTTTTAGACGAAAATATTTAAAAGATTTATGAGCTTTATGTATTTGCTATTAGGTTAACCACAAACATAGGTACAGACACTTGATCAGACTAAGCAAAAATGCCAGAGAATTGGTAAGATAACAGCCAATTCGACAAAATGCCGCACATCTTAAAAGTGATTAGTCAAGGATGCTAGAAGTGGAAGACAAACCAATTATTATATCAAATGTAGCAGTGGAAAAACAAAACCAATGTTCTGGAAATGTCATAACCCCCCCCCCCCCCCCAATACACACAAAAAAAAAGTAGAAAAACAAATCAAAGAAAGGGACAAGGAGCTATAGAAAGCGAAAATTAAGGATAAACCTTTTGCCAAGTGAGTCATTTTAAAGTGAACTGGAAAACGCTTCAACCATCAAGATGAAAGAGACCTGGTCCCTCATAGAATTGCTGACTAGATTTCTAGTAAAGGTAGTGGTTGAATTTACTTGCTATAGAAAATGAAATTTTATGATCCTCCAGCATTAACATCAATGAAGAGGTAGAGGCTGATAAATAAACAAAATTGTAATCGGATCTCTTGCATTTGTAAGGATGGCTTAGAATATAAGTGATGAAGCACAGTCCCTGCGAATCTTCTCAATTAAGCAAATGTACCTAAATCTATTATATAAGGTTGACAGAAACACCATATTCATGCTGGTCAGGCAAATGTACACATCAAATGCCAACACAACAAATTACCCGACAAACAACATACTACCATGAGGTAAACAAGTAACACATCCACCACACGAAAGAGATCTATGCATTTGTACATTATGAAGCAAAGATGTCTTTTTCAGTCCAAAGGTGACTGGTATATGTTGGCTCTACCGAGTGAGACCATACAACTACAACTGCCAAACATATTCAGCAGTTTGTCACAAGTGATAAGATGAAATTTTAAAAGTTAACAATTTGGCAACTCAAAAAGAAAGCTAACCAGCAACTGGAAGATAGAAAAGTATATGCAAAATAAACTAAGCATGGAATAAGTCGCAAAATAACTACAAATTCTCATATTCCGTCACTTAAATTTTTATTAATTCACTTACTTCTGAACTCATTTGCTTCTTCTTCTCCTTCTCCCTCTGATGCCACTCATATATTGGGGTAAAATCACAGTCTTCTATGTTTTGAATAGCATGGTTTTTTCCAAGTATTTTTCGCCAGTCATTCCAGAAATTCTCTTTGAACTGCTGTTTACTCATGTAATCAGTCTCTAACATCACGGCATACATTGTTGCGACCTGCAGGCAAAAAGAAATTACTGTACTGAGAATAAATTCACAAAGATATGAATGAGACACATACAGCCAGAGCCAGAGACAGATTGAGACCTCTTCCTGCTCTGGAGTAAGATCCACGAGCTTTCCCTTGTAGAGCATCTTGACCCCATGAGGTTTGTATGGAGGTGGGAAAATCACACCACTGTGTTCCAATGTAGTCCATTTTTGCCCGTCACCAGAGCTTGGCTGCAGTTTTGACGACATAGAGTACTTGGAATTCTTTAGTTTCTTCTTTGATTTCTTCATTGATGACGAAACAACTTTAGTTACTTTCTTTGCAGATGACACTTTACTAGTTGAAGCTACTGCCTTTTTTATCCTCTGAGATATAGGAACGTCGTCCTCGTCGTCCTCCGTCTTCTTTTCAGTTTTAACAGATGTTTGCTTGCTAGAAACAGGTGTAGATGCATCAGAAAGTCTAGGCTTTTTAACTGAAGTCTGAGCAGCAGACTTGACCTCACCAAGGGGTCTCTTACTTAAAACTGTTGTAGATGGCAAACCATTTTGCCGAATCTTAGGCTTAACTTCTTCAGAATTAGATAACTTGCTAGTGGAAGCCCCTGCATTGGACTTCATTTGAAACCTTGATGCTAAGAGAATTTCATCATCTGAATCCTCTTTTTTAGGAGGTCTAGCCTTTTGAACTGATGCCGAAGTACCAGGCACTTTGTTGGCGTGAATAGAATTGTTCTTAGATAACCCAGAAGAGATCCTAACACTCAATATTTTATCATCTTCAGAATCCTCAGCATCATCATTAGGTTCAGATTTTGGTTCAACAGCTTGCTTCGACTCCTTAGGAGAAATATTCGATCGTTGATTAACATTCTTTGCCTGATTACCTACAGAAGATGATGGCCTTGAGTTTGGTGCAGGAGATGTCCTTGAGCTTGGTGCAGGAGATGTCCTTGAGTTTGGTGCAGGAAATGTCCTTGAGCTTGGTGCAGGAGATGTCCTTGAGTTTGGTGCAGGAGATGTCCTGCCTGTCGAAGGTGACGCTTTTGGACCAGTGAAAGGTGAAACTGCTGGAGATTCCCTAGAAGAGGGGTTTGTCTTAACTTTATGAGCACTAGAGCTCTGACCATTAGGAGAACGTACATCAGAAACTTGCCGGACCGATCGGGCATCCTGCTTCTGAGATGATTGATTCGACTGATTCTGCCTTGACGTGGTACTACTTCGTTTGAAAACTAAAGGCATATCATCCTCATCCATATCATCCATCAAATTTTTTTTGGCAAAAGCCTCAACAGCCATGATCTTGCTCTATGCTATACTGTCATATAAGTTCTCCTTATCTGTAAACATTTTTTCATAATTATAAGGCAACAATGGTTTAAAAACAAAAAGAAAAAACAAAGGACGTCTAGAGAACAAAAGTTGAAGTATATCAGCGTAACAAGGATGTAACAGAGAGACAAAAGGGAAAAACAAATATGTAACCCCAGCAGATGGAAAGAAAACATAAATCTAGTTACTTCTCCTTACAATAGTAGTATAAGTATAGGAATATTATGACCTTTCGTGCCAACACAATTCTAGCTTTTTTTAAAATCCAGTGCCAGTTTCTTCTTGTACATTTACTTTTTCCGTGTTCTCTATTTCCAAAGATTTAAGTTTATTTTTCATTATCTTGGCACTTATCCTAAACCACTCGATGCACTTTATTTTGTCTCTAAAGGGAGTCTTTCTCTCCCTATCACACAAACAGAAAGATAGGAGGCGGTCCATTACCTTCTCCATTCATTTCATATGCAGCATGAAACATAAAATTCATGCAGCAAGCCAAATGAATTTTTTTCATGTGGAGCACAAACTTAGGGTGTGTTTGGTATGAAGGAAAATGTTTACCTCGAAACAATTTTCTTGGAAAATAAGTGGGTTTCTTACTTATTTTCTAGTGTTTCGTAAGAAATAAAAAAATATTACCCCAAAAGCATTTATAGATGATAGTCTAGCAAAACACTATGGGATTGAGGGTGTTGGGGGCGTTAGATGGGTGGGGAGGAGACAATGAACTTGGAATTGGAACTTGTTATCCCTAATGACTATGGGTACTCAGTCAAAAAAATTCGAAATATTGGATATTTTGATAGCAAAAGAGTTCTTTCGTCTCAAAATCTGAATAATCTATTAGGGAAGTCATTTTCCTCATCATTAAGAAACTTGTTTTCCTAAAGAAAATATTTTTCAAAACTTATGACCAACCAAACACGAAAAAATTGAAAAACATTTTCTGGAATATGTCAAAATGTTTTCCTCTATACCAAACACGCCCTCAATTTCCAGTCATCTTCCTTCTATTCCAAGTTTCCAACACAAACCATAACCCCAAATCCATAAGCAAATGAAACATTAGCGTCCTGATAACTGTAAGCTCAATATATAAAATATGCATAAATTCCATCTCCTATAACCTTCTTAAAAATTAAAAAATTAAAAAACTCATAAATGTAACATAAACTAATTAACAATACAACAAACCCAAATTACTCCACCATCACAGCTCAACAAGCAGTTTCACATGGTAAAAAAAAACTAATGTTCATAAATTAACTAGTAACCACATAAAAATAGCTATAACAATTAACAAATAGGAAAAAAATTCAAATTACATTCAAAAAGGGGGATTAGGGTTTTTGTTACAAAATTGGGAAGATATAGATGAGGAGAGAGAAAGTGAGGTGACCGTAGGATGATGATGATTATTGCCAGAAAAAGAGATCCAAGGGTGGGGGATGAGGAAGTGTTGGTAGGCGAGGGAGGAGGAAGAGTGGTGGTGGTCAGTCAATTGAATTTTTTCGCCCCGAACAAATTTCAATTGTACATGTTAGCAGGCCAATCGGAATTTGGGTCCGAATTTCGACCGGCATTCTCCCATTGCACGGCTAGATTGGATTTGGGCCTTTGTTGTGTGTGACCTAGAAGGATATTGGGCCTTGGGCCATTTTTTATTGTTTATTTTAACTCACAAAATGATTTATTTGCAAAAATAATCTTTCACTTTCAGCTTTTGCAAACATTGAAAAACTTCTCTCTTTGTGTCATATGCATAACTAGTTTTCAGTCTCCTTATAGTCCCATGTATTGTGTTCACTCTCATGAAACTATATGTCTGAGTGTAGGGACACATTACAAGGCTCGCGGGATAAACCCTTCAAGAGAGCAAATAATCATTACTAATATTAATGAGGTTAAGTCGATCCGTACATCACTACAAGAAGTTGCACAAATAAGTAGGGTTAAATAGGCATGTTCATCCGTCCAAACTCGGATAAAAAAAATGCAATTGAAGTATAAGAAAATAAGAAGAATTAAGTCACATATTACAACTTCATGTTCAAAAATATTAAATAAAAATCACGAGGAGTTCATATTTACATTATATTGTATTAGATGATTGGTCGTTTACCTTTTTCATTACTTTGCATAAAGCAAATATAACTTCTAATTTACCAATCACCATCATTCAAAGTAGAGTTTTCCAATAATAATAATAATAATAATAATAAATAAAATAATAAAAGTGAAGGTATAATATATTATTTTAAAATTATTAAGTATAATATAATATTAGAAAATACATTTCTCAAGTAGCTCCAATTCCTCCAACTTTTCCTCTACATCAATCCCCTTCTCTTTATCTTTTCAAGGGCGAAGCCAATCTTGTGCACAAATAAGAGCTTGCACCATCTTTTATTGGTATACAAAGTGTAAATAATAAAATTTGTTATAGTATCTCTATCATCACTAATCACCCCAATATTTGTCAAACTTTTGTTTCATGTCTACGACCATAAGATTAAAATCTCTATCATCACTAATCATCCACCTATTTAACTGATTAAGAACACGAGCAATGTAGAAGAAAGTGTGATTACTGGTTACATATAATGAACCAGAAATAACATCGATCAAAACCTTAATTTTAAAAAAAAACCCGGTAACTAGCAATGTAGAAGAAAGTGTGATTACTAGTTACATATATATTTAGCTGACTTACTGTTGTTGATGGAGAAACCGACTGTAATGCGACAATGCCGACAACACGATGTAAACTGATTAAGGGAATTAGAGTTGGAAAAGAAGGAAAAATTTAAAGGAAAGACTTAGAGGTTGGCAGAGACATGGAGTGGCAGGATGCTAGTGATGATATTCAAGGGTTTTTTAATTGCGATTTGCTCCGTTGTCGGCATTAGTCGTCATATCTTATATAAATGATATAATTTCCTTGAGAATATAATAATAAATTAATAATTTAATTAAACCGAGAACTTAACGTAAATAATTTCTTTATTTTTATAATCGGGTCCCGTCTGATCCCGAGTTATTTCGGGTTTAGACCGGACCGTACCGGAACCCAGAAAAAAAATTCCCGACCCGAAGACCGAACCGATTGTCTTGGATCCGGTCCGGTTCGGTCCATTTTACTGGTACAGACCAATTTTTGAACACCCCTAGGATTAAATACATGTCGCTAAGTTGATCACTTAGTAGTTTTTATTATGTGTATAGTACTCCCGGTTAAAGATAAAATCTCACAGTATTTTGATTAACCTTTTGAACTAAAAGAGGACTTTGAAATGTGTTATACAACAGGTTCCTTTCTTTGTCCAACTTATGAACTAATATAAGTATTTTTTTCTTATATCAATGTTCTTGAATATCTCATAATTTTATTTAAATCTTGTTCTGCTTCGGGGTAATTTATGATACATACTATACATATGGAGCTTAGATCATTCGATTAATTTCATTTTTCTAAGAACTGATATTGAGCATCACGAATCACGTGAACAGGGCGGCTCCAAATCTCCTGCTTATTTTTTGGTGAGACTCTATTGATTGTAATTGTGAAAAGAAATTACTTCTATTCTTTTGAGTCATCGGGCTTGTCTCGATTAAAAAGATTAATTTTTTATTATGGAGGTTCCATAGACAACAATGTGAGAGAAATGTGTGGTATGGCGAATGGGCGCACCATGATGTTTATCAATCTTTAGATTTGCATCCAGTGGTGTCGTTAGTGGTGAACTGTCGTACATTCCAAATTTCTTCAGCACATCCTCGATGTAATGAGATTGAGACAAGACTAGTCCGTCAGATATCTTAGAGATCTTGATCCCTAAGATGACATCTATGATACCCATATCTTTCATGTCAAAATATTATTTCAACATGTTCTTAGTCTCTAGGATTATCCTAGTACTGCTCCCAGTGATCAACATGTCATCTACATAAAGGCATATCATGATGAATGAATCGGTATTTCCTTTCATGTAAACACATTTGTCACATTCGTTAATGTCGAACCCTTTCGACAAGAGGGTATTATCAAATTTCTCATGCCATTATTCCGGGTCTTGTTTCAGCTCATACAGAGATTTGACAAGCCGACAAACTTTTGTCTCTTATCCTGGAACCACATACC
This sequence comes from Przewalskia tangutica, assembly GCA_029844215.1. Classification (NCBI taxonomy): domain Eukaryota; kingdom Viridiplantae; phylum Streptophyta; class Magnoliopsida; order Solanales; family Solanaceae; genus Przewalskia; species Przewalskia tangutica. The sequence continues at coordinate 12,239,254 of CM056732.1, read as the reverse complement.
CATCGGGTTGGTCCATATATATATTTCTTCTTCCAAATCACCATTAAGGAATGCTGTCTTGACATCCATTTGGTGTATTTCAAGATCCACAAGGCGGCGATGACTATAAACATACGTATGGATGTCATTCTAGAAATCGAAGAGTAGGTATCAAAATAGTCAAGGCCCTCCTTTTGGCGATAACCCTTGACTACCAACCTGACCTTGTATTTGTCGATAGATCCATCTGCCTTTAACTTCCGTTTGAGGATCCACTTATAACACAAAGGTTTGTGTCCAGGAGGAAGATCAACCAACTCTCACGTGTGGTTATGCAGTATGGACTCTATCTCACTCTCTATAGCTTCTTTCCAGAGTGGTGCTTCTGGAGTTGACAATGCTTCGGCGATTGTCTCTTGCTCGTCCTGAACCAGATAAACTACAAAGTCTGGATCGAAGGAGTTGTCCTTCCGGGCCCTTTTACTTCGTCTTAATTCCATCTCTGAATCTTCTAAGTCCTGAGAATCTGGAATGATGGATTCCGGATAGTCAGCTACTTCAGAATATACTAGATCTGAACTGTTTAGATTCAGGCAGTCAATGACTCCAGGATCCTTAGAGGTTTACTCATAACTTCGTTTGTGAGAGGTTATGTTTCTTTCCTTTCTAGGAAACGTGTCTTCAAATAACCTAGTGTTCCTTGATTCCATGATGGTATCTACATGAATGTCCGATACATCCTACTTATGCACTAGAAAGCGATAAGCGCTACTGTTATTGGCATATCCGATGAATATGCAATCCACATTCTTAGGCTCAATTTTGACCTGTTTTGACTTAGGTACTTCTACCTTGGCCAGACAATCCCACACCTTCAAATATTTGTAGGTGGGTTTCCTTCTTTTCCATAGCTCGTATGGAGTCTTGTCCTTACTCTTGTACGAGACTCTATTAAGAATCGTATTCGCAGTAAGGACAGTTTATCCCCACGTGTTTTGGAGAAGACCTTAATTGATGATTAAAGCATTCATTATTTCCTTTAACGTTCGGTTCTTACGTTCAGCAGTACCGTTTGATTGAGGTGAGTAAGGAGCCATCATTTGATGAACTATACCCAATTGGGTACAAAATTCTTCAAAGGGCGCTACATATTCTCCCCCTCTATCGCTACAGATTGATTTAATCCGTCTGCTTAGTTGGTTCTCAACTTCTGCTTTGTAGCGTTTGAACACTTCAAATGCTTCATCTTTACCTTTAAGTAAGTAAAGATAGCAAAACCTTGTGCTATCATCTATGAAAGTCACAAAATACTTGTTCCACCCTCTAGTTTGAGCGAACTTCAAATCACATATATCGGTATGTATGAGTTCTAGATGAGCAGTTTCCCTTTCGACGGATCTAAAGGGACTCTTGGAAAGTTTTGCCGCTATGCATACCTCATTACTTCGATAGACGGCAATAATTCCAACTTTACCAATCTTTGGATAGATTGATAGTTAACATGTCATAATCTATGATGTAATAAATTAGAAGACTCAATCAAGTAAGTAGAAGACTCAGTTTTATTAATATTAGAAGACGAAGGCATTACAGATGCAATATTAACTTTAAAGAGGCCTTCACAGACGAATCCCCTTCCTACAAATGTTCCATTTTTAGTGATTACAAACTTGTTAGCCTCTAACACTAGCCTAAAACCAGCATTTACTAACAAAGGTCCAGAAATTAAATTTCTTTGAATTTCTGGGACATGCAACACTTCCTTTGAGAGTCAGCTCATTCCCGGACGTCATCTTTAGGATCACTTTTCCTACCCCTAGCACCTCTGAAGAAGAATTGTTTCCCATGAACAACTTCTTATCTGTGACTGGTGTATAAGTGGAGAAGACTTCTTTATTGGAACATATGCGACGAGTAGCACCCATGTCCAACTACCAATGCATCGATTTCTCAACGAGGTTTGCTTCAAGAACCACCACTGAGAATTTCTCGATCGTATCGTCTACGAATGTGTCTTCGATGATGTTAGCCTTGGTCTTGCCTTTGGCCTTCTCTTTATTCTCGTTTTTAGCTTGCGGCAGTCCTTGGCCATGTGACCAACTTTACCGCAGTGATGACAATTCCCCTTGAACTTTTCAGTTGTTTGGGCAGTCTTACCAACCTTCTGGAACTTCCGCTTTTTGCTTGGGTTCCCTTTGACTTTCGCTAGGTTCGCCTTAGCCTCAACGGGTTATTTCCCCTTTGGCATGCCCTTCTTATTATCCTTCTGAATCTGAAGCTTGACAATAAGTTCATCCAAGGTCATCTCCTTCGATTTCAGTTTGAGATAATTCATGAACTGAGTCCACGAAGGATGGGATTTCTCAATTAATGAGGCAACCAAAAATTGCTCGTTAGGACGCAACCCTTTAAAATCCAGGTGATGAACAATCATTTAGAATTCCTGGACTTGGGATAACACACTTTTGTTGTCCACCATTTGAAATTTTAGAAATCTCCCAACGAACTTTTTGGCACCCGCGTCTTGGATGTTCTATTTTTTCTGGAGTTTGTCCCATAACTGCTTGACAGTTTCAATGGTACAATATACCGTGTAGAGAGGACCAGATAAACTATTTAGAATATAGTTCCTGCACATGAAATCACTATGTTTCCATGCCTCACGAACCAACTTCATGTCGTCAACGACATGAATACCTTGGCCCCCTCCCACCAAATCATTTGGTTGAGGGTCCACATCTTCCCCAACTTGTGGAGGGTCTTCGGTTAGGAAACGTGACATTCCCATAACCGTCAAGAAAAACAACATATTTTGCTGTCATCGCTTAAAGTGAGCACCCATGAACTTCTCGGGACGTTCATGGTGGAAACCAGCGGGTGTTTGAGCAGTGGCGCCTCCTTGAGCAGTTGCAAAGGCGTTGGGAATGCCTCTAGAAGGATCATAGGTGTTGTGGGTGCCATGTGTAGTAGCATAGGCGTTGTAAACGCCTAGAGCAGCAGTGGAGGCACTAGTAGTGCCATAAAAGGTGTTGGCACCAGTTGTGCCGAAAGCAGTGTTTTGGAAGGCATTAGGAATGCCTTGTTCAGAGGTATTGAAGGCAGTGTTATTGCCTTGAGCAGTGGGGTCAAAGGAAGCGGTGTTGCCTTGAGCGGCGACGGTGAAGGCATTAAGATTTCCTTGAGCAGTGCCATTATTTTCAGCGTTGAATTGATCTTCAGCAGACATGTTGTTGTTTCAAACAACAAATATTATCGTAAGACTGTGAGAGAAATGTGTGGTAACAATAAAATAAGAATTTGAACAACAACAACAAAGTGATTAACAATCTGGAAATAAACAAATAAGATGACTTGCTGAGTCGATTAATATTCAATTTTTCCTTAAGATAATATTGTCCCGTATTATCCTTTAACGGTGGAATGTCAACTTATCTCCCAATATAAAACAGCAATCAAATAAGTGAGCAAAGGAAACTCAAGTGTTCGCTAGAAAAGAAGGATCTTTGAGTGTGTGGAGATTGCAAGAGAGGAAGACAATTTTCTGAATTGTTGAGTGTGTTTGCAAATGAGCCTAAGGCCTCATTTTATAGTGTTGAGAAGATGACCCTCCAATTGGCCAAGTAATGACCTTGAATGACCATGTAATGGTCTTGATTATGGAGGTTTAATTCAGCCAAATAATGGTTGAATTCATTTGGGAAGTAATAGAGACTTAATGCCTCAAAACTAGGCCAAGAGTCATGTCTTTTCGTCTCGTCGCAACTTCTGGAACTCAAGCGCCGCGGTGCCAAAACTTCAGAGAGTCAGCGCCGTGGCGCCAAAACTTCAGAGAGTCAGCGCCGCGGCGCCAAAACTTCAGAGAGTTTTGGCCTCGTCGGCGCCGCGGTGCTAGCTGGAGGCGCCGTGGCCCTTCAAGGCTTCGCGGCGTTTTTCCGACTCGTTTCATCTTTCCACACATTGTACACTTCTTCCTTCATTTACCAACGTGAAACCATTGTCATTTGGCTAATAACCGTCTATTAACTTACGTCGCAAACATTTTGTATACGTACCAATATCTCTTTCACTTAGGAAATTTATGATCTTTGGTACAACGTGTGCACGTGTGTGGAAACGAAGTTTCTGACGTGCGGGGCCCCAATTGTTCGAGTCATAATTAATAGGATTAACTTTATTTCACGTTTAATAAATTTCCAACAAATAATTACTCTTTTGGAATTATAATATATAGTTACTCGTATGACATAAATGAATGAATGAGTATTATATTTATGTATCTCAATTATTGAAAAACATTGATATAAAGATTGTGTTTCGTGCATATTTTTAATCATTTAAAACGGTGGTGTTTCAAGAAGGCTTCTACATATATGTACGATGCATATAACTGGGGATTCTTACAGGAGTTTAGTTCACTCAGATCGGTAGTGTGGGATTCCAATATCACGAATTTGGGTCGTGATAAATTCAATATCATAGCAATATATTTTAATTTGAGTCTTAAAAAATCTAGAAAATTGTGCCTAGTAGAGTTTTCCTTATTAGAGTGTTGTGCACCACACTTATGTCGGGAAGGTGAGCATTTTAGGAATGTCTCATTCATTCTCCTTACTTTAGATTGTACAATGTATCTCGAATCTACGAAGTTGATTAATCATGCATTTTCTCGATCCGCATAAATATGGTGAACATCCGTGCTAGAAACGTGAATAGGTAAGTTGCACCTATACTCAATGTAGCTTCGGGAGGGCACCTAACCTTACATCTGATTCAAAGTGGAGAAGAACATGCCATAGGATGCACCTTTGATGACTTGAGGGAGAATTTACCAAGTTATTTATGAAGAAGTGGTTGCTACGAGTGTGAGGGTTGCTCTTCCGGTACAATATGCGCTTTTGATAATATTACAAGATGTCAAGTCTGTCCTAGACTGCAACATCAAGTGCTTGTCCTGATGTGCTCCTCACTGATGATGATAAGATTGATTTTGTGTCGTGGTTTAATTCTGGGCATAGGAAAGATGTTGCTAGTGGAAAGAGGTACACCATCTATATCGACTTCGTGAACTTATCCATAGATCTTGAGAGGATTCATCTAGAGGAGCGTAGGGAATGAACAAGAAGGTCCATACGACACCTTTAACATAATGCCTAGCACTAGAAAGGAACAGAGCAACATGAGGAAACCACCACAGTCTATGATGCTATTAGCATCCCTTAGTGGCACATAATACATGGCATGATAGTCGGGCCATACCAACTTATATAATTAAAGTGATTATAGGACTACTTAATAGGTTTAGATTAGTGTCGGCTCACAACCAAGACATTCAGAATCTTCTCTAGTTATTAGGGGATTGTGTTATAGATGTGGATATCTAGGTCACATAAAGAGGTTTTGCCCCAATGAAAAATGGGGATCGAGAGCTCAGTCGACATCTTCAATAGTTAGTACTTCGGTTACACCACCCTAACCTACGGAAAATAGGATCTGTGGTAGGTGTAATGCAAAGAAGGCACCTCACACAACTTCTACTTCCATAGGACATAATCCACTTTTATGCTCTACTTACTCTCCCAAATATAGTCTTCCACAAAAAAAAAATAGAGAGTTTTCATATGATGTCATCACATGTATCCTCATTATCCATTATCGTAATGCTTATATGTTGATTGACCCTGGATCTAACTTTTTCTATGTGACTCCTTATTCTACTTTCGTCCATTGATAAGCGTGCAAAGCGTGATGAGTGAGTTAGGCTGATGTCACAAGTATAACCGTGCCACAGACAAAAATATAATATTTAAGTGAAAAAGGGATTCGAACCACCGACATTGTGGTTCAGTTCCATGGACATCGAAAAGGAAGAGTAAACCTCACTGATTTTTAACGCCTGAACCAGATCGCCCTTGACAAACACTCCAGAATCTTTCAACGCTCGTGAAAACCCAAGTCCTCCTATGAATCTATCCCCGCCTAAAGGATAGGAACAATTACAACATAACAGCCCCGATAATGTTTAGAATACTGAAATAACGAATCTACAGGGCTATCACATTATTTGGCCAAATCTTCCAATCTTTTCACAATTACAATTCACTGTTACTCAAGCCGACATTCTCGCTTCCGCTTCGTCCTCAATTCATTCGATTACTACAGGGATGAACCCAATCCGGAATATGAATCATAAAAGGGCTGACCCTCCAACATACATAGCAGGGAAGGACCCCTCCAGTGGCACAACCACTTGACGCCTATCCGACACATCCGTTATGCTTATCTCGTATCCTTTTATCTTTTCGTATGATTTTGGTATTTCAACGTAGTATAGCTTGACAAGTGATCATGCAATGTTGGTTGATCCAGAACTCAGCCTTCTTCTGCCTTTGTTTCTGATTCAGGAATATCGAAATGGAAAGCATGAAAATTGAAGTTTTATTCATTATAGCTATCAAGAAATAAGAACTTGTGCAAATTAAAAACATTGTCGTAGACACTGCTTTCTAGGGATGACAATTGGGGCAGGGCGGGGAAGGACAAGCTCTTAACGGGGCGGGGCAGAGAAAAAATAATTTTGTTAAAAATGAAAATGGGGCAGGACAGGTGGTGAGTTTTGAAGAAATCAGACCCAAATCCGAAAGCCCAATCGCCCCTAACAACCAGCCCAACACCCCTTTTGTCCCCAAAACCCCCAACCCGTTATTCCCACACCCCAACCCAAAAAAAATTGGCATATGTCTTGAATCTAACGTTTAATCGAAAATGTAAGCTACTGTATATAACTAAATTTACCGAGGAATAAGAAAAATCATTTGGTCTTCAGGTTTATCTCTCTCTTACTGATTTTTGCTTCATGCTTAATGTTTTATTCTGTGTATCACGTCTTATATATTTCCATGGAGATCAAGGTTGCACTTTCTGCGTGTCTAACCACTAGTAATCACATCATCTGGCATGTCATTTCTGTGCCCCCACCTCCAAAATATTATTTTAAACAAAAGGAACTCCAAACCAGAAGAAAATGATTCAAAACTTAGTTGATTTGCTTGTAAAATAAAGGAGAAAATCTAGTTCAAGCTACATCAGGGGGACAGAATCCATCCTTGTTGAAATGGTCTGCAAGATTGGGATAAATGATTTTGCATTAAGTTTGAAAACCAGTTGTTTCTCATATGATCAGAACTTAAAACATCATAGCCATCAGTTAAGACTGTCATTATGTAATAATGTGAAACCTGATTGTTGTTCAAACACAAACGGGCGGGCAGGATAAGGCGGGACATTTTTTGGAAAGCTAAACTACACGCATCAGACAGATTGCGCGAATAGTACAAAAGTCATTCCGCTTAACCCGCCTCTATCATTATCCCTATTGATTTCCAATCTCTGTAATGCATGAATGCACATGTTTTTGACTTTGTGAAATAAGCAAATTACATGTTCAGATTTATCAATAAAGTCTCAATACCAAATTTGGGGTAATTATAAAGTATTAGTAACTCGTTTAACTTGAAAGTTACGTTCCCACAGCCCGTGCTCAGATGTGCTAATCTCTTCTAGCTTTATCCACATTTACATTACTTTTGTTACCATCTGTTTCTCAGAGTTTGGGCCAGAACATAGGGACAAAGTTAAAGCGGTCTCAACTTTGTACTCCCTCCGGCCCATATTAGTTGTCCACATTATTAAAAATATTCATTCCAAAATACTTATCAATTTACAACACCAAGATAGAATTAATTAAGTTTTTCATATTTTGTCATTAACATTAATTATTTTTTAAAGTAACCAATATTGATGGGACGGAGGGAGTAGACTTCAACGTAGCAGGTAAATTAGCAAGAATGGGAATAAAAAGTTAAAAACTTGCCTGTCAAAAATTGCATCACCAGCCTAAAAAACACGTATAAATACAAGTTGCGACACCTCACGGTTTATCTTCACATCTATAGATAAAGAAAGGTTGACAAATGACACTCTTCAAGATGAAAATTCTGCACGGCAGTTGATACTTGATAATAATCTTCACTCAACTTTTACTAGTGGAATTAAACTCAGTAGGATATATAGAAAGGCTTTGCCTTATAGTGTAACTAATGGCAATCTGTTTCAGATGACTAGGCATAAAGAGATAGAGATAATATAGTGGCCTCTAAACTACTATCAGGCATATGGTTCAAAACAAATGGAATCCATTCATATGCTAACACATTTTGAGCTGAGACTCAATTATAGACAGCTTTGTTGCACCGGAACCTGGCATCAGATCAAGCTACTTGAGGCCATGCACATGTTACATAGTCTGTACATTTCTCTGAGACTGAGTTTGAGACTTGGCTGCCCCTTCTTTCCATCCTTTTTGGCGCGCCCTCATCTCCCACGTAGCAGTCAGTTTCTTTTGTGCCAATAAAAGAAGCTCAGCTTTTTCCCTTGCCTCTTCACATGTCTCCATTCCAGAATTGCACTTGTCTGCCTCTTTCATATATTGGGATGTCAACTTTTTTGCTTCAAGAAGTGCCATGTCAGCCTTCCGCTGATTTTCTGAGGCCTCCGTTTCTCGCAATTTAAGTTCCTCCGATAACAAGTCAGCAAAGTTCTTTTCCGTGTCTTCACCAACATCTGGATCACGCTTAGCACAATCTGCAAAACATTGAATAAGAACGGAAATCCAATAGTTTAGATCTAAAGTCACAAAATATAGATTCCAACTATGTTTGCTCGGACTCTTCAAAGTATCGACGGGTGCATGTCAGATACTCCAAAAGTAGTGTATTTTTGGAGAATCCGACATGGGTGCGGCATCATTTTTGGAGAGTCCGAGCAACATAGGATTTCAATCCACAAAAAGAAGAGTAAATGGACACTACAATGAAAGAGCAAAAAATACTTCAACAATTAAACATAGGAGGTTCACAGTTGAAAGGAAAGAAGATTCTACATTTATTCTAAGATATTTTGAACATATTCAGCTTATAAGATTTCAAGCATTTGCTGTCTTGCAGATCATCTTGATATTTGCACAGTTTCAACTCATCACATGAATTGAAAAAATCATGCCATAAGTCCTCGAACTCAACCATCATATTTGAGATGTTTGTTTATAGGATGCAACAAAATAAATGTTTTTACAATAAAATTTCTGCAAAATATCCTTCTTAAATAACGGTGGTTTCTTACCCACCAAGTACTAATAAGTCTCGTATCTCAAGTCATAAGATATGCTCTACCAAAAAAAGAATAGATGAATCTGACATAAACTCATAAGAACTCTTTCTTTCTTGTTCATTTACAGATTTCAAACAAAAAACTCAGATTTATAACGCCATTTGCTATACATCTCCTCAGATGATTTTTCACAATTAAATTAATCATAATCCATGCTGTGATTTTTAGAGTTCAGGGGGAAAAAGTTGGTCATCTATGGTAGGATAAGTATGTGTACCGCCGTTGTAGTAGCCAAAGTAAATTCATATTGGGGGAAGGAACAGAGAAACTGAGGAGAAAATATAGAGAGAAAGGAGGAGGAAGGCATGTCTAGAAATTCTTATAAGTTGTTATCCGGCAAGCGGTGGAAATGCTCATAGAATTTGGAAGAATAATTGTCTATATTTTTGGATGTATTAAGTTCTTGTAAGTTGTAATTTTATATCAAAGTTCAAACTACTGCCATTTTCATGTAAAACTGCAGTTGTGCCGATCAGGGGATCTTTCAACAGTAAAAGAAAAAAGTACATGTCAAAGGCAGGTTATGCAAGGCAAAATCAAAGGGTTATATCAATGCTAACATTTTCCTATGATAATAAATTCATGAAAAAGTAGAATACTAAGTATTGATGTTCAATGTTAAGAAAGGTAAGGCATCAGATAACAGCTAGAAGAAGAAATAAATGATGACTTGATGAAATCTTCCATCAGATACAAAATAAACGATACCTTAATAAAAGAAAATGAAAGAACTGCCTAAGATCTCATGATACTAACCTGTCAAAGAAGCATTGCTCAAACCTGCAAAACAGAAAAAAAGAAGAAGAGGTCAATGGGAGTGATTCTTTACAAACCAATGTCCTCACTTAACCAGATACTCTAAACAAGCCTTACAAAAAGAAAATGGTGTCCAGATCATAGTAAATGAAAATTCCACAGTACAAGCAGTGCAAGAAAGAATTAGAAATCTTCCATAGACCCTAAAGCTATCACTAAAATTTCTTGAGTTTTCAGATAGGTGAGTTCATAGTTTTTCAAGGCTTACTAGACTAGGAAAACGCAAACCAGAAGGATTTTAATATATCTCGAGCTCGTAAGACATGCTTGAAGGTCAGGCAAACTAATTATATTAGCCTCGACTCAAGATAGCAGGTGTCATCAGAGCAAAACTGAATAGCATGTTTAGACATTCTTCAACGTAATAACAAGATTTCTAACCCATACATCCTGGCTCCACCCCTTTCAGCAAATAATCCCAAACTACATATAACAACAAGCAGGACGACTGTGGAATATTTAATTTAGGTTAACACATTCATGAATCAAGGCATGGAAATATTGCTAAAACTATAAAAAGGCCAGACAACAATTAACAACAGTAATAACAATGGATAAGCTACAATAATAAAGGATTGATTTCTCAAATGATCACTCAACTACTTCCTCCGGGCTCCGTCCCAATTTAAGTGACACCATTTCCTTTTTTTGTCTGTCCCAAAATGAATGTCACCTTAGCATCATTCTAATTTTATCCTTGTTTGCTCCCACTTAATTTTAAAGATGTACTTATTGTGAAGAAAAGTCAAACAAATCTTCATTACTAAAGTAAACGCAATTTGGTAAACATAGCAACGTCCTTTAACAAAGAAAGTGACTTTCAATAACTATTACTTGAGCGACCATTGGAGAAATCAACTCAATAATGAACTTCAAACAGTATGAAATTCGCAAATTGGCCAAAGATTAGAAATAAAGAACTCTCATTTTGAATCACTGGGGCATTTTAGCAAGATTTTGATTCGAACACAAAACAATGGATTGGGTTATGATTAATTTAGAAAGTAGATCCAATACTGTTGAGATCTTTCAATTAAATAACCAGATTCACAAAATGGGTGTTTTAAGTAAGTAATTAAAATTCAACAAACCGGGTCATTAAAATAAACCATATCCACAAATGGGTCCTAAACCAGATTCACAAAAATTGGTAAATGTGAAAATAGCACATATTAAATCAGATCAGTCAATACCTGGAGGAATGAAAAAGAAGGGTTCCGAATTGCAGTCACAATTACAAGGAGGGCAAGTGGAAACAGAAGAAGAAGCAGCAGCTAAGCCTTCCATGAAGTGCCAATATAAAGGTGGACCTAACATATAGACTGCTAAGCTTATTGCCATGACACCAAGTACTGCTTTCAACACTTTAGGACTACATGGTCCTGCTTGATTCAAAGCCATTGGTCGGTCGCCCTTTCTGTTATGTTATGTATGGAGGAGACCAATAGCAGATGAAGGAGAGTGTGGGAATGGAGATCTTCCTTCAGCTTTTTCAACAGACGGGACGCGTTACGAATAGGGCAGCCCACATCTGCCGACGTACTCACTGAACCGTCGCTAAATTACATGGCAACTTGCATAGTAGTATGTGCAAACATAATAATAGTACTAGTACATATTTAAGAATAATTATAGTATGTGGAAACATAATAATAGTACTAGTACATATTTAAGAATAATTATAAAAAATTGAAACATACATTTGGATAATTGAAAATAATAATCTAATATACCTATGAATAATTAAAAAGATTCAAACCAATTCCAAAATAATTTTAAAAGTTGGAATTCCTTACATGGCTTTCACCACTAGTGCAACAACAATAACAATAATAACATACACAGTGTAATCTCACACGGTGAGGTCTGAAGAGGGTAGAATATACGAAAATCTTATCTCTACCTTGGGAGGTAGAGAGACTGTTTTCGAAAAATCCTTGGCTCAAGTAAAAAAAAAATGACAAAAAAGGTCAGATAAAGTTAGAAGAAAGTAAGTAAAATAAAGTAAAGCACAATAAAACGATAATGGCACAACATATAACAGATAATACCAGAAAATCAAGGAGAAGAAACTACATGAGTAATACGAGGAATGGTATGCCCAACTATCTACTAGCCCTCTACCCTGATCCGAGTCCTTTATACCCTCATATCTAAGGTCATGTCTTCGGTGAACTGAAACTACGCCATGTACTGTCTAATCACCTATCCCTAATACTTCTTCAGTCTAAATCCACCCCTTCTGAAATCATTCATAGCCAACCTCTCACACCCCCGCACTTGAGCATCCGCGCCTCTCCTATGTACATGCTCAAACCATCGCAACCTCATTTCCCTCATTTTGTCCTCCACCAAGGCTACCCCATCCTGACCTGAATATCTTCATTTCTAATCATGTTGTTACACCCCGTAGTTTCAAGACATGTATTTGAGAACGTAAGTAAGAAAGTAAGACTTGAACGTCAGAAGATAGTATAGCTACATTTTTTTAAGGAATTAATTCAAAAATGTGAATACGACAATTTGATTACTCGGAGTTCAATTCTCCTAATTGGAGTCACGGAATTAGTTTTGGATTTTGAAGTCTCAGATTTGGTCATGTGGGGCCCACGGGAAATTTTACGATGTTGTGGGGCCCACGAGATTTTGTGATATTTTGGCCAAGTATATAAATTATTTTGTGAAAGAATTATTTTGGACCAATAATAGGGTGACACGTGTCACCCCCACTTGTCTTGCAAGACTTTGACTCACATTATATATTTTGAGACTTGAGGACAAGTGGACATGGGTCTCACTCCACTTGGCATTACACTTGGATAAATATCCAAGTCTTGCAAGACTTGGACATTATACACTTATCAATTTAGCTCTCATCTTCTCCCTTTGAGCTCTATTTTCGAAAATCTCCATAGCCAAAGATCAACAAGTGTTGACAAGTTTATTTCTCCAAGATTAGCTCCTAAACCAAGTGCTAAAACAAGTTAACTCTCCAAACCCTTCAAATCTTGTGTTGGTCGAAAATGAGGGTGAAACCCTAGCTTGATTCGTCGACTTTTTGAAGGTAAAACGTGAAGAGAAGTTGGTTACAAGGTTGTAGGGGATACATATATGTGATTGTAACTTGAGGAAGTGGAGCGAAACGAAAACTGCAGACCAATCTTACCCGGACTGTTTTTACCGATTTTGGAGCCAAAAATAAGGTAATGGCTCTTCTTCTTTTAAAGTAATTGGATATTACTTATTGTTGATATGTATGGATGAACTTGTACTAAAAATAATGAAGATTAAAAAAAGTTTGGACAATATTTGGAAGTGAGGCCGAGACTAGGCCATTTTGGCATTGTTGGATTCGTTGGTTATTATTGTTGTTAATTACACTTGTCGCATGTTAAAATGAAGTAATATGGTTGTTGATAAGTTGATATATCATATAGAGAAGTGTTGGAACTTGAATTGGAATAAAATGGATTAAGAAAAGAGTTATCGGATTGTAGTTGTTGGCTGTATATTGTATAAAACTGTTGGACGCTATTATACTGTTTTTGGGGACTGTTTTAGGGCGTTGGAATTCTGAAAATTCAGCCCTAATTATGTATGTTTAAGTATGGAAATTTCTAATGAAAGTACTAAGAGATTAAGGGTATAAAAGGGTGTTAAAATGCTTCACATTGTACCCTTAATGTTGATTACTTGCGGACTGTTTTTATGGGTTGTTTATATATGATTGTGGAGTAGAATTTTACACATCTAGTAGGCGTGTAATCCCCTTTGGTTGTTGTATGGATTGTGCCCTTAGTCGGGGCTTGTTGGTTGTTGAAATTGGGCCTTGAAAAATGTGGAAAAGTACGTAGAAACAAAGGAAGTGCTGCCCAATTTTTCGTAGAAATGAGAACTTTACTTAGTCCATAACCTACCCTTAAAGGCATGTAGTTGATAGACATGCTATTATCATTATAGGTTAAAGTGCTACGGGAGGCGTATTCCACTTAACGGATTGGTAGAAGAACGATAAGGTATGTGAACCTCTTCCTTCTCTCATTTGGCATGTTCTACGTGTGAATCATAATTGTGGTATTGTTTAAAAAGTTATTCTAATCTTAGAAGTTAAAGAGTATTCATGTTGTTGATTCTATGCTAAAGGCATGTCTGAATTATTCTTAAGTCCTTACCAAGTCTTATGGGAGATGTTGGTAAGAGTTTTTAGTAAGCTTTGGTGTCGAGTTGGTACAGACGACAAGTGTTAGTATGTGGAACTCTTCCTATCTTTCTTTGAGCATGAACCTTATAAAATATGTGTATGGTGGACGTACTTGTTTTAAATGAAATCAGATTCCTTGTAGTATCTGAAAGATTTTACTTGATTTTAAGAGTATGAGTTACTTGGTTTTGACAGTATAAGTTGCTTGATTTTATAAGTGGAAATGACTTGATTGATTTAAAGAGAAGAGGTAACTTGATTTAAAAGTATGGGTGTCACGACCCGATCTCGGGCCCGCGACTGGTGCCTTACCCCGGGCACCCTAGTGATAACAACATCAGAGAAAATCAGCGGAAATAAAATTTAAACAGGAAACAAGAGACAACATAAGAAAACAGGCTAACCAAAACGGTTACCTTCATATATATACATAAACCTAACGATTCTAATCCTTTACAAACCCCGCCCACAACAAGATTACTGCACTTAAGAATGTAACAACAACTATGACGGACAGGTTCGCCATACCCCTGAATGTACAAGTATCTACAATGACAGGGGACTATACCAAAAAGATAAGCCTCCGGAGAAACGGAGCTTCCCAACGCTGAACTGCGATCCTATGAGCGAGGATCAACAAATGGTGTACTTACCGCAGATGAACGCAGCCTCGGGCGAGGTCGATAACAGTACCAAGTATGTGAAACTGAAAATATCAGAATGAAATCACATTTCATCATTTTATAAAACCATTTCGCAATAAGTAAACAGTTAGGTCAAGTAAGGGGACGCATATCCCCAGAATAATCACTCACACATAACTATGGGTCTCACGCCCATAATATCAATCATGCCCGTGGAACTCATGTCGCGCCCGATTTCGACCGCGACTTTCTAAAAGCGAACCCTGCTTAAGTAAAATGTTAGAAAATAAATAATAAAATGCTAAATAGTTAAAAATGGTTTAAGAGGGTGTTTAAAGGTTAACTTTAAAATAAAAGGGTTCGGGAGTCGCCACCTAATTAGTTTGGGTGAATTAGAACACCTAAATGTTTAACTAGTTTAAAGTAAAACATTAACTCCATTCTAATAGTCTGCTAAACTTAATGAGATTCTGGGTAAGTGTTCTTTATTATCCTAAAGGGAAGGGGTTAGGCACCCTAAAGGATCCGCTAACTTGCGGTTGTCCGTTCAAACCTAGGGTTTATTATCTGGTTAAGAGATGTATGTTTTAGGAAAATCATTCAAGTAAAAGGATGTGGCAAGTATCTAAAGAATATATTTTGATAACTAAAAGGATTTCTAATACTCACAAAATATGTAAAGCTAATTATGCATTTATAAGACATGAAATTATTTTATTTGATAAAGTAAAAGAAATGATAAATTACTACGGTTAAGACTCTTATAAAATTAGTTATGAAATTACCTTTGTAAAAGTTTAGTGATAAGAGGGAAATAATAAATTACTCCTATGATGTTTATGAAGAGTTTATGAGGAAATTTATTTTTTAGAATAAGATATGAAGGGATATATTAACTACATGACTAAAGCATATCTAGGGTTAATTGAATTATTTTAACTTTAGATTTATATGATGATCCTAGAATAAATAAGGAATGAATCCGTCTTTAAACTACCCTTCCGCTGTATTCAAGGACTAATAGAGTTAATTATCCTATTAATTACAGGGTTAACAAATAAAATTACAATAACAAATAAAATGAGATAAGAAGGTTAAGAGAGTAAGGGATTGAAGCGGATGACTCCATCCTATTTGTTTTTTTTTCTAGGAATTGCCGAAGATTGAAGCGGATGACTCCGTCCTATTTGCCATGACGAGTCTCACCATGAGACTCTTTGTTGCTCCGATGCATTTCATGTAAAAATAAAAGAAGATAAGGATTATTATATGCTCTAAAAAAAATACTTCTCAAATAATGGACAAGTATTGGGGTAAATTTATAGCACTTATGTTTTAGTTTGTTTTTACTGTTCACCCGATTTAGCAAGGCCACAACATGATAAAATATGAAAAAAAGCAAACCAACTCATACTTTGGGCCATGGAAGGAAAAGTCTAGAGGCAACAACAAATAGGCCCCAAAACATGGGTATTTCAGATTTTTAAATAGAGAAAAGGAATAAGCCCAACCCATGAGATATTTTGTTCACATATGTATAAGCCTTGATTCACATACAACGGGTATACATAGGATACTTCAAACATGAGACTTGAACATGCAATGAATACATATACTTATGCTTGTATTCTTGTACATCCAGGAGATGTATCCTCCCAGATTTAGTGAATTAAAGCAAACAGGCTAAGTATGCACTAACATATTCAGTTTTAAAACCAAAGCACAAAACAACCGCATGATATTCAAAACAAACACATACTTCATATCCCTTTTAAGCATATTGGGTGACATACTAAATATTCAAATAGGGTATTCGCTCGATATATGGAGTATGTGTACTTGATACACAATCCATTTATCTTATGACTTCAGAAACTGAGACAAGGGAACTTTCAGTAAACTGATGCAATACAGCCCATGTATACCACACAAATCTTCAAAGAACTATCTCTATAGGACTCATTTATTCAAACTGCATTGATTCTTTTAAAACAAACATGTGAACAAATGAGATGAATTAGAGCAAGTAGTCAAAGGCTATCAACACTTTTAATTAACATGAAATTCATAGACAAGCATTTTAGGACCGTAATGCAGACATATGTGCTGCTTCGACGCTTAAGCGATCGGACGAGTCCTAGATCAAACCAGTGGCTATGCAGCATGTATTAAGTAAAACAAGTCGCAGACTACTATGGTAGAATTATTCTTTAGCATATACAGTCTTCATGGCGATTCCATGTTCACATAATTGACTTAATGCATATATCAATAATAGCTCAAACTTTCCATGTTTAGGACACCGCAATTTCAACATAGCCCAAATACATTAACACAAGCTGTAAAAGAGTAGTACAACTTCATATTAGGCTTAGTGTAGAGTAACATGTACATTTCTTAAAACAGCGTAGAGACTGAATCTATTTGCTAGTGTACAATAAAATGTCGGGGGATTAACATTATAACATTGGAAAATATAGTTAAAGAACATCACATCATTCATGAATCCCCCAAACATGTTTCATATTAGTTTAACACACATATTTTACAACGACATAAGCGACAAACATCATACAAACCATAAAATGCAAATTAAACAGAAAGTTGGGAAGGCGACGAGTTTACCTTCTCCGGACAGCGAGCCGAGGCAGCGTATCAAGTCGTCGGTCCACTCGACGGGCTTTAGGTTTGCGATGCGAATAGAAGGGCAAGGTTTAGTTGTTGGTTTGTTTGCTGGAACTAAGAAAGGGATTCAAACCTCCTGTTCTTATGAAAACTAAAGGTCTGGGTGTTGTGTTATCCTGTGTTCTTCCTCCGAATGTTGCTATTGGACTCTTCTGAGCTCTGCCCTGCTCGCTCTTCGAATCCCCCTTGACCCTGCTCTACTGATTAAGTTCTTAACTGCTGCTAAGGGGGCGTCTAATCGATGCCTCTCGGTTTTGCATGCTCTCCCCTTTTATAGTCCCAATCTTGGGGTTCTAATGTTGGTAAGTTATCGGTACCATCCAGGACTGATTTTGTGCGATTCGTAAGTGATTTCGATTTGAAGGGATTTGGTTAGTTATGGTAAGGAATCGTTGGCTGAAAAGAGGAAGATTCGGGTTCGATTTGCCGGATTCTCAGGCGAGAATCACGGCAAGGAAGGTGCGGCGATGGGGCGAGGTGCGTGTAAATGGATTCTGGTTTCTAGGTTTAGGTTTCTTTTTTTCTAAGGGCTGTTGAGGACGATCGACGAGGCAAAGGGGCTGCTGGCCTATAAGGCTGAAGGATTTTGGGCCTTGCGGGTTTGGGCTGGGTAGAGTTAGGTATTAAATTAGGGGTATTAGTTTTAGGTTAGTTTTAATTATTAGGAGTTAATTAATTAGTGGTGAGTTTTAGGTATTTAATTAACAAATTTAGTTAAATTATTTAGGTGCTTTATTAATCTAATTGTTATAGTAATAAATGCGGGCGTGCTTTTTAATTAGTGCTTAATATTCTACGTAAGACGCGGTGCCATTATTAAATTGCTTATTTATGCCTGTATTAATGTTTTATCGCTGCATTTTATTATATAAAAAAAAACATAAAAAATTATTGTTGAAAATTAGTGTAATTTTATAGTTAATGACTGGACGGGAGGGTCAAAATTGGGTGTCAACAACTCATTCCTCACTGCCGGCAGTACATGATGTAAAACAACATCCATATGTGAACCTGAATACTAGATCCTGCCTGCGTCATCAAACCGATCGGGCCAAGTAGAATAGCCAACTACCAGTCCGAAGGCTAGTCATATCCCTTCACGGGCAAGGTACGGAAGCCAACTACCAGTCCAAAAGCTAGCCACGCAACTGACCGAGGCAAGTATCTTAAGCTAACGTACCCTAGCCTACCGTCTCACAAGATATGACCGTGGCAAGTATCTTAAGCTATCTACCAGAGCCTGCCGATACACGAGAAATGACCAGGACAAATATCTAAAGTGTGCCTGTAACCATATGTACAAATCAAGCCCGTGATCGCTCGTCACCGCGGCAAGTTTCATGGATTAGCGGTCCATGGACAAATAACATAAACCTCACAATGACCGCATGCCCCAAGATCTTACTCCTGTATAAGCGTGACCATGAAACCATCCCATCGACACATACCCGGACCATCCATCGTGTCGGTATGTCCAAAGAAAATAACAAGATAATACTCAAAGTGGACGATACTCGTGGACCATCCAACGCGGTCGCATGTCCAAAAGAAATAACCGGATAATACTCAAAGTGACGATACCGTGGACCATCCAACATGTCAGTATGTCCAAAAGAAATAACCAGATAATACTCAAAGTGGACGCATACTCGTGGACCATCCAACGTGTCAGTATGTCCAAGCAATCAATCAGATAGCCGGCCCTCCCCGAGAGACATGGCAACACAGAAACAAAACACTTGCACATCAAAGGCTATCACAACAAGCATAGGCAAGTTCAACGTACTTTTATTTTATATCAACAATCCGGGTTTCAACCCCAAAATACTACATACTTTCATTCTTTCAAAAAGATCTCTTTTTATGTAAAAGCCACACGATACTAATACTCCTAGTATCAAAAACACGTTTCCTTTTCAAACCAAATTATTTCACCGTCATAAAAATCTTTACAAGACTTTTAAAATCAAGTACTCTATACTTTTTAAACCAAATGCTTTTCTTTTAAAACAACATCAAGTATACTTTTTAAAACCCAAATAACTTACTCTTTTCAAAACAAGTAACCTATACTTAAATCAAGTTACTTCTCCTTTTCCGAAATCAAGTCGTTTAGCTTTCAAAATCAAATCTTCTTTTTATCTTCATAAAGTCGTTATAACTAACTTCCCATAAAGCCATTATAACACTTTATGTTTTAAATAAACAAAATTTATTTCACACATGTACGTCTACCGTACTACATAGTTCACAACAATCATGCTCAAGAGTATAGGAAGAATCACATACCTCTTCGGCTAAATCCACAAGCCAAGTTGAGTATGCCGCGCGTAGAAGATCCACCTATAACAACCACAATATATCTATCAACCTCTAATTCTCTTCGTAGCATATTCTAAGTAAACAGTTCCCTATTCTACGGAAAATTTGGCAGCACCTCCCCCCCCCCCCGCAATCACATAAATAACCTCCCCCTAACAAGGCCTGCTACCAAGCCAACAACTCCAAGGGGATTACACGTCTAACCGGACGTGTTCAATTCTGCTTCACAATAATACTACACAAGTCTACTGTAAATACAGTCCAAATGTAAATACAGTTCAATCCTTTATAATCATCCTTCCAATATATCTTATACTCAATTCTAAACTACTACAATATGTAATATCCAATTACAATAGGGGGACATAGATCATTACCTCGATAAGCCCAAAATTATCCAAGATTATAAGTCGATCCTGAGCAACGTTTAGCTCCAATTCCTTACGCTCCAACCCGCTCCAAGCGACCCTTAGAAGTTTCTAAACAACTTCTCTTAACACTTCAACCAAGGTAGGAAGATTTTTCTAGGGTTTCACTTTGCGACTATTGGAATAAAGTAGTATTTTCGGGCTCCTAGTATTGAAATAACTTTGGAATACAACTAGGGATACTAGGCTAAGGTATTTGGGATAATACTACAATACTTAGAGTATTTTCTACACAAGTGGGGGAGGGGGACGAAAATACTACAAAGGGAGGGGATATTTTGCCTTGGAAAGTTTAAGTGTGGGATTATATGAAGTCTTCAACTAAGGGGGTATTTATAGAGGAATCAAGGGTCAAGATCTATGCAAGTGTGTGGTCAAGATTGGGCCATGTGTGTGTGGGTCCCACCACACCACATGGCCAACGAAAATGCTCTCCGTTGTCATGGCTATTTTCGGCGAGGGATGATGCTAGCCACTGTCCTCCACTCGGCCAAGGTGCCACATGGGGGTGACACGTGTAGGCCCCCGACTCGTCCAAAATATTTCGTCTTCCGAAAATATCCAAAATACCGAAAATCTCAAAAACAAAGTGGGCCCCACAAAACCGTAAATTTCTCTCGTGGGCCCCACGTGACCATTTCCGAAAATAAAATCCCAAAATTCTAATATAATCCAAGAAGTCCAAATACCAAATCTGGGAATCCAATTCCCATTAACGAATTTTTTTCCTTCACAAAACCCGGAAACTTTTTCGTTGAAAAATCACATCTTTCTTTCTTTCCAATATTACTGTCGTATTCTCGTACGTACGTCCTCACATACATACCCTGGAACTACGGGGTGTAACAATGGGTTACTTGTGTTTAAAAGTGTAAGTAACTTGATTTTAAAAGTGAAAGTGCCTTGATGCTACAAGTGCTAGTATCTCGGGGTTTTATAAAGGAAATAAGGTATGGTGAACGTACGTAGTACTTTTGGGTTCAACTCCCTTATATTGCATGATATGATTCTTTCTATAAGAATGAATGTACATAGTACTTTGGGTTTAATTTCCCTAATTTTACATGACATGATAATGCCTTGAGTTTTCTAAAATGATAGTTCATTCATTTTATTATATGGAGAGTCAAAAGATGTTTTTAAATTTCATTCGATTGCATTGATACACCGAGTCCCACAACGGGCCGGGTTATGTTATAGATGTAATAAACTGAGTCCCGCAAATGAGCCGGGTTACGTCATATAAAGATCATTACACCGAGTCCCGCAAATGGGCCGGGTTACGTTATACAAAAGATTACACCGAGCCCCATAATGGGCCGGGTTATGTCATGTAGATGCATACAACAAGTCCCATCATGGGTCGGGTTACGTTATATTGCTCATACACTGAGTCCCACAAATGGGTAGGGTTACGCTATATTGCTGCATACACCGAGTCCCATAAATGGGCAGGATTACGTCATATTGCATCATCACACCGAGTCCCACAAATGGGTCGGGTTATGTCATATTGCATCATCACACTGAGTCCCACAGATGGGCCGGGTTATGTCACATATTGCATCATTACACCGAGTCCCACAAATGGGTTGGGTTACGTCACATGTTGAAGCATACACCGAGTCCCGCAAATGAACCGAGTTACGTCACACATATTGATAATTACATCGAGCTTCAAAATGGGCCGGATTACGTTATATTGATTATTCCATCGAGTCCCTCAATAAAGGGTCAGTTTATGGTATATGAGATACATTATCTATATGTATATGAACTTGATGATTCTCTGACTAAGCATTCATGATGTTGATATGACTCGAATTGAAAATGTACGATTGATTTCATATTTTTAAATGTTATTGATTTCATAATATTTGAAATGACATGGTTGGTATCACTTTTAAAAAGGCATATTTTAAAAGGTACAGTTGACTCTTATTTATTATGGAACGGTTGGATCTGGTATTTGATTTTCATACTTGTCTCTGTCATTCTTTGTACAGTTATGATCATGTCTAATGTACTTTATGTTTACATACTTGGTACCTTGTTGTACTGACCCCCTTCGGGGGGCTGCGTTCATGCCCGCATGTATTAGGTACTCAGTTGGGTAATCCGCGAGCTTAGGATCTCCACTCAGCTTTCAGGGAGGTAGCTCCATTATTCCGAAGTTTGCCATGTTGGTACAGAGTTGTATTATGGTTTTATGTACATTCATGGGTACGACGGGGCCTTGTCCCGTCACAGTTATGTGTCAAAACTCTTAGAGGTCTGTATTCATATGTGGGCTGCACTTATGTACAGATGTGGTTTCTTTTTGGTTGTTATATGTGATGGCAGCCTTGCCGGCTTTGCCTTTGTTCGAAAAAAAAATGATTGTTATTTAGCTTCCGCAGGTTACTTGTGTTATATGAATAGAAGGGTGCCTAGGTAGGGCACCAGTCGCAGGCCCAAGGTTCAGGTCATGACAGAGTGGTATCAGAGCAGTTAGTCCTCAGAATGTCTACATACCGTGTATAGTAGAGTCTTGTTTATCGATGTGTTGTGCACCACATCTATAAACAGGAGGCTACAGTACATTTAGGATTGGTTTCCCTTCTTCTCACTCTGAGATCGTGCGATAGAGTTGTGTTGTTAGGGTAGTCTCTCCCTAACGTATTATTGTGATTGCAGCTATGCCTCTGAGAAAGGCAACAATGGCCTATAAATGATTATATGAACTTCGTATCCAGGTTGGTAAAAATTATTGTATAGTTGGTATAATGATGATGTGTATATGTACGAGCGTATTTATTTGGGGCCATGTGTGTTGTCTGAAATGATTATGGATTACCATGAGTTGGTTAAGCTTTAATAATTGCTTGGAAGGTATGAAACCGTGGAACGAATTCACATCAAAGCTTTGTATATGTACTAACTTGGAATATTCAGGAAGTAATGATCTTTCTGAGATTGTGATAGACTCTTGAAAGAGATCATGTTCAATTGACTTAATGACATACCATGTTGTAGACTAAGCTATGTTATATGCTTAAGTGATAAACACGAATAATATTGGTATGGAGTAAATAAAGTTGTTACGATTAAGACAACATGACTTTGAGATTATGAGAAGTTATCTTACCCATATGTGGGGTGAGATAATATAAGTTTGGGACATAGAATAATTGAGAATCTTAGAATATTAGATAACCGTTGAGACCTTAGATACAAGGCATTCTTGAGTAAAAGACTTTACTGTTGATCTTAGTTAAGGTACATGGTATATGTGAAGTAGAATGACCAAGTTGGATGTAGTAACTCCAAGGATTTGAAAACAGAAGCAATATTTGAAATTATGTACGTATACTATAATAAGTTTGGAAGTACGAGAAGAGTACGACAAGTAAGAAAAGGAGCGAACAGGTGTTAAAAGAATTGAAATGTTTATAGTTATGACTTATGAAGGTACGAAAAGAGAATCCTTTTTACCATGAATGAGAGTTAATTGTGATGATACACACACTCTAGATTTGATTTCCTCGTTTGGCTTTTGGTTGATGTATATGCATGTGTAATATGTTGTGGCCATGTGTGACATATTTGGTTTCGTTAAGTGTAGTTAAGGAGACTATGCCGAGATTTGTTTAGCATGAACCTGTTATGAACATTCGGGACGAATGTTTCTAAGGGGGAAGGATGTTACACCCCGTAATTCCAAGACATGTATTTGAGAACGTAAGTAAGGAAGTAAGACTAACGCTTAAGATAAGATATACATTTTCTTAAGGAATTAATTCGAAAATGTGAATACGACAATTTGATTACTCGGAGGTCAATTCTCATAATTGGAGTCACGGAATTAGTTTTGGATTTTGAAGTCTCGGATTTGGTCATGTGGGGCCCACGAGAAATTTTACGATGTTGTGGGGCCCACGAGATTTTGTGATATTTTAGCCAAGTATATAATTATTTTGGACCAATAGGAGGGTGACACGTGTCACCCCCCACTTGTCTTGCAAGACTTTGACTCACATTATATATTTTGAGACTTGAGGACAAGTGGACATGGGTCCCACTCCACTTGGCATTACACTTGGATAAATATCCAAGTCTTGCAAGACTTGGACATTATACACTTATCAATTTAGCTCTCATCTTATCCCTTTGAGCTCCATTTTCAAAAATCTCCATAGCCAAATATCAACAAGTGTTGACAAATTTCTTTCTCCAAGATTAGCTCCTAAACCAAGTGTTAAAACAAGTTAACTCTCTAAACCCTCCAAATCTTGTGTTGGCCGAAAATGAGGGTGAAACCCTAACTTGATTCGTCGACTTTTTGGAGGTAAAACGTGAATGGAAGTTGGTTACAAGGTTTTAGGGGATACATATATGTGATTGAAACTTGAGGAAGTGGAGCGAAACAAAAACTGCGGGCCAATCTTACCCGGACTGTTTTTACCGATTTTGGAGCCAAAAATAAGGTAATGACTCTTCTTCTTTTAAAGTAATTAGATATTACTTATTGTTGATATGTATGGATGAACTTATACTAAAAATAATGAAGATTAAAAAAAGTTCGGACAATATTTGGAAGTGAGGCCGAGACTAGGCCATTTTGGCGTCGTTGGATTCGTTGGTTATTATTGTTGTTAATTACACTTGTCGCATGTTAAAATGAAGTAATATGGTTGTTGAGAAGTTGATATATCATATATAGAAGTGTTGGAACTTGAATTGGAATAAAATGGATTAAGGAAAGAGTTATCGGATTGTAGTTGTTGACCGCATATTGTATAAAACTGTTGGACGTTATTATACGCTTTTGGGACTGCTTAGTATGCGTTGGAATTCTGGAAATTCAGCCCACATTATGTATGTTTAAGTATGGAAATTTCTAATGAAAGTCCTAATAAATTAAGGGTATAAAAGGGTGTTAAAAGGCTTCACATTGTACCATTAATATTGATTAATTGCGGACTGTTTATATATGATTGTGGGGCAAAATTTTACATGTCTAGTAGACGTGTAATCCTCTTTGGTTGTTGTATGGATTGTGCCCTTAGTCGGTGATTGTTGGTTGTTGAAATTGGGCCTTGGAAAAGGTGGAAAAATACGTAGAAACAAAGGAAGTGTTACCCAATATTTCGTAGAAATGAGAACTTTACTTAGTCCATAACCTACCCTTAAAGGCATGTAGTTGATAGACATGCTATTATCATTATAGGTTAAAGTGCTATGGAAGGCGTATTCCACTTAACGGATTAGTAGAAGAACGATAAGGTATGTGAACCTCTTCCTTCTCTCATTTGGCATGTTCTACGTGTGAACCATAACTGTGGTATTATTTTTGAGAAGTTATTCTATTCTTAGAAGTTAAGGAGTATTCATGTTGTTGATTCTATGCTAAAGACATGTCTGAATTATTCTTAAGTCCTTATCAAGTCTTATGAGAGATGTTGGTAAGAGTTTTTAGTAAGCTTTGGTGTCGAGTTGGTACAGACGACAAGTGTTAGTATGTGGAACTCTTCCTATCTTTCTTTGAGCATGAACCTTATAAAATATGTGTACGGTGGACGTACTTGTTTTAAATGAAATCGGATTCCTTGTAGTATATGAAAGATGTTACTTGATTTTAAGAGCATGAGTTACTTGGTTTTGATAGTATAAGTTGCTTGATTTTATAAGTGGAAATGACTTGTTTGATTTAAAGAGAAGAGGTAACTTGATTTAAAGGTATGGGTTACTTGAGTTTAAAAGTGTAAGTAATTTTAAATGTGAAAGTGTCTTGATGCTACAAGTGATAGTATCTCGGGGTTTTATAAAGGAAAGAAGGTATGGTGAACGTACATAGTACTTTTGGGTTCAACTCTCTTATATTGCATGATATGATTCTTTCTATAAGAATGGATGTACATAGTACTTTGGGTTCAATTTCCCTAATTTTATATGACATGATAATGCCTTGAGTTTTCTAAAATGATAGTTCATTCATTTTATTATATGGAGAGTCAAAAGATGTTTTTAAATTTCATTCGTTTGCATTGATACACCGAGTCCCACAACGGGCCGAGTTATGTTATAGATGCAATACACCGAGTCTCACAAATGGGCCGGGTTATGTCATATAAAGATCATTACACCGAGTCTCGGAAATGGGCTGGGTTACATTATACAAAAGATTACACCGAGCCCTATAATGGGCCGGGTAATATCATGTAGATGCATACACCGAGTCTCATCATGGGCTGGGTTCCGTTATAAAGATCATTACACCGAGTCCCACAAATGGGCAGGGTTACGTTATACAAAAAATTACACTGAGCCCCACAATGGGCCGGGTTATGTCATGTAGATGCATACACCGAGTCCCATCATGGGCCGGGTTACGTTATATTGCTGCATACACCGAGTCTCACAAATGGGCCGGGTTATGTTATATTGTTGCATACATCGAGTCCCACAAATGGGCCGGATTACGTCATATTGCATCATCACACCAAGTCCCACAAATGGGTCGGGTTACATCATATTGCATCATCATACCGAGTCCCACAGATGGCCCGGGTTATGTCACATATTGCATCATTATATCGAGTCCCACAAATGGACCGGGTTACATCACAGGTTGAAGCATACACCGAGTCCCGCAAATGGGTCGGGTTACGTCACACATATTGATAATTACATCGAGCCCCAAAACGGGCCGAGTTACGTTATATTGATGATTCCATCGAGTCCCTCAATAAAGGGCCGGTTTATGTTATATGAGATACGTTATCTATATGTATATGAACTTGATGATTCTCTGAGTAAGTATTCATGATGTTGATATGACTCGAATTGAAACGGTACGATTGATTTCATATTTTGAAATGGTAATGATTTCATATTTTGAAATGACACGGTTGGTCTCACTTTTTAAAAGACATATTTTAAAAGGTACAGTTGACTCTTATTTATTATGGCACGGTTGGATCTGGTATTTGATTTTCATACTTTTCCCTGTCATTCTTTGTACAGTTATGATCATGTCTATTGTACTTCATGTTTACATACTTGGTACCTTGTTGTATTGACCTCCTTCGGGGGGCTGCGTTCATGCCCGCAGGTATTAGGTACTCAGTTGGGTGATCCGCGAGCTTAGGATCTCCACTCAACTTTCAGGGAGGTAGCTCCATTATTCCGGAGTTTGCCATGTTGGTACGGAGTTGTATTATGATTTTATGTACATTAATGGGTACGGCGTGGCCTTGTCCCGTCACAATTATGTGTCCAAACTCTTAGAGGTCTGTATTCATATGTGTGCTGGACTTATGTACAAATGTGGTTTCTTTTTGGTTGTTATATGTGATGACAACCTTGCCGGCTTTGCCTTTGTTCGAAAAAAGAAGAAGTGTTATTTAGCTTCCGCAGATTACTTGTGTTGTATGAATAGAAGGGTGCCCAGGTAGGGCACCAGTCGCGGGCCCGTGGTTCGGGTCGTGACACATGTCTCTCATCGTGTGTTCACACATCCTTCGCAACATCCTCATTTTTGCCACCTTCATTCTTTGAACGTGATAGCTCTTGACTGGCCATTTTGGAATCGGACTTTACGGCTCAATAGGCTGGGAACGTTTATAAAATATTTTTCAAGATAATAAAATTTCTAGGGTAGTATATCTTGAAAATCAATTCACCAATATAAAATTGGATGATTTTTCAAATGTCTCCACATATTGCCAAGAGTTGAAAATGCTTGCCGATCAACTTTCTAATGTTGGTGCGCCGGTGACAAATCAAATGTTAGTTCTTCAATTAATTGCGGGATTAAATGAATAATTTAATGGTGTAGCTATATTCATTCAACAAAGCAATCTCCTACCACCATTCTATAAGGTCCGTTCGAGGTTAATTCTTGAAGAAACTCAAAAGGTGAACATGAGGCGTCGGTGGTAAATAGTGTTGGCACCACACTTTTTCCACCAACATGTCTACAAATGATTTTAACCCACAAAATTCTGATTCGGGATGGGCTTCAAATCGCAATAATAATGGACCAAAAAGGGGTCGAAATTGCAATAATAACAAAGGTAAAAATAACGGTGGAAGAGGGCGGGACCGAGGAGGCAGAAACACCTCTGGCGGAGGCGGAGGCCGCGGGCAGCAGCAGGGTCAAACCCACTGGCAGCCGCAGTAATATTCCGATAATGGACAGTGGGGTCAGCTGGAACCCGCAGCAGTGGGGCCTACATTGCCCATACAAATCAGCGGGCTCGACCGAATATTTCGAATAGGCAGCCTAGTGTTTTAGACATCTTTCCACAATAAGCTTTTTCAGCCCATGTACCATTATCGTCGAGTTATGCTCCAACAGACATTGAACAAGTCATGAACAACATGAGTATCAATATTTCCAATGACGCATGTACCACCGGGGGAACCTCACACATGATGACATCTCAAAGTAATCTCTCATCTTATTTTAATATGAGCAGTAATAAAAATATTATTATTGGCAGTGGGCAGAAAATTCCAATTCACGGTATTGACTAATTAAAACTTCCCCCACCCACCTTTATAGTTGAATAATGTCCTACATGCCCTTCTTCCTCCTTGCGATGCAAAGGCAATGTCAGGGAGGGCGAGAGAAGGGGAAACGAAATAATCTCAATTTTACGACAAATCCGGTCCGATGGCGAAGATATGGCAAACAAATAATGTAGCCCTATGTTCGGACTAATTCCATCGATGAATCATTCGAGAACGAATTTCGTACCCAAACTCATTAAAAATTTGATATATGTGTGTTGGTTCACTACTGACAACAACGTCTCTGTTAATTTTGATCCGTTTGAGTTTTCTGTGAAGGATTTTCATACAAGGATGCCAATAATGAGGTGTAATAGCACTAGGGATTTGTATCCCATCACCGCCACTACTAACAACCAAGTCACCACTCTATCGAATTTTGCTGCTCTTTCTCCTATGTTATGGCATAACCGTTTGGGACACCCAGGAGCACCGGTTTTCAATTCTCTTAGCAAAAATAAATTGATTGATTGTAAACGACATTTGGACTCTTATATTTATCAGTCTTGTGTTTTCGGGAAGCATGCTAAATTCCTTTTTTCTTTATCTTCATCAAATACTATTATGTCGTCTGATACATTGCATAGTGATTTGTGGACATTCCTGATTTTGAGTTCGGCATGTCATAACTACTATATGCTTATTTTGGATGATTTCACTAATTTTTTGTGGACATTTCTAATTGGACAAAAATCACAAGTTTCCATTATTTTTAAACAATTTAGTGTCTTCATTCAAACCCAGTTTGAGAAGTCCATAAAGTATTTTTAATGGGAGGGACTTTGTAAATGGCCAATTTAAGATATTTGTCACAAAAATAGTATGTCATTACTGTTGACACCCAATTTTGTCCCCCCCCCCCCCCCCTCCGACTATTTTTTCGACATTGCAAAACAATATATGCATATATATCTACACATATACATATATAAATAAGGTATTTAATATCATCAGCTATGCTCAAATATCATCATTATTTTTACAATGAATCGTAACAAAATAAAAAGAAATTACAAAAAGAGAGACCTTTGAAGCGAATTTAGGATCAGGTTGACAGAGACATTTACAGGCAGCTTCGTTCCAATCGAAGCCAATCTTTCTATCAACCCGATCATCTTCAGAACATGCACTAACACTCGACCCCCTTCTTTCAGCTTACACTTGAAAATGTCTCTCAACAATTCATACTCTATTGTTTGAGACTGTGAGTCATAGAGACTCTTCAAGTGTTCTAGCATTTCGTTGGAGCACATGTTTTCATGTTGCCACTGTAACTCCACAGTCATGGAGAACAACATTACACATTGTGCCGAGGTAGCATCGTCTAGATATTTCTGATAAGCTACATTGTCAAACAAGGCATACTCATCAGAATCTTCAGCAGGGACTGTGGGGAACACTTTGTCTAACACATACTCAATTCTTTCTAGTCTTAACACCAATCGCAGATTTCTCAATCAGTCAGAGAAATTTGCTTCAGTCAACTTGTTTGTCTCGACCAACATTTTTAGTGATAGATTCGGCATTTTATATATTCTGAAGAAATAGATAGACTTGAAATTAAACTCTAATATAATTTATATTGAACACATTCGTTAACTAATTAAAATATCCTTTAGTTTAATTAGCTTCCACTATTTTAACATACTCTTCGACCCCATGGAAGAATACAGACTCATATCAAATATTGGCATAATGAGCCAAGATCCAGGTTCATGCTATCTCCGTATTTATTTTGGCTGATAACTTCAACAGTACAACCTAGTTGGTCTCCTAACCAATTACAAACAATATGTAACTCTTGTTTGACCAAATTTTCTAAATAAACGATATGTGTTCTTCGGTTTGTCCGACGCTGTGGCGCCAAGACGGCCTAGCAAGTCAACCCCGTTATGCGACTGCAATTATGTATCTAAGTGAGTTTTGTCTTATAGAGCAAATATTATGGTGTAAATACTCATGAAGGTTTATCACCCACTTCTACATTTAACATGCATCTATGAAAGAGTCTGAGTCCTTGTAGACTTAGAGCAAATGCTGTGACATAAATACTCATCTCGCCGAAAATAATTTTTCACTACAATCAATTATAACAGACAACGCGTTCATTTTAAATGAGACTTGTATTTAATTTTGGGAACATTTTAATTTAGGGTTTTAACCAAGATCAACTCTAGCATGCTTTATCAAATAAATCATCTTAACTATCATACAAAGTCATTTAAGCACAAATTGTGTACCACCTTCCATATCATGATATTAAGCGATTTAAACACATATTTGGCGCCACCTACCCAAATAATTATTTGCGGACGCTATTCTAGTAATTTAAATGACAAATGTGTTGACATTTAACACATAAGCAGTACACTTATAAAATAGTATAATGTATAATAATAATCGTGGGTTAAGCATTCTGAACTTTGATTTTTTTATTTTTTGGATATGTGGAATCGCGGCGCCAAACATTAGGGTCGCGATGCTAGTTAGGCAGAAGGCTTTCGGCTTCTGCAATGAATTAACATCGCGACTCTCCACCACGGGGCCGAGGCGCCGCCGCGGTGCTCCACCATATGGTCGCGATGCTGGTAAGGATAAAACCTTTCGTCTTCTGCAATGAATTAGGGTCGCGGTGCTCCATCATGGAGTCGCGGCGCCTACTGTCCAGTAAGTCCAGAATTTTAAAATGAAGCTTTTAATCGCAGATTTCGTACAGGAGCCGTGGCTCCTCTCTGTCACCGTGACAGGCATCGCGATGCTCTACTATGGTGTCGCGACGCCACCTTGAAACCCTAGCAGGAGTCGCGGCGCCCTACCATAAGGTCGCGACGCCGATGTCCCGACAAAACGTATCAGTGTTGATTTACGAAAAATTATCCAAACCCTAAATTCAATTTCGGGATCAGATCATAGATTCTTTATCATCATCCACCATTATCAATAATGCACATATCGATCATCATCCATTTCTACCCGTTCTTCACCGTGCATCATATTCGCAATGAACCAGTTATCTTCACTTGACTTAGTTCGAGTTAGAACGGAATGACTTCATCGATTTAGCGTAGTTGATAATTTAGGGTGACATCAAAAGGTTAACGATTCAGTCAAGGTATGTAGAATTTCATGAAGCCTTGTTTTAATTCAGTTTTAAAACCAAATTTATGTTTAACCCATATTATTATCTTATTCAATTGTTATATAACCATAGAACCAGACTGAGCGCTGATACCACTGTAAGAATTTTTTGTGTTCAAACCATATAAGTAATACACATTGAAAGTTTAAAATTTTGCTTACTTACCCCAATAATTCATTCTGGTATAGTTATATGACAATCAAACATGTAAAGACTTTAAACAATAATACTTACATGTTGTTAATCTGGAATCTTTACTTAGGAAGTACACACGGTTGTCCCTTCGATTTGCACTTGCTACAGTGTATTCTTCTGTTAAGAAAGACATGAAATCTTGACAGAGGTTTGAGAGAGTTTATTTTCGATAGATTATTCCAACATCATTACGACAATGTATACACTATAGATTATAAATATTTTCTTGAGTGTGGTAGGAATCTGTTTGAAACACCTTGGCGGTGCTATACATAAAATTTGAAAAAAAGATTGGAGGTGATTTGCACTAATCTAGTATCAAAACTCTTAGTTGAAATCGACTTGAAAAATGTCACTATATCACATATTTTCATGGGTGAGGTTGGAATTTGTTTTGAAACACTTGGGCGAGGCTATATATAAAATTTGAGGAACATTAGGAATGTTTTGGACTAATTTTGGAGTTAGAATTCAGAGCTGAAATCAACCTTGAAAACGTCACTATGATAATGATATCGTATATATCACTGATCACATATAGATTTTTCATGAATATATGTACATCTATACAAGATATACGTAGGGATTTATTGGGTTCAAACCATATAAGTAAGGTATAATGGAAGTTTAAAATTTTGCTTACATACCCCAACAATTCATTCTGGTATGGTTATATGACAATCAAACCTGTAAAATCTGAAATCTTTACTTAGGGAGTACACGTGGTTGTCCCTTAGATTTGCAAGCGCCTTGCTTCAGTGTATTCCTCTGTCCAGAAAGCCAGGAAATCTTGACAGAGGTTTGAAATAGTTTATTTTCTAAACTCTAAGTCTAGAAAATGATTTTGAATTAGTGTATAAACGTAAGGGATAATAGTGTTGTTTATATAGGAGAGATTAGGTCAAAAAACGGATTAGGATTGGGCGTAAGCCTGACCCAAAATCGAGGTGCATTGTGCTAGTTTGACTGGGCCTGCCTGAGCAACGATCACTTATCATACGCGCTCAAATTTCCTAGGCGTCGCGGCTCTTTATGTCACATATCATTAATAT
Organism: Przewalskia tangutica; assembly: GCA_029844215.1. Taxonomy (NCBI): domain Eukaryota; kingdom Viridiplantae; phylum Streptophyta; class Magnoliopsida; order Solanales; family Solanaceae; genus Przewalskia; species Przewalskia tangutica. The sequence continues at coordinate 12,206,012 of CM056732.1, read as the reverse complement.
ATATTCAACACGTTTAATTAAATCCAAAATTTAATTTTGACTTAATTGAATAATTTCCATCAAATAGAAATTATCAATTTAAATATCTCGATTCCAAATCGAATATTTAATATTTTCTCAATACACCCTTAGATCGAAGAGACAATCGATATAGTGTGACTCTATAGGCCTTCACATATTTACACTAATCCAATTAAGGTCCATACGGAACTCCTAGACTGCGCCGTACGACGAACTCAATATGTGAAACACGTTTACTAGTAACCATTACTAGTAGCATGTGAGATATACTACATTCTCCAAGAATGTGATACAAACCACATGTCGAAATAACATATCATCGATATTATTCTCGATGATCATTAGTCGATGTTATTTTGAGAGTTACACTCTATCATCAATATCTCACTCTATTAATGACAACGTAAGCTCAAGCGATGCACATTAATGAATAATTATAAATGTCATAAATATATTAATCTTATTAATAATATGAATGTGTTCAAGTACATTTGTCCCTAATAATGATTGTCTCTAGGACATACATACTTTCAATACGAATACATAGAGAAAATACACAGTGATACTCAATCGAGCTTCAGTTTATCTTCTTAGACTTTTATGACATTTAATAATATTAAGTGAATGGCCATAGAGTTCAAAAATCTACACGGTATATTCTATGAAAATTTCAGTTGACGCAATGTCATATTGGAATATTTATGTATATCCGCTTTTATAGGTCATTGATAATTACAAGAACGAATATCTTTCAACTAAACTGTTGTTTTGATTTTTGCGTAAGAATTAGACTGAATTGCAAGTAATTTTATTTATTACGGTATATTATGTAACAGAATTAAGTTTCATTGGATCACCAAATTATCCCAAGAGGTGGTGTTTGCAATGGTTTTTTTTGTTTGTTGCTACTTTCATACAGAATTTGTCAATCACTAGACTTAAATTATGCACTGACATTAATTAACCTAAAGTCATGAGTTCGAGCCGTGAAAACAGTCATTAATGTTTGCATTAAGTTGAGTTGTCTCATTCACAGGTGCGGCGCTTCTCCGAACCATGGTAATACGGAATGTTTTGTGCACCGAACTGTCCTTTTTTACATTAATTAACATGAAATTGAACCAGTGACTGAAATTATAAGCAATTGTGTCTTCAATGGTTAGAAATTAGAATCATGTTTGGAGCCCAAATGTGATAAAATGTTTGTTGACTTAAATCATAATTATGTTTAGACCTATTCACATGTGACTTCACATTTAGCAAACTGCCCATTGAAATTCGAACTAATTTTTTTCATTAATAAACAGTAATAACTCTACAATTTTTAGGGTATATTGGATATACAAGTGTACATTTATCTCAAATATTTAGTTGTCACTATTTCGTTTTATCTAAATCTATTAAAAAAATACATCTATTGCTATCTATTTTATCCCAAAAAAAATTGAGATAAATTTAGTAACCAAGAGCTTAAATAATAAGTCAGCAACAAGCTTGAAGCAACAAATGCTTTTAAGATAAATATTTATATTTATATATCAAATTCTAAAAAATAAATAAGAAAATCATTTTTAAGAAAAGTTTTTCCAGGAATAACATTTTCCTTGGTGGCAAACACACACTCTAACTACTCGACAAGTGAACTCTATCCGCCTATGCTTGATGTGATAGATTCAATTCATCGGGTCTTAGGGCCCGTTTGATATATCTTATTAAAAAGAGATTTTTAAGTAGAGTTTTTTTATCAAAAAATTGTTAGGTGTTTGGTTGTAAAAAAAAAGTGTTTTTGGATTAAAATGAGCAAATCCAAAAGCTATTTTGCCTCTACTGGCAAAAGCCCAAAATTTGAGTTTCTGTCGGTAGAGGCCAAAAGTGTTTTTTTTTTGCCAAAAGCACTTTTGGCAAAAATCACCAAACACTCCATTTTTTTTGCCAAAAGTGCTTTTGGCAACAAAAAAAAATACTTTTGGCCATTTGAAAAGTCCAACCAAACACACTTAGTATTCAATTAATTCGCATAAAAGGAAAAGGAAGTATCCAATTAATTCGCAAGTCTTTGGATCAAGGCCTTTATTTATTTGGTGGGTCAAAAATAGGTCACTAAGCAAATGTTTTTCCTAGCTCAAAGGCATATATAACTACACTCAAATATCTCTATAATTGTAATTTGTTACAATAATATTTTACTATAATGACTTGATTTTCTCCGGAATCGATTTTTCATTTTATATATTACTTCTTGTTAAATACCGTGTAAATCAGCATAGGTGCAGGTTTCATTTATGGTATATTTGTATATTACACTTGTATAGTAATTAGTCTTGTAGTCTTATCATAATTGTACTATTAGTCTCCAAATAGAATAAGAATTTAAATGTAGAATATGAAAAGATTTTTCATATTATAACTTGTATATATATGTTGACACCCAATTTTGACCTATCTTTTAGTCATTTCTTGCAATTTTAAGCATTTTAGGACACCACATTTTATCACAATTTTTGACATTTTTGTATATTTTTTTACCTAACATTCTATGTTGTTTTATTTTTTGTAAATTGACATCATGTTTTACTTTAATTAGGTATTAAACATTTTTTAAATATTATGTTATTATTATTGCGCGATCATTTTGTTTTACTAACTTTGCATCTCTTTAAATAATTAACTGACATTCCGTCTTTACTTTTAATCAGGCATTAAATATTTGCTAAATATTGTATTTTATTATTATTGCATCGGCATTTGCATTTTAATAATTTTGTATCTTTAAATAATTTTCTTTTAAATAATTAATCCATTTTGCATTTTTGTCAAACCAGTCCATGCCCAAGGCACAATCTGGATCAGTCCAATCCGCCAAAAAACCGAAGCCCAAACTGAGGCCCAATACACCTTTCATTTTTTCCATCCAATACCCAATACCCAAAACCCAATACCCAAAATCCAATACCCAAAACCCTAAACCTAAATCCCACACTATAAATAAAACCTTACTCCCTCATTTTAAAACCTACCCTATTTTCTACCCTAGCCGCCTACCCTTCCCCTTACTAAACTGCCAGCCGCCAACCTCTACAGGCCCCACTCCCTTTTACCCTATTTCTTTATCCCTCTCTCAAACATCAGCCCTCTCCCCCTCTAAAAACCCTGGCAGCCCTCACAACCAACTCCCAGCAGCGCACAACCCTTCATCTTCAACTTTCCCCACTCCCTCACCCTCACACACACATACGCCGGCGAACCCCTGCCCTCTCCCTCACTCCCGTCGCCCTCTCCCTCATTTCCCGTCTCCCCCTCCTGAACATCACCGTCGACCTCACCAACATCGCAACCCACTCCGTCTCCCTCACCCCTTCCAGTCGCCATCATCCCGTCGCCCTCTTCCCTATCTCCCGTCGACCACCACCCGATGGTTGACCGCCGACCAACACCATTTTCTCTCGCCAAACCGGGCGGCGTTGCTCCGGCGACTCGTCGCGAAGTTGACTCCGCTACTCGCCGTTGCCGCTTGTTTCCATTTTCGTTATTATTATGTTGTTGTGTTGTTGACCGATTTGTTTAATCGCTTTCGATTTTCGATTTTTATTGTGTTCGCCTAATAAAAATCCGGCGACCTTGGGTTTGCATCGTTTTGGGTTCGCTGGTTACTGTTGTTCGTTGGGTTGATTGCACACTATTATCTGTTGTTGGCGGACTGGTTTAATTTATTGTTTGGGTGATACGCCGGAGTAAAACTCCGGCGAAGTTGTTGTTTTTCGGGCTGATGCTGGACCATTCTCGTTGCTTTGTTGTTTATTCCACTGTTTCGCAGCCCTTTGTTGTCACTGTTTTAGCCATTTTGGCGGACTGGTTTTAGGCTATTTTGCTACTGATTTTGGCTATGATGCTGGACTGATTTTTAGGCTATTTTTGCAATTTTTTGCTGGTTTACTGATTTAGAACAAATACTACACTGTCAGTATTTTACTGATTCGAACAAGATGCTACACTTGTTTGGCCAATGAAAAAGTTATCCGTCGATTTTTGAGGCCTCCACAGTTGCAAAGACGGAAAAATAAAATAAATGAAGCTTTCTGGGCAAGGATGATTTCTTCCACTTACACCGGATAACCAACATGCGCTGGCAAGGCGAACGCTCGCAGCCGCACTTGTTTAGGCTGTCCCACTTTATATTTTTTACATATCTGAGCCCTCCGTGTTTAAAGCTATTACTGTTTTGGCGCGGATCCGAAGGTTTTATTTATTTTATTATTTTTAGCAATATTGGCCGATGAAGGAATCTCCGTCTGATTTCCAAGGCCTCCCCGTACAAAAGACGGATTTATTTTTTGCTTTATTTATTAATTATTGCTATTACTTTAAAATTGTTTATTTTTATTACTAACACTTTTACTAAGTGTTTATGCAGGTACCCGGAGATCATCTTGTGCAGAAGGCCTAAAAAGGGCTAAAGATATCCCGAAGTTTTATCTTATGTCGCATTTAAATTTCAGTTTTACTATTTTTGTATTGCATTTTATTTTAATTGTAAATTATGTAAAAATGCTTAGAATAGGTAGAATAAAAGCCAATACACAATTAACCTAGGTTTGAACGGATAACCGCAAGTTAGCGGATCTTAAAGGATGCCTAACCCCTTCCCTTTAGGATAATAAAGAACCCTGATCCAGAATCTCACATAGCTTTTTGCAGACCTTTAAATGGAGATCATTTATAGCATTTTTATGCTATTTAATAAGTGTCCTAATTCACTATAATAATTAGGTTTCCGACTCCTTAAATACATTTAGGAATCAACCATACGTGGTACTCCCGTTTCGACTCCGGTTAAAATGGGGTGTTACAGATGGCGACTCCACTGGGGAATCAGGTTCTTGACCATAACAAACCTAGGTTTATTATTGCTTGACTTTATTTATTTTTATTTGTTTTAATTGCTTGCTTTAATTTTGTATGCTTAACCGTTTTAATTACTATTTGCTTTTACTGTTTTCCTTAAACTGGCATTCCGCTCATATTTCCTCCACTCTGGAAAATTCACACTGTCACACACTACACGCGCTGGTGTGCTTCGCGCACCCGCAAATTTCTTTCAAGAACACCCAAAATTTAGGAGAGTTGGCGCTTGCGTGGAGTTAGATCGGTTCGTCTGATCAGCCACGTAGCCTTCTCACTCGAGTTGTCATTCGCCGAACCTTGCGTCTAATAAGCCAAATCTTAGAAAACTTAAGATAGAGCTATACCACCCTTTTATATTAGTCATGCATGCATAAACCTTAGGTGGGTTAATCCTTGGTATTAACGCCACAATTAGAAATCCACCAAACTTGTCGACGGGTTTCACAACCCAACGACCCATTAGCATACTATGTGTAGCGTGATGGTGATAGACGGATCCAAGCCTGGTTATAACACACTGAAATTGGAAAAAGTGCACCGTCATTTGGTCGCCATTTTCGACAAAACATTGCAGTTTAACGGCTTGGACCTATTTATCATAATCTCGCATATTTGGCGTTTAGGCCTACCTCTGGCATAAGAGAGGTCCCATGCATATTAGGCGCGCGCTTGATTTGCATGCTTTTGTTTACTATTTTGTTGCTAGCAATTTTGTACATATTATTTAATGCAATAATTACTCTTTTAACCCATGTACAAATCATGTTATGTGCTTACAACTCTGGCCATGAGCATTTGCATTTTTTGCACTTTTGTTGTCATATTGCAATCAGGACTTCTACTGCGTAAATCGCTCTTGAACAACGCGATTTGGACTTTGTGAATCATCAACCACCAGTCCGGTTGAACCAAGCAGGGGAGTCTTTGACTATATTGCCACGCCCTTACATCTTACTATTTTTTGTGGCTTGCCTACTCTCACCTATTTGTCATATTTTTTGCAGGAAAACCGTCCTCGCAAATAGTCGAGGGCGGACAACAACAAAAAAGAGGAAGAAAAAGAAAAGAAAAAAAAATCATCCCAAGAATGAGTTGAGTTATGTTGACGGAAAGAAGTCAGCTTATACCAGATTCAACAAAGCATCGCTCTGGGTCTTACATTTTGCATTTTATACATATTTGAAAGTCCAATTAATATGTCTAGTATTGATTACACAATTCTTTATCACGCATTTTACAACATAATCATTCCGAACTACGCGTGTCTGATTCTCACCATACGGTGTGATACGTAGGCAACCCATCTAGGGTTCGACACCACCACATAAAAAAATAAAATATAAATAAAAATAAAATAAAAAGAGAAAAAAAGGGACATATTTGGTTCACCCATTTCTTTGCACGGAAATTCATTATTGCATTTTAATCATTCTATCACATTCATTCATGCATTCTATCACAACAATTCATTTTTTCATTACATTCTTTTTCTTTGCATATAGTGAACAATTATTTGTTTTGCACAGCTTTTACTTTTGCATTTCTTTCATGAATAAATTCTTTTAAATCATACGTTTTATAACATATCTGAACGAACTACGCACACCTGATTCTCGTCAAAGATGAGATACGTATGCAGCCCTATTCGGGTTCAGTACCATTTATTCAAAAAAAACAAAAAAACAAAACAAAACAAAAAGAAAGCTCTTTTAAGTATCATTGATTGATTTGGTTGATACCAACACAGTTAGGAGTGTGCATAGGAAAGAGCGAATAACAATCAGTATAAGGGGACTTCGTAGTAAACCATAGATTCTTTTGGTACCTCTCACGCACACCTGTAATGACATTTTTGCATGCTTCTAAGATAAGAATGAAATCAACCTCGTCGTTTCATGTGCATTGTGTGGTGAGTTTTAGAATAAGTTCAATTGCATTGCATTGTGATCTAGAACTTGGCCCGAAAGTTTGTTGAGGCGAAATCCTGAGTAACGCTCGGTGTGGGAAATGATCGTAGGCTTTCTTTGACCCGTTTGAGCCTTTTCAGCCTACCAAATAACATTATCCATAGTACACCCCCTTTGAGCCTAAAGCCTATTCTTTCGACAACCGCATATTACACTTATACCCTTTCTGAGTGCGTACGCACTATCCCTCTCTTGGCCCGACCTCCTTGAGCGCTTTAGAAATGTGCAAGTGGCTGACAAATTCTGCGTTGAAGTTTGCAAAGGCAAAATTGTCAAAGTCCCAAAAGGGAAAAGAAAACACAAATGACGACTTTACAAAAGAAGAAATCAAAAGCCCCGACATGATAAACAAAAAATGAATGAAATGAGAAAATAACTTTGGAAAAGCGGGCTCCAAACGAAAGATTCAAAAGATGTCGATCTGAGAAAAAGCGACAAAAAGCAGGTCAGCATTGAAGCACACAAATATCAAGCACGGACGTAGTCCAACGCTCGAGGAGGGATTAGTCACTTTTTACCCAAATGATATCCATCCCTTTCCCCCAAGCCTACATTACAAGCCCATGACAAGCCCTACATGATCTTATACTGAGGGTTCTCACATTAGTGGATACTTACATGACGGCCAAGCCTATGGTATCACAATTGCATGCATTAAACATCCTTTTGAGTGTGAACGTACTCCTCTAAACGTCCCAAAATTCAAAATACTGGAATATATGTGAGAAATGAGACTTTATTTCAGTAAGGGCATTTGAAACGTGAGATTACGTGTAGTTCGAAACCTTGGTTGCAAGCAAGTGTGTCGACACTTCGGTGTCTGAGGTACCATTTGAAACTATAGGAATTACCCAGGAGTCGGTCTTGGTTAGACTGGAAGTGAATAACGGAATTTCCTAAGCACAATACTAATTGTTGGTATCAACTGAAGTCAGAACGTGATGATGTCTTTCCACTTTTCAAAAAAAAATAAAAAATGCATATATAAAAAATCATTTTTTTTGCATCACGAACTACGTTTTGACCTGATTCCCTCAGCAGGATACGTAGGCGGCCACATTGGCTTCGATCTCATTTTTTTAAATGGTACAAACATTTTTGCATCACGAACTACGTCTTGACCTGATTCACTCAGAGGGATACGTAGGCGGCCGCATTGGCTTCGGTCCACATTGTTTGAAAAAAACCATAAAAATCTTTATTCTTTGCATCACGAACTACGTTTTGACCTGATTCCCTCAGCAGGATACGTAGGCGGCCACATTGGCTTCGGTCTCATTTTTTTAAATTGTACAAACATTTTTGCATCACGAACTACGTTTTGACCTGATTCCCTCAGCGGGATACGTAGGCGGCCACATTGGCTTCGGTCTAATTTTTTTAAATTGTACAAACATTGACCTGATTCCCTCAGCGGGATACGTAGGCGGCCACATTGGCTTCAGTCCACATTGTTTGAAAAAAAAAACATAAAAATCCTCATTTTTGCATCATGAACTACGTATTGACCTGATTCCCTCGACGGGATACGTAGGCGGCCTAAATCGGCCGGCCACACCGAGAAATCTTCCCATGGCTCGTGTGCGACGGAATCGTTGATTATTCGAAAGAGATATGAGCAATTTCCGCGAGTTAAGTCTTGTCCATGCGCCCGCATAACGAAAATCGACAATTTTGGGAAATGCACCATGAAGAGATCATAATAAGGACTCCAAAGCAATCGCAATCGCAAGATTCAAAGAAGCGTTGCGCGTGACAAGTCCGCACAAAGACTTCATCAAGACTTTCGCGGCGTTCAAAGAAGCACACAACATTCAACATGTCCGTGCAAGGACGAAATCTCAGCATTTGCAGCATCACATCAATACAACCGTCATCACATTTTACAGGATCTTCATATCAGCAAAGGCGGGAGCACAACAATAAGCCCATGCGGGTTACAAACGCACAACGTCTATGCAATGACGTTATCTCAACCCAGGCGATTCACATGGCAGGAACGTCCATAAAATAACACCATTTCATTGCAAGCCTATGCAACAGATTCATTCATGTTTCGTCTATACAACGACGGACATTTGCATCTCGTCCATACAAGACGACAACGCCCATACAAAGCGTCATTTGCATTTCGTCCATACAAGACGACAACGCCTATACAAGGCGTCATCTGCATTTCGTCCATACAAGACGACAATGTTACACCCCGTAGTTCAGGTCATGCGTTTGAGAGCATACGAAAGGGGGTAAGACTTAAAGTTTCTAAGGATAGGTTGACGGATCGTTCCGGACGGGTTTTAGTCAAGTTTGGGGCGAGTTATGACCCGATACATTGAGAGTTCCTAAGTGTTTCAGAGGCCTGGGGTGTAGTTCGTTGAGTCTAGATTCCAACGCAACCAACCGTTCGTCGATAGGACGTCGGAGTAGGAAGTTATGAGAATTACAAGTTCAGTGCGCAGTCGGACAAAAATGTGTTTCGGACAGAGGCGACAGGGCCGCGGCGCGGATCGAGGGCCGGCGCCGAATGTATCGAGGGTCGCTGAAGTTTCAGCGTCGCGGCGCCGGGAAGCAGGGCCGCGGCGGAAGATCTGGTCGCAGAGTTGCAGCCGCGCCGCAGGAAGCAGTCGCGGCAGGCGGGATTCTGGGCGGAAAAACTTAGGAAAAGTAAGATTTTTCTTTTAAAAGACCTTGGGAGGGTGACAAGTGTCCCCCCCCATCTGATTTTGCATGCACTATATTGACCAAGTCTTGAAGACTTGGCCATACTTCATCTCTCTCTTAGACAAAAGCTCTCCCTTCTCTCTTAAAAGTTCAAGCTCCTCCTTCTCTCTAAAATTCCAAGAGATATTTTAGCCTTAGGAGAAATCTGAGAAGAAAAAGGCAAGAAGGAAACTTGTGGCTAGCTTGTGAAGATTATTGTGGTGGTATTCTTGGAAAGGAGGCTAGCAAAATTGTTGGAATAGATTTGGCTAAAGCTTTAAGGTAACATCTCTTCCTTTAGAATTAGTTCCTAGTATTGCATGTTAAGAAGAAAGAACTTGTGGTAGTGAATAATGCTCTTAGAGTCATTGCATGTAAGAAATATGGTTTGGATGTGAAAGAATTGGTTAAGAATATTATGTGAGCATGTTGTAGCCTAAAAACTACCTTAGACTTGTTAAGTTAATTGTTTACCTTTTGGAGCAGAATTTTACACACCCAAGTTTAGGTGTGTAATCCCCTTGAGATTGTTTGGATTGTTGGGCCTAAGAAGTGGCGTTTGGATGTTGAATTCAGACCTTAAAAAGGTGGCAAAGTATGTAGAAACAAAAGAAATGCTGCCCAATTTTCCATAGAATTTAGGGGCTTTGAACTTAGATTATTCATACATTGAAATTAGAGGTTAATAAACGTATTATGGTTATTATAGGTTGGCATATTACTTGCGGTAGTTTGAGCTTAGCAAGTGGATTGACCGAGGAGGTATGTGGAAACTTTCTTATCCTTTGAGCATGAGTAGTTATAACTATATAGTACGGTGAGCGTACGTGTTTTGAATGAAGTAAATCCTTTTGTTATACTTGACTTGTTTTAAGAAAATGTCTAAGTTGGTTGGGTTAAGAAGTTAACCCGCTTGTTCTTAAGGAATGGTTTATCCTAAATAAGATAGACAAGGATTTTTCTTGACCTAATGAAGTATAGAGTACTTTTGGTGTGAAAGTATTGAATATTGGATTATTCTAAAAGATCAGAGACTTAAAGTATTTTGAAAATTGTATGAATTTGTTTGAAGTATAAGGCTCTTGGCTAGTAAAAGAACGAAATGGTTCATAAGGAGTTATAACGGCTTTATGGGAAGTTAGTTATAACGGCCTTATGAATGGATAAGGATGTCGTAAATTTTTAAAGCATAAAGTTAGTATAACGGCTTTATGGGAAGTTGGTTATAATAACTTTATGGAAGGTTATGAAAGTTGTCTATTTTGATTAATGAGCATAAGTTGTCTAGATTGTGAAAAATTGAAGTTACTTGGTTTCAAGCTTTGAAATGAGTTTTCTAAAGGTGTAGTAACTTACGTTAAAAAAATAGACGCTCCTTGATACTACGGGTGTTAGTATCTTGGATTTTGCATAAAAAGGAATCTCTTGGAAAGGATGTACGTACGTAGTACTTTGGCTTGTTAAAAGAGAATTATTCTGTTTGTGCCTTGATAGTGTTTTGGGCTTGTTCAATTGAGAATTATTCTATGTGTGCCTTGATAAGTACTTTGGCTTGCTTAAATAAGAATTCTCTTGGTTTATGTGAAAAGAAGGCATGGTAATTGTCTTGGTTTATGTAAAGGCATGGTATTGAAATTCGAATTAAAAACATGTAGTTATGAGTTACTTGGACGTACCGCCAGTGATGAAGGATTCCACGAGTATGCTTCCATTGTTCAGTTATGAGTTACTTGGACGTACCGCCAGTGATGAAGGATTCCACGGGTATGCTTCCATTGTTCAGTTATGAGTTACTTGGACGTACCGCCAGTGATGAAGGATTCCACGGGTATGCTTCCATTGTTCAGTTATGAGTCTATTTGGGCGTACCGTCAGTGATGGAGGATTCCACGGGTATGCGGCCATGATGAGGGTTCGTTCCCTGTTGACAGTATTTTGTTCCATGGATTAGCTCTCCATGAGGTCTACTGATGCAGGGTGGATCTAGTAGTTAGCCCTCGTACTTGCCCCGGTCAGAGACGTGATGCAGGGTGGATCTGGTAGTTGGCTTTCGTACTTGCCCCGGTCAGGGTTAGGGCGAAGTGGTGTGATGCAGGGTGGATCTGGTGGTTAGCCTACGTACTTGCCCCGGTCAGCGATGTGACGCAGGGTGGATCTGGTAGAGGCTATCGCACTTGCCCCGGTCAGCTTCGTGATTCAGGTATTAGTATTGTTGGTACGGGTGGATCTGGTAGCTGGCTTTCGTACTTGCCCCGGTCAGTTGAGGATGCAGGGTGGATCTGGTAGCTATGCCTTCGTACTTGCCTCGTACGGTTCTTATGATGCAAGGTGGGATCTAGTATTCATATGTACTCCTTAGTGTTGTTATATCATAGACTGCCGGCAGTGAGGAAGGAATTCCACGGGCACGATTGATATTATGGGCATGAGACCTATGGTTATATTTGAGTGATGACTTAGAGGGCGTGAGTCCCTGACTTGACATGGCTGCGTATATGTTGTGTACCGTAGTTTGGCTATCATACATGTCTCCTGCTTTATATATATGCTATTATGAATTCATTACAGTATTTTCAGTTTCACATACTTGGTACTTGTTATCGACCTCGCCCGGGCTGCGTTCATGCCGCAGTCGAGATCGTAACTTCATGGTCCGCACTCTTAGGATCACTGTTCATTTCTTGGGAAGCTCCATCTCTCCGGAGGCTTGTCTTTTTGGTATGATTCCCTGAGGTTATAGACTTTTGTATATTCAGGGGGTATGGCGGGGCCTGTCACGCTTGTTATTCTGAGTGCGTAGTCACGTTGGTGTTTTGGGCTATAAGAACCGGTTGTATTACTATACTTTTGTTTAAGTATGTTTTATAGAAAGCGACACTTATCGGTGACCGAGAATGATTACCTTTTTTTAAGTAATGTGTTATGTATGTTCATTTGCTATTCTCGACATATACGGCGAGTACCGGTAAGTACCAGTCGTAGCCCGGGGCAGTCGTGACAAAAGTGGTATCGAGCGATTAGTCCTCGGAAAGTGTCTGAGACCGTGTCTAGTAGAGTCTTGATTATCGGTGTGTGTTGCACCACATCTATAATCGTGAGGTGCAGGACATTTAGGATTGGTTTTCATTCTTCTCACTCTAAGATCGTGCGATGAAAGTTGTGTGGTTAGTCGTCTCTCCCAACGATTTATGTTGTTTGCATTCTACGAGAAAGCGATGACCAGAAAGATTATGTGGATTGCATATCCGGGTTAGTTATGATGGTAGTATAGTGGGTATAGTGACATACAAATTATCTGATTTATGTATAAGGGTCAGACACGTGTTGCCTAGAATGATATTGGAATACCAGGGATTGATAAGGACTAATTAGATACCGGGAAGGTATGGAGTGGTTTGATGAACCCTCATCAAGGTTGTACGTACTAATTTGAGATAATTAGGAGATGATGAGTTGTCTGAGAAATAAATGGACCCTTAAGAAGTTTAATTAAGAGACCTAATGGGAGACTATGGTTGTAAATTAAGCTACGTGGTATGCTTAAGAGGATAGTACAGATGAGATTCGGGTGGAGTAAGTGATGGGATTGTTGTAAGATTTAGTATCATGAACGAGGGATATTGAGACTATGTACATGTGTTATAATAAGTTAGTAGATACGAACGGGCAAATCTGTTAGGCCGTGAACGAGAGTAGGTGGTAATGGTTCATACTTTGGACTCGTTTTCCTGTTTGATTTATGAGGAATGATTAAGCATGTGCGATATCTTATGGTCACAAGTGGCATAGTAAAGTTCCATTAGGGTAAGGTACGAGGAGGTACCGAGGAATATTAGATTGGCTCCAAAAGAACATTCGGGGACGAATGTTTCTAAGGGGGGGAGAATGTTACACCCCGTAGTTCAGGTCATGCGTTTGAGAGCGTACGAAAGGGGGGTAAAACTTAAAATTTTCTAAGGATAGGTTGACGGATCGTTCCGGACGGGTTTTAGTCAAGTTTGGGGTGAGTTATGACCCGATACATTGAGAGTTCCTAAGTGTTTCAGAGGCCTGGGGTGTAGTTCGTTGAGTCTAGATTCCAACGCAACCAACCGTTCGTCGATAGGACGTCGGAGTAGGAAGTTATGAGAATTACAAGTTCAGTGCGCAGTCGGACAAAAATGTGTTTGGACGAGCGCGGCAGCGGCGCGGATGCGGCAGCGGCGCCGAATGTCGAGGGTCGCTGAAGTTTCAGCGCCGCGCCGGAAGCGAGCATGCGCGGAAGATCTGGTCCGCAGAGTTGCGCCATGCGCCGGGAAGCGGTGTGGCCGCGGCGGATTCTGGCGGAAAAACTTAGGAAAAGTCAGAATTTTCTTTTAAAAGACCTTGTGAGGGTGACAAGTGTCCCCCCATCTGATTTTGCATGCATTATATTGACCAAGTCTTGAAGACTTGGTCATACTTCATCTCTCTCTTAGACAAAAGCTCTCCCTTCTCTCTTAAAAGTTCAAGCTCCTCCTTCTCTCTAAAATTCCAAGAGATATTTTAGCCTTAGGAGAAATCTGAGAAGAAAAAGGCAAGAAGGAAACTTGTGGCTAGCTTGTGAAGATTATTGTGGTGGTATTCTTGGAAAGGAGGCTAGCAAAATTGTTGGAATAGATTTGGCTAAAGCTTTAAGGTAACATCTCTTCCTTTAGAATTAGTTCCTAGTATTGCATGTTAAGAAGAAAGAACTTGTGGTAGTGAATAATGCTCTTAGAGTCATTGCATGTAAGAAATATGGTTTGGATGTGAAAGAATTGGTTAAGAATATTATGTGAGCATGTTGTAGCCTAAAAACTACCTTAGACTTGTTAAGTTAATTGTTTACCTTTTGGGGCAGAATTTTACACACCCAAGTTTAGGTGTGTAATCCCCTTGAGATTGTTTGGATTGTTGGGCCTAAGAAGTGGCGTTTGGATGTTGAATTCAGACCTTAAAAAGGTGGCAAAGTATGTAGAAACAAAAGAAATCTGATTTTCCATAGAATTTAGGGGCTTTGAACTTAGATTATTCATACATTGAAATTAGAGGTTAATAAACGTATTATGGTTATTATAGGTTGGCATATTACTTGCGGTAGTTTGAGCTTAGCAAGTGGATTGGCCGAGGAGGTATGTGGAAACTTTCTTATCCTTTGAGCATGAGTAGTTATAACTATATAGTACGGTAGACGTACGTGTTTTGAATGAAGTAAATCCTTTTGTTATACTTGACTTGTTTTAAGAAAATGTCTAAGTTGGTTGGGTTAAGAAGTTAACCCGCTTGTTCTTAAGGAATGGTTTATCCTAAATAAGATAGACAAGGATTTTTCTTGACCTAATGAAGTATAGAGTACTTTTGGTGTGAAAGTATTGAATATTGGATTATTCTAAAAGATAAGAGACTTAAAGTATTTTGAAAATTGTATGAATTTGTTTGAAGTATAAGGCTCTTGGCTAGTAAAAGAACGAAATGGTTCATAAGGAGTTATAACGGCTTTATGGGAAGTTAGTTATAACGGCCTTATGAATGGATAAGGATGTCGTAAATTTTTAAAGCATAAAGTTAGTATAACGGCTTTATGGGAAGTTGGTTATAATAACTTTATGGAAGGTTATGAAAGTTGTCTATTTTGATTAATGAGCATTGTTGACAGTCAATTTTGACCCGTTTTTCGCATATTTGTCGCAATTTCATGTGTTTTAGGACACTGCATTTTAATCATCATTTTTTGTATTTTTATCTTTATATTTTAAAATTAAGCGTTATGTTATGTTTCTATTATTACTACACCGTCGTTTATTTTAATAATATTTGCGTTTCTTTAAATAATTAATTGACATCCGGCTTTATTTTTAATTAGACATTAAACGTTTGTTAAATATCGTATTTTTATTATTATTGCACCGACATTTGCATTTTTATAATCTTGCATCTTTTAATTAATTTTTCTTTTAATTAATTAATCCGCTTTACATTTTGTCAAACCAGTCCAGTACGGAATCCAATCCAAATCATTCCAATCCAACACCATTTTTATATCATCCAAACACCCCCCTTTTATTTCCCCCCATTTTAAATTCCAAACACCCTTTTATTTCCCCCCCATTTTAAAATTTCAAACCACTTTCACTTCCCCCCTAAACACCTTACCCCTTTATTAAAGGAGAGCGATTTCAACGTTGGTTTTTTCCTTTAAGAGCAGCCAATGTACAAAGGGGACCGAGCCCACGTACAACAGAGGAGCAGCCAACACAGAATAAAGGGGCTGAGCCCACTTTTGTTTTGAGATTATTTTTCAAGGAGAACGCCTCTCCTCGCTCCTTCGCGCCGTCGCCGCCATTCGCCGGAGTTCTAAAACTCCGGCGAACCCTCCATTCAAAACACCCAGACTTCGCCGCCATCACCGACCCACCTCAACTCCTCACCAACTCGCCGCCACACCCGCGCCGCCATCGCCACCGACGAATCTCACCATCGGTGGCGTCGCTCGGCGACCTCGCCGCGTGGACGCCGCGCATCGCCTCTCTGTCGGTAATGTCGAACATTGTCGTATTTAAAACTCCGGCGACGTTGGTTTTTCGACGTTCTGTTGGATCTGTTTTGCACTGTGTTGTTGGGACTGATTTCCTTTATTTTTGAATATCGCCGGAGTTCTTCAAACTCCGTGATGCCGTTGGTTTCAGTTTCTTGTTGCGTGTCGGATTGATTGCGCATCGCTGTATGCATTTTGTTGGCGGATGGTTTGATTTCATGTTTGGGCAATACGGAGTTTTACTCCGTGAAGCTTTGTTGTTTTCGGTGATGTTAGCTTATTCTCGTTGCTATCTCGTCGTTTATTCCACCGTTCGCCGCCTTTGTTGCCCGATTTACGAGAATTGCTTACAATCCGATTTTGGGTGATTCTTTGGGTCATGTTATCTGTTTTGGCCTATTATCGGACTGATTTTTGGTTACCACTCTTTGTTTTTAACATTTTTGTTGGTATTAAACTGATTTTGAACAAGTTACTACACTTGGTATTTCTTGATTTTTGAACAAGTTACTACACTTGGTATTTACTGATTTTTGAACAAGTTACTACACTTGGTATTTTACTGGTTTTGAATTTGATACTACACGGGCCAAAGAAGGATTTATCCGTCGATCTGGAGGCCCCCGTGGTAAGTGAGACGGAATATGTGGGCGAGGAGGAAAGTGAAAAAGATTAGACGAGAATGCATAGTATCGTTCACCGGGAAGTAGTCGACCGCCAGTAGCGATATTGGCTTCTCATGTCTTAGTATCCTTGGCATAACACTAAAGTGAGCCCACACTATATAAAAATATATCTTTCACAATAGCTTCTATATATATATATATATCTATATATATATGCATACATTGTGTTTGTTTTGTAATTTATTTATTATTTACTAACTCTTCTACTAAGTGTCTTTTGCAGGTACCCGGAGGCGCACCCCAAAGCCAAATCATTCGCATAAAATGAAATAAAAGGGAAAAGTCGCTAATTTCTCTTCATTACATTTTTTTTAAGATTGTTTACTTTTATTACTATCTTGTTAAATATATATTTATTTTAAATATTTGCATGCCTAGTTTAAATATCTTTTGATTAGTTTAATAATTAGAATACCCTTTAGAATTGTAAATTGCATGTTAGCACAATAATTTTAAAACCTAAGTTGGAACAGACAACCGCAAGTTAGCGGATCCTTTAGGATGCCTAACCCCTTCCCTTTAGGATAATAAAGAACCCTTACCTAGAATCTCACATAGCTTTCGCAGACCTTAAAAATGGAGATCATTCGTAGTATTTTATGCTACATTTTCAGTGTCCTAATTCACTATAATAATTAGGTGGCGACTCCTTTTAAATAGCATTTTAGGAATCCAACCATGCGCAGCAGTAATCCCGTTTCCGACTCCGGTTGAAAATAGGGTGTCACAGCATGGCGACTCCACTGGGGACTTTAGGTTCTTAACCACAACAAACATAGGTTAATTTATTGTGCTTTATTTTCTTTATTTTTGCTTAAATTGCTCCCTTTATGTTTTACACTTATTTGCTTTTATTATTTTGCCTAAATTATTCTGCTTTACATATAAAAATTTGCATATTGTCTTAACTGCTATTTGTTACCGCTTTCCTTAAAATGGCATTCCGCTCATATTTCTTCCATTCTGGAAAACTCACACTATCACACACTCACGCGCTGGTGTGCTTCGCGCACCCGCAAATTTCTTTCAAAATACCCAAAATTTAGGAGAGTTGGCGCTTGCGCGGAGTTAGATCGGTTCGTCTGATCAGCCGCGTAGTCTTCTCACTCGAGCAGTCCGCTCGGGAACCTTGTGTCTAGTGAAGCCAAATCTTAGAAACTTAAGATAGAGCTATACCACCCTTTATTTTTAAGTCATGCATGCATTTACCTTAGGTGGGTCGGTCCTTGGTATCGACGCCACAATTAGGAAGACACCAAATTGGTCAACGGGTTATTATAACCCCGCGACCCAAAAAACATACTATGTGTAGCGCGACAATGATAAACAAATCCAAGCCTAAACATGACATGCCGAATTGGAAAAAGTGCACCGTCATTTGGTCGCCATTTCCAACATTGCAGTTTAACGACTTGGACCTATTTATTATAATCTCGCATATATTTGGCGTTTAGGCCCACCTCTGGCATCAAAAGAGGTCCCAAACATGCTAGGACGCGCATTTGATATCTATATAGTCTGTTTGCTATTATAATGTTTGTTGCTTTCAGCTATGTACGCTTTACTACATTATTTTGCTACTTCAACTTTGCGCATTCGCTAAGTATTAATTTCGAGCTATACTAGCTTTGTTTTCTTAGGCAGCGTCATTCCTTGTGTTGATACGCGAGAAGCCCATATCCCAAACAATAATTTTCTCAAAATTCTGTCACACTTTGGAACTACGTGTGACCTGATTCCCACGGCGGGATACGTAGGCGGCCATTTCGGTCTCGGTCCCACCTTTTAAAATTCTAATTTTTTCATCTCTTAAAAATCACTTTATTCTCCGTCACCGGCAAACTATGGCTTAAACCGGTTCCTTTGGCAAAATGCATAGGCGGCCATATCAGCTTTGGTCCCATCTTAAAAAAAAAAAAACACTCGAAGTCTAATCGATGAATCCAACTTCAATAGGGCTAGACTCCTGGATTATATATCTACTTGATCTCTATGGCGAGATACGTAGGTGGCCACGTCGGACACAGTCCAACTCTTTCTAAAATATTTTGTCTTTACTCTACCCGTTACAAAGCACACTCCATCCAATTTCTGCGATAGGATAGTAAAGGTTTTCCATATCAAATTCGGTCGCGTCCATTCGACATCCGCTTATGCCAAAACTGGGACATTTTAAGGATTCGCTGCAAGAAGAGGCAGTCAATACCGAATATCATATTATCGACTACGCTCTCGTAGAAAAATACTTGAAGCCAGGCAACGGTTACAAGTCCGAACAGATTGGGCGTGCGAGTGGTCAGAATTAAGGCTACAAAGTCCGCGCAAACCAACAGCCCATTTCAAATCTCACAAATTTTCTCTTGAGTACAGATAACAGGGGCTGGAAATTTGACGACGTTGAAGGGGATTTTCGCATAGCAGCTCGGCTCACAGGGCCACACTCTTATCCTCATTCATTCGTTTTTGCATATCTATAACACTAATTACGGCATCTATCTTTGATTTTTGTAGGAAGTTTCTCGTAGCAACTCAGCCCGCAAAGCCATAACCGCACGCGTCTATCAAGGCGTCATTTGGCTCACAGGGCCGTTCTCATCCTCATTTCTCAATCTTTTTACAACTCTAATTATTTTATTCGGTTTATATTATGCTGGTAACTTCATCATAGTAGTCTGACCCACCAGGTCGAAATCACTTTATTACATCCGCACAACGACATTAATATAACGTTTTTGCAATGACGTCTCTTTATTTATGCCTATGCAACGGCTTCATCAACAGTTCATCTATGCAACGATGATCTCTGCATCGCGTCCATGCAACGGCGCCATCTCATCAAAGCCTATGCAACGGCTTCATCTGCATTTCGTCCATGCAACGACGAACATCTGCATCGCGTCCATGCAACGACGCCATCTCATCAAAGCCTATCTGGCGGCCGTCACATTTCGTCCATGCAACGACGAACATTTGCATCACGTCTACGCAACGACGTCCGCTATTACGCCTATCTGGCGGCTTCATCAGCGGTTCATCTATCTGGCGATGATCTGCGTCGCGTCCATGCAACGACGCCCGTCATCAAAGCCTATGCAACGGCCATTCGCATTTCGTCCATGCAACGGCGAACATCTGCATCGGCGTCCATGCAACGGCGCCATCTCATCAAAGCCTATCTGGCGGCCGTGAGATTTCGTCCATGCGGCGGCGAACATCTGCGTCACGTCTATCAACGGCGTCCGCACGCATTACGCCTATGCAACGGCTTCGTCAGCGGTTCATCTATCTGGCGATGATCTGCGCATCGCGTCCATGCAACGACGCCATCTCATCAAAGCCTATCTGGCGGCCGTCTGCATTTCGTCCGTGCAGCAGCGAACATCTGCGTCGGCGTCCATGCAACGGCGCCGTCTCGTCAAAGCCTATCTGGCGGCCGTGACATTTCGTCCGTGCGGCGAACATCTGCGTCGCGTCACATCTGCGGCGTCCGCTTTTATTACGCCTATGCAACGGCCGTCAGCGATTCATCTATGCAACGATGATCTGCGCATCGCGTCCATGCAACAGCGCCGTCTCATCAAAGCCTATGCAACGGCTTCGTGACATTTCGTCCATGCGGCGGCGAACATCTGCGTCACGTCTATGCAACGACGTCTCTTTTATTATGCCTATGCAACGGCCGTCAGCGATTCATTTATGCAACGATGATCTGCATCACGTCATGCAACGACGTCCCTTTTATTAAGCCTATCTGGCGGCTTCATCGCATTCGTCCATGCAACGACGAACATCGCATCAGCGTCCCACGCGGCGCCCGTCATCAAAGCCTATGCGGCGGCTTCATGCGCATTTCGTCCATGCAACGGCGAACACTGCGTCACGTCCATGCAACGGCGTCGTCTCATCAAAGCCTATCAGCGGCTTCGTCGCATTTCGTCCATGCAACGGCGAACATCTGCATCACGTCCATGCAACGGCGTCTCATCAAAGCCTATCTGGCGGCCATTCGCATTTCGTCCATGCAACGACGAACATCTGCATCACGTCTATGCAACGACGTCATCTCATCAAAGCCTATGCAACGGCTTCATCAACATTTCGTCCATGCAACGATGAACATCTACATCAGCTTTACTTTTTACTTTAGCATCGCAACAATCCAACGTCATCGTGATTCGACACTGGGACATTTTTTTTAAATTTGTGTCAACTTTACTTCTATTTTCTAGCATTGCAGCAGCCCAGTGTCATCATGATTCGACACTGGGACATTTTTGTGTGTGCATCGTCCCCACTTTTAAGTTCTAGTTTTTAAAACAGGACAAAATTGGCTACGAGTCAACATCTTTGTCCGAAGACTCTTCCATCATCTCCGTACAAAGAGGACATCTTTGTTGTGATCAATTTTGACCCGTTTTTCGCATATTTGTCGCAATTTCATGTGTTTTAGGACACTGCATTTTAATCATCATTTTTTGTATTTTTATCTTTATATTTTAAAATTAAGCGTTATGTTATGTTTCTATTATTACCACACCATCGTTTGTTTTAATAATATTTGCGTTTCTTTAAATAATTAATTAACATCCGTCTTTATTTTTTAATTAGACATTAAACGTTTGTTAAATATCGTATTTTTATTATTATTGCACCGACATTTGCATTTTTATAATCTTGCATCTTTTAATTAATTTTTCTTTTAATTAATTAATCCGCTTTACATTTTGTCAAACCAGTCGATCTGAATCCAATCCAAATCATTCCAATCAACACCATTTTTATATCATCCAAACACCCCCTTTTATTTCCCGTTTAAATTCCAAACACCTTTTTATTTCCCCATTTTTAAATTTCAAACCACTTTCACTTCCACTAAACACCTTACCCCCTTTATTAAAGGGAGGCGACTTCAACGTTGGTTTTTCCTTTAAGAGCGACCAATGTACAAAGGGACCGAGCCAGCGTCTGTGAGAGGAGCGACACAGAATAAAGTGAGCCCACTTTTGTTTTGAGATTATTTTTCAAGGAGAACCCTCTCCTCGGCTCA
Organism: Przewalskia tangutica; assembly: GCA_029844215.1. Classification (NCBI taxonomy): domain Eukaryota; kingdom Viridiplantae; phylum Streptophyta; class Magnoliopsida; order Solanales; family Solanaceae; genus Przewalskia; species Przewalskia tangutica. Next base: position 12,184,154 of record CM056732.1, on the reverse strand, counting down.
CTTCTGCCGCGTCGCGCCATTCGCCGCCTTCACGGAGTTCTAAAAACTCCGCGAACCCTCCATTCAAAACACCCAAAGACTTCGCCGTCACCGACCACCTCAACTCACCAACTCGCCGCCACACGTCGCCGCCATCGCCACCGACGAACTCACCATCGCTGCGGTGGCGTCGCTCGGCGACCTCGCGGAAGCGGCGCCGCCATCGCTCTCGCCGGTAATGTCGAACATTGTCGTATTTAAAACTCCGCGACGTTGGTTTTCGGCGTTCGCTGGATCTGCTTTGCCGTGTTGTTGGGGTGATTTCCTTTATTTTTGAATATCGTCGGAGTTCTTCAAACTCCGTGATCGTTAATTCACTGGTTTCTTGTTGCGTGTCGGATTGATTGCGTCTTGTTATGCTTTGTTGGCGAATGGTTTGATTTCATGTTTGGGCAATACGTGGAGTTTTACTCGTGAAGCTGTTGTTTTCCGGTGATGTTAGCTTATTCTCGTTGCTATCATCGTTTATTCCATTGTTCGCCCTTTGTTGCCCGATTTACGAGAATTGCTTACAATCCGATTTTTGACCGATTCTTTGGGTCATGTTGTCTTGTTTTGGCCTATTATCGGACTGATTTTTGGTTACCTTGCTCTGTTTTTAACATTTTTGTTGGTATTAAACTGATTTTGAACAAGTTACTACACTTGGTATTCTTGATTTTTGAACAAGTTACTACACTTGGTATTTATCGATTTTGAACAAGTTACTACACTTGGTATTTTATCGATTTTGAATTTGATACTACACGGGCCAAAGAAGGATTTATCCGTCGATCCGAGGCCTCCGTGGTAAGCGAGACTAATATGTGGGCGGAGGAAAGTGAAAAGATTGGACGAGAATGCATAGTATCGTTCACCGGAGGCGAGTCGGCCGTAGTAGCGATATTGGCTTCTCATGTCTTAGTATCCTTGGCATAACACTAGCTGAGCCCACACTATATAAAAATATATCTTTCACAATACCTTCTATATATATATATATATATATCTATATATATATGCATACATTGTGTTTGTTTTGTAATTTATTTATTATTTACTAACTCTTCTACTAAGTGTCTTTTGCAGTACAGGAGCGCACCAAAGCCAAATCATTCGCATAAAATGAAATAAAAGGAAAAGTCGCTAATTTCTCTTCATTACATTTTTTTTAAGATTGTTTACTTTTATTACTATCTTGTTAAATATATATTTATTTTAAATATTTGCATGCCTAGTTTAAATATCTTTTGATTAGTTTAATAATTAGAATACCCTTTAGAATTGTAAATTGCATGTTAGCACAATAATTTTAAAACCTAAGTTGGAGCAGACAATGTGAGTTAGCGGATCCTTTAGGATGCCTAACCCCTTCCCTTTAGGATAATAAAGAACCCTTACCTAGAATCTCACATAGCTTTCGCAGACCTTAAAAATGGAGATCATTCGTAGTATTTTATGCTACATTTTGTTTAAGTATGTTTTATAGAAGGCAGCCTTATCGGCTGGCCAGTAATGATTACCTTTTTTTTAAGTAATGTGTTATGTATGTTCATTGCTATTCTCGACATATACGACGAGTACCGGTAAGTACGATCATAGCCCGGCCGGGTCGTGATAGACAACGCCCATACAAGGCGTCATTTGCATCTCGTCCATACAAGACGACAACGCCCATACAAGGCGTCACCTGCATCTCGTCCATACAAGACGACAACGCCCATACAAGGCGTCATCCGCATTTCGTCCATACAAGACGACAACGCCCATACAAGGCGTCATTTGCATCTCGTCCATACAAGACGACAACGCCCATACAAGGCGTCATCTGCATCTCGTCCATACAAGACGATAACACCCATACAAGGCGTCATTTGCATCTCGTCCATACAAGACGACAACGCCCATACAAGGCGTCATCTGCATTTCGTCCATACAAGGCGACAACGCCCATACAAGGCGTCATTTGCATTTCGTCCATACAAGACGACAACGCCCATACAAGGCGTCATCTGCATGTCGTCCATACAAGCACGCAATGCCCATACAAGGCGTCATCTGCATTTCGTCCATACAAGCGACAACGCCCATACTGGCGCCATCGCATCTCGCCCATACAACGACAACGCGCCATACAAGGCGTCATCTGCATTTGTCCATACTGAGCGACAACGCCCATACTGGCGTCATCTGCATTCGTCCATACAAGCGACAACGCCCGTCTGGCGTCGTTGCATTTCATCCATACAAGACGACAACGCCCATACAAGGCGTCATCTGCATTTCGTCCATACAAGACGACAACGTCCATACAAGGCGTCGTCTGCATCTCGTCCATACAAGACGACAACGCCCATACAAGACGTCATCTGCATCTCGTCCATACAAGACGACAACGCCCATACAAGGCGTCATCTGCATTTCGTCCATACAAGACGACAACGCCCAAAGCGTCATTTGCATTTCGTCCATACAAGACGACAACGCTCATACAAGGCGTCATCTGCATCTTGCCTATACAAGACGGCGTATCATCACATCACTTCATTACATCTACAAACACCATGTCTTTTCCAGCACCATATCACCTGCAACCCAGTGTCAATCACACTTCGACACTGGGACAATTTTTGAGTTTTGCGTCTGCCTGCTTTTATTTTCTAGCATTGTAGCAACCCAGTGTCTCATAATTCGACACTGAGACAAATTTTAAATCTGCATCAGCTTTGTCTTTTATCTTGGCATCACAACGACCCAGTGTCGGCTTTTGCCCATTCTTTTCTTGATCCTTGTTTTAATTCTGACGATGGGAACAAAATTGGCTACAAGTCAACGTCTTTGTCCGAACACTCTTTCATCGTCTTCGGTCAAAGAGGGACAACTGTTGACACCCAATTTTGACCCATCTTTTAGTCATTTCTTGCAATTTTAAGCATTTTAGGACACCACATTTTATCACAATTTTTGACATTTTTGTATATTTTTTTACCTAACATTCTATGTTGTTTTATTTTTTGTAAATTGACATCATGTTTTACTTTAATTAGGTATTAAACATTTTTTAAATATTATGTTATTATTATTGCGCGATCATTTTGTTTTACTAACTTTGCATCTCTTTAAATAATTAACTGACATTCCGTCTTTACTTTTAATCAGGCATTAAATATTTGCTAAATATTGTATTTTATTATTATTGCATCGGCATTTGCATTTTAATAATTTTGTATCTTTAAATAATTTTCTTTTAAATAATTAATCCATTTTGCATTTTTGCCAAACCAGTCCATGCCCAAGGCACAATCTGGATCAGTCCAATCCGCCAAAAAACCGAAGCCCAAACTGAGGCCCAATACACCTTTCATTTTTTCCATCCAATACCCAATACCCAAAACCCAATACCCAAAATCCAATACCCTAAACCTAAATCCACACTATAAATAAAACCTCACCCCCTCATTTTAAAACCTACCATATTTTCTACCCTAGCCGCCTACCCTTCCCCTTACTAAACTGCCAGCCGCCAACCTCTACAGGCCCCACTCCCTTTTACCCTATTTCTTTATCCCTCTCTCAAACATCAGCCCTCTCCCCCTCTAAAAACCCTGACAGCCCTCACAACCAACTCCCAGCAGCGCACAACCCTTCATCTTCAACTTTCCCCACTCCCTCACCCTCACACACACATACGTCGGCGAACCCCTGCCCTCTCCCTCACTCCCGTCGCCCTCTCCCTCATTTCCCGTCTCCCCCTCCTGAACATCACCGTCGACCTCACCAACATCGCAACCCACTCCGTCTCCCTCACCCCTTCCAGTCGCCTTCATCCCGTCGCCCTCTTCCCTATCTCCCGTCGACCACCACCCGATGGTTTGACTTCGACCAACACCATTTTCTCTCGCCAAACCGGCGGCGTTGCTCCGGCGATTGCCGTGGAAGTGACGCCGCTTACTACGCCTGCCGCTTGTTTCCATTTTCGTTATTATTATGTTGTTGTGTTGTTGGACTGATTTGTTTAATCGCTTTCGATTTTCTCGATTTTTATTGTGTCCGCCTAATAAAAATCCGGCGACCTTGGGTTTGCATCGTTTTGGGTTCGCTGGTTACTGTTGTTCGTTGGGTTGATTGCACACTATTATCTGTTGTTGGCGGACTGGTTTAATTTATTGTTTGGGTGATACGCCGGAGTAAAACTCCGGCGAAGTTGTTGTTTTTCGGGCTGATGCTGGACCATTCTCGTTGCTTTGTTGTTTATTCCACTGTTTCGCAGCCCTTTGTTGTCACTGTTTTAGCCATTTTGGCGGACTGGTTTTAGGCTATTTTGCTACTGATTTTGGCTATGATGCTGGACTGATTTTTAGGCAATTTTTGCAATTTTTTGCTGGTTTACTGATTTAGAACAAATACTACACTGTCAGTATTTTACTGATTCGAACAAGATGCTACACTTGTTTGGCCAATGAAAAAGTTATCCGTTGATTTTTGAGGTCTCCACAGTTGCAAAGACGGAAAAATAAAATAAATGAAGCTTTCTGGGCAAGGATGATTTCTTTCACTTACACCGGATAACCAACATGCGCTGGCAAGGCGAACGCTCGCAGCCGCACTTGTTTAGGCTGTCCCACTTTATATTTTTTACATATCTGAGCCCTCCGTGTTTAAAGCTATTCTTGCTTTGGCGGATCCAAGGTTTTATTTATTTTATTATTTTTAGCAATATTGGCCAGTAAGGAATCTCCGTCTGATTTCCAAGGCCTCCCCGTACAAAAGACGGATTTATTTTTTGCTTTATTTATTAATTATTGCTATTACTTTAAAATTGTTTATTTTTATTACTAACACTTTTACTAAGTGTTTATGCAGTGCAGGAGATCATCTTGTGCAGAAGGCCTAAAAAGGGCTAAAGATATCCCGAAGTTTTATCTTATGTCGCATTTAAATTTCAGTTTTACTATTTTTGTATTGCATTTTATTTTAATTGTAAATTATGTAAAAATGCTTAGAATATGTAGAATAAAAGCCAATACACAATTAACCTAGGTTTGAACGGATAACCGCAAGTTAGCGGATCTTAAAGGATGCCTAACCCCTTCCCTTTAGGATAATAAAGAACCCTGATCCAGAATCTCACATAACTTTTTGCAGACCTTTAAATGAAGATCATTTATAGCATTTTTATGCTATTTAATAAGTGTCCTAATTCACTATAATAATTAGGTGACGACTCCTTAAATACATTTAGGAATCAACCATACGTGGTACTCCCGTTTCGACTCCGGTTAAAATGGGGTGTTACAATATAAACCTTTAATCAATAAGAATAATCAAGATATTAATTCTTTCATGGTATCAGAGCTGATTGAGGGGGATGTCCTGACACCAGGAGTTCTACGTCTGGTTATTGTATATTTCTTGAAAATAACTTGGTCTCATGGTCTACCAAACGTCAATCCACACTTTCACGTTCGAGACCGAGTATCGAGGGTTAGCCAATGTGGTTTCTGAATCATGTTGGTTACGTAATCTTCTTTTAGAGCTCCATTGTCCTATTCAGAAAACTACTTTGGTGTATTGTGATAATATTAGTGTCATCTACCTTTCTAGTAATCCGGTTCAGCACCAACGCACTAAACATATAGAGATGGACATTCACTTTGTTCGAGAAAAGGTAGCTCGAGGACAAGTACGCGTCTGTCATGTTCCTTCCAGATATCAAATTACAAACATCTTTACAAAGGGTCTTCCCTCGGTCCTTTTTGAAGATTTTAGAGCCTCAAGATATTTACATCGCCCGCTATGATCATGCAAAGTGTGTGTTAGATACCGTGTAAATTAGCATAGGTGTAGGTTTCAGTTATGGTATATTTGTATATTACACTTGTATAGTAATTAGTCTTGTAGTCTTACCATAATTGTATTATTAGTCTCCAAATAGAATAGAAATTTAGATGTAGAATAGGGATTTAGATGTAGAATAGGAAAAAGATTTTTCTATTGTAACTTGTATATATAGACCTTCAATCAATAAGAATAATCAAGGTATTAATTATTTCACTTCTCTATAGCAACATTTTACCTATAACATTAGTGACATTCATTATAGCGATATACTCTTTTTAAATTACCTCTTTATAATAGTCATACTCAAACATCGTGTAATAATAGTTCGTAAGAAATATATTATGTATAAAAATAAAATATTACAATGAAGAGCCTCAACCTACTGCTACTTGGGATGAGATAAAAGAGTCAACTGTTAAGCTCTTAGACAACCTTCAAGGGAAGGCTATTGAATTCCCTTTTGCTAAAAGTTTGGACAAAATTCTTCGTCAATTCAAACGTTAAATTATCACTAAGAGTGTGAAATTTATGAAATAACTTACAATTGTAGAGTTCTTACGTCCAATTTGAAATATTTAAATTTTTAATTAATTTTAAATACATATGCTCCTTAGATTTTAATTGTTTAACCATACTGTACAACTATTTATGAATTTATTAGTAATTTATTACAACAACAACAACAAAAATAACTCAGTGTGGTCCCATAAAGTGGGGTCTGAAGAGGATAGGATGTATGCAGACCTTACCTCTACCTTTGTGAGGTAGAGAGATTTTTTTTTCGGTAGACCCTTGGCTAAGTAGAAAAGTACATGTTGCAGAGATATATGATATGAGACAACACATAGCAAGATATAAAATAAATGTGGCAACATATAGTAATATCCATCAAGGAAATAAAAATAACGTGATATCTGACAACAACTACTAAATGCAAAAGAGGAGATGAGGAAAACTCGCCCCCTGCCTCCCCAAACCTAGCTACCTACTACTAACCTTCTACCATAATCCTAAAATTCCACGTCTTCCTATCTAAGGTCATGTCCTCAGTCAACTGAAGTTGAGTCATGTCTTGTCTAATCACCTTCCCTAATTCTTCCTCGGCCTACATCTATCTCTCATAATATCAGTTACAGCCAACCTCTCACACCTCCTCTTCACATGTCTGAACCACCTCAGTCTTGCTTACCTCATCTTGTTCGCTACTGATGTCACTCCCACCTTGTCCCGTATAACTTCTCTCATAATCATATCTCTTCTCGTATGTCCATACATCTATATGAGCATCATCATCTCCGCTACCTCCATCTTGTGAACGTGGGTATTCTTGACTAGCCAACGCTCTACACCATACAATAATGCTGGTCTAACCATAATTTTGTAGAACTTTCCTTTAAGCCTTGGCGACACATTCTTATTGCACAGTACCCCAAAGGCAAACCACTATTTTATCCATCCCGCTCCAATGCGATGAGTGACATCATCATCAATCTCCCCTTTTCCCCTTTATTATAGACCCCAGATACTTGAAGCTTTCTCTCTTAGGTGTGACTTTTTTCTCTATCTTCACTGTGACCTCCGTATCATGCGCAAGGCTCCTGAACTTTCACTCTAGGTACTCCATTTTGGTCTTGTTTAACCTAAAACATTTAGACTCTAAGGTCTTTTTCCAAACTTCTAGCCTATCATTAACTCCACTACGCATCTCGTTGATCAAAACTATGTCATCTACGAATAACATATACTATGGTACCTCCCCTTGAATATGTCGTGTCAATTCATTTATCACAAAGGGAAATAGGAACGGGCTAAGGGTTGATCCCGGTGCAACCCCATAATGACTAGAAAGTGTTCAGAGTCACCTCCCGCTATTCTAACCCGAGTCTTGGCTTTATCATACATGTCTTTAATAGCCCTATTGTAAGTTACAAGCATGCCTCTATACTCCATACATTTTCAAAGAACCTCCCTGGGACTTTATCATATGCCTTTTCTAGCTCAATGAATACCATGTGCATATCTATCTTCTTGTCCCTATATTGTTTCACCAGTCTTCTTACAATGTGGATAACCTCTGTAGTCGATCACTCCAGTATGAATCCGAATTTATTTTTAGAGATAAACACACCCCTCTTCATTCTCAACTCAATCATCCTCTTCCAGATTTTCATCATGTGACTTAGAATCCTGATACCCCTATAGTTATTGTAGTTCTAGATATCACCCTTGTTTTTGTACAACGGAACCACAGTACTCTACTTTCATTCCTCTAGCATTTTAGCCATCCTAAAGATTACATTAAACAACTTAGTCAGTCACTCCAAACTTGTCTCACCCACGTTCTTCCAAAAATCTACCGGGATCTCGTCTGGCTCATTTTATCTTCCCCTCGTCATCCTACGAAAACACTCCTCTAACCTCCGCAATTTTTATGCTTTCACAATACCCAAAATCTCTACGGCTTTCAGAATGCTATAGCTCTCCTTGCATGATATATTTATCCCCTCCATCATTCAAGAGCTTATGGAAATACGTCTGCCATATTCGTCGAATATGAGCCTCTTCTACCAACACCTCGCCATTCTCGTTATTGATGCAATTCACTTTCGTCTAATTTAAAGCCTTTTAGATTTCAGGATCTGTCTAATTTTGATTATACTGACTAAAATTTAGAACCAAAACAAAGATGAAAGTTATTTTTTGTTGTAAGCTTTATTGAATTGAAATGTAGTGAAAACATCTTCTTCTTCTAATAAGTTCACAACTTCTTGGATCTTTACCTTAATTAGAGATTAGTCCTTTGCACTAGACATTCTTTTTTATTTTTCTCATTCAAAAAATCTTTAAATTATTTAAAGCTAGTAATTGAACTCGTTGATGATAGTTGACATGATCATTTACTGTACGTTATATACTTGAACTCCTTTGTGGCCCCTAACTAATTGAGATCATCATCATCTAAAGGTTAAAGAGCCTAAAGATATCCACCTTTGGTCGAAAAATAATGTTATACACTAAAATCTCTATAAATTAATAATGTCGGAATCATGTAATTTTATTAATTTAAAGAAGTATTAATTAATCGATAATTTAAAGAGATTTTTTCCGATTCAACGAACTTACATTATTCTTCATGAATAAAACATATACATTGTATTGACTAATTGAATGATGTTCATGTACAATGCGACTAATTAAATATAATACATTCCCCTAAAAAAAAGTTCATTGTAGTACGATAGTACTAGTTAAAATTTAATGCAAGTTCGTGTTTGGTAATGAAATCAACCACTATATAAACAACATCAAACATTCATAATTAGTCAATCCAAATCAAAACCAACCAACCATGACTTCACATCTAAAAGGTTTCCAAAAATCAATCATGACATATCAAATACGTAAAGCACTATGTGAGTATAAGAGAGATCACCCCACATGCACTCAAAAAGATTTGCAACAGTGGATTGATGAAAATTTTCATTTGAAAGTTAGTCAAGGTACAATATCGAACAAACGCAAGCGATCATCTGAGTACCTTTCGGCTAACTTAGAAAAATAAGGAGATATCAAACGACACAAACCTGCAAAATATCCAGAGATGGAGAAGGTTCTTCATGAGTAGTTTCTCCAATACCAAGAATGTGTAAACATGTCCGGAGAGCTAATTTTGGAGAAGGCAAGAGACACGATGAAACTTCTATACCCTCAACAACCTCCTGATCGAGTCGCATAAATTTTCTCAAGGTTGGCTTGAGAAGTTCAAGCTAAGACATGGTATCAAGTCATTTCATCACTTTGGAGAGAGTGATTCTGTTGACATAGAGGACACGGAGAACAAATTGGTGGCTATAAGGGAAAAAATAAACCAGTATCCTATGAAGGATGTTTTTAATATGAATGAAACTGATTTGTTTTACAGGTTACAAGCTGATCATTTTCGTGTAACGAAATAACTTGGAGGAAGAAAACAAAGCAAAGAAAGGCTTACAATTGTTATTTGTTGCAATGATGATGGCTCTGAAAAAATCCTTGGGTTATTGTAAAGTACGCAAAGCCACGTTGCTTCAAAAATGTCAACATGAAAAACTTGAATTGTCAATATCGTTCCAACACACGAGCATGGATGACGAGTGTGTTTTTTGATGAATATGTTCATTGACTGGACCAGAAAATGCATGGTAGAAGAATTTTGTTGGTGGTAGATAATTGTCCAGCCCATCCAAAAAATATTGAAGGGCTACATAATGTTGATTTGTATATTTTGCCACCCAACATGACATCAAAAATCCAATCATGTGATGCAGGGGTAATAAGAACTTTCAAGATGCACTACCGCATGAGATTTTACCGTATTGTATTAGAGGGCTATGAGTTGGGAGAATCTGATCCAGAAAAGATTAATGTTTTAGATGCCATCAATCTTGCAATCTCAGCTTGGACGATAAATGTTCATCAAGAGACAATAGCAAATTATTTTCGACACTGTAAATTCATTCGCATGATGAAGTAGCCTCAAAGCATTTAAATGAAGGAACTACTGAAGAAGACATTCATGAACTCGATACGATGATTAATGATCTTGGGTACCGCAATAAAATGGATTTCAATCACCTATTGAATTATCTGGGTGAAAATGATACATGTTCAGAGGTCCAAAGTTTACAAGAAATTGTAGGTAGTGTTGTTGAAAATTCTATTGAGGGTGAAACTGAAGATGATACAATGCCTTTGCAACCAATTACGCTGAAGGAAGCACTCATAGCGGCAACAACTCTTCACAATTTTTTGTTGCAGTATGAGAACGCAACACCAGAGCTTTTGGATGCAGTAAGGAAAGTTAGAAATGAACTACACCTAGATGTAAATTTTAAGAAGAAGCAAACAACAATAAAATCATATTTTACTAAATTGTTCTAGTTATATTTGTAATTTTATAGAATTATTAATTTATAATATTGAAGGGACCATAAATTTATATAAGGGTCTTCTGAAAAATTATTATCTTATTAATTTATCAAAATTATTTATTTAGATCTTGGGCCCAAGTCGAGACCGAGAAAAAAATATTATTTTAGAGAGGTTATTAATTTATCTAGTATTAATTTATAAAGGTTATACAGTATATGTATGAGTATTCTTTAAAGAGGTGCAGTTAATTTAATGCTTAGCCCTCCCAAGTCAACATTGGGAAAGTGGTAGTATCAATGCTAAGATTATCAGTTTCTCTTAATTATGATAATGATCCTTAGATCCAGACCCAGAGCAAGAGTAATCCTACATTTTTCTTTTTCTGGATCTTTTTTATTTTTTTAATCTCAATTCTCAACCCATGGTATAGTCAATCACTGCTAATATTATGACCTGTTCAAATTCCTTCTTTATGATTACTAATAATAATACATAATACATGCTATGATTATGAAGATATATATGAAGCAACGAATGCAAAGGCATTTAACTTATGAATTTAAGTTTAGTCCTCAGTTATTGCTTATTGGTAATACGGGTTAGTAGTATATTTATTTAGTCCTCGGATATTAATAAATTTTAATTTTAGTCCTTGTGATATGAATAACACATTTGACTTTAATAAATTGTAATGTGCATAAAACTTTAAACTTTAATAAATTGTAATGTGTATTTTTTATCCCTTTGCTTGAAAATATTCACAAATTTATCAGAATTTTCGACAACCACTTAGAGTCTCTTTGAATTGGTTTATTTTAAGTGCTTCTAAGCCAAAATAGCTTATAAGAATAAAAAATATATTTTAAGCACTTGCTTTTAAGTTAAAATAACAAAAATAAGTAATAAGATCATCCAAACGGACTCTTAATTGCCCACATGTTATATGCTAAACTTGCATTGTACTCCATATTCATATTTGAGAATTATATAATTCTAAATATAGTACTCTCTCTGTTTCATAATAAGTGGTGTTTTTAGTTATGCACATCCCTAGAAAATTATGAGTGTTTTTTCTAACTTACCCCTAATTAATGTCTAGAAAATAAAAGTTACTTAATAAATTTTTTATTATGTAAATAAGAATTTTTTTGGAAGAATAAAGTTTATTTCTTCTTGAAATCTTAAAGCACCACTTATTTTGAAACAAAATGAAAAACCTAAAACACCACTTATTATGGAACGAAGGGAGTACAAATATATCATATTCTCTCTATATATAAAGGGACTGGAACACACATTCTAAGTAATTAAAGGTTATATATATATATATATATATATATATATATATCAGAATTTATCAATAACTTCGGGACCAAAAGTATTATTAATCCTAATTTTATCGCTATTTGTGCAATTTAACATGTTGTAAGACTTGTAACAAGTTTCTTGTTATATTTTTAGATAACTAATCCCACTTATTAGTTATTACTACCAGTTAATTATGTGTAGTAATATATTCTTAAACCCTGGTTATTGGAGCACAACCACGATTTACCTAGTAGTGAAGCACTGTAACTACTACCTTCGTGACTACCGACGCAGTTCTAATCAATATAAAAAAAAAATATATATCAATGTATAGGAATTGAACTCGTTAAGAAAATAGCCGCAAAGGTTATTTAACAAATCCCAGCTAGAGAACTGGGATGAATAACATTTTCTATCTTGAACTATAAATTAAATTGGCAATATGCTTATAAATTTTAAAAACTTAGGAACAAGTTAGAAAAAAATGAGGGACAAGATTGCAGTTAGGTTGACAATAAATGATGGAAGGGATTGTCTTGGGATCTGCAACTATCAATCTCCAAGTTGTGATTTGTTCAAACTGGTCTCCTAACCAACTTTGAATCTTTAGAGAAATCCCTTTCAGCTTAGAACTGAAGTTAAATCACAGATTTAAAGAAAATTGAATGATTGAAGGGTTATAAAAAAGAGAGTAGGAAATAGTTCAATAATTCAACTTGAATCATTGAACGTTGATGCCTTAGTTTAGAATTTGAAAAGCATATATATCTCTATATATATATATATATATATATATATATATATATATATATATATATATATATATGAAAGTAATCTTTATTACATCCTCTTTTTCTTTGTTGTTGTCCCCTAACTGGAGCAATAAAGAACTGATCCTTAGTTCAAGGGTCTGCACACTTTCTTCTCTTTCTGCATATGAATTCATCGTGCCCAATTAATGAAGATTCACGCCGCATAAAACTAATTATTTTGTTAAAGAGGAATGTGTATCCAATGGGCGGAGGTAGATGCACATACGTAAGTTAAGCCGAATTCAATAACTTTTGCTCAAAGAATATACATGCATTACATATTTTATTAAATATATTCATACTAAATTAGAATTAATTATCACCACTTAAAGTTTTTATTCTAAAATATAGAATCCATAAAGTTAGAAATTTTTGAAATTTTGACTTCGTCTTTCACTCTCCCCACCAAGGGTTTCTATATTTTAGGCTGGATTCAATACCTCTGTTAAAAGTGAAAACATTTTATATATCCTATGAGTTGCGACACCCATAAACAGAGACAGATGTAACCTTTTAGCTTTGAATTTATCTAAACCTACAAATTTTGACACGAATTATAAATATATAAATAGAACCTTATTAATTTTTTAATAAATATTAAATATAAACTCATAATTTTAACAGGATAGTGAGGTCCATGTAAAGTTGAAACTCATCAAATATCCTGCATCCACCGATGCACATGGGTGTTTTTGACCTTCTATTTTGTTTATTTTAAAGTTTGCTTGAGGTCCACTTAGTATCAACATTTTCAACTTTTTGCTAATAAATTATTGGCTTATTTGTGGAAGTACCTTTTTTTTTGTTGTGAAGGAGCCGCGGCCATTCTTCGAGTCTTGCAGAAGTGCACGGTAAGTGATGGCGCAAACCACGTCGTATAGTAACAGCCCACGCCCAGTGTGCCAATTTCAACCAAAGAAGGTTTATCAGAGGATCGAACTTCGTGGCTTGCGGTCGCTATTTCTCTTCTTCTGTGGCTTACCCTATGGTTATTTGTGGAAGTACTGATACGCGTATGAGTCGTTGTCGTCATCAAAATCTCAGTCTTCTTCAACGTAATTAGTGTTTAATTTATTACGTTGTGGGCTGTACTTACTACTTTCTTGAGTATTTTTATAGATCACTCTTTCTTTAATTTGTTTTTGTTTTTTTGTTTTTCTTCGTTGGTCTTCGAAGGGTGACAGATTTGGCTACACATTTGCCCATTTGCAAATTGCAACAACTTGCGCTCACCAACTATTATTGTTTTATATAGGAATTGTGATACTTTATCGATAATATTTGCATATGCCAACTAACGTAGAAAATGTGAGTGGTAATGTGTAGAACGGAAAAATAACAACAATAATTGTGATATATCCTTAAGATAATATTGTCTCGTATATCCTTTCAACGGTTGTAATGACAACTTATCTCCCAAGATAAAACAACAATCAAACAAATGAGCAAAGGAAACTCAAGTGTTTGCTTTGGAAGAAAGATCTTTGAGTGTTTGTGATTGCAAGAGAGGAAGACAATTTCAGAGAATTGTTAATTTAGTGAAATGTCAAGTGTTTTGCAAATGAGCCAAAGGCCTCATTTTATAGTGTTGAGAAGAAGACCCTCTAACAAGCCAATTTATGGCTTTGAATGACAAAATAATGGCCATTAGTATGGAGTTACAATTCAGCCAAGTAATGGTTGAATTCAAGAGCAGAATAATGAAGAGTTAATTCTCCAAAGTCAGCTCAAACGTCAGTTTTTATTCTTCTCCAACGGACTGAAAATGGTCACAGCGCTGCGGCCCTGTAGGAAGGCTCCGCGGCATCAGAACTTCAGAGGCGCAAGCACCGCAGCCCTGTAGAGTGGTGTCGTGGCGCCGAAACTTCAGGGACTTGGCGTCGCTACGCATGAAGCGCGCCACGTGCTCCAAAGACCACGGCCTCGCTACCACTCGTTTCATCTTTTAACACATTGCACATGTCTTCCCTTTGTTTACCAATGTGAAACCATTGTTATTTGACCAATAATCATCTATTCTCTCATGTTTCAAACAATTCGTATACGTACCAATATCTCTTCCATTTAAGAAAATTACGATCCTTGACACTTTATGTACACGTGTGTGGAAACCATGTTTCCGATCTTCGAGACCCCAATTGTTCAAGTCATAATTTAATAAGAATTTATTTTACATTTAGTAAATTTCCAACAAAAAATTATAGAAGAAGTGTCCTAAGTGCAGGAAAGTCAAGTAAATCACGTTTGAGGTTTACAAAAATATGAAATGAAAATGTAATGGTCAGAGAATGTGAATAATGATTTAATGTTTGAACTTTGAACTAGACTTAACATAATAAATCACTGCGAGATATAGCTCAAGATATACAAATATTAAGTTGGTGCATATCGAAATATCACTACACTCACTAGGACCTAGTACAGAAATAAATTTTAAAAAAATTGTAAGAAACTTCAATCGTAAAACTAATTTTGGGATTACTACATTCACTTTTTAAGATTTTGGATTACTCATATTCTTTCATATATATTCAACAATCCTTTAAGAGCCAACTGATAGGGATCACTCAAATCAATTTTTGGACTACAGACTATTGAAGAGTGTCGCATCGATGGCTTAAGGGATGAATGGTCTCCTTATATCGATTTGAGCAATTCTCCCTCGTGAGTTAACTTTTGGATTGAGTTAGGTCCAAAATTAATTTTTTACACCGACAATGTTAACAAAAGTAAACATGTTGAGTATAGTTTCTATACTAAAATTGACAAAACAAATCTTGCTGCAGTAATATATGTACCCAGAAGAAATTTAGAAAAGGTCGTAGGCTCGTAGCCATCATCTTTCTTCATTCTTCAACCATAAATTATTCGGAAAAAGAAAACAATAGAATTAAATTGTGTCGATTGCTCATTGGGGAAGCACAGATATCTACCTTCAGAAAGAGAAAACCTGAGGTCAGCGTAGTTAAACACATTTCCACATGTAATTAACAAACCAGCCTCTTTTGGAGAATTGGAGCCTTTCTTCTTTACTTTTCCATTAGTTATTTGTTACTCCATTCCATTCGGATAAAAAAAAGTGTCCAGTTAGTCTTTATTTTTTGAGTCAAAGAGAGTTTCATTTATCAAATCAAGAAATAATTAATATTATTTTTTCAGATTTACCCTTATTAATTGTCATGTGACAAAATTTCAATAACTATTTAATTAGGGGCATTTTAGTTAAATTATCTATTTTTATCTAGAAGTTAGTATTTTCTTAAGGGGTGAAATAGCTAAGTGGACACTTTTTGATCCGGAGGGAGTACCATTCTCTTTAGGGTTCGATTAATTTAAATTCGTGCCAAAAAATCCCATTTTGGGAGTAAACTGTTCTCTATTAAAATCAATTTCATTCTTATGACTCAAACTCGAGATCTTTGATTAAGAATAGAGGTATAATTACCAACCTCACAAATCTTTGGTGGTAACAGCTCTAGAGTCAAGTTAAGTGGCAGTACCAAAGAAATATTTGTTGGTTTTTGGAATCGGATTGTAGGTAAAGAAACGGGGTTAAAGAGATTCGAAAGGTTAAATAAAGTAACGCTGAGTCGAGAGATGACTCTCTGTCTTTAAGATAAAATTGCCTCATATAGATGCTTTTACGGTATCGGGCAATAGTCTCTCGAGATAAAACAACAATTAATCAACAGTACAAAGCAAATACTGTTGATTCTAGCGAAAAAGACGAATAAGAACATATTGTCGAAGAAAGAGAGCGGAAAATATTTTTTGCCTGCTTTCTGTATTTTCGTTTTCTGCGTGTTTGTTCTTGACGAAGAACAGAACAGAAAGATAAACTAGTTTGAGTTGTGTTTTGACTAACAGAGAGAATTTATGTGTTTTGTTATGTCTTTCTTTGTGTTGTGTCTTGTGTGTACTCCAATTGAACAAAGATGTTAAATTTATAGAAGCAGAAAGAGAGGCAGCTGACCAGGTATTTACAATGTTTGTACAAATTGAAAGGTCAACAATTATGTCTTGTAACTGTTATGTCTTTATTACATTTGTAAATTTTTAAACACTTAAACAGCCTGCAGTTACGTCTATTGATTTTGGAACTGTTGTAATGTTCTGAAACCTTCAGGGACAAGAATATAAATAGTTAACATTTCAGTGACCAAAAAGAAAGTTTCGAAAGAAAGCAATCCAATGACCACGACCGAGACCGACCGAGCCGGACTGCAGACGGCAAGGCGGATTTGGCAAGTGTGAGGCTTAGCCCCGAACCCAAGCTCACCTAGGTCCTCTCCCTTCTAAACACATGGGTCACCCATTGAGGCCCCAAACCCTTACTCAAACTTAGAGTTTATATATATCATAAACTCTACTTTCACCAATGAGGGAGATTTGTCATTTTGGCCAAAAACACTCCATCTTTTTATGATGTCTCAGACACATTACTTTGTGTACTAATATCTCTTTCATTTCTTTACGAAATTTGACGATACTTGACACTAACATCATCTACTCACTTAGTAGATTAGACATGTGTGAAGAAATGACGTTTCCGACATGCGAGCCACGTGTTTAAGTCATTAAAGATGGATCTCATTAGTAAAATTTTCAACAATATTCATCTCTATTTAATAAGACTAGCCCCCTTTCTTATCAACCGTTGGTGGTGTGTTTATTGATCACTAGGCATGCCAACCCCTTTAACAAATATGTCCTAAATTAAAGCTATCAAGAAGAGAGTCTAACAAGCTCAGATTGTACCATAATAAAAAGAAGTCTAATTTTGTCTTTTTTTTTACCAAATCCGAAAGATATTTTCTAAATTTAGAGCCGGTAAAATTATTATTTTTCAAATTTATGCATAGACTACAAATTTTGAAGGATTAAAGCAGCCATCAAATTTTGTACTGAAATTCTTTTTTCTTGGTTATAAAAGATTAGCTATAGTAAGGATAATCCAAAGAGACACCACACAAAACTAGTTTTAGATGGAAGAAAAAATAGGTAGATGGAACATAAATTATGATCAACAAAGAACAAATTTATATATTTTTTAAATAAATCTCGCCAAAATTAAAGTTGTATTGAAGGACCTTAATAAAGTGAGACGAAAAGGAAAATCCAAAAGGGAAAAAACATCAATGGAAAGCCAAGAATAATGTAAAACAAATAGTGAATAGTGATTATGCCGGAAAAAACGACGATCAGAAATCAAATGGTGGTATCATGGCTTTCAAATTGTGAGGGATGACTCATGCTGGCAAAGATCGCGCTTCCCACTTAAAACAATGGTAAGATCTGTGATTCACCAACGTCTGCCGAATCGGAGGGTGCAGTGGCGAGGGATTTCGCCTTTTGCTCCCAAGAAATCAAATGGTGGTATCATGGCTTTCAAATATTTTAATGCTGCTAGACTATGGTATGGATAAAACGTGTTTTAGTTGAAATGATCAATAGCATTTATTATATGTTGAAAATTAGAACTCATTTGTGTGAATCCAGTAATTGACCTTGAGGGACAACTTATTATTCTAACCATTTTGTAGCTATAGACTCTAGTCTATAGTCTCTATTCGATTTCTAAATGTTAATAGCCAATAATTTCTCCCTATATAGTATAGAGTCCTCAACTTAAATGATCCACATCCTGGTTGGTGGGGCTTTGAACC
The DNA here is from genome assembly GCA_029844215.1 of Przewalskia tangutica. Classification (NCBI taxonomy): domain Eukaryota; kingdom Viridiplantae; phylum Streptophyta; class Magnoliopsida; order Solanales; family Solanaceae; genus Przewalskia; species Przewalskia tangutica. Next base: position 12,165,598 of record CM056732.1, on the reverse strand, counting down.
AAAATGTCCCACAACAAAATATGTTACGTAAATACCTTTTGGGTAAGAAATTCCTGCGCAAAAGGAGTTAACTGTAACAGCTACAGTTAACTTCTTTTGCGCAGGAATTTTCGGGGCAAAAAGGGTTATTATAAAAAATTTCACACTTTGTATAATTTCAAAGTTTTAAAATTAATTTTTTTTATGCGTTGATCAAAGATTAGTCATGTCTTAAAACATCAGAATATTAATATTTTATATAGAACATGATATATTTTTCTGTGAACAATAATGTAGGCTCAATACACAAGGATATCTAAACGTTTTGATCGTCGTTTTAGGGGTTGTAAAGTCTCCCGAAGTAAATTTTATTTGAAAACTTGTTATCGTTAGGTTTACATGTTTTATTTTATAAGATTTTGATTTAAGCCTTTTATTATTTAGTCAATACATTACTTTATTTCGAATATGTCGAGATTTTTTTTATAATTAATTTGGACGTTGCACGAGTTATTAATAAATGATAATAAAGACTAAAATAACTAATTATCATTAAGAAAATAATACGAAAAAATATAATATTAACATAAACTGAACAATTTATTTACATATACAAATCTCTAATGTGTCCCACATGTGAAGATCTTTAGAGTAACCTTAGGCCTAAGGCGATTACCACCACCACCATCATCTTCATTCCCTTTTCTCCTCCTAATCGCAAGATGCTGCAAGCCATGATCATTTGTCATCCTTTTTTCTTTGCCTCCCTTTTTCGGTGTCCGGATGCGTGCACCTGATCGCCTTTAACTGGCACGATCGGTATCAATCTGTCCAGATCAGTAGGATCAAAATCATCAACATCGTCCTCTTGTGTAGACAGATCCACATGCACTGAAGGATGAACCTGAAATAATATATAAATAATTAATATTAATTTTAATTTAGATTTAATTAATACATTATCTTTTGATACAAAATCAAACCTGTGTGTCGACGGGATCTTGAGAGGACTCCTGATCTGTCTCATGAGAGGGCTCCTAAGTTTGCTTCTGAGCGGGCTCCTGAGCAGACCACGAAGCTGTAGATGGTGCCAGAGCTGGAACTAGATTCTAAGATATGAAAAATTATTAAATAATTAGTATAAGTATTTTAATTTGTTAAAATAATTATTTTAAACACTTACCTCTGTGCTCTGAAACATGTTGAAGTCCATGAATGTGTAGTCGTACTCCAGCTCCATGCCACCCTGTAGATCACGAACTGACGGCTGTACAGACACTGATGCCTCATGTGATCCCCAATCTATGTGATCTGAATATAGTTGCACTAGTGTATATAGAGGTTTTGACGGTCGGTAAGAAGTCGTCAGTGCTCTGAAGTCAACGTGCGCTCTGAAGTTGACGGATGCTGTTGTGCTGGAGTGGGAATGGTAGCATGCTTGTTAGGCATATTTTGGATACACTTTTTGAGTCATTTTTAGTTAATATTTTCTCCATTTCTGTTTAAATAAGAGTCGTGTTAGAGTCGTTTTTCTTTCTTTTGAGTCACAGCGATTCTAAATGGCAAAATGACAAAAAGAAGCTAAAAGTAGATAGAAAAGGAGGCTCCCGAAGCAAAAAGGATGAGAGATGGCAGATCTGGACGAAAGCATGCAGGGCCGCGATGCCATAATGCAGGGCCGAGGCGGAAAAATCCAGATCCGAGGCGAAATTGGCCAGGGGCAGAAGGGTCCAGGGCACACGATTTTTGCAGTATATTTAAACCCTTGGGACAGATTTTAGGGATCTATCTCATATCTTATCTCTCACAACACAACACAACGCTTGAAGGCTACAATTGAAGACCTAGTTCTAAGTATTTTCTTTTTCTTTTCTTTATTTCAATTCAGTTCATGTTGGATTTTGTATTAGTTCTTAGCATGTCTATGGCTAAGAGCTAAACTCTTAATTAGGGCTTTCCATTGAGTCGCTTTCATGAATTGATGCATTAGTTTGGTTTCTTCTTCACTTGATTAAGATTTATTCAATATTAATTTGAATGTTTGATAGTTAACTGATCACTAATTATCATAATTTATATGGTTTCGAATCAAGAATCGAGAGGAGAGATTTGGATATGCTGTAATTGAATAGACATAGGTTAAAATCGTGGACGAAAGTACCCCAATATTTGTGTAGCATTTTAGGTTATTGTTCTTAATTCTCCTATGTGGTAAAACCTATCATAGAAATATAGAAGGTTTCTGCACTGGGGTTGAGCGTTTATATATCCTAACCGGAATATAAGACAGACTAGTTAACCTGCTATCCTAACGTAGAAGAAGAAGCCATTATTATTGTATTAAGGATTGAAAAGAGTGGATAGTCGAGGATATTGGAAGCCCTAATTCCATCATAACTGATTTACATCATAGCATATTTAGTTTAATTCTCATACTCTAGTAGTTTAGACAAAAACCCAAATCAAAATATCGTTAGCCAAATAGATAACATAATAGATGTTCGGTAATTGAAAACCAGTCTCTGAGGACGATATTCGGTCTTACCAGACTATATTACTTGTAACGATATGTACACTTGTGTGAGCATTTGGAAAATTGCTAACAAGTTTTTTGGCGCCGTTGCCGGGGACTGGTGTACTTTCAAGATCGAATTATCTATTCTTATTTCTAATTTGGTTTGTATATATTTGGTTATGTTATTTTATTTCTAATTTGGTTGCTCCTGGAACAAGTTTCTAACTTGTTCTGCGAGCATCTTTTTATCACTTTTTGTTGTTTTTCTTAATTTGCAGGTAAGTTAGTAAAAAAAAATGGACTACTACTACTACTATCAGGGGCAGTGGAATTATCAACAACAACCTAATCCACAGGTTCCACAGGAAGATCAAAATGAGTTGCAGGCAGCCATACTCATACTCACCAAGTGCCAGACTCAGTTTATGGCTGAGACAAGGGTGTCCCTAAAAAATTTAGAGATACAAATAGGGCAGCTGATGGATATGGTGATCAATGTACCGCAAGAAAATTTGCCTAGCGACACAGTTGTAGGGAGTAAGCAGAGTGAGGAACCTGAACCACAACAAGTTGTTGAGAATAATGAGGAATTGAGAGAGATAGTTGGTGTAAAGAAAGAAGAGGTTACTGAGATCCAATTTTCACCTTTTTGGATTCATTTGAATTTCTTTTTCCTGTACCTGTTGCAGAAAAGATACCACCAACTATCATTTCTGAGCCCCAATCAGAAAGTTCACACCCGCAAGGGCACCCCCAATAGTTGAGAGACGTAGGGAGTTTCACTGATCCCTACATTATAGAGAGTCTTGAAAACAAGTTTGCCTTGTGTAAATGGGGGACAATCTCAAATATGAGGCCATTGTTTGGAACAATTGTTGTAGTTGAAGTGAGACCTACAATAATAACTGTGTAGATTGCAACCCGTTCGCAGAAGGATCCACGGGGTTCTAGCGAAGATTAATTGCGTCCGGAAAGACGTTAAAGATAGCGCTTGTTGGGAGGCAACCCAATATTTATTAATTATGTTAGTTTGATTTTCTATTTTAGTTTGTTTTATTTTGTCTTGAACAATCTCACGATCTGGTATGTGTGTTGTTTTTGGATGATAGATAAAGGCAGGGACTGTCCCAAGTGGAAAAAGGAGATAAAAATGCAAAAAAAGGGAGAAAGTTGGCCAGCGCCGCGGCGCCAGAAGTTCAGAGAGTTCCCATGACCTGTGCAATTTCAAGAATCTCATCCCAGACCTCCGTTATGATCGATGTTTTGTGTTTGTAAGTTGTCCCCTTATTTTTAGTCTTCACACTTTGGGGACAATGTGTCGATTAAGTTTGGGGGGAATCTTATTTTGTTTTGTGTGTGTTTTATTAGTCTTTTTTATTGAGTTTTTGTGTCTTTTATGAGTCAATTTTTTTTTATGATCATGCATGTTGTAGTTGTTTGAAACACCTAGTGAATTAAGTGAGATAATGTAATGAAATTAGAAGCTAAAATCTGTGTGCTTAAGTTAGATATGCCACAAATTCATGAAAATCTAATTATTTGGGATATTTGTGCTTAGCCTATGTGTTGTCAATTGTGGAAAGAATGATTGAAAAATGTCCATGAAGTCTGCTTGCTTGTTATTTGAGGTGAAATAGTTAAGATGTACATGTTTAGGGAGATGATTCAGACATTTCTTTGTTAGCTCTTCTTTATTCATTACCTAACTTGCAATAAATTGTATCCCTAGACATCCCCTTTGAGCCTAAAATAAGTTATTTCTTTGACATCCTATGATTCCCTTGTGTGTCATAAGCAGTAACTGAAAATATGAGATGGAGAAGTGTGAAAAAAATATGAAAAGAGAGTGAAAAATTGATGCACCCCAATGAAAAAGATGTAAAAGCTTAAGTTTGGGGGTGCCTATGTGAATTTATTTCATTCTCTCAAAAAGAGAGGAGGGGAATGATAGGTATGAACTGAAAATAATACCAAAAAAGAAGGACAAAATGGTTGAATGAGAAAAACGCTTATGATATGTAATTTGAGCCTAAATGTCTACTTTTACCTACCCCTGCCCGAGTCGACATTACAACCCTGAAAAGTCCTGAAGATCTCTAATATGTATGTCTATGATTAGTGGAGAATAACAAGTAAATAGGCCCATAGGTCTTTGGAAAAAATGGAATGAAATTGACATGCATAGGTTAGGTGTTCATGCTTTCATTGATTATGATTGAAATGAATTTGCGAAATATCTGACTTAAAATTCTAGATTGCTAAATTCATGCTATGTAAGTTCCAACATATTATCCCAACTGAAATTCATGCTTTTCTAAGTAACCTTGTGCAGCTGCTTGATCAGAGTCTTTTGAGTCCTTTTTCTTTTTATTTCTTTGATTTTGTTTTGATCTTTGCTCGAGGGCGAGCAAAGGTTAAGTTTGGGGGGTATTTGTTAGACATATTTTATATATACTTTTTGAGTCATTTTTAGTTAGTATTTTCCCCATTTCTGTTTAAATAAGTGTCGTGTTAGGGTCGTTTTTCTTTCTTTTGAGTCACAGCGGTTCTAAATGACAAAATGACAAAAAGAAGCTAAAAGTTGGCAGAAAAGGAGGCTCCCGAAGCAAAAAGGTCGAGAGTTGACAGATCCGGACGAAAGCATGCAGGGCCGCGACACCGGACAGCAGGACCGCGGCGCCATAATTCCTGAGAAGCTACAGAACATTCAGACCCGCGGCGGAAAAATCCAGATCCGAGGTGAAATTGTCCAGGGGCAGAAGGGTCCAGGGCACACAATTTTTGCAGCATATTTAAACCCTTGGGACAGATTTTAGGGATCTATCTCATATCTCATCTCTCACAACACAACATAACGCTTGGAGGCTACAATTGGAGACTTAGTTCTAAGTATTTTCTTTTTCTTTTCTTTATTTCAATTCAGTTCATGTTGGATTTTGTATTAGTTCTTAGCATGTCTATGGCTAGGAGCTAAACTCTTAATTAGGGCTTTCCATTGAGTCACTTTCATGAATTGATGCATTAGTTTGGTTTCTTCTTCACTTGATTAAGATTTATTCAATATTGGTTTGAATGTTTGATAGTTAACTGATCACTAATTATCATAATTTATATGGTTTCGAATCAAGAACCGAGATGAGAGATTTGGATATGCTGTAATTGAATAGACATAGGTTAAAATAGCGGACGAAAGTACCCCGATACTTGTGTAGCATTTTAGGTTATTGTTCTTTATCCTCCTATGTGGTAAAACCTATCATAGAAATATAGAAGATTTCTGCACTGGGGTTGAGCGTTTATATATCCTAACCGGAATATAAGACAGACTAGTTAACCTGCTATCCTAACGTAGAAGAAGAAGCCATTATTATTGCATTAAGGATTGAAAAGAGTGGATAGTCGAGGATATTGGAAGCCCTAATTTCATCATAACTGATTTACATCACAACATATTTAGTTTAATTCTCGCAATTACTCTAGTAGTTTTAGACAAAAACCCAAATCAAACTATCGTTAGCCAAATAGATAACATAGAGTAGATGTTCGGTAATTGAAAATCAGTCTCTGAGGACGATATTCAGTCTTACCAGATTATATTACTTGTAACGATACGTACACTTGCGTGAGCATTTGGAAAATCGCTAACAATGCTCGTTAGGCTCATCTACTAGACGGGGGCCTCCACCTCCGCCACGATCCCCTCGGCCACGATCCTCTCGGCCACCAGCCCCTCTGGCCCAAACCCATCTGCCACCATTTTCTGTCGCCAACACCTCTATCACCACCGCCTCCATGAGTACGACCACCCGCTGCTTGATACGGGACCTCTAAAACATGTTAATGCATACGTCCGAGCTCTTGTGATTGTCACATACCATTATCGGCTAGCTCAATGATCCGGGCTGTAAATTCTACTATCTCGGGGAAAGTCATATGGTCCATGCCCACCCAACGCATCGTCTGTACGGTCTGTAGCTGCATTTGTTTGCAAATATTAATGATTGAATAAATTGATAACGTTATATATAAGATGATTAATTAAGTTTAAGCTGGGGAGTCTTACCAATACCTCGTACTATCCCGCGAGTGCTGCATATCCTCGACCATCTGGATGACGTCTCTCGAGGTCGCCAATCAACCTGCGTGTGATCTGTCGGTACCACTCCATGTAATCTTGGATCAAAGTCATATGTCTGATCACTGCTAGCATCCCTAGTCTCATATCCCAATGATGGATATGGGCTTGCATAAAGGCCCGATATGAAGCAGTGGCGGTCGCATGCTCATCCATCGTATAGTGATCGTGCTCCCAAAGAACCAACTTAGTTATATTCTATACATGCCCAAACTGTCGTAAGACGCGGTGGGGCATGTGATCCTAAATGATATTCATGTGTATCAACAGACATCGTGACATTCACACGGGCTCACCATCCCTGCAAAATGTCAACAACTGATCCAAAATATGATCATACGGCCTCCATATAAAAAACTGCAAAAAATAAATTAGTAAACAATAAAGAGAAAAATAGTAAAAAACAAATAAGAAAATAATGTAAAATCAAACAAACTTACCATGTTTGTCCTCATACGATCTAGCTGATCCATGAACGAAAGAAGACGGTGGTGCGTGTCTGCATCTCGGGATACACCTCACATCCATATCTGTGCGTAGGGCATACCATCAACAATGAAGTCAGGAGGGTGTGCAACTACGGTCTGAAAAGGGCTCATCCTATACCTCATAACTGAAAGGGTCATTAAAAATATTTTATTAGTCGTCGTTTCAAAAAGTTATATTTCGAATAAAATTATACATACTTAAATATATTACTTGGATGAGTGTGTGAAATCCAGTGATATTCGTCTTATCGCTCATAGACACTCGACATAGTGATCGATACAGGTAAGCCAGAACAGTAGTGCCCCAAATATAACATCTCAGCTAATACAGATCCTCCAGAAATGACAAATACTTTAAGCTCATATGAGAACCCGATGTGTTCGGGAACAGGCTACCCCCGAATATGATAAGTAAGTACAGACAGGTATGACGATCGAGATACACCTGAGGTGTGTCATTTGTAATAGGATGCTCCATGTCTAAGAGGTGCAAGTGAGTACATAGGGAATGCACCGAAATCTGAGTATGTCCATAAATATCACCATATTGAGGCATGTAATCGGTGAGCCTAGTCAACTCTACCGATATGACGGCGACAGCTGAGTGTCACACCCCGAACCCCGGGCCCGTGACTGGTGCCCTACCTGGGCACCCTTCTACCTAACTGACACAGTAAATCGCGGAATTAAATAACACCTCATTTTTTTTAAAACCAACGAACATGCATGGGTAAAGCCGACAAGACTGCCACATAATATACATAATAAAAGGTACTACACTGTACATGAGTCCAATCCCACATATGAATACAAACCTCTAAGAGTTTTACTGAACTATGACGGGACAAGGCCCCGCCGTACCATGCATACAAAAGCACATCTTGAAGGATCTATACCAAAATGATAAACTCACGAGCAGATGGATCTATCCAAAACTCGGCGGTCCTACACTGCAGATCACCAAAGCTGCGTACCTAAACCTGCGGCGTGAACGGCCCCGAAAGGAGGTCGATCTGAAGAATGTACCAAGTATGTGAAGCGATGAAATGCGTAAAGGAGATCACACTTCACATATAAAGCAGAAACATGTATGATAGCCAAAACTACGATTACCTGATACATAAACGATCGTGTTAAATCGTGGACGCATGCCTCAAAGTCATTACTCAAATATAACCATGGGTCTCTCGCCCATAACATCAATCATGCGTGGAATCCTTCCTCACCGCGATCCATGATATAATCTGAACCTTACAATCGTAGAGTAATGCAATCATTTTTACCTTTTAAGTTATGCTTTTAACAATGAGACCAATCGTTCCACTTTAAGTCATACACATCTGCACTCCTTTCATTAATGAAATCACTACCGCTTTCAAAACATTAAGGTCGTGCGGTGCGAGTCAACCACCCTTTGTGTTATAATGCGACTATCATAGGACTATTTCACCGCGAGGACTATTTCACCGCGTAGGTCATGTGGACCCATGATGAGTCATCGGTGACACGATACTCGCATCACGGATAGCTAATACGGCTTATATATATCCGAGATTTTAACCGCCGAGTCAAATCGAGGCCGCGAGTGTGTACCACTCACCCCTATAGGAGCTACCCGTGGTACCTTGAACGAGTTGTCGGCCCTTTATGGAGGGACGCGGAGATGTGGAAATATGACACTTGCACGAATGTCTATATGAGAAACCCATATGCAAGCAAACCAAGACAATACCATGCCTTTACACACCAAGACAATACCATGCCTTTCCTTTTTACATAAACCAAGACAATACCATGCCTTTACACAAACCAAGACAATTACCATGCCTTCTTTTTACATAAACCAAGAGAAATCCTTATTTAAGCAAGTCAAAGTACTATCAAGGCACAAATAGGATAATTCTCATTTAAACAAGTCAAAGTACTATCAAGGCACAAATAGAATAATTCTCATTTAAACAAGCCAAAGTACAACGTACGTCCATTCTTTTCAAAAGACTCATTTTTATACAAAGCCCCAAGATACTAACACCCGTAGTATCAAGACATGTCTATTTTTCAAAATAAGTTACTACACCTTTAGAAATTCATTTCAAGGCTTTGAAACTAAGTAACTTTAAATTTCACAACCTAGGCAACTCATGCCTATGAATAAAAATAGACAATTTTCTTAACCTTCCATAAAACCGTTATAACTAACTTCCCATAAAGCTGTTATAACTCTTTATGGTTTTAGACAAATTTATTCTTTTTATATCCAAGAGACTTATACTTTTAAAACCAAGTATCACATACTTTCAAATTAAGTTTCTTAACTTTCAAAATACTTCAAGTCTCTTAATCTTTAGAAATCAAGTTTCTTAACTTTAGAAATCAAGTAGCTTATACTTTTAAATCTCAAGTAACTCACACCTTTAAAACACGTTACTTCTCTTAAATCATGTCATTTCTCCTCCTTTAACTCAATTAAGTAAATCACTCATTTGACTCCCCCAAAGTCATTATAACAACCTTTAGGTTTTGGAACTAAGACACTAGCCAAAAGATTTGGAAACCACTTCCTTTTCAAGACTCTATGTACTTTAAGTAAAATACATTCACTTTTGAAAATCCAAACTTCATTAAGGGAATGGATTATAACAACTTCCAATTTAAACACTCAAAGTACAATCAAGGAAGTACATAGAACAACTTCTATATTAGGCAATCCAAGTGCAATCAAGGAATGGATCATTTAAGGAGTAGGACTTACTTTCTTTACCATAAGGAATCATGCTAGATGAAGAGGAGACGGTTCACATACCTTTTCGGCTTATTCCCCAAGCTAAGTTGAATACGCTGCACGTAGAACTGTCAACCTATAATGGCCACAACACGACTATCAACTTCTAGTTTCTAACGTAGAATAATACTAAGTATACGACCTCTTATTCTACTGAAAATTGGGCAGCACCTCCTTTGTTTCTACATACTTTTCCACCTTTTTCAAGGCCCGATAATCAATAAACAACATGCCACATTTAAGGCTCAATATATCAACCAATCAAAGGGGATTACACGTCTTACAATACGTGTAAAATTCTGCCCCACAATTAATACCAAGTAACTTCAATATTCAAAGCCATTCTCGGCTAACATGTACAACAACAAAAGTCCTTTCCAATTCTTTTTTTCCCAATCCAAGTCCTTAGGTCTAACATGTTATATAGTCATAAACAACTTTAACAACTATAATTCCTTCTTTATATAACATGTGACGACTTAAACTAATAATCAAATTGAATTGTAATCTTAAGGGCTAAACATGCTAGTTTCGGATTAGGGTTCCAAAAGCCAATACACTTCTCAAACTTCATACTATATACCTCATGTTTGCTAATATCCATAGCTACAACAATAAGTAATCTTAATTACTAAAACGACATGAATTGTTACCTTTATAAGCCCTTATAAATTCCAAGATTCAAAGTCGCTCCTTAGCAATTCTTAGCTCATTTCCTTTACGCTCCAATCCGCTATTTGAAGCCTTTAGAAGTTCACAACTAACTTCTCTTCCATTTCCAATCCAAAACTATGTAAACGACTTAGGTTTTCTCCTTGCGACTAAAGTGAAAACGTCGTTTTTCCGAAATATTTCTATTGAGATATCCTTACAATACCCTTAGGGACCTTGAGTTAAAGTATTGTGAATAAAGAACCACAATTGCAAAATTTTTTGTGTGGAAGAACCCTAAACCCGAGAGCTTCCTAATGTGTAGAACAAGGTCTCTAATTTTTCTAAGTGTTGAAGACTTGGTCTTGCACTAGTGTGTATATATAATACAATGGAGGGTCAAGATAATAACATATGTGTGGCTAGGATGAAGAACATTAAATATTTATCCAAGTGGCAAGTTGACTTGGTCAATTTTCTCAAGCTAGCAAGACTTGTTCATCTACATAGGTCAATGACCATTTTACCCTTGTCTTAATTTCGTCCAAGACCATGTGGGGGGTGCCACGTGTCGCCATCCCATTCGTCCATAAAATTTCGTAACCCTCGTTGTGGGCCCCACAAAACATAAAAATTTTCGGGTGGGCCCCACGTGACCAAATCCGTAAAAATAAATTTCCATAATGATAATACATTCCATAATCCTCAATTAATGCATTTTGAGAATCTAATTCTCATCAACGAACCTTTTTCCTTTCCGACGTTCGGAAGATTTTCCTTCGGAAAAACAATTCTTCCTTTCGTACCAGTTTCAAGTCTTGTGTTCTCGCGTCTATTCTCTTATACATGTCCTGGACTTACGGGGTGTAACATTCTTCCCCCCTTAGAAACATTCATCCCTGAATGTTCTTAATCGGTTGTCAAGCTATACAAACTCCGGCATAATCTCTTTACTATGCCTACCAATCAATCTTGCCTGAGACCAACGATGCCACACATGGCCACCACATAACATACGTAAACATATCAATGGACCTTCCATCCGCGGTCCCTTCTCACAAAACTCGAAGGTTACAGTCTTATCAAAAACGGGATCTTTAGAGGTTCTTTTCTTTTTCCCCGCATAAAGGGATGGCCCTGTTGTATTCTAAGTCATGGGACTAACACTATCTGAATCCTTCAGTAGGACTCCCACTCAGCTAACTGATGTGTTCCCCCGTGTTACTCCCCTTCTCTGTCTCACTTAGTCACCAAACTAGTTGGGACATGAACCTATAACTTGCCTAGCTTAGTTTACCAACCGGTGTAAACTCTAATACTAGCAGCATCTCAATCACGAGCACCTATGTACAGTGTTACTGAACCTAAGGCGCGTGTATCATCACAATTAACCTCCACTCATGACCTAAAAGGAATTTTCTCTACGCACCTTCATTACTCTTAACTATAACCACTATAGTTCTTTTAACCCTTGTTCATTCCTTTTCTTACTTGTCATACTTTCTCGTACTTCAAAACTTATTTAGTACACGTACAAAATTTCGAATATTGTTTATGTTCTCCAATCCTTGGAGTTACTATCCAAACTTGGCCATTTTACTACTTGCATTTCCGTTAAGGCCTTTCTCGGCCCTCACGACCTGGTTCTGGTGGAACGCGTCCACGAACTCGTACACCGATTAACTAGACTTGGGCCTGGCATCCTCGTGACCCTATCACATAAAGGGACCATATACAACTGACATCACCCCATTCCATACTACCGACTGACCCGAAAATTAGTCCATAACCCGACCCATCGTCACACTTAACTTCTCATTCTTAGTCTGAAATAAATTTCTCTCTTATCTCAAGGTACTTCTCACCCTATCCCCCTATTAACAAGAGGTTCGTTACATAGGCCGAAGTATTTCTACTGTACATCCTTCCCTATCGGTCTTACACTTATTATGGGGTAATTACAACTTGTGAACCCTACACAACTATAGTCTCAGTTCACTTTATCATTCTTGCAACATTCTTCACTTTTCACTTTAATAATCAAAGTATCCCTACCTCTGGTGGTGCTATCAATTACAACTTCTAGCAACAAGGGAAAATATATACGCTAGGGCAAAATCTGAATCTATCAATGCACGTATGATTCAAAAGAATCGAAATATACCTGTAACCCCATGCGATGTTGCCTCTTGATCCTGCCCAGTAGTCACGTCATCTATGCGGTTCGAAGGACCGTCAGAACTATAAACTCCACCCTGACCTCTACCACGGCTGACTGACATCTGAACACCCTGCCCAGCTGTGGAGGAAAGGGAACCAACCACCAGCCTCATAGGCTGAGCCACCTCACCGGTGCTCTTTCTAAAAGGACATACCCTCAGTATATGGCCCGGACGGCCACAATAAAAACAAACACCTGTGCCATAACGGCATTTCCCCATATGACGCTTACTACATCGGAAACACTGAGGAATAGGTGGCCTCGATTGAGAAAATCCTCTGCTCCTCTGAGAACTTTGAACCCTGGAGCTCTGACCGGCTCCTAAATACCTTGTGGGGTCAAATTTCCCACCTGTGAGCTACGGGGGTATGTACTGGGTAGGCTGGGACGAATATCTCACTTGCTGCTGAGGCTGCTCGTCCAAAAACTCACCGGGATAACCAACCGGTCTAGCCCTCTTACATTGATCTCCGCGTTGGCCCTCTATCCTCTGTACACCTGCCTGTACTGGCCGAATAACCTCCTGCTGATGAAACTATAGCACCGCTATCTTGGTCAATAACATAACTGCTTCCCTAATGACCCTATAGTCTTCCCCTGGCGAAACGGAGGCTCGTGCTGGGGCCTCAAAACAGTGCGTAAGAACTTCGCCATCGCGGCCTGATATCCAGATATACCACAGGCATGAGCCCTATCAACTCTCGACTACTGGTAGCTCACTGCTCTTGTTTTGCCTTCAGGCGTTGTTGCCCTCGCGAGGCATACTGTAACACAATGTACGTCGAGAGATGGATTATCTCAATAACACAGCTCTATGGCACAATCTCAGAGTGAGAAGAATAGAAACCAACTCTAAATGTCACGTAGCCTCCTGTTTATGGGTGTGGCGCGCAACACACCGATAATCAAGATTCAACTAGACACGGTCTGTAGACATTCCGATGACTGACTGCTCTGATACCACTCTGTCACACCACGAACCACGGGCGTGGTGGTGCCTACTGGGCACCTTACACTAGCTTGACACGCGATTAGAATGGCGAAATTAAATAACACCTCATTTTTTTAAAACCAATGAACATGCGAGCAAAGCCAAAGTACGCCACATAATATACATAATAAAAGGTACTACAATGTACATGAGTCCAATCCACATATGAATACGGACCTCTAAGAGTTTCTTGAACTATGGCGGAATGAGGCCCCGCGTACCCATAACTTTACAAAATCCTATACTGAATGATCTATACCAAAATGATAAACTCCTGAACAGATGGAGCTATACAAAACTACGGCGGTCCTACACCTGCAGATCACCAAACTATGTACCTAAACCTGCGGCATGAACGCAGCCCCCCGAAGGAGGTCAGTACGAAGAATGTACCAATTATGTGAAAGCGATGAAATGCGTAAAGGAGATCACACAGTTCACATATAAAACATGAGACATGTATGATAGCTAAAACTACAGTACACAATACATAAACAGTCATGTCAAATCAGGGATGCATGCCCTCAAAGTCATTACTCAAATATAACCATGGGTCTCACGCCCATAACATCAATCATGCCCGTGGAATCCTTCCTCACTGCCGGCAGTCCATGATATAATACCGAACCTTACAATCTTGAGTAATGCAATCATTTTTACCTTTTTAAGTTATGCTTTTAACAATGAGACCAACTGTTCCACTTTAAGTCATACACACACTGCACCCTTTCATTAATGAAATCACTACCGTTTCAAAACATGAAGGCCGTGCGATGCGAGTCAACCACCTGCGTGTTATAATGCAACCTATCATAGGACTATTTTACCCGCAAGGGACTATTTCATCCGCATAGGTCATGTGGACCCACAATGAGTCATCGGTACACGATACTCGCATCACGGATAGCTAATCCATGGCTTATATATATCCCGAGAATTTAACCCGCCCGAGTGAAATACCGACCCGTCGTGAGTGTGTACCACTCACCCCGTAGGAGCTACCCGTGGTACCTTTTGAACGAGTTCTGGCCGCTTTATGGAGGGGCGGAGATGTAGAAATATGACACTTGCACGAATGTCTATATGAGCAACCCATTTGCAATCAAACCAAGACAATACCATGCCTTTACACACCAAGACAATACCATGCCTTTACACACCAAGACAATACCATGCCTTTCCTTTTTACATAAACCAAGACAATACCATGCCTTTACACAAACCAAGACAATTACCATGCCTTCTTTTTACATAAACCAAGAGAAATCCTTATTTAAGCAAGTCAAAGTACTATCAAGGCACAAATAGGATAATTCTCATTTAAACAAGTCAAAGTACTATCAAGGCACAAATAGAATAATTCTCATTTAAACAAGGCAAAGTACTACGTACGTCCATTCTTTTCAAAAGACTCATTTTTATACAAAGCCCCAAGATACTAACACCCGTAGTATCAAGGCATGTCTATTTTTCAAAATAAGTTACTACACCTTTAGAAATTCATTTCAAGGCTTTAAAACTAAGTAACTTTAAATTTCACAACCTAGGCAACTCATGCCTATGAATCAAAATAGACAATTTTCTTAACCTTCCATAAAGCCGTTAGAACTAACTTCCATAAAGCCGTTATAACCCTTTATGGTTTTAGACAAATTTATTCTTTTTATATCCAAGAGACTTATACTTTTAAAACCAAGTATCACATACTTTCAAATCAAGTTTCTTAACTTTCAAAATACTTCAAGTCTCTTAATCTTTAGAAATTAAGTTTCTTAACTTTAGAAATCAAGTAGCTTATACTTTTAAATCTCAAGTAACTCACACCTTTAAAACAAATTGCTTCTCTTAAATCATGTCATTTCTCCTTCTTTAACTCAATTAAGTAAACCACTCATTTGACTCCCCCAAAGTCATTATAACAACCTTTAGGTTTTGGAACTAAGGCACTAGCCAAAAGATTTGGAAACCACCTCCTTTTCAAGACTCTATGTACTTTAAGTAAAATACATTCACTTTTGAAAATCCAAACTTCATTAAGGGAATGGATTATAACAACTTCCAATTTAAACACTCAAAGTACAATCAATGAAGTACATAGAACAACTTCTATATTAGGCAATCCAAGTACAATCAAGGAATGAATCATTTAAGGAGTAGGACTTACTTTCTTTACCATAAGGAATCATGCTAGAAGAAGAGGAGATGGTTCACATACCTTTTCGGCTTATTCCCCAAGCTAAGTTGAATACGCCGCACGTAGAACTGTCAACCTATAATGGTCACAACACGACTTTCAACTTCTAGTTTCTAACGTAGAATAATACTAAGTATACGACCTCTTATTCTACGGAAAATTGGGCAGCACCTCCTTTGTTTCTACATACTTTTCCACCTTTTTCAAGACCCGATAATCAATAACCAACATTCCACATTTAAGGCTCAATACATCAACCAATCAAAGGGGATTACACGCCTTACAATACGTGTAAAATTCTGCCCCACAATTAATACCAAGTAACTTCAATATTCAAAGTCATTCTCGGCTAACATGTACAACAACAAAAGTCCTTTCCAATTCTTTTGTTTTTCAATCCAAGTCCTTAGGTATAACATGTTATATAGTTATAAACAACTTTAACAACTATAATTCCTTCTTTATATAACATGTGACGACTTAAACTAATAATCAAATTGAATTGTAATCTTAAGGGATAAACATGCTAGTTTCGGATTAGGGTTCCAATAGCCAATACACTTCTCAAACTTCATACTATATACCTCATGTTTTCTAATATCCATAGCTACAACAATAAGTAATCTTAATTACTAAAACGACAAGAATTGTTACCTTTATAAGCCCTTATAAATTCCAAGATTCAAAGTCGCTCCTTAGCAATTCTTAGCTCCTTTCCTTTACGCTCCAATCCGCTATTTGAAGCCTTTAGAAGTTCACAACTAACTTCTCTTCCATTTCCAATCCAAAACTATGAAAACGACTTAGGTTTTCGCCTTGCGACTAACGTGAAAACGTCGTTTTTATGAACTCTTTCTATTGAGATATCCTTACAATACCCTTAGGGACCTTGGGGTAAAGTCTTGTGAATAAAGAACCACAATTGCAATTTTTTTTGTGTGGAAGAACCCTAAACCCGAGAGCTTCCTAATGTGTAGAACAAGGTCTCTAATTTTTCTAAGTGTTGAAGACTTGGTCTTGCACTAGTGTGTATATATAATACAATGGAGGGTCAAGATAATAACATATGTGTGGCTAGGATGAAGAACATTAAATATTTATCCAAGTGGCAAGTTGACTTGGTCAATTTTCTCAAGCTAGCAAGACTTGTTCATCTACATAGGTCAATGACCATTTTACCCTTGTCTTAATTTCGTCCAAGACCATGTGGGGGGTGCCACGTGTCGCCCTCCCATTCGTCCATAAAATTTCGTAACCCTCGTCGTGGGCCCCACAAAACATAAAATTTTTCGGGTGGGCCCCACGTGACCAAATCCGTAAAAATAAATTTCCATAATGATAATACATTCCATAATCCTCAATTAATGCATTTTGAGAATCTAATTCTCATCAACGAACATTTTTCCTTTCCGACGTTCGGAAGATTTTCCTTCGGAAAAACAATTCTTCCTTTCGTACCAGTTTCAAGTCTTGTGTTCTCGCGCCTATTCTCTTATACATGTCCTGGACTTACGGGGTGTAACATTCTTCCCCCCTTAGAAACATTCATCCCCGAATGTTCTTAATCGGTTGTCAAGCTATACAAACTCCGGCATAATCTCTTTACTATGCCTACCAATCAATACTGCACAAGACCAACGATGCCACACATGGCCACCACATAACATACGTAAACATATCAATGGACCTTCCATCCGCGGTCCCTTCTCACAAATCTCGAAGGTTACAGTCTTATCAAAAACGGGATCTTTAGAGGTTCCTTTCTTTTTCCCCGCATAAAGGGATGGCCCTGTTGTATTCTAAGTCATGGGACTAACACTATCTGAATCCTTCAGTAGGACTCCCACTCAGCTAACTGATGTGTTCCCCCGTATTACTCCCCTTCTCTGTCTCACTTAGTCACCAAACTAGTTGGGACATGAACCTATAACTTGCCTAGCTTAGTTTACCAACCGGTGTAAACTCTAATACTAGCAGCATCTCAATCGCGAGCACCTATGGACAGTGTTACTGAACCTAAGGCGCGTGTATCATCACAATTAATCTCCACTCATGACCTAAAAGGAATTTTCTCTACGCACCTTCATTACTCTTAACTATAACCACTATAGTTCTTTTAACCCTTGTTCATTCCTTTTCTTACTTGTCATACTTTCGCGTACTTCAAAACTTATTTAGTACACGTACAAAATTTCGAATATTGTTTATGTTCTCCAATCCTTGGAGTTACTATCCAAACTTGGCCATTTTGCTACTTGCATTTCCGTTAAGGCCTTTCTCGGCCCTCACGACCTGGTTCTGGTGGAACGCGTCCACGAACTCGTACACCGATTAACTAGACTTGGGCCTGGCATCCTCGTGAACCTATCACATAAAGGGACCATATCCAACTGACATCACCCCATTCCATACTACCGGCTGACCCGAAAATTAGTCCATAACCCGACCCATCGTCACACTTAACTTCTCATTCTTAGTCTGAAATAAATTTCTCTCTTATCTCAAGGTACTTCTCACCCTATCCCCCTATTAACAAGAGGTTCGTTACATAGGCCGAAGTATTTCTACTGTACATCCTTCCCTATCGGTCTTACACTTATTATGGGGTAATTACAACTTGTGAACCCTACACAACTATAGTCTCAGTTCACTTTATCATTCTTGCAACATTCTTCACTTTTCACTTTAATAATCAAAGTATCCCTACCTCTGGTGGTGCTATCAATTACAACTTCTAGCAACAAGGGAAAATATATACGCTAGGGCAAAATCTGAATCTATCAATGCACGTATGATTCAAAAGAATCGAAATATACCTGTAACCCCATGCGATGTTGCCTCTTGATCCTGCCCAGTAGTCACGTCATCTATGCGGTTCGAAGGACCGTCAGAACTATAAACTCCACCCTGACCTCTACCACGGCTAACTGACATCTGAACACCACCTTGGTGTGGAGGAAGGAACGACCACCGACCTCATAGGTGAGCCACCTCACCGATGCTCTTTCTAAAAGGACATACCACCGTGATATGGCGGGCGGCCTGATAAAAACAAACACCTGTGCCATAACGACATTTCCCCATATGACGCTTACTACATCGGAAACACTGAGGAATAGGTGGCCTCGATTGAGAAAATCCTCTGCTCCTCTGAGAACTTTGAACCCTGGAGCTCGGACCGGCTCCTAAATACCTTGTGGGGTCAAATTTCCCACCTGTGAGCTGCGGGGGTATGTACTGGGTAGGCTGGGACGAATATCTCGCTTGCTGTTGAGGCTGCTCGTCCAAAAACTCACCGGGATAACCAACCGGTCTAGCCCTCTTACATTGATCTCCGCGTTGGCCCTCTATCCTCTGTACACCTGCCTGTACTGGCCGAATAACCTCCTGCTGATGAAACTATAGCACCGCTATCTTGGTCAATAACATAATCGCTTCCACTAATGACCTATAGTCTTCCCTGGCGAAACGAGGCTCGTGCTGGGGCCTCAAACTCAGTGCAGAAGAACTTCGCGGCCTGATATCCGATATACCCTGGGCATGAGCCCTATCAACTCTCTGACTCTGACTGGTAGCTCCTGCTAATGTTTTGCCCTTCTGGGCGACTGTTGTCCTCCTTGGAGGCATAGCTGTAACACAATAATAAGTCAGAGATGGATTATCTCAATAACACAGCTCTATGGCACAATCTCAGAGTGAGAAGAATAGAAACCAACTCCTAAATGTCCTGTAGCCTCCTGTTTATGGGTGTGGCGCGCAACACACCGATAATCAAGATTCAACTAGACACGATCTGTAGACATTCCGATGACTGACTGCTCTGATACCACTCTGTCACACCACGAACCACGGGCCCGTGACTGGTGCCCTACCTGGGCACCCTTCTACCTAACTGACACAGTAGAATGGCGAAATTAAATAACACCTCATTTTTTTAAAACCAATGAACATGCAAGGGCAAAGCCGACAAGGCTGCCACATAATATACATAATAAAAGGTACTACAATGTACATGAGTCCAATCCCACATATGAATACAGACCTCTAAGAGTTTTACTGAACTATGACGGGACAAGGCCCCGCCGTACCCATAACTTTACAAAAGCCTATACTGAAGGATCTATACCAAAATGATAAACTCCTGAACAGATGGAGCTATCCAAAAACTCTGAGCAGGGTCCTACACCTGCAGATCACCAAATTGTGTACCTAAACCTGCGGCATGAACGCAGCCCCCCGAAGGAGGTCAGTACGAAGAATGTACCAATTATGTAAAACAGTAAGTACTGTAAAGGAGATCACACAGTTCACATATAAAACATGAGACATGTATGATAGCTAAAACTACAGTACACAATACATAAACAGTCATGTCAAATCAGGGACGCATGCCCTCAAAGTCATTACTCAAATATAACCATGGGTCTCACGCCCATAACATCAATCATGCCCGTGGAATCCTTCCTCACTGCCGGCAGTCTATGATATAATACAGAACCTTACAATCATGAGTAATGCAATCATTTTTACCTTTTTAAGTTATGCTTTTAACAATGAGACCAACTGTTCCACTTTAAGTCATACACACACTGCACCCTTTCATTAATGAAATCACTACCGTTTCAAAACATGAAGGCGGGTGCGATGCCGGTCAACCACCCTCTGTGTTATAATGCAACCTATCATAGGACTATTTCACCCGCAAGGGACTATTTCATCCGCATAGGTCATGTGGACCCACAATGAGTCATCGGTACACGATACTCGCATCACGGATAGCTAATCCATGGCTTATATATATCCCGAGAATTTAACCCGCCCGAGTGAAATACCGACCCGTCGTGAGTGTGTACCACTCACCCCCATAGGGAGCTACCCCATGGTACCTTTTGAACCAAGTTGCCGGCCCTTTATGGAGGGACGCGGAGATGTGGAAATATGACACTTGCACGAATGTCTATATGAGCAACCCATTTGCAATCAAACCAAGACAATACCATGCCTTTACACACCAAGACAATACCATGCCTTTACACACCAAGACAATACCATGCCTTTCCTTTTTACATAAACCAAGACAATACCATGCCTTTACACAAACCAAGACAATTACCATGCCTTCTTTTTACATAAACCAAGAGAAATCCTTATTTAAGCAAGTCAAAGTACTATCAAGGCACAAATAGGATAATTCTCATTTAAACAAGTCAAAGTACTATCAAGGCACAAATAAAATAATTCTCATTTAAACAAGGCAAAGTACTACGTACGTCCATTCTTTTCAAAAGACTCATTTTTATACAAAGCCCCAAGATACTAACACCCGTAGTATCAAGGCATGTCTATTTTTCAAAATAAGTTACTACACCTTTAGAAATTCATTTCAAGGCTTTAAAACTAAGTAACTTTAAATTTCACAACCTAGGCAACTCATGCCTATGAATCAAAATAGACAATTTTCTTAACCTTCCATAAAGCCGTTAGAACTAACTTCCATAAAGCCGTTATAACCCTTTATGGTTTTAGACAAATTTATTCTTTTTATATCCAAGAGACTTATACTTTTAAAACCAAGTATCACATACTTTCAAATCAAGTTTCTTAACTTTCAAAATACTTCAAGTCTCTTAATCTTTAGAAATCAAGTTTCTTAACTTTAGAAATCAAGTAGCTTATACTTTTAAATCTCAAGTAACTCACACCTTTAAAACAAGTTGCTTCTCTTAAATCATGTCATTTCTCCTCCTTTAACTCAATTAAGTAAACCACTCATTTGACTCCCCCAAAGTCATTATAACAACCTTTAGGTTTTGGAACTAAGGCACTAGCCAAAAGATTTGGAAACCACCTCCTTTGCAAGACTCTATGTACTTTAAGTAAAATACATTCACTTTTGAAAATCCAAACTTCATTAAGGGAATGGATTATAACAACTTCCAATTTAAACACTCAAAGTACAATCATTGAAGTACATAGAACAACTTCTATATTAGGCAATCCAAGTACAATCAAGGAATGAATCATTTAAGGAGTAGGACTTACTTTCTTTACCATAAGGAATCATGCTAGAAGAAGAGGAGATGGTTCACATACCTTTTCGGCTTATTCCCCAAGCTAAGTTGAATACGCCGCACGTAGAACTGTCAACCTATAATGGTCACAACACGACTTTCAACTTCTAGTTTCTAACGTAGAATAATACTAAGTATACGACCTCTTATTCTACGGAAAATTGGGTAGCACCTCCTTTGTTTCTACATACTTTTCCACCTTTTTCAAGACCCGATAATCAATAACCAACATTCCACATTTAAGGCTCAATACATCAACCAATCAAAGGGGATTACACGCCTTACAATACGTGTAAAATTCTGCCCCACAATTAATACCAAGTAACTTCAATATTCAAAGCCATTCTCGGCTAACATGTACAACAACAAAAGTCCTTTCCAATTCTTTTTTTTTCAATCCAAGTCCTTAGGTCTAACATGTTATATAGTCATAAACAACTTTAACAACTATAATTCCTTCTTTATATAACATGTGACGACTTAAACTAATAATCAAATTGAATTGTAATCTTAAGGGCAAAACATGCTAGTTTCGGATTAAGGTTCCAATAGCCAATACACTTCTCAAACTTCATACTATATACCTCATGTTTTCTAATATCCATAGCTACAACAATAAGTAATCTTAATTACTAAAACGACAAGAATTGTTACCTTTATAAGCCCTTATAAATTCCAAGATTCAAAGTCGCTCCTTAGCAATTCTTAGCTCCTTTCCTTTACGCTCCAATCCGCTATTTGAAGCCTTTATAAGTTCACAACTAACTTCTCTTCCATTTCCAATCCAAAACTATGAAAACGACTTAGGTTTTCGCGTTGCGACTAACGTGAAAACGTCGTTTTTCCGAAATCTTTCTATTGAGATATCCTTACAATACCCTTAGGGACCTTGGGTTAAAGTCTTGTGAATAAAGAACCACAATTGCAATTTTTTTTGTGTGGAAGAACCCTAAACCCGAGAGTTTCCTAATGTGTAGAAAAAGGTCTCTAATTTTTCTAAGTGTTGAAGACTTGGTCTTGCACTAGTGTGTATATATAATACAATGGAGGGTCAAAATAATAACATATGTGTGGCTAGGATGAAGACCATTAAATATTTATCCAAGTGGCAAGTTGACTTGGTCAATTTTCTCAAGCTAGCAAGACTTGTTCATCTACATAGGTCAATGACCATTTTACCCTTGTCTTAATTTCGTCCAAGACCATGTGGGGGTGCCACGTGTCGCCCTCCCATTCGTCCATAAAATTTCGTAACCCTCGTCGTGGGCCCCACAAAACGTAAAAATTTTCGGGTGGGCCCCACGTGACCAAATCCGTAAAAATAAATTTCCATAATGATAATACATTCCATAATCCTCAATTAATGCATTTTGATAATCTAATTCTCATCAACGAACCTTCTTCCTTTCCGACGTTCGGAAGATTTTCCTTCGGAAAAACAATTCTTCCTTTCGTACCAATTTCAAGCACATTAATAATTAACACGAATTAAACAAATTTATAAATAAATTAAGAATTACATAATTAATAAATAAATATATTATTAGGAGATTAGTATATCATGTCTGATCAAATAATTAAGAAACAATTAACAACTAATTAACAATTAGGAGATTATTAACTAATTAACAACTAAACAACTAAACAACTAATTAACAATTAGGAGATATTAACTAATTAACAACTAAACAATTAATTTACAATTAGGAGATTATTAATTAATTAACAACTAAACAACTAATTAATAATTAACACTTAATCATGCTTAGAATAACAACTAATCTCCTAAGCAACTAAAAACTAAACTAATTAGGATAACAATTAACTAACTAACAACTAGTTAACAATTAACACTTAATTAACTAATAAACAACTAAATAACAAATTAAAAAATAAAAAGGGGCTGCCAATAGTGAACACGGACTGCCCCTATTAACGGACGACCATTACTGAAACCAATCCTACAACCCTTTTAATAGAATTTATTGAGAGATTGATTGTCCAATTATTAAAATATTCATTCTCCTGCATTTTTAGGGAATATTTCGTGGGTCGTGTATCCATATAGCTCATGTATAAATAGGGTACATTATTTCATTGTAACTCATCAGATTCTGGTATCACAATTTATTTATTTTCTGTGCTGTCATACAAATCACCGTCACTTTTGCTCAGAAGCTATCCCAAGGCACAGGATAACTATTACTTACTTTGTCATGTTATTATTTATCTTAAATATAATTGTTACACCTCGTAACTCCATGGCACGTAAGGGAGAACGTGACTAAGAATATAGGATTTGAAAGTTGGAAAGAATGTGTAGTTACATTTTCGATTTAGAGCAAATTTGGTCACAACGAACGTGACGCCGTAATTTCTTCACGAGGGGTCGAATTGGTTCCAAATTTGAGATGCGAGCTTATAATATTAGGGTGAAGACTCGGGACTAATAATATGGGGTCCGCCGAGAATTTCACAATTTCGCGGGACCCTCCGAGAAATTAGATATTTTCCAAGTCTTGAGATATTTATTTTTGGGAAGACTTATTTGGATCAATGGGAGGGTGACATGTGTCCCCTTCACTTGTCATTACACTTGGCTTCATATTGAATAAGTCTTGAAGACTTAGCTCACAAGTTCAATCTCAAGACTTTGAGACTTCATCTTCTCTCCATTTCTCTCCTAATTTTTGAGAATCCCTAAGACCAAAAGTGAAGTTCAAGAATCACTAATCCTCTTGGATTAAGCTCATTGATTAGGTGCTAAGCCAAGTTAACTCTCCAAGCCCTTGAAACCTTGGTTGGGCCGAGAATGGTGAAGGGAAAACCCTAAGGTTACGTCGACTTTTTGGAAGTGAAATACAAAGTGAAGTTGTGTATAAGCTCATAGAGGTCACATATATGTAATTGGAACTTGAAGAAGTGGAGCGAAACGAAAATTGCGGACCAATAAGGACCGGACTGTTTTGGGGCGTTTTTGGGCACAAAATGAGGTAAAGGTCCTTCTTATTTTAAAGTAAGTGGATATTACTTATTGTTATAATGTATGGATGAACTTGTACTAAAAAGAATGAGGATAAAAAGTGTTTGGGCAATTTTTTTGTAAGGCTTGGCCGAGAGCTAGACTAATTTTGAGATATTTGGATTTCGTTGGTTATTGTCGTTATTTACACTTGGTACATGTTATATAATGAAGGAAATATTGTTTTTGATAGTTTATATAACTTATATAACATGTTGGAATGTGAATTGGATTAAAAGGAAATAAGGAAAAGGACTTTGGATTGTCGTAGTTGTTGTTGGCCGAAAACTGCCTAAAACTGTTAGACGTCGTTGTGTCGTTTTGATGGACTGTTTTGGTAGATTAAGGGGCTGAATTTTACACGTCCAATTAGGCGTGTAATCCCCTTTGGTTAACTGTTGGTTGTGCCTTAAAGGTGACTTATTGGTTGATGAACTCGGGCCTTGGAAAAGGTGGAAAAGTACGTAGAAACAAAGGAAATGCTGCCCAATTTTCCGTAGAATAAGAGGGCCATTATTTAGTATAAGTCTTATACTAGTAAGTATGATATTGATAGAAGTGCTATCGTCATTATAGGTTGAAGTACTACGTGTATCATATTCTACTTGAAATGTGGAATAGACGATAATGTTGAATACATTGGAGTGTATTGCTACTTGTCGTATGGGTTTGTTGCCAATGAGGTATGTGAACTCCTTCCTTCTTTCGACATGATTTTTTCTTGAAGTATACTTGCCCTATTAATGACGCACGACGTGATAGTACCATGGGATTTATAAATGAAAGTTAGTGTATGTGGAACTTCTTCTACCTTATTTGAGCATGACTTTTATAAAAACGAGCGCACGATGAACGTACAAGTTTTAAATGAAATCGGATTCATTACAGTACTTGATTTGATAAGTACAAAGCTTACTTGATTTTAAAGAGATAGGAATAACGTAATAGGGAAGAATGAGTCCTTGACATGAAAAAAGACTAAGTGATAATGCAAAAATGTAGATTTCGGGTACAGGGCCGCGGCGCCAAGTGTCAGGGCCGCGGCTCGGCAACTTCAGAGGACTGCAGATGTTCCGGCGCGGCTACTAGTCTGCAGCGGCTGCCTCTTACGAAGGGCGAGGTTATTGAGGCGGGGTGGTGTTTCAATGCCACGGTATCGACCCTAGTGAGTACAAGTGACTTGATGATTTAAAGAATAGGTTACTTGAAGTTAAACGTACACTTAACTTGATTTTAGAAAGTGGAAGTGTCTTGATACTACGGGTGTTAGAATCTTGGGGTCTTACAAAGGAAAGAATGTACGGTGAATGTACATAATACTTTTGGGTTTAACTCCCTAATAATATTACATGATATGTACGGTGAATGTACATAGTACTTTTGGGTTTAACTCCCTTATATTGCATGATGTGATTCTTTGTATAAAGAATAGATGTACATAGTACTTTGGGTTTCATTCCCTCATATTACATGACATGACAATACCTTGGTTTTATAAAAAGGAAAGATGTGGTAGTGCTTTAGTTTTCTAAAATGAAAAATGTTATAACGACTTTATGGGAAGTTGGTTCTAACAGTTTGTGGAAAGTCAAGAGATAATATAAAAGGTTATAAGGAAATCATGTGAGAATGTCCATGATTAAGTCCTTAATATAGTACATGAAATGAAAGTGCCTTGAGTTTATAAAGTGAGTGTACGATGGACGTACATTGTTGTAATGGATCTTAATCCTTAATGAACTATGTGATAGTGCCTTGGTGTTATAAAATGAAAGACTTGTTAGTGTCTTGGTTTCTCTAAAAATGACAGTTCATTCTATTTGTGCTAATGAGACTTGAATATGATTTAAATGGTACATAGTTGCTTGTGATAGCTATATGTGTACAGTCCTTTATATTTGCACCAAGTCTCAAAAATGGGTCGGGACATGTCGTACCTCGCATGATGGTATTGTCTTGGTCATTTTAGAAAGAAAGGCATGGTATTATCTTGGTTATTTAGAAAGGAAGGCATGGTATTATCTTGTTTATTTTAACAGGAAGGCATGGTATTTGCCTTGGTTGTTTTAAAATGAAAGATATGATAGTGCCTTGGTCGTCTAAAATGGTGGTTCATTCACTTGGATCTAATGAGAGTTAAAGATTACTTAACTTGCATATGTTGTTCATGATAGCCAGTAGTGCAAGTGTTATATTATTTATTACGGGGTCAATCCCCGGGACATTACATATTCGTGGATTTGCTCTCCACGATGCGAGTATGGCGTATATGCTCATTGCGGGTCCGTAGGGCCTATGCGGGTGAAATAGTCCTATGCGGGGCAAATTGCTCCATTGCGGGTCCACAAGACCTATGCGGGTGAAATAGTCCTATGCGAGGCAAATTGCCCCATTGCGGGTCCACAAGACCTCTGCGGGTGAAATAGTCCATTGAATAAGATTGCATAATGATACTACGGGCGGGCGGTCCTAAATTAATCATAAGCTTCCTATTTTAAAACGGTAAAGTTTACTCTTATTACTCTCATTGTTAAAAAGGCACAGTGTACTGGTAGTTGATTGTTATACTTATTACATGCCGACAGTGATGTGGGAATTCCACGGGCATGCTTATATGATGATGGTTGTATATTATACTTGTTACATGCTGACAGTGATGTTGTATTCCACGAGCATGCTTCTGTTATATTATATGTTGAGGGTAGGTGTCCCGGATTTTGATATGACTTTCATATTTGAAAGTGGTACGGTGTTACAGTAGTACAATGATACAAGGTACAATTGGCTCTGATTTTATATGACACAGTAGGACCTGGTATTTGATTTTCATACTTGCCCATGTCATTCCTTTGTACAGTTATGATTTTATTTGTTGTACTTTATTTCCGATCCATACTTAGTACCTGTTGTACTGACCCCCTTCGGGGGGCTGCGATCATGCCCGCAGGTAATAGGTACTCAGTTGGGTGATCCGCGAGCTTAGGATCTCCACTCAGCTTTCAGTGAGACAACTCCACTACTCTAGAGTCTTGTCATGTTGGTACAGAGGTTTTATTAGAGTCTTGTACAGTTATGAGTACGGCGGGGCCTTGTCACGTCATAGTAATTGTCTAAACTCTTAGAGGTCTGTATTCATATGTGGGCTGGACTGGCGTGAGTTGTATTTACATTGTTGTACGGTTGTAAACCCATTCGGGTGTTATGTATATTATGGCAGCCTTGCCGGCTTTGCCTTTGTTTAAAAAGAAAAAAATGAGTGTTATTTATCTTCCGCGGTTTACTTGTGTTGTACGGGTAGAAGGGTGCCCATGTAGGGCACCAGTCGTGAGCCAGTGGTTCGGGGCGTGACAATAATTCTTATTTAGCGCATCACTTGAGATACACGTGCCCTTGACCATGTATATAAATTCAACTGTACCATTTTATGGGTAAATAGTTTGGCAACCACTGTCGGTGTATACAATTATGGTGTCACAAGTGACCCATCTACTAATTTACTTTTTCCTTTAAGTCTTTTTATTTGTTCATATCATATAGAATAACAGGACTAGGTGATAATACCCGTAACATCAGGAGCAACACTGGAAATTTGGGGCCAGGCGACGTAATTCCCAGAGAAACGATGCGTATAGATAGTGTCACCCCCGAGGACGGTCAGATTCAACATGGGAATGATCCCATGGATGAAACACCCGAAAAAGTTATATAAAATCTTCGGGCGCAGAATGTTGTGATAAGCAAAGAGCTGGAGCATATGAAGTAATTTTAAGAGGAGTTCATTTCTAGAAATGATGGCAGTACTCTGACATGAGAACATGCCAATCCACCGAATACACATAGAGAGACCAGTGGTGATCAAGGCAAGACCATGATAACTAAGGCAGATCTGCAAATGGTGGTTCAGGGAGTGAGGTCCCTGAAAACTCTTTCTAGGAGAAGGTCCTGAAATTAATGAGGATCATGACCATCAAAGTTGATACCAATGCAGAGAATGCAGAGAAAACTGCCCAAGAGTTCCGACGCCAATTCAGTCAAATACCAGGGGTCCCGCCCATGGTTGACGATCCAGATGCAAATAAGTATATTCAATTGGTGTATAAGCCAGAGGTTGTGCCCGGATTAATACCCAAAAGATTCAAAATACCTTTTTTTGGTAAGTTATGATGGGACTATCGATCCCTAAGAGCATATCCTGACTCATACTATGGCCATAA
The DNA here is from genome assembly GCA_029844215.1 of Przewalskia tangutica. NCBI lineage: Eukaryota > Viridiplantae > Streptophyta > Magnoliopsida > Solanales > Solanaceae > Przewalskia > Przewalskia tangutica. The sequence continues at coordinate 12,136,335 of CM056732.1, read as the reverse complement.
AAGGGAATGTTATACGAGAACATGAGTTAGAATCGGCTCTGATTAAAATATTTGATGAGACACTTACTAAGCGAGTTCTGACATGATATTCACAACTCCATGAGCATTCGATCAGCTCATTCGCCCAACTCGCAGACATGTTCATGTAGTGGCCCGGAAGGTGAAAGCATGTAAGACATATAGCTTCAACATTGCGCAAGGAGAATCAGAACTCCTTAGGGACTTTGTTACACAGTTTTAGAAGGAGCGAATTTGTTATCAACGGTCTCGGACGAATAGGTTACAGAGGCTTTTGCGAAAGGATTGAATCTGGCAGGCTCGGATGCCGCTTGAAAGCTCAAAGGAAATCTATTGGATTTCTAGGCTACCACTTGGGAAGACGTGCACAACCTGTATGAGTCTAAAATTTGAATTAAGGATGATATGCTTGGATCTAAGGTCGGTAGCATCTTTGAAAAGGCAGAGAAAGGGAATTCCTCGAAAACATGCTAGTAACCTTATCCTCCCATCGAAAATCAAGGAGGGGACATAGTTTCCACTCTTTTGATAAATAAAATAACAAAGGAGGTTCTGGATGAAACAATCAGGGATCGGGGAATTATGAGAAAAATAACTCATCCAAGGGTAGTGGATATCTAAAATTATCCGAATACAATTTCAGCATCGATGAAGATCAGATAGTGGTGGTATTGAGGATGCATCCGGTGTCTCGACCTCCAAAACCATTGCAGTCTGATCCAAGTAAAATAGATCAATCAATCTGGTGCGATTTTCATGGCACTCATGGACAGAAGACTGCGGACTGTAGACATTTGCGAGAAGATGTGACATGAATACTAATCAGGGACCATCTCCGAGAGAATATGAGTGGAATAGCTTGTAATAATTTTGAGTGGGGACCACCCGTAGAAAGAAATTCTAAACTGGATGCGCTGCCTCATGTTATAAGCACGATTTATGAAGGATCAATGATTACCTCTACATTATTCACGACAGCTAAAAAGACAAAAATCTTGGTGACCCGAGAAAAGACGTTCTGGGAGATACATGATGAACATACTGTCACGTTCACCAAAGAAGATGCAGTCGAAGTAATCTTCCGTCATAATAATGTATTGTCAGTGCCTATTGATTTACCAAGTCAAAAGGGTTCTAGTTGATCACGAAAGTTAAGATAACATAATCAGACTGAAGTTGGTGGAAGAAATGAATATAGTAGATGTTACACCTCGTTATTTAGCGACACTAATTGAGGGCTTAATTAAGGAAATTAATATACTTAAGGACGTGATTCCGGAAAAATGTTGGTTACTACGAGTGTGACGATGGAATTTATAATGATAAGTGTATATTCCCCGTTATGAATTAGTAGCGTATTATATAAGTTATGACAACGAGGATGAGATCTTATGGAATTTTCAAGATTTAAAAGAGGTGGGATATAAGATTAATTAATTATGGAAATTGGACCAAATTGCAAAATAGTTTTCAACCTACAATTTGAACCTTAAAACTCTTCACCTTCTTACCCAATTTTCAGATTTTAATTCACCTCCTCTTCTCTCATTCACCTCAGCCAAAAATCACACAAATTTCATAGCCAAATTGAAGGTTTTACTCCCATTCCTAAGTTAGCTCTTCCACAAAAGTATAATCCAAATTAACACCACAAATCAGTATAGAAAAACGTTGCACTGGGTCGAAAATACTACCCAGATTTTCCAATTTTTTTGGACGAATTTAAGGAACAAAAACATAAGGAATGATGGATTAATTATGGAATTAATGCATGTCAATTTGGAGTTGAAGAATTGACAAAATTTGGCAAGAACAATTGGAGCAGTGACCGATTTGATAGGGACTGTTTTGGCTTCATCTTAAGGTAAAAACTCTCCATTTTATAGAATATTTGGAAGTTAAATAACGTTGTAGTTAAGAGTTGAACTTGTATTAATAGTTGAATTTTGATTAAGAGGAAATGATAGTGAGACAACACATGTGGTTGTTGAAATAGGTTGTTGCCGATTGTTGGGACTAATTTTACTAATTTTGGAGTTGTCGTGTTCGATTGTGTTATTGCTATTATCATCGTTATTTGCATGATGAAAGTTGAGAGAAAATCTTGATATTTAAGTTATAGTTATTCATAAGGAATTATTGGAACATGAATTAGATTTTAAGAAGTTAAGAGAAGAGTATGGAATTATCTTGTTGTTGGCCGAAACTTCCATGAAACGTGGTTGTCTTGTTTTAAGACTGTTTTTGTTAAGTTATAATGATGGAAATATAAGTTATGAACCTGTAAATACGCTGTGGTAATTTCCAATACATATCCTAAAAGAAATTAAAGTGTAGTAAGGTGATATGTTGCAAACTAGAAGACTTGAACTCTTGTTGTTGTTGCTAGAATTGATGGACTACTTTAAGGGCAGCTTTAATATGGTTAAAGGAGTTAGATTAACAAGAGAAATAGGTGAATAAATCACCTTGGCTGATGTAGTTGTTGTTTTACATAAATGTAAAAGAGAAGGAATGTGTTATGATGGCGTAAATGGAATGTTTGGAATTATATTGGTTATATCTTGAAGTTGTATCTTCTTATTGGTATTGTTGACTTTGTTTGGAAGTTGTGGATTTGCATATAAATAGGGGAAGTGTTGCCCGAATTTTTATAGAATAGGAAGTCGTCATTCAATATAACTTACGTCAGAAATCATAGAATTGACGGACGTATTACCCTTTATTATAGGTTGAAGTATTAGACGAGACATGTTCTAATATTGAGTTGGCTAGTTCGACTAAAAGGTATGTGAAACTATCCTTTCTTCTTTTGACATGATTTATATAAAATTGGTGTACGGTGGAGATACATAATTTCATTGAATCCTTATTCCTAGTAATACTTGACATGATAAGTGCCTCTGATTTTATAAGTGATAGTTCATTCTATTTATTCGAGAACTTGGCATACAACTGCCGGTCCCGGAGGACTCCCAATACCGTCCTCAAATGATCCGCATGTTCCCGCTCTGTGCGCGAATAAACCAGGATATCATCAATGAACACTATAATGAACATATCCAAGAATGGCCTGAACACCCTATTCATCAAATCCATGAATACTGCTGAAGCGTTGGTCAACCCGAAAGACATCACCCTGAACTCATAGTGCCCATATCGGGTCCTGAATGCAGTCTTTGGGATATCTGCCTCTCTAACTCGCACCTGATGATAACTGCATCGCAGTCTATCTTGAGAAACACCTCGCCCGCTGAATCGTCAAACAAATCATCAATCCCGGGAGGATATCTTCTTGATAGTTACCTTATTAAGCTGCCTGTAATCAATACACATACGCAGCGTCCCATCCTTCTTCTTTACAAATAATACTGGCGCTCCCCAGGGAGAAACACTTGGCCTGATAAAGCCTTTCTCCAGCAAGTCCTTCAGCTGGTCCTTCAATTCCTTCAACTCGGCAGGTGCCATCCTATATGGCGAAATAGATATCGGTCGAGTGTCTGGCGCCAAATCAATGCAAAACTCAATCTCCCTCTCAGGAGGGATACCCGGAAGCTCGTCTGGGAATACGTCTGAAAACTCTCTAATGACCGGAACTGACCGAAGGTCCGGTATCTCAGCCTCAGTATCGAATACCCGAACCATATGGTAGATATACCCTTTCCGCACCATCTTCCTAGCCTTGAGGTAAGAAATAAACTTACCCCTCGGCGATGCAGTATTCCCCTTCCACTCGATAACCGGCTCACCAGGAAATTGGAACCGAACTAATCTCTCTCTACAGTCCATATTGGCATAGCAAGACGATAGCCAATCCATACCCATAATCACATCAAAGTCCGTCATATCCAACTCTATCAAGTCGGCTAGAGTCTGACGATCGCCATACCGGGCAAGCCTTATATACCCGCTCAGCTACTACCGAATCACCTACTGGCGTAGCCACCTCAAAAGGTTTTATGGACTCGGGCTCTATCCCCATTCTACCAGCAATATTAGGAGATATATAGGACAAGGTAGAACCTGGATCTATCAAAGCGTATACATCACAGCAAGAAACCAATAATGTACCTGTGACGACATCTGGTGACGCCTCCTGGTCCTGACGGCCGGACATAGCATAGATGCGGTTCTGAGGACCGCTGGAACTGGGACCCCTACCACGACCCTGCGCGGCTGCGCGTGAACACCGCCTCGGGCGCGACCACCAAGATGAAGATCCGGCATTGACTTCGGCTGAACCATAACACTCCCGCCGCCTAAGGACGGACAATCCCTCTTCAGATGGCCCTGCTGGCCACAAGAGTAACAAGCTCCCGAACCCATACGGCACTCGCCCGGATGAGACCTACCGCATCGAACGCACCGAGATGTGGGTGGTCTCGATTGGTGACGGTCTCTGCCTCCCTGAAACCTCAAGTCTCGAGCCACGACCTGCTCCCGAATGACCCGGTGATCGGACCTCTCCGGCGAGAAGGAGCACTCTGCGGGTGAAATGTGGACCTAGTCTGCGCCGAGGCTTTCGCCTAAAAACTGCCTGAGACCTCTGTTGTCACGGCCTCTTGGGCTGGCCTAAATCTAGCTGATCCTGCCTCTCTCCTCAATCCCTATGCGCTCGCTGCGTCGACAATATCCATCCTCGGTGAAGAGCCACCCTGCACGTGAATCATACGACGGTCTAACCCCATCACATATCGATGAACCACATGCGCCATATGGCTACAATGGTGTGCGCATACCTGGCCAAGGAGTCAAACTCCAGGCTGTACTCTCTGATAGTCCTCCCGTCCTGCCTCAAGGTCAAGAATCTATCTACGCGGGCTCTCCTCATCTCAGGGGGAAAGAAGTGATCCAGGAAAGCCTCTGTGAACTCCTCCCAAACAGCTGGAAGAGCATCATCGCCTCTCGACAACACCCATGACTCAAACCAGTTCAACGCAATATCGCGTAACCGGTAAGAAGCTAGCATAACGGACTCAGTCTCCGAGGCCCTAAGAACCTGCATGGTCCGCTGTAACTGCCGAAAAAACTCCTGCGGATCCTCCTCGAATCTCGAACCATAGAACTCGGGTGGATGACAACCAGAAATCCGAATCCGTAAATCGTCGGCTCTGGGTTGGCCGCCGCTCACGCTTGCCACCGCCACTATGCTGGTCAACAACCGGATCTGCTCCCGTAATCTTATACTCGGCCGCGCGGGATCGAGGCTCGTACCGCGGTCTCGTGGCCGCTCCGCCTCGAACTCCGCTAAGGCTGGCGTCGTCGTGGAACTCGCCGCCCGAAACATCATCTCTGGTAAAGACGGGCTGTGCCTCACGACCTCGCGTCCACTAGCAAAGACCTCACCGCTTGCCGCCACTTGCGCGGTTGCCTTGCGTGGAGCATAATCGATACATAAAGGAAAATATCGGAGGAAATTCAACCTATAACACGGCTATTGCACGATCTTAGAGTGAAAGAATGAAACCAATCCTAAATATCCTGCAACCTCACGATTATAGATGTGGTGCACAACACCGATAATCAAGACTATACTAGATACGGCGTAGACACTTTCCGAGGACTAATCGCTTCGATACCACTTTGTCACGACCCGACCACAGGGCGTGGCGGTGCCCTACCGGCACCCGTCAGTATACATCGAGAGAATAGCAATGAACATACATAACACATAACTCGTATAAGTAAACATCATCGTGGCCGATAAGGCCGCCTCCATAAAATACACTTAATCAAGAGTACAACTTGTTCTTCCAGCCCAAAATACAAACGTGACCACAGACCTCTAAGAATAACAACTGTGGCGGGACAGGGCCCCGCCATACCCCTGAATGTACACAATACCTATAGCATCAGGGAAGAACCGTACCAACAAAACAAGCTTCCGAAGGAATGGAGCTTCTGACACCGGAACAGTGATCCTAAGAATGAGGATCCACCACCTGCTTACCACTGCGGCATGACGCAGCCCAGGAAGGGGGTCGATTACATATGTACCAAGTATGTAAAACTGGAAAATACTGTAATAATAACATAAGTCTAAAAATAAGCTGGGGTCAGGGATAAACTCAAATTACCTTGTACTGTGCCTTACTAACAATGAGAGTAACAAGTATATATGTAATACTGCATAAAAATAGGAGGCTCATGATCAAAACAGGGTCCCTCGCCCGTAGTATCAATAAGCAATCCTACTCCTGAGACTATTTCACCCGCATGGGTCCTGTGGACCCGCATGAGGTATTCCTCGCATAGGCTGTACCCGCCCGCATGGGACTATTTCACCCGCATGAGCCCATAAGGACTCGCATGACGTATTCCTCGCATCATGGGTAGCAAATCCACGGAACAGGTGGTATAACGTCTTGGGGGTTTACCCCTCATTTATACTCTTACCCTGAAGCAGGTGGTATGACGTCTTGGGGCTTTCCCCTCATTCATACTCTTACCCTGGAGAAGGTGGTATGACGTCTTGGGGCTTACCCCTCATTTATACTCTTACCCTAGCTCAATCGGTCATCATACATAACATAAATAAGTTAAGAAAGCTCCTAACTTCTTATTAGACTTGTTCATATACCCTCTCATTTTAGTTTACTTAAGGCACTAACATATCTTAATAAAAGAAATCCGGGAATTTAAACGAAAGTACTACATACATCTATTCTTTTGAAAATGACTCCCTTTCATATAAAACCTTTGGGCAATTGATGCCTTAAAATCAATTTGCCTTTCATAAATCAAGTCATTTGTCCTTACTTATCTTACTTAGAGTAAATCTCTTCTTATTATCCTTTCAATAAGCTAATAAACCAACTTCCCATAAAGTTGTTATATTAACCTTATACTTTAGTAAAATTATACTTTTTCCATAACTAAGAGGCTTATACTTTTTAAAACGAAACAAGTATTATATACTTCAAACAAGTAAGGATATCAAACCTTGTACGTCTACCGTACTATATGGGTACAACTACTCATGCTCAAGAGATAGGAAAGCTCCACATACCTCTTCGGTCAATCCACTTGCTACTTCCAAAATACCGCACGTAGTATGTCAACCTATAATGACCATAATACGCTTATTAACCTCTAGTTCAATGTAGAATAATCCAAGTTCAAGGTTACTAATTTCTATGGAAAATTGGGCAGCATTTCCTTTGTTTCTACATACTTTGCCACCTTTTTCAAGGCCGAATTCAACATCCAAACGCCACATTTAAGGCCCAACAATCCAAACATTTCGAAGGGGATTACACAACCAAACTTGGGTGTGTAAAATTCTGCCCCATAAGGTACAACAATTAACTTAACAAGTTTAAGGTAGTTTTTAGGCTACAACATGCTCACATAACCCTTTTAACCAATCCTATCATATCCAAACCATATTTCTTACATGCAATGAATCTAAGAGCATTATTTACTACTACAAGTTCCTTCTTCTTCACATGCAACACAAATAACTAGCTACAAGAGAAGAATTGTTACCTTAGAGCTTTAGCCAAAATTATTCCAACAATTTTGCTAGCCTCTTTTCCAAGAACACCACCACAACAACCCTTACAAGCTAGCCACAAGCTTCCTTCTTGTCCTAACTTTTCAGATTTTCCTTAAGCTTTGAATTCCTCTTGGAATTCTAGAGAGAAGTGAGAGCTTTAGCTTAGAGATAGAGAAGGATTTGAAAGATGACCAAGTCTTCAAGACTTGGTCAATATAAAGGACATGCAAAAATCAGATGGGGGGGACACTTGTCACCCTCCCATGGCCTTTTTAAAAGAAGAAATCGATTTTCCTCGCTTTTTCGCGAAATTCGCCTCGGCGCATGCCTGCGGCGGCGCTGAAACTTCCGCCACTCACGTAACTTACGCGCCGCGCTGCTTCCACGGCGCGTACTTCAGCGACCGCCAATATCCGCGCCACAGTTCCTCGCTCAAACACATTCTGTCCGATCAGGCACCGAACTTATAACTCCCATAACTTTCTACTCCGATGTCCTATCGATGAACGGTCGGTTGCGTTGGAAACTAGACTCAACGAACTACGCACTAGGACTTTGAAACACTTAGGAACTCTCAAAGTACCGGGTCATAACCCGCCTCAAATTTGACCGAAAACCCGTCCGAAACAATCCGTCAACCTGTCTTTCGAAAATTTTAAGTCTTAATCCCTTTTGTACGCTCCCATACGCATGGCCAGCAATACGGGGTATAACATTCTCCCCCCCCCCCCCCCTTAGAAACATTTGTCCCGAATGTTCCTTCTAGGCTTACTCAAATCACAATATCGACATAGACCCTCTTAACTATTCTTTTTGCAATAAAAGGTGCTCCACGAACCACAACAATACTTAAGCATAATTGCCAAATTAAAACTAACAAGCAGGAAAGTGGGTTACCTGGAGGTATAGGGAATAAGTGAGGATACTTCTTCATCATGTCATCCTCCGCTTCCCACGTCATCTCCTCCCTGTTCTCGTTTCGCCATAATACCTTGACGGAAGCCACATCCTTGGTCCGAAGTCGCCTAACCTGACGGTCGAGTATCGCTATGGGACTCTCCTCATACGATAACTCCTCTGTCACCTGGACATCATGAATCGGGTGCACTCTAGACAAATCTCTAATACATTTCCGCAACATAGACACATGAAAAACTGGATGAACTGCCTCCAGATCGGACGACAGATCCAACTCATAGGCAACCTTGCCTAACCTACGGACAATCTGATAAGGCCCAACGTACCTTGGGCTAAGTTTCCCTTTCTTCCCAAATCTCATCACGCCCTTCATGGGTGACACCTTCAGGAAGACCCAATCATCTACCTCAAACTCTAAGTGTCGTCGCCGATGATCTGCATATGACTTCATGCGACTCGGTGATAATAACCGCTCTGGATAATCTTCACCTTATCCATCGCTCGAACCAAGTCTGGCCCGACTAACTGAACTTCTCCCACCTCGAACCAGCCTATCGGTGACCTGCACTTCCTCCCATATAAGGCCTCATAAGGCGCCATCTGAATACTAGAATGGTAGCTGATGCGCGGTAAGATGCACACACTTAAACGCAAGTGCACGTTATCGTGACAAGTAGTATAGTCTTGATAAGACCGAATATCGTCCTCAAGGATTAGGGTTCAATTACCAACTATCTATTTTTTGGTATCTATTTGGTAAATTGATATTTAGATTTGTTGTTTATAACTAAGGATTATAAAAGCTAGTTAACTAAAAGGGTTTACTTCAGTGATGATGAGAATAGGGCTTCCACGTCTCCTCACTATCCGCTTATGCTACTTATTAATGCAATAACTTATGGTCTTCTTCTTTTGGAGAAAGCAGGTTCACTAAATCGTTTTATACTCCCGTTAGGGTTATATAAACACTCAATCACAGTATTGCACCTTACCTACCTTACGGTGATAAGGATAACTCTATAGGAGGATTAAGAACAAGAACCTAGTTAACCGTCACGCACAATGCGCAAAATTAGGGGTTTTAAGCCTCTCATTAACGCTACATAAATAATTGAGGTATTTTCATCCCCAATCCAAGAATGTCTACCAAACTTACAACATATTCACAATCCCCCCCTTTCGGAATCTGATTAGAAATCATATAGTGACAATTAGTTGTCAATTAATTATCAAGAATTCAACTCAAATATTGGATAGATCTCAACAAGAAGAAGAATAACCATAAGCATGCATTAAATCATAACATAAGTTTCTAGAGATTCAACATGAAAAGCCCTATAGAGGAATTAGTTCCTAGCCATTGACATGACAAGAACTAATCCCATGTTCATCATACAAAAACTGAAATAAAGAAAAGAAAAGGAAAAGAAATTACTAGACTATGGTCTCCAATCTCTAAGCAAGAAGCCTTGTGTTGTGCAAGAAGGGGAACCCTTAAAAACTGCCTAGGGTTCTCCTTTTATAGGCTGAAAACCGCCTCAACTTTTCCCTGCAGGCCTGGCCCAAAATCCGTCTGGAAACCTAATTTTTTCGCGTCGTGCGCGGCCTGCAGAGTGGCGCGCGCCGGAACTCTGCAATCCGTCGGGTGATTTGCGCCGCGCCCGATTCTGGCATGCAGCCGCGCTGAAACTTCTGTAGCTTTTCGGGTGTTTAGGCGCCGCGGCGCTGAGTCTTCTGCAGCTTCTCTGGATAGTGGGCGCGCTTCGCTCGATCAGCGAGGCCACGCGGCCTCGTTTCAGCTCTCGCCACTTTCTGCTTTTAGCTCGAATCTCTTTTGCCCTCTTTTAGCTCCTTTTCCGCCATTTGACCATTTTAACCACTTTGACTCAAAAGAAAGGAAAACTATCCTAATACGACACTTATATGTGCAAAACGGACAAAAGACTAACTAAAACTGACTCAAATGGTGTATATAAAATACACCGATCAAATACCCTCAAACTTAACCTTTGCTCGCCCTCGAGCAAAGATAGAAAGAAAGAAATAAAAGACTCAAAGAAACGAAAAATAAAAGACTCACTGCCATTGATCACTTTTGATGCATTAGTGTTAACTAGAAAAACATGAAGGTTAGCAAAATAATATGCAGGAACATATAGCATGAAATTTCAGCACACTAAACACATGAAGCTAGATATTTCGCAAACTCATATTCATCATGCTTAATGGAAGTCAATATACTAAATCATGCATATAAATTCAAGAATTCCTATGACATGCTTACTTGCTATTCTCCACTAATTCTGGATATGCATAAAAGAAATCTTCAGGACTTTAAGGGTTGTAATGTAGGCTTAGGTAGGGGTTGGTAAAAATAGGCATTTAGACTCATTTTTGTGTACCATAAGCTCTTTAGCTTTTCAGTATTTCCCTTTTTCTTTTTGTTCTTTTCTTCACTTCAATTCTATCTTTTTCCCTCTTTTGTTTTGGGAGAGTGAAGTATCTAATAATGACAAGCACCCCCAAACTTAGGCTTTTGTCTATTTCTTATTACTTTTTATTGGGGTGCAACAGGCTTATTCACTCTTTTTGTCTCTTTTTTAACACATTTTATTCCACTACTCCATATTTTCACTTATGGTACAATTTGTGGGAATATAGGGTGTCAAAGAAGAAGTTTCAAATTTAGGCTCAATGGGGCTGACTAGGGATATTTTTAAAGTACGGGATAGAAAAGAATGGTAAGAATTGGCTATCAAAGAAATGCCTGAGTCATCTCCCTAACATGCATATCCTAACTATTTCGCCTCAAATAGCAAGCAATCATAACACATAAGTATTTATCATTTAGAATGCATAACTCAAGCAAGAAACTCCAACTAGACAGATTCTGTGAGTTTTTGGCATATTTAACTTAGGTGTTTAGATAGTTGCTTTAATTCCGTTACATTATTTTACCTTACTTCACTAGGTGTTTCTAGCAACTACAACATACATGATCTTTTGACAGACAATTATAACTCAAAAAGAAAATTTTTTGTGACTCAAAAATACATAAAAACAATAAAAAGACTTAAATAAAACATATCATGACACAAATAAAATACCCCCAAACTTAAAGCACACATTGTCCCCAATGTGTGTAGACTCAAAGACAATAAAAGAAATAAGACACTTACAGACTTTGGCTAAAATGGTGGTGGTGGCGGTGGCATGGGATAGTGCGTGGACCACTGACTGAACAAGGAACTCAACTCGTTGATTTGTTGCCTTGTTTCTTTATCCTTGTATCATCGTGTCCAAACTCGCATCATCCTCATCCGATTTTGAAACAATTGCTCCATCGTAGGCGAAGGTTACCTGCCGTGGTTGGCCGTGGCTAGGTCATGCCTCATATCGGGCCCTATTTCGTGCTCATCTTCGCCCATGGCGGTCTCTGCTGCTTCTTCGGGTACTCTCGTCAGGCCTGGGGGCTTGGAGTGCAGGAAAGAGTGCACTATCCCACAGACACCGGCAGCTGGTTTCTCTCATGAGTGTCGATGGGTAGTTTTGGGACCGCACTCGTATGGCGTAGACGGTAATAAGTGAACCGTGTCCCAATCCACCTGCTTTCACCAACTCGCTGATTTCTTCAATGCTCGCACTATTTCTTTCCCACATCAATCGTCATTCCTTCATAATTCCATATATCGCTTTAATTCTATCCTCTGGCACTCTGGTGAAGTGCGTGGATGGAATCATGCGGGCGCTGACGAAATATAGCCAACCTTTGGCTACTTTGTTGAATTGACACCTGTTCAGTGCTCTTGATCCATTTATTCCAATATCAAAAACAGCCCCATGGTAGCTCACGGTGTCTGCAACGGCATTCCAGTCGATGTGGTCAGTGCTTCTAGACTATGTTCTAAAGTGATTCCAATCACTTCTTTCTTCAACATCAACCGTGTTCAATTGTGCATTTACATTCTCATCACGCATACATAAACTCCCCTAACAAAGCATCCCCTTTCCACCTTCTCCGGAAAGTTGGCATAAAATTCACGCACCATTGTTGTGTTTACTGGTGCTATCTTCTCCGGATTTACGAATCTCCTCCACCCCCTTAACTCAATCATCGCCCGAATGGGCTCATAAACATCTTCTTCCCCATATGACTCCCTCTGGTAGTCCATTCCCCTTTCTGGTATTAAGGGTCTGGTATCAAGCTTTTTGTATCTTTGGAAGGCTTCGTAGCTCACAAACCTAGTATTATCGTAATGTGGGGTTGGGGTGGATGTGGAGCCTCTTCTCTTCCTGGTGGCCATGGTTTAAAATAGTTTCTGGAGCTTTCAATTTAGTGGCACAATGTTTCTTACACAATCAACAACTAGCAGCGAACACAACACCCCCAAACTTTAACTTTTCTACCCAATACCCACACTCCTTTTCTACTCTTTTTTCCAAACTTCACAATCAACTTTTCAGTACCCAACTACTTCAACTATAATACTCCTTCAAACTACTACCTCCTGTGACTTCAGTAAAGGATTCAAGAACAGAACAGAAAAAAAAGATTACCTTTTTCTGAGAAGATTCAAGCTGCTCTTGTTTCAATTGGTGGTTTGAGGCTATGGAATGGAGCTTTGTTATTTGAGATAACTAAGGATTTTTAGGAATTTAAGAGTTTTGATTGTGGTTGGGTTGGATTTATGGAGGATTTGTGGGCAAATTTTCGGATTTTCGTGGGTTTTGGAAATAAAGGGTTAGGTTTTTGAAATTGGATTTGGGGAAAATCTGATTTCTGGGCGTTTTAAGTTCGATTCTCGCCGCGCCTGGCCTACTTTTGGCGTCGCGGCGCAATCTTCTAACGCTCGCCCGGGACTTTCTGCGCGCGGCCATTCTGAAGCGCGCGGCTAAAACTTGGCAAATTTTGGAATTCTATCGCGCGCCTGCTCGCAGGCGCGCGGCGCAACTCTGCGCTGTTCGATTCTTTTAGCGTCGAGGCCACTGCTCGAAGCGTATGGCTACCGTTTTTCTGGAAATCCTGGCTTCCGTTCAGCTTTTCGTCTTTCAGTTTGTTTGCCTGTACCTGTCAATAACACAAACACAAGACCCCAAGACCGTGAGACTGTTCTTAGACAAAATAAAATAAACTAAAGACAGAAATTAAAATAACATAATTAAAAACATTGGGTTGCCTCCCAAGTAGCGCTGTCTTTAACGTCTTTTAGCCGGACGCAAGTTCCTTAGCCTTAATAACCCTGGGGTGGATTAAGCCCCCAACCAATCCATTTCCTCCACATTTGGCGTTTTCTTTTTCTTCTTTTCTTCTTAGCATTATCAGTAAGGGGGAGTTCAGGAATACTTACCTCCTTTAGTGGCATTTCAGCAAACCATGCCTGCTTTCTTGGGCTCATCGCTCTTTGGTTGACTTGTATTGGCTCGCATGGGGGTTTGATGGTGCTGATTGCAAAGCACCCACTCATTGTTGGTGGCTCAATGACGTGTTTAAAAACTTTAAACACCATTTCTTCATTCTCCACCCTTAATGTTAACTCTCCTCTTTCAACATCAATCAACGCTCTCCCCGTTGCTAGGAATGGCCTCCCCAATATGATAGGGATTTCCGCATCTTCTTCCATATCAAGAATGAGGAAGTCTGCGGGGAAAGAAGAATTTTCTACTTTCACAATCACGTCCTCGATCTTGCCTCTTGGATGAACCACCGCATCACTGTCGGCGATTGCGGGCTTCGTGGTTGGTTTGACCTCACCCAACTCAATCTTTTAAATACCGATAAGGGCATGAGATTTATACTTGCCCTAAATCACATAGAGCTCTGTTGCAAGTTACCACCGCCTTGTGCAAGGTAGTGTAAAGCTCCTGGATCTTTTAGTTTTGGTGGCAACTTCTTCGCAAGATAGCACTACACTCTTACATTAGTGCTACTATCTCATATTCCGACTTCTTTCTTTTCCCAAGATCTCCTTCATAAACTTGAAATAGGAGGACATCCGCTCTAATGCTTCTATGAAAGGTATGTTGATATCAGCTTCCTAAATGTCTCCAAAAATTTGGAGAATTGTTTATCAACCACCTTTTTTGTAGTCTCTGGGAAAGGGATCTTCTCTGTATACTCTTCTGCAGGTTTTCTCTACTACTGGTGGGCTCAATCACTTCTCTTTTTCTAACTCTGCATTCTTCTCAACTCGATCATGCGGTATCGCCGCTCCATTTGTTCCGCTTCTCAATTCATTGCTCGACATTGCTCCTTGGATTTACCTCTATGTTGCTTGGCAATGTCCCGTGGCTCTTTGTTTTCTGCTTTGCTAGTGACCACTTGAGTGTCAAGTTCACGAATGAGGATCTAGCACATCGTCATGGCTGAGTGCAGGCGTTGGCAATCTTTATCCACGTTTTCTGCTCGTCACGGCTTTTCTTCTTTGAACCGGTGTATTGAGCTGCTGAGGTGTGGGGGCTTGAATGAAGAGCTGCTGATTCGCATGCTGGTTGCATCGCCCTGTATTGGTTCTGCTGCCCTGGTATTGATTCTGTTGCCCTTCGTATTGGTTCTGCTGGTTACAGTGCTGGTTCTGCGCCCGGTCTCTCTCCAGAAATTTGGGTGGTTCCTCCACCTGGATTATAAGTGTTGGAGTAGGGGTTGTTCTGTTGCCTCGATAATTACCTATGGCTCGACACTCTGCCGCTCCATTGGTATATTGTTGGGATCGGTGAAGGACACTGTCAAATGTATGTGGGCCACCACATATTTCATGACTTTAGGCATCTGCACGCATTTATCGACATCGTATGTTCTTTGCAATCGTTTCGCTAAAGGGCCACTGGGCATTCAAGGCGCAATAGCATCTATTTCGTGGACTCCATTCTTCTCCCACTTGTCGACCTCTTACGTGACATGGTTGTTGGTGGTCATATCTTCTAATAGCTCATGAGCGTCGTGCTGTTTTCCTCATGAATGCTCCACCGCCGTGCATCTATAATGGTTACGGTTGTCTTTGCTCAGCCCGTTGTAGAAGATGTGGACCAAGTTCCACAACTCAATGCAATGGTGTGGGAACTTTCTCTGTAGATCTTTGAACCTTTCCCAAGCTTCATATAAGGACTCTCCATCTGCTTGGTAGAAGTTGTTCAACTCCTCTCGGTTCTTTGCTTTACGGGGAAGAACTTGGCTAGGAATTTACGTGCGCTCTTGCCATGTAAAAATTGAATCTACTACAGGAATTCAACCATACTTTTGCTCTATCCCCGGTGAGAAGGAAAAGAGCCTCAATCGACGACATCATCGATGCGCCGTTATATCTGAAAGTTGCACATAGCTCCAAGAAATTAGCTATGTGCATATGTGGATCCTCCGATGGTAGTCCTCCGAATTGCACTGTGTGCTGTACCATGCTCAGAATCGCCGGTTTTATCTCGAAGTTGTTGGCTCCTATTGCAGGGAGCCTAATGCATGTCTGTGCTCCATTCACTCTTGGCGACATAGTCCCCAAACTCCTTTCTGGCTGGATTTGGACTCTCTCCTCCACGTCCATTGGTACTTGCCGAGGCATTCCTGGGTTATGTTGATTTTCACCTAACTCTTCTCTCATCATGTTATTGTTTTGAGCACCGTCCATTTCTATCAAAGTTGCAATCCGCTGATTCTTTCTGTTCTGTTTGCAGGTTTTCTCAATCTCTGGATTGAAGGGAACAAGAGTGTCTGCTCCTCTTCTCCTTCACATAAACTGATTTCCTGAAATAGATCAAAAACAAACAACCAATCACGGTACCTCGAATTTTCCAAAAATAATAAAAAACGTAAAAATTAAAAATTAAAATAAAAATTAAAAACCAAATTAAAAATTAAAAATAGACAAATTTGATATTGAACTATGCCTAATCCCCGGCAACGGCGCCAAAAACTTGATGCGCGGTAAGATGCACACACTTAAACGCAAGTGCACGTTATCGTGACAAGTAGTATAGTCTTGATAAGACCGAATATCGTCCTCAAGGATTAGAGTTCAATTACCAACTATCTATTTTTTGGTATCTATTTGGTAAATTGATATTTAGATTTGTTGTTTATAATTAAGGATTATAAAAGTTATTTAACTAAAAGGGTTTACTTCAGTGATGATGAGAATAGGGCTTCCACGTCTCCTCACTATCCGCTTATGCTACTTATTAATGCAATAACTTATGGTCTTCTTTTGGAGAAAGCGGGTTCACTAAATCGCTTTATACTCGTTAGGGTTATATAAACACTCAACCTCAGATTGCACCTTACCTACCTTTCGGTGATAAGGATAACTCTATAGGAGGATTAAGAACAAGAACCTAGTTAACCGTCGCACAATGCGCAAAATTAGGGTTTTAAGCCTCTCATTAACGCTTACATAAATAATTGAGGTATTTTCATCCCCAATCAAGAATGTCTACCCAACTTACAAAGATATTCACAATCCCCTTTCGGAATCTGATTAGAAATCATATAGTGATAATTAGTTGTCAATTAATTAACAAGAATTCAACTCAAATATTGGATAGATCTCAACAAGAAGAAGAATAACCATAAGCATGCATTAAATCATAACATAAGTTTCTAGAGATTCAACATGAAAAGCCCTATAGAGGAATTAGTTCCTAGCCATTGACATGACAAGAACTAATCCCATGTTCATCATACAAAAACTGAAATAAAGAAAAGAAAAGGAAAAGAAATTACTAGACTATGGTCTCGATCTCTAAGAAGCCTTGTGTTGTGCAAGAAGGGAAACCCTTAAAAACTGCCTAGGGTTCTCCTTTTATAGGCTGAAAACCGCCTCAACTTTTCCCTGCAGGCCTGGCCCAAAATCCGTCTGGAAACCTAATTTTTTCGCGTCGGCGTCGCGGCCCTGCAGACAGGCGCCACGGCGCCGGAACTTCTGCAATCCGTCGGGTGATTTGGCGCCGCGGCCGATTCTGTTGCGAGCGTGGCGGCTAAAACTGTAGCTTTCGGGTGTTTAGCGCGCGACCTTTTAGCGCCGCGTGCCAGTCTTCTGCAGCTTCTTCGATAGTGGGCCGCGCACTCGCTTCGATCGCAGGAGCCGCCACGGCCTGGCCTCGTTTCACTGCCGCCACTTTCTGTTTTTAGCTTTGGAATCTCTCTTTTGCCTCTCTGAGCTCCATTTCCGCCATTTGGCCAATATAACCACTTTGACTCAAAAGAAAGGAAAACTATCCTAATACGACACTTATATGTGCAAAACGGGACAAAAGACTAACTAAAACTGACTCAAATGGTGTATATAAAATACACCGATCAGTAGTTGTTGTTATAAGCAAACTCCACAAGAGGTAAATGATCTTCCCAGCTACCCCTGAAATCAATAACACAAGCCCGCAGCATATCCTCAAGTGTCTGGATAGTGCGCTCGGCCTGTCCGTCGGTCTGAGGATGAAACACAGTACTGAGACTCACCTGGGTCCCTAATCCCTTCTGGAAGGACCTCCAGAAGTTAGCCGTGAACTGGGCTCCTCGGTCTGAAATAATCGATATAGGGACTCCGTGAAGTCTCACAATCTCTCTGATATAAAGTCTGGCATAATCCTCGGACGAAAAAGTCGTCCTGACTGGAAGAAAATGGGCTGATTTCGTCAGCCTGTCGACAATAACCCAAATGGAATCATGCTTCCTCTGAGTGTGAGGTAACCCTGTAATAAAATCCATATTTACCACCTCCCACTTCCAAGTCGGAATATCAATAGCTCGCAATGACCACCGCTTCTGGTGCTCAACCTTGACCTGCTGACAATTATGGCACTGCGCCACGAACTCCGCAACGTCCCTCTTTAGGCCGTCCCACCAATAGATACACCTGAGGTCATGGTACATCTTAGTCGACCCCGGGTGAATAGAATAACGAGCACTGTGCGCCTCCCGGAATCTGGCGCGAAGTCTGTCACATCGGGAACACATAACCGCCCTCAAATCTTAGCACCCATCGCGCTACCTCAAATAGACCGCTTCTCCGAAGGCTGCATCTCGATATCGTACCATAATCGGATCCTCATCACACGCCTCTTCTCGCCGACGATGGAAGACTCGGCAACCTCTCGAACCCGAACTCCATTACTATCAGAATCAACCAAACGAACCCCAAGGCTTGCTAGCTGATGCAACTCTCGGACCATATCCCTTCTCTCTTGCTGTACATCAGACAGACTACCCATCGATCTGCGACTAAGGGCATCTGCAACTACATTGGCCTTCCCTGGGTGGTATAGAATATCAACATCATAATCCTTAAGTAGTTCCAACCACCGCCTGCCGCAATTTCACTCCTCCGTCAATATATACCGAGACTCTTGTAGTGCGTAAAAATATCCACATGAACTCCATACGATAATGTCTCGCATCTTCAAGGCATGAATCATCTGCGCAACTCTAGGTCATGTGTGGGATAGTTCTTCTCATGCTTCCTAATTTGTCGAGATCGTAAGCTATAACTTTGTCGCTCGCATCGACGCACTCCAAGCCCGACACCTGACGCGTCACAATAAACCACATATCCATCTAAACCCTCTGGAAGAGTAAGAACTAGGGCGGTCGTCAATTTCTCCTTTAGCAACTGGAAACTTTCCTCACAAGCATCCGTCCACCGGAACATAGCTGCTTTCTGAGTCAGCTTAGTTAAAGGTGCTGAGATGGAAGCAAACCTCTCCACAAATCTCCGATAATAACCTGCAAGGCCCAAAAAGTTGCGCACCTCCATCGGTGTAGTGGTCCGCCAAGTCTTGGCGCCTCGATCTTTCTTTGTATCAACCCGAATACCATCGGCCCCGATAACATGCCACTAAGAAAGCCACAAGCCAACCAAAACTCGTATTTCGAACTTGGCATACAATCGCGGTCCGAGGACTCGTACCGTCGCCAAATGATCGCGTGTTCGCTCGTGCGCGAATAAACCAGGATATCATCAATGAACACTATAACGAACATATCCAAGAATGGCCTGAACACCCTATTCATCAAATCCATGAATATTGCTGAAGCGTTGGTCAACCCGAAAGACATCACCCTGAACTCATAGTGCCCATATCGGGTCCTGAATGCAGTCTTTGGGATATCTGCCTCTCTAACTCGCACATGATGATAACCAGACCGCATGTCTATCTTGGAGAAACACCTCGCCCCCTGCAACTGGTCAAACAAATCATCAATCCTGGGGAGGGGATATCTGTTCTTGATAGTTACCTTATTAAGCTGTCTGTAATCAATACACATACGCAGCGTCCCATCCTTCTTCTTTACAAATAATACTGGCGCTCCCCAGGGAGAAACACTTGGCCTGATAAAGCCTTTCTCCAAAGAAGTCCTTCACCGTCCTCAATTCCTTCAACTCGGCGGGTGCCATCCTATATGGCGGAATAGATATCGGTCAGTGTCTAGCGCCAAATCAATGCAAACTCAATCTCCTCTCGGGAGGATGCGAGCTCGTGCGGGAATACGTGCGAAAACTCTCTAATGACCGGAGACCGGCAAGGTCGGTATCTCACCTCGATGTCGAATACCCGAACCATATGGTAGATATACCCTTTCGCACCATCTTCCTAGCCTTGAGGTAAGAAATAAACTTACCCCGCCGGCGATGCAAGATTCCTTCCACTCGATAACCGCTCACCAGAAATTGGAACCGAACTAATCTCTCTACCCATATTGGCATAGCAAGACGATAGCCAATCCATACCCATAATCACATCAAAGTCCGTCATATCCAACTCTATCAAGTCGGCCAGAGTCCGATCGTTTATAGTCACCGGGCAAGCCTTATATACGCTCGCCTACTATCGAATCACCTCATCGCGTAGCCACCTCAAAGGTTTTATGGACTCGGGCTCTATCCCTATTCTACCAAAGAATATGAGGAGATATATAGGACAAGGTAGAACTGGATCTATCAAAGCGTATACATCACAACAAGAAACCAATAATGTACATGGCGACATCGGTGACGCCTCCCGGTCTGACGGCGGACATAGCATAGATGCGGTTACGAGGACCGGCCGGCGGGACCCTACCACGACCCTGCTGCGGCTGGCGGCGTGAACACCCCGCCTCGGGCGCGACCACCGAAGATGAAGATCCGAGAAATGACCACTGTCGGCTGAACCATAACACTCCGCGCTGGGGCGGACAATCCTCTTCGGATGGACTGCGGCCACAAGAGTAACAAGCTCCCGAACTCATACGGCACTCGCCCGGATGAGACCGCGTCGAACGCGCGAGATGTGGGTGGTCTCGATTGGTGACGGCTCGCCTCCGAAACCCGAAGTTACGGGCCACGACCTGCTCACGAATGACGGTGATCGGACCTCCCGCGAGAAAATTGAGAAGGAGCACTGTCTTGGCCGAAATGTGGACCTAGTTCTGCTGGCGAGGCAGCCTCGAAATCGCCATGAGACCTGCTGTCACGGCCCTCTTGGGTGGCTTTAAATCTAGCCGATCTGCTCTCTCTCGCCTCAATCCCTGCGCATACGCTGCATCTCCGCAATATCCATCCACGGTGAAGAGCCACCCTGGCACGCAGAATCATATGACGGTCTAACCCATCACATATCGATGAACCACATGCGCCACGTATCGGCAAAATGGTGTCGCGTACACGGCCAGAGTCAAACTCAGTGTACTCTCGATAGTCCTCCGCCCCGCCTCCAGGTCCAGAATCGATCTACGCGGGCTCTCTCATCCTGGGGGAAAGAAGTGATCCAGAAAGCCTCGTGAACTCCTCCCAAACAGCTGGAAGAGCATCCTCACCTCTCGACAACACCCATGACTCAAACCAGTTCAACGCAATATCGCGTAACCGGTAAGAAACTAGCATAACGGACTCAGTCTCCGAGGCCCTAAGCACCTGCATGGTCCGCTGTAACTGCCGAAAAAACTCCTGCGGATCCTCCTTGAATCTCGAACCATAGAACTCGGGTGGATGACAACCCAGAAATCCGAATCAGAGCTTCGTCGGCTCACAGGGTTGGCTGCTCGCTCTGTCGCCACCTCGCTATCTTTGGTCAATAACCGGATCTGCTCCCCGTAATCTCTATACTCGGCCGTGGGATCGAGGCTCGTACCGCGGTCTCGATTCACGCTTCCGCTGCATCGAACTCCGCTGAGGCAGGCGACGTCGTGGAACTCTCCTCCCGAAACATCATCTCTGGTAAAGACGGGCTGTGCCTCTGACCCTCGCGTCCACTAGCGTAACCTCACCGCTTTGCCGCCTTCATGCGGTTGCCTTGCGTGGAGGCATAACTGATACATAAAGGAAAATATCAGAGGAAATTCAACCTATAACACAGCTCTATTGCACGATCTTAGAGTGAAAGAATGGAAACCAATCCTAAATATCCTGCAGCCTCCTGATTATAGATGTGGTGCACAACACACCGATAATCAAGACTCTACTAGATACGGTCTGTAGACACTTTCCGAGGACTAACTGCTCTGATACCACTTTGTCACGACCCGACCCTGGGGCCGCGACTGGTGCCCTACCGGGGCACCCCGTCAGGTATACATCAGAGAATAGCAGCGGAACATACATAACACATAACCTGTATAAGTAAACATCACTGGCAAGCCGATAAGGCTGCCTTCCATAAAATACACTTAATCAAGAGTACAACTTGTTCTTACAGCCCAAAACACAAACGTGACCACAGACCTCTAAGAATAACAACTGTGGCGGGACAGGGCCCCGCCATACCCCTGAATGTACACAATACCTATAGCATCAGGGAAGAACCGTACCAACAAAACAAGCTTCCGGAGGAATGGAGCTTCGACAGGAGCAGTGATCCTAAGAATGAGGATCCACCACCTTACCACCTGCGGCGTGAGCGGCCCCGAGGAAGGGGGTCAGTACACAATATGTACCAAGTATGTAAAACTGGAAAATACTGTAATAATAACATAAGTCTAAAAATAAGCTGGGGTCAGGGATAAACTCAAATTACCTTGTACTGTGCCTTACTAACAATGAGAGTAACAAGTATATATGTAATACTGCATAAAAATAGGAGGCTCATGATCAAAACAGGGTCCCTCGCCCGTAGTATCAATAAGCAATCCTACTCCTGGGACTATTTCACCCGCATGGGTCCTGTGGACCCGCATGAGGTATTCCTCGCATAGGCTGTACCCGCCCGCATGGGACTATTTCACCCGCATGAGCCCATAAGGACTCGCATGAGGTATTCCTCGCATCATGGGTAGCAAATCCACGGAACAGGTGGTATAACGTCTTGGGGGTTTACCCCTCATTTATACTCTTACCCTGAAGCAGGTGGTATGACGTCTTGGGGCTTTTCCCTCATTCATACTCTTACCCTGGAGAAGGTGATATGACGTCTTGGGGCTTACCCCTCATTTATACTCTTACCCTAGCTCAATCGGTCATCATACATAACATAAATAAGTTAAGAAAGCTCTTAACTTCTTATTAGACTTGTTCATATACCCTCTCATTTTAGTTTACTTAAGGCACTAACATATCTTAATAAAAGAAATCCGGGAATTTAAATGAAAGTACTACATACATCTATTCTTTTGAAAATGACTCCCTTTCATATAAAACCTTTGGGCAATTGATGCCTTAAAATCAATTTGTCTTTCATAAATCAAGTCATTTGTCCTTACTTATCTTACTTAGAGTAAATCTCTTCTTATTATCCTTTCAATAAGCTAATAAATCAACTTCCCATAAAGTTGTTATATTAACCCTATACTTTAGTAAAATTATACTTTTCCCATAACTAAGGGGCTTATACTTTTTAAAATGAAACAAGTATTATATACTTCAAACAAGTAAGGATATCAAACCTTGTACGTCTACCGTACTATATGGGTACAACTACTCATGCTCAAGAGATAGGAAAGCTCCACATACCTCTTCGGTCAATCCACTTGCTAATTCCAAAATACCGCACGTAGTATGTCAACCTATAATGACCATAATACGCTTATTAACCTCTAGTTCAATGTAGAATAATCCAAGTTCAAGGTTACTAATTTCTATGGAAAATTGGGCAGCATTTCCTTTGTTTCTACATACTTTGCCACCTTTTTCAAGGCCGAATTCAACATCCAAACGCTACATTTAAGGCCCAACAATCCAAACATTTCGAAGGGGATTACACAACCAAACTTGGGTGTGTAAAATTCTGCCCCATAAGGTACAACAATTAACTTAACAAGTTTAAGGTAGTTTTTAGGCTACAACATGCTCACATAACCCTTTTAACCAATCCTATCATATCCAAACCATATTTCTTACATGCAATGAATCTAAGAGCATTATTTACTACTACAAGTTCCTTCTTCTTCACATGCAACACAAATAACTAGCTACAAGAGAAGAATTGTTACCTTAGAGCTTTAGCCAAAGTTATTCCAACAATTTTGCTAGCCTCTTTTCCAAGAACACCACCACAACAACCCTTACAAGCTAGCCACAAACTTCCTTCTTGTCCTAACTTTTCAGATTTTCCTTAAGCTTTGAATTCCTCTTGGAATTCTAGAGAGAAGTGAGAGCTTTAGCTTAGAGAGAGAGAAGGATTTGAAAGATGACCAAGTCTTCAAGACTTGGTCAATATAAAGGACATGCAAAAATCAGATGGGGGGGGGGGGGACACTTGTCACCCTCCCATGGCCTTTTTAAAAGAAGAAATCTGATTTTCCTCAGTTTTTCCGCCAGAATTCCCGCCTCGGCGCTGAAACTTCCGCCACCTCACAGAACTTCTGGCGCCGCGGCGCTGCAACTTCAGTGACCCTTCTGAATATTCGGCGCCGCGGCCCTGCATCCGGCGCCGCGGCCCTGTGGCTCCTTCCCGAAACACATTTCTGTCCGACTGTGCACTGAAATTGTAACTCCCATAACTTTCTACTCCGATGTCCTATCGACGAACGGTCGGTTGCATTGGAAACTAGACTCAACGAACTACGCACTAGGCCTTTGAAACACTTAGGAACTCTCAAAGTACCGGGTCATAACCCGCCTCAAAGTTGACCGAAAACCCGTCCGAAACAATCCGTCAACCTGTCTTTCGAAAATTTTAAGTCTTAATCCCTTTCGTACGCTCCCATACGCATGGCCAGCACTACGGGGTATAACAATGGGACTCGGTGTGAAATCATATACATGTCGTACCGGGACCGTTATGGGACTCGGTGCGAACTCATCCTTCGACTCTTAATAAAATCATTAAAATGAATTCTTTTCTAGAAATCTAAGGCACTTCTCATAACTCATATTACTGAAAATTAGACTGTATAGAAACCATGTACGTCCGCCGTACGTTTACTTAATAAAAATCATGCCAAAAGAAAGAAGGAAGAGTTTCACATACCTCTTAGTCGAACTAATCAACTCAAAATTAAGATACGTTTCGTCTTAGTAAGTCAACCTATAATAATGGTAATACGTTCGTCAATTTTATGGTCACTTAGAATACTCTATATCGAATGGCGACTCCCTAATTTTATAAAAATTCGGGCAGCACTTCCCCTATTTATGTGCATATCCACAACTTACAAATCAAGCCAGCAATACCAAATAACAATCATAACGTAGGGTATAATCAAAACAATTCCAAATATCTCATTTAAGCCATCATAACACATTCCCTATCTTTTGCATTTATGCAATACAACTACTACAACAACATAGGTGATTATTACACCTATTTCTCATGTTAATCCATATTAGAACAACCTTGAAACAGCCCATCAACTCTGGCGACAACAACAAGAGTTCGAACCCTATAACTGCAACATAACATCTTTTTTTACTCTTTAATTCTTTAAGACAGATATTAGTAATTACCACAACATATATATACATGTTTATAATCAAATCTTCAACATTTAAACTTCACAAAATCAACCCCTAACTCGACGCGACAAGATCCAACAATTTCAAGCCAGTTTTCGGCTAACCTCCACCAAACCAATTCTTATTCCTTAGAGTCCAATTCACGTTTCAACAATTCCTTATGAACAACTATAATCTAAATATCAAGATTTCTTCCAATTTCAACATGCAAAGCAGCGACGAACTTAAAAACACAATAATCGAATACGACAATTCTAAAATTAGTAAAATTAGTCCCAATATCGGCTACAACATCCAAAATATTCACATGCAATGTCTAAATTCCAATTTTTCCTTAACACAAATTCATTTCCTTAATTCTAACAACATGCACTCCAATTATATCATAGAAAGAAGAATTTTATACCTCAAATTCATCCCTAACAGTCCCCACGATTTGCCCACTGCCCAGTCTGAATTACCTACTATTTTTCGTATTTCTTTTCCTTTTTTTGTTCACTTCTTCAACTCCAATTGACATGCAGGTGTTCTACAATGTTAATACCTCCTTCATACACGTTTCTATTCCCAAAAACTTATCCAAAAATTCGAATTTTCTAGCTCAAAATATGCCCAGCAGTCCCGATTTTTTGCCACAGTTTTTCTCAAATTTTTGGATTTTAATTTAGGTGAACATTCTTAATCTAGGAGAGGAATTAAAAAGAAACAAAACTTCAATTTTGTATAGAAATGGGGTGTGGGTTCGATTGAGAGGAGAAGAGGAAGAGAGCATATATATATTTTTTTGAATTCCAATAATGAAAGAAGAAGGGTTTTATGTGGGCTAATAATAATAAAAAATCTAAAAATAGTTTATTACACTTTGGCCCACTCCCCTAATTGTCTTCATAAATTAATCCCTCAAGTAATAATTAAAGCTTAAATCCCGCTTCCTTTAATTTTTCGAGAATTTCATAAGACCTTGTATTCTCAATGCCAAGATCTTATAATACAATATTATTCCATAACTCCATTGGAACAAACTCAACTACTAGGATTAATTCTCGTCGTCACATGTATAGTACTTAAAAAAAACTATTACAGGATAACATCCATTTATACACTAATTTTCCGTATTAACATATGTAAGTATTCTTTATAATCAAAATCCGAATCTTACTTTCTTAATGATGTTCTTAATTATCGTCTTAAACTTATGAGGTGTAACACCCCCTTTTCTCGGGGGGCTGCGTTCATGCCCGCAGGTACAGGTTCTGAGTTTGGTGATCCTCAGGCTTAGGACTCTTACTCAGTTAGTTGGAAAGCTCCATTATTTCGGAGCTTAGTCATTTTGGTACATAACCTCACTTTTGACGCATGTATATTTAGGGGCACGACGGGGTCTTGTCCCGTCATATTTCATTATCGTATTCGTAGAGGTCTGTAGACATTTATGGGTTGTACGTATGTGGAATTGTAAACCTGTTTTGGTATATGTGTTGTTATATTTTATTTTGGGAAGTTCCCGTATATAGTGTAGCCTTGTCGGCTTGCGTCCCTCGTTATACTTGATAAGATGTGACTCCTCAGGAGACAGGGTTATTTGTGTGAAAGGCAGCCTTGCCGGCTTGCCTATTCTGACATGTGTTATGATTGTGACGTTATGATGCCGAATTTCATGTTGTCCTTAGTGTCAGTCTGATTACGTGACATGTTAGTATAATGACGTCATTAGGGCGCTTAGTCGCGGCCCGTCGGGTCGGATCGTGACAGTAGATAAAATAGTTTCGACTGCCAGAACCTTTTCAGGTTTCAACACGAAAGGGGAAGTAGACCTACCGGTAGATGCGATATGAGTTATCAAGATGACAAGGTTTTACATTTTCGATGGGGATAAAAGGTACAACGTAATATTTGAAAGACCATGGATATATAATATAAAGGCAGTCCCATCAATCTTGCATCTGTTGGTGAAATTTTTGACACCGGAGGGAATTCAACATATTCGAGGTGAACAACCTGCTTCCAGGAAAATATTTGCTATAGAGGAACCAGAGGTGGCAGCAAACCCCAAATAGAAATTACAGGAAGTGGAGTCGGTACCCGAAGAGGTTCACCAGGTCAGTAGCCACTTATCCGGAGGAAGAGTTTTTGGATCAGTATCAAGTACCCAGATACTTTCAGATATCAGATGAATCAGATGCCACCAATTCCACTGTAGAGAATTTGGAGTAGATTGCACTACATCTAGAAACTCCCGATAGGAAAGTATACATGGACACCGGATTAATCCCAACGCTAAGAGATTTAATTCTTAAATATCTTATGTCTAATAGTGATTGCTTTGCATGGCCTCATGAGAATATGACATACATTCCTCCATAAGTCACAACTCATAAATTGGGCCTAGATATCAGTTTTCCACTGGTACGACAGAAGAAACAACCGATAGTCAAACTCTGTAACAGGTTTGTTAAGGAAGAGGTAGCTAGACTACTTGGTAAAAGATCGATCCGGAAGGTAAAATATTTGTATTGATTAGCAAACGTTGTTGTAGTACCTGAAAAGGAAAATAAATTTAGAATGTGTATTGATTACAAAGATTTAAATAAGGCATGCCATAAAGATTTATTTCTGCTACCGAACATTGATCGTATGATCGATGCTACGGCCATGCATGAGATAATGAGTTTTCTCAATGCGTATTCCGAGTATAACCAAATAAGGATGCACCTAGAAGATCAAGAAAAAATATATTTTAACTACTTTTGGTAATTATTGTTATAACGTTATGCCTTTTGGACTAAAAAATGTCAGGACCACGTATCAAAGGTCAGTAAATAAAATGTTTGAAAAGAAAATAGGTAAAACAATGGAAGTGTATATATATTATAAAAATCCTTTATCTTTATGTTGGACTTTTATCTTTATGAAATACAATATTTATTTTATCAAAAATATTACACTACAAATCAAAAATTTCATATTGACCGATAACGTTCTTGAGAAAGAACATGATGTACGTTGTGAAAATTGAAAAATATATACTTCCATGTATATAAAAATAAAAGAAGTGACTAAACGATATAAGAAAAAAAATCAACTTTGAGAATGCAATTATATTCAAGAACAATCGATAATTATGATTAAGGAATGTACAAATATAAAATTGATCAAAAGGTAATTTTTTTTTTAAATATTATAAAAATTATAACAAAAATTATTTATCATATTTTGATTTTCTTTAATAACCGTGCAAAGCACGGACGTATTCACTAATTTTTTAATAATCACGGTTTTCAAGTTAATTAAATTAATTATTTTACCGAATACCTATTATCTTTTATTAGTATAAGTATTGAATAATTCAATCCATCATAACTTAGGCCACTTCGACTTTCACTTTCATTTCGAAATCCGGCTCGCTCCCGGCTACGGTTTGGACCTTTCGCCTGCTTAGAAGTGGATTCGAACCACTGACATAAGAATTTTCAGTCATTTGCTCTAACCAGCTGAGCTACCTGAACCACTTTCCTAAAGTCTGTTTTTTTCATCGAATAACTTTACTGAACAAATTCAGTTAAACATTAAGATTACAAAATCAAGACGTACTAATATTTTTGGGTGATCTTAGTATTAGTTGATTGACTATCTGAACTTTCACCGGGTGAGAGTTTGATTCCTAATAATCTCCTTTCCGGTATTCCTTTCCCCTACCCCCAATTTCTTTTTTAAAAGACGTACTAATTTTTTTTGAATAACTAAGAGAGTTAGATAAATAAAGTGCGGATTTTGGAATCTTAATTTTTATGAAATACTGTAACAACATAGACTCACTTTCACCAACTTTCCTGTCTCTGATTTTGATTTTCTCGTTGATTTAGAAGAACTTTAATTAGAGCTATTGGCATCTAGGAAGAATATGTGCCTAACGCTTATGTTTTAACTAATAGTATGAAGAATAGAGGTGTAAATCTTATAATTAGGACACGGCTTAACTAACAAATGGTTTTTAATTTATAGCCAAAATTTTACGGTAAGACTAATATGAACAATCATTTCATGATAGAAAGTACCTTCCCACGTATATATAATTTAATATAGCAGTACCATATCTTTAGCTTTAGATCTCAGTTTTGTTTGTACTTTTGGACCCTACTTGTTGGAAGTTGGAACTTAATTTGATTTGTCCTTTTTTTTCTCCATATTTTGTCTAAAGTGTTAACTACAAAATGTCATTCAAGTAATCATGATTCTTCCTAAAAGTTAAGCAATAAGAATGAACAAGTAATATAGTTTTCTTAAGGTAATTAATATATACTTTATGGACTTCCCTTCAACTCTAGCACGATACAGAAAATAAGCTGAAGCAACGCTTATCACATCGAGGGATTTCTGCAAGTACTTCGAAAGAGTAGCCATCCTTCACAAAATAAAAAAAATAAAAAAAATAAGCTGAAGCAGATTGATTATACCGGAATTTACTCATTATTATTATTATTATAACTCTATAATAGGATCAAACTTAAAGCAAGTCATGTATGCTTATTTACATTTTCTTAAAAAGTTAATCGAATATTATTAGATTCTAATTACTCGATAAAAAGTTTACGGGGTACTTTATTTAAACACCGCTATTTATATAACACGTACTAAATTGTACATTTATATCTACCATTTTAAAATATTTTCAGAATACGGTATCTAAATTTAGGCTTGACGAAGCCTAATTTCAAACAAATTTGAAGTTACATATGGATGAACTTCATGCAACAATGGCTAGCTCAAGAAAAAACAATTGAATTCTGATAGAACGGTATACCATTGGATTGAAAATTATATTGTTAATTTATCATAATTGTAGAATTCTTGTACAAATGTAATTATGATATTAGTATTGTATTAGGAAAATGTATTAGTCATATATTAGTAAAAGGTAGATTTATTTTCCATATTTAAATATTGTATATGATGTATACAATGGCGGATCTTAGAAGGGGTGGAAGGGGGCCAAGACCCCCTCAATTTTTTTATTTTATTTTTATATAATTTAATTTTTTTTGCCCTCAATCACAAACCCTAGTCTCCTTCTTCACTGTCTATGTGGTTCATACTTCAACTCCAAATCTTCTTCTTTATATCAATGTAAGTTGATACATAACTGAATTTTTTGTGTAGATTGATTAAACTCATTTTTCATTGTACTCTTCTTCGGATTTTTTTGTTGTTGTTGTTTTTAGTTCAAATTTTATAGTTTTCATGACCTTATATCAATGTAAGTTCCTTCTTGTTTAGAATTTTCGCCGGAGCTAGGTTGTTGCTAGTGCTGGTATCGCCGGCGGTAACTGTGGCGGTCATGGATTCTTGAAATTTCAACCAAATTAAGTAAAGTTCATTTTTTTCTCAAAAAAGAACAAAAATATCAAATGGGTAATTCAAGATTTGTGGGGGAAAAAGGAAAAATATGAAAAGGGTCGTTCAAGATTTGCGAAAAAAGGAAAAGGAAAGACCAAAAAAATTAATAGGGTTAGTTGAAAGTAAGCCTTAATAATGAGTTTTTAGGAGAAATTTGTATTGAAATATGGTGGGTTGTGTAGTTTGAAGATGTTGATGTTATTTTTTGAGCTATTTTTATGTTAATGATTGTGTACAGAGGTAGGTGTATCTTGTATGTATAACTTAGAAAAAATAAGAGATTTTATAATCAGTTTGTGTTCCTATCCAGTTTGCTTGCAGAAAACAGATTAATGCTTTAACAAATTAACTATTCTTTTATGTTTGTTTCTTTGATAATTGATTTATATTTTTTTAGGAGTGGTAGTTGGTACGATGGTCCAACTTAAAAAAATTGATTTAATTCGTTGGCTCACGTTTTAAGCTTGTGCTTTTAGAGGTCATGACGAATCAATGGGATAAAAAAATATATGTAACTTTCTTGAAATTATCAAACTCTTATTATTTTTGATAAGATCCGCAATCATCCCCTTAATATTTTGGGCATAATCCGCTACTGCATGTATATATACTTCTTCATTAATGAAAATAATGAAAGAGATTATATTCTTTCAAATTCAGCATTACATTGTTGGAGTTCAGGCAAAAATGGCTGATTCATATGTACTTAACTTCAGCCTTTATGTGCTTGAATTTCACACTACGTGTTTGAAGTTATTCTGAAGTTGGAAGACTTGTAGATTTTTACGTATTGTAAAATAAATTAATAATTTAAAATATTTAAAACATTATGATAAAAAAAAATTAAACTCATCAAATAATAACGATGTCACATCAAGTGAAATGGAAAGAGTACTTATTTACATTATATGAATATTCAACTGCGTATTTCCTTTTCTTGTGTGTGGAATTTGTTCTAAAATGTGGAAGAATTTTGCAATGGATAGATTTTATAATACGTCACTGGATCCTTGTTAGACAAATCCAGATAATTATGCATGAGAGGAGAGGCAAAAATAGCCAATGCACTTTTTGACCTGATTCAAACTTCAAAGAAACGAAAGGAACCGTCCCTTCATGGGATCTATATTTTTTTCATTGCTCCAAACATTCTTTTAAAATCAATTGAGCTGTCTAAGCAGACTTATATATTCTTCATTAGTGCAGGGTGGAAAAGGGTACACCTGTAGATTTTGGGTCAAGCAACCCAAAATTGAAAATAGTTTTAAGCCTGAATTTAACGTGAAGGACTTATGGTTCAATGGGTAAAAGGAGGACAATTTAAAGTCATTTTCTGTACGTTAGGAGTATTTTTCATGACCCTTTTCCGACTTGAAAATCCCTGCTTGTTCAATTTCGTTATTCTTTTTTTTTTTAAAACATTCAAAGTTTAACAATGAATTATTAGTGAATATTAGTATAATATTCATTACATATTTTATAATTATTAGTGATGTATAATTATGGTAGTTATAGGATCCTAATTGTAATAGGACTCCACATTGTACACACTATATATATTTGTATTAATGAGAAAGACTCCCCAAGAGAGATTAATACACTTTTACATAGTATCAAGAGCCAAACCCTAAAACACCAAAAACCATTCATTTTTTTCGAGCTAGCCGTCGACCCCACACACAAACCATGGTTGACGGTTGCCCGGACTGTTTTTTGTTTTTCTGATTTTCTACCTTCTTCTTTGGCTTCCATGTATCCTCCAACCTCTCCTAAGGCTTCCGCCGCATCTTCCTCCACAATCGTCACAGACAGCCCCCCCCCCCCACCCGCGTAGTCCACCTCTTCTTTCCATCCGGCGTTCGCCGTTACAAATATAAAAAAAATCATTCCCTTTATCCTTGATCAAGAAGATGGTCAATATGCATCATGGGTTGAACTCTTTCGTATTCACGCATGCGCGTATAAGGTGCTCGACCATATTAACGACTCCTTCCCTCGCTCCATTGACATTACAAACAAGACGTGGCGCCGTCTTGACGCTATCATCAAACAGTTGATTTATGGTACTATATGTAAAGACTTGCCTCATACGATTATGAAAACAGGTGCCTCAGCTCGTGAATTATGGACACGTTTGGAAGAAATATTTCAGGATAACAAGAATACTCGTGTCATGTATTTGGAGGAGTGGTTCAATAATACATGCCTCGAGAATTTTGCAAACATGTACGAGTATTGCAACCAATTAAACTTGTTGCTGACCAATTATCGAATGTGGGGACACCAATTTCCGAAACAAAAATGATCCTATAAATGGTTTCTGGCTTACAAAAGGTGAATATGATACCCTGTCAACTATAATTCAACAACCTGATTCACTATCGAGTTTCAACAGGGCCCATTCACAACTACTTTTAGAAGAAACCCGACGTGCCAAGCAGGACGAACACAATCAAAGGCACCAGCGATTGAAACCACTGCAACAAATAATGTCGTCGCCGGCTAGCCGCCACCGTCGGAGAGCCACCATGAACGGAACAACCGCAACGAAGTCGCTACTCAGGTCATGGTGGCAAAGGTCGCTGGGAGGGAGGACGGACCGGCCATCAGTCAATGGCCTAATTCTGGAACATGGGCCGCAGCTGCATACCCGGTCCAGCATGCCGCAACCTAGTTTCCTGGAAACTGGCAGCCCTGTCTCTTGGGCCAATACCGAGGCCATCGCCAGCAATTTCCAGGGTCCTAACTGGACCACTTCAACATGATCCAGCCACCAGTTTTGATGGGCCTGAACTCCGCTGAATTGGGCCAGGCCTTCAACACATTGAGCTTTCAGCAGCCTGCTAAAAATTGGTACATGAATACGGGAGCGACATCTCACCTCACCCACTGCTCAAGTAATTTCTCCCAACTGTCTCGTTTAAAGTAACCTCAATTTATTACTATTGGCATTTGGCAATGGTCATCGCATTCCGATTCAGGGTTACGGTACCACATACACCCAACCACCTCATCCTCCTTTCTCCTTAAACAACATATTTTATGCTCCCAACATCATTAAATATTTAATATATGTCCAGAAATTTACTCATAACAATTATGTGGCTGTTGATTTTGATCCTTTTGGTTTACTATGAAGGATCTACGTACAGGAACACCTTTTACGAGATGCAATAGCACAGAGTACCTCTATCATTTCCCATCCTCTTCCGCTGCCAGTTCTCGCTCACACACCTCCTTCGCTGCTATCTCTCCGTCAACTTGGCACAATAGGCTTGGACACCAGGAGCTCCTGTTTTTTAATTTTCTTAAAAGCAATAACTTTATTCATTGTAATAATGGGACACTTGCCCAACATTATGTTTCTTGTAAGTGTTTACCAAGTTTCTTGAATTTCATATTTTTATCAAACATTACCCACCCACCTATCCACTCGTCAAATTCACGTCTCCTGTCACGTCACGTTTGACGAGATAATATTTTCTTTTGCAAACATCCAAAAGTTCTGAAACACAAACTATACTTTTCTAGACGAGTCTGACACCTCTAATGTTATACTCACTGATATCTCTCGTACCGCCACCATACCCCTGTCTCTGCCAACCACCACCGACACTCTTCCCAGCCAGTCTCGATCACTGCTGATTACCACTACTCCCAGGGGCAATCGTCCTGTTACATCTCTGTCCAGTCCAGTCATCATATCACCCACCGACAAACTTTACTAATAAATCCAGTGTCACCACCACTTATTGCTACCACTCCAGCCAACCATAGTGTTCCCACCACTGGCCCCAGCACTGTACCAAAAACCCAAACCCACCACAATACATATACCCAGACCCCAATAGACCCACACCGGCCCTGTTACACCCTACCCAACCACTCCCCATCACCGGGTCTGACATCTAGTAGCCCCCAAATGTATTTTTACATGGGGACTTGAAAGAAATTGTTTACATATACCATCCGCTTGGTTTTGTCCATCCAGCAACCCCTCAGTATGTATGACGTCTTCGTAAGTCACTTTATGGTTTGAAACAGGCGCCTAGAGCGTGGTATGAACGTTTTTCACATTACATTATACAGATTGAGTTTGTATGCAGTAAGTGTGATAATTTTTTATTTATTTTTCATTGAGGTAGTAACATTGCTTACGTCGTGTCATCTCTTATTTTGTCTAGATCTTATCAATGGTTATATAAGATTGAAAATTTGTTGTTATATGTGGATGATATTACTGCCTCCTCTGATGTATTGAAAAATGAGATCATTGCTCTGCTTAAATCCGAATTTACTATGACTGGCTTGGGGAAGTTAAGCTATTTCTTGGGGATATCAGTGACTAGATCTGCAGATATTATGTTCTTGTGCCAGCATAAATATACAGAGGAGATTGTGTATAGGACTAAAATGACGAACTGCACGATCATGCACACTCCGGTTGATTCTAAGTCAAAGCTCATTATTGTTGATGGTGCTCCAGTATCCGATCCTACTCTTTATAGGAGCCTTGCAGGTGCACTTCAGTATCTCACTTTCACCAGACCTGATATTGCTTATGTTGTTCAGTAGGTGTGTTTGTTTATGCATGCCCCCATAAGCCTCATTTTACTTCTCTTAAATGTATCATTTGATACGTTAATGGCATACTCGATTATGGATTGCATCTTTATTCCTCTGCACCGACCAGGTTGTTATCATATACGGATGAAGATTGTGCAGGTTGTCCGGACATGTGACGCTCCGCTTCTGGCTACTGTGTGTTCTTAGGGGATAATCTCATTTCGTGGTCTGCCAAGAGGCATGCCACTCTATTCCGTTCGAGTGCAGAAGCAGAATATAGAGACATTTTCAATATTGTTGTTGAGATCTGCTGGTTCTGAAACCTCATTTTTTAGCTTCAGTGTCCCTTACGTAAGGCATATTTGGTGTATTGTGATAACATATCCGCAATATACTTATCTCATAAACTGGTTCATCATCAGCGAACCAAGCACATTGAGATGGATATACATTTTGTTCGTGAGAAGGTTGTTATCGGATATGTTAAGGTGTTGCATGTTCCCTCTTCGTATCAGTATGCAGATATCTTCATGAAGGGACTACTTAGACTGGTATTCCTCGACTTCAGATCCAGTCTAAGAGGCCGGCCTCCTCCCGCTCTGATTGAGGGGTTGTATTAGTAAATATTAGTATAATATTAATTACATATTTTGCAATTATTAGTGATGTATAATTATGATAGTTATAGGATCCTAATTGTAGTAGGACTTCACAGTGTACACACTATATATATTTGTATTAATGAAAAGAGTCCTCAAGGGAGATTAATATACTCTTACATGAACAAATATGTAGAATACCTTAAAATTGTCTAGCTATACTCTTCTCGGGTACGGTTAACGACCGTATTGAGCACTCATGAGTGATGATATGTGCTCCGTCATATTTGTTTACCCTTTCATCCTTTATAGTTGAAAAATATTCATGCTATATAGTCCTAAATTTTATAGGTGAAATTTCATAGCGACTGATAACTTTAACTATAGATTCGACAGAATTCAGTAGCTTTAGCTCAAATATTATATTTAAATTTAAAAAATTCATTTGATATATATAAATAATCTTTGATTTAAAATTTATAAACTAATTTTTTTAGCTCTGCCCTTGATCAATAGACGCTATATATACCATCATTAAACTCTTTTTTTATGTTTGTGAATTTGTGGGAAAGCTACCAAATTAATATTCGACTGCACAAAGTTTCCATAGTTATGCACGGCGGGCGACGCTAATAAGTTGGGACCATTGGACCTAATTTATTTTTCTTAATAAGCTACACATAAATATCAGTAAAACGTCTATAAATTAATAATGTTGGGACCATAAAGTTTTATTAATATAGAGATATTAATTAATTAATAAATTAATAATTAATTTATAGAGTGATTTTAATTTTTTTTAAATAAATTTTAAATTACTAATTTAAATAATTTTTTTGTCTAAAATCAATGAACTATATTCATCATATTTTTACGTAATAAAATTAAATGTGCATTATATAAGTTAATTGAACTTGAAAGTTCATTGTACTTATGTTAAAAATATTCAATGTATCATAATTAATGAATTACTATTACTATTATGGAGAGTGTCATGGAAAATTCAATTGAGAATGAAGCTGAGGATGATTCGGTACCTTTGGAATCAGTCACAAGAAATGAAGCAATTATAGCATCAACCACTCTTTATAATTTTTTGTTACAATTTGACAAGAGTATACCAGAACTTTTGAATGCACTGAGAATAGTTAGAGATGAAATTCAACTAGATTTAAATTTCAAGAAAAAACAAAATATTATAGTCATATTTTGCTAAATTATCCTAAGTATATATTTATATATACTTGGCATATGTATTTGAGAAATTATTAATTTATATAGATAATAAAATAATGTATTTATAAAGAGTTGTTCCAAAAAATTATTATCTTATTAATTTATTAAAATTGATTATTTTTTGAATTGATCCAAGTCGGGACCAGAATAAATTATTATTTTAAAGAGATTATTAATTTATCCAGTATTAATTTATGAAAGTTTTACCGTACTTCTGCATGCCCCCTTTAATTTTTTCAGGTCAATTGCATACTCATTTAATTGGCTACCATTGTTGAAAAATACCTACAGATTGGACCATCTTTTATAATTAATCAGTATCCTGAACTATATCCCTATTACCCAATTTTACAATACTTTTCACCTCGATAGCTATAGTTATTAGCTCAACCTATGGAAACAAACCCTAATCTTCCATCTTAGCTTGTTCTCTCTCTTTCTTTTTTTTTTACTTTACTTTGTATACATTTCACTTATATCAACTATATAATTCATATATCTCTATATATCAGAATAGAATCTCAGTTAGCTAGATCATGAAACTTCCTCCTCGTCTTTTCAATTGACGTACATTAGATCTAATGATAAAACAATAAACAAATTTTCCTAGAATCACAACCAAGATTTTCAAGTCTGATGGTAGAGTATGTTGGAAAACAATGGATGTACGGGAATATTAAATAACTATTATAAGTGCTTCGAAAGTAAACTGTAAGGATTACAATAATAGCGATAAGCTTGTAGTAGATAATGATTGTGTCTACAACAAGCTTTTGAGATCTTGATCTTCGTTCTTGAATCAGTCTTGGAGACTTGGATCTTTGTTCCAACTGCCGAACGCTTCTTGGATCTTTGTTCCAACTGCCGAACGCTTCTTGGATCTTTGTTCCAACTGCCGAACGCTCCTTGAATCTTGATAACCTGAAACCAAGAGACACTAACTCCTACTTGTTACAACTCTGCTAAGTCGAGTGTTAGCACTCTGTCCTTAAGACAAGATTTCCCCGTATATATCATTTTACGTTAATGGGCAATTGCCTCCCAAGATAAAACAACATCAAAAAAATGAGCAAAGGAAGCTCAAGTGTTTACTAAAAGAAGAACCTTGAGTGTTTGAAAGAGTGCTTAGAGAAGAATAAGAAGATCAGAAAATCTGAGTGTAAGTATGAGAGTTGTACATCTCCAATTGAGCCAAAGGCCTCAATATATATTAGTGTAAGAATGCCTCTTCAAGTGCCCATGTAATGGCCATTTAAGTGTCATGTAATGGCAACTTAATTCACCAACTAATGCAACCAAATAATGGTTGATTTATGGAGGAAAAACTGACATTTTAATGCTCCAAAATGTTTCCATAATCAGTCAAACTTTTGGACTTCCGTCGCACAGACACTACCTGGGTAGCGCCGCGGCTCGGCTTAGGAGGCGCCACGGCGCCGCGGCTCCAGTAGGAAAAGGACCAAACAGCACCGCGGCTCATACCTTGTGGCGGTGTCGCCACGCCGCGACCCTGGTGGTGGTGGCGACGCGGCACCCCGGCTCCGCGGTAGCGTCACGACCCTTTTTCTGACCCGTTTCAATCTTACACTTCGTCCTTCATTTATCAACGTGGAACACTCGTCATTTAACCAACAACCGTCCATCATTCTATGTCTCAAACATTTTACTTTCGTACCAATATCTCTTTCACTAATAAAATTTATGATATTTGGCACTACGAGTGCAAGTGTGTGGAAACAATGTTTCCGAATGCGGGATCCCACTTGTTCGAGTCATAAAAAATGGGATAAACTTAATTCCACATTAGTAAATTTCCAACAATCCCCACTTGAAAGAGATTTTGGCGCACTCACAATGTGTCTTTCTAGCAATCTTTCGGTGGATCAATGATGCATCTGAATAGGTAGCCTTGGATTTGAACCTTCTTCACACGAATTCGACCAGGATCGTGCCTACCCGGGCACCCTAGTGATACAACATCAGAGAAAATCAGCGGAAATAAAAAAACTTACACATGAAACAAGATATACAATAAGAAAGATAGGCTAACCAAAACGGTCACCTTTCTGCATATATATAAAAATGATTAAACCTGAACAGTTACATCCCGTTTACAAACCCCGCCACAACAAGATTACATGCACCTCTAAGAATATAACCATAACTACGACGGGACAGGGCCCCGCCATACCCCTGAATGTAAGTACCTACAACGACAGGGGACTATACCAAAAGATAAGCCTCCGGAGAAACAGAACTTCCCAAAACGTTGAACTGTGATCCTATGAGAGGATCGACGATCGTGTACCTACCGCGGCATGAACGCAGCCGGCGAGGTCGATAACAGTACCAAGTATGTGAAATCAGAAGTCTTGAAATAAAATCATAACATTTTACAACCTATTACAAATACGTACTTACAACCAATTCAACCGCACATAGTGCCACAGCATAACAAGAGCAAAAATTGGTATAACGAATCGGTCTTTTCTAGGCCGCTAATGATCGAGCAAGGCCAATCGCCCATAGTATCATTATGCGAGCCTAATCTGGAACTTCCGCACCGCATGTAGACCACCTAGGTCCGCATGAGGTATTCCTCGTCGGGGTAGCTAACCTCGACATCAACTGGACTCCCGCACCGCGTAGTCACACAGCATCGCGTGAGGTATTCCTCGTGACGGCGTAACACCCGAGTGATCATCCTGAACTCCCGCACTCGCATAGGTCACACGCACCGCATGAGGTATTCCTCGACGGGGCGCTAACCCGGCATAACAAGTCGGGGGTAAGTGATATAATATCGATAAGCGCTTATTGTTAAACAACATAAGCACAACAAGAAAACCCCTTACACAAACGTCACAAGACACTAACACACGTGGATCATAACATGTTTACTTATCAAACCAACAAGAAAGTATTACAAGGCTATCACAAGCCAACATAGTCAAGTTACTCACACAAAAGTCACACGATACCCGTAGTATCAAAATAGAGTAACTATCTTTTAAGTAAACCAAAACAATTTCCATACCTTCTTTTTAAATCAATCTTAAGACAAAAGCATGCCTTCCTTTTTAAACCATTTTAAGACAAAACCATGTCTTCCTTTAAAACAAAGACACTTTTTCCTTTTTAAAGTCAAGTAGCAATATACTTTTTAAACCAAGTGTCTTACTCTTTTAAAAACAAGTAACCTATACCTTTAAATCAAGTTACTTCTCCTTTCCCAAAATCAAGTTGTTTATAAGTCAAGTCTCTTTACTTTCAAAAATCAGGCTCTTAATCTTTAAATCATATCTTTTAAGGAAACCAACCTCCAACTTTTAAATGTCAAGTTATCATTTTAAATCCAATGATAAAACCATTCTTTTGTTTTCATAAAGTCGTTATAAATAACTTCTCATAAAGCTATTATAATACTTTATGTTTTAAACCAACCAAGGACAGCTATTCTTATTTTCGAAATCAAGATAACTTTATTCTTTAAAAGACCACACACACATTACTCATGAGTGAGGTTTTACAACTTTTTAACATAATTCAAGTCCTTAATATTTCATAACAAGTCACTTAACTTTGGAATCAAGTCAAGGACACAAAAGGAAAATCAAATTCCTTTAAACACACGTGCGTCTACCGCACTATATATATTTCACAAATATCATGCTAGAAAGGATAGGAAGAGGTTCACATACCTCGTGACGATTATCGAAAATTAGCAAAACGCTCCACAGTACTATAACCCTGCTAGCCTTTTCCACCCTTCAAGTAGAATACGCTACTCGTAGTACTTCAACCTATAATGGCCATAAAACGTGTATTAACTTC
This sequence comes from Przewalskia tangutica, assembly GCA_029844215.1. Lineage (NCBI taxonomy): Eukaryota > Viridiplantae > Streptophyta > Magnoliopsida > Solanales > Solanaceae > Przewalskia > Przewalskia tangutica. Next base: position 12,095,422 of record CM056732.1, on the reverse strand, counting down.
TAGATCTCTCCGTAGAACAATTCTAAGTACAAGGTTCCTTATTCTACGGAAAATTCGGCAAGACTCCCCGCATGACCACATAAATCTCTCCTCTATCAAGGCCCGCTACCAAGCCAACAACTCATAGGGGTTACACGCCTAACCTGGCGTGTACAACACCGCCCCACAATAATACTACAAGTCTCATCAGAATACCCAATGTAAATACTGATTCAATTCTTTATAAACATCCTTCCAATAAATCTTATACTCAAATCTAAACTACTACAATATGTAATATCCAATTACAATAGGGGGACAAAGATCATTACCTCGATAAGCCCAAAATTATCCAAGTTTTATAAGTCGATCCTGAGCAACGTTTAGCTCCACTTCCTTACGCTCCAACCCGCTCCAAGCAACCCTTAGAAGTTTCTAAACAACTTCTCTTAACACTTCAACCAACTATGAAGATTTTCTTAGGGTTTCACTTTTGCGACTAATGGAATAAAGTAGTATTTCCGGGCTCTTATATTGGGATAACTTTGGAATATTACAAGAGATTTAGGCTAAGGTATTTGGGATTAAAAACGATACTTGAAGAAATTTTCTACAAGGGGGGGGGGGGATTTTCGGACGAGAGCTACACAAGAGGGGGATTTTGACGAGAGCTACACAAGAGGGCGAAAAACAACTAAAGGGAGGGAGTGTTTGCCTTGGAAAATCTTTAAGTGTTGATGATAATAAGTCTTGAACTAAGGGGGTATTTATAGAAAAATCAATGGCCAAGATCAAGGCAAGTGTATGGTGAGGATTAGGGACAAGTGTGGGGGAGTTCTTCCAACCAAATGTCCACCACAACTATGAGACAAGTGTCCACCACAACAATGAGACATGTGGCTAGCCACATGTCTCAACAAAACGTCCAAGGCCCCCTAAGTTTCGGCCATAGGGCCACATGGGGTGCCATGTGTCGCCCTCCTACTCGTCCAAAATATTTCATCTTCCGAAAATGCACGTAATGCCAAAAATTTCGAAAATAAAGTTGGCCCTACAACCGTAAATTCCTCCCGCGGGCTCCACGTGACCAGTTCCGGAAATAAAATTCCATAATTCTTAAATAATCCCAGAAGTCCGAATACCAAATCTGGGAATCCAATTCCCATTAACGAACCTTTTTCCTTCACAAAAACCGGAAACTTTTTCGTCGAAAAATCACATCTTTCTTTCTTTCCAAAATTACAGTCGTATTCTCGTACGTACGTCCTCACATACATACCCTGGAACTACGGGGTGTAACACTTCCATAGTTGAATATCATCGTACTTACTTACTGCGCGGTAAACGTGATGTCTTGAACCATAAATATTTAGTGTAAGCCAAGACAACGGTACCAACACAACAACTTTCCTTACCCTGTTTTTCTTAATATTTTGTCCGTTGTGGTCGTGATCACACTTGGATTCTTAAGTGCGTTCATTTGAGGCGGTCTGTCCTCGCACTTAAATAGGTGGTCTCATACAAGATATCATGCTATATCCCATTTCACAAGTGTTAGACACCATTAAAAGTTTCCCCAAACCTAACCTCAACCGGTGAGGATCATCAAAGGTTTTGAAAAATTAACATCTACCCACAAGTAGCACTTTAATGTCTATCGCATGAACAACTTTGGATTCATGTTTCTTTACATAAATCATCATCCGAAGTGCTCTTGCTTCCACCGAAGCGCTCAACTGAACCTTTGCGGCTTAGTTTTCCAATTGAACCTAATTCCTAAGATCTTCAGTCAGTAAGGTTGGGTATCAACCGTATCAGTTCTTACTGTTTGGGTTTTACGCACATTCCCCTAGACAGACAAAATTTTTGATCTTTGGGTAGTCCCTTAGTTAAAAGGTCTGTTATATCCTTTGATTAAAAATCATGAAGGTGACACGCATGATGATCAACTATCATACGGTCTTATATCTCCGACAGTTATGTCTATACGTCGTCATCCGTGTCCTATTGTGTATAACTGACGAAGGTACAAATTTCTCCCAATAAAGGACATCCTCTAAGAGGTCGTGAAGTTACTCAACTGTTTTTCATGCTGCAAAGTGATAAACTCTGATTCCATCACGAATCGGCCGATGCAAGTTTGCTGAAAGGATTTTTAAAAGGCACGCCATACACTTGTGGATTTTGGTGTTCTTCAAGTCTGATGTCCAGTTTGCATCACTGTGTTCTCCCAGAACCGCTGGACATCCAGAATACCATAATCCATAGATAAGTGAATATTTCAGATATCGTCATATCCGATTTAATGCCTTCTATCGATCATTTCCAAAATCATGAGTGAACCTTAGTTCAACTAATCTACTTTGTGAGTCGATACCAGGTTGTGTGTAGTGTATAAAATACATTGACCTATATATGACCTGCACATATCTCTCCTTGTATATGGGTGCACCATGATTCCAATCAATTCTATGATTCATATCCATTGGTGACTTCAAAGAGACTGTCAAATACATCATAACTGAGTTTGGAATTAGACCAGTATGTTGGATGTCTTAGAAATTCCAATTCCAATTCCTACGATGAAATCTGTAATACCCTTATCCTTCATATCAAAAACTTTGTTTCAACATATTTTTAGTCTCTAGGATCAAACTAGGACTAGGGGTGCACAAAAGGTTAAAACCGGACCGGACCGAAGACCGAAAACCCATATCACTAGGACCGAAGACCGGACCGAATTTCTCGGTCCGGTCCGGTCCAGGTCATTTTTGGTCTGATCCGGTTTATTGGACCGAATGCATTTGCCCAGTCCCCCCAACCAGCCCCCCTCCCCCCAACCAGTCCCCCCAGCCAGCCCCCTCAGCCAGCCCGGACGTATTGACATATCAAATATAAGTTGTAAATTAGTGAAACTTTAAATGGTCATAACTTTGCGCTCGGACGTCTGTTTGCTTCAGCCGATTTCTCCAAAAGCGTCCTTCTTGGCAATCAATTTCAACGTACAAATTTCGTGGTAATGTGTCCGAGAATGTCAATTTCAGTATTGAAAATTCAATTTAAAAAAAAAGGGCCCCGGAACCCGACCCGAAATTATATATATTATATATTAGGAATTTAGAAAATTAGGAATTATATATACTAATATTATATATATTAGGAATTATATATATTATAAAAAAAAAATTAAAATTCGGTCCGGACCGGACCGGATCGAAAACCGAAAACTCAGATCATTAGAACCGAATTTCTCGGTCCGGTTCGGTCTGATCCAATTTATCGGTCCGGATCGACTTTTGTGCAGCCCTAACTAGGACTACTCCCTGTGATCAACATGCCATCTATGTAAAGGCATATCATGACGATCCTTTTCATGTAGACGCGTTAGTCACACATATTAATGGAGAAACCCCTCGATAGTAGAGTACTTATCAAAGTTTTTGTGTCATTGCTTCGAGCATGTTTCAACCCGTATATATATTTGACAAGTCGTCAGAATTTCTTATCTTTCTTTGGAACTGTTACACCTCGTAAGTTTAAGGCGATAATTAGAGAACGTAATTAAGAAAATAAGATTCGAATATTGGATATAAAGTATATTTATATATGCTAATCCGAAAATTAGTATGCAAAGGATGTGATCCCGGAATAATTTTGGATTCAACACATGTGATATGAACTTAGTGCCATGTATAATGTGATTAGGATATGAAATTTTCAGATTTTATTTATAAGATTGTTTATGTGGGAGATTAATTAATTGTGGGAACTTGTACCCTTGAAAAAAGTGGTCAACATGCACATAACTATCAACACTTATACTTATTTCTCATCATTTTCAATACACTCTAATTCAAACTTCTCTTTCACTCTCCCTTTCCTCTCATTAGCCGAAAATCCTCAATTTCCTTAGCAAAATTGAAGAATTTATCAACTCATTTTCTAAGATTAAATCCATCTACTAAATTCTAAGCCAAGGCAACCCCCAAAAACAGCGGGTCTCGGCAACTGCTGGCCGAAAACATTGTCCAAAATTCCAGATTTGAGGATGAGAAATTTGGAAGAAAAACATGTAAGAAAGATGGATTAAACTTTAGAATACATGCATGCCACTTTGAGTTGAAGAAATGATGAAAATTGTGCAAAATGAATGGAGCAGTGACCGATTTCTAAGGATTGTTTTGTGCAAAAATTAAGGTAAGATTTCTTCTTTTTATAATATAATTGAAGTTACATGATGTTGTAAATTAAGGAATGAACTTGTCTTAAGAGAAATTGGAAATAAGAGAACTGCATGTCTATTTTGGGTGTTGTAGCCGATTTTGGGGCTGTTTTACTACATTGGGTTCTCTTGTTGTTATTGTTATCATTATCACTAATTGCATGTTGAAATTGAAAAGAAACATTGATATTTAAAGTTGTAATTAGTTATATGGAAGTGTTGAAATATGAATTGGATATTAAGGAAGTTATGAGAAGAGTTATGGATTTTTGTGGGTGGACTGTGACAATCAAATTGTTGGATATTGTTGTGATGTATTAGGAGTTGTTTTTGTTAAGTTATAATGCTGGAAATATAAGTTATGAACATGTATATACGTAGTGGTAATTACTAATACATGTCTTAAATGAATTAAAGTGTAGAAAGGTGTTATGTTGCAAACTATAAGACTTGCACTCTTGTTGTTATTGCTAGAATTGATGGACGGTTTTTAAGTTTGTGTTAATGTGGTTTAAGGGGCTAAATTAACAAGAGAAATAGGTGTATTAATCACCTTGGTTGTTGTAGTTGTTGTCTTCCATAAACGTAAAGAGAAGGAATGTATTATGATGGCGTATATGGAGTATTTGAGATTGTTTTGGTTATATCTTTAAGTTGCATCTTGTTATTGGTATTGTTGGCTTTGTTTATAAGTTGTGGATGTGCATATAAATAGGGGTGGTGCTACCCAAATTTTTATAGAAAATAGAGTCGTCATTCGATATAACTTACGCTAGAAATCATAGAGTTGACGAACGAATTACTATTGTTATAGGTTGAAGCGCTAATCGAGACGAGTTGTATTTATAGAGTTGGTTATTTCGACAATAATATATGTGAAACTATCCTTTATTCTTTTGGCATGATTTATATAAAATGAGTGTACGGCGGACGTACATAATTCTATTGAATCCTAATTCTTAATGATACATGATATGATATTGCCTTGATTTTCTAAGTAATAGTTATTCTATTTATTCCATTGAGAGTCAAATAATAATTTAATTTGTATAAAGTTACTCATGATATTCTATTCATGTTGATATGATTATATGATTTCACCGAGTCTCAGGCCGAGAAGTTTCGTGCATAATTCCTTATATGTTCACCCCGTCCTTCACTAGAGGGTCGGGCAGTATGATATGTGGACAGACATCCACGGTTATGACTATGTGTTCAACGCGTCCTTCACTAGAGGGTCGGGCAGTATGATATGTGGACATACATCCACGGATATGATTATGTGTTCACCGCATCCTTCACTAGAGGGTCGGGCAGTATATATATATATGTATGATGATTTATGTGGACAGACATCCACGGACATGACTCATTTTATAAGGCACAGTTGACTCTCATTGTATAAGGCACAATTGACTCTCATTTTATAAGGCACAGTTGACTCTCATTTCATAAGGCACAGTTGTACTGATATTTGGATTATTATAATTGTCTCCTGACATCTCTTGGCCAGTTATGATCTTATTTACAGTACTTCATGTATTACATACTCAGTACATTATTTCATACTGACCCCTTTCCTCGGGGGGCTGCGTTCTTGCCCGCAGGTACAGGTACTCAATTTGGTGATCCTCCAGTCTAGGATTCTTGTTCAGCTGTTTGGAGAACTCCATTGGTTCGGAGCTTAGTCATTTTGGTACAAAATTTTATATTTTGATTTATGCATATTTAGGGGCACGACGGGGCCCTGTCCCATCATATTTCATTATCGTACTCTTAGAGGTCTGTAGACAGTTGTGGGTTGTGTATGTATGACGCAAGACATGTGTCGGTTGTTGTTTATCTTAGATAGTCCCATGTATAGAGGCAGCCTTGTCGGCTTGCCTATATTGTTATGTTGAATTATTGTGACTCCTCAGGAGACATGTTCCTTTTGATATATAACGTTATGAGTCAGCAACTTATTTTCACGAGGTTTATATGTTGTTTTTGGTCTCAGTCGGATTATATGTGATAGGTCGGTATAAGGGTGTCCAACTAGGGCACCGGGTCGCGGCCCGTCGTATCGGGTCGTGACATTTAGTTGTATCAGAGCAGTTCATCCTCAAAATGTCTACAAACCGTGTCTAGTAGAGTCTTGTGTATGGGTATGTTGTGCACCATACTTATACGCAGGAGGCTGCCAGACATTTAGGATTTGTTTCTATTCTTCTTACTCTAAGATCGTGCGATAGAGCTATGTTATTAGGTTAATCCCTCTCTGACATATTATTATATTTCCAGCTATGCCTCCGAAGAAGGCGGCAATGAAAGGTAAATCGATGGCAGAGCTACTAGCGGACCAGAGTTACGGGGCCCATACGATCTATGCACGAGGCGTACCCAAGCGAGATCTTACACCATCACCTCGGAGGAGCTTAGAAGCGGCGGCGGCCGGCACTGAGCCTCGGCTCACCGGCCGAAGCGAAGGACAAAGCCATGAGAGATGCGATTCAAGCTGGCGGCGAGAATAGTGGCGAGGCGGACTCGCGAGCGAGGGTGAGTTGACCATAGATCTGACAGTTTAAGAATTCGTGATTTCTTGAGTTGTAATCCTCCAGAGTTTTTTGGGTCAAAACCCGGGGATGACACGCAGGAGTTTATCCGACAGATGCAGCGTACATTGAGGGTGATCAAGGCTTCGGAGACTGAGTCTGTTAGGTTGGCTTCGTATCAGATGCGGGATGTAACGATTAATTGGTATGAGTCTTAGGAGTTATCTATAGGCGAGGGTGCTCCTCCAGCTGTATGGGATGAGTTTACAGAGGCATTCCTTGGCCACTTTCTGCCTCCAGAGATGAGACGAGCCAGAGTCGATAGATTCTTATAGTTGAGGCAGGGTGACAGGAGCATTCAGGAGTATAGTCTCGAGTTGGATTCATTCGCTAGATATGCGCCTACTATTGTGGTTGATATAACGGATAGAGTGCATCGTCAAGTGATGGGACTAGACCGCTATTTGATTGATGGTTGTATGGTGGTGGCTCTTCAACCAGTTATGGATATTGCCCGAATACAGGCATATGCACAGAGGGTAGAAAAGCACGAGGGCGTCAACCGGGCGGGGATCACGGCGAGCGGCGTAAGAGGGCTAGGTCGGCTAGGTATTCGGGTGAGTCTCGAGGCAGGCATCCTCAACATCATATCAGATATTCTTCCCAGCCAGCACAGAGTGCACCTCCACATATTACATGTAGGATATTTGACCGCACGGGGTATTTATGAGCTGGTCAGAGCTCCAGCGTTGCAGGTTTACAGGCGAACAGGGGTTCGAGTCAGTCGAGGCCACCTTTGCCTCGGTGTGGTAGGTCCCATTTTGGGGAATGTCGCTTTACTACGAGTGTTTGTTTTTTCTTGCGGCCGTCAAGGCCATATGATGAGAGGAGTGTCCTGATAGAGGTGGTGCAGGTGGTATGGCTCAGCCTACTGGATCGGTTGCTGGTTCATCATCTTCTATTAGATTTGTAACTGCCGTCAAAGAGAGAGCCAAAATAGGACCAGATTTTAAAAAAAAAATGTTGACAGAGACATTGTTAAAACTTTTAACAGAATTGGTTTCAACAAGAAAACCACAACCAGATTTGGGATCATATCTGCTTGCAAACATCTTTCGAGCACTAATACAAATCTTATCTTAAGATTGTTGGAAAACAATGGATGTGCGTGAATAATAAATAACTATTACAAGTGCTTCGAAATGGTAAATCGTAAGGATAACAACAACAACTACAAGCTTGTAGTAGATAATGATTGTGTCTACAACAAGCTTTTGAGATCTTGATCTTTGTTCTTGAATCAGTCTTGGAGGCTTGGATCTTTGTTCTAACCGTCGAACGCTTCTTGGATCTTGATAACCTGAAAGCAAGAGACACTAAATCATACTTGTTACAACTGTGCTGAGTCGAGTGTTAGCACTCTGTCCTTAGGATAAGATTGCCCCGTATATATCATTTTACGTTAAAGGACAATTGTCTCCCAAGATAAAATAACATCAAACAAATGGACAAAGAAAACTCAAGTGTTTACTAAAAGAAGAATCTTGAGTGTTTGAAAGAGTGCTTAAGAGAAGAAGAAGATCAGAAAATCTGAGTGTAGGTATGAGAGTTGTACATCTCCAATTGAGCCAAAAGTCTCAATACATAGTAGTGTAAGTGTTGCACCTCGTAAGTTTAAGGCGATAATTAAGAACGTCATTAAGGAAGTAAGATTTAAATATTAGATATAAAGCATAATTACATATCTTAATACGGAAATTAGTACACAAGAGGATGTGATTCAGGGAAAATGATTGTTACAACGGGTGTGACGTTGGAAACTTATTATGATAGTTGTATATTTCCGTAATGGACTAGTGTCGTATTATAAGAATTATGACAACGAGGATACGAGGTCTTATGAAATTTTTAAGATTTAAAAGAAATGGGACATAAGGTTGATTAATTGTGGGAACATGGACTAATTATGCAATTAATAAAAGAGGAAACATCAGCACACTAAAAACCTATCATCTTCCTAACCTTAATTCAAAAAAAAACACCTCTCTTATTTTCTCTCATCCTTCTCTCTAAACCAGCCAAAGTACACCCACTCCATAGCAAATTTAAGATTCAATTCATTTCATTTTCAAGATTAAAATTCCTCTACAAATTTTAGGCCAATAACTCCACAAAACAGTGGGGGGAAATCGGCAATCTGGCTGAGACTTCAAGCCCCAAAAACGTTGGCATTTGGGACAAATTTTTGGAAGAAAAACATGTATGAATGATGGATTAACATTGTAGAATTCATGCATGTCGTTTTGGAGTTGAAAAAGTGAGAAAATTGGTGCAATCGATTGGGAAGTGGTCGTGCATTGTAAGGGACTATTTTGGGCTTGTAATTAAGGTAAAAATTCTTCTTTTTATGGTATAATTGAAGTGTATGTTGTTGTAGTTTAAGAAATGAATTTGTATTAAGAAAAATTTGGAATTAAGACATTGCATGTGAATATTTTGGATAGTGATACTGAATTGGGGACTGTTTTTGGTATACATTGAATTCGAGTGTGTTATTGCTATTATCATCGATAATTGCATGTTGAAAGTTGAAAGAAAATCTTGATATTTAAGGTTGTAGTTGGTTGGAATATGAATTGGATTTTAATACTTCAATTGAATTTTCCGGAATTATGAAAAGAGTTTGGTATTGTGGTGTTGGCCGAGACTTATAAGGAATTATTGGTGTGTCGCATTTTTAGGGCTGTTTTGGTCGAGTTATTATGATGGAAATATAAATTATGAACTTATATATGCGATATGGTAAATACTACTAAGTGTCTTAAAGGAATTAAAACATAAGAAGGTGTTACATTGCACTCTCGGTGTTGCTGAATTATAAACTGTTTTATGGAGTGTTTGAGATTATATTGGTTATACTTGAAGTTGTATCTTCTTATTGGTATTTTTAGCTTTGTTTGAAAGTTGTGGATTTGCATATAAATAGGGGAAGTGGTGCCCGAATTTTGATAGAATAGGAAGTCGTCATTCGATATAAAGTATGCTAGTAATCATAGAATTGATGAACGTATTATCATTATTATAGGTTGAAGTACTAGATGAGACGTATTCTAATATTGAATTGGCTAGTTCGACTAAAAGGTATGTGAAACTATACTTTCTTTTGACATGATTTGTATAAAATGAGCGTACGACGGACGTACATGATTTCTACACAGTCTAACTCCTAATGATATTTGTTATGAAATGTGCCTTTGATTTTTCAGAAAAGAATTCATTTTAATGATTTTATTGAGAGTCGAATGATTATTTCACACTGAGTCCCATAATGGGCCGGGTACGGTATGTATATGATTTCACACCGAGTCCCATAATGTTCAGTTGTTGACTAGGTTAGTGGCAGGGCAGACCCACAGATAGGGACCAGGAGTTGACCCCATATCTGATAGTTTGAGGGTCCGTGATTTCTTGAGTTGTAGTCTACCAGAGTTTTTTGGGTCAAGGCCCGAGGATGATCCACAGGAGTTCATCCGACAGATTCAGCGTACGTTGAGGGTAATAAAGGCTTCAGAGATTGAGTCGGTCGTGTTGGCTTCATATCGGTTGTGTGACGTCGCTATTAACTGGTATGAGTCGTGGGAGCTATCTAGGGGCGAGGGTGCTCCTCCAGCCGTGTGGGATGAGTTTGCGGAGGCCTTCCTTGACCACTTCATACCCCCAGAGATGAGGAGAGCCAGAGTTGATAGGTTCTTAAACTTGAGGCAGAGCGGTAGGAGCATTAGAGAGTACTGCCTTGAGTTTGATTCATTGGCCAGATATGCACCCACTATTGTAGCAGATATGACAGACAGGATGCATCGCTACGTGATGGGGATGGACCACTACTTGATCGATGGTTGTATGGCAGTGGCACTTCAGCCATGTATGGATATTGCTCGGATCCAGGCGTATGCACAGGGGGAGGGCTACAACCAGACAGAGGTCATGACAGGGACCAGCATAAGAGGGCTAGGTCGGCAGCTTATTCTGGTGAGTCTCGAGGCAGGCAGCCTCAGCAGCAGGTTAGATATTCATCTCAGCCAGCACAGAGTACTCCCCTATGATCCACAAGTAGGAGATTCGACCGTCTAGGGTATTCAGGAGCCGGTCAGAGCTCCAAGGCTTCATGTTCTCAGAGGAACATGGGCTCTACTCAGTCGGGGCCACTTTTGTCTCAATGTTCTCGGTGCGGTAGGTCTCATTTTGAGGAATGTCGTTTTGCTACAGGTGCTTGTTATTTTTGCGGCCGTCAAGGCCATATGATGAGGGAATATCCGTCCAGATGTGGTTCAGGTGGTACGGCTCGGCCTACGGGGTCGGTTGCCGGTTCATCATCATCTATAGCTATGTGCCCCACAGGGCAGGGTATTCATATGCCAGCAGGCCGTGGTAGAGGCCGTGGCGGAGCTCCCAGTTCTAGCGGTCCTTCGAACCACATATATTCTTTAGCCAGTATACGTGATCAGGAGGCCTCACCAGACGTTGTTACAGGCATATTATCGGTCTTTTTCTGTGATGTATATGCATTGATTGATTCAGGTTCAACCTTGTCATACATATCTCCCCTTGTTTCTAGTTGAATCGAGATAGAACCTGAGTCGATAGAACCATTCGAGGTAGCTACACCGGTAGGAGATTCGGTCATAACTAAGCGTGTATATAAAAATTGTTCGGTGGTTGTATATAGTCGTCATACCAAAGCAGATTTGATAGAGTTAGATATGACTGACTTTGACGTTATTATGGGTATGGATTGGTTGGCTTCTTGTTTTGCCAATATCGATTGTAGAGAGAATTTGGTTCGATTTCAGTTTCCAGGCGAGCCAGTTATAGAATGGAAGGGCAATACCGCATCGCCGAGGGGTAAGTTTATTTCATACCTCAAGGCAAGGAAGATGGTCCGAAATGGGTATATTTATCACTTGTTTCGGGTGCATGATCTGAAGCGAGTACCGGCTCTTGATCGATTCAGTAGTTAGTGAATTCCCGGATGTATTCCCAGATGATCTTCCAGGTCTTCCTCCAGAGCGGGAGATAGATTTCAGTATATATGTATGGCCAGGTACCCAACCTATATCCAATCCTCCTTATAGAATGGCACCTGCAGAGCTGAAGGAGTTAAAGGAGCAGCTGAGGGACTTGTTGGAAAAAAACTTTATTAGGCCTAGTACATCACCTTGGGGAGCGCCATTATTATTTGTGAGGAAGAAGGATGGATCGCTGCGGATGTGTATTGATTACAGGCAGCTGAATAAGGTAACAATTAAGAACAGGTATCCCCTTCCCAGGATTGATGATTTACTTGACCAGTTGCATGGTGCTAAGTGTTTCTCGAAGATAGACTTGCTGTCAGGTTATCATCAAGTGCAGATAAGGGAGGCAGATGTTCCAAATACAGCATTCAGAACCCGATATGGACATTATGAGTTTAGAGTGATGTCATTTGGGCTGACTAATGCTCCAGCAGTGTTTATGGATTTGATGAACCGGGTGTTCAAGCCATTCCTGGATACGTTTGTTATTGTATTTATTGATGATATCCTGGTTTATTCCCGTTCAGAGCAGGAGCATGCTGACCATTTGAGGACAGTACTTAGGGCACCAACGGTTGTATGCCAAGTTTTCTAAGTGTGAGTTATGGTTGTCTTCAGTGGCATTATTTGGGTATATTATCGAGGTTGATGGTATTCGGGTGGATACGCAGAAGATTGAGGCAGTAAAGACTTGGCCCAGACCTACTACACCTACTGAGGTACGCATTTTTCTGGGGCTAGCAGGGTATTACAAGAGGTTTGTGGAAAAGTTTGTCTCGATCTCAACTCGTTTGACTAGGCTAACCCAGAAGCCAGCCAAGTTCCAGTGGACCGATGCTTGTGAGCACAACTTTCAGTTGTTGAAGGACAAGTTGACTACGACTCCAGTTTTGACTCTTCCTGAGGGACCAGATGGTTATGCCATTTATTGTGATACTTCAGGTATTGGGCTGGGTTGTGTGTTGATGCATCATGGCAGAGTTATAGCTTATGCCTCCCGACAGCTCAGAAAGCATGAAAAGAATTATCCCACACATGATTTGGAGTTAGCGGCGGTGATTCATGCCTTGAAGATTTGGAGACATTATCTATATGGTGTTCATGTTGTTATTTATATGGATCACAAGAGTCTCCAATATATCTTTAAGCAGAAGGAGTTGAACCTACGGCAGAGACGGTGACTAGAGTTGCTAAAGGACTATGATGTTGATATTCTAAACCATCCAAGGAAAGCAAATGTTGTGGCAGATGCTCTTAGCCGTAGATCTATGGGTAGTTTGACGGACGTGCAGCCGGACATAAAGGAGATGGTTCGTGAGATACATAGGCTAGCTAGTTTTGGAGTCTGGTTGGCGGATTCGGGAGATAGTGGGGTTCTTATTTGAGAAGTTGTTGAGTCCTCTATCGTAGAAGAGGTAAAGAGACGTCAGTATGAGGATCCTGTTCTAGCACAGTATAGAGATGCAGCTCTCCGAAAGGAGAAGACTCTATTTGAGATTGAACCTGATGATAAGTTGAGGTGTGAAGGTAGATTATGTGTACCTGATATTGCAGGGATACGATAGCAAGTTATGTGAGAGGCACACAATGTCCGATATTTCATTCATCCAGGGTTGACGAAGATGTATCATGACCTTAGATGCTTGTATTGGTGGGATGGCATGAAAAGAGACATAACAGAGTTTGTTGCCCAGTGCCTGAATTGTCAACAAGTTAAGGTTGAGCATCAAAAGCTTGGTGGATTATTGCAGGAGATAGAGATCCCGACCTGGAAGTGGAAAGTGATCAATATGGACTTCATTACAGGCTTACCTCGCACTCAGCGGAAGTGTGACTCCATATGGATTATTGTGGATAGGCTGACGAAATCAGCCCATTTTCTTCCTGTCAGGACTACTTACTCAGTGGAGGACTATGTTAGGCTATACATCAGGGAGATAGTGAGACTGCACGGGGCTCCCACATCTATTATATCAGACCGAGCTCAGTTCACATCTAACTTTTGGAGGTCATTCCAGAAGGGATTGGGGACACAGGTGAGTCTCAACACGACTTTTCATCCTCAGACTGATGGGCAGGCAGAGCGTACTATTCAGACACTTGAGGATATGCTGAGAGCCTGTATTATTGACTTCAGAGGTAGCTTAGATGATCGTTTACCACTCATTGTGTTATACCCCGTAGTTCTGACCCTACGTATGAGAGCGTACGAAAGCATGTAAGACTTAAAATTTTCAAAGGATAGGTTGACGGATTGTTCCGGACGGGTTTTAGTCAACTTTGAGGCGGGTTATGACCCGGTACATTGAGAGTTCCTAAGTGTTTCAAAGGCCTGGGGCGTAGTTCGTTGAGTCTAGATTCCAACGCAACCAACCATTCGTCGATAGGACGTCGGAGTAGAAAGTTATGAGAGTTACAAGTTCGGTCGCTGATCGGACAATGTGTTTGGACAAAGCGTGAGCAGCGCCCGGGGCGGCGGCGCGGCGCCTAAATCTTGAAGGGTCGCTGAAGTTGCAGCGCTGTGGCCCGGGCAGCGAGGGCAGCGGCTGGAAGTTCGAGAAGGCGGAGGTTTCAGCCAGGCGGATTTTGGGCGGAAAAACTTAGGAAAGTCGATTTCTCTTTTAAAAGGCCATGGGAGGGTGACAAGTGTCCCCCATTCTGATTTTCTTGCATGCCTTATATTGACCAAGTCTTGAAGACTTGGTCATCTTGCAAACCTATCTCTCTCGAACTTAGCTCATCCTTCTCTCTAAAATCCCAAGAGAAATTCTAGCCTTAGGAAAAATCTGAAAAGTTAAGAACAAGAAGGAAGCTTGTGGCTAGCTTGTTGGTGTTGTTGTGGTGGTGTTCTTGGCAAGGAAGCTAGCAAAAATATTTGGAATAAGTTTGGCTAAAACTTTAAGGTAACATTTCTTCCTTTAGAATTAGTTTCTAGTGTTGCATGTTAAGAAGAAAGAACTTGTGGTAGTGAATAATGCTCTTAGAGTCATTGCATGTAAGAAATATGGTTTGGATGTGAAAGAATTGGTTAAGAAGATATTATGAGCATGTTGTAGCCTAAAAACTACCTTAGAATTATTTAGTGAATTGTTGTACCTAATGGGGCAGAATTTTACACACCCAAGTTTGGAGGTGTAATCCCCTTTAAAATGTTGGATTGTTGAGCCTTAAATGTGGTGTTTGGATGATAAATTCGGTCTTGAGAAAGGTGGCAAAGTGAGTAGAAACAAAGGAAATGCTTGATTTTCCATAGAATTTAGTGACTTTGAACTTGGGTTGTTCTATTTTGAGATTAGAGGTTAATAAACGTATCATGATTATTATAGGTTGAAATATTACTTGCGGTAGTTGAGCTTAGCAAGTGGTTTGACCAAAGAGGTATGTGAAGCTTTCCTATCTCTTGAGCATGAATAGATGAAACTATGTAGTACAGTGACGTCTGAGATTTGGTATTCTTACTTGTTTTAAGTATATAATGACTTGTTTCGTTTTAAGAATGTATAAGTCCCTTGGTTAGGGGAAAAGTATGATTTTACTAAAGTATAGAGTTAATATAACAACTTTATGGGAAGTTGGTTTATTAGCTTCATAAAAGGTTAATGAGAAGAGATTTACTCTAAAGTAAGATAAGTATATGAAGTGGCAAATTGGTTTTAAGGCATCAATTGCCCAAGGGTTTTTATGTATAAAGAAGAGTCATTTTTAAAAGAGTTGAAGCATGTAGTACTTGGGTTAAATTCCCGGTGTTCTTTCTTAAAGATATGATTAAGTGCCTTAAGTAAACTAAAATGAGAGGGTATATGAACAAGACTAATAAGAAGTTATAAGTTTTCTTAACTTAATTATGATTATGATATGATGACAGTTTGAGCTAGGGTAAGAGTATATCTGAGGGGCAAGCCTCAAGATCGTTATACCACCTTCTCCAGGGTAAGAGTATGTCTGAGGGGCAAGCCCCAAGATCGTCATACCACCTTCTTCAGTGTAAGAGTATATCTGAGAGGTAAGTCCCCAAGATCGTTATACCATCTGTTTCAGGGTAAGAGTATATCTGAGGGGTGAGTCCCCAAGATCGTTATACCACCTGTTCCGTGGATTTGCTACCCATGATGCGAGGAATACCTCATGCGAGTCCTTATGGGCTTATGCGGGTGAAATAGTCTCATGCGGTAGTCTGACCTATGCGAGGAATACCTCGTGCGGGTCCACGGGACTATCACGGGTGAAATAGTCCCGAGAGTAGGGTGCTTATTGATACTACAGGCGAGTACCACTGTTTTGATCCTAAGACCCTATTTTATGCGAGATTATATATATATACTTGTCACTCTCATTGTTAGTAAGGCACGATAAAAGGTATTGTGATTGTCTTCCATGACTCCACACTCTTAGACTTATGATATCATTATTACAGATTTTCCACTTTACATACTTGGTACATATTGTGTCTCGACCCCCTTCCTCGCTGCGTTAAATCTGCGGTAAGGGTAAGCGATTGAGGATCCTCGTTCTTAGGATCACTATTCCGGTGTCGAAGCTCCATTCCTCGGAAGCTTGTTCATGGGTACGGATATTCCACGATCTTATAGGTATTTTGTACATTCGGGGTATGGCGGGGCCCGTCATACGATTGTTATCTTTAAGTGCGTGGTCACCTATATGTTTTGGACTATAAGAACCCGTTGTACTACTATACTTTTGTTTAAGAATGTTTTATGGAAGCGGCACTTATCGGTGGCGGTGATGTTACCTTTTATAAGTTATATGTTATGTATGTTCCGCTGCTATTCTCTGACATATACCTGACAGGGTACCCCGGTAGGGTACCAGTCGCGGCCCCGGGGTCGGGTCGTGACACATTGAGTCTGCTTATAACAACAGCTACCATTCTAGTATCCAGATGACACCATACGAGGCCTTATATGGGAGGAAGTGCAGGTCACATATTGGTTGGTTTGATGTATGTGAGACTAAGTTGATCGTCCCAGACATGGTTCAGCAAGCTGTTGATAAGGTGAAGATCATTCAGGAGAGATTGTTAGCTGCCCAGAGTCGACAGAAGTCATATGCTGATAATCGACGTCGACACTTAGAGTTCCAGGTTGGTGATTGGATATTCTTGAAGGTATCACCCATGAAGGGTGTGATGAGGTTTGGGAGGAAAGGGAAGCTTAGCCCGAGATATATTAGGCCTTACCAGATCATTCGTAGGGTAGGCAATGTTGCCAATGAGTTGGATCTACCCTCTAATTTGGAAGAAGTACACCCAGTCTTCCACGTATCGATGTTACGTAAGTGTATTGGTGATCCTTCCAGAGTATTCCCAATAGATGATGTCCAGGTAACAGAGGAGTTATCGTATGAGGAGAGTCCCATAGTCATACTTGATCGCCAGGTCAGGAGATTACGGACGAAGGATGTGGCTTCCATCAAGGTTTTGTGGTGAAACAATAATAGAGAGGAAATGACTTGGGAAGCAGAAGATGAAATGAAGAAGAAGTATCCTCACTTGTTTCCTATACCTACAGGTAATTCGACTCGATCCCTTATTTGATTATAGTAATTGGTGAATTATATATGTGTTATATTATGGCCATGTGAGGCATCTGTTGGTTTGTTGAATATAGGAGGATAAACATAGTTATAAAGGAGACTCTGACGAAATTTTTCTAGCATGAGACTTATTATGAACATTCGAGGACGAATGTTTCTAAGGGGGGGAGGATGTTGCCCTCGTAAGTTTAAGACGATAATTAAGAACGTCATTAAGGAAGTAAGATTCGAATATTGGATATAAAGCATAATTACATATGTTGATACGGAAATTAATATACAAGAGAATGTGATTCAGGGAAAATGTTGGTTACAACGGGTGTGACGTTGGAAACTTATTATGATAATTGTATATTCTCGTAATGGACTAGTGTCATATTATAAGAATTATGACAACGAGGATATGAGGTCTTATGGAATTTTTAAGATTTAAAAGAAATGGGACATAAGGTTGATTAATTGTGGGAACATGGACTAGTTATGCAATTAATAAAAGAGGAAAAATCAGCACACTAAAAACCTATCATCTTCCTAACCTTAATTCAAAAAAAAAAACACCTCTCTTATTTTCTCTCCTCCTTCTCTCTAAACAAGCCAAAGTACACCCACTCCATAGCAAATTTAAGATTCAATTCACTTCATTTTCAAGATTAAAATTCCTCTACAAATTTTAGGCCAAAAACTCCACAAAACAGTGGGGGAAAATCAGCAATATGGCCGAGATTTCAAGCCCCAAAAACGTTGGCATTTGAGACAAATTTTTGGAAGAAAAACATGTATGAATGATGGATTAACATTGTAGAATTCATGCATGTCGTTTTGGAGTTGAAAAAGTGAGAAAATTGGTGCAATCGATTGGGCAGTGGTGCGTTATAGGCGGATTTTGGGCTTGAAATTAAGGTAACATTTCTTCTTTTTATGGTATAATTGAAGTGTATGTTGTTGTAGTTTAAGAAATGAATTTGTATTAAGAAAATTTTGGAATTAAGACATTGCATGTGAATATTTTGGATAGTGATACCAAATTGGGGACTGTTTTTGGTATACATTGAATTCGAGTGTGTTGTTGCTATTATCGTCGCTAATTGCATGTTGAAAGTTGAAAGAAAATCTTGACATTTAAGGTTGTTGTTGTTCTTATGGAATTGTTAGAATATGAATTGGATTTTAAGACTTCAATTGGATTTTAAAGAATTATGAAAAGAGTTTGGTATTGTGGTGTTGGCCGAGACTTATAAGGAATTATTGGACATGTTGTGTCGCATTTTTAGGGCTGTTTTGGTAGAGTTATTATGATGGAAATATAAGTTATGAACTTATATATGCGAAATGGTAAATACTACTAAGTGTCTTAAAGGAATTAAAGCATAAGAAGGTGTTACACTGCACTCTCGGTGTTGCTGTATTATAAACTGTTTTATGGAGTGTTTGGGATTATATTGGTTATATCTTGAAGTTGTATCTTCTTATTGATATTGTTAGCTTTTTTGGAAGTTGTGGATATGCATATAAATAGGGAAAGTGCTGCCCGAATTTTGATAGAATAGGAAGTCGTCATTCGATATAAAGTATGTTAGTAATCATAGAATTGACGAACGTATTACCATTATTATAGGTTGAAGTACTAGACGAGGCGTATTCTAATATTGAGTTGGCTAGTTCGACTAAAAGGTATGTGAAACTATCCTTTCTTTTGGCACGATTTGTATAAAATGAGCGTACGTCGGACGTACATGATTTCTACGCAGTCTAATTCCTAATAATATTTGTTATGAGACGTGCCTTTGATTTTCCAGAAAAGAATTCATTTTAATGATTTTATTGAGAGTCGAATGATGATTTCACACCGAGTTCCATAATGGGCCGGGTACGGTATGTATATGATTTCACACAGAGTCCCATAATGGGCCGGATACGGTAAATATATATGTATATGGTTTCATTCACACCGAGACCCTCACTGGGGGGTCGGGTACGGTATATATATGTACATGACTCTCATTTTTATAAGGCACAGTTGACTTTCATTTGTATATGGCACAATTGGATTTGGATTCTGATTATTATACTTGTCTCATGTTACCTATTGTCCATTTATGATCTTCCTTACAGTATTACATGTTTTACATACATAGTACATTATTTCGTACTGACCCCATTTCCTCGGGGGACAGTGTTCATGCCCGCAGGTACAGGTTCTCAGTTTGGTGATGTCACGACCCGACCCGATCGGCCGCGACCCGGCGCCCTATATCGCCATTATACTAACCTGTCGCATATAATCCAACTGACACTAAAGGCAATAGAAATTCCGGCAGCATAACGTTGCAACTATAACATATGCCCGAATAGACAAGCCGACAAGACTGTCTTTAAATAAGGATGTACCTGCCTCCTAAGGAGTCACAACTAACCAACATAATAAAACAGGCTAGGGGACAAGGCTGCCACTAAATAAGGGAACATCCCAAAAGAGAAATACAAAAGTACCGCTGAACAAAACATATCTAAACCAACCCGAACATATACAACCCACAACTGTCTATAGACCTCTATAGAAGGACAATGAAATATGACGGGACAGGTCCCCACCGTACCCCTAAATAAGCACAAGTCTAAGTAATAAGGGTCTGCACCAAAATTACTGGCTCCGGAACAATGGAGCTCTCCAACAACTGAATAGATGTCCTAAAGCGGGGTCGCTAGTGAGCACTTGTGCGTGCGGGCATGAGCATCCAGGAAAGGGTGCATGCGAAATAATGTCTTGAGTATATAAAACATAAAAATCTTGTAAAGGAGATCGAATCGCCGTAAGGTAACCTGAGACATATATGAAAAATCAGAGATACCAATGCAACTGTACCATATGAAAAGAAAGTCATGCATGTCTAAAAATCATCGTAATCAAGGACACCTCCGTAGATATAACTACCCGGCCCATTCTGGAACTCGGTCCTCATACTCTATACGTATAGCTACCCGACCCATTCTGAGACTCGATCATCATACTCCGTACATATAGCTACCTGGCCCATTCTGAGACTCGGTCCATCCTAACACCATCTATATAACGTATAGTCACAACTTACACAAGTAGAATATCAAGAGGAATCATATGCAATACACATCATCATCTGAGACTCAATGGAACAATCATATGCATTTCAAATCATCATATAAAACTCAATAGAATAATCATATGTATTTTAAATCATCAGTGGAGACTTAATGGAATAATTAAGATGAACTATCATTTAGAAATTCAGGCACTATCATATTATATATCACTAAGAATTTGGATTCCATGGAATTTACGTACGTCCGCCGTACTCTGACTTATATAAGTCATGCCAAGAGAAGAAATGATAATTTGAAGTAATCATGCCAAAGAAGAGAGGATAGTCTCACATACCTTATCGTCTAAACCAACTCGATAATTACGACTCGTCTCAACTAGTACGTCAACCTTCAACAATAATAGCACGCCCGTCAATTCTATGATTACTATCATAGGTTATATTGAATGACGACTTCCTATCTCTACAAAAATTTGGGCAGCACTTCCCGGTTTATATGCACATCCACAATTTACCAACAATCCAATCAAACCAATAACAAGTCATAACTTAAGAATATAATCATAACAGTCTATATATACAACATTTCTCCTTACCTTCATGGAATATAATTCAAAACAATAATTAAGGTGATTAATACACTTATTTATCATATTCATCCTATCCTTAATTCATATTAAAATAGCCCATTAAAGCAGTCTAATCTTCTAGCAACATTGAGAGTTCAAGGATGTGATATAACACTTTCTACACCTTAATTCCTTCAAGACATGTATAGGTAACTACCTCAACATATATACATGTTTATAACTTATATTTTAAGCATTAAAACAGCCCCTAATGCATCACAACCATGTTCAATAATTTCCATGCACATTTCAGCCATAACAACATGTTATAATTCCAAAACTCTTCTCTTAATCTTAAAATCCAATTTCCTATTTCAATACTTTCATATCACAATTACATCTTTAAGTATCAAGATTTCTTCCACCTTTAGCATGCAATTAGTAACAAGTTAGCAACACAACAATTCTAAAACCAATAAAAACAACAACCAAATCCAATGGTAACACCCATCCCATTCGACCAACGCACTTCAACAACAACCACATGCAATTCTTATTCTCATCTCCTCTTAATCTAAGTTCAACCCTTAACATAAGTTTATTTCTTAATTACAACAACATGCAATCTCAATTACACCATTTAATCTTCCAAATACTAAATGAAAAGAAGAATTTTTACCTTCAAAATGAAGCCCAAAAACTGCTCACTGTTTCACGGTAATAAGCCCCTATTTTTGCACCAATTCTTCACTTTTTCACCCCAAATTAACATGCATGTGTTCTACAATGTTAACCCATCATCCTTAAACATTTTTCTTCCCAAAATCTTGTCCAAAATTTCGAAAAAAACTGGGGTAAACCCACGGCTAGCAGTGTTGTTTTCTCACTGTTTTTGGAGCAATCTTTTTGGCTTAGAAAATTGGATGAAATGACTTAATATAGGAGACAAATTAAAAGAAACAAAGCTTCAATTTTGTATAGAAAATGGGAGTGGGTTCGGTTGAGAGAAGAGAAGGAGAAGAGAACATTTGTGTGTGTTTTTTTTTTAATAGCAACATAAGGAAAGAAGATAGGTTTTATGTGGGCTATTTCCTTAAAATCTGAAAATAGTTATTTACACTTTGGTCCACCCTTTTAATGTCTTCATAAATTAATCTCTCAAGTAGTAATTAAAGCTTAAATCCCGCTTCTTTTAATTTTCTGAGAATTTCATAAAGCCTCGTATTCTCGTTGTCGTAACTTATATACATTACTAATCCATAACGGGATATCTACAACTATTATTTTAAATCTCCCATGTCACCCAAAATTATTCCGTATTTAGCATGTAGAAATATACCTTAATTCCAACATTCGAATCCTAATCCTTAATGACGTTTTTAATTATCGTCTTAAACTTACGAAGTGTAACAGGTGATCCTCAGGCTTAGGACTCCTACTCAGCTGGTTGGAAAGCTCTTTTGATTCAGAGCTTGTCTTTTTGGTACAGAACCCTATTTTTTTTACTTATGTATATTTAGGGGCACGACGGGGCCCTGTCCCGTCATATGTCGTTATCCTTCTCATAGAGGTCTGTAGACAGTTATGAATTGTATATGTGTGGGTTGGTTATATGAGGATTGTAGATATGTTTTGGTCAGCTGTACTATTGTTGTACTCTGTTTTTGGGATGTTCCCACATATAATGGATAATATATGGTGGCAGCCTTGTCGGCTTGCCAATTTTATTATGTTGAATTGTTGTGACTCCTCAGGAGACAGGTCTATTATGACATGCGTTATTATTACAGCGTTATGCTGCAGAATTTCATATGGTTCTTAGTATCAGTCTGATTATACGTGACAGGTTAGTATAATGACGTCTAATTAGGGCGCTTAGTCGCGTCCCATCGGGTCGGATCGTGACAGTAAGAATGCCTCTTCAAGTGCCCATGTAATGATTAAGTTCCATGTAATGGCCACTTAATTCACTAAGTAATGCAGCCAAATAATGGCTGATCTATGGAGGAAAATTTGACATTTGAATGCTCCAAAACGTCCCCATAATCAGCCAAACTTTTGGACTTCCATCGCACAGACACTGCTTAGGCAGCGCCGCGGCTCGGCCTCGGAGGCGCCGCGGCTCCAGTAGGCCAAAGGATCAAACAGCGCCGCGGCTCATACCTTGTGACGCCTCGGCCCTGGTGGTGGTGGCGTTGCGGCGCCCCGGCTCCACGGTGGCGTCGCGGCCCTTTTTCCGACTCGTTTCAATCTTACACTTCGTACACTTTTTTTTCCTTCATTTACCAATGTGGAACACTCGTCGTTTAACCAACAACCGTCCATCATTCAATGTCTCACACATTTTACTTACGTACCAATATCTCTTTAACTAATGAAATTTACGATACTTGACATTACGAGTGCACGTGTGTCGAAACGATATTTCCGACGTGCGGAATACCAATTGTTCGAGTCATAAAAGATGTGATAAACTTAATTCCACAATAGTAAATTTTCAACAGAGTATACTGCATCAATTATTCTTTTCTGGCAATGGGTGTAAACTAATTAGTATGATTACATATGTTTTAAAAATTTGTTAACGATAATATAAATAATTTGAGCTAGAAGACGGTGAATGTCCCTATAAAACCCACCTCTTTTTACGTTACTAATTATCTTATTTACTTCTAGTATATTTTTCATCTTACTTTATAACATAAGTATCAATTTATGAAATGCCTTTTTATAGATAACTATAATAAATAACATATAAAATTATGTGTTTAGAGTCACGTTCTTATCATGTTTAAATGGCTTTACCTTAATTCACGTATTGTTCACATCTCGATCTCGTAATAAGTCTAAAAGCCACAAAGTTAGATCTTGTCCATGAATATAGAGGAGACCAGCAAAAATTACCACACAGTTATAACAGTCATTTACCAAGTAAAATAAAATCACTTTCGAAGAGTTCAATACTTTAATTCATATGACAACTGACAAGTGAAGAAGTCAAGGTGGGATGAAGACAAAGAGGAGAAGTCCAACGTGGCAAAGATTAGGCCCACAAGTCGTCATAATGGGCCGATCAGTTGACTCTAATGCATCCAAAAGAAGGCCCAAAATAAAGAATCAGCACTCCGTTGTCACGAGCAAGTGCCGGGCCAATTGGGGCGGTGAATTTTTTGAACGGGTCAATGTCACATTCTCACACTATTTTGACAAAAAGAGCAATCAATGTCATTCTTTTGCTAAAGAATTTGACAATATTTTCAACTAGAGTGAAGTTTATAACAAAGTAAATGCTATTTTCCTTACATTTGAAATGCTATTTTCTATTCAAAAGAAAAATTTCAATTCAACACATATATGATACTTCATGATCACGTAGATTACAATTACTTAATTATAATATATTGATTTGAATGAGTCTTGGAGCAATAGTAAAATCGTCTTTGTGTGATTTATATGTCACGAGTTCAAGGTGTGAAAGCATCCACTACTACTTATATTAGGTTAGACTGCCTATATTAACGATTGAGGATTTATTAATTAACACAATATTGTGTAAATTGATCATAGATAGTTAATTTTTCTTTCCCATGGACCCCACTAAAACCCCTAGGATGATCCCATGTTTGACAGCTCATTTTCAAGTGGGGACACTTGACATCCCTTCCGAATTCTTTACTACTCGTTGTCTAATTTTCAGAAAAATCAAATCCCATTAATTTCTCTTCAAAGTTCAAACAAATCTAGAAACTCAACTCTTCTTCACTTCCACAAAAACCCACCACCCCTCTCTACTACCCCTCCTAGTATTTGGTCTTCCTTCCCTAGTCTCAACTTCCCCTTTTTATTAGCCGAGTCCATTGCTCTTATTCAAAGACCAATTTTCCTCACTTAGCCCATTTCTCTCTCCCTTTCTGTTTTCCTTGTTTCTCTTCATCATATATACATATATGGCCAAAGGTAGTGGACTCTCCTTTGATCCAGATCCCATCAAACACTTCCTTCCAATCCCTACTGTCCTCAATTCTTTTCTTGAATCCCACCACAACCAAGAACACCACCTCAACAAGTTTTTTAAGATTGAACCTTTTTCATCATCATCAATGGAGTCACCATTCAAGAACAGGTCACCACCGTCTACTATTCAATTCCCAGTGAACCTTAACTGCTCCACTACTCATGATCGTGAAGAAGAGGTCCACAACAGACCAGTCATTGATGAACTGGACTTTTTTGCTGATAAAAAAGATGTTACTGAGGAAACAACAACAGCCAATACTGACATTGAGAGGAAAGAATCCAACACCACTCCTCCTGAATTGGATTTTAACATTAATGTAAGCTTACCTAAATTAGCATTTTTACCAGAAAGTTTTGTTCTTTTTATCAGTTCAGTGAATTTTATACTACCTATGTAGTACTGAATTTTGATTGATCCAATAATTCTTGTGTAGACTGGTTTGCATCTTCTCACGGCAAACACTTATAGTGATCAGTCCATAGTGGAAGATGGCTTATCCCCTAATAATTCTGAAGATAAAAGAACCAAGAGTGAGGTAAGACTAATTAATTAAGATCACTCACTAACCATACTATTTCATTAAATTTGGTATTTTAGTTTTATTAACATAACATGAATTTTGGACACTCTTTTTCAGCTAGCAGTTCTTCAAGCTGAATTGGAAAGAATGAACGGCGAAAATAGACGTTTAAGGGAGATGTTAAATCAGGTGACAAACAATTACAGTACCCTTCAGGTGCATATGATGAATATGATGCAGCAACAACAACAACAACAAAATCCAGAAAATGGTCAACACGATGGGAAAAGTACTGAAGAAGTGATCAAACAGCAACACCACAATAATCAAAATGGTCATCATGGACGAGGACAAATGGTGCCTAGACAATTCATGGATCTTGGCCTAGCTGCTGCTGCTGCCACTGGTTCGGAAGCTGAAGAGGCTTCCCTCTCTTCTTCAGAGGGGCGAAGTGGCAGGGAAAAATCGCGATCACCAACGAATAATATGGAATCAGGAAGAGAAGATAGTCCTGAAAAAGGGTCACCTGGTTGGGGTCCTAATAAAATTCCAAGACTTGGCAATGGCTCTAATAAACCTGCTGATCAACAAGCTACTGAGGCTACCATGAGAAAGGCTCGTGTCTCGGTCAGGGCTCGATCAGAGGCTCCTATGGTATGTTTTTTTTTTAATTGATTGAATGTGTATATATTTATTTGGTTTTAAAAGATTTATTTGATGAAACTAATGGATACTTTTTTTTGTGGTGCAATCAGATCACAGATGGTTGCCAATGGCGAAAGTATGGGCAGAAAATGGCGAAGGGAAACCCGTGTCCTCGGGCTTATTATCGGTGCACCATGGCAGCTGGTTGCCCAGTTCGGAAGCAAGTATGTTTTCGTTTGTCTGATAATTTATTTCTGTATTTACTCCTGATTTTTTCAGAGTATATTAGTCAATCACAAAGTCAGAATGTTAGTAAATTTAGCCTCTTATTAACAATAGTAATAATGTGTTAGCTGCACACTTCATACCCAACACTGATTGAAAATGCTAGTTGGTGTTACGTTGCTATTGCTCTTTCTTGATCAAATACAAAATCTTTTTTTCCCAACAATAATCAAGGAAGAATCTTAGTAGGAAATGTCTTGTGGAATTCACGTAAAAAATTTATGTATATATTATAGGAGTAGCATATAGCAACGAAAGTCACCACCGATGAGTATGGTAGGATAGTTGAAATCTCTCGTGAAAATGAAGAACTTTTTAGTAAAAGTGTTCTATCTCCTTTAGTGGGCCTGCTCGAAGCAAGTCCGGATTAGTGAAATTAGTGGGCTACGAATACTCGGGAAAAAGACAATCATTATACATGAAACATTTTCATTTGGTAGTTTTAGTTTCAAGAATTGGTAGAAGAGAATCTTTTGACTGAACTAAATTTTGCTGCATTAACAGGTTCAAAGATGTGCAGAGGACAGAACTATCTTGATCACAACCTATGAAGGGACTCACAACCATCCGTTGCCTCCCGCAGCCATGGCAATGGCCTCGACAACTTCCTCTGCAGCAAGAATGCTTCTCTCGGGCTCTATGCCAAGTGCAGATGGGCTAATGAATTCCAATTTCTTTGCGAGAACTCTCCTCCCTTGCTCTTCCAGCATGGCCACAATTTCAGCCTCGGCCCCCTTCCCTACTGTTACATTGGACCTAACTCAATCTCCGAACCCGTTGCAATTCCCAAGACCCCCTAACCAATTCCAAGTCCCATTCCCAAATCCACAACATAATAATCTCCTAGCAAATCCAGCTGCACTTTTGCCTCAGATTTTTGGTCAGGCTTTATATAACCAATCAAAATTCTCCGGACTACAATTGTCACAAGATTTGGAAGGTCAACAACACCCTTCGACGTTGCAATCATCGATTCATCCATCCAACCACAACCCTTTGGCTGACACTGTGAACGCCCTCACCAATGATCCTAATTTCACAGCGGCATTAGCAGCAGCCATCACTTCTCTTATTGGCAATCCCGGGCAATCAAATAATGGTACCAACAATACTACTGCCACCACGACGACCGCCAACAACAATAACGGCAGTGTCACCAGCAATGACAATAATAACAACAGCAATGGCAACAATAAAGTGGCTAATTCAAGTTTTCCAGGAAATTGATATTGCCAAGCTTCTTGGCTGCATGTTTCCTTTCAAAAAATATATTTTTTCTTAAATTATTTTTTGCTTAATTAGTAATCAGGGAGACAAGATTACTATACAAGTTGATAAGATTATTTTGTGTTTTATAGGTGGCTTAAAACATATATCTTCCATTATTTTTGTGGCTGAATAATGTATTTCAAGATTTCTTATCAATACAAGAACAAATGTTAGAGAAAAGAAATGATTGAAATTTATTTCTTGTCTTCCTTCTATTTTTTGTCATTTTATTTTTGTTTCTCAAACGTGAAAGGCAAAAATACAAAGAAGGGAAGTGATAAAGGGGACACTGAGAAAATAGTTACTTCCCCCTCCTCTAGTTTATTTGACACGTACGGTTTCCTTTTTAATGCGTTCTACAAAATAACACACTTTTAAATATGTAATAGATCAACTTTACACTTAATTATGAGGAAGCTTTTATAACCGTGTAAGATCACAAATTTCATAAGGTTTATAATCAGATAAAAATGTCATGATACTATAATTATAATATAGATTACAATTTCAGAAATCTTTTTTTTAAAACTCCGTACCAATTCAAAAACTACAAGGAAATGGTGAGTCTGCAAGTCTTATTCATTTGGGAGTCAATAAAACCGTCTCAAAATTGTTACAAATTAAAGGGGTTTGTTCGACATTGAAATACAAATGAGATTGATGAGAAAGAAGAAACAAAAGAGAGACTGGTGAGAAAGAGATTTGGTTGCTTGTCTCATTTGGATGCCTTTCTAATGACCCACAAATGACAAATTTCACTAAATATATATATATCCAGACGACAAGTTTCATTATGATGTTGAATCCATTGTCCGTTTCTTTAACGTTCATTCTCCATTTTCTTTGTCTATACCTAAAGATGACAAAATCAAGGTTTGGCATACATCTTAAATGGATTATTTCTTCTTTGCATAAACTTTATACACGCAACATTTGCTCCAATTATCTTTTGGGTTGATAGTACAAAAAATATTCTACACTGTAAGATGATCGGATAACTATAACTATTTTTAACAAGTTGAATTAATAACATATATGCTTCCTTCGCTAGAAAATCGGACTATTCTACCGCTACTGACTGATTGCATGTTATAACAGATTAAATTATATATCGACACTACTTTGTGTTGACGTTAGAGTATATAAATTAAATCCTTTATCTTATATATATGCAAAGGATTTGCCATTTGCTGATAATAGTTGTATGCGTAGACAAAAGGTGGATAGCTGATATCCTTGTGTGGACTGAATGATAACACCATGTACTGAACTTTTTACATCTAGAAACATGTGGAAGATGGTTGCCTTTGATCAGATTGTGACCTACTAGTTGAAGAATAGGACCTTTCGATCACATATGTTGAAGGGATATCTATCTAATCCGATCTATTGCGTAAAATCCGCGGTAGTAACGGAACCCGGAAAAGTATATCAACATTCACAACCGAACAAAAAATGATAGCATGTAGGATAGTATACACTCTTAAATGGTCTACCTAGAGTCATCGACTACATCATAAGCTTTATTAAAATAGATTTTCACGTTGTTATATTCTATTTTGGTTGGCCTTTCACCCCAAGCCACAAGCTATTTCTGTATTTTGTTATATACATTAATCCTCTGATATCTATTAGAGCTCTCTTTAACTTGTCCATGACTAGATCAATGGATTTCAGATCAACAACAACAACAACAACAATAACATACCCAGTGAAATCCTACAACGTGGGAGTCTGGAAAGGGTAGAGTGTACACAGATCTTACCTCTATTTTGGTAGGTAGAGCGGCTATTTTCGGGAGATCCTCGGCTCAAGACAAAGCATAATCACAATCAAACAAGTATTACAAAGCAAGAGAAACGGTTAGAGACAAAAAAATTAAAGTTATATGAACATGCTGATAACAAAATCAAATACGCCATGGTAGCGCATTCTGACAAAAGGAAGCAGTAGCTAACGCATATAAATAATATAAACAAAGTACAGTAGGGAACACATAGCAGCATAAATAAAACTACAGGGACTATAAAGCAATATTGCGCCTATAAGTGTGATGGGATAATCGGGCATACAGTAATAACACTTCAACTATCATTTTGTTAGCGTAAGTAGGACTACGCTCGACTACCTACTACCCTTCTACCATAAATCGTGTCCTCCACAATCCCCTATCTAAGGTCATGTCCTCAGTAAGTTGCATCTGCATCATATCACGTCTAATCACCTCTCCCCAATACTTCTTCGGCCTACCTATACCCCTTCTGAACTCGTCCATAGCCAACCTCTCACACCTCCGCACTGGGGCATGTATGTCTCTCCTCTGTATATGCTCGAACCATCTCAACCTCAATTCTCACATTGTATCCTCCATCGAGGTCACTCCCACTTTGTCCAGGATATCATCATTTCTAATCATATCTCTCCTTGTATGCCCACACATCCATCTCGGAATCCTCATCTCTGCAACTTTCATCTTTTGGATGTGTGAAGTCTTGATTGGCCAAAACTCTGCCCCATACAACATAGTCGGTCTAACCATCGCCCTATAAAACTTGCCTTTAAGTTTTGATGGTACTTTTTTGTTGCACAAGACTCCAGATGCGAGCCTTCATTTCATCCACCCTACCCCAATATGATGTGTGACATCGTCATCAATCTCTCCATTCTCTTGAATAATAGACCTGAAGTACTTGAAGTTTTCTTTCTTTGGAATGACCTGAATCCCAAGCCTCGCCTCCACGTCTATCTCAGGGTCTCTCCCGTTGATAAACTTGTACTTTAAATATTTAGTTTTAGTCCTTCTCAACCTGAACCCTTTAGACTCTAGAGTTAGTCTCCCAACCTCCAGCTTGGCGTTCACTCCGCTATGAATCTCATCAATCATAATTATGTTGTCTGCGAATAACATACACCATGACACCTCCCCTTAGATTTGTCACGCCAGTCTGTCCATCACCAAGGCAAATAGGAATGGGCTAAGAGTTGATCCCTGGTGCAGCCCCATCATCACTGAAAAGTGCTCTGAGTCTCCTCCAACTGTCCGTACCCTAGTCTTGATTCCATCATACATATCCTTTATCATCATAGTATATGATATAGGTACACCTCTAACCTCCAAACGTCTTCATAAAACTTCACTAGGGACTTTGTCGTATGCCTTCTCGAGGTCGATGAAAATCATTGTAAGTCTTTTTTCCTCTCTATATACTTTTCTGCCAACCTTCTAATAAGATGAATAACTTCAGTAGTCGAAAGCCGCGGTATGAATCCAAACTGGTTCTCGAAAATAGACATGTCTCTCCTCACCCTCATCTCCGCGACCCTTTACCAAACTTTCATAGTGTGGCTTAGCAGCTTAATACCTCTATAGTTGTTGCAACTCTAGATACTTTGTTCTTGTACAACAGAATCATTGTACTCCACCTCCATTCTTCGAGCATTCTTTCCGTCTTAAAAATGACGTTAAACATCTCAGTAAACCACTCCAAACTTGTCCTATCTACGCTCTTCCAAAATTTAATTGGGATCTCGTTATGTTCGGTCGCTCTTCCCCTGCGCATCCTGCAAACAACACATTTAACCTCCTCAACCTTAATGTTTCTACAATACCCGAAATCCTGATACCTACCAGATTGCTCCAGATCTCTCAGCACGATGTCACTATCTCCTTTTTCATTCAAGAGTTTATGAAAGTAAGACTGCCACCTCCGCCTAATATGCGCGTCCTCCACCAGTACTTTTCCGTCCTCGTCCTTGATGCAGCTCACGTGATCCAATTCACGAGCACTCCTCTCCCTCGCCTTGGTTAGTCTATACAACTTTCTATCCCCGCATTTCTCCTCTAATTCCACATAAATGCGTTCAAAAGTCGTTGGTTTCTCTGCCGTAACCACAAGTTTTGCCTCCTTCCTCCCCATCTTATACAGTTCTATATTCGTCCACTTCTCCACCTCATCCTTACTTTCTACCAATTTTACATATGTCACTTTCTTCGCTTCCACCTTCTCTTGAACTACATCATTCCACCACCAGTTCCCTCGATGCCTACCACGGCTACCTCTCGAGACCCCAAGAACTTATCTAGCTACCTCTCGAATGCAAATAGTCATCATGTATCACATACCGGTCGCATCTCCACTACTCCCCCAAGCCCCCTTAGCTATCAACCTCTCTTCCATCTCATTTGCACTAGTCATGGTCAAACTGCCCCATTTGATTCTTAACCTGTCACCATAACCCTTTTCTTCTTCTCTATCTTGATTTCCAAATTCATCACTAAAAGCTTATGTCGGGTTGTAAGATCCTCCCTCGGAGTAACCTTACAGTCTTTGCAAAAACTTTTGTCAACCTTCCTAAGGAGCAAAAAGTCTATTTGAGTCTTAGTCGTAGAACTGCGGAAAGTCACCAAGTTTTCCTCTTTCTTCAGGAACCTCGAATTGGTTATCACCATCCCAGAAGCTCTAGCGAACTCCAAAAGTGAGACGCCATCTCAATTCCTGTCCCCGAGGCCAAAACCTTCATGCACGTCATCCTAACCCTCCGGAAGTGACCCGATATGTCCATTGAAATTCCCTTCTATAAATAACTTCTCAGTGGGTGGTATATCACCCACCACCTCGTCCAATTCCTCCCAAAAATGCCTCTTCTCCTCCTCGCCCAAGCCCGTCTGTGGCGCGTAAGCACTAATAATGTTCATAGTGAACCCTCAAACTACCAACTTAGTTGCCAATTGACCCTCCTAACATCTACCACCTGATTTCTTAGCTCGTTGTCTACTAAAATGCCTACCATATTCCTATAGCTCGACCTACCCAAGAATCATAACTTATACCCGTCTACATCCTTAACCTTATGTCTACCCATTTGGTCTCCTGGATACAGACTATATTAATCACCCTCCTTTTAAGAATCTTAACTAGCTCTATGGACTTCTCCGTTAAAGTTTCAATATTCCAAGATCCTATTCTCAGTCTAGCCTCTCCCTTACCCCACCTACCCCTCATCCCCGTTCCCGACCGAGAACATGGCCCTAGTCTACCATCAGTTACCAAAGCCACTAAAACAAATATAAAATAATTGACTACTCAAATAAATAAAAACTAAAAATTTCACATCTAGAAAACGCCTACGCCTAATGGCTTAAAGTTGTTCCTTCTCACCTTGAAGTAAGAAAATGCTATGAACAAGAATTTGAGGTGAAGTTGGAGTCTACATATATTTGTCTTCTTTCTTCTTGAACATTTCTATTGACCTAGTCCTCTGATCATGACTTGCTAAATATTACTAATATTTGGGTGTATGCCTTGGCCTGCGTGCTATGGCACTACATACATCTTTTGATTGTTTTGTTGTTCCCGTCGTATTACGTTTTTGGCGAAATAATGAAATCAATGGAATTAATGTGATCATATTGAAGAAAAGAAGACTTTAGTGACTTGAGTGGGTTCAAAAGCTGATAGAAAATACTCCATGTTTTTTGTTGACAACCCAACAGCTACTCGTAAATAAATTGGATCACATGTTTATGTAATCCAATCTGGTTCTATTCTATTTTGAGATTATGTTATTTTTGGGATAAGATGGGCACTTATGGCTCTCTAAGTTCTCAACTTTTCATTTAATGATTAGATGGAGTCAACTTTGGTACATTAACTGATCGCCTAGATATTACTTTCTCCGTCCATTTTTATTTATCACATATTGACTTTACACACATATTAAGGAGTCAAAAATAGAATGGAAATTTTATCATATTACCCCTCATTATTGTTAATTACCTCATAATTGAAATTAATTAAAGCTTACTAAAAAAATGTACAACCAACTAATTAAGTAATTGGTTCCAACAATTTATATATTCCCCATAAAAAAATAGTGTTGAAAAAGGAATTGGAAAATTTGACTTATTAATTACTAAGGGTAAAATAAGAAAAAATGATAAATTATCTTTTGATTTTTTAAAGTAGACGAATAAAATCGGACAATTATTTTTAGTATAATGGATAAGTAAAATTGGACGGATTGAGTACTACTGTAATTGAATCTTCTTGTTTATGATCACTGTTTGGATAAAAAAGTAAAAATTCACGAGGTATTCCTTTCTTAAAAATCTTATGTGACATTAAGGTAACGAAAACAACTTTGAAATTGACTATATATTACATTTATGCAGTAGGAAGTCTAATTCTTTTCTTTTGGGACATTTTTAGGAAGGAAGCTAATCTTTGCGTTAAACAGGCAGTCTGTCACACTCGCGAGTGCGATCCTTCCCAAACCCCTGTAACGGGATGTTTTGTCTTGACCGTCTGTCCTTTTATACTTATTTAGGAAAAAGTGTTTAAAAATACCCAATGGAAATGTATATTGTATGCCTTCGGATATACAATTCACTTGTTGTAGACAATATTGTGATTCAATTATTTTTATTGATGTACCATTATGGTATACAAAATGCAAATTGTATACTTGGAGGGACACAACGTACTTAATCGTACTGGGGTAATTTTTTTATTTTTCACTCAGTGTTCGATATTCATTTTGGTTCAATTATTTTAGATTAATGCAAGAAAGTCTCATACTAACACGTATAGAGGCAATATGTACTGGAAGATTCATTTCCATTTCCTAATTTACTCACTGCTTCACGAGCTATGTGTTGATGTTGGGTGAGAATTGTGGCAACACCAGGTTTTACGCCTGGACAACATCTTGCAGTACTATGCAGATGTTGTCCGCAGTGTTGTGCAACATCCTGCAGATGTTGTCTGCGGTGTTGCGCAACATCTCATGACAATCTTTAGAAATGATTTTGCCTATTCTTCCGGCCAAAACAATGTTAGTTATTGTGAGTTAAAAATTTCCTAAGCAAGCTGAATATGGAGCTGTGTTTAAAACGTTGAAATTGAAGGAGTCAAGCTTGGAATCGAAGAAACTTGAAGACCAAGTCAAAGTTGTTGAGAAATTCATGGAGGAAGAATTGGTCCAAGCTGCAGTCTTCTTTCTCTCAACTTCCACAACCAACCAGCGAGAGTTTCAAGGTAGTTTCACACTATAAATAGAGGAGGAACTTCAGAGTATTGTCATCCAGAATCAAAATGTAAAAATACCAAGAGAGCTCTCGGGATTTCGTTTCAGAAATCTAGATCAAAACACCTTAGCCTAAGTTGTTTAGCAACATCTGTCCCACACTACAATTGTTATCTATATTCTAGATTAAGCTTATTGTTAAAGCAATTGTGGTGATGATGTTGTAGATGTTTACGTTCATTTAGTGCTTAGGTGAAGTCATCTGCGACTTCCTTTTTATTTGTAATTTCTTTTTCGTTTGTATTGCTCAATTTATAAAATAAAAAAATCATTTGTAATTGTATATATAATATACATTACTTCGGTCATTAACCATCAAAGACTATATTAATATATACCCTTGAAAATATAAATTTTTGTGTCTTTTACTTTTCCGCTACATTTATACTCTTAATGTTTATACTGTTTTTGTCAGGTATTGTCATCAGTGTTGCACAACATTGTAGGCAACATCAGAAACTGTTTCAGCATTTAATTTTGAATTTAATCTTGCTTTTACTTTCTGATCCATAGTCTCGAACCCCAACAAGTGGTATCAGAGTCAACACTTGACACAATAAGTGTTTGGTCATGTTATTCTAAGCTATGGATCCGACAAATCCAAAATATTGGTAGACTTCCCGTTGGTTCAAATTATGTCTATTGGAAGATATGCCTATGTTCTCATATTAAATTATTTGATGTTAGGGCATGAATATCTTTAATTCATAGGTATGTTGTACCAATGTAGCCGTCGGATGAGGAATGTGACATTCTTGTTACACCCAAATCCAAATGGACGGCGGAAGAAACCAATAATGCGAGCTACAACGAAAAAGCCTTAAATGCAATTTTTGGATGAGTTGATTTTTATATGGTCAATCTCATATAAAATGTTTACGGCTAAGGATACTTAGGAGACCTTACAAATGCATTGTAAAGGTAACTCGAGTATTCAACGTATGAAGCTTCGCATGTAAAATCCTTGTTGACACCCAATTTTGACCCTCTCGTCCACCATTGACTATAAAATTACACCAATTTTCAAAATATTTTTTTAATAATTTTTAATAATAAAATGCAACAATAAAACATTAACGCAGGCATAAATAAGCAATTTAATAATGGCACCGCATTTTTACGTAGAGTATTAAGCACACCTTGAGTCTCACGTCCGCATTCGTCATTTTAATAACAAGCAATTTCATTAATAGCATTCATAATTTAAGTCATATTTCCCATTAATTAAAACTCAAACAATTCTTAATGATAAATAAATAATTTAGCAATAACGTCGTGTCAAATAACATAGTCGCATTTATTAATACGCAAAGCAATTTCATAATTATTGTAATAATTTAAACCCAAGCTAAAATTAATAAAGCACTTAAAGTCATATTAAGATAATTTAATTTTAACTTAAATAATAATAAATAATGCACAATAAATAAGATTTTAAATAATAGCACCGCATTTTACTTATAAGCATTAAGCAATCCTTAAATATCATATTTGTATCTAGCATTTAAATAATTTAATAATAATTTAAACCCCCATTTATTTTCCATTAATTAATTTTTACAAAAATTAAAACACCTAAAAAAACTAATACCTAATCAGCCCACCCTTTAAATTCGCAGCCCAAATCACCCATTAACTACCCGCCAAAGACTGACCACTTTTATTTTCCCGTTGCGACCACAGATTTTCACCCTCACTTCATCTTCTTAAAACACAAAAATATCCCTTAACTTAAAGAACCATACTAAAAACGAAACCCCACTACCTAAACCTAAGGTAATCCGCTTGACACCTCGCGCCCCATCGTCTGGCGAGATTCTCGCGGAGAATCGTGCTTTAACCAAATCGCACAGAACAATACCAATGTCTTGCCTTGTTAGGACCGAATCAAAATGGTAACAAATCAATATCAATCTTTACCAATAAACACCAAACGGTAACAGAATCTTACAAAATCAGCAACCCAAATCGTATTAAAGCTTACCCAAAATTAGAAACCCAGAAGAAAACTATAAAAGAAACCAATATACACATGCAATGGCATCGACGAGGGGAAGGCCCGTTTAAAACACAGAGGAGGGGCACAGAGAAAATACTAAAGCCTTCAGCGTCCGCAGGCATCGGCATCCATGGAAAACAAGTAAAAACCCAATAGACATCTAGCAGAACAACTTTCGCTTCCAAAACCGAAGTTTCGAACTTTAATAGCATAGCAACCAAACTCCGAGTGAATTGACGACTTGATACGTTGCCTCGGTTCGCTGTCCGGAGAAGGTAAACTTGAATTCCTCTCGACTCTAGTTTATTTCTATGTTCTACGTGTCTTTTATGTGTCTCAGGTCGATTAATTATGTTTATCTAGATTCCTTCTTGTTACTGTTTTGTCAAGGCTTAAGTGTGATGTCGAATTCAGCCTGTTTCAGTTAATCTAAATTTGTATTTCTTTATCGAATCATGGAATAGATGTATGGTCATGGTAATCGTTTGCTAAAGGGAATGCAACATTGGGTAGTGAAATGCTTTCATTAATGTTGGTTATTGTTAATGGTTCATCGACCACTAGTATTTGAATATGTCATGTTTATATTCAGCATTATATGATAAGTGTTGTTATTTTCAATACGGGTTCCAGCAAAGATTATATATATGGAATTAATACAAATGCTCAACTGCGATCTACGATTGAGTTGTGTTCATGTATATATGAGAACTGAAGAGCTAATGACATGTCTGGTCTGAATAATGAGGGATATATGTTTGTACAATACATTCTGCCTTCATGGTTAAGTCTGGTTGAAATATGCTTTGTTGTCTTCCTGTTCTCCCCAAGTCACAATCTGTTTTAATTTTGGTTGACTGAATAAATCCTTTCAATGAAAAGATGTGGTATATGTTAACATGTTTGTTAAGTTATTAGGAGATCCCTGCAATACGTTTTTGTTAAACTTCAGTTGCATTCATCTGGTTATCTGCTTAGGGTCTTATTGAACATGCTGATCTCAGTATCCAAGAACTATGTGCTAGGTCATGATACCTAAACGAAAACTTGAAATTGAATCCCTGCACCCAGTTTTAATGAATAGTTGTTCAATCGATTTTGTTCTGTTTGTTTGATGTCTTGAATTTAAAATGTAGTAAGCATATGCAGGGATATATGGACAATGTACTTAGTATATCTTGGCTTATATGTTTGGCATGTCATTATGCATATCATGTTGTATGTGTCGGGTTTGTTCTATTTTTATTTTCCTCAATTCGTCTCTGTGCATTAACTATTCCTTGAGGCTCATTCATGATTAAACTATTTTGGCTATGTGCTGGGTCTATCCCCTCGTTTAACAAGAATCTAAAAACATTTGCATGTTTGGATCGACACACCCTCATATCTGGGTTGGACAACTTTTGGGCTTTCTATTATTGGATTTGCTATCTCATTTGACTTTAATAATTAAATCACAAGCATGTTTGAATATGTGATTATCTTCTCTATTTAGTTGGTTGGACATATACTAATCCTTTTCATTTTCTTATTTTCTTACATGAAATGCATCGGAGCAAAATAAAGAGTCTCATGGCGAGACTCATCATGAATTACTTCAAATGGGACCCGCATCCACATTCATCCGCATTCCTGCTTCATAAATTCCTAAAACAAAAATAGGACAAGATGACGTTGTCATCCATCTCAACTCCTCTTACTCTTCAAATCTCATTGCCTCATTTTATGCCTTTATTTGTTTATTGCAATTTTATTATCTAACTTTGTAATTAATAGGAGAGCTAGTTCAATTAGTCTTTGAACATATAAGGTGGGAAGGTGATTCAGAATTAAATGCACTTCTAATTATTTATCTTAGGCTTGTCATTCATGTCTAATCTTTTGTCTAACCGTTAAAATTGCATAACTAAACATGAAACTAACGCATCACTTCTTTGATTTCGCAGATAAATGCATATCCTTAGTCAAATCAATCGACTTTGCGCATATTCATTTTATAAATAGTATAAATGCATACTTTCAACTTTATATATTTTACAATGCACTTATCCAAAGTTAGCTTTACATGTATTTTTATAAAGCAAATACATATATTTAGTCCATAAATCAACTTTGCATCGTTTACATTATAAATAATGTAAACGCACACTTTAAAACTTTACATATATTTTTATAACATTAGGCTTATAAACTTTTATCAACATGTCTCCTTTTATAAAATACTTTGAAGCATCTTTTTTATATTTTCAAAAAATACGCATTTTCTCCAACATAATAATCAACCTAGGTTTGGCAGGACAACCGCAATTTAGCGGATCTTAGAGGGTGCCTAATCCCTTCCCTCTAGATTAATAAAGAACTTTTACCCAGAATCTCACACTAGTTTGGCAGACCAAAAAATGGAGTTAGTGTTGACTTTAACCTAGTTGACATTTAGGTGTCCTAATTCACCCAAACTAATTAGGTGGCGACTCCGCGAACCCCCTTAGCATTTTTAGTACGAACCTTTAGCACTCTAGCACTTTTAGCACCTTTAACATCTTAGCACATTTTAGCACTTTTAGCATTTTTATTTTATTTTCTAACATTTTTATTAAGCAGGGATTCGCTAAAATAATGTCGCGGTCGAAAAAGGGCGTGACAATCCTAGTTTGACCATATGAGATTGACCATATAAAAATCAACTCATCCAAAAATTGCATTTAAGACTTTTTCGTTGTAGCTCGCATTAATTGGTTTCTTCTGCCGTCCATTTGGATTTGGGTGTAACAAGAATGAGCCGAGATGAACATTTAATGATGGAAGAAACGGAAGACATAAAATCCTAGTTTGAAAAGTTGACTGACATTTCCAGATTGATAATGTTGGAATTAATGTCGTAACATTTGTGACAACATATTTCATGTATGTGAATATGTTGGGACAAATGTTGTACAACATTCTGCCCAACATACATTCTAATAAATGTCAAGTGTTTGGTGTTCCTTTAACCAACACCCAACTTGTGGAAAAGACTCTCTGTTCTCTTTCTGAGAAGTTCAATATAAATATTTGTGAGATTGAAGAAGTTTGTGATGGTGCTAATGTTGTCTTGCTCTCTCGAAAATTTATTTCGATGGTGAGAAAGATCAACAATGATATGTTTAAGTCTAAATCCAAAGAGTGCCAAAGTCAAACCTTTAATCATCAGTCCACTAGATTTCTTTCAAATACACAAAAAAGGAACTAAGGAAATTCAATTCCGATCATATCAAATTTGATCTCAAACAACTTGAGTCCGGACATGCATGCTTAAGATGGAGTCATTATGCTAATAAATGTACAAACACTCTTAGAAATTTGTGTTATACCCCGTAGTTCTGACCCTACGTTTGAGAGCGTACGAAAGCATGTAAGACTTAAAATTTTCAAAGGATAGGTTGACGGATTATTCCGGGCGGGTTTTTAGTCAAATTTAAGGCGGGTTATGACCCGGTGCTTTGAGAGTTCCTAAGTGGTTCAAAGGCCTAAGGCGTAGTTCGTTGAGTCTAGATTCCAACGCAACCAACCGTTCGTCGATAGGACGTCGGAGTAGAAAGATATGAGAGTTACAAGTTCGGTCTTGTGATCGGACGAAATATGTTTCGGACAAAGCGGCAGCGCGGCTCGGATGCAGGCAGCGGCGCGAAAGTCTTGAAGGTCGCTGAAGTTGCAGCGCCCGCAGCTGACAGCGAGGCGCGGCGAAAGTTCGAAGAGGCTGCGGGAGTTTAGCGCGGCTCCGGAGCGCATGGCGCCAGCGGAAATCAGGCGGAAAAACTTAGAAAAAGTCAGATTTTTCTTTTGGAAGGGCCTGGGTGGGGGACAAGTGTCACGCCCCGACTTTTCCTAAGTCTTTACTTAGGGCGTGATGGCACCTGGACAATTATTTTCCACCAGGAGCACCATTTAATTCTCTTTATTTAGAAATTTAAACTTATATTCAAATACGGAGCGATTAATAAAAATAACAATAAAGAAATCTGTTTATGACTTTATAAGAAAAACATAACGCGAGCCCATGCTCGTGCAAATATTGTTCCTACATAGACATAC
This sequence comes from Przewalskia tangutica, assembly GCA_029844215.1. Taxonomy (NCBI): domain Eukaryota; kingdom Viridiplantae; phylum Streptophyta; class Magnoliopsida; order Solanales; family Solanaceae; genus Przewalskia; species Przewalskia tangutica. Next base: position 12,054,523 of record CM056732.1, on the reverse strand, counting down.
TGACAAATATTATTCTAAGTTGGAAGGGAGACCATTCCACACGGGCATTTCCCGAGACATTGGGCGACGTTACGAACTGGCGAGTACGAGCCCAAAAACAATGGACTTGGTATGACAAGAGGCTGCGGGACGATCGCTAGCCTTGGCGTGGAGCCTTTCCTCTATCACGCTTTCCTGAAACATGTTAAATAAAGAGTCAGCTCTACCATCTGGGGCTGAGTGAGAACCTTACCCTGCAATTCAAAGTAACACCACAATATTCCAAGCGAAATCACATTATAACGTAATAAGCATATTGCAAAAACATATCAGGTTACAACATTTTTAAATATGCAACAACTCCTCATAGGAAATTCTCGGTTTAACTAACACTTCAGTTTATCTCGTATTATACGTTAGGACATTCCCCTACATTTCCATATGTTTGTTACATTTATATATTTGTGAACGCGTATTCACTTTTCATATTTATATAAAGGTGAACATGTATTCATCTTTCATATTTGTTGCGGCGTGCAACCCGATCCATTATATTTACGTATTTGTGAACACGCGTATTAACTACGTTTTGTTGCGTGCGGCGATCCATTATGTTTACGTATTTGTAAACGCGTATTCACTTTACGTTTTGTTGCGTGCGGCAGGCCCATTATATTTACGTATTTGTGAACGCGTATTCACTTTACGTTTTGTTGCGGCGTGCAACCCGACTCATTATATTTACGTATTTGTGAACACGTATTCACTTTACGTTTTGTTGCGGCGTGCAACCCGATCCATTATGTTTACGTATTTGTGAACGCGTATTCACTTTACGTTTTGTTGCGGCGTGCAACCCGATCCATTATATTTACGTATTGTGAACACGTATTCACTTTACGTTTTGTTGCGGCGTGCAACCCGATCCATTATGTTTATATTTATATATTTATGTGAACACGTATTCACTTTTCATATTTTTCAGAAGATTGAATAAATAATATTCTATTTTCCAACATTCTGTCATTCATACTTGTAACGATTATAACTTTTTAACCATAACTCCAACTAAGGTGTTTCTCAAGCGGAAACTAAGGTAAGACGGGTATATTTCACTGTACCAAATTTCATTTAAAACTACTTTGGGTAACTAACACAAATTTATCCTCAAAACAGCCATATGAGATTTGTTTCGGCAGAATTGTTTTATTAAACAGAACTCAATCTTAGAATAGTCATAAATCCTGATCTGTAAACCCGTTCAAGCCCCATAAAATCTCAAAACGACGAGAACAGAGAGCTACACGTCTCCATGTGAACCATCCTTTCATATTCTGTACCATTTGGTACATTTTTACACTTTTATTCGCTGCCCTTCCTGGATCTCGATAGATCCGAGGCAGAAACTTTAAACAGCGATAACTTTCAATCCGTAAGTCGGATAGACCCCCGTAAGGTCTAAAAATGTCCAAAACATAGAGATATAGAACTTTAATTTAGCAAAAATTTTCATAATCCCCACAGATTAGTACAGTTTTACGTTTCAACGTCCTGCCCTTCTGGATTCCGCTGAATCCGAGGCAGCAACTTCAAACTACAATAACTCTCAACTCGTAAGTCCGTTTTAATAACTCTTTATCTATATCTGTCCGTAATAGAGATATTTACAACCATGTAAATTTTCATATAATTATAATAAGTAAAACTCAATAAAAATAGTCCGTAATTATGCCTTTCCGAATTTCGGCCAAATCTAAGGCAGGAACTTTGAACTATGATAACTTTCAAACCGTATGTCCATTTTACCTCATTTTTGGTTCTATATGATCATATTAGAGAGGTGTACCACTCTTCCTAATTTCATCAAATTCTAACAATTATAACTCAGTGAGAACAGTTCGTAAAGTTCATGACGCAACTAGTCGTCTAAACAATCAAAAGTTCAATATTTCTTTTCAACACTCAATTCTTATTCTAACATGTATTGAACTAAAAATAAAGGATGTTACCAAGAATTTCTGAGTGAGAAAACTCACATTGTAAGAGTAAAAATGATTGTTGTCCGGTTGCTAAACATGACCCTTGCTCCCTAGTATTGTTTTTATTATTCTTCTTGCCCTCTTGAAAACTTTCAGATTTGTTTTCTTCTTGTTCACTTATTTTTTCTGATTTTCTATTCTTTGTGCTAGTCCTTTGTTTGTGCCAAGTATAATGTATAAGTAGAGGTGTTTGTAGGAGGTGGAAGGACAAGGGATTGAAGGAAAATTAAAGGGAGGGGAAGGGGAAAAACGTGAGTGAGGGGAGAGGGAAGGAAAGATGTGCAGATTTTTTTTCCATTTAGTGTTAAGATGAAATTTAACACAATCATTAATATAAGAGGTCATCATCTTTTATTTAATAGGATAGTGTAAATGAAAAGTTCATAATATGTTAATAATGTATAACTTAAATTCTTAATTTTCTAATGCCCCCCACTATTATTATTATTATTATTATTGTAACAAAAATTTGGGACTTCACAACAAGTGTCCCCCCCCCCATCTGATTTTTACATGCAATATATTGACCAAGTCTTAAAGACTTGGTCATTTGTCATCTCTCTCTTTGAAAAACCTCTTCCTTCTCTCTTAAAATATTCCAAAGCTCCTCCTTCTCTCTAAAACTCCAAGAAGATTCTAGCCTAAGAAAATCTGAAAAATTAAGAACACAAGAAGGAAGCTTGTGGCTAGCTTGTGGTGGTGTTCTTGGCAAGAAAGCTAGCAAAGTCTTTGGAATAAGTTTGGCTAAAACTTTAAGGTAACATTTCTTCCTTTAGAATTAGTTCTAGTGTTGCATGCTTAGAAGAAAGAACTTGTGGTAGTAAAATAATGCTCTTAGAGTCATTGCATGCTAGAAAATGTGGTTTGGATATGAAGAATGGGTTAAGAAGAGATTATGAGCATGTTGTAGCCTAAAAACTACCTTAGAATTGTTAAGTGAATTGTTGTAAACTTATGGGACAGAATTTTGGGTGTGTAATCCCCTTTGAATTGTTGGATTGATTGAGCCTTAAATGTGGTGTTTGGATGATAAATTCGGCCTTGAGAAAGGTGGAAAAATGAGTAGAAACAAAGGAAATCTTGCCCAAATTTCCATAGAATTTAGTGACTTTGAACTTGGATTGTTCTACATTAAGATTAGAGGTTAATAAACGTATCATGGTTATTTTAGGTTGACATATTACTTGCGGTAGTTTGGACTTAGCAAGTGGATTGACCAAAGAGGTGTGTGAAGTTTTCCTATCTCTTGAGCATGAATAGATGAAACTATGTACGGTGAGCGTCTGAGATTTGGTATTCTTACTTGTTTGAGTATATAATGACTTGTTTCGTTTTAAGAATGTATAAATCCCTTGGTTAGGGAAAAAATATGATTTTACTAAAGTATAGAGTTAATATAACAACTTTATGGGAAGTTGGTTTATTAGCTTCATAAAAGGTTAATGAGAAGAGATTTACTCTAAAAGTAAGATAAGTATATGAAGAGGCAAATTGGTTTAAGGCACCAATTGCCCAAGAGTTTTATGTATAAAGAGTCATTTTTAAAAGAGTTGAAGTATGTAGTACTTGGGTTAAATTCCCGGTTTTCTTTTATTAAAGATACGATTAAGTGCCTTAAGTAAACTAAAATGAGAGGTATATGAACAAGACTAATAAGTTATAAGTTTTCTTAACTTATTTATGATTATGATATGATGACAGTTTGAGCTAGGGTAAGAGTATATCTGAGGGGCAAGCCCCAAGATCGTTATACCACCTTCTCCAGGGTAAGAGTATGTCCGGCGGCCACCAAGATCGTCATACCACCTTCTTCAAGAAGAGTATATCCGGAGGCAAGCCCCAAGATCGTTATACCACCGCCTACGTAAGAGTATATCCGGAGGAAAGTCCCCAAGATCGTTATACCATCCGCCGGGTAAGAGTATATCCGGCGTGAGTCCCCAAGATCGTTATACCACCTGCTCGGTGGATTTTCTACCCATGATGCGAGGAATACCTCACGCGAGTCCTTATGGGCTTACGCGGTGAAATAGTCCCACGCGGGCGGTACACTATGCGAGAATACCTCATGCGGGTCCACGGGACCTACGCGGTGAAATAGTCCCGAGAGTAGGGTGCTTATTGATACTACGCGAGGTACCCGTTTTGATCCTAAGGCCCCTATTTTATGCGATGTGTATATATATACTTGTCACTCTCATTGTTAGTAAGGCACGAAAAGGTATTTTATTGACTTCCATGACTCAAATTACTTTCGGACTTATGATATCATTACTATAGTATTTTCCACTTTACATACTTGGTACATATCACAGATCGAATTTCTTCCTGGGCCGCGTCACGCCGCAGGTAAGGGTAAGCGATTGGGGATCCTCGCTTCAGGATCACTACTCCAGGTCGAAGCTCCATCCTCCTAAGCTTGTCTATCTGCGGATATTCCCGACGCTATAGGTATTTTGTACATTCGGGGTATGGCGGGGCCGTCCGCCACGATTGCTATCTTTAAGGTCGTGGTCACCATGTGTTTTGGGCTATAAGAACCAGTTGTATTACTACACTTTTGTTTAAGTATGTTTTATAGAAAGCCTTTATCTACCGCCGAATGTTTACCCTTTTTTTCTAAGTAATGTGTTATGTATGTTCCGCTGCTATTCTCTGACATATACTGATGGTACCCCAAGAGGTACGATCGGCCGCCCGGTCGGGTCGTGACAATTTGATAAGAGTCAGTGAGTTTTTCTTAGTGATAATGAAGAAAAAGATCAAGAACCAAAATCACAAGCAACATCTGACAGGTTCTTGGTACTTTGATTGTGAGCATTCATGCCACATGACAAGTACGAAAGGCTTTATGAAGAACAAGAGTCATTCAATAGAAGTCACGTGACTTTTGGAGGTGGGAGTAAGATCAAGATTATTTAAAAATGAACGCTGAATGTTGTTCCTGATATACCAATTTTGAAGAATGTACAACATGTTGATGGCTTAGTTGCTAACTGTTAGACGTATTTTATATACACCTTTTGAGTTATTTTTAGTTAGTCTTTGGCCCATTTTTGTACAAATATGTGTCATGTTAGTATAGATTTTCTTTCTTTTGAGTCACAGTGGTTTAAAATGGCACATTGGCGAAAAGAAGCAAAAAGAGGGCAGAAACAGAGGTTCCAGAGCCAAAAGAGCCGAAAAGTTAGCACCCCGGACGAATGACAGGGCGGGGCCGTGGCGCCACTCTATCAGCGAAAGCAGCGCCACGGCGCCCAAAGGTCTGACGAGTTGCAGGAGTTTCGGCGCCACGGTGCCGGTCTCAGGGCCGTGGCGCCAACGCGGGTTTTCAGCCAAATCCGAATGGGAATGGGTCAAGACCAAGAGGGAAAAGTTGGGAACGTTTTTTGAGGATATAAAAAGGCCTTAGGGCAGATTTTTGAAGGGTTCCACAATCCATAACACTACACAACACATAGTTCTTGAAAACTTCAAGATTGGAGGCTTGTTCTTGAGTAATTCTTTTTCTTACTTCATTTATTTTTCAGTTTATGTTGGATAATCTTTTAGTTCTTAGCATGTCTATGGCTAGGAGCTAAACTTTAATTAGGGCTTTCCATTCGAATCACTTGAACCTCGTTTTATGATTTAATGCATGGTTTTGGTTTTTTCTTTATATAGTTGAGATTTATTCAATAATTGTTTTGATTGCTTGGTAATTAATTGATCACTAATTATCATCACATATATGATTTCTAATCGAGATCCGAAAGGGGAGATTGTGAATATGTTATAGTTGAATAAACATAGGTTAAAATCGTAGACGAAAGCACTTTGATACTTGTGTAGTTTAATAGGTTATTGTTCTTAATCCTCCTTTGTGGTAATTCTTATCATCGAAAGATAGAAGGGTTCTGCATCGGGGTTAAGTGTTTATATATCCTAACCGGAATATAAAACGACTTAGTTAACCTGCTATCTCAATATAGAAGAAGAACCATTATCATTGCATTAAAGATTAAAGAGAGCGGATAGTTGAGGAGATTGGAAGCCCTATTTCCACCATATCTGATTTAAGTAAAGTAATTTAGTTAAATTTTATAATTATTTAGTAGTCATAGATACAAACAACCATTAAAATATCGATCACAAAATAGATACCATATGATAGAAATTGGTAATTGAACATTAATCCCTGAGGACGATATTCGATCTTACCCAGACTATATTACTTGTCACGATATGTGCACTTGCGTTAAGCGTTTGGATAAATCGCTAATAAATATACAAACACTCTTAGAAATTTGGTAAGAGTCGGTGAATTTTTCTTAGTGATGATGAAGAAGGAGATCAAGAACCAAAATCACAAGCAACATCTGACAGGTTCTTGGTACTTTGATTGTGAGCATTCATGTCACATGACAAGTACGAAAGGCTTTATGAAGAACTAGAGTCATTCAATAAAGGTCACGTGACTTTTGGAGGTGGGAGTAAGATCAAGATTATTTGAAAATGAACGCTGAATGTTCCTGATATACCAACTTTGAAGAATGTACTTCATGTTGATGGCTTAGTTGCTAACTGTTAGGCGTATTTTATATACATCTTTTGAGTCATTTTTAGTTAATCTTTGGCCCAATTTTGTACAAATATGTGTCATGTTAGTATAGATTTTCTTTTTTTGGAGTCACGTTGGTTTAAAATGGCACAATAGCAAAAAGAATCAAAAAGAGGGCAGAAACAGAGGTTCCAAAGCCAAAAGAGACGAAAAGTTGGCACCCCAGACGAAGGACAGGGTGGAGCCGTGGCGCCACTCTATCAGCGAAAGCAGCGCCACGGCGCCCAAAGGTCTGACGAGTTGCAGGAGTTTCGGCGCCACGGCGTCGGTCTCAGGGCCGTGGCGCCGACGCGGGTTTTCAGCCAAATCCGAATGGGAATGGGCCAAGACCAAGAGGTAAAAGTTGGGAACGTTTTTGGAGGATATAAAAAGGCCTTAGGGCAGATTTTTGAAGGGTTCCACAATCCCTAACTCTACACAACACATAGTTTTTGAAAGCTTCAAGATTGGAGGTTTGTTCTTGAGTAATTCTTTTTCTTACTTCATTTATTTTTCAGTTTATGTTGGATAATCTTTTAGTTCTTAGCATGTCTATGGCTAGGAGCTAAACTTTAATTAGGGCTTTCCATTCGAATCACTTGAACCTCGTTTTATGATTTAATGCATGGTTTGGTTTCTTCTTTATATAGTTGAGATTTATTCAATAATTGCTTTGATTGCTTGGTAATTAATTGATCACTAATTATCATCACATATATGATTTCTAATCGAGATCCGAAAGGTGAGATTGTGAATATGTTATAGTTGAATAAACATAGGTTAAAATCGTGGACGAAAGTACCCCGATACTTGTGTAGTTTAATAGGTTATTGTTCTTAATCCTCCTTTGTGGTAAATCTTATCATCGAAAGATAGAAGGGTTCTGCATCGGGGTTGAGTGTTTATATATCCTAACCGGAATATAAAACGACTTAGTTAACCTGCTATCTCAATATAGAAGAAGAACCATTATCATTGCATTAAAGATTAAAGAGAGCGGATAGTTGAGGAGATTGGAAGCCCTATTTCCACCATATCTGATTTAAGTAAAGTAATTTAGTTAAATTTTATAATTATTTAGTAGTCATTGATACAAACAACCATTAAAATATCGATCACAAAATAGATACCATATGATAGAAATTGGTAATTGAACATTAATCCCTGAGGACGATATTCGATCTTACCCAGACTATATTACTTGTCATGATACGTGCACTTGCGTTAAGCGTTTGGATAAATCGCTAATAAATGTACAAACACTCTTAAAAATTTGGTAAGAGTCGGTGAGTTTTTCTTAGTGATGATGAAGAATGAGATCAAGAACCAAAATCACAAGCAACATCTGACAGGTTCTTGGTACTTTGATTGTGAGCATTCATGTCACATGACAAGTACGAAAGGCTTTATGAAGAACTAGAGTCATTCAATAGAGGTCACGTGACTTTTGGAGGTGGGAGTAAGATCAAGATTATTTGAAAATAAACGTTGAATGTTCCTGATATACCAACTTTGAAGAATGTACTTCATGTTGATGGCTTAGTTGCTAACTGTTAGGCGTATTTTATATACACCTTTTGAGTCATTTTTAGTTAGTCTTTGGCCCATTTTTGTACAAATACGTGTCATGTTAGTATAAATTTTCTTTTTTTGGAGTCACATTGATTTAAAATGGCACAATGGCGAAAAGAAGCAAAAAGATGGCAGAAACAAAGGTTCCAGAGCCAAAAGAGACGAAAAGTTGACACCCGGACGAAGGATAGGGCGGCGCCGTGGCGCCATTTTCAGCCAGCGCACGACGCCAGGTCGACGAGTTGCAGAGTTTCGGCGCCGCTCGAAGTCGTGGCGGCGCCGACGCCAAATCCGAATGGGAATGGGCCAAGACCAAGAGGTAAAAGTTGAGAACGTTTTTGGAGGATATAAAAAGGCCTTAGGGCAGATTTTTTAAGGGGTCCACAATCCCTAACTCTACACAACACATAGTTCTTGAAAGATTCAAGATTGGAGGCTTGTTCTTGAGTAATTTTGTTTCTTACTTCATTTATTTTTCAGTTTATGTTGGATAATCTTTTAGTTCTTAGCATGTCTATGGCTAGGAGCTAAACTTTAATTAGGGCATTCCATTCGAATCACTTAAACCTCGTTTTATGATTTAATGCATGGTTTGGTTTCTTCTTTATATAGTTGAGATTTATTCAATAATTGCTTTGATTGATTAGTAATTAATTGATCACTAATTATCATCACATATATGATTTCTAATCGAGATCCGAAAGGAGATATTGTGAATATGCTATAGTTGAATAAACATAGGTTAAAATCGTGGACGAAAGTACCCCGATACTTGTGTAGTTTAATAGGTTATTGTTCTTAATCCTCCTTTGTGGTAAATCTTATCATCGAAAGATAGAAGGGTTCTCTATCTTTCGATGATAAGATTTACCACAAATGAGGATTAAGAACAATAACCTATTAAACTACACAAGTATCGGGGTACTTTCATCCACGATTTTAATCTATGATTATTCAACTATAGCATATTCACAATCTCCCCTTTCGGATCTCGATTAGAAATCATATATGTGATGATAATAGCAATCAAAGCAATTATTGAATAAATCTCAACTATATAAAGAAGAAACCAAGCCATGCATTAAATCATAAAACGAGGTTCAAGCGATTCTAATGGAAAGCCCTAATTAAAGTTTAGCTCCTAGCCATAGACATGCTAAGAACTAAAAGATTATCCAACATAAACTGAAAAATAAATGAAGTAAGAAACAAAATTACTCAAGAACAAGCCTCCAATCTTGAAGCTTTCAAGAACTATGTGTTGTGTAGAGTTAGGGATTGTGGACCCCTTAAAAAATCTGCCCTAAGGCCTTTTTATATCCTCCAAAAACGTTCTCAACTTTTCCCTCTTGGTCTTGGCCCATTCCCATTCGGATTGGTAAAACTCCGCTGGCCGCCACTACCGAGACCGGCGATGTGGCGCGAAACTCTGCAACTCGTCGATCTTTGGGCGCGACATTGCTACCGATAGAGTGGCACCACGGCGCCGCTCTGTCCTTCGTCCGGGGTGCCGACTTTTCGTCTCTTTTGGCTCTGAAACCTCTCCCCTCTTTTTGCTTCTTTTTGACAATGTGCCATTTTAAACCACTGTGACTCAAAAGAAATAAAATCTATACTAAAATAACACATATTTGTACAAAAATGAGCCAAAGACAAACTGAAAATGACTCAAAAGGTGTATATAAAATACGTCTAACAAACACCCTCAAACTTAACCTTTGCTCGCCCTCAAGTAAAGATCAGAAATAGAGAGAAAGACACGAAAGAAAAGAAAATAAAAGGACTCAAAGACACTGATCAATCTGCTGCTCAATTGCCACTAGAAAAGCATGAAGGTTAGTAGGATAATATGCAGGAATATATAGCATGGATTTTTAGCATTCTAAAACTTTTAAGTCAGATATTTCGCAAATTCAATTCAATCATTCTCAATGGACGTAAGAACACTTAACCTATGCATGTCAATATCAAAATTCTATGGCCTGTTTACTTGTTATTCTCCACTAATCATGGGTATACATATTAGAGATCTTCAGGACTTTTCAGGGTTGCAATGTAGGCTTAGGCAGGGTAGGTAAAAAAAAAGGCATTTAGGCTCAACTTACGTACCATAAGCTCTTTTTCTTTCAACTCTTCCCTTTTCTTTTGATTTCATCTTTAATCTCGTACCTATCTTTCCCCTCTTTTTGTTTAGAGAGAATGAGGTGCATTGTGAATAACAGACACCCCCAAACTTAAGCTTTTGCATTTTTTTTTCATTGGGGTGCATCAAATTTTTTTTACTTCTCTTTTAGTCCTTTTTCAACACTTTTCATTCCAAACATCTTAATTTTCCACTTATGGCACAATTATGGAATTATAGGGTGTCAAAGAAAAATCTTATTTTTGGCTCAAATGGGCTGACTAGGGATACAATTTTAATGTCAGAAATAGGCAATGAATGGTAAAAAAGGGCTAACAAAGAAATGTCTGAGTCATATCCCTAACACGTATATCCTAACTATTTCGCCTCAAATAACAAGTAAGCAGACACATAGGCTTAATCATTAACAAATGCACAAATTAAAATTGTAAGTGTAGTTTAATAGGTTATTGTTCTTAATCCTCCTTTGTGGTAAATCTTATCATCGAAAGATAGAAGGGTTCTGCATCGGGGTTGAGTGTTTATATATCCTAACCGGAATATAAAACGGCTTAGTTAACCTGCTATCTCAATATAGAAGAAGAACATTTATCATTGCATTAAAGATTAAAGCGAGCGGATAGTTGAGGAGATTGAAAGTCCTATTTCCACCATATCTGATTTAAGTAAAGTAATTTAATTAACTTTTATAATTATTTAGTAGTCATAGATACAAACAACCATCAAAATATCGATCACCAAATAGATACCATAGGATAGAAATTGGTAATTGAACACTAATCTCTGAGGATGATATTCGGTCTTACCCAGACTATATTACTTGTCACGATACGTGCACTTGCGTTAAGCGTTTGGATAAATCGCTAATAAATGTACAAACACTCTTAGAAATTTGGTAAGAGTCGGTGAGTTTTTCTTAGTGATGATGAAGAAGGAGATCAAGAACCAAAATCACAAGCAACATCTGACAGGTTCTTGGTACTTTGATTGTGAGCATTCATGCCACATGTGTAAAATCCGGAAAAAATAAAAATAATATATAGTTGTGGTTGAGTTAATAAATAAATAAATATATATATATATATATAAGAAAACAATGAATAAATTGCATGGGATAGAGTTAATGTTAAAGTTGGATAAATAGATAGATAAAATGAAAATAAAAAAACAAAAAAACAAAAGAATAACAAAAAAAAAAAAAAAAAAAAAAAACAAACATGCAGCATTGCTGCACGTCTTTGCTTCACCCTTCACCCCTTCCCCCCTTTTCATTTCCCTTCAATCTTTTGGTTTTTCACCTCCCATAGGTTATAGAAAACTCCTTCATTTATACATTGTATTTACACACAAACAAAGGACATAACATAAAGGTTAGAAAATCAGAAAAAAACAAGTGAACAAGAAGGAAAAAAAATCAAGAAAATATCGAGGAGGAAGGAGAAACATAAAATTAGGGAACACTCATGAGAAGCGACCACTTGTAGAACGAACCACAATCTTTTTCACACTTACAAGGTGAGTTTTCTCACTCAGAAATTCTTGGTAACATCCTTTATTTTTAGTTCAATACATGTTGGAATAAGAATTGAGTGTTGAAAAGAAATATTGAACTTTTGATGGTTTAGATAACTAGTTGCGTCATGAACTTTACGAACTGTTCTCACTGAGTTATAATTGTTAGAATTTGATGAAATTTGGAAGAATTGTACACCTCTCTAATATGATCATATAGAACCAAAAATGAGGTAAAATGGACATACGGTTTGAAAGTTATCATAGTTCAAAGTTCCTGCCTTAGATTTGGTCGAAATTCGGAAAGGCATAATTACGGACTGTTTTTATTGAGTTTTACTTATTAGAATTATATGAAAATTTACATGGATGTAAATCTCTCTGTTACGGACAGATGTATATAAAGATTTATTAAAACGGACTTACGAGTTGAGAGTTATTGTAGTTTGAAGTTGCTGCCTCGGATTCGTCGGAATCCAGAAGGGCAGGACGTTGAAACGTAAAACTGTACTAATCTGTGGGGAATATGAAAATTGTTGATAAATGAAAGTTCTAGATCTATTTGTTGTGGACATTTTGAGACCTTACGGGGGTCTATCTGACTTACGGATTGAGAGTTATCGCTGTTTAAAGTTTCTGCCTCGGATCTATCGATATCCAGAAAGGGCAGCGAACAAAAGTGTAAAACTGTACCAAATGGTACATAATATGAAAGAATGGTTCACATGGAGACGTGTAGCTCTCTGTTCTCGTCGTTTTGAGAATTTATAGGGATTGAACGGGTTTACAGATTAGGAGTTATGACTATTATAAGATTGGGTGCTGTTTAATAAAAATTCTGCCGAAACAAATTTCATGTGGCTGTTTTGAGGATAAATTTGTGTTAGTTACCCAAAGTAGTTTTAAATGAAATTTGGTACAGTGAAAGATCCCCGTCTTACCTTAGTTTCCGCTTGAGAAACACCTTAGTTGGAGTTATGGTTAAAAGTTATAATCGTTACAAGTATGAATGAGAATGTTAGAAAAGAGAATAGTATTTATTTGATCTTCTGAAAAATATGAAAAGTGAATACGTGTTCACATAAATATATAAATATATAATGGATCGGGTTGCACGCCGCAACAAAACGTAAAGTGAATACGCGTTCACAAATACGTAAACATAATGGATCGGGTTGCACGCCGCAACAAAACGTAAAGTGAATATATGTTCACAAATACGTAAATATAATGGATCGGGTTGCACGCCGCAACAAAACGTAAAGTGAATACACATTCACAAATACGTAAACATAATGGATCGGGTTGCACGCCGCAACAAAACGTAAAGTGAATACGTGTTCACAAATACGTAAATATAATGGATCGGGTTGCACGCCGCAACAAATATGAAAGATGAACACATGTTCACCTATATATAAATGTAATAAACATGTGGAAATGCAGGGGAATGTCTTAACGTATAATACGAGATAAAATGAAGTGTTAGTTAAACCAAGAATTTCCTATGAGGAGTTGTTGCATATTTAAAGATGTTGTAACCTGATATGTTTTTGCAATATGCTTATTACGTTATAATGTGATTGCACTTGGAATATTGTGGTGTTACTTTGAATTGCGAGGTAGGTTCTCACCAAATTTCAGATGGTAGATGACTCTTTATTTAACATGTTTCGGAAAGGGTGATAGAGGAAAGGCTCCACGTCAAGGCTAGCGATCGTCCATGACCTCTTTTCATACCAAGTCCATTGTTTCGCTTGGTACTCGTCGAGTTCGTAATGTCGTTCAATGTCTCGATATGCGTGTGGAATGATCTCCCTTCCAACTTAGAATAATCTTTGTCAGTATGTCTATGTAGAAACAATATTTGCACGAGCATGGGCTCGCGTTATGTTTTTTTCATATAAAGTCATAAACATATTTCTTTATTGTTATTTTTATTAATCGCTCCGTATTTGAATATAAGTTCAAATTTCTAAATAAAGAGAATTAAATGGTGCTCCTGGTGGAAAATAATTGTCCAGGTGCCATCACGCCCTAAGTAAAGACTTAGGAAAAATCGGGGCGTGACAACATGACAAGTACGAAAGGCTTTATGAAGAACTAGAGTCATTCAATAGAGGTCACGTGACTTTTGGAGGTGGGAGTAAGATCAAGATTATTTGAAAATGAACGCTGAATGTTCCTGATATACCAACTTTGAAGAATGTACTTCATGTTGATGGCTTAGTTGCTAACCTTCTTGAAGATTTGTATACAAGCTTGTGAAGTTGGCTTTGACTTTACCAGTAGCAACTGCAATTGATGAGAGAACTTTTTCAGGGATGAAATATGTGAAGGATGAACTAAGAAACAAAATGGCGAACCAGTGACTTAATGGTTACTTGGTTACTTTTGTTGAGAAAGATGTATTTGGTACAATTGCTCATCGAGATATTATCAATCGGTTTCAAGGAATGAGAGTCAGAAGAATGCAAATAGATTTGAAGTTATTTGAGTGACTTATATTTTGATTATGTAATACGCATCTTTTAATAGACGTTTATCATTATTGTTAGTATTGAACATTTTTTTTAATATAGTAGTATTAATATTGAATGGTTGAATGAATCCCCTGTTTTTGAATCTCGGGTCCGTCCGTGATTCCTAGTTTTATTATATATATTGATTTAGTAAGACGTCATTTGAGCGAAATAAAAAGTTTTGACAATTTTTGGATTTCTTTTTTAGATTAAGGAAAATTTTGTGAAACTGAAATATATATAAATATTTTTAAATCTATTTTCTCTAGAATTTATAATGGTCGTTATGTTAAAGATCCTGAAGTGCTGTATTACAAACGAAAAAAAAAAAGCATTTCTGAAAAACATTGTTGGAAAATTTCTTTAAATATTTGCCAAACAATATTACTCCATAAGAACTTTGCAAAATCTGGCCGTCATTTGTATGCGTCTAATTTGATCTTATCGATTGAAGCAGTTCTGTGACTTCTGTCTGTTCCATTCAAGCAGTTCTAAATTGAGTCATTAGCACTTTTGTCCCTATTTTGTGCTGGTCGATTTTGCCCCTCAAGATAATTATTTTTTACGGGAATAAGTTTATATTTTCGCATCATAATATCTCATTCTCTTAAATGAATTATGCCCGGTTAGGTAGGAATGTAAATGGATCGAGGCAGGACAAGCCTTGACCCGCCATTTCCTGACCCGTTTAATATTTTTTCAAAAATTTGTTCTGCCATACCTCGCTCTGTTACGCCCTGCCCATTTTAAGTGTTACTTTGTTTTTATTCCTTGTTCTATTTTATTCTTTAACCTTTTCTTTTCTTCCAAGTTAGTATCTCTTACACAGTTCAAATTACATGATTTTTCATCAAAATTCTAATAAAACCAACCAAAACTAATTTAATCAGTGAGGCTAGGAGTCTTATGACTTTGAATTCGAGTATTATCACATATATAAAACTAATGTGATTCCTTATGACTACATTAAAAAATGTCAACGTTTTTTTTTATATATTCTTACAAAAACTCAAAAATGGGAATTACATATATCAAACTCAAAATTAAAGAAATCTAATTGAAATAATCAGAGCTTACGTTCATTATAAGAATGACAACTGAACAAAATTTAGATTGATAACTAACAACTGAACAAAATTTTAAGAAAAATATGTACTCATACCGTACTATTTGACAAAGGACCAAAAACAAAATTGACAAAAGACGAAAAACAAATATAAAACAAACTTAGAAGAGTTTTAATAGTGAGATGATTCAGTTAAACCCAAAAAGTGGTAAAAATTTCATGTATGTGGTAATTGTAGCTAGTACATATGACGGGGGATTTTTTTTTACAAATGGACTGGACTGACCTACCACCTGCCTGTAACACCACCGTAAAATGAGTATAAATTTTCGCCTACGATAATGCCCGGCAGTTAGTAACTACGCTTGCCAACTCAATCCGTCCTTCAAGTTCACTCAACATCAAGTGCACTTAAGCTTTGCGGAAGAGTTTAAACACCTTGACACTTAGAATATATACTTTGGAAATGAAAGAACAACACACAAAACGTTTACGGGCAACAATCGGCCAACCTTTGTTTTATTTCACACTCAAACAAGTACAAATGACACTTTTATGTTTTTTACACTTGGCTTAGTCGAAGGGACAAAACTCGACTAACACACAAAGGAATCCCAACTCGGACTCCCATTGGAAGACTCAACTAGACTCACTCTCTATTGAACCTTACCAATTTTCTCTCAAGTTTGGATTGTATCCCCTTTTGTAATACAATCTCGTTTTGGATACCTAAACTAGACTAACTCCTAGTCTATTTATAGTAAAGGGGAGGGGCAACACAATGCTTACAAAGGGGAACACTAAATCAACATACAACCCACTAACACACTACACACAAATGTGCAAGTCTTTGTCTTCTACATGTTGTTGCTTTGGCCCTAAGGAAAGGGAAGACACCTCCACGCGTCTTTCTTCATTTTCTCTCATTTGTACACCTCATGGTCTTGACTTGGTCATCTCCACAAGTTCCTAGCCCTTAACTCAGCTCCACTTGCACACAACCAACCATTTACCACACGTTTTGTACATTTCGTTTTACCTCAACCCGGTTTCAGTAAAATTTGTCCACAAACAACTACAACGGTCATATTGACTTGGTCTTAGTTTGGTAGGGTCCCACAAGCATTGCGGGATACTCCCAAACAACCCGCACATACTCCCATGTAATGATTTGACCCATAATCAACCTTGAACCCGAACCTGCAGCAACCTTCCGAGAAACTAGGATTGACTTGGTCTTTGGAGACTTGTTCAAGCTCAACCCGTCTTCAATGGACCAGACCACTTTGTATGTGTCTTGGAACATCTCTCATGTCTTAAGGAACCACCCGCACACACCCGATCAAGCCCCTTAATTATAAGACCTAACTTTGTGCCTTGGACTTTATCAACTTGCCTCTTTGTGCCCTATGTGTGTATGACTTGATCAAATATTTTTACCACACCTCCTCGTGCTAACACTCTGCCTTAAGTCTTCATACATGTATTGGAACACTTCTCTCATGTTCCGCACACTCACACGAACTTTGGCCACAACCGCAAGCAACAAATACACGTTCCTCTTTCTCGGACTTTGGCTAACCATTTGGACCTTGTGAACTCTTTGACCGTCCTTCAACACTTAGTCAAATTCTCTTACATTTCTCATGTCATTGCATCCCGCATGTCTTGTTATGTATGCTCCACATCTCTTTTGCTAACTCGCATGATCTCCTCACCACACGATCCTCACTCAAGAACATTCCCTCACTCGGAAGCCTTGCCTTTCACCACAACATTGTTTCCACTCCAATGCCTAACTCCCATTGGTTCGAATGTCAAGGTACAATGTACTAATCCTTGACATTGTGTCACGCGGCCAAATTTTCCTAACTCATACACTTTGCCATTCGTTTTGCTCCTGTCCCACAATGAGCAAAACTACAGGTGTAACACTGTCTGTCCTATTTAAAATACCTACTGTATTGGACCTTCGACCAGGCATTCTACCTTTGTCGAATCGGAACCAACACCACTGCATTGCGCTCGAACAGTTGAGCGGCCGCCGGCCAGCAACTTCCGTGCACAGATATAGATTCATTCTTCGTACCTGGTCCAGCCTCAAAACCCTTCGCGGGTTGGTAAGAAGTCAGTCTTGTTTGGTTTGGTAAGACGGAATTGGACAAAGAAAAGAGAGTGCTCGACCGGAACAACGGCCAACAAAGACCGTAATTACATAGATAACTGCTCCTCCCCCTCTCCTTAAGGCTTTAAGGCGAACCGTATGGCGGCTGGAAAGAAAGACGACCTCACCTTCTCTGGTGTTCGCTTGGCGAATAAAGTGGGTCACCCTCTTTTTGAGCAATTTGAGTATCCCCCGTTGACCTTATTCCAATCGTCGTGTAAGCCCTATACAGAGAATAGACTGGTTCGCTTAAAGAGAATCTTTTCTATGATCAGGTCCAAATCATGTTGTACATGAGCAGGCTCCGTAAGATCCAGTATAAGCGAACTAGATAAAACGGAATATTGATTCCTTAAGTTTTGCCCTGCCTCATTTAGTTGTTCTCATGTCCTGTCCCGATTGACATCCCTACTGTTAGGTATAAGTCGATTTTGGCGGGCAAAAATTAAAAACCAACCATTTGAAGGGTAGATATTAAAGAAAAGCCCATTTGAAGGGGGAAACTGTGCAATTTCTTCGTTCTAGTAATTAAAATGAAGCCTAGATATTGATTTTCGTTCTTGATCAAGCTATTGTTCATAAGGCCCAAAATAATAAGAGACGGAGCACAAATTTTAATTTGGATCTAATTGTTCCAAGTTAAGTAGGTTTGCACTAAAATAAAAAAAAAAAGGGAAAAGGACATGGTGTGACTATGAGTAAAATGTCATGGCCTCTCTATTCCCCTTCCTATTCCAGTTCCACAAATTTCACTTTTCCTTTTTCCCTCGGCTCCCGTTGCAGATGGTTGCTCTTTTCTAGTTATACTTATCAGATTCTTAAGCATCTTCTCCTCTCAAATATCTTGAACCAAACACAGTCTCTTTAAGTATTAGTTAATTAGGTGTGCAGATAGCCCATTAACCACTGTATCCTTGCACTATGCTTTAGCTGGAGTCATTCTTCGCAACCTACTTTTTACATATTGTTGTTTTATGCAAACACTTCGTGGGTTTCAAGCCAATTCATGAATATATGTGGAGGTTAATATGTTGCACCAGAAAGCCAATAAGACTAAGCATTTGTATTTGAACTTGTGCACAGATTAGACACATTTCACTTCGTCACAATTCATTTTAAATTCGCTCTTATCCTTCGCTGCTCCGGCGAGGAGCTTCGAGCTCCGATGAACCGGAGCAGCCAACTAACAGACCCCACCTCGCTTCCATATTCTCCATTGTCTCCAACGACGCCGGAAAGACGAACCCCACTTCTCCGATGTAGCCACCACCAACACCAACAATCACAACACCCCAACGCCATTGTTTCCTTTTCTCTTCTTCGCATAATTTTTCTTTGGATAAGTTACCGATCTGAAAACGTTGTCTGCGTATAAAGTTGATGTTGAATCTTCGTCCGCATTTCTTTTTCTGTGGTTCTGAAATCATCATATCTATGATTGTTTGGTACAGATGTGTCCGGAAAAAAAATCGGCGGTCTTCATTTTTTCAGATAATCCTTACATGCGTATAAATAGTGTATAATATGTGTATAATATGTGTATCATTAGCGTGTATACATTATACACTGATTATATATTTATTATATATTATATATTATTATACCCAAATTATACAACAATGATACATTTTTCCTACATATACTCTATGATACATATTCTGTCTTGAACCGAGGCGGCATTCTCTGCACCTATCTAGGTGGAGGTAAGACACTGTCTGTCTCTACTCACACAATGTGAGATTTTCACTGGGAATGTTGTTGTTGTTGTATACTATATGATACATATTCTATACATCAATGATACATTTTCTATACATAAAAAATATTGATACATATTCTATATAATAATGATACAATTTTCTACACACATACTGTAGGGATACATATTCTATACATCAATGATTGCTATTTATATACATATACAATATTGATACATATTCTATACAACAATGATATAATTTTATACTCATATTGTAACGATACATATTATATACATCAATGATATATTTTTATACATATACAATAATGATACATATTCTATACTACAAAGATATAATTTTTATACGTATGTTGAGGAAAACAAGAGATAGAGAGATTGTGTGGTAAGATGATGTAAGAGATTAAGGTTTTGGGTTTGGGAGGTTTGAGTTGTACAAAAAGAGTATCATTAATAAACTATTACATTATCAGAGAATGTTCAAATTTTCAAATGTTTAGTTTATAAACACTTTTACCACGCTTCCATCTAATATGCAATAAAAAATATTAAAGAAATTAACAAATAGAGCTTAAGCTTTATTTTGATATTTTTATATCATATTTAGCAAATTATAAAACTAATTACGAAAAAAATGAGTCATATTTTAGATACATATACTTTTATTTTCATTTGCAAAAGAGAAAAAGTTATTAAATATATTTTCTATTAATTTTAATTTTAATAAATAAGCTAGTGACTTTAGTATGTTCTTATATTATTTTCTGTTGTAATCTAATTATATAATTATTTTTTATATATTTTATTAATCTAAAACATTTATTTATTCATTTTTGTATTATATTTTTATTTTACAAAAGGAAGAGCAAGACAAAAATAAATAAAGAACAAAAAATGAAGAAGATAAACTAAACAAAAAGGAAATTAAAATGAAGAGAAAATAAGCAAAATAACAAAAAACAGAGACAACTAAGATATTGATGGGGAAAAAAACGGTTGTCAAAAACCTTTAAAAGGAGACTACGAAATAGATTGTGATTAGTTTAGAGCTACAAAATAGATTGTGATTAGTTTAAGGCTACAAAATAGATTTTGGGGAAACTTGGGCCATTAAATGTCAAAAGTTTCACCTTAATTGTGTCTTTATAGTTTAAATCCCCAAAGAAAAAAGAGAAAGTGGCATGGTATGACATGTGTGTCCAAAAGAACTAATTTTTAATCATATGACATCCCTTAACACATAGCATGATCAATTCTTATGTGAAGGTTGAGGATTCAAACATTGAAATCCGAGAAGTGTTTAAATCGAATTTGTGTTGTTGCAATGGTTTTGAAGCATATTTGGGAAATCTGAAATTTTAGCTCATTTGGAGAACATTTGATGTGGTTTGGGTCGCATTTTGATGATTGTGGTGGTCTTATATTCGTGTATATATTTCTCTATGTATATGTATATTAATATATATTCATGAAAATCTATGTGGTCTACATCGATATATATGATATAACATGTTGTAAGTGTTGTCTATTATAAGTGTAACGGTGATGTAAATGGGTATAAACAGATATATATATATATATATATACATGCTAAAACATCAAGTTCGTAAACATTACCCAAATCAGCAACTAAAATATCTTCTAAAAAATCATGGATAACAAATAGATTTTACAATCTTTATGAATCCTCCGATTCGCCTTTTCAATAATAAATTTAAGAATTTTTGAGCTTGATCTTGAACTTGGTGAATTTGATCTTGATTTGTACTTGAATTCAAAGGCTTTTGAGCTTGATCTTGAATTTGGTGGTCTTGATCTAGACTTGTACTTGGATTCAAGGGCTTTTGAGCTTGATGTTGAATCTTAGTCTTGATCTCTAGAACGTATAGATAAATCCTTGAGTGCTTGAATGCTTGTAGAGAAATCTGCGACTTTTGATCTACGAGCTTTCTCAGTCTTATTAGAAATTTTGGTCCTTTTTTGAATTATGAGACCTCTATTTATAGTTGTAGGATGGAGGAGTTATGATAAGGACAGACTCTTTTTGGCCAATCAGATATAAGTTGACATGACGATATTTGATTGGTCGACCATGTCACCTGTACATAGAGGGAGAAAAGTTAATCCATGAAATTATTGTAACGCCCCGAACCATAACCTGGGCGAAACACGACACTCGGTGCCAGACTACATGTGACCAAGTGAACCATACGACTTGCTAAATCAACACGGGTTTCAAAGGCATTCAATAATACTTATTTAAAACATGTAAACTGAATATTGAAATATAGTCTGAAAATGCATTGCGAAAATATCTGAAAACATAGTAAGCCTGAAAATCAATACTGACATGACTGACATGAAATGTTAAACTAGTCTAGTCTATGAAACTCCTGAAACACGAGTCTGACTACAAAAATGTTTTACCAGGACAAGATCATGACCTACGTTAACTGTAAGCAATATCATGAAAATAAATAAACTGACACCCCAAATGAAACGAGACTCATCAATAGCTGATATAGGTAAAATCCTAACATGTTGATCCTTCATCCTGAAACTCAGTAGATGCATCGAAGTGCAGGCCCTAGGCAAAAAGGACGTAAGTACATTTGAATTGTATTGTATGTAAAGCAACTGAAAGAATAAGCAGACATATAAAATAAAAGGAACATGAAACTGAAATTGAATAATGAATATGATCTGACATGAGTATAATAAACATGTGTAAAATTTGCATAACTATATATATGTATATCTGTAAATCTGTATATTTGTGGGGAGAACATTAACAGAATCGACATGTAATCACCCACGTGTGAATGTGACGTCTGATCTCTGCCCAATCAGCTTAAGCCATCTCGTATCTTGCCGGAGTACGAGACATGAACATGACATGATGGATTCAATAATGCCACAAAAGGGAACATGAAGGTATCGTCCTAACTGGGCGGAGCGATCCTTATCATACACAGAAAAATGTAGTTTCATGCAATTAAGTCTTCTCGGTAATATGTGCAACTCCCAAAATATGTACTTGAATATAGTTGGCTTGTAAGCCCATGAATTTTAATAAAATAACTTGTAAAACATGATTCATGATTATCATTTAACATGTAAATTAATATATAATACAACTTGTGTAGAACATGAAAACATGTATAATTTCATATAATTGAGTAGTAACGATTCATGACTTGTATTTAATAACTCATGGAATTTAAAATATGTGTTCATTGATTACAGACAGGTTCATGACAATTGTAATGACCTATCATGAATACAATTGATGTATTGTAATAGAGACATGACATATAATCTTACATGTAGTTAGGGTTATCATGCTAATAGAATAAAATCCTAAACTTATGAAAATTCGTGTTTCATGGATTAGCGAGAGGTGGAGAAGAACATGAATATTTTCGTACGTGGATAAAATCTCTACATATCTTAGTCGCTCCAAAACTTGAAGAAAAGGTTGAACTTTTGAAGAAGAAACACAAAACTTTGAACTTGAAATATTGAGAAGAGTTTTCACCAATTTTCGTAGCTACTGTTCATAGCTCAAACCACACTACTACAGACCTCCAAATCTGATCTCCACCATTCACATTTAAAACATATGTGTTGTGACCATTTATTTAAAATATGGACTCTATCCAACAGTTAGATTATGAGAAAATGCCAATAGAAGCTGGCTGGTCGGAGGGAAAATCTACAGCAAAATTATTACTTACATGAACGAGGACTAAATCACTTACATGAACTGAATTACTGGAATATTCTATCTTAATGACTTAACTTTGAGCCTACTATCAGTCTTATAGAAAAACCCTTTTTGATAACTCTCATAGACTATTCTTCTAGAGTTTACTCTCTAACTGCCTTAGCTGATTTCTTCTTCAACTGCCACTGTACTACATATTTATCTTAAACTCTTTCGGTTCTAACATGTATTCGGTATATTCAAACTGATACTCACTCATCAATCTTAACCTAACTAAGGAAATCAAACCATACCTCTGCTAGCTCTGCTGAAATTGTTAATTCACTGTATCTACTCAAAACTTACTTACTATTCTCTACTAACGACATGTTAACATCATGTTCTCTGGTTCTGTCTTGAATACTAAAGTGATCCATAAGATTATTTCTAATTTCTCTTATCATCCGACCCAGTTCTTCGATCATATACTATCTTTTCTGAGCTATAAACATGGATCAAACTTAGGGCAATTACATTTTTCTTAAATGAAAGGTTGAAATATTTAACCTCAACTTTCTATACACCTTAAGGTCATGTCAAATTATACATACATGGGATATACACAAAAATCAGATAACCTTAGAGGGAACTATCACATCTTATCATCTTATAGTAATATCTACTTCTTGTAGTAACTTACTAAAGTCATACTCTCTTGTTCTGATCTGAATAAACTTAAATAATTTAAAATGATCCCCAGAAATTCAATATCATCTGCTCATGGTTGTCATGTCATACACAATCTCTTCTTAGTCACGTGCATGTGTCATACGACAAAATATACAACTTTGAAAACTCGAGACATTCTAGAATCACATGTGATTTGCTCTTAGGTTATTTTATGTTCAAAACTATTGTGGGAAGTTTATGCTACTACGACTAACTTCATAATGTGTTGCCCTGTAAAGTCTTAAATCTGAGCTATCATCCTCACACTTGTACCTCCATGGTCCAAAAATCTAAATAAACTTATTCTATAAGTTATAGAACATACATATACTATCATACATAAACTTGTCCTTAAAATGGTATTATCACCTGATAAATACATCATATGCCATTGACGAGTCTTGGGTCTTAACTCGAACTTGAAAAATGCGAAGATCTCGCTATAGTCATTGTCAATTACACATTCTATTAGCACCCATATGCATCACTATATACTAACAAGTCATAAGAATCACGATACACTGAAAATTAGAAATGTGATAACTACATAATTGAACACTGGTGTACTAAATAATCATAATCTTCCTAAAATCTTCATCTTGGTTCTATTATGTTCCCATCGTACAGGTCAAACCTTAGCCCAAAGGTATGAGGTGTTACAACCATAACCCGCCCAACCCGTTCAAATTTGGGCGGGAAATTGACTCGCCCATTTGTTAGTTCAACTCATTTCAACCCATCAAAATTTGGGCTGATTTCTAGCCAAATTGATCCATGTGAAATCTATCAAATTATGTTCAAAAAGATTGAATTTTTATTTGATATGTTATATATAGCCATAATAAGAAAATAATAATAATTTATAAGGTACTAAAAAATTATAAAAAAAACAAATAACACAATTAAAGCTTAATCAGAATTGAGCGGTTGGGTTGGATTTTGACCCTCTTGTTAGCCCATTTCAACAAAATCCATTTTATTTAGGTAACATTTGAGCGGGTCAATAACATGTCTATTTATTAACTCAATCCATTTTGATCTACCCAAATTCAGCCCAACCCGTCCATTTAACACCCCTATCTGTACACATGACACATTTTTATTGGTCTTTGATTTGACTAGGCATGTTGCATCATTTTGACACGTGGCCTGATCCTATTGGCTCATTCGTTTGATTTGTCGTGACACCAATTTGGACCTCTAGAATAAGATGACATTTAGGGCTTGACAAAGTGGGCTCGTCATTTGTAGCCAATTGAATAGACTAGCCCAATAAAATTAGACTATTAATTAAATTCCTATTTGTTGTACTTAAATAATTAATTAATTATATTAGCCCACAATTTATTTGATCTAGTATATCTTGAGTTTAATATAATCCAAATAATTTTACTAATTTGAATCCAATAAAATTTGTGTTCTTACAGTTATATCATATTAGAGTTTAACTCACAAACTTTAGGACGAAATGCTTTGTGCTTTTTGATGTCCAACATTTTTAAAAGTTCACAATATTCTAAATCTTCTTGTAAAATGGATGTTACATATAGATAAAAGGAGATTCAAACAAGTTTATGTGTATGATACCATTCTAAAAAAGCTTAGAGACGTAGAATGTTGTATTAGAAGGATAAATGTTTATGCTACTTAGAGGCATCAGAGCATTTTTGAAAAACATATTTTCTTAAAAATCAAGCTTAAAAATTACGAATTTTTCTAATGAAAGTAGGGAAAACTGAAGAACTATCTACCACTGAGACATTAAAAGGACACATGCAGACAATGAAGAGAAGAGAAGAAGAAGAAGATGAACAGTACTTGAGAGGAAGAGTCTAGAAGACGTCTTAGACAGAGAGAGGAAAAGATAGAAAGAGAAAGAGAATTATTATTATGACCTTCTGTCGATTACATCAGTGATGTTTGTTCTATTATACACATGAGAAGTGCCTCAGAATACATAACCTAATGGCCCATTTACTGGACTTATACAATTTACAATATGGCCCATTACACATTAATAGTATAGCCTATTTTTCCTTCTTAACATACCCCCTCAAGCTGACTACTGGAAGATATTCAGGAGTCCAAGCTTGGAACAAAGATGTTGATGCTGCATTCTGTTCAGTCCTTTTGTGAGTAAATCCGCTGGCTGGTTTGTTGTGTGTATGTATTCAGTCTTTACTATACCTTTCTGAATCTTGTCCCTGATAAAGTGCAAATCAATCTCTATGTGTTTTGTCCTCTCATGAAAATGGATTCTTGCAATTTGGATTCTTTGATTTCTTGTCGGTGAAGATGGTTCTTTGGATCATCGGCCCGAACTCCTATATCCTTGTGGACCAAGAACCCGGACTAGTGCGCCTTTGTACTTGCGAGCTTCATATTACGATTCTCGAACTTCTTGAGATAGTGCTCTGTTTTTTTGATTTCCAAGATATGAGAGAGTTGCCCAATTTAATTGCATAACACAGAATCGACTTTTTGTGTGAGGACAAGCGGCCCGATCTGCGTCGCGATGGTATCGATGTTTCTGCTTGTTCTTTGGACATCAGGATACCTTGTCCAGGTTGATTCTTGATGTACTTCACTATTCTTAGTGCTGCATTGAGATGAGATTTCTTTGGTTGCTGCAGAAATTGACTGAGCATCTGCACACTATAAGAGATATCTGGTCTAGTGGTGGTTAGGTATAACAATTTTCCTATAAGTCTTTGATACAAGTTAATATCTTCTATGAGTTCATCCTCTATTATTGCCTTACTGTTATCTGCTGCTTGTTTATTCTGCACAAAACTGTCATACTCTTTTGTAGTTAATTTCATGTTGCAATCTATAGGTGTGTTAAAGGGCTTGGCAGCAGAAAGTCCTGATTCGGCTATAAGTTCTAAAGCATATTTTCTTTGATGCATTAGGATTCCTTTGTTAGACCTTACAAACTCTATCCCTAGAAAGTACCTTATTTCCCCTAAATCTTTCATTTTAAAGACTTGTTGTAGAGACTGCTTAGTCCCTGTTATCAGTTCTAAGTTGTTACCTGTAATAAGAATATCATCTACATACACTAGGACAAGTACCATTCCTTTATCAGTCTGTTTTATAAACAGAGAATGATCATATTCAGATTGCCTAAACCTCATATGTCTTAGGGCTTCTGTGAGTTTAAAATTCCATTGCCTAGGAGCTTGTTTTAGACCATATAAGGACTTGATTAGCCTACATACCTGATTACCCCCCTGGCTAATGAATCCTTGTGGTAGTTCCATGTATATCTCATCATGTAGATCACCTTGTAAGGCGTTATAGGCGTCCATTTGATGTATTTCCCAATTTACAGGCGGTAAGGATACTATAGATCTTACAGTTACCATTTTGACCACAGGGGAAAAAGTCTCATGATAATCTATCCCCTCTGTCTGACTATACCCTTTAGCAACAAGTCTTGCCTTAAGTCTTTCAATCTCTCATGTATCCTTATATTTAATTTTATATACCCATTTACATCCTATGGGACTCTTATTCTTAGGTAGGGTAGTAACTTCCCATGTGTGATTATCCTGTAAAGCCTTAATTTCAGATTGCATTGCTTCAACCCACCTAGGATTTCTAGAAGCTTCCTTATAATTTTTTGGTTCTGTTACATCTGAAAAAGCAGTAAGGAAAGTTCTGTACTTAGTAGTTATATTGTCATAAGAGATATAGTGAGCTATAGAGTAAGGAATGGTGGTGTTACTAGCCCCTCCTGTGACAAAGTCTTTCATCCATATAGGGGGTTGTTTTGCCCTGGTAGACCTTCTCACATCTGTTATGTTGCTAGACTCAGTGGAGATCTGATTCTGAGTGGGTTGTACTTCTTGAGTTGTCTTATATGTTTCATCCCTTTCCTTATCATCTGTATTGTCATTACTGTTATTATCCTGAGATAGAGGAGTATCTGTAGTTTCTGTAGTAGGTATGTATGGATTAGTAGTGGAAGAAAAAATGTCCTCACCCTGTGAACTTTGAAACACTGATTTCTCTGAGGTATCAGTTTTAAAGGGAAACTTATTTTCTCTGAAGCTTACATCTCTATTTACTAAGAACACTTTAGCTTCTAAGTCATATAGGATATAACCCTTTTGTGTTTCTGAATATCCCATGAGAGCACAACATCTAGTTCTAGATAGTAGTT
Source organism: Przewalskia tangutica (assembly GCA_029844215.1). Lineage (NCBI taxonomy): Eukaryota > Viridiplantae > Streptophyta > Magnoliopsida > Solanales > Solanaceae > Przewalskia > Przewalskia tangutica. The sequence goes on along the minus strand of CM056732.1, from coordinate 12,026,627 downwards.
TATCACTTACAGACAAGTTATTGGCAAAGCAAAGGCACCCTAAAATTCTTAAATGATGGATAGAAGGTTTCCTTTTGTATAGCATTTCATAAGGAGTTTTCCTAGTGACTGAGGAAGGCAATCTGTTAATTATATAAACAGCTGCTTGAATGCACATCCCCCAGAATTTAAGAGGAATATGACCCTGAAATCTTATAGCTCTAGTTACCTCAAGAATATGTCTATGCTTTCTTTCAGCTATACCATTTTGTTGTGGTGTATAAGCACAAGATTTTTGATGTATTATGCCTGATTTAAGGAATATAGCAGTACATACTTCATTTACAAATTCAGTTCCATTATCAGTCCTTACTATCTTAACTGTTCTGTTAAACTGAGTTTGTACATATACCAAGAACTGTTGTAGAACAATGCATACATCAGATTTAAGACTAAGTAGATACACCCAAGTCATTCTAGTAAAATCATCTACAATTGTAAGAAAATACCTATTTCCATTATGAGTTTGAACTTTGTAAGGGCCCCATACATCCATGTGAACCAAATTAAAAGCAGCAGTACTTCTATTGTTGCTTAATGGGAAAGGTAACCTGCATTGCTTAGCACAGGGACAGATATCACAGTTTCTTATTATTCTGGTTATAGTACCAGGGTTAGCTCTAATCAACCTACTCAATATATTGCTAGAAGTGTGTCCAAATCTTTTATGCCAAGTATCTATCTCTTCCTCAGTAAGTGTTTCATCACTAGTTCTATTTACATTCAAGCCTACTTTCTCTTGCCTGTCTAACAGTTGTGAAGAGGCATGATTTATTAGTACATAGAGTCCATCTTGTAGTCTACCAATCTCCTTCACCTTCCCATTGTAAAGATCCTGAAATACACAGAAGTCAGGATAGAAAATAGCAGCACACTGCAATTCTTTTGTTAGTTGAGAAACAGATATCAAATTAAATTTAAACTGTGGTATAAAGAAGACATTCTGTAGTGTGCTTACATCGGATATACTATGGAACGATTGTGTCACACTAACTAAGTCTCCATTTGGTAGGTGTACTTTCTTAGACTCAATGTGATTTTCTAATATAGTTTCTTTATTAATCAGATTGATATCAGATGCCATGTGATTGGTTGCCCCAGTGTCTATTATCCACTGTTTTATTATTCCTTTTCCTAATAAAGCTTTATGTTTAGATATACCTGTAGTTGCTGCATTTGAAACATGGTGTGAACCCCTGTTTTGTGTAGTTTCTGCCTGGTCTATCCTGAGATTAAGCAGCTTCACAATCTACTCATATTGGTTTCTGGAAAAAACAGCTTCTCTGTCAGGATCAGAGCAGGCATTTTCTGTGTCATCAGTTACTTTACTCCTTTTTGATTCAAAAGCCCCATATGCAGCATGCTCTTTTCTCTTGGATTTAAACCCAGGTGGGTATCCAACTACCTTGTAGCAGAATTCTTTAGTATGCCCTCTCATCTTACACACATCACAGAAAAGATTTGAGGATTTTTTGTATTTCTGTGTTCCTGAACCCTCCTTAGAGAATAGAACAGTAGGATCATGGGACATGTTCTGCTTAACTCCACTGGGGCCAGCTCCCAACAGCCCAGCAGATCTTATAGTTACAGCCTTTTGACTTTCATCACTAGTAATCATAGAATAAGCTCTATTGACAGTGGGCAGAGATGACATAAGGAGTATTTGACTTCTAGCTTGCCCATAATTCTCATTCAGTCCCATCAGAAATTGGTAAAGTTTCTGTCTCTCAAGATATTCAGTAAATTCTCTGGACTTAGGGCATCCACAGTTGGGTGGGGGGACTAAGGACTGAGATTCAACCCATAGGCTTTTTAACCTAGAATAGTATTCAGAAACAGATGAATTCCCTTGAGATATGGTAGCAATCTCTCTATGTAGATCGTAGGTTCTCGACCCATCTACTTTGTCGAACCTCTCTCTTAAGTCCTCCCATACTTCAAATGCAGATTCAGCATATAGTAGTCCACTTAGTAGGTCTTTTGAAACAGAGTTCATAAGCCATGCTTGAACTATAGCATTGACCCTATCCCACTGGTCTCCTAGATCTTCTCCAAACTGATCCTTTTGGTGTTTCCCATTAACAAACCCCATTTTATTTCTTCCAAGTAGAGCTATTCTCATCGATTTGCTCCATACAGTATAGTTTTCCGATCCCAAAAGTTGAAAAGAGATCAAGGAGGCACCACTCACGTCAGAGGGTTGAAGAAATAGGGGATGATTGTGATCTATATGGCTTCTTTCACCAGATGTCCTAGAAGTACTGTTTTCCATTGTCTCTTGACTTAAATCAGTACCCATTAGTCTTTGAACAGAGAAGAAGAAAAGTTCTTCTAGACTGATCTTACAGATATTTTACCCTAATTTTTCCAAGAAGCTAGAAGATGTTCGAGAATATTGATTACAGGGGGACAAGAATCAATACTTTGAGAATTAATTGCAAGACAAGAAAGGAAAGAACCCATTACAGGAAACTAGGTCAGAAAAGGAGGTACACGAAGCAAAGAACCATAACTCGATAGATCAAAATCGAACTGGTCTTGCCTTAGTATAAGTCAACAAGAATGTTTTTAACCTAGTTTAGTCAAGAATCATACCAGATGCGGAGAAGAAGGGCGTCAGCACAACGAACTAGGTCAGAGACTTAGTTGAAACCCGTCGTGGTTGCGGAAGACGATCGATTGCTTTGATACCATGAAGAACTATCTACCACTGAGACATTAAAAGGACACATGCAGACAATGAAGAGAAGAGAAGAAGAAGAAGATGAACAATACTTGAGAGGAAGAGTCTAGAAGACGTCTTAGACAGAGAGAGGAAAAGATAGAAAGAGAAAGAGAATTATTATTATGACCTTCTGTCGATTACATCAGTGATGTTTGTTCTATTATACACATGAGAAGTGCCTCAGAATACATAACCTAATGGCCCATTTACTGGACTTATACAATTTACAATATGGCCCATTACACATTAATAGTATAGCCTATTTTTCCTTCTTAACAAAAACACAGTTCCAAAATGACATTCCGCATAAATTGTCTCCTCCCCACTCTCCACCCCATAGCCCCATCCCCACCACACCCACACTCCTACCCTCCACCCCACCCCCGATAGTGTCTGCCTACATTGTATAAAATGCTTTTGAAAGAATTTTCCAGCTTACTTATCAAATCCCAGGAAATAAGTAAAAACTAACTAGGAAAATATTTTTTCGAAAAATATTTTTCGTGGAAAACCTTTTTCTTCATACCAAACACTCTTAATATAGTGAAAATATGCATTAACTTATCATGGTTAAGTGATAGAGGTGTATATACAAACACATGAATACACATCTATTCATTTGATGTAGAGCCTATTTGGCTGGCTAAAAATTGCTTATTTTGATTTTTTTAAAAGCTTTTTATAAAAGTTCATTTGGTTTGACTAATACTTTTAAAAAGTGTTTTTGAGTGTCAAATTATAAAAAAAGACAAGTATCAATGAATGTTTACTATTAAAATTATTTTATAGAGAGAAATTATTTTAAACATCTATATAAAAGACTTTAATTAAGTTTTTACTTTTACTTAATTAAAATTTTAAATTACATATTAAAATTTTAATTAAGATATTACATAGATAAACCAAAGAAAATATTAGATATTTATATAATATCAACATGTTGAATTAAATATACTAAAAAAATTTAACCAAAATAAAATTTAAAATCATTTACAAATTAAAATTCAACACAAAAATACAATGTGAAATAAAACAAAGGATTATTAATTAAAGATTAGTGGATTACTGAGACATATACTTGGTAAATTTGTATTTATGGTAGGGATATTTTGTCTTTAAAAAACATAATTTTCTGCTTAAGCTTCAAGAAGCGAAAATTTAATGCTTCCCCCCAACAGCAGAAAAACTGCTTCTACTTTTACTTAAAAATAAACAAGACTCGTAAACTTAGTGTGAATAAGTTTTTACTTTTTAGTACATGTTCAAATCGTTTTTTCAAAGATTTTTTTCATATTTTGTTTGATTGGTGATGCATCTTAATAAAAAATAATTAGGCATATATTCAATTTTTTTTTCCGAGTGATCACATATCTTAATATATTTTGAGAATATATCTTAAAATGATGTGAATATCATATACACCCACATATAATAAACAAGTACTTTTATGCACAAAATTACGAAGAGATAATATATTAGTTTAAATAGAACGTAGGTTAGTACCCCTAATTAAGTACATGAGTAGATAAACATAAGTCGCGGGCATTGCTAAACAACCATTGGAATTAACCCTATAATTAGGGAATACATTGAACAATATTACATACATGGAGACTACATTTGTACGATATATAAGTTTATAGAAGTACTCTCTCGTCTCAATTTAAGTATCTTATTTTTTATTTGATCTCTTCAAAAAAAATGTATTTTTCTATATTTAATAAAATTTTCAATTAAAAAATAAGTAAATATTTCTTTATTTTTAAATTTCATACTAATTCAAACAAAGACACTTAAATTGGAACGATACATTAATATGTAGGCCAGTATTCATACTGAATGCGAGATAGACTAACGAAATTCTGGTGGAAGGTTCCTTCCCACTTTCCTCCTACCCTTTTTAAAGAAAAAACAAAAACAATTTGGACAAAATAATTATCATGATATTATTCGAAGGATAGGTAAAGATAAGATTCCATTAATTTACATCAATAAATGACGTGTAGATATTTATATTATAATTTAGTATTAGATATAAATGGGACCTCGAGAAAAGTGAGTAGCCCAAGTGGCTAAGTTAAAGCTCTCTAAGTTTAGACTTTCCTTTCTTGCTTTGTTCAGTTTTTAGGTCTCTCAACTTTTTCTTCCATTTCTCTGGTAAGCTTCAATTAATCATCTTATTTATCTGTTTTACATAGTTATTAATATGATTGAGTTTCCCTTTTGGTGTTATCAAGATTTCAGCTTTGATCACTTACTTTCCCATTTGTTGGGAATCTTGATTTTTCTTTGCTATGTTGTGGGAAAATTTGTATGAGTAAAGGAATGTTGATACTAGGTTGACCTTTCCTTTTTTGATCATATCCCTCACTAATATTTGAGGTAAAAAGATAAAAGATCATGTTTTTTTGTTGAACTAGGTGAGGTTATAGTACAAAGATTCATTTTTGGGGGGTAACCTGATGTTTTGGATTCTGTAATGCCTTGGACTTATGCATTGTGTATAATATATTGATGTGGGTAGGATGATTTTGACTGAGCCGTGGATCTATCGGGAACAACTAATCTAGGGGACCCTACCTGGTGGAATTATACTACGTATGTTGTTGTTGTAGGATGATTTTGAGATGAAGATGATATTCCCTTTCTTGGAGCTGATATCTAAGTTTATGTGAGATTATGCCCTCTGAGAGCTTGAATTTTGTCTAACACATATATATATATATTTATTTATTTGGATTTCTTTGAAGGGGAGCCTTGGGTAACTAGTAAAGTTATTGCCATGTGATCAAGTGAAACAGACTCTTGCAAAAATGCAAGATAAAACTGTGTACAATAGACTCTTGTGGTCCGATCTTTCCCCAGATCCCGCGCATAGCGGGAGCTTAGTGCACTGTGCTGCCCTTTTTTTATTTGGATTTCTTTAGCTAGCTAGAAGTGGCTGGGTTGGGAAGTGGAACAGTCTATTTCTTTGTTGTTTGTTTTCTTTATGCTACCAGTAGAACTGTCTATTACTGTTGTTTCTTTTTACTTTGGGTATCTTTAATATTTTTGTTGTTAATACTTTTTTTTTCCAATATTCTCATCATAGCTTTTTACTCTTATATTTCTCAAACCTATTTTGCAAAACACTTTTCTTGAGCCGAAGGTCTGTCGAAAACAACTTCTCTACCCGCAAAAGTAGGGGTAAGGTCTGCATACACCCCACTTGTGGGATCACACTGGTATGTTGTTGTTGTTGTTGTATAGGATACGAGATTTTGTGGAATTTGTGTCATGGGTCACTATAAATTCGTTGTGTTTAAAATGGTCTAACCTGATCTTGTTTTGGAATATTAAACATGTAAAGAGAGAACATTGTTTTAAGTTAATGTCTTGTTATCCTAACTGAGTTTTAGATCCATAAATGACAAAGGAGAGTGTGTACCAATGGCAGAGTAACTGACCTGTTGTCATGTGTTATGCAGTGCTAAGCATGGGTACTAGATATGGAGCCTGTTTAGCTGCACTGTACTTGTTGCTTCTTTTATCCCCTATGGTGTTTTCGGTATCAAATGATGGACTAATCAGAGTTGGAATTAAGAAGAGGAAGTTGGATCAGACCAACCAGGTTTTTGGGGGCATTGATTCTAATGGAGCGCATTCTACACGAAATTATCATCTTGGTGGAAACATAGGAGATTCAGACACTGATATTATTTCACTAAAGAATTACTTGGATGCTCAGTACTTTGGTGAGATTTGCGTTGGCTCACCACCTCAAAAGTTCACTGTGATCTTTGATACTGGAAGTTCTAATCTTTGGGTGCCTTCCGCAAGATGTTATTTTTCAGTGAGTAGCTATATACTCTTGTTATTACTGATGCAAATGCATGTTACCATGTCTTGACGAAGAAGCCTTATGTTAACTTTAATTTGATGCAGCTTGCTTGTTATCTCCACCCGAAGTACAAGTCAAGTCATTCCAGTACCTACAAAAGGAATGGTAATAGACGCTACTCATGTTTCTACTCCGTTTCACATTCTCTTTACTTCAATTAAGTCCAGCCTGTGATTTTTGTTTATTTGTTGGAGTATATGTACTTTTTCGTTGATTGAGGGTGTGCCGTAATTTCTTTTCATTCAACGAAGGACATACTGGTAGCAACAAGCTATGTAGCACGGATAGGACACGGACACGGACACGCGGAAATGGCAATTTTGAAAAATAGGGGACACGACACGGCAGGGACACGACTGTAAAATAAATTAAAATATATATATATATATATATATATATATATATATATAATATAATATAATATATAAAATACTAAAATTAATATTATTAAAGCTTCACATTCATAAATAAATTATAAATTTAATTCAAATTTGTTATATACCAAATAACCAAAATACCAAATTAAATATGTACCAAATTAAAAAGAAACATTCATAACAAATTGACAATCAATCAAATATTCAATACATAATTCATAAGACCATAGTCCATAAACTAATACATAAGTATGTCCCAAGACCCAAATTCAAATAAATATAAATTTACTTAAAATAAATCAAATAAAATTAAAACTAAACTTTTTCTAAAAAAAAAAAAAAATGTCCCTGCCGTGTCCCCCGCGTGTCCCTGCCGTGTCCGTTTTTTTTTTTTTTTTTTTGCTGGGAAACGTCCCGTACACGTGTCCGAGGCGTTTCGTGTCCGATGAGGTGTCCGACACGGAAACCTCACCCTAAATGAGGTGTCCGTGCTTCATAGGCAACAAGTCATCTTTTATTTTGTTAAATGACCTGATGAACAACAACCCCGTCAGGCTGGGGCTGCAATAAAATAATTTCACTTGGAAATATTTGGAATTTTAAAACCAAAACAACAAATGAAGATAAAAATGGATTACTGTAGATGACAATCTTCATTGCATGTTCACAAATTGATGTGCATATATTTTATTAATAATTTAACTGCATGACATAGCATACCAAATTTATTAGGAGGGGACTATTTAATCTTAAATGTTGTTCTTTTAGCATTGCTCTGAGACTACTACAGTTAGTCTGTTCCACTCTATCTTGGAAAAAATGAGAGGAGCTTAACAGTCATAACATACCATGATAATTGGTGATTAAGTGCCTTGCACGTCTCCTGCGGTGACATGTCCTCATTTATGGTAATATGTGTCAAATGATGAAAAACCATTTAATATTGTAAAAAAGTCAGATGCTTGCCATGTGGCATGTCCCAATGTGGTTAAATATAGAATATCGATGTTATATAGCGGCAGATAGTCTATTAGGACAAAGCTCTGCCATAGTTTGCTATATATCTTGTGAAATTTTCCTGCACATGAAAGTAGTTTGCAAAATATCAATCAATTCATTTTTGATGCAGGGACATCTGCTGCAATCCGCTATGGAACTGGAGCTATTTCTGGATATTTTAGCAATGATAATGTCAAAGTTGGCGATCTTGTTGTCAAAGATCAGGTAACTATTGAATTGAAGTGTTTTGCATTTACTCTGCAAGTTTCTTTCCTAACCTTCCTTTCGAGTAGGACTTTATTGAGGCAACTCGAGAACCAGGCATCACCTTTTTGGCAGCCAAGTTCGATGGTATTCTTGGACTTGGATTTCAAGAGATATCTGTAGGGAAATCTGTCCCCGTCTGGTATGCTATCCATCTATTTTCTATATTTTTTTGTTTCAGGGTGATTTTCATGGGTTTCAATTTTAAATTTGCTTGATTTTCTTATTTTTCTATTTACTTCTTTTGATCTGTTGTCATTCTAAATTTTTTTCTTGCTTGAATCAACAAGTCTTGAGACATCTATAATACTTTTAGGTACAATATGGTAAATCAAGGCCTTGTTAAAAAACCGGTCTTCTCATTCTGGTTCAATCGGAATGCTGAAGAGGAAGAAGGGGGTGAACTTGTTTTTGGTGGTTTTGACCCCAAACATTTCAAGGGTAAACATACATATGTTCCTGTAACTCACAAAGGCTATTGGCAGGTGGAATTTCTATTCATGTTCTAAAAATGAATCTCTGCACCTTTGCTGTATACTTTTGTTTGGACTGATTAAAGTATGTCCTATTCTCAGTTTGATATGGGTGACGTGCTTGTCGGTGGTGAAACAACTGGTATTTTCTTGATTTATTGTTTGTGGTGTTGCCTGTGAATATTAATGATTTAGAATTTTCAGGTTAATTTTCTTCATGTAGAAGCTAATTTTCTGTTTTTTTTCCAGGATTTTGTTCTGGTGGCTGTTCAGCAATTGCAGACTCTGGAACATCCTTATTGGCAGGACCAACAGTATGAATCTTTCTTGACGAAAATACAATCAATAAGAATCAGAACCACAATTTTTTATATTTGATCTTCACGTCAAATATTTTGAGCAGATAACATGCACCTCTAACACACCTGCAACATTATTTTTGATAAGCAAACTGCAGCACTTTTAATTCTTCTTGGTTTTTCCTTTAAAATCTGAAGTGGCAAATTTTGTTGTGTATAAAATCTGTCTAAATATTTTCTTCATTTCCTGATTGCTTCTATTAGGAGTGTCAATGACTAGTAATATTTCCTCAAATTTCTTTTAGACTTGCCAAAAAGCTGGTCCAACCAGTAACGGAGTTGAACATGACAAATTAAGGAATGGTTTTTTATATCTAATGTGATCTTAGAATTCCCGATTGATATTGACTGCTGTCTCCTAAAGAGTTTAAAAGGGTTCTGGAGGTGTAATCTCACATTATTCAGGACATGTCCTTTCCTCTCTCTGTTTGTAAAGAATAATAAGATGATTGAATTCTACTTATTAAAAAAATTGGATGATTGAATTCTAAGTTGCTTCGTCTATCCAAAAGAACTTCTCCGGATGAAGGTTTTCAGAAACCTTAGGAGACTTGTGACCTGATCTCGTACATAGTTTTTGGGCATTCATGTAGAACTCATTATTCATCACCATGGAATAGGTTTTATGGGGCCATGTGACTTCTTATCTTAGCTGCTACTCCGCGATGTTCAGTATAAGTCATTGAGTTCTTGATGCATGTTTGTTGTATCTTGCTTATGTTTAATATATTCTCTCTAACGACATGCATCAGATTAAACAATTTTCTTCATTCATATTTTTCAGACCATTATTACTCAAATTAATCATGCAATTGGAGCGTCAGGAGTTGTCAGCCAGGAGTGCAAAACAGTAGTCAGTGAATATGGAAAAACTATACTGGCTCTGTTAGAATCAAAGGTATGACATCTGCTAAGTATCTTTCCTATTATTATTCTATATAAATGTATTTGCTTCCAAGTAGTAGTATACAGTATACACAGGTTTTTGCACAAATAGTGAATGCCTATTGTCACTGCTTTGGCTTGTGCAAGGGTCTGGATCTGGGGATGTGGGGGATTCTAACGCTACTTCCTGTCTAAAACTGCTATTTTATGTTGCATTATTGTCAAGCTTTATTGACTTACTGCACATCCCCACGAGCGCACGCACATGCACACATTGATAATTATGGATGACACCTCTTGCAACAAGGTGTCTCCGCCACTGCATCCGATTTTCACAGACACCGAACGGTGTCAAGTTACTAATTTAGGAGCAGCTTACTGCATTTGATATAGAATCTGAGTTTTGGTTTTCCCGCCTATGCTTTACAGGCATCCCCTCAACAGATCTGCTCCCAAATTGGTTTATGCTCTACGGATGGTAGACAAGACGTTAGGTGAGGTTAAATATAACTGTATGTTCAACATTTGCATTTGAATATGATTATAATTAGATATGATCAAATATATACATGCCATAATGCCGGCATTTTATCACCATCTTTCTCTAGTTATTACTGTTTAGAGAAAAACTGAACAATTTATTGTCATTTGAAGTTGCTGCAGGTTCTACTAGCTGTTTATTTCAACACATTTGTCCTTGACTTTATTCAGTTGTATGTCTGGACCAATTATTAATGTTTAATTCCATATGCAGCATGATTATTGAGAGTGTGGTGGACAAACACAATGGGGCTTCAAACGGCGTGCATAACGAGATGTGCAGGGTTTGTGAGATGGCTGTGGTATGGATGCAAAACCAACTAAGAAAAAACGAAACTGCAGATAAAGTTTTTGACTATATTGACAAGGTGAGGTAGATTTTATACATTATGCAAAGTGAATGTTGGTTAATTAGGATCTCAAGGCTTTAGTTCAAATTCCAACTGCAGCTTTGCGACCGAATCCCCAGTCCAATGGGAGAATCTGCAGTTGACTGCAACAGCCTTGCTTCCATGCCTAATGTTTCCTTTACCGTTGGTAATAAAACATTTGACCTGACGCCTCAACAGGTAATTCTTTTATCTGATCTATTGATGTGCTCTATCTCATTAATTAAGGTATTGCTTCAGAGCACATGTGTCCGATAGACACAATCAGTATTCAGCCAATTCTCTTCAAGAAGAATGGGCATCCTTAGATTTCCTTGTTTTGTCTATCTTTGAACGAATTGATGCTCTTTGGGAGATTGATTTAACACTTGGATGAAGGTTTTTATTGTTTTGCTTTTCCCAAAATAGGTCCTAAAATAGACGTCTTAGAAAAACATATAGCATGAACTAATGGCATTGGTGAAACACAAATATGCAGATGTGTATTGTACTTGACATTTTTTTTGTGTGCTTGTCACTGAACAGTATGTCCTTAAAGTTGGTGAGGGTCCTGTTGCACAGTGCATCAGTGGATTTACAGCATTAGATGTGCCTCCTCCTCGTGGACCCCTTTGGTATGCCTCTCTACTTTTTGTTCTGCACCCTCACTACTTACTAGAATGGTTAATTGATGCGCAATAAGCAGCTTCTATGTGTCACCTGAACGAGAATTAGTACTCCCCCTATTCTAGATTATGTGACATTATTTCCTTTCAGTATGATCTCTTTCAAAATTTGGAAACAATTTATTAAACTCAAACCTCCTATCTTATCCTTGAGGACAAACATTTTTAGCCACACATGTTATGACAGTGTTTAATATCACAAGTTTCAAATGTATTAGAGCCACACAAATATTATGACGTATTTAATATCACAAGTTTCAAAGATTTTTCCTTCTTTGTTAAACGCTATTGCCAGTCAATAGGTTCACACAAATTAAATCAGACGGAGTATTTGTTTTTTCAAGTACCTCAATGTAAACTATTTTCACTTCATACATTTATTGAACTTCTTTATCTAGGGCTAACATCCATTAGTACTCTTCTTTCAAGTTGCTGCTCCGCAAAATGTCTTTCTAAACTATTCTAAAACATGAAACTGGATAAGGGTTGTGGATAACAACGTTTTAGAACGTAAAAGTGGGACTCACCTCATAATGAGGCAATCCATGCAGGGGCGTTATTCTATAATTAAGAACTGGGGTACTTGGAATATTCTTATGTATATAAATTATTACACTTAAGTAGTTGAATCAAATCTTTTTACTATTTTATGGATACTGGTTTATTTGACTTTGATACATCTGCTAAGATTAATATTGTTGATTAATTAGTTCATTGGGTAACATGTGTTACAGGATCTTGGGAGATGTTTTCATGGGTCGCTACCACACAGTGTTTGACTCTGAGAAGATGAGAGTTGGTTTTGCGGAAGCAGCTTAAACGCCCATCTTTGTGTTGACCCTTTAAATATTACATTGTCTTTTTTATGAGCAAATTGTTTCCCTTTAAAATGTCTGCACTTGTAAATAAATAACTGATGCTTGAATCTTATTACTGGATTTTCCAGAAACTCTTAACAGCTGTTGTGTAATGACAGATTAATTGCTCTGTCTTTTGTAATTTCTGGTTAATTTGAAATACTAATTATGCAACAGTTTGGTTCATGCTGGAGGAAAATTACTAGTGAAAAAGGATGTTTTTAGTATCACGTTAATTGCTTTTTTAGATTGATGAACTTATATCAGTGTTTTACGCCACTTTATATTGATGAAAGCGCGTTCCTAGAGTAAAATAGCACCAAATGGGGGAAGGCTACAATGTTCTTCAATTTTGTTACATTTATCTTTGTTTCAACACATGTATTATGTCATTGTCGACATTAATTCTTAGAAAGTTAAAACAATCATCAAAACATATTTATGCCTTCTATTCATAACGCTACTTTAATTCATCAAATGGTGATCAGCAAAAAACTATAGATAGATTTCTTCCAGCTAGATGAAAAACAAATCATGTTCAAATCAGCAAAATTGGATCTGATCTGTGAAAAATTTAGAAGAAAAAAACGATATAGCGGACAAATAGACTAGAGAAATGTTGGAAATTTACTAAATGTGAAAATAAGTTTAATCTATTATTTATGACTCGAACAATTGAGACCTCGCACGTCGGAAACATCGTTTCCACACACGTGCACACAGTGCCAAGTATCGTAAATTTCATTAGTGAAAGAGATATTGATACGTAAGTGAAACGTTTGAGACATAAAATGATGGACGGTTATTGGACAAATGACACGTGTTCCACGTTGGTAAATGAAGGAAGAAGTATTCTAAGTGTAAGATCAAACCGGGTCAGAAAAAGGGCCGCAGCGTCACCGCGGAGCCGCGGCTCCCCAGTGGTAGGGCCGCGGCTCCCCAGTGGTAGGGCCGCGGCGCTTGAGACGTCTTTGGTCACTGGAACTTCGGCATCGCGGCGCCTCGTCTGATCCGATGGAATCCCAAAAGTTTGGCTGTTGGGGGTTTCAATGGTTTGAATCCACCAAATAATGACCATTAACTCGGACCATTACTTTGCTGAATTACTTGGGGATTAAAAGTCTTCCATTACATGACAATTGATTGTCATTATGGGGCAATTGAAAGGTCATCTTACACAACTATAAATTGAGGCATTTGACTCAATTCAAAAGACACTCCATACTTGTATGATTTCAAATTTTCTGAAATTTCTTCTTCTCTTGCATTCTTTCACACTCAAAGATGCATCTTTTCTAGCGAACACTTGAGTCTCCTTTGCTCATTTGTTTGATTATTGTTTTATCTTGGGAGATAAGTTGCCAACACACCGTTAAAAGATTATACGAGGCAATATTATCTTAAGAAAAAATTGAATATCAATCGACTCAGCAAGCCATTTTTCTTCTATTTTCAGATCCCTAAACAATTTGTTGTTGCTATCAAGGTCAAGAAGCTTGTTACAATTGGAGCAAACACTGAAGACGGACTCAAGAACGCAAATTCAAGACGGATCAAGAATCAAACTTTGTTGTGGTTGTCACAACTCTTGTTAGGCTTCAAACCTATTGTATTGTAATTCATTTTGTTTATCCTTTTTAAGTATTAGTAATAATTGTACACTATTTCCGTACATCCATTGTATAACTCACGAGAAATAATTGGCATCAAATGAGGCGTTCAAGTAAATCGATAAACTTTGTGTACTTTTGGAGTACCCAAGTAGACAGTGGAGTATCCCGAACATTTATTTAACAGAAAAGGTCCAATTATGCTTCTCAACTATGCGAAATTCAGCGGATTCCCGTCGTTAATACTTTGGCACAAACATGCCATGTCGTCCAATACCCGGTCTATTCATGCCCTTAGTTAAACGAAACCCACTAATTAGCCTTTGGAAAGTTCACTTGCACATAGTCTAGGGGCATATTTGGCCCAGTGAAGTTTTTGAACAGCATATTGTTCCACCAACAGATTCTTCTAGTTAGATTGAATAGTTTCTGAAGTGAGTTAGCTTTTTTATTTGATTTTCAGCCACTTTGCTCTTTTATTTTCTTTCTGTCGAAATGTCTGCCGTGTAATTGGCTAACGAAATCGGATGACAAATGAATTTCTTAACCAAGCGATTTCGACTGAAAGCAAAATTCTAACTTCCAGCAATGGGTTCCCCAACTACTCCAGAAAGCGTTGAAAAGATGATTGAGTAAACTAAGTGATAAGAAACATAAATACAACTAAAGTGCAATGAAGGCGATAAAGACAAAATGAAGATATGTAAAATCAGTTGTTTGATTGATTACTTCTGTCCTAGTCTGTACAAATGATTTCTATATTTATAGTACAAGAAAAATAAACGTGACCCCCTATGTTAGCCACCGAACTACCCACTAGCCAACTATGAGGAGGTGGTGTCGATTTTTTCGCCTGAACCTCTAGCACGATCGACGACACTCCCTTCTGGTTGTTGTTGCAGGTTGTTACCTTTTCTAGAAGGTCCTTTGAATTGGTCTTCAAGGTGTCCGAGTATGTGTGAGTCTTAGCCGTTCCCCAGAATTATGACTCTACTACTGTAATAGCCGATAATGCTTTTCTAGCCAAGGGTAAGGATTAACGGATTCAACTATGATTCCCCTCAGTTACCGACTTAGAATCATTCTCCACCTTCGGCTGTCACTCGATTCGACTAAACACTTTTGAGTGTTAATACTTTCATTTACTTTATGAAATGTCGGAATGTTTGAGTGCTCTAAATAGCCATAGAAGGAAGTATGGATATGGTGTTGGTGTACTCCATCTCACATCATGAATTGCATTGAATCTTGGGAGACGTGTTTTCATATTTGAGATAGAGATATTATATCCAAACAAATAAGCGATTATGTTTGGAAACTGTTGAACTATTTTCTAAACAGACTTCTATATCTAAACAAGTCAAATTAATCAATACAAGAAAAAGGGTCTACGGTGATGGTTATTTGACTATTTCTTGCTTTTTTAAATTTTTTTTCCCGGGGAAAAATCATTTTGGTACATTTTTTATTTAATAAATTAATTTAATTTAATTAATTGTTTTTTTTAAAATTTTCAATAATAGTAAAATTGGTGGAAAAATAACATATTGTAACTAAAATGTAACTAATTAATCAAATCATTTTAATACACAATATTAAAACATTGACGAATTATTTTACAAACAAAATGTTTCCAAAACAAAAGAAATGCATGGTCTCGGTCAAGACCAACAAGAAGGCAGAAAATACAATGTCTTCTTGAACCTTCACGTAATAACTCCAACACCATTCGTCCCTAACAATCTCCAAGAAATCAGAAATTGAGTATTGCTTCAAAATTTAAAACTAAGAATCACTCATCATTTTATGTTATTATCATGTAATTGACTTATTTCTTTCTCTTTGTTCCTGATATGATATTATTTATCTGTGGTGTTCGAATTTCTTCAACTTTTTTTTATCCGTTTTCGATTTCATTGTTCGACCATTTTTCGATGTGTTTTTTCCAACAGCAGCAACAAGCAACAATAACATCAACAACAAGCGTAAAGATCAACATCGGCAAGCGGCGGCGATCATCAAGCGGCAACAACGATAGCGAAGCAACATCAAGCGACAAACAGCAGTGGCGAGAGATAAGCATAACACACAAGAAAACAAGTTAGCAGAATACCCAACTACGTGCAGCTCTTACAGGCTAACTGAAGAATTTATTAAAATAAAGCATGTACTAAACTTCCTTTTCAGACATGGATTCATGCTAAACTAAAACAAACATAAAAGACAACTAAAGAACCAGATTTTCATATTCATTAACCACACAGGTTCCTGAATATGAATCCTAAGCAAGATTAACTCATTTCAATCTTGATTCTTTTTATCAAGATAATGACAATAACCTATTTAACATGAGAAATGAGAAGATAAAAGATTAGTCACAGGTTCCTGATTGTTTGTTTAAAACTACCAACTATAAATCCTAAAACATACATGACTAAACTCAAATAGGCTTTAATATGTAGTCACTCATGGTTTAGAGAAAATACATGTACTCAAGGCTAAATAAGATAAATATGGAAGGATATGACATGGTTATATTTGTAATAGCATAACCAACTCATAAAGCAAAACTACATATAATCAAGGCAGAGTTCACATCAAACATACCTAGATTTTAAGCTAAACAAGAGATATCTAACAAGTACACATGATAAAAAAATTGTCACATCATAACTAGGAAAGCATTGAAGGCTCCATTGAACCATATCTAACATAGATCAACAGTATGATATAAAAACATACCCTGACCAGAATCAATCTACATCAGGGCATGTGCTCTTTCTATACCAGACCTATAAGAGTCTCAATAGATACATAGTGAACATGTCATTAACCAATACAGACTCATCCATATATAACCACCATGGACATACCATTTCAGAGTTTACATTCAACTTAAACATCCTTCAACCAAGTGTAGATAACAGTAAGAGCCTAAACAGAACACTATCCCCTAAGAACTACTAACAATACGTGTTCTAAATCATTTTTAAACCTACACATGTTCTAAACAGATCCTAAATGACATTGGGAGGTTCAAACATGCTCAACATGGGATTTTTCAAGTCATTAACTATCTTAATGTCTATTTGTTACTCTTAAGAACACTTTAGAACTGAATTATAGTCATGCCAAACACACAAAACACATAAAAATAGGCTTAACTAAGCATGCTTACAGTTGATAACGATTTATCCACACGCTTAACGCAAGTGCAAGTATCGTACAAGTAATATAGTCTGGGTAAGACCGAATATCGTCCTTAGGGATTAGTGTTCAATTACCAAACATCTATCTATGGTATCTATTTGGTTATCGATATTGTTGTTGTGGTTTTTATTTAAGAACTACTGAATAATTGTAAAAACTAACTAGATTACTTTACTTAAATCAGATATGGTGGAAATAGAGCTTCCAATCTCCTCAACTATCCGCTCGCTTTAATCTTTAATGCAATAATAAAAGTTCTCCTTATATGTTGAGATAGTAGGTTAACTAAGCCGTTTTATATTCTGGTTAGGATATATAAACACTCAACCCCGATGCATAACCCTTCTATCTTTCGATGATAGAATTTACCACAAAAGAGGATTAAGAACAATAACCTATTAAACTACACAAGTATCGGGGTACTTTCGTCCATAATTTTAACCTATGTTTATTCAACTATAGCATATTCAGAATCTCCCCTTTTGAATTTCGATTCGAAATCATTTATGTGATGATAACT
The DNA here is from genome assembly GCA_029844215.1 of Przewalskia tangutica. Taxonomy (NCBI): domain Eukaryota; kingdom Viridiplantae; phylum Streptophyta; class Magnoliopsida; order Solanales; family Solanaceae; genus Przewalskia; species Przewalskia tangutica. Next base: position 12,008,835 of record CM056732.1, on the reverse strand, counting down.
AGTGATCAATTAATTATCAAGCAATCAAAACAATTATTGAATAAATCTCAACTATATAAAGAAGAAATCAAAACCATGTATTAATTCATAAGACGAGGTTCAAGTGATTCGAATGGAAATCCCTAATTAAAGTTTAGCTCCTAGCCATAGACATGCCAAGAACTAAAATCTTATCCAACATAAACTGAAAATAAATAAAGTAAAGAAAAGGAATTACTCAAGAACAAACCTCTAATCTTGAAATCTCCAAGAACTATGTATTGTGATGAGTTAGGAATTGTGGAACCCTTCAAAAATCTGCCCTAAGGGCCTTTTATAGCCTCCAAAACGTTTTCAACTTTTCCTTCTTGGCCTTGGCCCATTCCTTCTCGGATCTGGCTTTATTTCCGCGTCGGCGCCACGGCCCTGCAGTCCGGCGCCGTGGCGCCGAAACTCCTGCAACTCGTCAGATATTTGAGCGCCGTGGCGCTGCTTTCGCTGATAGAGTGGCGCCACAGCGCCGCCCTGTCCTTCGTCCGGGGTGCTAACTTTTTGTCTCTTTTGGCTCTGGAACCTCTGTTTCTGTCCTCTTTTTGTTTCTTTTCGCCAATGTGTCATTTTAAACCACTGTGACTCAAAAGAAAGAAAAACTATCCTAACACGACACATATTTGTACAAAAATGGGCAAAAGACTAACTAAAAATGACTCAAAATGTGTATATAAAATACACCGATCAAACACCGCCAAACTTAACCTTTGCTCTCCCTCGAGTAAAGATCCAAAAATAGAAACAAAGACACGAAGACTCAAAGACATGATCAGCCTGCTGCACAATCGTCACTAGAAAAACATGAAGGTTAGTAGGATAATATGCAGGAACATGTATAGCATGAATTATTAGCATTCTAAATTTTCAAGTCAGATATTTCGCAAATTCATTTCAATCATGCTACATGGAAGTAAGAATACTTAGCCTATGCATGTCAATATCAAAATTCTATGACCTGTTCACTTGCTATTCTCCACTAATCATGGATACACACACTAGAGATCTTCAGGACTTTTCAGGGTTGTAATGTAGGCTTAGGCAAGGGTAGGTAAAAATAGGCATTTAGGCTCAACTTACGTACCATAAGCTCTTTTTCTTTCAACTCTTTTCCTTCCTTTTGATTTCCTTTTTAACCTCTTACCTATATTTCCCTTCTTTTGTTTTGGGAGAATGAGGTGCATTGTGAATAACAGGCACCCCAAACTTAGGCTTTTGCCTATTTTTCTATTTTCATTGGGGTGCATAAATTTGTTCACTCTCTTTTTGTCTCTTTTTCATAATTTTCGTTCCAAACATCTTTTGATTTTTCACTTATGACACAAACATGGAATTATAGGGTGTCAAAGAAAGATCTTGTTTTTGGCTCAAAGGGGATGACTAGGGATACAATTTTAATGTCAGGGATAGGCAGTGAATGATAAGAAATGACTAACAAAGAAATGTCTGAGTCATCTCCCTAACATGTATATCCTAACTATTTCGCCTCAAATAACAAGTAAGCAGACACATATGCTTTATCATTAGCAATGCATAAATCAAGCACCGATACCCCTAATTTTTTATTTCATGAATTCTTGGCATATCTAACTTAAGCGTTCAGATTTTCTGCTTCTAATTCCGTTACATTATCCCACTTTACTTCACTAGGTGTTTCAAGTAACTACAACATACATGATCATAAAAAAAATAAAAAAAATTTAGACTCATATAAAACATAAAGATAAACAATAAAAAGACTAAAAAACACACAAAAATAAAATTAAAATAAACTAAGAACCCCCCCCCCCCCCCAAACTTGAATCACACATTGTCCCTAATGTGTGCAAGACTTAAAAATAAAAAGAAAGACGGGACAACTTACAGACTTGTGGTTCAAAATGGTGGTGGTGGCGGCGAGTAATGCATGGACAGAAAATCTTCGATAGGCGTCGTGGCCCTGCAGACCGGCGCCACAGCGCCGGAACTACTGCATGTTCGCTGATCATTCTGCGCCATGGCCCTGAGATTGGCGCCGTGACGCTCAAACTTCTGCAGGTTTTCTGAACTCTGGGCGCCACGACCCTGAGTCTGGGTGTCGTGGTGCTGAACTAATTTTTTCCTTTCTCTCGTATTTCGTGCTCCACTTTTCAGTTCTGTACCTGTCATCACAACACCACAAAACAAGAACCCAAGACCGTGAGACTGTTCAAGACAAAATAAAACAAACTAAAAACAGAAATTGAAATAACATAATTTAAAATATTGGGTTGCCTCCCAAAAAGAGCTGACTTTAACGTTCTTTTAGCCGGATGCAAGAGTATTCCCTCAACATATCCATTTTAGCACCATTCTTTTTCTCCTCATCTTCTTCTTTTTCCCAAGTCCAATTTCAGAGGAGTTCAATTCTTTTTCATCAAGAGCTAGTTCAACAGTCTTACCATGAGGTTTTTCATGCTTCTTTGGTGGTACCCCACGAGCATCAGTGCTTGTGAGGCTTTTCTCAGGCTCAACCCTGTCAACTACTCCAATAGCAAAACATCTAGCATCAACTTGAGGTTCAATGGACTGCTTGAAAACTTTGAACACCATTTCCTCACCTTGGACTCTGAGTTTTAACTCCCCATTTTCAACATCAATGAGGGCTCTCCCTGTGGCTAGGAATGGTCTCCCAAGGATCATGGGCATATTTCCATCTTCCTCCATATCAAGAATGAGGAAGTTAGCCGGTAAGAGGAATTTGCCCACTTTTACCAACACATCTTCAATTATTTCTCTAGGATGCACAATAGAGTGATCAGCTAGCTGCAGGTGGACTGTTGTTGGCCTTGCTTCCCCTAAACCAAGCCTTTTAAACACTGAAAGGGGCATTAGGTTGACACTTGACCCCAAATCACACAAGGCTTGCTTGCATGTCATCTTCCCTATGGTGCAAGGTAAAGTGAAACTCCCTGGATCTTTCAACTTAGGGGGCAGTTTCTTCTGCAAGATAGCACTGCACTCCTCTGTCAGTGCTATTGTCTCATAGTCTACCAGCTTCCTCTTCTTAAACAGGATGTCTTTCATGAATTTCACATAAGCTGCCATTTGCTCTAAAGCTTCAATGAACGGGAGATTGATATGAAGCTTTTTGAAGACCTCTAAAAACTTGGAAAACTCCTTGTCCAAGAACTTCTTCTGCAGTCTTTGAGGGTAAGGAATTCTGTCTACATATTCCCTCATGACTGCCGGTGGAGATTTTTCTACAACAGGGTGGTCCTCAGTAACCCTCTCTTTCTCTGCTTCAACTGCTTTCTCCAACTCACTCTCTTTTTCACCCACTGGTTTGGGTGCCACCTGTTCTAACTGTTTCCCACTCCTCAAGCTAATTGCCTGACACTGTTCTCTTTGGTTCACCACATTATTAGGGGGAGATTCCCCTGAGGTCTGTCAGTCACTTTCTCTGCCAACTGCCCCAATTGAGTATCCAAGTGACTAATGGATGACCTGGTTTCCGCCATGAATTGAGTTTGGAAGTTGGTCATTTGTGAAAGCGAGGACACCAAAGATGAAACTGAGGACTCCAAGTTACTAATGGCTGACCTAGTCTCTGTCATAAATTTGGCCTGAGAATTGATCAGTTGTGTCTGTGACTTAGTGGATTGAGCCTGGTGTTTAGCCAATGTAATCAATATTGCTCTTATTTCTCTTATTTCATCTGACTTCTCTTGGGGAGCTGGCGGGCTGAACTGCTGGGAAGAAAATGTTAGATTCAATGATTGTTGTGGAGTGCTCTGTTGATACTGCCCCTGAAACTGAGATTGCTGCCCTTGATTATTTTTCCATGAAAAGTTGGGGTGATTTCCCCACCCCTGATTATAAGTATTGAAGTATGCATTGTTGTAAGGCATCTGAAAAAAATTCCCCACTGCTTGGACCTGCTCCATGGGCACATTATTCGGGTCCACTGCTGTGCATCTATCAAAAGTGTGGGGACCCCCACATATCTCATAACCCACTGGTGTCTGCACTGCTTTAACTGCCATGGTACCCTGCTGCATCTGCTTTGTCAAAGTGGCTACTGCGTGATCCAATGCGATGATAACGTCTAGCTCATGAATCGGCCATCTTCTGCATTCCTTTGCTCTCTCATCGCCACGATGGTTGTTTGTGGCCATATCCTCTAGCAAATCATGTATCTCATTGACACTCTTTTTCATGAACGTACTTCCTCCTGCAGCATCAATGATGGTACGAGTTGTACCACACAACCCATTATAAAATATGTGGACTAGCATCCACTTCTCGATCCTATGATGTGGACACTTTCTCTGTAAGTCTTTGAACCTTTTTCATGCACATATAATGGCTCTCTCTCTAGCTGATAGAAATTATTCAACTCACCTCTGAGCTTTGCTGCCTTAGCTGGAGGAAAGAACTTTGCAAGAAACTTCTGGGCTAAGTCTTGTCATGTAGTGACGGAGTTCGCCTGTAATGAGTTCAGCCAACACTTTGCTCTATCCCTGAGTGAGAATGAGAAGAGTCTCAACCGAATGACATCATCAGTAACACCATTATATTTGAAGGTTGCACACAGCTCCAGAAAATTTGCTAGATGCAAGTAAGGATCTTCAGACGGTAATCCCCCAAACTGAACTGAACTTTGAACCATGTGCAATATGGTTGGTTTGATTTCAAAATTGTTGGCTTCAACAGCTGGAAGCCTTATACAAGTCTGTACCCCTGTAATGGTTGGCATCACATAGTCCCCCAAGCTCCTTTCTGCAGGGACTTGTCTTAAAACCGGTGGTAACTCATTATCCCCAAATTATTGTTTCGCTGATCTCCCATTGCTTAGGAATCAGCTGCTCTTTTCTCTTTCCTGTTCTGTCTGCACAATCTCTCAATCTCAGGATTCAGAGGGATATGAATGTCAGCTCCTCTCCTACTTCCCATAAATTAAGTTCCTGAGATTAATAAAAAACAACAAACAAATCACGGCGCACAGTTCCACAAATAAAAGAAAATAAAATAAAGAAAAATAAAAAGCAAATTAGAAATTTAGAATAGATAATCTGATATTGAACTACGCCAATCCCCGGTAACGACGCCAAAAAATTGATAACGATTTATCCACACGCTTAACGCAAGTGCACGTATCGTACAAGTAATATAGTCTGGGTAAGACCGAATATCGTCCTCAGGGATTAGTGTTCAATTACAAAACATCTATCTATGGTATCTATTTGATTATCGATATTGTTGTTGTGGTTTTTATCTAAAAACTACTGAATAATTGTAACAACTAACTAAATTACTTTACTTAAATCAGATATGGTGGAAATAGGGCTTCCAATCTCCTCAACTATCCGCTCGCTTTAATCTTTAATGCAATAATAAAAGTTCTTCTTCTATGTTGAGATAGCAGGTTAACTAAGCCGTTTTATATTCTGGTTAAGATATATAAACACTCAACCCCGATGCAGAACCCTTCTATATTTCGATGATAGGATTTACCACAAAATAGGATTAAGAACAATAACCTATTAAACTACACAAGTATCGGGGTACTTTCGTCCACAATTTTAACCTATGCTTATTCAACTATAGCATATTCAGAATCTCCCCTTTCGAATTTCGATTCGAAATCATATATGTGATGATAACTAGTGATCAATTAATTATCAAGCAATCAAAACAATTATTGAATAAATCTCAAATATATAAAGAAGAAACCAAAACCATGCATTAATTCATAAGACGAGGTTCAAGTGATTCGAATGGAAAGCCCTAATTAAAGTTTAGCTCCTAGCCATAGATATGCTAAAAACTAAAATCTTATCCAACATAAACTGAAAATAAATAAAGTAAAGAAAAGGAATTACTCAAGAACAAGCCTCTAATCTTGAAATCTCCAAGAACTATGTATTGTGATGAGTTAGGAATTGTGGAACCCTTCAAAAATCTGCCTAAGGGACTTTTATAGCCTTCAAAAATGTTTCCAACTTTTCCCTCTTGGCCTTGGCCCATTCCTTCTCGGATCTGGCTTTATTTCCGCGTCGGCGCCACGACCCTGCAGTCCGGCGCCGTGGCGCCGAAACTCCTGCAACTCGTCAGATCTTTGAGCGCCGTGGCGCTGCTTTCACTGATAGAGTGGCGCCACGACGCCGCCCTGTCCTTCTTCTGGGGTGACAATTTTTCGTCTCTTTTGACTTTGAACCACTGTTTCTGTCCTTTTTTTACTTCTTTTCGTCAATGTGCCATTTTAAACCACTATGACTCAAAAGAAAGAAAAATTATCCTAACACGACACATATTTGTACAAAAAGGGGCAAAAGACTAACTAAAAATGACTCAAAAGGTGTATATAAAATACACCGATCAACAGTCATGTAATACAGCTAAAAAATTTCTGCACTTAAACTAACTAGAAACAGTTGTATAAGCACACACACTCAACAAAACTTAACTAAGCTTGCTTACAGTCATCTAATACACCTAAAAATGCAAAATTTAAATAAGAACTTAAAGGAGTTACCTTTTTGAGGGCAACCTAGGGTCAAAGGGAGAGCTTGATCTTCACTTCCATATCACAGTCACTCACACACACAAAAAGGGAAGGGGTTAGAAAATTAATGATCAAATCCAAGTGTTTAGAGTTCTACCATGGGGATTAGATCCCAAGTTAATCAAAATTAATCAAACATTCTCGAATTATAGCTCTTAAGGATATTAAAAACCTAAAATTTCGAAATTTTTATTGTTAAAGTATCAAGAGATTTTAATGCTCATCAAATCTGTTTCAAATAGTGAGGGTTGGGGTTTCATTTATAGAACCCCACAAACCCTAGAAAACCCCATAAAATACGATGTAAGATAACAAGAATTGGGGGGATATTTTCCTCCCAAATCGGATATCCAATATAAATGAAGTATTCAAAATGCTAGTCGAACAAAAAACATTAAAATGAATAGAAAAAGCAACGCAAAGGGGTTACCCTTACCTGGTGGGGGTCGTGGTCGTATGATGGCATAAGGGCAAGATACATTAAATCTATTGCCCATTTTGGATGAGCAATGTCTGGCTGTGTACGCCTGGATATTGCCTTTTCCGGCAAGTGAGCAAAGAGAGATGAGAGAAGCTACCAGGGTTTCACATTGATGCCAAAATGGGACGTATAACAGAATGTGTATTTTAGATGGGCCGGTCCGATTTTTAAGGGTTGGGTCGGGTCGGGTCAACTCAAAAAAAAATTGGTCATCTCTATAAAACTGTCACACAACATGTGACGGTGCAAATACCCGTCATATAACTGTCATAAATTTCTGAATGAAAGGTTTTTTGTTTAAGACAGCAGCCTGAAATCCGAACTGTGGACGGGTTTTTTGGAGTTAGCAACAAGCAGCGGATGAGCGCACTAGCGCGAAAGCCGCCCCACACCATTGCGACATGAGGGGTTTGCCCATCAGCCTACTTTACGGTTTAAATAACTGTCACACATATGTCATAAGTGTCTGTTGATCAAGAAGTCAAGGGAAAAACTGTCACACTATAACTGTTACCGTAGATCATTTTTCTTGTAGTGAATAATATGGTCTTCTTGTGCAGGACATATTAAATTGAATATTGATTGCAGTGTGAAGACCTAAATAAAAAATGTTCTTTTGGAGGAATTTTTAAAGATGATCAAAGAAATTGAATATAGAGATATTCATGTAAAATAAGATCCTCCTCGAGCCTTGCAACAAAATTATGGAACATCAAATAAAGGTTAAAATTAGTCAAAGAAATGAGATATAAAAGTTAGATGTTTAAACGCACTACCTATAAAAGAAGATACCATACAATGTCACCTACTTAGAGTTATTATTGAAGATTGTATACTTGTTTGTACTGAAGTTAACAAGGCAAATATCACCCGCATATGAATGGATGCAAACAAGTGTGTAAATTTTTTGGCTAATGAAGATCACAAACATTAAAAAGATTTACTAGTATAAGAAGATGCGATCAAGGATATAAAGTTTTAACGCATGACATATTTAAGCAACATAGTTTATGATAGATTTAAATATTGCTAATGTACCAATAAAAAGTTTTTTTATATAACAATTATGCTTGAATCACCCATAAGAAATAATTTTAGTAATAAACTCCAATAATCAGACCGACTAATATCCAATAATTTTTATCGACTAATCAGACCGACTAGTATAACGATGTAAAAATTTATCGAAAGATCAAAATCTCATAAAGCTAAATAATAGTAATACTTTGAAATTGAAAAGCAAACCAAAAGTAGAAAGAGAGAGATGAAATTCCAGTTTCTCTTCAATTCCCTTACTTAAGAGCACTGACCTGCTAAATGTTTCTTCGATGTGGGACGAGGAGCAATTGCACCTATAAATTTTATTTCACTACACGACAAGAATAAAAAAATCGAAGTTTTGCTTGGTTGATTCAAAATGAAAGCTGGCTTTTGATGTTAGAAATTTCTCTGGGATTATTGAAGATTTGAGAAATTCCACCAAGATTTGAGAAGGTTATCTAATTTGCAATCCAACAGCTAAGTGAAATACCGGAAATAATTCTAGTCATTAATGATGTCACGATTGAGGTTTACGACCGCAACAGGAGAGTAAACTCAATTGAAAAAGTTGATGGTCTAATAAAATTCATTCAGATGCTGCTTCCAAAGTTGTTCAAAGACTCCGGCAAGTTCAATCATTTGTCCACAGACAAACTTATCAAACCGTGGAAGGTTAAGCATGTTGTTGAGGGTGTTTCATAGGACAAAATAAGTGAAGCATGTGGTATCTACTCATTGGAGTTCATTGAATTCATCATGGCTGGCCAAAGCATGAAGGTTTGCGCTCAAACAAGATACATGCTTTCAGAGAGAAATTTGCCATCGAAATTTTTTACGAGTGTATTGACCACCCATCATATGATGAACAATGTGTGTAGTTATTGTACTTGGTGCTTAAGATTGCTAGTTGTATTGGCCTTGCCAATATTGTTTTTATAATGGCTTCATTATGTGATTGAAACAACAAGAACATGAACATGCAATTCGAGAAATCTCGCAAACAATTGTGGTTATTCCTTAGGAGATAAGTTTTTGGTATAATTATAGCATAACATATTAAAATTCGATAATTATTCAATGCCAATCAAATATCTAACTTGGTTGACCTGTTGAATGCATTCATCTGATAGTTCAACTAGATGTCATATTAGGTCCCAAATCAGGCTATTCACTTAATTGACCCGTCGAATGCATTCATCTGATGGTTCAGTTAAAAGTCATATTAGGCAATCATTCAAGATATTCACTTAGTTAATCCGTCACATGCATTCATCTGATGGTTCAATTAAAAGTCATATTAAGCCACCGTTCATAATATTCACTTAGTTGATCCATCATATTATACTAATTGAAGCTTCAACCATTTAATTAGAGGGACAAAAGATTTTCAGAAATTAGATCTTAATCAAAATCACAAAAACTTATGAGGGACAAACTATTCATGATTCTGTTAGTAAGTCAAAATTACACAAACTGGACAAGAGTTTTCCACAAATTAGATCTTAATCATGAACATCAAGATAATCTTAAAGTAAATAAAAAATGCGAAGTTGACCCTCCATTCATTTATCTTCATACAAGCAACCCCAACAACTATTCCAGCTATAAAAACCTGTAAAATATGGATTGAGTCAACTTCAACATTTCCAACAACATCAACTTTGGCAGCGTGCTTTTCAACAACATCAACTTCTCTTGACTTCTATTAGATCACTGGTAATCGTTGTAAGCTTCAATGATTTCCTCATAAGTTAAGTATGACTTATAATGGTTTCGACTAAACCCTTTAACCATTGATTCACACTCGTGCCATGTCGTGTATATATCGACTACCCTATCACAAAATACAATATAAAACTTGTTAGCCATTTTCTTAAAAAATAACGGAAGGTACAAAAGAAGAAGATGACGGGAAATGAGATCCAAATAAAATAGGGTGCAATAATATAGTAGTGTTTTATTTTACTATTACGGTAGGAGAAATACAAAGTATATTTTTGGAGAAATTAGGAAATACAGAGGTGTATTTTTAAAGAAAGGAGAGGCGTATATAATACACCATTGGAGAAAGGAGAGGCGTGTTGCATATTTTAGTTTTAAAATATTGACAGAGTTCATTATTAGAAGGAGAGAGAAGATGGAGAGAGAAGACGGAGAAAGAAGACGGCGTTAAGACGCCGTTATAACCCTCTTCATTAACTCCCAACTTCAACGTGAGGGCATAACTGGTACAAAAAAACTACAGCCCGTGTGAAATGCTTTAAATATCCTTGTTTTGCCCATTGTTCCCACAAGATTTCTGTCCAACAATCATTTTTCTTCTTTCATACTCAAAAAGTGTAAAGTGGTAAGTCCAATTCATTCTTATTAACAAGGATCAAGAAATGGTCACTAAAAATCACACACACATATAAAAAAGAGTGTATATTTAAACTTTTTTTTTAGTAAAAAAGAGTGTTCACTTATCAAATTAAGAAAGAATTAATTATAATTTTTTCAATTTGTCCCTATTAAGTAATATGTGATCAAATCCCAATATATATTTAATTAGAGACAGTTTAGTCAAATCACATCTTTTTATCTAAGAGTTAGTATTTTTAAGAGGTGTGCAAATGACAAAGTGAAGACACTATTTGATTTGAAGGGAGTACCATTTAGTTGCATCTTTTTGTGTCTATTTTTATTTTAGGTTTTATCTTTTTTTAATCTCTTTTTCTTTTCCATGTCTAATTAAATTCACTAAACGACAGAAGTTTAAAGTTTATTTCAATATTTTTACCTGTACTAGTCACTATCTTTAAGTGCTTTTTATCCTCATTTTTTAAACATTTTTTCATTGGGACTGAAGCATATGATTGTTGCTCAGCTAATACGGTCTCAAAGAGTGGCCCTTCGACAAAGCTGGACTATTCTTTAGGACGGAATACAGCCATAAAAATGGGAAGTAAATATTCGGGATCAAACTTGCATGTAATACAGACAATAAATAATCACAGGTTTTAATCAAACATAAAACAATACTTATCTCTTGCGTGACTGCGACCATGAATTTAGCCTTCAAGAATGAGCATAAACCGTCTAACACGATCGTACTCCAGTTTCACTGTCTGCAGTCTTCTGCTATGTAACCTAATTAGCCTTTGACCAGAGAATACTCGTGTGAGCAAGTATTACGACTCAGAAAAAAGTCTACCTCTTAGGGCTGAAAAACATTCTAATTATAACCACGTTTTTTGGTGTAAATCCTAGTCCAAAACGTGTAGACTACTTTTCCTCCAAAAAATTTATTTTCCAAATTCATTAATTAATTAGGCATAGCAGGGACCAAAGAATGAATAACGAGGCTTCCAATTGTTGCATTAATTCAAAACATGAATGAATTAATCCTACCACAATAAATTACAATCATTCTACTAAAAAACTGTAATTGCACTCCCCTTGTTGACACCCAATTTTGACCCTCTCGTCCAGACATTAGCTATAAAATTACACTAATTTTGCAAAATAATTTTTTATGATTTCTTATAATAAAATGCAACAATAAAATATTAATACATGCATAAATAAATTATTTAATAATAACTTCGCATTTTCTACGTAGAGTATTAAGCATTTAGAGTCTCGCGCCCGCATTAATTAATTTCAAGCTCTGTCGTAATTCTTCAATAATTAATAAATACATAAAATACATAATTTAGCAATAACGTCGTGTCAAATAGCATAACCGCATTTATTAATACGCAAGAGAATTGCATAATCATTTGTAATTTAAAATCAATTTTAATCTAATACATGCATTTAATAGCGTCGCATTTATAAAAGCTTTAAAAAATATCATACTTGCATTTAGCATTTAAATAATTTAATCTAAACTCAATTCAATTTTAATTTAACTTCGCAATAATGCACAATAATAAGATTTTAAATGATAGCGCCGCATTCTAAAATATTAAGCACTAATTAAATAACACGCCCATTTTATTCTTGTAATAATTTTTATAACAATTAGATTAATAAAGCACCTAAATAATCTAAGCACAATTTATTAATTTAATTTACTACTAATTAACTAATTAAGCACCTAAAATTAAATACCCAATTAAAACTAATTACCCACCATTTTCGCCTAGCCCATTAACCCAGCCCACTCCTACCTAAAATTAACACACTACCCGCCGCCCCGGCCCAACACCCGCAAGCCCAGTTCTTCACTGCCTTATACCCAGCCCATTACCCCCAGCCCTTCATTTCCCTTTACCCTTCCCGTCGTCCCCCACTCCCCTAACCTAAAAAGAAAACCCTAAAGAAAACGCAACCCTAGAAAAGCTTCGGTCGCCGCCATACCCGGATTTCTCGCCGGAGAATCCGGGGTTTCCCTTTATCCACGCACACCCAGCCAGCTCCTCTTACCATAACCAGAATATATCCTTGCCATTTACATCGCACAAAATCATACGAACCAGCACCAAATATTAGTCCAAAATTAGCCTTGATTACTTACCAACTTAGGACCTAAGGTTAGGCTATATAAAGCACATGCAATAAGAATTAGAGCAGGGAGGGAGGGATTCAGAAAGGCATCGATTCTCAGAGAATAAACTCCCACACATCTGTACTCTTGTCCGCTGTTTAGGAGGTCGAACTCAATCGATCCTACGATAGAGGCTGTTAGAATATCTTCAAATCAGGCTTCATCCCAATCAATCGCATAGCAAAACCAGAACCTGTCGAGTGGACCGACGACTTGACACGCGGCCTCGGTTCGCTGTCCGGAGAAGGTAAATTCATCTCCCTTTCAAATTTCGTTTCTTTGTGTGAATGTGTCTGTTTTCCTGTTATGCATGCTTCGACTGCATTTGTTGACATTATCATATCACGTTTGATATGTCGTAGCTTATTTAAGCAGGTGTCGATTTGAAGTTATTGATTAGGATCGATGTTTATTAATCCCATCACGTTGCTTGATATGTGCTGTAATATTAATCTATTAGTCTGATGCTTATGTGATTACTGGTTTGGTTGTGTTTTTTCAGGGAAGTCTTTATAGCTGTTTTGATCTTGTCACTGAGTCATTAAATGATGTTGGCACTAGCAGTGTATTATGACCAATCTGCGTCACGTCGAAAATATTCCCTTTGCATTTTTAATCTTTGGTCTGCAACTCCCATATCATGTTGTGAGCATATTAGAGTAAAGGGTATTTAACGAGTAAGCTAAGTTTGCATCGAGGCGTAATTAGTTAGTCTTGTGTGGAGCTATTGAATGTCTTTCCTTAAACCAATGTCTGAAATTTGTAAGCTTGGATTAGTTAATGTTATTTCCTTATAGACCGGATTGTAGATTGTTCAAACCAGGGCGAATGTCCTAAGTATGTCTATCGAAGTTCCATCTAGCATTAAGTAATATCAAATCAGTATGACGCTTGTCCCTGTTTGTCTTTCAGCATGATTTAGGCGTTACTATGAGATTACCTGAGTTTATATTGCCAATATATGTGCTTGACTCGAACGTTGTGGTCACTACCTTAGTAAATCTGTTTTAGCCTATATGAGCCCCTCTGTGAACACAGCCCCCCCCCTGCAACACATAATTGGGTCTTGATTAGCTTAAACATTATTTGGGATGGTTTGTTTGGTTCCTAGTTCATCTAAAAAATGCTCACCCACTGTTTTCAAATAAGCTGGAAGTGTGTATGTTTGATATCTGTTTTCTTATCCCTCTCTATTCATATTTTAAGCTATGATCATTCCACAAACTCTGTATACTTGTGATTCTCCTGTTTGGATGAATGTCTGTTTTGTTTGCCTAAATTGTCCACTATATGCTGTTTTGACTATCTGCATTTCTTGTTGCTGCCGTAACACATGCTTAAAGGGAATTATAATTCTGCCATCCATTCTTATTATATGCATCTGGACTGTTAATGCTCAAGTACATCGCGATCATGCTCTATGTGTTGTATTTCATTGTCTGATGGCTCAGTCTGCTGACTGTCGCAGTAGATGGCCTCAGTGTGCCGACTGATTTATACCTTCGTGTGCTGGTCGCGTATAAGCATAGGTCATGTGTGTGTAGATTCTCTTATGATTCAAATAATTTAGATATATACTAATCTTTATCTCCTTATCTTCTTTTCTTTTGCATGGCACGCATCGGAGCCAAACGAAAAGTCTCATTGCGAGACTTCTCATGAGTTATAACCAACGAAGACCTACACCTATGTGCATCTTCATCTCCGCCTCGAAAATTCCAAGCCACCGGCGAATGACATCGCCATTCCTTCGAGTCACCTCTTATCATTTTCTACCCCGCCCCCCATTCATTTATTTATTGTAAATTATTTGTCTAACACTAATTAATTATCATTTAGAATAATTAAACCTTGAATCAATAGTTAGAAATTAGTTTGACTTATTTACTTTAAGCTCGCCTTGCCTTGTTTAATAGTTATAATAAATCACTTAACACCCTACACTTGCATAATAAGTGGGAATATTATTTGCCTAGATGTTCTTAAAACCGTGGTACAATTTCCTATTAATACAGAATAGAAAATACTGCTTTTATCACAACAACGTTATATTCTCATGCTAAGCAACACATACCCCTTAGGTGAAGGAATACTTGCATACATTTTACTCCTATTATACCTATAGCTAATATAGTATTTAGGCATCCTAATTGCAGTTTTTTCAAAACTGACCTTGACTTTCCTACATAAACCTTGCAAAATATTTTAGAAAGTATATCTTATACTCTTCCGCTTAAACGTTTTTAAATACACCTTTTTCTAGCATAATAATTAACCCTAGGTTTGGCAGGACAACCGCAAGTTAGCGGATCTTAGAGGGTGCCTAACCCCTTCCCTCTAGATTAATAAAGAACCCTTACCCAGAATCTCATTAAGTTTAGCAGACCATTAAAATGGAGTTAATGTTTACTTTAAACTAGTTAACATTTAGGTGTCATAATTCACCCAAATTAATTAGGTGGCGACTCCGCGAACCCTTAGCATTTTAGCACCTTTTTGCATTCTTTAGCACTTTAGCATTCCTAGCAACCCTTTAGCATTTAGCACCTTTTTAGCACTTTTAATATTTTAGCACCTTTTTAAACTTTTAACATCTTTTTAAGCATTTTTAACATTTTTATTATTTATTTTTCTAACATTTTACTTGAGCAGGGTTCGCTAAAAAATGTCGCGGTCGAAAATGGGCGTGACAGAAATGACGACTCCACTGAGGATTTTAGGTTCTTAACCACAACAGACCTAGGGTTATTATTTGACATTATTTTTGCATTTAATTTTGTGTGCTATATTTTGTTTATTTTAATTGCTACCTGCTTTACTGCTTTCCTTAAACTGGCATTCCGCTCACATTTCTTCCACTCTGGAAAATTCACACAATCACACTGTTGACACCCAATTTTGACCCTCCCGTCCAGCCATTAACTATAAAATCACACTAATTTTGTAAAATAATTTTTAGGATTTTTATAATAAAATGCAGCGAATAAAAACATTAAATACAGGCATAAATAACTAATTTAATAATGGCATCGCGTCTTACATAGAGTTTTAAAACACTTAGAGTCCCGCGCCCGCATTAACTAATTTTAAGCCCTGTCACGATTCCTAATTAATAATAAATAAATAAATAAATAATTTAGCAATGACGTCGTGTCGAGTAGCATAGCCACATTTTTCAATGCGCAAGAGATTTTCATAATCATTTGTAATTTAAAATCAATTTTAATTTAATAGCACCGCATTTGTAAAAGCTTTAAACAACTCTTAAATATCATACTTGCATTTAGCATTTAAATAATTTAATCTAAACTCTATTCAATTTTAATTTTTAACTTCGCAATAATACACAATAATAAGATTTTAAATAATAACGTCGCATTCGAAAGTATTAAGCACTAATTAAATAGCACACCCGCATTTATTATTATAATAATTTAAATTTAGGCTAATAAAACACCTTGATAATCTAATCACAATTTATTAATTTACTTTACCACTAATTAACTAACTAAATAACTAATACCTAATTAATTAACCTAATTAAAAGCCTACTTAAAACTCTATTAAAATAACCTTTCTACCCAAATTTGATTGAATAACCCGACCAACAAATTCCACAGCCCGATTCCGCACGTCGCCCAAGCCAGAGCTCCTTGCCTGACCAGCCAGCACCCTTATACTTCAGCCCTTCCCCCATCGTCCCTAACAGCAGCACAAAAAGAAAACTTAAGCGAAAACCTAAAGACCTCTTCAACGCGCCGCCAAAACCGATATTTTCACGGATTTTTGGTGAAAATCCGGCCTCTTACCTTCTCGCCCGCTTCTCCGTTACACTTAACAAAATCGGTACCAAGATCGCGATAGCGTACAACTTACCATAACAAAAACCTCAACCAGTTCGTACCATAAAATCCTCTAAGTTTTGGTAAGAATCACGAAAAATTGTATCTAAAGCGATAACTTGCCATAGCGAAATTTGAATCAAATCTTACCATTTACCATCCAAATCGCAGGCTACCAAATAAGAACCCAGAAAGAAAATCAGTCCAAAATCGTCATAAAGACTTTTCATAAATCAAAACCTAAATCAGGGCTATAAAAGGAGCTAGTCCATACATGCAATGAGGGCGGAGGTCAAAAGCAGAGAAAAGAACAAGAACAAAACCAAACTCTTTACTTTATACGGCTAACAAAAATTGTCTAAGTTCTGCTTCCTGCTTCAAATCGCATCACAACCAAACATCGAGTGGATCGACGACTTGGTAAGCTGCCCCGATTCGCTGCCCGGAGAAGGTAAACTCGTCTCCTTTCACGTTCTCCTGTTTCGATTTATGTATGATGATTATATATGTTGGTTAAATATGCTGGATTGATTTAATTTACACATGTTAAGTCATTTAATATATGTTGGTGACTATGATGTGTTATTTGAATCTTTCAGATTAGTACACCGGTTTATGGAATTTATATTATATACTTCCTTGTTTGTTAAGCCTGAGTTAAGTGTGTTCGTTTGCGAAGGAGTCGTGTCAAGGCGCGATTAGTCAATCTGATTAGAAATTATTAATGTCCTCCCTTAAATCAAGATTTGCAATCTGTGTTGTGTAATATAAGTTTGGGTGGTCAACATGTTATTTCATTATGGGCTGGATTGCGGATTGTTCAAATCAGGACAAATATCTTAAGTACGTCTATCGAAGCCCCAACTAGCATTAGGTGATATAAAAATCAGCATGATACTTGTTCAAACCTATTGTGAAGCGGTATCTGACCTTAATTGTCCCGTGTGTCATATCATATCTGCCGCGTCAAGTATCTCGTATAATATGATGTTGTGAGTGTGTCGTTTTATGTTCGTGTGACCAAGTTGTGTTCACAGTCCCCTTATTGTGGCTAAAATCTTTGAGAATAGGATTTCCTAGAAATAGCGGGTTGTCTCTGTAATTTGTTTTCATTGGATACTGAATGATAGATTAGAGTCAGTTTCGGATCTCTTTCGAATTGTGATTTGTATGCTTGAGCTTGAATTTGAG
Organism: Przewalskia tangutica; assembly: GCA_029844215.1. Lineage (NCBI taxonomy): Eukaryota > Viridiplantae > Streptophyta > Magnoliopsida > Solanales > Solanaceae > Przewalskia > Przewalskia tangutica. The sequence continues at coordinate 11,991,196 of CM056732.1, read as the reverse complement.
TATGATAGAATTTGTATCCCCTGCTTGGTGCGATTAGGTAAATCCGCTCCGTAATGAACACCACAGGTTTATTTTTTTGTAATATCACCTTACTTGCCTAAGCTACCTATCGTATGCTATTCTGATGGCTTCACGGCGAGGTGTTAAAATATGCTAGCGTATTCTCCTTTCCTCCCTTAGAGTAGATGAGCATGTAAATGTTTTAGTTTAGTCTTATTATCCACAATGGGCATTTTTTTTAAACCTCCTGGCATCTGATTCATTGTATATCAATCTACACTTTCGGATCTCTTCTGATTCTTTGCACATGTGTGTATTGACTAGCTGGAGGCCCATTATCTGCTCGATCCATGTGTGATTTTTATTTTTATTTTTTGGGGCTTGCCTTTCTTTTACATTCTGTCTGTGTCGAAAGCTTAACCTCTGGGCTTGTCAATTCTCTCCTTCTCCCCTCTGTTTGTCGCTATTTACTGGTTTCCCCGGTTTGCCTGATGGAATGGCCTCAAGAATGGGAATCACTTAAGCCTATTGTTTACTTGTCTTTACTTGGAATTGTTGGTGTTGCGTATAATACTAGCAGCTGGTTTATGCAGTCTACATGCATGCTCATTCTTATTTCTTTTTACCACCTGCTAGTTGCCTATCCCCATCTGATTATGTCCTCTGTTGGTCTTGATATGTGCGTTTGCTTAAATATAAATTATATGTCAAGGGCTTGTTTGTTAAACAAATTTGGGCATATACTAATCCTTATCTTCTTTTTTTGTTACATGGCACGCATTGGAGCTAAACGAAGAGTCTCATTGCGAGACTCCTCATGAGTTACAACAAATGAGAACCTACATCTATGTGCATCTTCATCTCCGCCCTGAAAATTCCAAATCGCCGGCGAAAAGACATCGCCTCTTCTTCGAGTCATCTTTTCTTTATTCTGCTTCATCTGTCTGTTGTAAATTAATTATTTAACGCTACACTAATTAATTAGCACTTAGAATAGTTAAACCTTGAATCAATAGCTAGAAATTAGTTTGACTTACCTACCTTCAGTTAATTACTTTAGGCTTGCCTTGCCTTGTTTAATAGTTATGATAAACCACTTAATAATCTACACTTGCATAATAAGCTGGAATATTATTTGTCTAACGCTACATTAATTAATAGAATAATTAGAATATCTAAACCCTGAACCTCTAGATTAGAAAGCAATTCTCTTTAGGTTAATTATTCTAAATTCACTATATATTGCTTAAATCATACTAAACTATTAAATTTCATTTATCCTCGTAATTGTTCGCCGCTAGCGTTTTATTACCAGATTTCCAACCCCTTTCGTTATAGACCCTCATTAACATTCACATAAAAGCCCCCCTATAATAATATATGTTAATTAGAACTAGCTTTATATATTTTTTCTCACGTTTTATGGAAACTTCCTATATTTTTACTTAAAATAGATTTCAAAGGTAGGTATTGCATCTTAATATAATAATTACCCTAGGTTTGGCAGGACAACCGCAAGTTAGCGGATCTTAGAGGGTGCCTAACCCCTTCCCTCTAGATTAATAAAGAACCCTTACCCGGAACCTCACCAAGTTTAGCAGACCATTAAAATGGAGTTAATGTTTTTACTTTAAACTAGTTAAACATTTAGGTGTCCTAATTCACCCAATCTAATTAGGTGGCGACTCCGCGAACCCTTAGCATTCTAGCAACCCTTTAGCCTTTAGGCGCTTTTGGCATTTTTCTTTTTCTTTTAGCACCCTTTTAAACTTTAGCCCCTTTTGCACTTTTAGCATCCTTCAGCTTTAAAATTACTTTAGCACTCTCCCTTTTAAATTTTAGCACTTTAGCACCTTTTAAACACATTTTAATTATCTTAGCACTTTTTATTATTTACTTATTTTGTAACATTTTCTTATTAAGCAGGGCTCGCTATTTATTTAGAAAAGCCGCGGCCGAAAAAGGGCGCGACAGAAATGGCGACTCTGCTGGGGATATCAGGTTCTTGATCATAGCAAACCCAGGTTAATTAAATATTGCACTTTATTTTGCTTTTATATTTGTTGTAAATATTTTATATGGTTTGTTTTTATTTTGTAATTAACTACTTTAATTGCTACATTCTTTTATTGCTTTCCTTAAATTGTCATTCCGTTCATATTTCCTCCATTCTGGAAAATTAACACTATCACTACATCGCTGGTGTGCTTCGCACCCGCAAATTTCTTTCAAGAACACCCAAAATATTAGGAGAGTTGGCGCTTGCGTGGAGTTAGATCGGTTCGTCTGATCAGCCACGTAGCCTTCTCACTCGAGTTGTCCGCTCGGGAACCTTGCGTCTAATAGGCCAAATCTTAGAAACTTAAGATAGAGCTATACCACCCTTATTTTAGGGCATGCATGCATTTACCTTAGGTGGGTCGGTCCTTGGCATCGACACCACAATTAGGAAGACACCAAATTGGCCAACGGGTTATTATAACCCCGCGCCCCAAAAGCATATTATGTGTTGCATAGTCATGATAAACAAAACCAAGCCCGAAGTTGAAATGCCTAAATTGGAAAATGTATACTCATTTTTATTTGTTTTTTTTAGATGGAACCTATCCCTCAGATCAGAATGGTGAATGGGGTTCCGAGCAAATTGAGGACATGGTGGTCAAAATTCGACTTGGGTAGTCAAATGGCAATCAGAAGAAGGTTGGGATGCCTTACCTCGTTAATCGACATCTCCCCCGATCAGCATTTGGTCAGAGCATTGATCCAATTTTGGGATCCGGATCGAGTCGCCTTCAAATTCAGGGATTTCGAAATAACCCCACACCAGAAGAGGTCACTACTTTACGCTTTAGCATATCACGACGAAACGGTTATTCCATGGCGATCGGGAAAAAGCTCCTCCGGTATCGGGTTTGAAGAATACGGAGAATTGCGTTGCTTTGAAAATAATTGGGTTTCTCTAGACTACTTATGCGAGAGATATGGTTGCGAGACGGATATAAATTGTTTAAGAATGAATTTTCTTTGCTGCGCACCATTGGAGAGTTAGACGTCCTATTGCATTTGCTATGGCTTTCCTAGGGATTCTTTTATTTCCGCTCGAGCATGGAAGGATCAGCACATGCATATGTTCGGTGGTTAGAGCAGTGTTTGATGACGTTGGTGGCAAACAACTCACTCTGACGCCCATGATTTTGGCAGAACTATTTAGAGCGTTGAATAGGTGCAGAAGGGGTGAATCGAGCTTCTTTGAAGGCAGTAATCTCATTTTGCAGATGTGGGCAATAGAACATTTTTATCAGCGTTCAAACATGACCGATGTATGCCACAGCGCACAACAAGATCTCACTTTTATGAAAGAACGGCGTTATGTGTCACCGATCGGCCAGGATTGGTACAAGTACCTAGCATCCGCAAGATGCGATCAAGTTCAATGGAAGTATCCATTGCTTCACGTGGTCAAAGGGTCTACTTGAGTCATAAGGGATTGTATTATCTCAGACTTATAGGTCTAAAGGGACTACAACCATATGCTCCACTACGCGTGCTCCGACAGTTTGGCCATACACAAGTAATCCCTCTCGTAGCTGACACGAGAGCCTCCGAAATTCAGTTCGGACCAGAATTCGTCGTTCCCGAAGCCAAGCAGATCCTTTATGAATGGCATCATATTGACCAAATGGAAATCGGGAAGGACCAAGCAGGGGTTTCCCCAGAGTATCAAGCATGGTTTCTAGATCGCATGGAATATAGTCCAGAAGGGGAGCAAGGCGTTGAGGACATTGCGCGAGGGCGAATGAAAGACACTCAACTCAAGGAGGGGGTCATCACCCCAGACATGTGGGCCTAATGCACGATGCGATCTGATACTTGGAACAGGCGGGAGCTATACCAAAGAAAACCTAAGCTTCACCATCACGTCGGCGACATAGTTATTTAGTTTGAGATTTTTATTGTTTTTATTATAAAGTGTCATTTCAATTAACTTTATTTCCAATAAAGGCATTTCGATACAATGGCTTGGGTACATCTAACATGGCTTTGCATGTATGACGCTTAGGCCTACCTCTGGCATAATAGAGGTCCCCCTTGCATATTAGGAAACGTTTGAATGTGCTATGCGCAATATATCTGCTACATACTTGCAAATTATGTTCTTATGCTAACGCCGTTTGTTGCATCTTTTTAGAAGGATTTATCATCTTCCCAAAGGGTCGGTTCGTATTTGACTCAACAAATGTCGGAGCATCCACACTTCACCAGATCCAAGGCAAGAAATGACGATATGGTAGCTCGGGCGTGGCGAGCGGTTTGGGAATTATTCTGTCGGTAAACGAAACTTGAGAAGGAGGAATATCACCGATCGGGAAGAATGTATTGCTCATTTCTTGCAGCATTGGCGATATGCGAGTTGAGATGGAGAGGCTACGGAATCGACCAACCTATCCATCGGTTTGAATACCACATGCGAGCAAAGGGCGGCTACCTCATGACCACCCCGGTCGACCTCCACCACCACATATCCCCCAAAACTCCCCACAAAGGCGCGATTCGACCCAATCGCCCGCCGCCCAATCATCAACCTCACCTTCAAATGATCCTCCTCGCCCGTGTACCTCGCCTCCGCTACTCACCGCATCATCAGCCCTAATCGCCAAGCCAACCAATGCCCACGCACCATACCCACTGCCAGCCCCAGCAAACCACCCAGACAGCTAACTTACACAACAGAAACCCAACCTTTCACCGTCCCCGCGCTTCACCAAGAAGTGGATCATTACGAAGAAATGGAAAGGGAAGTCCGAGCCAAAATGGACGATGACGTATACGGAGATTCACGGCTGAAAAAGCGATTCGTTGCATGCGATCGGATAAAGGTCACGAAGGACTAGATTATGAAGATCTTTGCATGCGCGGATGTGGAACCGCGATTGGGATACAAGTGCAAGTTCGATCTATTTGATGGGAAAGGGAACCCCCGTGCGCACTTGAGGTCGTATTGCGACAAGCTAATCGGGGTAGGGAAGAACCAGTCATCATGAAGTTGTTCATTCGAAGCTTAACCGGCGAGGCAATAGATTGGTACACTAGCCAGGATCCACGTAAATGGCATAGCTGGAATGCATTGGCCCAAGACTTTGTGGAGCGGTTCGGATTTAACACAGAAACCGGGGTGGACAGGTTCTATCTAATGAAGTTGGAAAAGAAGTCTACGGAGACTTTCAGGGAGTACGCCATGAGGTGGCGTTCAGAGGCAGCAAAGGTACAACCACCCATGGTGGAGAGTGAGATGACCACACTGTTTGTGCAATCTTTGAAGGGCCTTGACCTACTATGAGCGGATGAAAAGCGTCATCCCGCGGAATTGTGCTGAGGTAGTCAGAAGGGGCGATTTCGTAGAAGAGGTATTAAAGCGGCGGGATCACGAATCTAGCGGATTTGTGCAACCAATAAGGCAATTCGATCGAGGGCGATCGGGGTACTTCAAGGAAGAAAGAGCGATTTCCTTCCATGCTCATACAAGAACGCAAACCCGGCATTCATAACATACCAAACCCATCCTACGGACCCATACTACCACACAAGCGGCCAAAACTTTACACCTCACTATACGCCCGCCCACACTACACACACGGCCATATATAACGCTTCCCAAGCACCCATTTATCCGGCCCCGCATCAACCCGCCCATCAAGCCCGCCAACAACATAGAGCACCCAATGCGCCCAGACCAAATACGAATTTTGAAGGAAGACCATCCGTAACCACTTACGGCTGAACCCATACCCCAGATATACGAAAGACTGCGAGCTGCAGGTTTGATCCAACCAATTCCAGGGAGGATTCCTAGCCCTATCCCGAGATGGTATGATGAGAATAAGCGTTGTGCGTATCACTGATAGCCGGCATGACACGGAAGTTGCTACACCTCGGGGACAAAATCAAGAGTTGATCAAAGAAGAGTAATTGGTGAAGGATCACGCAAACGTGCATGATAATCCCTTGCCAAACCACGGCAACGCCAATGTGCACTTGATAACCCTTGATGAGGAATACAACTTGGAGGGAACCATCCGATCAGTTCGAAGTGAGGGAAGAGTCGAACCTTCTGCTTTCGTCGCCCCTGCCACCAATCCTCGAAAGAAAGCAGTATTTGAGTTGGAAAGAACGCCGAGACATAAAGGTTCAATCACGATTATTGGCGCGGGAAGGGCCACCGATCAAGATGGATCGCAGAGAAAGTGGGAAGCGGGTCATGAAGTCACCGCAGTATAACCAGTCGGGAGGTATTACACACCTATAGAGGCAGCCAAGGAGGCACCACAAAGAAGCCCGTGATGAGGTGAAGTCGAGGAGTTTTGGAGGAAGATGCCCACTAAAGAGTATTCGTCGTAGAAGCGATTAAAGAAAACCTCGGTAGCATATTTCTCTACTTTCATTGTTAATGCATTACGCCTCACAGATCGCATTGATGGAGGTGTTGAAGGATGCATACGTTCGGAGGTACAATGACGAACTTGGCGCTTTGGTCGGACAGTACTAGAGGCGCAGAATCACCTTTCACGATGACGAGTTACCGAGGCGTCGGACACAACCTTGCATTGAATATCACCATCCAAGTCGCATAAGATTGTTTCAACGATCTTGATTGATGGAGGCTCGGCCGTCAACATTTGTCCCATAGCGACCTTTGTTGAAATTAGAGGCGCATGTAAGAAAATTCGTGAAAGTCATATCGAGTCAAAGGTTTCGACGAGTCCATAGAAGTCGAAGGCGTAATGGACCTCACCGCTGCGGATCGGACTGCGAATTCGTTGTGGAATTTCAAATATTGGATATTGCTACATGTTACAACTGATAGGAAGGCCGTGGATCCACGTAGGCGGTGCGATTCGCCCACCTTGCATCGATGCCTAAAGTTTATATGGAATCACGGTGAAGTGGTAGTATTTGGAGATAAAAGGAAGCATCAACACCGATTATGCAATCCTGTCATAGAAGACGTGAAACGATCGGATGGTTCGGTTTTCATATTAATGAGATCAAGAGAGCAAGTAGGGTCCGGCCATTCTGTTTGCCACGTTACTCAAAATGGTGGCCAAGGAAATGTTAAGAAATGGATACGAGCGGCAGAGGTCTTGGAGTCGGTATGAAGGATCACGAACCTATCCGGTGGTTTGGGAAGAGAGACACTTTTGGTTTGGGGTACCGGCCACGAAGGATTTGGTGACCACGAACCTCCGGGAAGAAGGATACATTCCTCGCCTGCGCCCATTCCGCCCTTAGTCGGTCGTTCGTCAAAGCCTACACCATCCGATGCGAGAGAAGATGACCGGATGATTTTGCGGTAGGGTTCCGAATCTGTTCATAGGTGATGATGAGGCGATTGTTGCATGATTGCGGGAGATCACAAGGAGCTCACCATTTGGGATCAGAGCATGGATACTGACTGAATAATTGGACTTGCACCCCTCACGGCCGTCAGAAGCTTGGTAGAATTTATGATTAGTTCTAGCGGTGTGACCTTTTATCTAGAAAGAAAGCAGACGTGCATTTATGATTCTTAATATGTTTTTAATCTCGCAATTTACTTTCATCATAAATTCCAGACATTTTTGCGACTTTTTTAAAAAAGATTTTGTTTGTGTTAAAATTAAATTCTTTAATAATATTCTTTCAGCTATCATAATAATAAACAACTTGATAAAGAGAATATGACATGTAATGAGAACAACGAACAAAGTTCAAATGACGAGCATAAACCCGAGGAACAAGAGGAATGTCCGCAATCGAACTTGGCCAAGAGTCGAAAACTTTGAGAATAGGCCTAAACCAAATTTGGAAGAAAGCGAGTTAATAAACTTAGGCGATGAGGAATCGTGAAAGAGACTAGAGTCGGCGCCACCTAAACGTCGCGCGAAGAAAGAATTAATTGAGCTCAAACAAGCGATTGCGATGTGTTCGCTTGGTCATATGAGGACACGCCAGGTTTAGTCTGAGACATCATCGCACACAAAGCTACCTATTGAGCCATCTTATTTCCCGTAAAGCAAAGGCGAGAAAGATCAAACGTATATGAGTTTGAAGGTCAAAGAAGAGGTGTCTAAACAGTTTGAGGCAAAGGTAATTCGAGTTGCAAAGTATCCTACTTGGTTAGCAAATATCGTGCCGGTAAAGAAGAAAGATGGAAAGGTCCGAGTCTGCGTAGATTACAGAGACCTCAACAGAGCCAGCCCGAAGGATGACTTTCCTCTTCCAAACATCCATATACTCATCGATAATTGTGCGAAGCATGAACTACGATCGTTAAATCGATTGCTTCGCTGGCTATCATCAGATCCTTATGGCAGAAGAGGACGCAGAAAAGACAACATTCACTACCCCGTGGGGGGTGTACTATTATCGAGTTATGCCGTTCGGTCTCAAGAACGCAGGCGCCACCTACATGAGAGCCATGACCACCATCTTCCATGACATGATTCATAAAGAAATTGAGGTCTATGTGGACGACGTCATCATCAAATCGCGAAAAGCGGAGGACCATTTGGCAAACTTGAAGAAATTTTTCCAACGACTAAGACAGTATAACTTGAAGTTGAATCCTGCAAAGTGCGCATTTGGTGTTCCCGCGGGGAAGCTGTTGGGCTTTATAGTGAGCAGGAGAGGGATTGAGCTAGACCCCTCGAAAATAAAAGCCATCCAAGAGTTACCTCCTCCGAAAAGCAAAAAGGACGTGATGAGTTTCCTTGGTCGCCTCAACTACATCAGCAGGTTCATAGCCCAGTCTACCGTGATATGCGAGCCGATATTCAAATTATTGAAAAGGATGCTACCAAGTGGACAACAGTTGCCAGCGAGCTTTTGTGAGAATCAAAGAATACCTTTCTAATCCGCCGGTTCTAGTACCTCGAGCCGGAGACCTTTGCTACTCTATTTGTGCGTGTTAGAAAATGCTTTGATGCGTGTTGGGGCAACACGATGAAACAGGAAAAAGGCGAGGCCATATACTATTTGAGTAAAAGTTCACAAAGTATGAAGCTCGTTATACTCTGTGGAACGCATTTGTTGCGTAACTTGGGCGCCAGTTCGTGCATTATCTATCAAAGTACACTACTTATCTTATTTCACGGATGGATCCGCTAAAGTATATCCTTGAAGCCCATGCCCAGGAAAACTAGCGAAATGGCAAATTATGTTGGCGAGTTTGACATCGTCACGCCACGCAGAGCCGTAAAAGGGCGAGCATTAGGCGATCATCTTCTTTGAAAACCAGTCGATGAGAGTACGAGCCCTTCGAACCTATTTTCTGATGAAGAGGCATTGTTTGTCGGAGAAGATATCTCGCAGGATTACGGGTTGGAGGATGTTTTTGATGGGCGGCAAATTTTAAAAGTCGGCATTGGAGCGTTTGGTTTTGAAAGCAGTCAGCATTATCCGATCTCCGCGAAGCTCAGATTTCCATGCACCAACAATATGGCGGAATATGAAGCTTGCATATTGGGGCTCAGAATGGCCGTGGATATGGACATACAAGAGTTACTGGTCATAGGTGATTCAGACTTACTGATCCATCAGGTACAGGGTGAATGGGCAACCAAGAATATGAAGATACTTCCCTACCTGTTTTGCGTGAAGGAATTACAGAAGAGGTTCAGCCACATAGAATTTAGGCATGTTCCGAGGATCCAGAACGAATTCGCTGACGCATTGGCAACCTTATCCTCCATGATTCAGCATCCGGACAAGAATTACATCGATCCAATCACAGTGAGTGTGCTGGAGCAGCCGGCTTATTGCTCCCATATAGACGAAGAAACAGACGGCAATCCATGGTACCATGACATCAAAAGGTACCTCAAAGCAGGAGAATATCCAGAAGGCATAACCAACATCCAGAAGAAGACACTTCGAAGACTAGCAAATCATTTCTTTTTGAATGGGGAAATTGTGTGCGAAGGACTCGGATCTGGGCTTATTGAGATGTGTCGATGCTCAAGAGGCAGGCAAGCTAGTAGAAGAGATACACGGAGGGACGTGTGGACCTCATATGAACGGCTTCACTTTGGCGAAAAAGATTCTGCGAGCAGGTTATTTTTGGATGACGATGGAAACAGATTGTATCCGCTTTGTGCAGAAATGTCGGCAATGCGGTCATGGAGATTTGATTCGAGTGCCTCAGTGAGCTTAATGTGACAAGTTCTCCTTGGCCATTCGCAGCTTGGGGCATGGATGTCATCGGCCCCATCGAACCCGTTGCTTCAAATGGGCACAGATTCATCCTCGTAGCAATTGACTATTTCACTAAATGGGTAGAAGCGTCATCACACAGATCAGTGACGAAAAAGGTGGTGGTCGACCGTTCGCAACAACCTCATTTGCCGAGGTGGGGTTCCCGAATCAATTGTAACCGAGAACGGAACCACTCACAACAGTAAGTGGATGCGTGAGATCTGTGGAAATGTCAAGATCACCCACCGTAATTCCACTCGTCAGACCTCGGATGAATGGAGCGATGAAGCGACCAACAAGAACATCAAGAAGATATTGCGCAAGATGATCAGCAACTACAAACATTGGAACGAGAATTTGCCTTTTGCGCTTTTGGGTTATCGCACCACAATCCGAACTTCTACCGGCAACGCCGTATCTTTTGGTGTATGGAGCGAAGGCGTACCGGCAGAGGAAATACCATCGTTGAGAATCATCCGAAGCGAGTTGAGCGAAGCCAAGTGGATACAAGATCGTTATGAGCGATTGATGTTGATTGGCGAAAAAGGTTGAATCTGATCTGTCATGGCGGCTATATCAAAGTAGAATGGCTAGAGCTTTTAACAAGAGTAAGGCCAAGGTTATTCAAACCGACAATTGGTTTTGAAAGCATATTTCCGAATCAAATTGAAGCTAAAGGAAAGTTCGCACCCAATTGGCGCGGCCTACATGGTCCATCGAGTACTAAGTGGAGGGGCCCTAATCTTGGCTGAGATGGATGGCGAGGTATGGCCCAAGGCTATCAACGCAGATGCAGTGAAGAGATATTACGTCTAGGAGTATTTGTCTTTCGTGTAATCCCCTTTATATTGTAAAAGCTGCATTCCCTCGGTGGGATATGCATAGAGCCCATATAGGGTCTCGCCGCTGCAAATCAAAAGCCCTTTACTTGTAATCTGAACTACGTTATGACCTGATTCCCTTGGCGGATACGTAGGCGGCCATATCGGCTTCGGTCCCACTTTTAGAATTTTACCCAATTTCGCTTGTAATGAACTACGTCATGACCTGATTCCCTCATGGGGATACGTAGGCGGCCTAAATCGGCTTCGGTCACACCGTTAGGAATCTCCCCATTTGTCTACAGGCAACAAATGGGTTTGGGTTATTCCAAAAGCGATATGAGCAATTCATCACGAAGTTAAGTTCCGCCCACGCGACACATAATTGAGACAGCTTTGCGCACCATGAGGAAGGCAATAACGAGGACTCCAAAAGATGTTCGTTTGGTCGAAATACATGTCATATTTGGCAAATTGGACGAGGCTTTTACATTTCTACGCATGTCATATAAATGTTTATTTCTAAAGATGTTTTGTGCACACTTCATGAAAACATGTCATTTTGGAAAATGCTTTTGGAACACTACTAAACATCTCAAAGAGGTCAGACAGGGGTTGCAAATCCAAACAGGCCAGGCACGCGGACATCAAGGGACAAGGCGGCAAAGTCAGATACGAATCGACCCCCCCCAAAAACTCACAAATTTTCTTTGAGCGCAGGTCTTTTCATATTAACAGAAGCAGAAAGTGCAATAGCAGAGACAGAAAATACGGCGAAAGGTTTCTTCATATTAGCAGAAGCAGCAAAAAGCAGCAGCAGCGGAAAAGGGGCATCAATAATCAGCAGTCAAAAGTTCAGAGGCCCGCAACAAAACCTAGCGCATCAACTCGGGCATAAAGTCAAATTGGCAACTCGCGCATCACGCCCAACAAAGGCATCAGGACGATTCGTCAGTCGCGGCATTTAGCATGTCCGTGCAAGGACAACATCTCAGTATTCATCCGCGTATCGGGGCGACATCTCGACCCATAAAATTGCACTTATATACATTTATCATTTCGTTTAACAGTATACACTAACGTTTTCTCGCTTAGTTCGCGAGAGCATTTATTCTACGAGCAACAGCGATGTCGTCGACGACGGCGTTATCGGCGTGTGTCGGCAACGACACCATCGGCGCTAGCGTCACGCAACGACGCCCGGCAATACGTCCGAGCAACGGCGTTATCGGCGTATGTCGAGTAACGACACCATCGGCATTGCGTCTGCAACGGCACGCCGAAGCAACACGTCCGAACGCGGCGTTATCGGCGTATGTCCAGCGGCGACACCATCGGCGTGCGTCTACGCAACGACGCCCGGCAGAACACGCCCGAACGCGGCGTTATCGGCATTATGTCGAGCGGCGACATCGGCGCCGGCGTCACGCAACGACGCCAGAAGAACACGTCCGAACGGCGTTATCGGCGTATGTCGTGCAACGACACCGTCGCTGCGCTTCACGCAACGACGCCCGGCGGAATACGTCCGTGCAACGACGGCGTTATCGGCGTGTGTCGAGCAACGACACCATCAGCCTTGCGTCTACGCAACGACGCCAGCAGCAACACGTCCAGGCAACGACGACGTCATCGATGTGTGTCGAACGACACCATCGCGATTGCGTCTACGCAACGACGCCCGGCGGCCCGTCGAACGGCGGCGTTATCGGCGTGTGTCGAGCGGCGGCGACATCATCGCGATTGCGTCACGCGGCGACTCGGCAGAATACGTCCGAGCAACGACGGCGTTATCGGCAAAGAAGTCCGGCACGACGCTATCATCAGCATATCACATCTGCACAGGGACGATTTTCTCTGTTCTCAAAATCGCATTTCCTCTCATTCATGCTTTATTTTGCCTTAGCAGTTATGCACTAACTCTTTCTTGAGCTTTAGTCTACAGGGGCAATTGCAGCAAGGACAACGTATCCGCATTCACAATCGCAACACGTCTGTGCAAGGGCGAAATCACAGCATTTGCAGCATCGCATCAACACAGCAGGCATCATATTTTGCAGGATAACCTTTTCTACTCACAGTTGCATTACTTTAAAATTATGCATCATCATTTTGCCTTAACAGTTATGCACTAACCGTTTGTTCAAGTCTTAGCATGCGAGCGAGAGCACAACGTGGATTTTCTCTACTGACAATCGGCAATCTGTTGGGGCCAACCTTCCAAATTAGCGGCGGCCTCAGCGTCGGTCCACTCGCTCCACATCACCGTAGAACCAGACCACAAGTCATGCGCGACACCCGTGTTCAAGCCAGTTATATTCTTTTACTTTTTGCACCATAGCCCAGTGTCACCATAACTCGACACTGGGACAAATTTTGAGTCCGCCTTAGCCTGCCTTAGTGTTTTGACCATGGTATCCCAGTGTCGTCATAACTCGACACTGGGACAGTTTTTGATTTTTTGCGTCAGCCTTGTCTACCTGCCCAGCATTTTTGCGATTCTGAAGATCGAGACAAAATTGGCTATGAGTCAACGTCTTTGTCCGAAGATTCTTCCATCATCTCCATACAAAGAGGGACAGCTGTTGACACCCAATTTTGACCCTCCCGTCCAGCCATTAACTATAAAATCACACTAATTTTGTAAAATAATTTTTAGGATTTTTATAATAAAATGCAGCGAATAAAAACATTAAATACAGGCATAAATAACTAATTTAATAATGGCATCGCGTCTTACATAGAGTTTTAAAACACTTAGAGTCCCGCGCCCGCATTAACTAATTTTAAGCCCTGTCACGATTCCTAATTAATAATAAATAAATAAATAAATAATTTAGCAATGACGTCGTGTCGAGTAGCATAGCCACATTTTTCAATGCGCAAGAGATTTTCATAATCATTTGTAATTTAAAATCAATTTTAATTTAATAGCACCGCATTTGTAAAAGCTTTAAACAACTCTTAAATATCATACTTGCATTTAGCATTTAAATAATTTAATCTAAACTCTATTCAATTTTAATTTTTAACTTCGCAATAATACACAATAATAAGATTTTAAATAATAACGTCGCATTCGAAAGTATTAAGCACTAATTAAATAGCACACCCGCATTTATTATTATAATAATTTAAATTTAGGCTAATAAAACACCTTGATAATCTAATCACAATTTATTAATTTACTTTACCACTAATTAACTAACTAAATAACTAATACCTAATTAATTAACCCCTAATTAAAAGCCTACTTAAAACTCTATTAAAATAACCTATTCTACCCAGCCCCAATTGAATAACCCGCAGCCCAACAAATTCCCTGGCCCAGTTCCCCTTACCCGTCGCCCAAGCCCAGAGCTCCTTGGCCCAACCCGCAGCCCACACCCTTATACTTCAGCCCTTCCCCCATCGTCCCTAACAGCAGCACAAAAAGAAAACTTAAGCGAAAACCTAAAGACCTCTTCAACTGCCGCCTTCCTCAAAAACCCGATATTTTCGCCGGATTTTCGGCTGAAAATCCGGCTCCCTTACCTTCTCCCGCCCCTTCTCCGTTACACTTAACAAAATCAGTACCAAGATCGCAGTAATTGTACAACTTACCATAACCAAAAACCTCAACCCAGTTCGTACCATAAAATCCTCTAAGTTTTGGTAAGAATCACGAGAAAATTGTATCTAAAACGATAACTTGCCATAACCGAAATTTCGGAATCAAATCTTACCATTTACCATCCAAATCGCAGGCTACCAAATAAGAACCCAGAAAGAAAATCAGTCCAAAATCGTCATAAAGACTTTTCATAAATCAAAACCTAAATCAGGGCTATAAAAGGAGCTAGTCCATACATGCAATGAGGGGACGGAGGTCAAAAACAGAGAAAAAGAACAAGAACAAAACCAAACTCTTTACTTTCGCACAGCCTAACAAAAATTGTCTAAGTTCTGCTTCCTGCTTCAAATCGCATCACAACCAAACATCGAGTGGATCGACGACTTGGTAAGCTGCCCCGATTCGCTGCCCGGAGAAGGTAAACTCGTCTCCTTTCACGTTCTCCTGTTTCGATTTATGTATGATGATTATATATGTTGGTTAAATATGCTGGATTGATTTAATTTACACACGTTAAGTCATTTAATATCTGTTGGTGACTATGATGTGTTATTTGAATCTTTCAGATTAGTACACCGGTTTATGGAATGTTGACAGTCAATTTTGACCCGTTTTTCGCATATTTGTCGCAATTTCATGTGTTTTAGGACACTGCATTTTAATCATCATTTTTTGCATTTTTATCTTTATATTTTAAAATTAAGCGTTATGTTATGTTTCTATTATTACCACACCATCGTTTGTTTTAATAATATTTGCGTTTCTTTAAATAATTAATTAACATCCGTCTTTATTTTTAATTAGACATTAAATATTTGTCTAAATATTGTATTTTATTATTATTGCATCGACATTTGCATTTTTATAATTTTGCATCTTGTTAAATAATTTTTTTTTTAATTAATTAACTCGCGTCGCATTTTGTCAAACCAGTCCGATTTTAACCAATCCGAATCATTCCAATCCAACACCATTTTGTTATATCATCCAAACACCCTTTTATTTTCCCATTTTAAATTCCAAACACCCTTTTATTTCCCATTTTTAAATTTCAAACTACTTTTCATTCCCTAAACACTTACCCCTTATTAAAAGAGGAGGGGCAGCCCATACAAAGGGACCCCAACGTTCAGCACAAAGAGAGAGGGGCAGCCCATCGTTCATTTTAGAAAAGAAAAAAAAGAGAAAAAGGGTTCTCTCCAATCCCTCTTTTTTTGCCGCCTCCGCCGCCTCGCGCTTTCGCGGAGTTCTAAAAACTCCGGCGAGCCCCTTTAAACACCTCGCGATCGCACCTCCACCCTCCCCTCACATCACTCCAGCCATCCATCTGCCGCCACACATCCGCCGCCACATCGCCACCGACGAATCTCACTGCGGTGGCGTCGCTCGGCGGCCTCGCCGTGGAGCGGCGCCGCCATCGCCTCTCTTTGTCGGTAATGTCGAACATTGTCGTATTTAAAACTCCGGCGACGTTGGTTTTTCGACGTTCTGTTGGATCTGTTTTGCACTGTGTTGTTGGGACTGATTTCCTTTATTTTTGAATATCGCCGGAATTCTTCAAACTCCGTGGCCGTTGTTTCATTGGTTTCGCATTGCGTGTCGGATGGATTGCGTCGTTATGCTGTTTGTTGGCGACTGGTTTGATTTCATGTTTGGGTAATACGGAGTTTTACTCGTGAGCTTTGTTGTTTCCGGTGATGTTAGCTTATTCTCGTTGCTATCTTGTCATTTATTCCATCGTCACGCCCTTTGTTGCCCGATTTACGAGAATTGCTTACAATCCGATTTTTGACCGATTCTTTGGGTCATGTTGTCTTGTTTTGGCCTATTATCTGACTGATTTTTGGTTACTTGCACTCGCTTTTAACATTTTTGTTGGTATTAAACTGATTTTGAACAAGTTACTACACTTGGTATTTCTTGATTTTGAACAAGTTACTACACTTGGTATTTACTGATTTTTGAACAAGTTACTACACTTGGTATTTTACTGGTTTTGAATTTGATACTACACTGGCCTACGAAGGATTTATCCGTCGATCTGGAGGCTCCCGTGGTAAGCGAGACGGAATATGTGGGCGAGGAGGAAAGTGGAAAAGATTAGACGAGAATGCATAGTATCGTTCACCAGGAGGCGAGTCGACCGCCGCCGTAGCGATATTGGCTTCTCATGTCTTAGTATCCTTGGCATAACACTAATGAGCCCACTATATAAAAATATATCTTTCACAATATCTTCTATATATATATATATATATATCTATATATATATGCATACATTGTGTTTGTTTTGTAATTTATTTATTATTTACTAACTCTTACTAAGTGTCTTTTCTGCAGTACGGGCGCACCAAAGCCAAATCATTCGCATAAAATGAAATAAAAGGGAAAAGTCGCTAATTTCTCTTCATTACATTTTTTTAGATTGTTTACTTTTATTACTATCTTGTTAAATATATATTTATTTTAAATATTTGCATGCCTAGTTTAAATATCTTTTGATTAGTTTAATAATTAGAATACCCTTTAGAATTGTAAATTGCATGTTAGCACAATAATATTAACCTAAGTTTGAACGGACAACCGTAAGTTAGCGGATCCTTTAGGGTGCCTAACCCCTTCCCTTTAGGATAATAAAGAACCCTTACCTAGAATCTCACATAGTTTCGCAGACCATTAAATGGAAGTCATTTGTAGTATTTTATGCTACATTTTAGTGTCCTAATTCACTATAATAATTAGGTGGCGACTCCTCTTTAAATTGCATTTTAGGAATCCAACCATGTAGCAGTAATCCCGTTTCCGATTCCGGTTAAAATGGGGTGTTACAGCATGGCGACTCTGCTGGGGAATTTAGGTTCTTAACCACAACAGACCTAGGGTTATTATTTGGCATTACTTTTGCATTTAATTCTGTGTGCTGTATTTTGTTTTGTTTATTTTAATTGCTACCTGCCTTACTACTTTCCTTAAACTGGCATTTCGCTCATATTTCTTCCATTCTGGAAAATTCACACAATCACACACTCGCATTGGTGTGCTTGGCGCCCGCAAATTTCTTCAAATACCCAAATTTTAAGAGAGTTGGCGCTGCGAGTTAGATCGGTTCGTCTGATCACCGTAGCCTTCTCACTCGAGTTGTCCGCTCGGGAACCTTGCGTCTAGAAAAACCAAATCTTAGAAACTTAAGATAGAGCTATACCACCCTTATTTTAGGGCATGCATGCATTTACCTTAGGTGGGTCGGTCCTTGGTATCGACGCCACAATTAGGAAGACACCAAATTGGTCAACGGGTTATTATAACCCCGCGACCCAAAAAACATACCATGTGTAGCGCGACAATGATAAACAAATCCAAGCCTAAACATGACATGCCGAATTGGAAAAAGTGCACCGTCATTTGGTCGCCATTTCCAACATTGCAGTTTAACGACTTGGACCTATTTATTATAATCTCGCATATATTTGGCGTTTAGGCCCACCTCTGGCATCAAAAGAGGTCCCAAACATGCTAGGACGCGCATTTGATATCTATATAGTCTGTTTGCTATTATAATGTTTGTTGCTTTCAGCTATGTACGCTTTACTACATTATTTTGCTACTTCAACTTTGCGCATTCGCTAAGTATTAATTTCGAGCTATACTAGCTTTGTTTTCTTAGGCAGCGTCATTCCTTGTGTTGATACGCGAGAAGCCCATATCCCAAACAATAATTTTCTCAAAATTCTGTCACACTTTGGAACTACGTGTGACCTGATTCCCACGGCGGGATACGTAGGCGGCCATTTCGGTCTCGGTCCCACCTTTTAAAATTCTAATTTTTTCATCTCTTAAAAATCACTTTATTCTCCGTCACCGGCAAACTATGGCTTAAACCGGTTCCTTTGGCAAAATGCATAGGCGGCCATATCAGCTTTGGTCCCATCTTTAAAAAAAAATAAAAAACACTCGAAGTCTAATCGATGAATCCAACTTCAATAGGGCTAGACTCCTGGATTATATATCTACTTGATCTCTATGGCGAGATACGTAGGTGGCCACGTCGGACACAGTCCAACTCTTTCTAAAATATTTTGTCTTTACTCTACCCGTTACAAAGCACACTCCATCCAATCTCTGCGATAGGATAGTAAGGGTTTTCCATATCAAATTCGGTCTCGTCCATTCGACATCCGCTTATGCCAAAACTGGGACATTTTAAGGATTCACTGCAAAAAGAGGCAGTCAGTACCTAATAGCATATTATCGAATACGCTCTCGTAGCCAAATACATAAAGCCAGGCAACGGTTACAAGTCCGAACAGATTGGGCGTGCGAGTGGTCAGAATTAAGGCTACAAAGTCCGCACAAACCAACAGCCCATTTCAAATCTTACAAATTTTCTCTTGAGTACAGATAACAGGGGCTGGAAATTTGACGACGTTGAAGGGGATTTTCGCATAGCAGCTCGGCTCACAGGGCCACATTCTTATCTTCATTCATTCGTTTTTGCATATCTATAACACTAATTATTACATCTATCTTTAATTTTTGTAGGAAGTTTCTCATAGCGGCTCAGCCCGCAAAGCCATAATCGCACGCGTCTATCAAGGCGTCATTTGGCTCACAGGGCCGTTCTCATCCTCATTTCTCAATCTTTTTACAACTCTAATTATTTTATTCGGTTTATATTATGCTGGTAACTTCATCATAGTAGCCTGGCCCACCAGGTCGAAATCACTTTATTACATCCGCACAACGACATTAATATAACGTTTTTGCAACGACGTCTCTTTTATTATGCCTATCTGGCGGCCATCAACAGTTCATCTATGCAACGATGATCTCGCATCGCGTCCATGCAACGGCGCCATCTCATCAAAGCTATGCAAGCGGCATCATCGGCATTTCGTCCATGCAACGGCGAACATCTGCGTCACGTCTATGCAACGACGTCCGCTTTTATTACGCCTATCTGCGGCCGTCAACGGTTCATCTATGCAACGATGATCTTCGCATCACGTCTACAACGACGTCCCTTTATTATGCCTATGCAACGGCTTCATCTGCATTTCGTCCATGCAACGACGAACATCTGCATCACGTCTATGCAACGACGTCCCTTTTTATTACGCCTATGCAACAGCTTCATCAACAGTTCATCTATGCAACGATGATATCTGCATCACGTCTATGCAACGACGTCCCCTTTATTAAGCCTATGCAACGGCTTCATCGCATTTCGTCCATGCACGGCGAACATCTGCATCGCGTCCATGCAACGACGCCATCTCATCAAAGCCTATGCGCGGCTCCATCGCATTTCGTCCATGCAATGACGAACATCTGCATCGCGTCCATGCACGGCGCCATCTCATCAAAGCCTATGCAACGGCCGTGGCATTTCGTCCGTACGGCGGCGAACATCTGCGTCACGTCTATGCAACGTCCGCTTTTATTATGCCTATGGCGGCCGTCAACAGTTCATCTATGCAACGATGATCTCTGCATCACGTCTATGCAACGACGTCCCTTTTATTATGCCTATGCAACGGCTTCATCTGCATTTCGTCCATGCAACGACGAACATCTGCATCGCGTCCATGCAACGGCGCCATCTCATCAAAGCCTATGCAACGGCTTCATCTGCATTTCGTCCATGCAACGACGAACACCTGCATCACGTCCATGCAACGACGTCATCTCATCAAAGCCTATGCAACGGCTTCATCTGCATTTCGTCCATGCAACGACGAACATCTGCATCACGTCCATGCAACGACGTCATCTCATCAAAGCCTATGCAACGGCTTCATCTGCATTTCGTCCATGCAACGACGAACATCTGCATCACGTCTATGCAACGACGTCATCTCATCAAAGCCTATGCAACGACTTCATCAACATTTCGTCCATGCAACGACGAACATCTGCATCAGCTTTACTTTTACTTTAGCATCGCAACAATCCAACGTCATCGTAATTCGACACTGGGACATTTTTTAATTCTGCGTCAGCTTTACTTTTATTTTCTAGCATTACAGCAGCCCAGTGTCATCATGATTCGACACTGGGACATTTTTAAATCGTCGGTTTGCTTTTTATTTTTCGCATCACAACGACCGGTGTTAACATAATTTGACATCGAGACAATTTTGGGTCTGCATCGTCCCCTCTTTTAAGTTCTAGTTTTTAAAACAGGACAAAATTGGCTACGGGTCAACATCTTTGTCCGAAGACTCTTCCATCATCTCCGTACAAAGAGGGACATGCTGTTGACAGTCAATTTTGACCCGTTTTTCGCATATTTGTCGCAATTTCATGTGTTTTAGGACACTGCATTTTAATCATCATTTTTTGCATTTTTATCTTTATATTTTAAAATTAAGCGTTATGTTATGTTTCTATTATTACTACACCATCGTTTGTTTTAATAATATTTGCGTTTCTTTAAATAATTAATTAACATCCGTCTTTATTTTTAATTAGACATTAAATATTTGTCTAAATATTGTATTTTATTATTATTGCATCGACATTTGCATTTTTATAATTTTGCATCTTGTTAAATAATTTTTTTTTAATTAATTAACTCGCGTCGCATTTTGTCAAACCAGTCCAGTACGGAACCCAATCCGAATCATTCCAATCCAACACCATTTTTGTTATATCATCCAAACACCCCCTTTTATTTTCCCCCATTTTAAATTCCAAACACCCTTTTATTTCCCCCCCATTTTTAAATTTCAAACTACTTTTCATTCCCCCCTAAACACCTTACCCCCCCCCCCCTTATTAAAAGAGGAGGGGCAGCCCATACAAAGGGACCCCAACGTTCAGCACAAAGAGAGAGGGGCAGCCCATCGTTCATTTTAGAAAAGAAAAAAAAGAGAAAAAGGGTTCTCTCCAATCCCTCTTTTGCCGCCTCGCGCCGCCAGCGCTTCGCGGAGTTCTAAAAACTCCGTGAGCCCCTTTAAACACCTCGCGATCGCACCTCCACCTCCCCTCACATCACTCCGATCATCCATCTCGCCGCCACACATCGTCGCCGCCACGCTCGCGACGAATCTCACCATCGCGGTGGCGTCGCTCGGCGACCTCGCCGCGGACGACGCCACCATCGCCTCTCTTTGTCGGTAATGTCGAACATTGTCGTATTTAAAACTCGGCGACGTTGGTTTCGGCGCTCATTGGATCTGTTTTGCACTGTGTTGTTGGGACTTATTTCCTTTATTTTTGAATATCGCCGGAATTATTCAAACTCCGGCGGTCGTTGGTTTCGATGGTTTACTGTTGCGTGTCGGATGGATTGCGTCGCTGTCTGCTTTGTTGGCGGTGGTTTGATTTCATGTTTGGGTATCTGGCGAGTTTTACTCGTGAAGCTTTGTTGTTTTCCCGGTGATGTTAGCTTATTCTCGTTGCTATCTTGTCATTTATTCCACTGTCACGCCCTTTGTTGCCCGATTTACGAGAATTGCTTACAATCCGATTTTTGGGTGATTCTTTGGGTCATGTTGTCTTGTTTTGGCCTATTATCTGACTGATTTTTGGTTACCTTACTCGCTTTTAACATTTTTGTTGGTATTAAACTGATTTTGAACAAGTTACTACACTTGGTATTTACTGATTTTTGAACAAGTTACTACACTTGGTATTTACTGATTTTTGAACAAGTTACTACACTTGGTATTTTACTGGTTTTGAATTTGATACTACACTGGCCTACGAAGGATTTATCCGTCGATCTGGAGGCTCCCGTGGTAAGCGAGACGGAATATGTGGGCGAGGAGGAAAGTGAAAAAGATTAGACGAGAATGCATAGTATCGTTCACCAGGAGGCGAGTCGACCGCCGCCGTGGCGATATTGGCTTCTCATGTCTTAGTATCCTTGGCATAACACTAGCTGAGCCCACACTATATAAAAATATATCTTTCACAATAGCTTCTATATATATATATATATCTATATATATATGCATACATTGTGTTTGTTTTGTAATTTATTTATTATTTACTAACTCTTCTACTAAGTGTCTTTTGCAGGTACCCGGAGGCGCACCCCAAAGCCAAATCATTCGCATAAAATGAAATAAAAGGGAAAAGTCGCTAATTTCTCTTCATTACATTTTTTTAGATTGTTTACTTTTATTACTATCTTGTTAAATATATATTTATTTTAAATATTTGCATGCCTAGTTTAAATATCTTTTGATTAGTTTAATAATTAGAATACCCTTTAGAATTGTAAATTGCATGTTAGCACAATAATATTAACCTAAGTTTGAACGGACAACCGTAAGTTAGCGGATCCTTTAGGGTGCCTAACCCCTTCCCTTTAGGATAATAAAGAACCACTTACAGAATCTCACATAGTTTCGCAGACCATTAAATGGAAGTCATTTGTAGTATTTTATGCTACATTTTAGTGTCCTAATTCACTATAATAATTAGGTGGCGACTCCTCTTTAAATTGCATTTTAGGAATCCAACCATGTAGCAGTAATCCCGTTTCCGATTCCGGTTAAAATGGGGTGTTACACACACACTGCATGCGAGGTGCGCTTGGTGCATCAGCAAAATTCTTTCTTCAAAACCCAAATTTAGGAGAGTTGGTAACATACGTGGAGTGCCCGGTCTAACCGGTGGCCGCGTAGCCTTCTCACTCGAGTTGTCCGCTCGGGAACCTTGCGTCTAGAAAAGCCAAATCTTAGAGACTTAAGATAGAGCTATACCACCCTTATTTTAGGGCATGCATGCATTTACCTTAGGTGGGTCGGTCCTTGACATCGACACCATAATTAGGAAGACACCAAACTTGTCGACGGGTTTCTCAACCCAACGACCAACCAGCATATTATGTGTAGCGTGACAATGATAGACAAATCCAAACCTAATCATGTCATGCTGAAATTGGAAAAAAGTGCACCGTCATTTGGTCACCATTTCCAACAAAAGCATTACAGTTGGACGGCTTGGACAAATCCATCATGACCTCGCATATGTGACGTTTAGGCCTACCTCTGGCATAAAGGGGTCCCCATGCACGTTAGGACTCGCTTGCAATGTGGCAATTTATGTGCAATATGTACTTGCTAAATGTTTTTACACTTCTGCAAAATCACGTGCTTTACACTAACACAGTTTGCTACATGTTGTCTAAAGGATTTACCATCTCCCCAAAGGTCGATTTGTATTTGACTAAGCAATGGCAGAGCATCGATATCCCACAAGAGGCACGGTCCAGCGACATAACTGATCCAAGGGCATTTAAGCGAGCAGTGGAACTGTCTTGGTTCCTATAAAGCAGCGGTCTCGTAAAAGCAGCATAGATCCGATCGAGCACCTCGCCCAGTTACCGCAGCAAATGGCAACCCTACAGGCCGAAATCAGAAGGCCCAGAAACATCACTAAATACAAACAACTTTATTGAGACCCACTTTAGGTCAAACACCCTTGCATATTCAAAACTGGGACAAGGAGGAAACCAGACAGGGGTTGCAGGTCCAAGCAGGCCAGGCACGCAGATGTCAAGGAACAAGGCGGCGAAGTCAGATACGAATCGACCCCCCCCCCAAAACTCACAAATTTTTCTTTGAGCGCAGGTCTTTTCATATTAACAGAAGCAGAAAGCGCAATAACCGAAGCAGAAAATACGGCGAAAGGTTTCTTCAGACAGCGTACGAGAAAAAAGAAAAAAAGCGCAAAGCGTAGGATAACAACAATCCAAAGTCCGCAGCAAAAGCAGCAGCAGCAGAAAGGGGCATCAACAATCAACAGTCAAAGTTCAGAGTTCCGCAACAAAACCTAGCGCATCAACTCGGGCATAAAGTCAAATTGGCAACCCACGCATCGCGCACAGCAAAGGCATCCTGGCAATTCGTCAGTTGCAGCGTTTAGCATGTCCGTGCAAGGACAACATCTCAGGGATGACATCTCTACCCATAAAATTGCACTTCTCATATGTATTTATCATTTCGTTTAAACAGGTATACACTAACGTTTTTCTCAAGCTTAGCTTGCAGGAGCATTTATTCTATAGAGCGGCGGCAGCGTCGCATAACGACGTGATCGCGTATGTCTACGCAACGACGCCAAAGAAGAATACGTCGGCGGTGGCGTTATCGACAAAGAAGTCCACGCAACGACGCCCGAAGAACACGCCCGCATAACGACGGCGTTATCGGCCAAAGCAAGTCCACGCAACGACGCCAAGAAGAACACGCCCGCATAACGACGTGATCAGCAAGTCCACGCAACGACGCCAGCAGCAACACGTCCAAACAACGACGTGAACAACAAGTCCACGCAACGACGCCAGCAGCAATACATCCAGGCAATGACGTTATCAGCACAACAAGTCCACGCAACGACGCCGCCCGGCAATACGTCCGTGCAATGACGCGTTATCGCGCCAAAGAAGTCCACGCAACGACGCGCCCGGCGAATGTCCGCATAACGACGTGATCGCGAAGTCCACGCAACGGCGGCGCCCGGCAATACGCCCGTGCAATGACGCGTTATCAAGACAACAAGTCCACGCAACGCCCGGCGGCAACACGCCAGCGGCGGCGCTATCGACAACAAGCCCAAAAACGACGCCATCATCAGCATATCACGTCCACGCAGGGACGATTTCTATACTCTCGAAATTGTATTTCTTACTCATGCTTTATTATTCTGTCTTAGCAGTTATGCACTAACTCTTTCTTGAGCTCTAGTCTACAGGGGCAGTTGCAGCAAGGACGACATATCCGCGTTCACTATCGCAACACGTCTGTGCAAGGACGAAAATCACAGCATTCGCAACATCGCATCAACACAGCAGGCATCACATTTTTGCAGGATAACCTTTTCTACTCACAGTTACATTGTTTTTAAAATTATGCATCATCATTTTGCCTTACGATTATGCACTAACCGCTTGTTCAAGTCTTAGCATGCGAGCGAGCACAACGTGAATTTTCTCTTCTGACCGGGGCAATTTGTTGGGGGGCCAACCTTCCCAATGAATGGCAGAAGCGGCCTCAAGCGTCGGTCCACTCGCTCCACATCACCATAGAACCCAGCACCATAAGCCATAGCGGTACACCCCAGGTTCAAGCCCGTTTATTTTATTTTATTCTTTACACCACAGCCCAGTGTCGTCATAACTCGACACTGAGACAACTTTGAGTCCGCGTTAGCCCGCCTTGGTGTTTAGACCATGGTAGCCCAGTGTCGTCATAACTCGACACTGGGACAAATTTTGATTTTTTGCGTCAGCCTTGTCTACCTGCCCAGCATTTTTTGCAATTCTGAAGATCGAGACAAAATTGGCTATGAGTCAACGTCTTTGTCCGAAGATTCTTCCATCATCTCCATACAAAGAGGGATAGCTGTTGACACCCAATTTTGACCCTCCCGTCCAGTCATTAGCTATAAAATTAGACTAATTTTGCAAAATAATTTTTTTATGATTTTTTATAATAAAATGCAGCGATAAAACATAAATACAGACATAAATAAACAATTTAATAATGGCATCGCGTCTTACGTAGAGTTTTAAGCACTTAGAGTCCCGCGCCCGCATTAATTGATTTCAAGCCCTGTCAGGATTCTTAATTAATAATAAATAAATAATTTAGCAACAACGTCGTGTCAAGTAGCATAGCCGCATTTATTAATACTCAAGAGAATTTCATAATCATTTGTAATTTTAAAATCATTTTAATCTAATACATGCATTTAATAGCGTCGCATTTATGAAAGCTTTAAACAATTCCTAAAAATCATACTTGCATTTAGCATTTAAATAATTTAATCTAAACTCAATTCAATTTTAATTTAACTTCGCAATAATGCACAATAATAAGATTTTAAATAATAGCGCCGCATTTTAAAATATTAAGCACTAATTAAATAGCACGCCCGCATTTATTTTAGATAATTTAATCACAATTAATTAATTAATTAATTTACCACTAATTAAAAGCCTAAAACTAATAATTATAACACTAACCTAAAACTAATACCCTAATTTAACTACCCAGCCCACTCCCCACTTAAATTACCCGCGGCCCACCACCCGCAAGCCCTTATCTTTTCCCCTTATCACCACACCAGCAGCCCACAATAGGATACCCTCACTACATCTCCCTAAACACAGCCGTAATGAACGAAACCCTAAATCTAAAGAGCCTTCGCCGCACTTCCCTTCAACCGCGGCGACTTCCCTTCCCTTTACCCATACACACCCAGCCAACAATTTCTTACCATAACTAAGCAAATCCTTCCAAATCGTTTACCTTATCATAACCCGATTCGAATCACGCGAAATCAGTAACAAATAAATCCAAAATAAGCAGCCAAATCGTCCTAAAATCGCACCAAATTAGCACTTAAACCTTACCTAATGGGGAGCCCAAACCATGGCTATATAAGCACATGCAAAGGCATCGATCGAGGGGGGGGGGGCATAGCAGGGCAGGGCTCAAAGGAGTCCAATAGCAACAAGGAACAGGGCTCAGAGGAGTCCAATAACAACATTCGAACGGAGAGTTCAGCGGGGAGGAGACAGTAGAGCACAGCAGAATTAGGGGAAGAACACAGTAGAGCCCAATAGCAAGAATCGAGAACAGCAGGGCATCGGGAGTTAGAGGGCTCAGTACCTAGGCCACTAGCATCGCAAGAATAGGTAGTTCGAATCCCCCTTATTTCAATTCCAGCCACAAATCAGCAAACGAACCTCGCCCTTTCATTCGCATCGCAAACCCAAAACCCGTCGATTGGACCGACGACTTGATACGCCTGTTGCCCGGTGTCCGGAGAAGGTAAACTCGAATTCTTCTCGTATTTTATTAGTTTATGTTTTATGAGTGTTGATTGCAAATTTGGTTGTCTTTAATTATGTCAGTCTGTTTATTTGGTTGGTATGACTCAGATGTATGTTCTGGTTTGGGTATATTTTTAATAATATGAGTAGTTAGTTTAAGTAGTTTAGATAGTGTGTGTCTTTAGTGTCCGCGACCTGCACAAAATATTGTCTCCCAAATGACAATGGAAGTCTATGTTATTGTCCTTCCATGTCTGTTTTGAGTTGATTATGCCTCATCTGCATTAGGCATCATTGAACCTGTCCCTAAATTTTAATCTATGTGTTAGTTTCGCCTATATTTGTGAAGTCGGCCGTTACTCTTAAAAACTGTCCTTGTGCTAGTAGACTTCTAGATAATGCGGTTGGTTTGACAAAACTGGTTGTACATTAAGCTTTTCCACTTCTACCAGGAAAATTCCTCCAGGACAGTGTGTAATATACACATTCTTCTAAATCCTTCAATACCCAGACGATATTGGTTCCAGCATCCTATTTATTGAGACAAGCTATATCATGTCAACTAGATATACTTGTATACATGTATCCGGGTTATAAATTCAGATTTCATGCAAGTGTAGTTGAGATGCTAAGACTGCTTAGAAGTTGTTTAAATAAGCTGAACCTCTTTATACTAATTACCTGCATATATGCCTCCCCTTAGGATATTCATGCTTAGCTTATCTTGATTACCTGAACTGCCTACTAAGATGTATATGTTTGTCTTACTTAGATTTCTAAATTAGTACATCTAGAAAGCCTCCTAGGCAATAGAAATAACTGGTTACTATTGGTTTTGCTACTACTGTTTTGTCGGTGCTATCGTTTTGGTGTTGTTGTTGCTGCTGTTTTGGTATTGCTGTTGCTGCTAATATTATTTTGCTACTGTAAATTTGAATCTACTGATGTTATTTTGCTGCTATTTCTTTGGTGTTGCTGTTGTAATTTGTTACCTTAAAGAAGACCCGTAAACTTAAAAATTATTGGTCCTGCCATTTATTACTTTCCGGCTGATTACCAACCTGACCTGTTTCTTGCATTTCGGGTCTGATTATTGTTAAAATGAAGTGATTCATATGTGTTTAGATATTGTGTCAATGATTGCTTGTTATTTGATAAAGAACATATACTAATCCTTATCTTTCTTTATTTTTACATGGCACGCATCGGAGCAAAAAATAAAAAGTCTCACGGCGAGATTCATCGCAAGCCATTTCAAATGGCGACCCGCATCCGCGTTCGCATTCCCACTTCAGAAACTCCTAGAAAAACAAATAGGACGTCGTCATCCGTCGTAAAGAGCATTCTTAAATCCCATCCTCTCTCTTTACTTGCTATTTATTTATTTGTTTATTGTAATTCAATTACTCTATTTCTGTAATATTTAGGATATTTAGAACAATTAAGTTGCAAACATATAAGTGGGGAAGGTAATTTAAAGTTCATCGCTTAACTTACTTGCTTTTTAAGATTGTCATGCATGTCTAAATAATTTAACTTGCATCATATTTTGTTTCTTATTAAAATCCATAACAGATTTCTTCCTAAACTCTCAAGAATCATCTTAAAACACCTCTTATATAATATTGTACGCAGGTTAGGCAAGATTGATTTAGCTAGCAGTATACCTAACTAGTTCATAAATAACATTTGCATGAACACATAATTAGTCCATAAAGCACCCTCTTAGCATTCTGTAGCATTTCTAGCCCTTTTAGCACTTTTAATCACCCCGTGGCGTTTAATACCTTTAGCATTTTAGCATTTAGCACCCTTTTTAACATCTTTAAGCCTTTTTTAAAATTAACATTTTAGCACCCTTGTTAAGCATCTTTAACCCTTAATATTTTAGCACCTCCTAGCATTCTTTTGCATATAGCACCTTTTGCCCTTTTTAGACTTAAGCACCTTTAGACATTTTAACATTTTAGCATTTATTTTATTTCCTAACATTTTATTAAGCAAGAGGAGCTTTTATTTTGCATTTTTTCTTAAATATAACAATTACCCTAGGTTTGGCAGGACAACCGCAAGTTAGCGGATCTTAGAGGGTGTCTAACCCCTTCCCTCTAGATTAATAAAGAACCCTTACCCAGAATCTCATTAAGTTTAGCAGACCATTAAAATGGAGTTAAATGTTTACTTTAAACTAGTTAACATTTAGGTGTCCTAATTCACCCAAATTAATTAGGTGGCGACTCCGCGAACCCTAGCACTGCCTTTAGCATTTCTAACCCCTTTTACTTTTAAACTTTAGCACCCTTTTACATTTAAGCACCCTTTAGTATTTTAATTCCTTTAACACTTACTTTTTTTTTGTTAGCAAACCTTTTAGCATTTCTTTTGCACTTTTAGCATTTATTTTATTTTCTAACCTTTTATTTAAGCAGGAGTTTAGAAAATAAAAGTCGCGGTCGAAAATGGGCGCGACACCCCTGTTTGATCATTAACTCTTATTTAACTCCACATGTTAAGATTATAGATACCAATCAATTAAATTAAATTACTTAACTTATTTCATGTGACAGATAAAAAATTCACATGAATGGTTTTCATATGAAAACTTATAAGCATCCAAGGGGTATCATCAATCTCAAAGTCGAAACATGGATTCTATCAACTAATTATTATTTCTCAAATGTTATTTATTACTATCCAACCTATCAGATGCATTGACTCACAATAGAGTTGTACCTTTTGATAAATCAAAATAACAAACAAATCACATTGATCATAATAATCATATCAAGATTAAGATTATAAGTACATTTAATGAGCTAAAGACGTTGTTTTACATATTCAATACAAAAATACTTATCTCTACTTGGTCCGTTCAATACATACAAAATGTAATAGTACAAGAAGTCGTAACTATATCGTTCCCATAATGAAGATACAATATATTTGATCTTTTGCTACAATCATATCAATATTTTTGTCCAATTTCCATCATAAATTGTGAACATGAATTTTATACTTATAAGAATCAATGATTTAATTTTCTGTGTACAAGTTAAACTCTATACAATAAATCATCTACTATATAAGTAAAGGACACACATACTAATACATGATCTATTTAATTATTTATTAAAAAATTAATAAACAATTGTTCTATAATTAATACTATATCCAAACACATGGTTAATAGTATATATCCGAACAATCTCCCACTTAGACTTTTAACTATAATAATTGTTAGAATATACCATATCTAAAGACATGGTTAATGGTATATACCTTCCCAATTAGACTTTTAATCATGCATATACAACTTTCACATGTATTCCTTTTGCATGACTACCAAAAGTCTTAACCAATAAGCTCTTTGCAAAAAATAAATTTGTCAAGTGATTTTCTGATGCAACTTCATTTAGTAGTGTTTCATCGTAACTCTCCCAAAAGTGTATTTCTTTTTAGGGATTCTATCATGAAACTTTTCCAAAAATATACACCGAACTGATCTTGATTGTTATTCTTCCACTACAACTAAGTACTACTACTATTATAGTCACACTATCATGTTCATGATTCTTAACATTTTCTTTATTGCCTTTTCTTTTCTCAATATCAATCCCACTACTTAGAGGTAGTGTATTTTCTTATGTCTATTAACATTTCTCCCACTACTTAAATGCAATGAAACGTCAATTCTGACTTGTCGGTTAGATGTTCTTGAACTTTTGTATTTTCAAATGACTTATTTGTGTTTTTGCTCAGTTCCTGTAAAATTAGTTTACTTCTAGGAACATGGTTTATCAAATAGTCCTTTCCTAGAAATATGATATTTGTGTTAACAATCACATTATTTTCTTTAGGACATTAAATAAACCTCCTTTCGTTCCCTTTGTATATCTAATAAACATGTGTACATTCATTCTTGATTCCTATTTATCTGCTTTCCCTTTGAAGACATGTGCTAGACAACCTCATATCTGAACATATTAGAGATTTGACTCACATTCAATCAACTGTTCTATGGGTATGAAAGGTACTAACTTAGAAGGAGTTAAATTTAAGAACGTAATTTGCAGTTTCTAAGGCCTATTCCAAAATGAAAAAGCGAATATGAATAAGTTAATTGTTAATCTGACCACCTTCATAAGAGTTATATTTCTTTTCTCTTCTACACCAATCTATTAGAATACTTGGTGTAGACAATTGAAATGCAATTCCTTTATTTGATAAGTAACTAATGAACTCTTCAAAGGATACTTGCCATTACGATCAAATCACGGTGACTTAATATATTTTTTATGACTGAAAATAAATTCTTTCTAATACAAGGTACATACAATGCATTCTTTAAATTAATGTCTTATCTCTATCAGAAGAAATTCTTGATTAGTAAGTGGGATGGATAAAGTCTACATAGAATTTGATATGTAGTAATTAAATAGATCATTAGTTATGTAGTAAAAATAATAAAATTCAAAACACACATCACACATACAACCATAAATACTGAATAGCTAGATTCGATAGGGAAACTTAACGATTCATGCAAACTATATGATTCATGCCATATAATTCACCCCATAAATTAAAATAGGACCAACTCAAATGAAGAGTAAACTGCTAATTTAAGTTAGGTAAATATCACTTTTAATGAACCCTAGTTCCATTGAACGAGCATGTAATTCAATTGGAGATTCAAAATAAGCTATCAATTAACTAGGGACTAAAGCACAGTAATTAACCATAATGAATATATCCGATGGGAAATAAGACATATGTCAACTTATAAAATCATTATATCACTGTTATATACAATGGAAGGCATAGAGAATGAACCCTACCACCACAGTTTGACGAAATAAAAAAATTCTTTAATAATTATTTTTTCAGAAAATAGGAAAACGCCCAAATACCCATCTAAATAATGCCTTAGATCACGAGCAAATCTCGCGAGTATTGCTCAGTGGGTCACTTCTGATGAACCTACCGAATTTCGGATCATTTGAAGTTCATCAAAATTTGGAATTTCAAAACCATGACCAATTCAGATAAATATATTTTATTATTATTTTTCAGCCAAAATAATTTTTTTTAAAAATATATACATTTGTTCAGTAATTCATATCTCATATTATCATTTTGCATACTAATAGATATGAATCAAGAACAACGAACAAAATTTTAAAATATATTTACATAATCTCATTACTGTTTTCTGAAAATCAGCATGTTTATGTAATCATTGAATATAAAATTCAAAACACCACACACATATATATATATATATCTTGAACAACAATTTCGATGGAAAAGAACAACTCATGCAACATACATATGTGGTGTCAGATATTCACTCCTAGTAATGTGTATTACAAAATATGATCTTGAGCCTAACTCAAACCAAAAAGTTACCTCGTAAGGTGAGGATTGTCCAAGTCCATATAAAGAGTTCATATTTCCATTTTATATTCGATGTGGAATTCCTAACACTCCCCACACGCCCAGACCTTGTTAACTGGAGCGTGGATAGTATAATTTGGGGGGGGGGGGGGGCAATATCGATAAACAAAGAATCGAAATGAACCCTACTCTGATACCATGTAAAATTGTATTAATCTCCCTTGGGGAGTCTTTCTCATTAATACAAATATATATATATATATATAGTGTGTACAATATGAAATTCTAATACAATAAGGATCATATATCTACCATAATTATACAACACTAAATATTATAAAATATATGGAGCATATTTCATAATATACGTTAATACACCCCCTCAGTCGGAGTGGGAGGAGAACGGACGCTAAGACTAGATCTGAAGTCGAGGAATAACTGTCTATGAAGACCTTTGTTAGTCATATTTTATATACATTTTGAGTCATTTTTAGTTAGTATTTTACTCATTTCGTTTGTGTTTAGTACATTATAAGGTTTGTTTTTCTCTCTTTTGAGTCACAGCGGTCTTAAATGAAGAAATGACAAAAGAAGGATGAAATGAGCTTGATTTAGATGGAATTGCACACTAAAAGAGCCAAGAAATGAAGCCTAAGAAGTCCCGGGAAGCATAGGAGAAATCAGACGAAGTCCGGACGAGAAAATAACGAAAAATCAGAAAATTCAGAATGGGAAGCCACCGGCACCGCGGTGCCTAATATTTAGAGAGGCTGCAGTACTTTCGGCACCGCGGTGCCATTCTGCAGGACCGCGGTGCCGACGCGGGATTTTTGATTTTCTGGGTCGATTTTCGAAGGGCAAAAGTGTCTAAAACGTGATTTTTCTCAAGACTATAAATTCCTAAAACCCTAACCTAAAGAGGGCATCTTGTACATATTTTATATTCTACTTTGGAGGCTAAGAGGGAGGCTACAACACAAGATTGGAGACAACTTTGGTTCAAGTTCTTTTTCTTTTATTTTATTTATTTCAGTTTATGTTGATTTGTATTAGTTCTTGACATGACAATATTTAGGAGCTAATTACTTAATTAAGGCTTTCCTATTGAATCGCTTGAACTTATAATTCATGAATTAATGCATTAGTTTGATTTCTTCTTCACTTGATTAAGATTTATTCAATATTTGATATGAATGTTTGCTAGTTAACTGACCATTAATTATCATAATCTATATGATTTCGAATCAAGAACCGAGAGGAGAGATTTGGATCTGCTGTAATTGAATAGACATAGGTTAAAATCGCGGACGAAAGTACCCCGATACTTGTGTAGCATTATAGGTTATTGTTCTTAATCCTCCTGTGTGATAAAATCTATCATAGAAATATAGTAGGTGTCTGCACATGATTGAGCTCTTGTATGTCCTAACCGGAATATAAGACAGTCTAGTTAACCGTTATCTTAACGTAGAAGAAGTCATTCTAGTTGCATTAGAGATTGAAAATAGAGGATAGTTGAGGATATTGAGAGTCCTAATTCCTTCATAACCGATTTAAACCAAAGTATTATCATAATTAGTTTATTTTCAGTAATTACTTAGTCTTAGTTATTAGATAAAAATACAAACAAATTAACGCTCACCAAATAGAAACTAAAGCTTAGATAATCGGTACTTGATAACCAGTCTCTGAGGACGATATTCAGTCTTATCAGACTATATTACTTGTAACGATACATACACTTGCGGTGAGCAATTTATGTCAGGATCAAAGGGGCTGACTAGTGATACAATTTATGACAGGGTAGGTAATGAATGGTAAGAAGGGTTATCAAAGAAATGCCTGAATCATCTCCCTAAACATGTACATCTTAACTATTTCGCCTCAAATAACAAGCAAACAGATTTTCTAGACATTTTTCATCTTTTCTTTCCATAACTGACACACATAGGCTAAGCACAAATATTCCAAAGAATTAGATGTCATGAATTTTTGGCATATCTAACTTAAGCACACAGATTGTCGCTTTTAATTCTATTATATTATCCCACTTTATCCACTCAATATCTTTAACAACTACAACATGCTTGATCCATAAAAAAAATTATGACTCAAAGACACATGGAACAATACAAAGAAAAATAAAAAAGACTCAAAAACAGACACTCAAAACAAACTAATATCCCCCCACTTAAACGACACATTGTCCCTAACGTATGAAGACTAAAAATAAGGGACAACTTACTGACACAACACAACGATCATAACAGAGGTCTGGGATGGGATTCTGGAAATTGCACATCTTTTGGGCTCTCTGAAGTTTCAGCGCTTTTGATCGGCTAACAAGTTTTTGGCGCCGTTGCCGGGGACTGACGTACTTCTAATATCGAACCATCTATTTTTATTTCTACTTTGGCTTTACTTTTATTTTTATTTTTACTGTTAAAACCCTGTTGCCTTGATTTGCTTGTTGATTTTGGTATATTTCAGGAATTTAGTGTATACGAAGAAGGAGAGGAGCAGATACACTTGTTCCCTTCAACCCTAAAATTGAGAAAACGTGCAAGCAAAATAGGCGAAATACAAGGATAGCTGTCATTGAAGCTGGGTCTTCCCTAGGTATTTCAGTGACCATGGACAACCAACCACCGAATCAGAATGGGGTAAACAACGAGGTTCCTGAACATGTAGAGGAGCCACTACCGGTCCCAGCAGAAAGAAGCTTGGGAGATTATGTTCTGCCCAAGGGTACTGGTGCACATACATGCATCAGGCTCCCAAAAATAGGGGCAAATAACTTTGAAATCAAGCCAGTCATCCTAAGCATGGTCCAGAACACAGTACAGTTTGGGGGATTGCCATCTGAAGACCCCCACATGCATATTGCCAACTTTCTGGAGCTGTGTGCCACTTTCAAGTACAATGGCGTTACCGGCGATGCCATTAGACTGAGACTCTTCCCGTTCTTACTTAGGGATAGAGCCAAGAGCTGGTTGAACTCACTACCTGCTAACTCCATCACCACCTGGCAGGACCTAGCCCAAAAGTTTCTTGCAAAGTTCTTCCCTCCTTCAAAAGCGGCAAAGTTAAAGGGAGAGTTAAACAATTATTACCATGTGGATGGTGAGTCACTCTACGATGTATGAGAGCGATTTAAGGATCTGCAAAGGAAATGCCCATATCATGCCATAGAGAAGTAGATGTTAGTCCATATTTTTTATAATGCGCTGAGTGGTACTACTCGTACCATCATTGATGTTGCAGCAGGGGGAGCGTTCATGTGAAAGAGTGCCATTGAGACACATGAGTTACTGGAAGACATGGCTGCCAACAATCATCAAGGGGCAGATGACAGGTCAGTGAATAGCAGGAATACTATGGGCATACATGAATTAGATGTCATCACTGCCCTGAATGCACAGGTGGCCCTTCTGACGAAGCAACTGCAGCAGAACACTATGTCTGTGAATGCAGTCCAGATGTCAGTAAATTGTGAGATTTGTGGTCGACCGCACTCCTTTGCACAACGGTAGACCCTAATAATGTGCCAATGGAGCAGGTTTAGGCAGTTGGGAACTTTCAGCGGTCTTATAATTCCAACACATACAATCCAGGGTGGAGAAATCACCCTAACTTTTTGTGGAGGAACGACCAGGCCCAGCAGAAACCATATCAAGGTAATTATCAGAACCAGCAAGCACAAAATCATGCTATCTCATCCCAGCAGTTTAGACCACCTACACAACAGTAGAAGCTTGATGAGTTGAAGGCTTCATTGCTTACACTCACCAATTCGCAGAATCAGTTCATGTCTGAAACCAGGTCCTCCATCAGGAACCTAGAAACGCAGGTTGGGAAACTGACGAAGATGGTAACCAACAGGCCGCAGGGTACTCTCCCAAGCAATATAGAGGTCAATCCAAGAGAGCAGTGTCAGGCAGTGTTGTTAAGGAGTGGAAATCATTTAGAGCAGGTTGTTCCCCAACCCGCAATGGTTCATGAAAAATAGGGTTTGAAAGCAGTTGAGGAAGGAAATGAGGGGGTCACTGAGGACCACCCTACAGTTGAGAAAGCTCCACCAGCACCTTTGAGGGAATACACTGATAGAATACCTTACCCTCAGAGGCTCCAAAAGAAGGCCATAGAAAAGCAGTTCTTCAAGTTCTTGGAGGTATTTAAGAAGTTTTACATCAATATCCCCTTCATTGAGGCGTTAGAACAAATGCCCGCATACTTTAAATTCATAAAGGAGATACTTGGGAAAAAATAGAAGGTTGGCGGATTATGAGACAGTAGCGCTGACAGAGGAGTGCAGCGCCATCTTACGAAAGAAACTACCTCCTAAGTTGAAAGATCCAGGAAGCTTCACCCTGCCCTGCACTATTAGCAAAGTAACATGCAATAAGACACTTTGTGACTTAGGGGCTAGTATCAATCTTATGCATTTGTCTGTGTTCAAGAGATTGGGTTTGGGGGAAGCTAAACCAACTATAGTTAATCTGCAGTTGGCTGACCGAACCGTGGTGCACCCTAGAGACATAGTGGAAGATGTGCTTGTCAAGGTGGAAAAGTTCTTCTTCCCAGCAGACTTCCTCATTCTTGACATGGAGGAAGATGATGAAATACCCATCATTTTGAGGAGACCATTCCTAGCCACGGGCAGAGCTCTAATCGATGTGGAGAAGGGAGAATTGAGACTATGGGTTTAGGAAGAATATATGGTATTCAAGGTGTTCAAATCCACCATTGAGTCCCCGGCAATGGCGCCAAAAACTTGTTAGGACCGTGTCCAATTGCTCACGCAAGTGTATGTATAGTTCACAAGTAATATAGTCTGTAAGATCGAGTTTATCGTCCACAGAGACTGGTTTCTAATTATCGAACATCTATTCTAGATTATCTATTTGACAAATGATATTTGATTTGGGTTTTATCTAACTACTAGAATAATTGCGAGAAGTAATCTAAATTATTGAGGTTTAATCAGTTATGAGGGAATTAGGGCTTCCAAATCCTCGACTATCCATTCTATTCAATCCTTAATGCAACTAGAATGACTTCTTCTTCTACGTTAAGATAGCGGTTAACTAGACTGTCTTATATTCCGGTTAGGATATATAATCGCTCAACCCCAGTGCAGAAACCTTCTATATTTCTATGATAAGATTTACCACATAGGAGGATTAATAACAATAACCTATAATTCTACACAAGTATCGGGGTACTTTAGTCCGCGATTTTAACCTATGTCTATTCAATTACAGCATATCCAAATCTCTCATCTCGGTTCTTGATTCAAAATCATATAGGTTATGATATAGTGATCAATTAACTATCAAACATTCATACCAATTATTGAATAAATCTTAATCAAGTGAAGAAGAAATCAAACTATTGCATTAAGTCATGAAATAGAGTTTCAAGCGATTCAAAAGAAAAGCCCTAATAAAGTGTTTAGCTCATAGTCACGCTAAGAACTAATACAATTCCAAACATAAACTGAACTAAAAAGAAAGAAAGAAAAATACTCCGAACTAAAGTCTCCAATTGTAGCTTCCAATCCTTGCCCTGTGATGTGTTGTGTGTTAGAATGACCAACTCCCCTCACTAGACAAATTCCTAGGGCTTAAGTATGTTGCAAATTTCGTGCCCTATGGACCCTTCTGCCCTTGGCCAAATTTACTTCGGATCTGAAATTCCCCGCAATGGCACGGCGGTTCCATTCTGCAGGACCGCGTCGCCTGGCATAGGAACCGCGGTGCATGACAGCGGAACCGCGGTGCCTCCATTTCAGTAACCTCCAGTGATTTTCGAAGCTATTTAGGGCCGCGGTGCCGACGCGTATTTTTCAGGTTTCCTGGGCCGAATTGGACAGAATTTTTATGGTCCGAAAGACAACTTTCTCCAGCTATAAAATCCTTAAACCCTACTCAATATTCCAGACCTTAGACCATATTACAATTCATAATTTTAGGAGGCAAGAAGGAGGCTACAATTGGAGACTCTTGTTCAAGTTCTTTTTCTTTCCTTTACTTTTATTTCAGTTTATGTTGGATTTTGTATTAGTTCTTGACATGACAATGTTTAGGAGCTAAATACGTTAGTAAGGTTTCCATCGAATCTTCTTGAAGCTCTTTCATATAGTTAATGCATTAGTTATTGATTTCTTCTTCAACGTATTTAGATCTATTCAATATTGTTATGGTTGTTTGATAATTAACTAGTTATTAATTGTCATCACATATATGATTTCGAATCAAAAGTCTGAAAGGTGAGATTTGAATATGTTGTAATTGTCTAGACATAGGTTAAAATCGGGGACGAAAGTACCCCGATACTTGTGTAGTATTTAAGGTTATTGTTCTTAATCCGCATGTGTGATAAAACTTATCATAGAAATATAGAAGATTTCTGCACAAGGTTGAACTCTTGTATGTCCTAACCGGAATATAAGGACAGATTAGTTAACATGTTATCTTAATAAGAAGAAGAATCATTAGCTTTGCATTAACGCGTGAAATAGTGGATAGTTGAGGAGATTGGAACCCTATTTCCTTCATAATTGTTATAACCCAAAGTATAATCATCTCTAGTTTATTTTCTGCACTTAGTCATAAATCAAACTAAAGAACGTCGACCAAATAGATACCATATGATAGATAATCGGTACTTAATAAACCGGTCTCTGTGGACGATAAACTCGGTCTTACAGATCTTTATTACTTGAACGATACGTACACTTGCGTAAGTACTTAAAAATATCGCAACAAGTTTTTGGCGCCGTTGCTGGGGACTGGTGTACTGTTAATATCGATTTATCTATTCTTATTTCTAATTTGGTTTTTTTTTATTTTCTGTTTTTAGTATTTTTATTTTAGAACACTCTGCCGTGATCTGCTTGATGTTTTTGATTAGTCTCAGGTACTTAGTTTATGCGAAGTAGGAGAGGAGCTGACATTCATATGCCTCTGAACCCTGAGATTGAGAGATTGTGCAGACAGAACAGAAAAGAGAAAAGAGCAGCTGATTTGTTAGCAATGGGAGATCAGCGAAACAATAATTTGGTGGATGATGAGTTACCGCATGTCATTGTTGACACCCAATTTTGACCCTCCCGTCCAACCATTAACTATAAAATTACACTAATTTTGTAATAATAATTTTTAGGATTTTTATAATAAAATACAACAATAAAACATTAAATACAGGCATAAATAAATAATTTAATAATGACATCGCGTCTTACGTAAAGTCTTAAGCATTTAGAGTCCCGCGCCCGCACTTATTAACTTTAAGCTTTGTCATAATTCTTAAATAATTAATAAATGCATAAAATAAATAATTTAGCGATAACGTCGTGTCAAGTAGCATATCCGCATTGTAATCAATTTTAATCTAATACATGCATTTAATAGCGTCGCATTTATAAAAAAGGGGGCTTTAAATAAATCTTAAATATCATACTTGCATTTAGCATTTAAATAATTTAATCTAAACTCAATGCAATTTTAATCTAACCTCGCAATAATGCATAACAATAAGATTTTAAATAATAGCGTCGCGGTCTAAAGTATTGAGCATTAATTAAATAGCACGCCCGCATTTATTTATTATAACAATTAGATTAATGAAGCACCTAATTATTTTAATCACATTTGTTAATTTAAGTTATCACTAATTAATTAATACACTTGCCTAGAATTAATTAGCTAATTAATTAACTAGCCTAAAAACTAATTAAGCACCTAAAACTAATAATTATAACACTAACCTAAAACTAATACCCTAATTAACTAATCAGCCCACAAATCAATAATTAACATTACACCCCTTAATTTCGTCTAACCCACAGCCCATACCCCCTAAAACTCTACCCAGCCCAACTATACTCAGGCCCGTTTCTTTTTGCACCCGCAACCCATTTCCCTTTAAACGTTGCCTTATCCTCCCGCAGCCCAGACCCCTTCTTCATCGACTTCCCCTCTTAAGAAAAACCAAAAGACACAAACCCTAAGAACGAACTCCATCGCCGCCTTCGTCAAAACCTGATATTCTCGCCGGATTTTCGGCTGAAAATCCGGATCCCTTACCTTCTCTTCTCCAGCACCCGAACCTCAATACAAAATCAGTGACAAATCAACCCAAATCAAGGACGAATCACACTAAATCAGTAGTGATTCCTTACCAAATCGAGAAGCAAATCGGTTCATACCAAAAGTTTACCATAACCAGAATATACCTTAAGAATCCGCCCAAAATGGCAACAAATCCCTTACTAAATCAACACGAAAATCGCACTAAATCAGCAACCCAAATCGTTTTAAAGCTTACCCAAAATTAGAACCCAGAAGAAAACTATAAAGGGAACTAATCTATACGGGCTCTGGGCATGGAGCTTGGGAGAAAAAACCAGTGCATGCATTAGAATAGAGCGCAATTAGGAGGGCAGTCAAAAAGCAATAAACAATCCAGGGGGCACAGACAGTGAAAAACCCTTCAATACAACTGAAAGGCAACCGCAAGAACACAAAAACCAAAACTCTTTACTTTTCTGAAAAACGAGCAAAACCGTCCTAGCTCCTTTATCACTTTCAATCGCATAATCGCAGAAATCTCCGAGTGGCGTCGACGCTTGATACGCTGCCTCGGTTCGCCGCCGGAGAAGGTAAAATTCCACTCCCTACTGATTCGTCGCATCGCTGAATTTCTGCATTTTTTTTGCGTGTCTCGTGCCAGTATAATGTTAGAATTTATTTGTTTAGTTCTGCTTGGATTACGATAAATGCAAGATTATTTCGGCGAATAGTGAAATCCCGGTCTTGGTGAATATTTATTTGTTTGATTGTGATGGCAGATACTTATTTTGCGAAAATGCTTTGTGATAGATGTTGTTATAAGGACCAGTCTGCTGTTCAGTAGTATATTAGACAGATTTTGGCTCAGTGATAACTGTGAAGATTAGTTAATAATCCATCAAGCATATTTAGTCAAATATGATTCTGTCGAACTCTGGTACTGATGCCTAATTTGTGTATGAATTAGTTTAAGGTGTTCAAAACTGACTTTAGTCGTTAGTCGTGGACTGTTTGTTCTGGATAGATGTGTTGATTTAAGAACAACTCCAGTCTATATATATAAATCGTATCTTTGGGTTTAGAATGCAGTGCGTGGTCTATCTAACCATGTATAACTTTGTTCATGTAATCCCGTGTTATTTGGTATAAAAGTTGTAATGTATTTCTAACTAAATCTGGGTTGTATAAGTTATGCAATGTCAATGTAGCTTGAACCCGTGAGTGTGTATATCTTTGGGAACCTCTAGCCTCATATATCTGCGATATACACTGGAATGATCACTGTCTCCATGTAGTTGCCTGTTTGGAACTTATTTAGTTCCTATATGGGTCTATATTGAATTATTGTACTTCTTTGGTCACTTGGTGGCAAAATCCGCTTACCGAGTCCTTTAGATAGTTTCTATACCAACATCTGTTGTTTACATGGATTGGCTTGTGTTGCACTGAGCCATTGTTGACTGCATTCCTCTGTTGAGTACATATGAGGGACAGTTTGGTGCTAACATAGTTCAAACCATTAAGAAATCTGGGCATATGATTGGGGAAAATGGATTTACTTCAGTCCTAGCCATTTGCTTCGATGTTGAGTCATGTATCTTAAATTAAATTAGCATGCTATGTGTTGCCATATTATTTCACCCATGTTTGGTGTCTCTGTCCCGGTATCACTGATCATTAACTCATATATAATGTGCTAGTGTGGTTCATATGAACATGTAAGAATAGGATTAGTTGGCCTTTCTTTTTAAGAAAAATGAAAATTTCACACTTTGCAGTTATTTCTATCTACTGCTTACATCTAGTTATTCTCCTGAGTATGTTTGAGAATCTGCTGCAGCAAGTCTGCAGGCAGGTTATACTAATTTTTCTCTTCTTTGTTTGTTGTTGCATACCTGCCCCTCCCTCCTTTAGAAAATCTAAGAAGATAATTGGTTTACACTGCCTTGGGTGCCGATTTATCCTCCTCTAAATTGATAACTTATTTGGGTCAGCCTATTGTCTCCTCTGTTTGCCTTACTTGTTTGCCTTACTGTTCTCCATTCCCCTGAGCCCAACAGTGCATGTTAAATATAGAATCAGTGGATAATGCATATGTTCCGCCTCTCAAGATCATTTTGTTTACTGCTGTCTTTTATACAATTGGACAGATACTAATCCTTATCTTCTTTTTTTACATGGCACGCATCGGAGTAAAATAAAGAGTCTCACGGCGAGACTCACCGCAAGCTATTTCAAATGGCAACCCGCATCCGCATCCGCATTCCCGCTCCCGCCTCAGGAATTCCTAGAAAAACAAATAGGACGTCGTCATCCGTCGTAAAGAGCATTCTTAAAT
Source organism: Przewalskia tangutica (assembly GCA_029844215.1). Classification (NCBI taxonomy): domain Eukaryota; kingdom Viridiplantae; phylum Streptophyta; class Magnoliopsida; order Solanales; family Solanaceae; genus Przewalskia; species Przewalskia tangutica. Next base: position 11,947,929 of record CM056732.1, on the reverse strand, counting down.
CTCATTCTCTCTCTTTACTTGCTATTCATTTGTTTATTGTAATCTAATAACTCTATTTCTGTAATATTTGGGATATCTAGAACAATTAAGTTTCAAACATATAAGGGAAATTAATTCATAATTGGAAACGCACTATCGACCTGTTTGTCTTTTATGCTTGTCATACATATCTAAACCTTACTAAATAATTTAACTCGCGACTAAAGTATTATTTCTTTATAAAATCCATGATAAAATAAATTAATTTTCTCATAAGCTCTTTCATTAGCATAATATAAATAATTTGTGTTGAACAACCTTATTATCGGAAAACTATAAAATAATCATCTTTTGCACTACGTCATATATATTTGATTCTAAAAGCTTGTCTTTGATCATAAATCAACATGGCATATATCTATAAACAGTATAAAAGCACACTTTAAAACTTTATTTTTTTAATAGTATTAGTCTTGCAAACTTTTATCAACATGCCCCTTTCTATAAAACAATTCTTTTTGAAAGCACCTTTTATATTTTTTTTAAAAAACATGCATTCTTTAAATATAATAATTACCCTAGGTTTGGCAGGACAACCGCAAGTTAGCGGATCTTAGAGGGTGCCTAACCCCTTCCCTCTAGATTAATAAAGAATCCTTACCCAGAGTCTCATTAAGTTTAGCAGACCATTAAAATGGAGTTAATGTTTTACTTTAAACTAGTTAAACATTTAGGTGTCCTAATTCACCCAAATTAATTAGGTGGCGACTCCGCGAACCCTTTGGCCTCTTTTGCAATTTTAGCACCTTTTTAGCTTTTAAACATCTTTAGCATTTTTAATACTTTGAACACTTCTTTAACTTTCTTTTAGCATTTTATTATTTTTTAACCTTTTAATTTGAGCAGGAGTTTAGAAAATAATGTCGCGGTCGAAAAAGGGCGCGACAGAAATGGCGACTCCGCTGGGGAATTTAGGTTCTTAACCACAACAGACCTAGGGTTATTATTTGGCAATTATTTTGCATTTAATTTTTTGTGTGTTGTATTTTGTTTTATTTATTTTTGATTGCTACCTGCTTTACTGCTTTCCTTAAAAACTGGCATTCCGCTCATATTTCTTCCACTCTGGAAAATTCACACAATCACACACTACATGCGAGGTGCGCTGGGTGCATCAGCAAAATTCTTTCTTCAAAAAACCAAATTTAGGAGAGTTGGTAATATACGTGGAGTGCCCGGTCTAACCGGTGGCCGCGTAGCCTTCTCACTCGAGTTGTCCGCTCGGGAACCTTGCGTCCAGGAAAGCCAAATCTTAGCAAACTTAAGATAAAGCTATACCACCCTTATTTTAGGGCATGCATGCATTTACCTTAGGTGGGTCGGTCCTTGGCATCGACACCACAATTAGGAAGACACCAAACTTGTCGGCGGGTTTCTCAACCCAACGACCAACCAACATATTATGTGTAGCGTGACAATGACAGACAAATCCAAGCCCAATCATGACATGCTGAAATTGGGAAAAGTGCACCGTCATTTGGTCGCCATTTCCAACAAAGGCATTATAGTTGGACGACTTGGACAAATCCGTCATAACCTCGCATATCGGCCTTTAGGCCACCTCACGGCACTAAAAGAGGTCCCAAACATGTTAGAACACGCACTTGATTTACAATTTGCTTATTAGTATATATTATGCGCAACTTTTGCATATTATACTAACTTGGTTTGCTTCATTTATTAAAGGTTTATTTTTAGCTTATCCCCAAAAGGTTGATTCGCGTTGATTAGTAAGCACAATCATCCAATAAATGACCAATCCGTAAGCAGGGACGAAACAACTTAGGACTCATCCCGCTCATGTAGAGGATGCAGGCGTCGTAGCAGAAACACCAATGATCAACACCTCGCCACACTATTGCAGCAAATGGAAATCATGCAAGCCGAAATAGAAAGGCTCTGAAACATCACAAACCGGTCTATTAGCTTGAATGCACCACTCCCAGAGCAAGGGACAAATGCAAATCGTATCACAAGCCCCGAGCCTCCACTTCCCAAAGCTCCCGCAGAGGTCGCAACATACCACCACACCAAAATGTCACTCGCCGGTCAATTTGCAAACCGACCTCCAAAATGACCCGTTCACTACATACACATCTCAACCTCCGCTACTTATATCTCCCACTCAACCCAATTGCCAAGCCGCCTAATACGAGCGGAGGGCACACAAACAATATGAGGATTAGCACATCCGACCAAAGCCAACCATTTATTGTGCATGCATCCTCTCGAGACAGATCAATACAAGGAAATGGGCGCGGACCGAGCTAGAGGCGATGAAAATGTGGCAAAAGAAATTGTAGCTTGAAGAGGCATTCAAAAGCATTCAGATGAACAAGGGGGAGGAAGGTTTAGAATATGAAGACTTCTGCATGCACCCCGACGTTGAATTACCTATGGGGTACAAGGTGCCCAAATTTGACATGTTTGATGGAAAGGGGAATCCTCGAGCTCATCTAAGGTCATATTGCGATAAATTGATTGGAGTTGGTAAAAATCAAGCAATCATCATGAAGCTATTCATCAGGAGTCTAACCGGCGGTATTTGGATTGGTACACGTGCCAAGACCTCGAAAATGGGGCGGTTGGAACGCCATGGCACAAGATTTCATGGATAGATTCGGGTTCAACATCGACATCTGGACAGATTTTATCTTATGAAACTTGAAAAGAAATCTCTGAAACTTTGAGAGAATATACGAGGTGGCGGTCGAAGCGAAAGGTCCAACCTCCAATGGCAGAAAGCGAAATGACCACCTTGTTCGTGCAGTCGTTAAAGGACGCGACATATTATGAAAGAATGATCAGTGTAATTGGGCGAAGTTTTGCAGAAGTCGTAAGAATGGGCGACTTCGTGGAAGAAGGCATTAAGACAGCGGGATTACAAACTTGCGACCCTACGGGCAACTAGCGAGCGATGCGGTCAAATTCCATCGGAGGTACCTCCGGAAGGAGAAGAGATCATCACCTCCATCGTAGTCATTCGGGAGCATAGGCGAACAACATCCGGTATATCAAAGCCCACCGCCTTACCAAAACACTCGAATCCACGATATTATCGACCTTTGCGCCACCCATATCCTGTTTACCATACCCAACCAAAGATATCCAAAATACTCACCTGATCACGAACTCGCACTCGAGCGGACCCAAACCCGCGTAGATGCGAAAGAAAACCGACAAAACCTATACACCTTTAGCCGAACCCATAGCCCAAGTGTATGAGAAGTGCCGCGAGAATACTCCATCCAATTCCCGGAAATACCCCGTGCCTACCTCAGGGCACGATAAAACTAAAATTGTGCATACCACTCAGGTGCGAAGGACATCGGAAATTGTTATACCCTCGAGGGCGAGAATAGAGGAGTTAATCGAGGAAGGAGTCCTTCAGCTGAAAGATGCTCCTCTCAATGCAAACAATAACCTTCTTCCGGGTTATGAAGATGCCCGTGTGAACATGATAGCTAAAAATGAAGAAGACAGTCTGGAAGGGACTATTACGCCCGGCCATGAAAGGGAAGAAAGTTGAATCACCAACCAACCGCCAGAGGAAAGGAGGTGCTCCTTGCCGGAGATTGTTTAACTATTGAATAAGTCATTCGTCTAGTTGTGCGCTGCGAGAGATGATCCTGCTGAAGACTCAACCATCGAAGACACAGAGCAAGAAGAAGTGGACTCGCGCCCGCCTCGGCCGTGAGCCACGAAATAGTTAGTTTAATGCATTTGCCCTTTATATGTAATAATTGGAACTACGTTTGACTGATTCCCTTGGTGGATACGTAGGCGGCCGTCTCGGCTTCGGTCCCACATCTAGAAATTTTAATTTTCACCCAAAATTCGCTTGTAATGAACTACGTTCGACCTGATTCCCTCATGTGGATATGTAGGCGGCCTAAATCGGCCAGTCGCCATTTGGAAATCTTCCTTTGTTTTGAAAACAACGAGTACCACACATAACACACACGACTCCGTTGAGACCCTCCGGCCAAACACCCTTTTCAAACTCGGGACAAGGTAGGAAACGAGGCGGGGTGATGAGTCCAAACAAGACAGAATCCGAGCATCAAGAGTCTAAGGTCAACGCGGATCAACCACCCCCCCCAAAACTCACAAAACTTTCTTTGAGCGCAGGTCCTTCATATTAGCGGAGGATACAACAAAGTTCTTCATATTAGCGAAGCAAAAATCGGCAGCGAGAAAGAAGCGAAAAGCGAATCGGTGATCAAAACTCAAAGTTCGCGACAAAGCGAGCGCGTCATCGGCTCGGACAAAGTCAAATTCGCACACAACAACGACATCTCGGCCTACAACATCTCGGCGATTCATATATCGGGGCGACATCTCTACCCCCAAATTGCACTTCTCATATATATTTATCATTTGGTTTAAGCGGTATACACTAACGTTTTCTCAAGCTTAGCTTGCAGGAGCATTTATTCTACGAGGCGAACACGTCCGAACGGCGGCGTTATCGGCAAAGCAAGTCTGCAACGACGCCCGGGCGATACGTCCGAGCGGCGGCGTTATCGGCCGCAAGTCCACGTAACGACGCCCGGAACAACACGTCCGCACAACGGCGTGATCGGCAGTCCACGCAACGGCGCCCGGCGGCAACACGTCCGGACAACGACGTGATCAGCAAGTCCACGCAATAACGCCCGGCCGAATACGTCCGGCAATGACGTTATCGGCCGCAACAAGTCTACGCGACGCCCAGCGGCAACACGTCCAGACAACGACGTGATCAGCAAGTCCACACGGCGACGCCCGGCGGCACGTCCGAACAACGGCGTTATCGGCCGCAGCGAGTCCACAACGGCGCCGGCGGCAACGTCGAGCAACGGCGTTATCGGCCGCAGAAGTCCGCAGCGCCATCGTGATATTACATCTCTACGAGGAAGATTTTCTCTGTTCTCAAAATTGCATTTTTATCATTCATGCTTTATTATTCTGTCTTAGCAGTTATGCACTAACTCTTCCTTGAGCTTTAGTCTACAGGAGTAGCAGCAACAAGTCCAAAACGGCGCCAAGTGCAACGGCGCCAAGTCCAAAACGACGCCAAGTCCGAAAGCGGCGCCACGTCCAAAACGACGCTAAGTCCGAAAGCGCCACGCCCAAAAACGACGTCGGTCGAAAACGACTCGCGTCCGAAAGCGGCGCCGATCAAAAACGGCGTCGAGTCAAAGCGACTCGGTCGAAAGCGACTCGCGTCCGAAAGCGGCGCCACGTCAAAAACGGCGACAAGTCCGAAACGGCGACAAGTCCGGCGACTCGGTCCGAAAGCGACTCGGCGTCCGAAAGCGGCGCCACGTCCGAAAATGACGACAAGTCGAAAGCGGCGACAAGTCGAAAACGGCGACAAGTCAAGATATCACATCTACGCAGGGCGATTTCTCTTCTGTTCTCAAAATTGCGTTTTTCATTTATTATTCGTCTCTCGGTTATGCACTAAACTCTTTCTTGAGCTTTAGTCTACGGGACGATTCGCAGCAAGGACAACGTATCCGCATTCACAATCGCAACACGTCCGTGCAAGGGCGAAATCACAACATTTGCAGCATCGCATCAACACAGCAGGCATCATATTTTTGCAGGATAACATTTTAAAATTATACATCATCATTTTTTGCCTTAACAGTTATGCACTAACCGTTTGTTCAAGTCTTAGCACGGCGGCGGAGCCTGGCGTGGATTTTCTCTTCAAATGACGGGGCAATCTGTTGGGGGGCCAACCTTCCCAACGATTGGCAGAAGCGGCCTCAAGCGTCGGTCCACTCGCTCCACCGTAGAACCCAGCACCACAAGCCATAGCAGTACACCCCAGGTTCAAGCCAGTTATTTTCTTTTACTTTTTGCACCATAACCCAGTGTCATCATAACTCGACACTGGGACATCTTTAAGCCCGCATTAGCCCGCCTTGGTGTTTTGACCATGGTAGCCCAGTGTCGTCATAACTCGACACTGGGACATCTTTGAGTCCGCGTTAGCCCGCCTTGGTGTTTTGACCATGGTGACCCAGTGTCGTCATAACTCGACCTTTGGGGCGATTTGATTTTTGCGTCAGCCTTGTCTACCTGCCCAGCATTTTTGCAATTCTGAAGATCGAGACAAAATTGGCTATGAGTCAACGTCTTTGTCCGAAGATTCTTCCATCATCTCCATACAAAGAGGGACATCTGTTGACACCCAATTTTGACCCTCCCGTCCAACCATTAACTATAAAATTACACTAATTTTGTAATAATAATTTTTAGGATTTTTATAATAAAATACAACAATAAAACATTAAATACAGGCATAAATAAATAATTTAATAATGACATCGCGTCTTACGTAAAGTCTTAAGCATTTAGAGTCCCGCGCCCGCACTTATTAACTTTAAGCTTTGTCATAATTCTTAAATAATTAATAAATGCATAAAATAAATAATTTAGCGATAACGTCGTGTCAGGTAGCATAGCCGCATTGTAATCAATTTTAATCTAATACATGCATTTAATAGCGTCGCATTTATAAAAAAGGGGGCTTTAAATAAATCTTAAATATCATACTTGCATTTAGCATTTAAATAATTTAATCTAAACTCAATGCAATTTTAATCTAACCTCGCAATAATGCATAACAATAAGATTTTAAATAATAGCGTCTCGGTCTAAAGTATTGAGCATTAATTAAATTGCACGCCCGAATTTATTTATTATAACAATTAGATTAATGAAGCACCTAATTATTTTAATCACATTTGTTAATTTAAGTTATCACTAATTAATTAATACACTTGCCTAGAATTAATTAGCTAATTAATTAACTAGCCTAAAAACTAATTAAGCACCTAAAACTAATAATTATAACACTAACCTAAAACTAATACCCTAATTAACTAATCACCACAAATCAATAATTAACACCACACCCTTAATTTCGTCTAACCCACCCATACTCCCTAAAACTCTACCCAGCCCAACTATACTCAGGCCCGTTTCTTTTTGCACCCGCAGCCCATTTCCCTTTAAACGTTGCCTTATCCTCCCGCCAGCACTCTTCTTCATCGACTTCCCCTCTTAAGAAAAACCAAAAGACACAAACCCTAAGAACGAACTCCATCGCCGCCTTCGTCAAAACCTGATATTCTCGCCGGATTTTCGGCTGAAAATCCGGATCCCTTACCTTCTCTTCTCCAAAGACCAACCTCAATACAAAATCGGTGACAAATCAACCTAATCAAGGACGAATCACACTAAATCAGTAGTGATTCCTTACCAAATCGAGAAGCAAATCGGTTCATACCAAAAGTTTACCATAACCAGAATATACCTTAAGAATCCGCCCAAAATGGCAACAAATCCCTTACTAAATCAACACGAAAATCGCACTAAATCAGCAACCCAAATCGTTTTAAAGCTTACCCAAAATTAGAACCGTAAGAAAACTATAAAGGAACTAATCTATACGGGCTCACGGGCATGGAGCTTGGGAGAAAAAACGGTCATGCATTAGAATGAAGCGCAATTAGGAGGCGATCAAAAGCAATAAACAATCCAGGGGGCACAGACAGTGAAAAACCCTTCAATACAACTGAAAGGCAACCGCAAGAACACAAAAACCAAAACTCTTTACTTTTCTGAAAAACGAGCAAAACCGTCCTAGCTCCTTTATCACTTTCAATCGCATAATCGCAGAAATCTCCGAGTGGCGTCGACGCTTGATACGCCTCGGTTCGCCGGAGAAGGTAAAATTCCACTCCTCGATTTCGCGTCATTTGAATTTACGCATTTTTGCGTGTCTCGTGCCAGTATAATGTTAGAATTTATTTGTTTAGTTCTGCTTGGATTACGATAAATGCAAGATTATTTCGGCGAATAGTGAAATCCCGGTCTTGGTGAATATTTATTTGTTTGATTGTGATGGCAGATACTTATTTTGCGAAAATGCTTTGTGATAGATGTTGTTATAAGGACCAGTCTGCTGTTCAGTAGTATATTAGACAGATTTTGGCTCAGTGATAACTGTGAAGATTAGTTAATAATCCATCAAGCATATTTAGTCAAATATGATTCTGTCGAACTCTGGTACTGATGCCTAATTTGTGTATGAATTAGTTTAAGGTGTTCAAAACTGACTTTAGTCGTTAGTCGTGGACTGTTTGTTCTGGATAGATGTGTTGATTTAAGAACAACTCCAGTCTATATATATAAATCGTATGCTGGGTTTAGAATCTGGTACGTGGTCTATCTAACCATGTATAACCTGTTCATGTAATCCCGTGTTATTTGGTATAAAAGTTGTAATGTATTTCTAACTAAATCTGGGTTGTATAAGTTATGCAATGTCAATGTAGCTTGAACCCGTGAGTGTGTATATCTTTGGGAACCTCTAGCCTCATATATCTGCGATATACACTGGAATGATCACTGTCTCCATGTAGTTGCCTGTTTGGAACTTATTTAGTTCCTATATGGGTCTATATTGAATTATTGTACTTCTTTGGTCACTTGGTGGCAAAATCCGCTTACCGAGTCCTTTAGATAGTTTCTATACCAACATCTGTTGTTTACATGGATTGGCTTGTGTTGCACTGAGCCATTGTTGACTGCATTCCTCTGTTGAGTACATATGAGGGACAGTTTGGTGCTAACATAGTTCAAACCATTAAGAAATCTGGGCATATGATTGGGGAAAATGGATTTACTTCAGTCCTAGCCATTTGCTTCGATGTTGAGTCATGTATCTTAAATTAAATTAGCATGCTATGTGTTGCCATATTATTTCACCCATGTTTGGTGTCTCTGTCCCGGTATCACTGATCATTAACTCATATATAATGTGCTAGTGTGGTTCATATGAACATGTAAGAATAGGATTAGTTGGCCTTTCTTTTTAAGAAAAATGAAAATTTCACACTTTGCAGTTATTTCTATCTACTGCTTACATCTAGTTATTCTCCGAGTATGTTTGAGAATCTGTGCGCAAGTCTGCAGCGAGTTATACTAATTTTCTCTTCTTTGTTTGTTGTTGCATACACCGCCTCCTCCTTTAGAACATCTAAGAAGATAATTGGTTTACACTGCCTTGGGTGCCGATTTATCCTCCTCTAAATTGATAACTTATTTGGGTCAGCCTATTGTCTCCTCTGTTTGCCTTACTTGTTTGCCTTACTGTTCTCCATTCCCCTGAGCCCAACAGTGCATGTTAAATATAGAATCAGTGGATAATGCATATGTTCCGCCTCTCAAGATCATTTTGTTTACTGCTGTCTTTTATACAATTGGACAGATACTAATCCTTATCTTCTTTTTTTACATGGCACGCATCGGAGTAAAATAAAGAGTCTCACGGCGAGACTCACCGCAAGCTATTTCAAATGGCAACCGCATCCAAGATCCGCATTCCCGCTCCGCCTCAGAATTCCTAGAAAAACAAATAGGACGTCGTCATCCGTCGTAAAGAGCATTCTTAAATCTCATTCTCTCTCTTTACTTGCTATTCATTTGTTTATTGTAATCTAATAACTCTATTTCTGTAATATTTGGGATATCTAGAACAATTAAGTTTCAAACATATAAGGGAAATTAATTCATAATTGGAAACGCACTATCGACCTGTTTGTCTTTTATGCTTGTCATACATATCTAAACCTTACTAAATAATTTAACTCGCGACTAAAGTATTATTTCTTTATAAAATCCATGATAAAATAAATTAATTTTCTCATAAGCTCTTTCATTAGCATAATATAAATAATTTGTGTTGAACAACCTTATTATCGGAAAACTATAAAATAATCATCTTTTGCACTACGTCATATATATTTGATTCTAAAAGCTTGTCTTTGATCATAAATCAACATGGCATATATCTATAAACAGTATAAAAGCACACTTTAAAACTTTATTTTTTTTAATAGTATTAGTCTTGCAAACTTTTATCAACATGCCCCTTTCTATAAAACAATTCTTTTTGAAAGCACCTTTTATATTTTTTTTAAAAAACATGCATTCTTTAAATATAATAATTACCCTAGGTTTGGCAGGACAACCGCAAGTTAGCGGATCTTAGAGGGTGCCTAACCCCTTCCCTCTAGATTAATAAAGAATCCTTACCCAGAGTCTCATTAAGTTTAGCAGACCATTAAAATGGAGTTAATGTTTTACTTTAAACTAGTTAAACATTTAGGTGTCCTAATTCACCCAAATTAATTAGGTGGCGACTCCGCGAACCCTTTGGCCTCTTTTGCAATTTTAGCACCTTTTTAGCTTTTAAACATCTTTAGCATTTTTAATACTTTGAACACTTCTTTAACTTTCTTTTAGCATTTTATTATTTTTTAACCTTTTAATTTGAGCAGGAGTTTAGAAAATAATGTCGCGGTCGAAAAAGTATGACAGAAATGGCGACTACTGGGAATTTAGGTTCTTAACCACAACAGACCTAGGGTTATTATTTGGCAATTATTTTGCATTTAATTTTTTGTGTGTTGTATTTTGTTTTATTTATTTTTGATTGCTACCTGCTTTACTGCTTTCCTTAAAAACTGGCATTCCGCTCATATTTCTTCCACTCTGGAAAATTCACACAATCACACACTACATGCGAGGTGCGCTGGGTGCATCAGCAAAATTCTTTCTTCAAAAAACCAAATTTAGGAGAGTTGGTAATATACGTGGAGTGCCCGGTCTAACCGGTGGCCGCGTAGCCTTCTCACTCGAGTTGTCCGCTCGGGAACCTTGCGTCCAGGAAAGCCAAATCTTAGCAAACTTAAGATAAAGCTATACCACCCTTATTTTAGGGCATGCATGCATTTACCTTAGGTGGGTCGGTCCTTGGCATCGACACCACAATTAGGAAGACACCAAACTTGTCGGCGGGTTTCTCAACCCAACGACCAACCAACATATTATGTGTAGCGTGACAATGACAGACAAATCCAAGCCCAATCATGACATGCTGAAATTGGGAAAAGTGCACCGTCATTTGGTCGCCATTTCCAACAAAGGCATTATAGTTGGACGACTTGGACAAATCCGTCATAACCTCGCATATCTGGCGTTTAGGCCCACCTCTGGCACTAAAAGAGGTCCCAAACATGTTAGAACACGCACTTGATTTACAATTTGCTTATTAGTATATATTGTCTGCAACTTTTGCATATTATACTAACTTGGTTTGCTTCATTTATTAAAGGTTTATTTTTAGCTTATCCCCCAAAAGGTTGATTCGCGTTGATTAGTAGAAGCACAATCATCCAATAAATGACCAATCCAGAAGCACCGGGACGAAACAACTTAGGACTCATCCCCGTTCATGTAGAGGATGCAGAGGCGTCAGAAAGCAGAAACACCAATGATCAACACCTCGCCACACTATTGCAGCAAATGGAAATCATGCAAGCCGAAATAGAAAGGCTCCGAGACATCACAAACCGGTCTATTAGCTTGAATGCACCACTCCCAGAGCAAGGGACAAATGCAATCGTATCACAAGCCCCTGAGCCTCCACTTCCCCAAAGCTCCCCGCAGAGGCCGCAACATACCAGCTCACACCAAAATGTCACTCGCCCGGTCAATTTGCAAACCGACCTCCAAAATGACCCGTTCACTACATACACATCTCAACCTCCACCTACTTATATCTCCCCACTCAACCCAAATTGCCAAGCCGCCCAATACGAGCAGAGGGCACACAAACAATATGAGGGATTAGCACATCCGACCGAAAGCCAACCATTTATTGTGCATGCATCCTCTCAAGAGACAGATCAATACAAGGAAATGGAGCGGCAGACCCGAGCTAGAGCTGATGAAAATGTGGCAAAAGAAATTCGTAGCTTGAAAGAGGCATTCAAAAGCATTCAGATGAACAAGGGGGAGGTTTAGAATATGAAAACTTATGCATGCACCCCGACGTTGAATTACCTATGGGGTACAAGGTGCCCAAATTTGACATGTTTGATGGAAAGGGGAATCCTCGAGCTCATCTAAGGTCATATTGCGATAAATTGATTGGAGTTGGTAAAAATCAAGCAATCATCATGAAGCTATTCATCAGGAGTCTAACCGGCGAGGCGCTGGATTGGTACACATGCCAAGACCCTCGAAAATGGGACGGTTGGAACGCCATGGCACAAGATTTCATGGATAGATTCAGGTTCAACACTGACACTGTCCTGGACAGATTTTATCTTATGAAACTTGAAAAGAAATCTACAGAAACTTTCAGAGAATACGCCCTGAGGTGGCGGTCGAAGCGAGAAAGTCCAACCTCCAATGGCGTAGCGAAATGACCACCTTGTTCGTGCGATCGTTAAAGGGCGCGACATATTATGAAAGAATGATCGGTGTAATTGGCGAAGTTTTGCGAAGTCGTAAGAATGGCGACTTCGTGGAAGAAGGCATTAAGACAGCAGATTACAAACTTGACAACCCTACAGCAACTAGCGAGCGATGCGATCAAATTCCATCTGAGGTACCTCCGGAGGAGAAGAGATCATCACCTCCATCACGGTCATTCGGGAGCATAGGCGAGCAAAGATCCAAGATATCAAAGCCCACCGCTTCTTACCAAAACACTCGAATCCACACCATATTATCAAGATGCGCCACCCCATATCCTGTTTACCATACCCAACCAGCATATCCAAAATACTCACCACAATCACGAACTCGCACTCCAAACGGACCCAAACCCCGCATAGATGCCGAAAGAAAACCGACAAAAACCTATACACCTTTAGCCGAACCCATAGCCCAAGTGTATGAGAAGCTGAAAGCCGCAGGAATACTCCATCCAATTCCCAGAAATACCCCCAGGCCTACCTCCCGAGGGCACGATAAAACTAAAAATTGTGCATACCACTCCGGTGCAGAAGGACACGACATCGGAAATTGTTATACCCTCAAGGACAGAATAGAGGAGTTAATCGAGGAAGGAGTCCTTCAGCTGAAAGATGCTCCTCTCAATGCAAACAATAACCTTCTTCCGGGTTATGAAGATGCCCGTGTGAACATGATAGCTAAAAATGAAGAAGACAGTCTGGAAGGGACTATTACGCCAGCCCGCAAAGGGAAGAAAGTTGAATCACCAACCAACCGGAGAAAGGAGGTGCTCGCCGAGATTGTTTAACTATTGAATAAGTCATTCGTCTAGTTGTGCGCTGCGAGAGATGATCCTGCTGAAGACTCAACCATCGAAGACACAGAGCAAGAAGAAGTGGACTCGCGCCCCTGCCTCGGCCCGCTGAGCCCTGAAATAGTTAGTTTAATGCATTTTGCCCTTTATATGTAATAATTGGAACTACGTTTCGACCTGATTCCCTTGGTGGATACGTAGGCGGCCGTCTCGGCTTCGGTCCCACATCTAGAAATTTTAATTTTCACCCAAAATTCGCTTGTAATGAACTACGTTCGACCTGATTCCCTCATGTGGATACGTGGCGCCTAAATCGGCCGGCCACACCATTTGGAAATCTTCCCTTTGTTTTGAAAACAACGAGTACACATAACACACGCAACTCGCTGAGACCCTCGTGCCAAACACCCTTTTCAAATCGGGACAAGGTAGGAAACCAGGCAGGGGTGAGGAGTCCAAACAAGACAGACATCCGAGCATCAAGAGTCTAAGGTCAACGCGGATCAACCACCCCCCCCAAAACTCACAAAACTTTCTTTGAGCGCAGGTCCTTCATATTAGCGGAGGATACAACAAAGTTCTTCATATTAGCAGAAGCAAAATACGGCAAAAGCAGAAAGAAGCAAGAAAGCGAGAATCGCAATCAAAACTCAAAGTTCATGAACAAAGCCGAGCGCATCAGCTCGGACACAAAGTCAAATTCGCACACAACAACGACATCTCAGCACCCACAACATCTCAGCATTCATATATCAGGGACGACATCTCTACCCCTAAAATTGCACTTCTCATATATATTTATCATTTGGTTTAAACAGGTATACACTAACGTTTTCTCAAGCTTAGCTTGCAGGAGCATTTATTCTACAGGAGCAAAGAACACGCCCAGTAACGACGTTATCGACAAAGAAGTTCACGCAACGACGCCAAAGAAGAATACGCCCGTGCAACGACGTTATCAGCACAGCGAGTCCACGCAACGACGCCAAAGAATAACACGCCCGCATAACGACGTGATCAAGAAGTCCACGCAACGACGCCAAAGAACAACACGCCCGCATAACGACGTGATCGCAAGTCCACGCAATAACGCCAAAGAAGAATACGCCCAGTGCAATGACGTTATCGCGACAACAAGTCTACGCAACGACGCCAACAAAGAACATCGCCCGACAACGACGTGATCAGCAAGTCCACACGACGACGCCAAAGAAGAACACGCCCAGTAACGACGTTATCAAGACAAATGAGTCCACGCAACGACGCCAAAGAAGAACATCGCCCAGTGCAACGACGTTATCAAGACAAAGAAGTCCAAAACGACGCCATCATCAAGATATTACATCTACACGCGAAGATTTTCTCTGCTTCTCAAAATTGCATTTTTATCATTCATGCTTTATTATTCGCTTTAGAAGCATGCACTAACTCTTCCTCGAGCTTTAGTCTAGCGAGCAAAGCAATAAGTCCAAAACGACGCCAAGTCCAAAACGACGCCAAGTCCAAAACGACGCCAAGTCCAAAACGACGCCACGCCCAAAACGACGCTAAGTCCGAAACGACGCCACGCCCAAAAACGACGCCGAGTCCGAAACGACTCGGCCCGAAACGACGCCACGCCCAAAAACGACGCCGAGTCCGAAACGACTCGAGTCCGAAACGACTCGGCCCAAAACGACGCCACGTCCGAAAACGACGACAAGTCCGAAAACGACGACAAGTCCGAAAACGACTCCGAGTCCGAAAACGACTCCGCGTCCGAAAACGACGCCACGTCCGAAAATGACGACAAGTCCGAAAACGACGACAAGTCCGAAAACGACGACAAGTCAGCATATCACATCTACGCAGGGACGATTTCTCTGTTCTCAAAATTGCGTTTTTCTCATTTATTATTCTGTCTCAGCAGTTATGCACTAAACTCTTTCTTGAGCTTTAGTCTACAGGACGCTGCAGAAGTGACAACGTATCCGCATTCACAATCGCAACACGTCCGTGCAAGGGCGAAATCACAACATTTGCAGCATCGCATCAACACAGCAGGCATCATATTTTTGCAGGATAACATTTTAAAATTATACATCATCATTTTTTGCCTTAACAGTTATGCACTAACCGTTTGTTCAAGTCTTAGCATGCAGCAGCAGGAGCACAACGTGGATTTTCTCTACATAACCGGCAATGCTGGGGCCAACCTTCCCAACGACGCGTGCGCCTCAGCGCCGGTCCACTCGCTTCCACCGTAGAACCCAAAGACCACAAGCCATAGCGACACCCGTGTTCAAGCCGCTTATTTTCTTTTACTTTTTGACCATAACCCAAAGGTCATCATAACTCGACACTGGGACATCTTTAAGCCCGCATTAGCCCGCCTTGGTGTTTTGACCATGGTAGCCCAGTGTCGTCATAACTCGACACTGGGACATCTTTGAGTCCGCGTTAGCCCGCCTTGGTGTTTTGACCATGGTGACCCAAAGGTCGCCATAACTCGACATCGGGACGCTTTTGATTTTTGCGTCGGCACTTGTCTACCCGCCAAAGATTTTTGCAATTCAAGATCGAGACAAAATTGGCTATGAGTCAACGTCTTTGTCCGAAGATTCTTCCATCATCTCCATACAAAGAGGGACATCTGTTGACACCCAATTTTGACCCTCCCGTCCAACCATTAACTATAAAATTACACTAATTTTGTAATAATAATTTTTAGGATTTTTATAATAAAATACAACAATAAAACATTAAATACAGGCATAAATAAATAATTTAATAATGACATCGCGTCTTACGTAAAGTCTTAAGCATTTAGAGTCCCGCGCCCGCACTTATTAACTTTAAGCTTTGTCATAATTCTTAAATAATTAATAAATGCATAAAATAAATAATTTAGCGATAACGTCGTGTCAAGTAGCATATCCGCATTGTAATCAATTTTAATCTAATACATGCATTTAATAGCGTCGCATTTATAAAAAAGGGGGCTTTAAATAAATCTTAAATATCATACTTGCATTTAGCATTTAAATAATTTAATCTAAACTCAATGCAATTTTAATCTAACCTCGCAATAATGCATAACAATAAGATTTTAAATAATAGCGCCGCGGTCTAAAGTATTGAGCATTAATTAAATAGCACGCCCGCATTTATTTATTATAACAATTAGATTAATGAAGCACCTAATTATTTTAATCACATTTGTTAATTTAAGTTATCACTAATTAATTAATACACTTGCCTAGAATTAATTAGCTAATTAATTAACTAGCCTAAAAACTAATTAAGCACCTAAAACTAATAATTATAACACTAACCTAAAACTAATACCCTAATTAACTAATCAGCCCACAAATCAATAATTAACAGCCCACACCCCCTTAATTTCGTCTAACCCACAGCCCATACCCCCTAAAACTCTACCCAGCCCAACTATACTCAGGCCCGTTTCTTTTTGCACCCGCAGCCCATTTCCCTTTAAACGTTGCCTTATCCTCCCGCAGCCCAGACCCCTTCTTCATCGACTTCCCCTCTTAAGAAAAACCAAAAGACACAAACCCTAAGAACGAACTCCATCGCCGCCTTCGTCAAAACCTGATATTCTCGCCGGATTTTCGGCTGAAAATCCGGATCCCTTACCTTCTCTTCTCCAGCACCCGAACCTCAATACAAAATCAGTGACAAATCAACCCAAATCAAGGACGAATCACACTAAATCAGTAGTGATTCCTTACCAAATCGAGAAGCAAATCGGTTCATACCAAAAGTTTACCATAACCAGAATATACCTTAAGAATCCGCCCAAAATGGCAACAAATCCCTTACTAAATCAACACGAAAATCGCACTAAATCAGCAACCCAAATCGTTTTAAAGCTTACCCAAAATTAGAACCCGTAAGAAAACTATAAAGGAACTAATCTATACTGCCCGGGCATGGAGCTTGGGAGAAAAAACCAGTGCATGCATTAGAATAGAGCGCAATTAGGAGGGCAGTCAAAAAGCAATAAACAATCCAGGGGGCACAAACAGTGAAAAACCCTTCAATACAACTGAAAGGCAA
This sequence comes from Przewalskia tangutica, assembly GCA_029844215.1. Classification (NCBI taxonomy): domain Eukaryota; kingdom Viridiplantae; phylum Streptophyta; class Magnoliopsida; order Solanales; family Solanaceae; genus Przewalskia; species Przewalskia tangutica. The sequence continues at coordinate 11,930,705 of CM056732.1, read as the reverse complement.
CCGCAAGAACACAAAACCAAAACTCTTTACTTTTCTCAAAACGAGCAAAACCGCCCTAGCTCCTTTATCACTTTCAATCGCATAATCGCAGAAATCTCCGAGTGGCGCCGACGCTGATACGCCGCTTCGCTCACGAGAAGGTAAAATTCCACTCCCATCGATTCGTCGCGATCGCTGAATTTCTCATTTTTTTGCGTGTCTCGTGCAAGATAATGTTAGAATTTATTTGTTTAGTTCGCTGATTACGATAAATGCAAGATTATTTCGCGAATAGTGAAATCCTGCCTGGTGAATATTTATTTGTTTGATTGTGATGGCGGATACTTATTTTGCGAAAATGCTTTGTGATAGATGTTATAAGGACCACCATTGCTCAAGAGTATATTAGATGATTTTGGCTCGGTGATAATCGTGAAGATTAGTTAATAATCCATCAAGCATATTTAGTCAAATATGATTACGCGAACTCGTAATCGATGCCTAATTTGTGTATGAATTAGTTTAAGGTGTTCAAAATCGACTTTAGTCGTTAGTCGCGATCGCTTGTTCTCGGATAGATGTGTTGATTTAAGAACAACTCCGCCTATATATATAAATCGTATCTTTGGGTTTAGAATCTGCACGTGGTCTATCTAACCATGTATAACCTGCTCATGTAATCCCGTGTTATTTGGTATAAAAGTTGTAATGTATTTCTAACTAAACTGGGTTGTATAAGTTATGCAATGTCAATGTAGCTTGAACCCGTGAGTGTGTATATCTGGGAACCTCTAGCCTCATATATCCGCGATATACACCGAATGATCACCGCTCCACGTAGTTGCTGCTTGGAACTTATTTAGTTCCTATATGGGTCTATATTGAATTATTGTACTTCTTTGGTCACTTGGTGGCAAAATCCGCTTACCGAGTCCTTTAGATAGTTTCTATACCAACATCTGGTGTTTACATGGATTGGCTTGTGTTGCACCGAGCCATTGTTGATCGCATTCCTCTGTTGAGTACATATGAGGGACAGTTTGGTGCTAACATAGTTCAAACCATTAAGAAATCTGGGCATATGATTGGGGAAAATGGATTTACTTCAGTCCTAGCCATTTGCTTCGATGTTGAGTCATGTATCTTAAATTAAATTAGCATGCTATGTGTTGCCATATTATTTCACCCATGTTTGGTGTCTCTGTCCCGGTATCACTGATCATTAACTCATATATAATGTGCTAGTGTGGTTCATATGAACATGTAAGAATAGGATTAGTTGGCCTTTCTTTTTAAGAAAAATGAAAATTTCACACTTTGCAGTTATTTCTATCTACTGCTTACATCTAGTTATTCTCCTGAGTATGTTTGAGAATCTGCTGCAGCAAGTCTGCAGGCAGGTTATACTAATTTTTCTCTTCTTTGTTTGTTGTTGCATACCTGCCCCTCCCTCCTTTAGAAAATCTAAGAAGATAATTGGTTTACACTGCCTTGGGTGCCGATTTATCCTCCTCTAAATTGATAACTTATTTGGGTCAGCCTATTGTCTCCTCTGTTTGCCTTACTTGTTTGCCTTACTGTTCTCCATTCCCCTGAGCCCAACAGTGCATGTTAAATATAGAATCAGTGGATAATGCATATGTTCCGCCTCTCAAGATCATTTTGTTTACTGCTGTCTTTTATACAATTGGACAGATACTAATCCTTATCTTCTTTTTTTACATGGCACGCATCGGAGTAAAATAAAGAGTCTCACTACGAGACTCACCGCAAGCTATTTCAAATGGCAACCCGCATCCGCATCCGCATTCCCGCTCCCGCCTCAGGAATTCCTAGAAAAACAAATAGGACGTCGTCATCCGTCGTAAAGAGCATTCTTAAATCTCATTCTCTCTTTACTTGCTATTCATTTGTTTATTGTAATCTAATAACTCTATTTCGTAATATTTGGGATATCTAGAACAATTAAGTTTCAAACATATAAGGAAATTAATTCATAATTGGAAACGCACTATCGACTGCTTGTCTTTTATGCTTGTCATACATATCTAAACCTTACTAAATAATTTAACTCGCGACTAAAGTATTATTTCTTTATAAAATCCATGATAAAATAAATTAATTTTCTCATAAGCTCTTTCATTAGCATAATATAAATAATTTGTGTTGAACAACCTTATTATCTAAAACTATAAAATAATCATCTTTTGCACTACGTCATATATATTTGATTCTAAAAGCTTGTCTTTGATCATAAATCAACATGGCATATATCTATAAACAGTATAAAAGCACACTTTAAAACTTTATTTTTTTTAATAGTATTAGTCTTGCAAACTTTTATCAACATGCCCCTTTCTATAAAACAATTCTTTTTGAAAGCACCTTTTATATTTTTTTTAAAAAACATGCATTCTTTAAATATAATAATTACCCTAGGTTTGGCAGGACAACCGCAAGTTAGCGGATCTTAGAGGGTGTCTAACCCCTTCCCTCTAGATTAATAAAGAATCCTTACCCAGAGTCTCATTAAGTTTAGCAGACCATTAAAATGGAGTTAATGTTTTACTTTAAACTAGTTAAACATTTAGGTGTCCTAATTCACCCAAATTAATTAGGTGGCGACTCCGCGAACCCTTTGGCCTCTTTTGCAATTTTAGCACCTTTTTAGCTTTTAAACATCTTTAGCATTTTTAATACTTTGAACACTTCTTTAACTTTCTTTTAGCATTTTATTATTTTTTAACCTTTTAATTTGAGCAGGAGTTTAGAAAATAATGTCGCGGTCGAAAAAGGGCGCGACAGTCATAAGACAAGTCCCTGCGGAAAGAAGCTTGGGGGACTATGTGATACCAACTATTACAGGGGTGCAGACTTGCATCAGGCTTCCAGCTGTTGAAGTCAATAATTTTGAGATCAAACCAGCCATATTGCACATGGTTCAAAGCTCAGTTCAGTTTGGGGGATTACCGTCTGAAGATCCTCATTTGCATCTAGCAAATTTTCTGGAGCTGTGTGCAACGTTTAAATATAATGGTGTTACTGATGATGTCATTCGGTTGAGACTATTCCCATTCTCACTCAGGGATAGAGCAAAGTGTTGGCTGAACTCATTACAGGCGAACTCCATCACTACATGGCAAGACTTAGTCCAGAAGTTTTTTGACAAGTTCTTCCCCCAGCTAAGGCAGTGAAACTCAGAGGTGAGATGAATAACTTTTATCAGCCGGAGGGATAACCATTATATGATGCATGAGAGAGGTTTAAAGACTTACAGAGAAAGTGCCCACATCATGGGATTGAGAAGTGGATGTTAGTCCATATATTTTACAATGGGTTGTGTGGTACAACTCGTACTATCATTGATGTTGCAGCAGGAGGTACGTTCATGAGAAAGAGTGCCAATGAGGCACATGATTTGCTAGAGGATATGGCCACAAACAACCATCAGGGGGCAGATGAGAGAACATTGAATAGCAGAAAAGTGGCAGAGATTCATGAGTTGGATGCTATCACAACATTGACTGCACAGGTAGCCACTTTGTCAAAGCAGATGCAACAGAATATCATGTCAGTTAAAGCGGTTTAGACACTTGTGAGTTGCGAAATTTGTAGGGGTCCCCATACTTTTGATAGGTGTACAGCAGTGGACCCGAATAATGTACCCATGGAGCAGGTTCAAGCAGTGGGAAATTTTCATAGGCCCTACAACAACCCCTACTCTAACACATACAATCCGGGGTGGAGAAATCATCCAAATTTTTCATGGAAGAAAGAACAAGGGCAGCAACCACAATTTCAAGCATCATTCTCACAACAGTTCAGCCTATCAGATCCACAAGAGAAGACAGATGACATAAAAGCAGCACTGTTGACCATGGCCAACTTTTAGACTGTTGGGCGATTTCCATGTGCTCACGCAAGTGTACGTATCGTTACAAGTAATATAGTCTTGTAAGATCGAGTTTATCGTCCACAGAGATTGGTTTCTAATTACCGAACATCTATTCTTGGTTATCTATTTGGCAAACAATAATTGATTTGCGTTTTTATCTAACTGCTAAAATAATTGCAAGAAGTAAACTAAATTGTTGATGTTTAATCAGTTATGAAGAACTTAGGGCTTCCAATATCCTCGACTATCCACCCCTTTCAATCCTTAATGCAACTAGAATGACTTCTTCTTCTACGTTAAGATAGCGGTTAACTAGTCTGTCTTATATTTCGGTTAGGATATATAATCGCTCAACCCCAGTGCAGAACCCTTTTATATTTCTATGATAGGATTTACCACATAGGAGGATTAAGAACAATAACCTATAATGCTACACAAGTATCAGGGTACTTTTGTCTACGATTTTAACTTATGTCTATTCAATTCCAGCATATCCAAATCTCTTCTCTCGGTTCTTGATTCGAAATCATATAGATTATGATACTTAGTGATCAATTAACTATCAAACATTCATATCAATATTGAATAAATCTTAATCAAGTGAAGAAGAAATCAAACTAATGCATATTCATGAAATAGAGTTTCAAGCGATTCAATAGGAAATCCCTAATAAAGTGTTTAGCTCCTAGATATAGACATGCTAAGAACTAATACAAATACCAACATAAACTGAATTGAAAACTAGAAGAAAAATTATGTAGAACTAGGTGTCCAATTGTAGACTCCAAAATTGTCCTATGTTGTGTGATAGAATGAAATGTCGTCCCCCTCCTAATAGAATAATCCCTAGGGCTTAAGTATGCTGAAATTTCGTCCAACCTGGACAATTCTACCCTTGGCCAATTTAACTTCGGAATAGGATTTTCCGCCGCGTCACCCAAACTCCTGTGGGTTCTCAGATGTTCTGGCGCATGAACTTGGAGAACTGTTTGTCTAGGGCCTTCTCAGATGTGCCAATGGAGCAGGTTCAGGTAGTAGGGAACTTTCAGCGGCCTTATAATTCCAACACATACAATCCAGGGTGGAGGAATCACCCTAACTTTTTGTGGAGGAGCGACCAGACCCAGCAGCAACCATATCAGGATAATTACCAGAACCAACAAGCACAAAATCAGGATACCTCATCCCAGTAGTTTAGACCACCTGCACAATATGAGAAGCCTGATGAGCTGAGGGTTGCATTGCTTACACTCACCAATTCGCAGAATCAGTTCATGTCTGAAACCAGGTCCTCCATCAGGAACCTGAAAATGCAGGTTGGGCAACTGGCGAAGATGGTAACCAACAGGCCGTAGGGTACTCTCCCAAGTAATACAGAGGTCAATCCAAGAGAGCAGTGTCAGGCAGTGTTGTTAAGGAGTGGAAAGCATTTGGAGCAGGTTGTTCCCGAACCCGCAATGGTTCATGAGAAAGAGGGTGAGAAAGCAGTTGAGGAAGGAAATGAGGGGGTCACTGAGGACCACCCTACAGTTGAGAAAGATCCACCAGCACCTTTGAGGGAATACACTGATAGAATCCCTTACCCTCAGAGGCTCCAAAAGAAGGCCATAGACAAGCAGTTCTCCAAGTTCTTGGAGGTATTTAAAAAGCTTCACTTCAACATCCCATTCATTAAGGCGTTAGAACAGATGCCCGCTTACTTCAAATTCATGAAGGAGAAACTTGGGAAGAAGAGAAAGTTGGTGGATTATGAGACAGTAGCATTGACAGAGGAGTGCAGCGCCATCCTACAAAAGAAATTGCCTCCTAAGTTGAAAGATCCAAGAAGCTTCACCCTTCCCTGCACTATTGACAAAGTAACATGCAACAGGGCACTTTGTGACTTAGAGGGTAGTATCAATCTCATGCATCTGTCTGTGTTCAAGAGATTGGGTTTGGTGGAAGCCAAACCAACCACAGTTAATCTGCAGGCATAGTGGACGATGTGCTTGTCAAGGTGGGAAAGTTCTTCTTCCCAGCAAACTTCCTCATTTTTGACATGGAGGAAGATGATGAAATACCCATCATTTTGGGGATACCATTCCTTGCAACGGACAGAGCTCTAATTGATGTGGAGCAGGTATAGTTGAGACTCAGGGTTCAGGAAGAAGAGATGGTATTCAAGGTGTTCAAACCCACCATTGAGTCCCTGTCCAGCAACAAGTGTTTCGCAAAGAAGTACAATCGACCAAATAGTTCAAAGAAGCACAGAACAAAAATAGGGAGATCATTCATACAACTGTGAACCCACAGGCTAGTTTGGAAGCTGCAACAGAAGTTCATGACATGAAAGCTGACAAACAGGTAAGTCCTACTGAACCCAATTAAAAGAAAAAGAATAATAGAGTGCAGAAGAGAAATATTTTGAAGTGGATAGGTTGTGGGGTTAATTTACCCTAATGATTTGATAAGGAACCTGCGTCCGGCTAAAAGACGTTAAAGACAGCGCTACTTGGGAGGCAACCCAATGTTTAAATTATGTAATTTAGTTTAAATAGAACAATCTCACTTTTTGGTATTGTTGTTGTGTTGTGATGCCATGTGAAGAAAGCAGAGACTAAGCACGAAGAAAATGATGAAAAACACGGAATCGAGTCAGCACCGCGGTGCTATTCTGCAGGACCGCAGTGTCGAATGTTCAGAGAGGCCACAGTACTTTGGGAGTTTGTTAGCATATTTTGTATACGCTTTTTGAGTCATTTTTAGTTAGTATTTTACTTATTTTTGTTGTGTTTAGTATAATATTAGGTTCGTTTTTCTTTCTTTTGAGTCACAGCGGTTCAAAAAGGCAAAATGGCGAAAAAGAGCGAAAAATGGGCAGAAAAGGAGGGTCCCGAGGCAAAAAAGGTTGAAAACTGGAAATTCAAACGAAGGCAAAGCAGCACCGCGGTGCCAATCAGACAGGACCGTGGTGCCATATTTACTGAGAGGCTGCAGCACTTTCGGCACAGAGGTGCCATTCTGCAGACCCGCGGTGCCGACGCGAAATTTTCCAAATCCGAAGTAGAATTGGTCAAGGGCAGAAGGGTCCATAGGAAACGAAATTTGCAACATACTTAAGCCTTAGGGATTAGTCTAGTTGAAGGAGTGGGACATTCCATCACACAACACAACTTAGGGCAGATTTGAGGCTACAATTGGAGACTTAGTTCTACGTAATTTTTCTTTCTTTTCTTTGCAATTCAGTTTATGTTGGTATTTGTATTAGTTCTTAACATGTCTATGGCTAGGAGCTAAACACTTTATTAGGACTTTTCTTATGAATCGCTTGAAACTCTTATTCATGAATTGATGCAGTAGTTTGATTTCTTTTTCACTAGATTAAGATTTATTCAATAATTGGTATGAATGTTTGATAATTAATTGATCACTAATTATCATAATCTATATAATTTCGAATCAAGAACCGAGAGAAGAGATTTGGATATGCTGTAATTGAATAGACATAGGTTAAAATCACGGACGAATGTACCCCGATACTTGTGTAGCATTATAGGTTACTGTTCTTAACCCTTCTATGTGGTAAATCCTATCATAGAAATATAGAAGGGTTCTGCACTGAGGTTGAGTGATTATATATCCTAACCGAAATATAAGACATTCTAGTTAACCGCTATCTTAACGTAGAAGAAGAAGTCATTCTAAGTTGCATTAAGGATTGAATAGAGTGGATAGTCGAGGATTTTGGAAGCTCTAATTCCTTCATAATTGATTACAACTTAAATAGTTTAGTTAACTCTTGCAATTATTCTAGTAGTTAAACAAAAACTCAACTCAATTATCGATTGCCAAAGAGATAACATAAAATAGATGAACGGTACTTAGAAACTAGTCTCTGTGGACGATAAACTCGGTCTTACAGACTATATTACTTGTGAACGATACGTACACCTGTGTGAGCAACGTGGAATTCTCCCAACAGTAGTTCATGACAGAGACTAGGTCTTCTATCAGAAATTTAGAAATGCAGGTGGGACAGTTGTCACACACACTGAACAGTAGACCGCAAGGAAACCTCCATAACAACACAGTGATGAACCCAATGGAGCAGTGTCAGGCAATTAGCTTGAGGAGTGGGAAGCTGTTATAGCAGAGGGCACCCCGACCAGTGGTTGAAAAGGAAAAGGATGTAGGGAGAGCCATAAAAGGAGGGGGTTACTGATGACCGCCCTACTTTAGATAAGGCTCCACCCGCAGTAATGAGGGAGTACACAGACAAAATTCCTTACCCTCAAAGACTGCATAAGAATGATGTGGATAAGCAGTTTTCAAAATTTTTAAAGTTATTTAAAAAACTGCACATTAACATTCCTTTCATTGAAGCCTTGAAGCAAATGCCAGCTTATGTGAAATTCATGAAAGACATCCTTTTTAAGAAGAGAAAGTTGGCGGACTATGAGACAATAGCACTGACAGAGGAGTGCAGTGCTATCTTGCAGAAGAGACTTCCCCCTAAGTTGAAAGATCCAGAGAATTTCACCCTACCTTGCACCATAGGGAATGTGACATGCAAGCAAGCCTTGTGTGACTTGGGATGCCCCTCTCTGTGTTCAAAAGGCTTGGTTTGGGGGAAGCAAGGCCACCATAGTCACCCTGCAGCTAGCTGATCGTTCAGTTGTGCATCCCCAGGGAATTATTGAAGATGTATTGGTACAAGTGGGTAAATTCATCCTTCCTGTTGATTTCCTTATTTTAGACATGGATGAAGATGAAAATATGCCTATGATACTTGGGAGACCATTCCTAGCCACAGGGAGAACCCTCATTGATATTGAAAAGGGGGAGTTAAAGCTCAGAGTCCAAGGTGAAGAAATGATATTCAAAGTTTTCAAGCAGCCCACTGAACCTCAAGTCGATGCTAGATGCTTTGTTGTTGGTGTAGTTGATAAAAAGGCTCCTCATGAAAGTTCCAAGAGTACTGATGCCCATGATAGTAAGAATTATGCACCCGTAAATGATGTGGTAGATGATAACAAGGGAATGAACCCTCCTGAAATGAGCCTTGTGAAAAAGAAAAAGGAGAATGCGGAGGAAAATGGTGCTAAAATGGATATGTGGAGGGGACACTCTACCCCCTTGATTTAGTAAGTAACCTGCGTCAGACTAAAAGACGTTAAAGACATCGCTACTTGGGAGACAACCCAATATTTTTATTTCAATTTTTGTTTTAGTTTATTTTATTTTGTCTTGAATAGTCTCACGGTCTGGTATGTTTGTGTTTTTGGATGACAGATAAAGGCATGGACTCACTCCGAAGGGCGAAGGCTTCACAATGCAGAAAACTGGAGGAAACTGGAATTTTTCCGGAATTAGCACCGCAGTGCAGGGTCAAGGGACCACGGTTCCTCCTTCGGTAATGTGCACAGTAATTTGTCTTTCATCCCAAACCTCCGTTATGATCATTGTGTTGTGTCAGTAAATTGTCCCTTTATTTTTAGTCTTTACACATTGGGGACAATGTGTCGATTAAGTTTGGGGGGTGTCTTATTTTGTCTTATTGTTTTTAGTCTTTTTGATTTGTCGTTGTGTTGTTTTATATGTTTTTGAGTCATAATTTTTTTTAATGGATCATGCATGTTGTAGTTGCTAACGATATTGAGTGGATAAAGTATGATAATGTAATGGAATTGAAAGCAAAAATCTGTGTACTTAAGTTAGATATGCCAAAAATTCATGACATCTAATTAATTGAGATATTTGTGCTTAGCCTATGTGTGTCAGTTATGGAAAGAAAGGTTGAGAAATGTCTAGAAAATCTGTTTGCTTGTTATTTGAGGCGAAATAGTTAAGATGTACATGTTTAGGGAGATAATTCAGACATTTCTCTGATAGCCCTTCTGACAATTCATTACCTATCCTGACATAAATTGTATCACTAGTAAGCTCTTTGAGCCTAAAGTAAGATCTTTCTTTGACACCGTATGATTCCTTGATTGTGCCATAAGTAAATAATTAAAAATATTGGAATGAGAAGTGTTGAAAAAGAGATAAAAAGAGAATGAAAGTTTGATGCACCCTAATGAAAAAAAAAATGCAAAAACCTAAGTTTGGGGGTGCTTGTTATTTATAATACATATCACTCTCTCAAAAGAAAAAAGGGGAAAAATAGGTATGAGATTGAAAATAAAGCCAAAAAGAAGGAAAACAGAGTTGAATGAAAAATGCTTATGGTACGTAATTGAGCCTAAATGCCTACTTTTATCTACCCCAGCCTAAGCCTACATTACAACCCTCGAAAGTCCTGATGATCTTTAATGTGTATATCTATGATTAGTGGAGAATAACAAGTAAACAGGTCCATAGCATTTTGGAAAAAATGGAATGAAATTGACATGCATAGGTTAAGTGTTTGTATTTTCATTGATCGTGATCTAGTGAATTTGCGAAATATCTAACTTGAAATTCTAGATTGCGAAATATTTATGCTATATATGTTCTAACATATTATCCCAACTTTCATCCATAATTTTGAAGGAGCATTGCTAGGACTACTTGATCCATTTCATAGAGTCTTTGTTTTTATTTTTTGTTTTCGTTAGTGCTTTACTCGTGGGCCAGTAAAGTGTAAGTTTGGGGGTGTTTGTTGAGTGTATTTTATACACTCTTTTGAGTCCTTTTTAGTTAATATTTTACTCTTTTATTTTGCGTTTAGTATAGTGTTATGTGTGTTTTTCTTTCGTTTGTGTCACAACGGTCATAAAGGAGAAAATACCACTTTTGATGATGAAATGAGCTTAACTGAGGATGAAAATTGCACAAGCACAACCCAAGGAATGAAGCCTAGGAAGTGTCAAGAAGAACAGAAGAAATCTGGCACATTCCGGACAGAAATTATAGAGGCACCGCAGTGCCTGGCCAAGTAGCACCACGGTGCCATTGAACCGCGATCAACAAGAATTAGCGTGCATGTCAGAGGAACCGTGGTGCCTGGCATAGGAACCGCGGTGCCTGACAGAGGAACCGCGGTGCCTCCATTTCAGTAACCTCTAGTGATTTCGAAGCCATTTAGGGTCGCAGTGCATGTCAGAGGAACCGCGGTGCCGACGCGTATTTTTCAGGTTTCCTGGGCCGAATTGGACAGGGTTTTTATGGTCCGAAAGACAACTTTTCCAGCTATAAAATCCCTAAACCCTGCTCATTATTCCAGACCTTAGACCATATTACAATTCATATTTTTGGGAGGCAATAAGGAGGCTACAATTGAAGACTTTTGTTCAAGTTCTTTTTCTTTCCTTTACTTTATTTCAGTTTATGTTGGATTTTGTATTAGTTCTTGACATGCCAATGTTTATGAGCTAAATACGTTAGTAGGGTTTCCATCGAATCTTCTTGAAGCTCTTTCATATAGTTAATGCATTAGTTATTAATTTCTTCTTCAGCGTATTAAGATCTATTCAATATTGTTATGATTGTTTGATAATTAACTAGCTATTAATTGTCATCACATGTATGATTTCGAATCAAAAGTCTGAAGGTGAGATTTGAATATGCTGTAATTGTCTAGACATAGGTTAAAATCGTGGACGAAAGTACCCCGATACTTGTGTAGTATTTAAGGTTATTGTTCTAAATCCTTCTGTGTGGTAAAACTTATCATAGAAATATAGAAGGTTTCTGCACAAGGTTGAGCTCTTGTATGTCCTAATCGGAATATAATGACATATTAGTTAACCTGCTATCTTAATAAGAAGAAGAATCATTAGCCTTGCATTAACGCGTGGAAGAGTGGATAGTTGAGGAGATTGGAACCCTATTTCCTTCATAACTGTTATAACCCAAAGTATAATCATCTCTAGTTTATTTTCTGCACTTAGTCATAAATCAAACTAAAGAACGTCAACCAAATAGATATCATAGGATAGATAATCGGTACTTAATAAACCAGTATCTGTGGACGATAAACTCGGTCTTACAGATCTTTATTACTTGAACGATACGTACACTTGCGTAAGCATTTAGAAATATCGCAACAGCCGCCTCTTCGCACATAATAACCTTTGCAATCTTTTCTTTATTAGAAAGTACCTAAGGATCTTATTAGGAATCCTATTGTTCTTTCCATTTTCATTTTGTGAGTCATTCTCTGTATCATTCGACTTCCATCTTCGCATCTCATAAACATGGCAGCTTGTAGTATTTGCATGTTCTTCCCAATACAACATGCAATCATTGGGGCATGCATCTATCTTAGTATAATCCAACCCTAGTACTTTTAAAACACACTTCGCTTCATTAAAAGACATAGACAATTTTGCATCGGGTAACACCTCTCTTACAAGCTCTAATATATCAGCAAATGCAACATTGGTAAGCCTGTGATCACACTTCAAAATAAATAGTTGAATCATAAAGGAAAGATTTGAATGTTTCTTGCATCCGAGATATAGTTCCTCCTGACCTTCTTCAATTAACTTGAAAAACTTTTTTGCCTCGTCATTCGGCCCCTCTGTAAAAACATCACGAACATCATTCAACAACCTTGCTATGTCATCATTGCAATCATCCATATTTGATTGTTCATCATGATCCAGATTAGTTCTTTCTCTTTCAATTTCGATCTCTAATTCAGATAACTTATCTGTTCTTAGCACAAAACCATTACATATTAGGTGATCTCTCACAACATTCTCATGCTGTCAATAACGATAGTGACAACTATCACATGGACAACAAATTTGATTTCCTTGAGACATTGTAGCAAAAGCCTTTTTAATATACTCGTCTACTCCTCGTTCATATTCATCACTCCATTTGGCAGCCATCCACCACTCCTTAGTTCCACAATCCATTTCCTCAATGTAATATTTAGGAGACTAATAAACAAAATATGGAAATACATACATTAAACAAATTAAATTATATTCTCTGTAATTTAATTTGGAAATACAATTTACAAATAAACAAAATGTTGGAATAACAATGAATAAATTCTGAGCAATTCGATTTGACCAGTTCGACGATGCAATGACGATAAAATTTGACCAAATCTATACACATACAGTAATCTAACCTTCAATTAATAATGGTAAAACATGAAAGGGGAAGGTACAACGACGGTAAAACATAATCTAACCTTGGAGAAGAGGGAAGAGCAGTTCGAATCAGTGGTGCTGCTGCTGAACGCGACGGAGAGCAGTGGTAAGGCGACGACGACGACAACAGATGGTAATGCGACGATGAGCTGGGGGAAGGGGATGCGACGACTAGGGATTAGGATCGAAGAAGAGAAGGGCTAAGAAATAGCGGGTGATGAAATTGAAATGCGACCCGTCGTGTGTAATTTGGGGATATTAAAACAAATGACCCGTCGCATTAGCTTTGGACAGCCGTTGCATTAGATAGGCTAATGCGACGGTCATCGTGGGACGTTGCATTAGACAATATAAGTCGTTGCATTAGCCTATCTAATGCAACGGCCACGAATTATAACTTGTATCCGTCACATTAGCCACATCTAATGCAACCGTACTACAATGCCCGTTGCATTAGACCTATCTAAGTCGTCGCATTAGGTCAGAAATGTAGTAATGACAGATCTCAGCAACAACATATGAAATGCCTTTATACTCTGCTTCTGCACTCGAACGGGATAAGGTGGCTTGCCTCTTGGCAGACCAATAAATGAGATTATCCCCTAAGAACACAGTAGCCGAAGGTGGAGCATCGCATGTCCGGACAACCTGTCCAATTAGCATTCGTATACGATAACAATCTGGTCGATGCTGAAGGGTATAGATGCAATCCATAATCAAGAGTGCCCTTAACATATCGAATGATACATAAGAGTAGTAAAATGAGGCTCCATGATCTGCAGTCTTCTGCTATGTAACCTAATTAGCCTTTGGACAGAGAATACTCGTGTGGGCAAGTATTACGGCTCAGGAAAAAGTCTACGTCTTAGGACTGAAAAACATTCTATTCATAATCACGATTTATGATGTAAACCATAATCCAAAACATATAGACTACTTTTCCTTCAAGAAATTTATTTTTCAAGTCCATTAATTAATTAGGCATAGCAGAGACCACATAAAAAATAACAAGGCTTCCAATTGTGGCATTAATTCAAAATATGAATAAATTAATCCTACCACAATAAATTACAAATTATTCCACTAAAATCTGTATTTGCACTCCTCAGTTTGATTTCAAAATCTTTCATTAAATCTTATTTAACTCCCCATGTTAAGATTATAGATACCAATCAATTAAATTAAATTACTGATAATTTAATTTATTGACTAATTAAATCATTTATACTTTAGCTTAGCTAAAGACGATGTTTTACATATTCAGTAAAAAACACTTATCTCTACTTGATCCGTTCAATACATACAAAATGTACTAGCACAAGAAGTCGTAACTATACTGTTCCCATAATGAAGATACGTTATATTTAATCTTATGCTACAATCATACCGATATCTTTGTCCAATTTCCATCATAGATTGTGAACCTGAATTTTATACTTATAAGAATCGATAATTTAATCTTACGTGTATAAGCTAAACTCTATAGACTAAATCATCTACTATATAAGTAAAGAACACACATACTAAAACATGATCTATTTAATTATTAATTAAAAATTAAATAAGCAATTATTCTATAATAAATACTATCTCCAAACACATGGTTAATCATGTATATTCCTAACACCTTATGCTAACATGTTGTCCTCTTACAAACTTTAGCAAACTGACAAATACTACTTAAAAAATTTAATGATCAAAATTTAAATTTGTCCACAGTTAGCAAGAGATAACAAAAAATCTTTTGATATCATTAGCTAGGATTCTTGGTTAATGGATCTGTACACTGTTGTATAGTACAAAATACAGCAAAAGTACTCATTGTTCCATGATCTACCTAGCCTCAGAGTTATTCTCTAACTGTGATCCATCTCTCATCATCATTCCATCTCGACTTCAATTCTCCTGAATTCAATCCCAATTCTCTTACCCTTTGCAGAGGAGACTCCATTGAGGATACTATTTGTATTGAAAAATCCATAGTTTCTGATTCCTCTATTGAATTCCAAATGTCTTGATCAAGAATGCTTGTCGGTGAACTTGTCACAAAATCTTGAATTGTTGTGGTTTTCGAATTGGATTCTTCAAGAAATGGATGTTTGAGAAGCTCATTAGCCGTCCATCTTTCTCTTGCATCTCTTCTCAAGCATTTGTTTAAGAAATCATTTGCTTCTAAAGACAGAAACTTTGGAATTTTTGGGGATTGCTCAGAAAATGCAATTCTGTAAAGCAATGAAGCTGGATTCTTCAGATTAGTCCATGGTGATCCACCACTGCCCATTTCAATAATAGTACATCCCAATGCCCAAATATCACCTGGACACCCCTGTTCTTCCCCACGTGCTACCTCCGGTGCCATGAACATCGGGGTGCCTCCAATTGGCTCGATGGTTGCCGCTGCCGCACCACCGTCCCTCTCGGCCGGATCAATCAACCTTGCACAACCAAAGTCGGCAATTTTGGCACCGGTTTTACCTAACAAAATATTCTGCCCCTTAATGTCACAGTGTGCTATGCCTCTTGAATGTAGGTACTCTAATCCTTCCAGAATATGCTTGGTATAGTACCTGATCAATGGCTCGTTGATCCGACCACCCTGTTTCCTAATTTCATCGGAAATTGTACCTTCCGACATGTACTTCATCATAAGATTAAACACAAGTTTGTCGCTCTCTTTTGTAACATCGTACCCCTTGTAGCTAACTATATAAGGGGAGCTTAATTGGGACATGATTTTCTGTTCTTTTTGTAACAACTGCGACTTAGATAGCTCCACTGTCTTGACAGCAAAAACTTCGTCAGACCAACGTGATTTGGCGGCGGATACGGTAGCGGATGAGCCGTGGCCTATGGTATGGCCTCTGGTCCATTCCATTTCAGAAGAAGAAAATTGGTAGGCAGTGTAAGAATTTTAGAAAGTGTTACTGTTTTTGGTTTGTCCGAATATGCAAAAGGTAAGAACTCATATTGAAATAAATATAGAATTGATTCTACTCACCTTAAAAGCTAGAAATTGTAGCTTCTTTCAGAATCAATTTTAAAGAATTCCAGAATCAATTTTAAAGAGAAGAAGTGATTTTGGAGAGGAATTCAAATACCTCAATTTTACTAATTTTCACGAAAGTAGCAACCCAAAATCACTTCTGAATTGTCAAAATTGAAACCAAACATGTACTGAGTAGACGGTAGGACTACGATTACTTGGCTAATTGGAATTGCTGCCATATGGCAAAATATGGGAATTGATGTGTTAGTAATCTATCGTCCTAGATATAAAATTTAAGAAAGAAATTAATATTTTTGAAATTTGTAATTCAAAACAAGTCAGATATTTGCGTGATGATAAATTATTTAATTAATAGTAAAAAAAAAAGTTTTAAGTTAATTTATTTCTAAACATAAAAATGTATCAATTTTTGTTAGAGAGAATAAAAAAGGAAAGCTTACGACTCAGATTGAATAGAAAGAGTATAATTTTTCTAAGTTATAATGATTGAAATAAGTTGGATGGGTATCGCCACGTGGAAAAATATGGCAGTACGGAAGTCCATATCAATTTATAATGATTGGAATAGGTTGGATGGGGGTAGATTGGATTGTTTTGAAGATTAGGGAAGGTGTTAATAAATGAGTATCTTTTCAAGAGAGTTGGTTGAAGAACCAACAAAACTTCTACTGAGTTCTTGCAAATATTCCACTTTTTGGTAGGCATTGAATTCAAGTGGAGTTTGAATTCATTGACATTTCTTACATGTTTATCCGTTAAATTTACGACAAACTATAGATTCCAAGAACTGGACAAGCATGAAGTCAATCGAAATCTTTTGGCAAATTGGGAAGTCTTTAACAACCTTACGTAAAAAACAAGAAGTGGAAGATTAACTATATATATGCTTCAATGTTTACGATCAAACATGTCATTTTTAATATTTCAAAAATAGAAAACCTTTAAATAGTCAAGTAAGTGAAATGAAGACAAGAAAGGCAATTGAGCAAGTGAAATGGTAAATACTTATTCGCATAAATTATTTACATCAAATCAAAGACATCTATTTATTAAATATATTTGTAAGATGATATTAATCTCCCTTGAAGAGTCTTTTTCATTAATATCAATATATATAGTGTACAACATTCATCTCTTATACAATATGAATTCTAGTTCTAATTACAAGAGGAATATTAGTCTTATCATAATTATATTTACACAATATATGTAATATATTCTAATTATGGATAAGAATTTTATTATACTACTATACGCGTTTACACAAACCCTCAATCGGAGCGGGAGGAGGCCGGACGCTGAGACTTGATCTGAAGTCAAGAAATAACTGTCTGGAAAGTCCTTTCGTAAATATATTTGCATACTGATTTAATGATGGAACATGTAACACTCTGACATGGCCTAGCACAACTTTCTCACGAACGAAATGTATGTCCATCTCAACGTGCTTGGTTCGCTGATGTTGAACCGAGTGGTGAGAAAGATAGACTGCAGAGATGTTATCACAGTACACAATAGACGTCTGACGCAAAGGACACTGAAGTTCTAACAATAGATTTATGAGCCAACAAATCTCAGCTACCACATTTGCAACGATTCGTATTCAAATTTCTGACCGAACGAGATAGCGGTCTGCCGCCGATGCATCATGATATCAGATTATCCCCTAAAAAAATACAAAAGCCTGAGGTGGAGCGTCGCGTGTCCGAACACCCTGCCCAATCTGCATCTGTATACGAGAACAACTTGTTTGGTGCAGAGGGGTAAAGGTGCAAACCATAATCGAGTGTGCCCTTAATGTATCAGATGATACGCTTAAGGGCAGTGAAATGAGACTCCGTAGGGACATGCATAAATAGGCATACCTGCTGAACAACATAAGCAATGTCTGGCCTTGTAAATGTGTGATACTGAAGTGCACCTACAAGGCTCCTATACATAGTAGGATCGGAGACTGGAGCACCATTCATAACACTGAGCTTGATTTTGAATCAACTGGAGTAGGCATAACTTTGCAATTCATCATCTTAGCCCAGTACACAATCTCCTCTGCATACTTACGCTGACACAAGAACATGTGGTTGGCAGACCTGGTCACTGATATCCCCAAGAAATAACTCAGATTGCCCAAATCAGTCATTGTAAATTCGGTCTTAAGCAAAGCAATAATCTC
The DNA here is from genome assembly GCA_029844215.1 of Przewalskia tangutica. NCBI lineage: Eukaryota > Viridiplantae > Streptophyta > Magnoliopsida > Solanales > Solanaceae > Przewalskia > Przewalskia tangutica. The sequence goes on along the minus strand of CM056732.1, from coordinate 11,912,580 downwards.
ATTTTTCAACCCATCGGAGGAGGCAGTAAGAACAATATCATCCACGTATAGTAATAAGTAAGCAATGTTACTACCTCAATGAAAAATAAATAGTGATGTATTATTGTTGTTGCATACAAACTCAATCTGCAAAATATACCTGACAAAACGATCATAACAAGCACGGGGGGCCTGCTTCAGGCCATATAGTGACTTACGGAGACGACACACATAGTGAGGGACTGTTGGATGGGTGAACCCAGACGGCTGATGCATGTAGACTGTTTCTCTCAGTTCTCCATGTAAGAATGCTTTCTTCACATCAAGTTGATGTATCGGCCAGTATTTGTCCATGACTATGCTCAGAACTATGCGAATGGTAATCAGTTTGACAACCGGGATAACTATCTCACTACAATCAATGCCCTCCTTTTGGTTTGTGCCATTAGCCACAAGTCGTGCCTTATACCTCTCAAGATCTCCACTGTCTCTGAATTTGTGACGAAAAAACCGCATACAATGGATCACATTCACCCCCTCCGGCCTAGGTACTAGATTCCACATGTGTTGCTTAGTCAAAGCATTGAACTCCTCATACATTGCCGCATTCCAATTAGGGTCTTATTTGGTCAATTTGGGGTTCTTGAGAAGTGAAGAGATGGTTTGGGCAGACATATTAAATTGGACTTTGGGTTTGAAGATCCCGTGTTTGGCATGAGTTTCCATATGGTGAGTGGGGACAGTGGGTGTCTGTGATGGCTGAGTGGTGGGATCCGATACAGAGGGTAAGGTCGGATAAGAGGGGAGGGGTGGAGGAAGTGTCGTTGAAGGCACCGCGGCGCCGTGATCAAGGGCCACGACGCCTGAGGTACAATCCTCTCTGAAGTTTTGGCGCCGCGGCGCCTCACCTTGGGGCCACAGCGCTGAAGACGGTGAAATATTATAGTGCTCTCTGAAGTTTTGGCGCCGCGGCGCTGACGCTGATGATGGATCACTGGGCATAGAAGGTGAGTTTTCAGCGGTGTTATGATCTAGTTGATTGAGAATGAGAGGAGAGATGGCAGACTCGTCAAGAATGAGTAATCCGATTTTTGGAATTTTGAGGATTCGAGTACTGGAATGTGGTCTCGTCGAATGTGACGTGACAAGAAATATGAATTTGATGAGTAGATAAGTCATAGAAGAGATATCTCTATGGTTCAGCGGGAAGCCTAGGTAGACACATGAAGTGGATCGGGGGGCTAGTTTGTGAGGGGCGGTAGAGGCAAGGTTAGGGTAACATAGACAACCGCATATCCGTAAATGATTGTAGGATGGGACTCTGTGATAGAGGATTTAGGTAGGGATCATATTGTGAAGAGTGCTAGTTGGGAGAATATTTAGAATGTATTCTGACATCTTAGCAGCATATACCCAAAAGGACAAAGGGAGAGAGACATGAATCAATAGAGTGCGAATCATATTGTTAATGGTGCGAATGATTCGTTCAGCTTTACCATTGTGGGGAAGTGTAGGGGCAGGAGAAGAAAAAGATCATGCCATTATTAGTACAAAAGCAATGAAACATAGAGTTGTTGAATTCACGACCATTATCGCACTTAAATGAATTTATACCTTTTTCAAATTGTGTTTGAATGAACTTTCGAAACTCAAGAAATATGGCAAACATTTCCGATTTAAATTTGAGAGGATATAACCAAACATAGTGGGAAAATCATCTAGTAAGACAAGAGAATATTTATGACCGAGAGAACTAGCAATATGTGATGTCCATAAATCAACATGTATAATATTAAATGCTGCAAAGGTAACAATAGTAGATGATTTAAATGGAAGACGAGTATGTCTGCCTAAAGAACAAGAAACACAGTTTTGGGCAAACTTTCCATTATTACAAGTAATGAAATTATTGCCTCTAAGAAAATTAAAAACTGGAGCTCCTGGATGACCAAGCCTATTATGCCATGTTGATGAAGAAATAGCCGCTAGAGAGACGAGAGAGCAAGATATGGCAGCGGAGGTGGAAGAGAATGGATAGAGATCCTCGCTATCAGATCTCGTAGAAGAGTGTCCCCTGCATGAAGATCCTTCACAGTGAAACCAAAAGGGTCAAAGTCAACAGAGACAGAATTATTACGAGTAAATTTGCGGACAGAAATTAGGTTCTTAATGATGTGTGGGGGCATATAGGACATTCTTAAGGGAAACAAGTGTATGATGAGGTTGTGTGTAGGATGTACCATAACCCTTTATTGGAATGTGGTGGCCACTACCAACTGTAATAAATTGAGGATGCTTTAAACTGAACATTTTGGGAATATTACATGCAGACCGGGTGAGGTGAGATGTGGCTCTGGAGTCTATGTACCAATTGTTGTTTGGTTGTTGCAGATTGAGGCAGCTGAAAGCCTGACCCAACTCAGGTGCGCTACGCCAAGAGGGCTGAACTGCGCCTCGTACGGCTGGGCTTGACGCGGTACCGGGTTTGCCGGCGGGTCGAGCAGGGCCCAACAACCCATGTTGAGAATACTGGTTGAAGGCGGTCTTGCATCGAACGGGGCCGCGCACGCCGCGCGCCAGATCTTATCGCTGAGGCGTCGTGGCCCAGTTGTTCTGCGGACCTTGTTGTTGCTGCTGGTTCTGCTGACCGCTACCCCTGCCATGACCATGGCCTCCTCTGCCGCCGCGGACCTGTCGCAGTTGAGAGTGTTCCGGCGGCGTCGGGTCTTGGGGTTGCGTGTCGACAACTAACGCCTGTTGATTGTGCTCATCTTGCTTAGCACGACGGATTTCTTCGAGTAACAACTGTGAGCGAGCTTTGTTAAAACTGGGTAACGGATCCGCCTGTTGAATCATGGTGGCCAAAGTATCATATTCGCCTTTAGGAAGGCCTGCAATAATTTGTAACACCATTTTAGTTTCAGAGACAGGCGTGCCGACGTTGTAGAGTTGATCTGCCACAAGTTTTAGATGCTTGAAGTACTCAGTCACATTGGAGAAGTTTTCAAGACATGTTTTGTTAAACTGTTCCTCCAAATACACAGCACGAGTGTGCTTGTTATCCTAAAAAAATTCCTCCAAACGAATCCACAATTCACTAGCGGTGGCACCAGATTTCATGATAGTCAGGAGAAGATCCTGAGAGATACTACCATATATCCACTGTTTGACGACAGCGTCAAGACGATGCTATGTAGAATCATCAACCTTCGGGGGGCGAGGAATAGTGTTATCGATATGATCAAGCACGTTATAGACACATGCATGAATGCGGAACAATTCAACCCAAGGAGAATACTGACCGTTTTCTTGATCAAGAAGAATGAGAATGCAGTTCTTGATATTGGTAACGGTTAGGGCTGAGTGAAAAGATGATTTTGGTGCTTCGGGAGTGATATCAAAGGAGGTAGATGTTGTAGGGGATTCAGGAGGAGTCATGATAGTGAATGTAATCTAGGAGAGAAGAAAAGAACCCTAAAAATTGGGGTTAGCGCCGCGACCGAGAAGGAGAAATGGGGGGGGGGGGGGGGTCGGCGACGTATGAAGAAATTTAGATGGTAGGGTTTTGTCTTTTGATACCATGTAAGATGATATTAATATCCCTTGAGCAGTCTTTCTCATTAATATCAATATATGTAGTGTACAATATTCATCCCTTATACAATATGAATCATAGTCCTAATTATAAGAGGAATCCTAATTTTACCATAATTATATTTACACAATATAAAATATATTTTAATTATGGATAAGAATTTTATTATACTACTATACACGTTTAAAATATTAGCTTTTACCGAAGAAGAATCAAGTATTCGTAATGACATGATAATTGCTTTTAATGGGACGACGCTATTTCAAAACGCAAGATAATCACCTTCTAGAACTAACATGATAAATCTTTTTCGTCATGCTAAAGGAAGAATCATACGATAGGATACGTTGAGGGGTTTTAAACCATTCAAAAAGACTGACTAAAAAGTTACCTTTTTAGTAGTGGTTTGTAGCTTATAAATCAAGCGTATGTAAATCTTTGAATGTGGCAAAGTGTTTTTGCCAAAAGTGCATTAATTATACCTTCAATTTTCCATCAGATGCTAGACTTCTTAACTATTACTAGTTATTTAAAATGTGTCTTGGACAACTTCCTTTCTTTTCAAATGTTTATTCTTGTACTCTTTCTTTTCCTTCTATAAGGATTGAGAGGCATATTGTGTGCGTATTATAAAAGGCACGCACTTAGGACTTCAAATGTAAACTTTTTATGAAGTTAGTACATATTGTTTGAATGGCATGATAGTATAAGTTTCCCCCTATTAAATAAAAAATGTTTAATTGGATAGCAAAAATGAAGAGATCATTGTGATTTAAACTCGTGACATTAACAAACTCGGCATAAACTAAAACATTATTAACGTTATAACTATGATAAAGATATTTTACTAAGTAAAATTGAGTTGCAAAGTGTATTTGACTTTAATGAGACGTTAAATTTAAAAATTTCACCCAAGGAAAATATATTTTGACTCTTTCAAGAACATCATAATTGGGGTTTAATTAGTTGTAAAGTAAAAGCCAAAACCAAAAGATCGCCTCATCCCTTTGGGCCTCATGCCGTATAACGCAGTACCAGTTTTAAAATTGAGGTTCTAAATCTAACAATCATATACTATTAGCGTAGACTATAAATTACTACATTAATTATTTAATGAATGGTACTACATTTGCCATGCCATGCTGTCCGTGGATGTGAGTTAGTTGATGATTATGAGAGGTTGTTAATCAATTTTTCCAAAAAAAAGGTGGATCTCCCACCTCAGGAGCCCCCACACTCCGGTCCGACAGGATTGTGAAGGAGTTAATCATGGTAACTCAACTGATTTCAAATATTAGACCACTACCACGCTGCGCACAAAGGGTCCTCCTTTATTTCAAGAAGTAACTCCCACTCTGCCGCTGACGGGATTCGATCTTGGCCATTTTTTCAATTATCCCCCTTGAAAATCAGTTGAGCTGCCCATGCGGACGAGAGGTTGTTAATCAAGTCACGTGGATACCCAGTTTTTATTTTAAAAATACCAATTTAAGCACTTAATTCTTTTCTTGTTGGGTCAAGGAGAAATCATTCTTTGAGTGACAGTTGTTTCATATGTCACGTAATTAACAGTCCATTTTTGGATCGAAAGTTTGCGATGTAATCAATATAGTCTTGTGACACATTGCACCTGTCATTTGTTTTTTAAGAAAAAGAAAAAAACTTGTCCTACCTCTTGCAAGAAGAAAATATCAGAAATAGAAAGGGTGGCAGTTGTTAAAACAATGTGAGGTTATCACTTCTGTCATGAACAATGTTATACATTTTGATGTACCAAAGTGAGGGTATGTCTTTTGCCCAATCACAAGATTATGTTATTAATTTTTAAGATCTAATTCCAACTTCCAATTTTTATGAATGTGTAAGTGGTGTAACTGCTCAAGTTAGGTGCCTAAAACCAAGTAGACAACACTTGGTAGTAAGCATGTCTAAACATAGTGGAGGGGGGGACATTGTAGTAGGGATACATGGCAAATGGGGACAAGATAATTGAGATGAGTTGGTTAGCCTGCCAATTGAATGTGAAGCAGCTCTAGTACAGGTGGATATTGTTCTTGCCCTTTACTATGTAGTAGCTGTAGGAGGTAGCATATTCCTTTTTTAAGCTTGAATATGATATCTTTAAGTTAAGACGGAAGAATTTCATCCATCCCACCACACTTTTCGTATCACTTCCGGATTTCTTCAAAAAAATTGCCCAAATTTTAATCATTTTGACAATACAAAAAAGGAAAAATGAAAAATCAAAGAACGGAAACATCCAGTGATAGTAGACAAAGTAGTTTAATGCACACAAGACATGTCTCGTCGGATTATCGGCACTCATGCATAGTGGGAGTCGAATCACATTTGCTTTTAGCGGACAAATGTACAATTTATGTAATAACATAAAAGAACTTGTTAGTGGATGATTTAAGGTTGCCCCTTTTTGCTCCTATAGACTAGCTAGATACGTTTGGAACTCATAATCATATCTTGACTTAATTTATTTGTATTTGTCCAAATTCAACTCAACCCACTTATTTGTCACTTTTTATTGTCACTTTAGTTTATACGGTTGGATGATATAGAATTATTAAAATAATCCGTTGAAATTTAGCTTCCCTTCAGGAATGTCCGATAAAATTGAAACGATACGGATAATATTAACATGATTCCTGCGTAATAATGACACGCACAAATAGAGAAATTGTCCAAATTTATAAATAAATAAAACTTCGTAAAGATATGCATATGCACTTTCAAAAGGATATTTTAGAGCCAACAGGAGAACAATTAATTCTATCAAAACCTGAGAAGTGTAAAGTGGTAGAGTCTAATTCATTCTTATTAACAAGGACCAATAAATGGTCACTCGAAATCATGTCCACATACTATTAGGTTGCATCTTTCTCTGTCTACTTTTTAATCTTAGGTTTTATCTCTTTCTTTAATATCTTTTTCTTTTTCACGTCTCAATTCACTAAACGATTAAGGTGGTATTTGACCAAACTTCTCAGAAATACTCTTTTGATCAAACACCATTTTTTCAGAAGTAGAAACACTTTTTTTAGAAGTCAAAAAGTGTTCCAGATGGGAAGAAAAACAGAAACATTAATTTGGTGTTTCTCGAAAGTGTTTATGGAGAAGCCCTTTTTGCTCATTTATTGAATTTTTTTTGGACTCATTTACCATTTTCTTTTCACAAAATTCATTTTAATCTCATATAATACCTCATATAAAATTGAAATTTGGGAATAGGGGTAGGATGGGGGTAGGCCGGGGGGGAAAATTCATATTTTTTTTATAAAAGTAACAAAAAATATGAAATAGAAATTTGAAGATTGATAGGGCAATGGGGTGGGGTGGGGTGGAGGTAGGAAAAAAATTCATATATTTTTTTATAAAAGTAACAAAAAATATAAAATAGAAATTTGAAGATGGGTATGGCAATGGGGTGGGGATAGGGCAGGGGGTAAGAAAAAAATTCATATTTTTTAATAATTTTTTTATAAAAGTAACAAAAAATATGAAATAGAAATTTGAGGATGGGTAGGGCAATGGGGTGGGGGATAAGAAAAAATTCATATTTTTTAATATTTTTTTTTTAGAAAAGTAACAAAAAATAGGAAATAGAAATTTGAGGATGAGGTAGGACACTGGGGTGGGTGTAGGGATAGGGGGTAGGGGGTAAGATTTTTTTTTATATTTTCAATCATTTTTTATAAAAGTAACAAAAAATGTGATAAAAATTTGACGATGGGGTTAGGGCAAGGGGTGGGGTTGGGGTAGGGAGGGGAGTAAGGGGGGGGGGGGGGAAGAAAACAATTCATATTTTTTATAAAAGTAAAAAAAAATATGACATAGAAATTTAAGGATGGGGTGGGGTAGGTATGGGTAGGGCGGGGGGTAGGATTGGACATATTTGAGTCATTGATTATCATATTGTTGTTACATTTCTTATGTACAATATAATATTATTTTTTGATTAAATATTGCAATTAAATAATTTAAAAAAATTATTAAATTGTAAAGATATACTAATTTTTAGAAACATACGATAGAAAAAAATATTTTAAATAGTTTTAAATCTATTAAAAAAAATATTTTAGTAAATTTGCATAAATGTTGGTAAACAGAAAAGCTGCTTTCGTAAACACTTCTATAATTATAGGTCAAACACCTTAATCGATTCTCCGTAAATGTCATAGCATTTGGTAAAACAAAATACCTTTCCGTGTTTCTACAAACAGACCCTAAAACATTTTTTAGTTTTTTTTAATCATTTTACCTGTAGTAGTCACTATCTTCAAGTGTTCCTTATCCTCATTTTTAGCATTATTTCAGTGATATTCTAGGCCTAGCCATTATTTTACTGTGAAGCCCAAGATTGTTGCTCAGCTAATACTGTCTCAAGAGTGGCCTTCGACTAAGCTGGACTATTCCTTAAGCTAATTCTGTGTCATGTAGTGTTAACACGTTGTCCTCTTACAAAGTTTAGCAAACTGACAAATGCTACTTAAAAGTTTAAATATCAAAATTTAAATTTCTCGAGAGTTCACAAGAGATAACAGAAAAATCTTTTGAATATCATGTAGGATTCAATTAGTTAATGGATCTGTACAGTATTGACTATTGCATAGTACAAAATTTACAGCAAGATTCATTGTTTCATGATTTATTCACTGTTTCTTCTAACTGTGATCCATATCTCATCATCATTCCATCTCCACTTCAATTCCCCTGAATTCAAACTCAATTCTCTTACCCTTTGCACAGTAGAGTCCAATGAGCTTACTGTTTGTATTGTAGAATCCATGGTTTCATCCTCCACTGAATTCCAAATGTCATGATCAAGAATGCTTGTTGGAGAACTTGTGACAAAATCTTGATTTTCCGTATAATTCAAATTCTGTTCTTCAAGAAATGGATGTTTGAGAAGCTCTTTAGCTGTCCATCTTTCTCTTGGATCTCTTCTCAAGCATCTGCTTAAGAAATCTTTTGCTTCTAAAGACAGAAACTTTGGAATTTCTGGGGATTGCCCTGAAAATACAATTCGGTAAAGCAAAGAAGCTGAATTAGTCACATTAGGCCATGGCGATCCACCAGTCGCCATTTCAATAATAATACATCCCAATGCCCAAATATCAGCCGGACACCCCTGTTCTTCCCCACGCGTCACCTCTGGTGCCATGAACATCGGCGTTCCACCAATTGGTTCGTCCCTCTCTGCCGGATCAACACACCTAGAACAACCAAAGTCAGCAATTTTGGCACCGGTTTTACATAACAAAATGTTCTGTCCCTTGATGTCACAGTGTGCTATGCCCTTTGAATGTATGTATTCTAGTCCTTGTAAAATTTGCTTTGTATAATATCCGATCAATGGCTCGTCGATCCGATTACCTTGTTTCCGAATTTCATAGGAAAGTGTACCATCCGGCATGTACTCCATCATGAGATTAAACATGACCTTGTTATTCTCTTTTGTAACATCGTACCCCTTGTAGCTAACTATGTAAGGTGAGCTCAATTTTGACAGAATTTTCTGCTCCTTTTGCAACAACTGTGACTTCGATAGCTCCATGGACTTGACCGCGAAAACCTCATCGGAGCAACGTGATTTGGCAACGGAGACGGCAGCAGATGAGCCGTGGCCTATGGTATGTCCTCTGGTCCAATCCATTTAGAAGAATATTGATTACAAGCGTAAGAAAGTGTTCTGATTTTTGTTGTTAGAAGCTAGAAGTTGTATATATATATATATATATACTAAGTTGAATTTCTAGAATTCCAAATTAGTTGGGTAAAGCTTAGGTGGCCTCTCTCTTTTCCCTTATTGATTTGAATAATGATTTACAACGTGGCGAAATGAGTGTGGCCATACGGTAGCTTGAGTAGGCTAGAGGACTGCCATTACTTGCTCAATTGGGTTGTCGCCAAGTGGAAAAATATGATGTGTTTTAATCTTTCAATATACATTGATTGAAATAAGTTGGATTGTGGTAGATTGGATTGTTTTGTACGTGTGTATAAGATTAACCTTAGGGGTCAGGGAAGGTGTTAATAAATGCGTATCTTTTTCACGAAAGTGTGTTGAATAACCAACAAAACTTGATATGAGTTCTATAGAATATTCCACTTTTTGGTAGGCATTGAATTCTTTGACACTTGTTACATGTTTATTCGCTACATTTACAAAACTTTCAAATTATAGAATTGGGATTAGGTAAAAAAAAAACAAGAAATAGAAGATTAACTAGATACGCCTCAAGGATTACTAGGGTAGTAATAGTAATTGTAGTTATCTGTTTATTTATTATAATGTAATTTTCAATAACATATTTAGATGCACAAATTTAATTACATAGTTTGATCTTCTTTTATTTGAAATAAAATCTAATTATATATATAAATGAAATTTAATATTATATAAGAAATATTTAAAATGAGAAAGAATAAATTGAAAAGTCAAATGGTAAATACACAAAGTACTCAAGAAGAGAATGTTTATTCTCTTCTATTACACTTAATTCCATACCGATCAAGTAATTACTTGGTCATACAAATATATTAAATTACGTAAATCTCAATTATACTCAGATTTAATTATAAGATGGCCTTCTAAATTCTAACAACCCCTAAGTGATATAAACTTGGATTAATAGTGTTGTTATCGATCCGGACCGGTCCGGGTATTCACTTATCGAAACCGGTCTGATAAGCTTACCGGTCCGGACCGGTCTCGGACCGATAAGGTTTCGGTCCTGGAACGAGATCCGGTCCCCGACCGAAACTTTATCGGTTCGGTTCTCGATCCGGACCGGTAAGAATTTTTCGGATCGGGCCGATTTTTTTATTTTTTTAAAAAATTGAATTTCCAATACTGAAATTGACATTCTCTGACACATTACCACGAAATTTTTACGTTGAAATATATTGTATAGCGCGAGATATTTAGATTTGAAAATGGACAATTGGTAACAATTTGGGGTAAAAGTGAAATTGATTGGCAAGACGGATGTTTTTTGAGAAATTGGCTGCTCCAAACTGCTTAGGCTGTTTGTCCGGCCCTATCTCGAAAAAATACGCTAAATCAAAAAAACATTAGGTCAAACGGACATCCGAGCGCAAAGTTATGACCATTTAAAGTTTCATTAATTTACAACTAATTAGAGCCGTGCGGAGGGTGGGGCTTCTTGGCCGGGGGATCAAAGTGGGGTGGGGGATATTACCGGGTATTTTACCGGGTTACCGGTCCGACTCCTTATCGGTCCGGGTATTTTTTTGGTACTCGTATCCGGACCGTTAAGGTTTCGGTCTGAGTATCGGTCCGGATTTACCGGTCCGATTCTCAAGTAATTACCGGGAGTATCCGTACCGCTAACAGCCTTACTGGGATATGTTGAGAGATTTTAAACCATTCCAATAAACAATTGACTATAAGTTAGCTTTTAGTAGTGGTTCGTACTTCTAAATCAAGTTTCTGAAAATCTTTCAATGTGGCAAAGTGTGTTTCGCTTAAGTGCACCAATCATATACCTTCATTTTTCCACAAGTTTCCTTTAGATGCCGACTTTTTAACTATTACTGCTGACTTATTTAAAATGTGTCTTGAACAATTTCCTTTTCTTTTCAACTGTTTATTCTTTTAGATTTTTCCCCTTCTATGAGAGGCATAGCATCATTATATTATAAAATACTCTATGAAATGTCGTGTGCATATGGTGTGCGTATATTATAAACGGCAGACAATTTGAAAGTATCTACATATTGTAACCCCTTTACTTGGATACTCCACGAAATGTCATGTGTATATGGTGTACATATTAAAAAAGGCACATACAATTTCAATACAAATGTATTAAGTATATCTTTATCCGGACTTAAATATACATCTTTACGTAGTAAGCAGGAAAATAAATAAATTACTTTCAATTGGATAACAAAAGTCATGATCATGAGATTATTGTGATTTAAACTTGTCACAATATAATTTGAATAATGTGTATACGGTAAAAATCGACATTGACACATGGCATAGTTTGGGATGGAGATCGAAGGAAGTAACAATTTACACCGGTGGTCAGTTTGGGTGTTGTAGCAAGGTCGGACGATGGCCAAACCAGACGACACCGAGTAGTGATCGGACATGGCAACATCAGGTATAAGCACGAAGGAGCTCGGCGCCAACCCGTTCCAGATTTGGCGTCAGCCGTTACCATTTGCTCATTAAGTGACCATTTTTATCATTAAATATCATTTAATGAGGGAGTGATTCTTGGACATAAATGTCTTGTATTGTTAGCTACATGAAGAGCCCAACGTTCATGTTGGAAGGACATATCATTCTCATTAATGAAACTCGAATAATTACATTTAGAAGTACTCTTATTTGCTCTTGTTATTGGCTCATACCCGAAGCAGTTTAGCTGAGGATCGGACCAAACCTTTGGTTCAATTACAATTAAGATTACGGCATGCCAGGCTAATTACTTGTTTATTACATTCATTTATTTTACTTATTGCTAATTGATTATTTTTCTTATCAGCAAATCTATTCACGTATCCTCAAAACCACTTACAAATTCAACTATACCTTTTTTGGAGTAAACAGCTGTAGCAAAGAAAAAAACTTGATAGAAGTCAAAATAGGAAAAAATAAAAATACCTAGCAACTTTTTTCTATGGATATAAGGCTTTAATTGATAGAGATAGAGAAAGCACCGTAAAGATCAATTTGTGAGGTTTTGGGCCGATACAATAATAACTGCGTACTTATCTCATGATGTGAGATAAAAATTAGGAATTAACTTATGTAATAGAGTCGATCCACTAAAGTACTCACCGTGGGGTCGAGGATAATAGTGGTAATTTGTTCAAACTCAAATTTTACTTGTTTCTTTCGAGATTTTGTGATTTTAGGTTAAAACTAAGTGCTGCAGAATGGCTAGTGATATTTAAGTTGAGGTTAGCAGCTATGATGACAACAACAACGGGGAAAATGGTGCTAACAACATCAATAACAACAACGACGTTTCGCTCATTGATTCGCTGAATATAAACCCCGTGATTTCACCCTAAGGGTCTAGAAGGTCAAGTGGAAAGACATCATATAATGATGAGGAAGAAATCAATTTGGCTCGGAACTTTCACATGTTGAAGGAGCAACATGAGTCAATAACTCAGTTGCAAAAGAAAAGCAACGGAGCGAGTACGACGGATGAGCCTCGGCCAGTTTGCAATGATGATCCCTACAGTAACTTGGACAGACGTGCATAACCGGTATGAAGCCAAAATCAGGGTGGAGGATGATCAGCTCAAGCTTCAATCGGGGTTAGTAGGTCAAAACAAGAATTTTGATAAATCAAAGAGGGTAGTTGAGTCAGAGTCAAAATCTTCGAAAGATATATATCAGCCCTACGAAAAATCGGAGAGGTCTAATTTTAGGTCGGATAGAGGTCGAAACAATCACAATTTTTAGTCGGACAAATGTGATAGGTGAAATGATCAAAGGTCTACCAACAGAGGCTTGCAATTCAGGAATGATACATGCGGGTCTTTTTCCAATAATGTTGAGAACCCACGGTTATATGAATATAATTTCAACATCGATGCTGTCAGACTCATTTGGCCATTGGGCATATCAAGAAAACAAGATGGTCAAGACTACTCTAGTTAGATCTGGCTCAAAGGGATCTAAGTTTGGTTTGTGATTATCATGGAACTCATGGTCATCAGATCGAGGACTGTCATAAATTGAGGGATGAAGTGACTCGGTTGTTGAAAAATGGCCACCTGCGTGAGTTTTTAAGTGATCGAGCAAAGGAGAATTACAGAAATAGAGAAGCATGCAAACACGCGGATTCAGTCGAGCCTCATCATATTATCAACATGATTATTGGAGGAACAGACGTTCTGAAGGAAGTGGTCATAACGACAAAGAAGATGAAAGTGTCAATTACTCGGGAGAAAATATTTAGAGATTATGTGCCGGAGGGAATAATTTCCTTCAATGATAAAGATGCATAGATCATCATTCAGCCTCACAATGATGATTTGGTAATTTATGTCTTTATCAATAAATTTCAGATTAAGCATATTTTGATTGATCCCAATAGTTAGGGTTGTTTGACCAAATTATGCCGGCGGCCCGGCTTCTCAACGGATTCAACATGGCAAGTGACACTACGAAGGGGGAAATTACTCGTCCAGTCAATACAGCTGAAACAATTTAGCAAATGAAGTTCTATGTTATCAAGGCGAAATGAGGTACAACACGTTGTTTGACAGACTTTGGATACATAACATGAGGGTCGTGTCTTCGATATTACACATGATGCTAAATTTCTCAATCCTGGAAGAAAAAAATAGTTTATGGTGAGCAACTGACAACAAGAAAAATGTCCGCGGTAGAAGAAGTAGTGCAAACACTGAGAGAAGTGAAGGATTTAAATAAAGCCAAAGAGGTTAAATAGAAATCACAGGATTCGGGCCCCATGAGTCCGAAGGAATGCAAGATTAACTTTGAGGACGAAGAAGATTATTTTCGTTTCCCAAGGTCATTTGTGCTGCCAGATGAATCAGATGCCATGAAGTCAATCGTAGAGGAATTGGAGCATGTTATCTTGTTCGTACATCTACTGTATAGGAAGGTATACCTAGGCACCAAGTTAACCCCGGAGCTCAGGCTTAAATTAATTTAATTTCTTAAAGCTAACTCTGATTGTTTTGGCCTGATCCCATTTACACATGACAGGTATTCCATCGGAGATCATGACTCACAATCTAAGTTTAGATTCGACCTTTCCCCCGATAAAGCAAAAGATGAGGCCAATGGCCGACTGAAGCATAAATTCGTCAAGAAGGAGGTAACAAAGATTTTAAATATAGGTTCCATACGAAAAGTAGAGTACCCAAATTGGATAGCTAACATAATGGTCTTACCTAAGAAGGGTAATAAGTTGAGAATGTGCATACATTTTAAAGATTTGAACAAAGCATGCCCGAATGACTCTTTTTCTTTACCGGACATCGATCGAATGATTGATGCTACGACAGGGCATGAAATGCTATGTTTTCTTGACACGTACTCACGGTACAACCAGATTCAGATGATCCCAGAGGATCAAGAGAAAAATTCTTTCATAACTAGGTATGATACTTATTGTTATAATGTCATGTCATTTGGTTTAAAAACTATCGGACGGTATATCAATGCTTAGTTAATTGCATGTTCGAAGATCAACTAGAAAACACAATGGAAGTTTACATTGATGATATATTAGTTAATTCCTTGGAAGTAGAGACCATTTAAAGCATTTGCAGAGAATATTTGACGTGCTCCGAAAATAAAACATGAAGTTGAATCTTGCAAAGTGTGCTTGGGCAAGTTCTTAAGCTTCTTAGTCTCAAATCAGAGAATAGTAGTGATTAATCCGGATAAGATCAAAGCCATCAATGAAATACCAGAGGTTCTTGACAATGTGAAAGCAGTGCAAAGACTCACTGGAAGAATAGCTAGCTGCTTTTAGTAGGTTTATCTCCTAGTCATCGGAGAAAAGTCACAAGTTCTTCTCTTTGTTGAAAAGGGAAGAATGACTTTGAATGGACGTCGGAGTGTCAGTAGGCCTTAGGGGATTTGAATAATTACTTGTCCAATCTACCATTACTGCATAAACATAAGGTAGACGAGTAGTTATTCCTATACCTGGCAGTATCCGAGATAGCGGTAAGCGCAGTATTGGTTCAAGAAGAAAAAGGTACGCAATTTCCAATTGATTTTGTGAGTAAAACTTTGGCTAGTGTAGATACTAGGTATCCTCACTTAGAAAAATTGGCTTTAGCATTAGTAACGACTTCTACAAAATTGAGATTGTATTTTCAATGTCATCTCATATGTAGTAACAACGTGTTCACTAAAAAATATGATGCATAAATTAGAACTGTCTAAGAGGCTAGCCAAATGGACAGTAGAAATTAGTGGGTATGGCGTAGAGTATAAATCGAGACCAGCTATAAAGTCTCAAGTTTTAACAAATTTCATAGCGGACTTTACATCCGGAATAATTTCTGAAGTAGAAAAAGAACTTTTGTTAACCTCAGGAAAGAAACACTTCGGGGGTCTAGACCTTGTACACGGATGGAGCTTTAAATGTGAAAGAGTTCGAGCTCGAGGTAGTGTTAAGGCACCTGTAGGAGATACTATTCTGCAGTCCATAAGAACTATGAAATTGACTAACAATGAAGCCGAATATGAGGCTATAATTGCAGGTTTATAATTAACAAGGAGCTTGGGAGCCGAGGTCATCGAAGCAAAATGTGACTCGATTCTGGTTGTTAATCAAGTCAATGGCATGCTCGAAGTAAAAGAGTAAAGGATGTAAACATACATAGAGAATATTTAAGTGATATTGCACCGGTTCAAAAAATGGACCACGGAGCATGTATCTCGGGAGCAAAATAATGAAGCGGATGCCTTTGCTAATTTGGGGTCGTCCGTAGATGCAGAAGAGTTTAATTCGAGGACAGTTGTGCAACTGCTAAACTCCGCGATTTATGGTGGTCATATCAAAGTAAACACAATGAGCTTAAGTTGGGATTTGTATAACAAGTTTACCGACTACCTTCAAATCAAGAGAACTTCGGACTAAGGCGGCCATGTTTTGTCTGGTTGATGGTCAGTTGTACCAAAGGCCTTTTTACAGTCCTTTAGCAAGGTGCTTAGGGCCTGAATAAACTGATTATGTGATGTGTGTGGTTCACGAGGGGACTTGCTGTAATTATTCAGGAGCAAACCTTTTGGTCAGAAAATTGATTAGGATCAGATATTATTGGGTTTAGATGGAAGAAGATGCGAAGAACTTCATCTGAAAAATGATATAAGTGTCAAAGGCATGATCCTATGATTCACCAACTGGTGGTATTAATGCATCTGGTTTTGTCTCCATGGCAATTTATGAAATGGGGGATGGACATCACAGGGCCACTCTCATGGGCACCCGAAAAGGTACATTTTATCGTGTTTAGTTGAAGCGAAGGCTTTTAAGAAAGTAAAAGAAATATAAGTCATTGATTTATATAGGATCATATAATTTGTCGATTCGGCATACCGACGGAGATCACTTGCGATAATGGGCGACAGTTCATTGGGAAGAAGGTGAATAACTTCCTCGAAAGGTTGAAAATTAAGTAGATTGTGTTGACTCCGTACCACCCAAGTGCAAACGGGAAAGCGCAGTCAATAAATAAGTCAATTATTCAGAATCTAAGGAAAAGATTGAATGAGTCAAAAGGCAAATGGAAAGAAATTTTACCGAAGGTGTTGTGGGAATACATGACAACGCCAAAATTTAGCACTATGGAGACTGTTTTCTTTGGTTTATGGTGAAAAGGCTTTACTTCTTATGGAGGTGGGCGAGCCGAGCTTAAGGTTCAGCCATGCAACCGAAGATTCAAATAATGAAGTGATGGTCGTAAATCTCAACTTGATGGATGGACATCATGAATTGACTTTACTTCAGCTAGTTACTCAAAAGCAAAGGATGGGAAGATACTACAACTGTAAGACTAATCTTCGACACTTTCAAGTCGGAGACCTAGTTTTGCAAAAAATGACCCTTAACACCAAAAATTCCAATGAGGGAAAATTGGGTCCGAACTGGGAAGGTCCCTACAAAGTGTTAGGAATCACCGGTAAAGGGTCGTACCAGTTGGAAGCCGAAGATGGTCAGAAACTATCAAATAACTGGAATATCTCTCACTTGAAGTGATATTACTGATAAGGTATATTTTTATTAACCGTTTCTATTTCGTAAATATTACTACGTTATGGTTAACCCACATTGAGTGATTTCACTCGATATGTTGTTGTTGTTATGGTTAATCCATGTAGGTCCAGCTTGGAGTAATCAATCCAAGGCCAAGCCGAGTTAAAATTAGGTCTGAAAAACATGTTGCACTCTCTCTCCCTTAGCACAATTTTTATTCCGAAAAGGGTTTATCCGATAATATTTTTAATGAGGCAACAATGTAAAGTGTGTTACTTATTTTGGAGTTAAAGACCAGCCAAGTATTGGGGACTGGGGACTTCCCGGTATTGAAGAAGCAAATATTTTTTAAGTTCTCATACTTCGAACACAAACACTGGGGGACTGCCATACCATCGGCAGGGAAGTTCGAGGCAAGGGGGAGAAGTACGGAGACTGTTTAGCTTTTAGGGTTATCATTGTAAAGGTTAAAAAATCAAATGAATCATGCCCAAGTAGTTTCTTTGTTGCGGCAAAGCATGTAAAGAAAGAAAGACCGAATGAATCTCGCCTCGTTGTTTGTCTGAAGTAAACACTTTAAATGAAAGAATACTTCGGCCAACCAAAATTTGCTTCAACTATATTTCATTGCATACTATTATCCTCGGGAAAATGTTAAAATCTTTAGGCTTACGAGCTAACGCTTTTCTTAAAGTCCTTAACTTGGGACCATACCGCGATGGCGGGACGCCACCGATCGGCTCGCGAGTCCTGGCCGAAAAGTGGCGGGTCGAAATGGGCGAACTGGAGTGGTCGGGTGGGCGGCACCATACCATGTCCCGTCCCGATCCCGTCCCGCTGGGTAGTCGGGACTGGTCGACGGCCTGCCTGACGGGACGGGTTGGCGGGTTTTTTTTTTTTTAATTTTTCACTAAATTAAAAATAATAAATTACTAAGTACTAACAAAGTAACATTAACATATACTTGTCATATTATAGACTTATAGTATTATAATTTATAATATATTTATAAAGTATAAAGTATAAACTATAAACTATAAAGTATAAACTATAAAGTATAAAGTATAAAGTTATAAACTAAATAATTAAACAAAGACAAGAATAGTGTAAAAAAACATCCCAATTTGTTTTTGTGCCTTTTATATTATTAATTTCATTGAAATATCAAATATACAAGATTCAAAATTACATTGTAGTGTACTGTTGTTGAAAAAAATTGCAAAAGAGTGAAAGACATAGAAAAATTTAAAAATTGCAATGAAATAAATTACCAATTTGAAAATATTTTTCTAATTTTTTTATAATTTCTTGTGGTTCTTCTATTGGAATTGGTATATCTTGATCAAATTGTTCCACGCCGCTACTCATGCCTTGAGATAAAATGTCGTTGTAGTTGTCGCCATCTTCTTCGTTAATCTCCGTTGATCAGACCTCCTTCGCCTCCGCTCGTATCCAATCTCGAATAGTACCGCCATCTCCAAGCCGTCTCCGCTAATGAGTGTCCAGGCTCTCTATTTGAAATCGCACAGAAAAAGCGCTTCGAAGCGATCACGACGCAGAATGTTCAAAATATCTCGCCATCATTGAAAGTGTCGGAAATGTCTTCTCATTCTCGCTCCAATATTTCAGCAAGTCTTCCTTTCCTTCTTCATTGATAATCGCTTGTAAGGTAAATTACCCCGCAAAACAAAAACATCGAACTCACTAATTTGGTTAGCTTTACCACCGCACATTTTATTTCGAGGCTTTCAATAGAATTAATATTAGGCCTAGCCACGTAAACCGCTTGTCGTTTTTAGGTTGTGTTGAAGAAGAAGATGATACAAAAGTCGGTTGGTTACTAGCACTTTCTTTGGTAATGCCGATATACTTTTTGCATTCATCTTCTACGCTATTCAACACTTCTTCTAGCGTTAGTTCAATAGGTGGTTCAACATTTAAATTTTTGGGAGTTGGAGGTGGTAGTACGTCCATACAGTATATATATTTTCAATAAGACTTTTACAACCCTCTACTTTAATAGTCGGGTTTAATACAAGACCAATAATATAAATAGGGAATATGAATAAAATATTTTTAATTTCATAAACATTTTTTAATAGCTGCAGTATAAGCAGGTTTTTCCATATATTCTTTAAGAAGTAAAAATATTATAGCTATATAAAACAACATAGTTGAAATAGTAGGATAATATAAAGTAGAAAATTCTTTTGTTGCTCGTTGAAAATTTTCTAAAAATACAATAAGTTCTCTAATTTTCTCCCAATCAGTATCCACAATCATATCATTTGGATTTTGATTATGGGCGTTAAAAAATAAAGTAATAGGTTTTCTATAGTCATAAGCAACAACTAGTTGGTCATATAAAGAATTCCACCTAGTTGGTACTTCTTCTGAATTTTTCAGAAGATAGTCCACAATCGTGGCAAGTTTTTTTATATTCTTTTCTTTGTTGAATTCTATTATTTTTAAAAATAAAGTGTATAGCAAATTGTATTTTTTCAAGAATATCTTGAAAAAGTGAAAGACCATCCTTTACAACTAAGTTATAAATATGGCACGCACATTTGATATGAAAATGTTTTGGAAAAGACGGAGTTAAAACATTTCTTAAAATACTAATAGCAGAATTGTTAGAAGATGCATTATCTAATGTAATACTCATAACTTTATCGGTTATTCCGTAATAATCGGCGACTGAATAAATATTTTCTGAAATAAACTCACCAGTGTGCCTACTATCTATATATCTATATGCTAAAATACGTTTTTGCATAGACCATTTATAATCTATCCAATGACAGGTTACCGTTAAATAATCATGGCCGTTAGTACTACGACCTATATCAGAAGTTAAAGCAACTTTGCAATTTAAATGATATAATGCATAACGTAAATACTGTTGATATTCATGTGCAAATTTAAATACATCTCTTTTAACAGTTGATCTAGGAAAACCTTTATAAGCAGGATTATACATATCTCTAATATAATGAATAAAACCAGGAGATTCAGGAAATGAAAAAGGCAAACCCTCCACAGCAACTAATTTTGCTAGTGCTTCCCTATCTTTATGTTTATCGTATTTAGGGCCTACAACTCCCCCCGTCATAGGGTTAATTTGACCCTGTACTTTCTCCGGGACAGTAGTATCAGTATGTGAACCTTGTCCCGATTGAGAGGACGCTTGCTCACCATTTTTTTCAATCATGTATTGGGCATGCAAGGCTTTGTGTTTTTGCAATAGGTGTCTTCCTAAACCCCCCGTCCCACCATGACCTTGTCCAGTTTTAAAAGAATAAACATTTTTACAAGTTTTACATACAACTACTTGATTAGCTACGTCCCTGTCAAAATATTTCCATACAACTGATTTTAATGGTCGTTTTGCCGGACCTCGTCTCATAGTAGGGGGGATAGGAGGCATTTCACTAGTGGGTGTATCATCATCTTCATTAATAGGTGTATCATCAACTAGAGTGTCATCTAAATTAAAATCTTCTTCAATTTCAGAATAATCATTTGTGTCAAGATCATATGGTATTTCAGGAAACATTTCAGGATCTATAAAATCATCTTGTCTAGGAATAACTGGAACAGGAATACTAGAAGAAGTACCCTTGCCCTTGTTACCACCCCTACTAGAAGAAGCCTGACCCTTACCCTTACCCAACATGCCTCTTAGTCCTTTCATTTTAATTATGCTAATAAATAGTTAAAGATAATGAAATTAAATGTGCTAAATGAAATAAAGACAAAATAATAATTTAATGAGAACGAATGTAAACGCCGACGTAGAGTCGACGTGTAATCGAGAGGTTGAAAATTGAAACTTTGCTCGATAGATAATCCTCGCTAGTTGCCAACTTCACTCCCAATTCTCAAATTAATAAATAGATTGAATATGTAGACAATGTCAGATAGAGAATTAGAGATTGATTGAGAGATTAGAGAGTAGAAAGATTTGTGAAAATAATAAGAAGAGGAATGAGGTATTTATAGGGTTAAAAATAAATATAAAGGGGGGGGGGGGGGAGAGGAGGCCTAAAATGGCCTTGTCTAACAAAAATAAAATGGCCGTTGGACAACGGCTATTTTTATTTTGCGTCGAAGGTCGGAAGGCGGAGTCGGGGCTGGTCGGGGCGGGATCGGGGCTCGGCGGTCGGGCTCGGGACCATACTGCCCCGCCTGCTCGAGCCCCTGGCCCCGCTTTTTTTTTTTTAATACCGGTGTCGTGGTCGGGTCGGGGACCGAAGTCGGTCGGCCCGCCCATCGCCAGCCCTACTTGGGACTGCTGTCGTAAAAATACCCGGAACAAAAATAAGTAACGTTCTGAAGGCATTAGTTCAAAATGAACCCAACCTATTTCTAAAAACACTTGAAGTTGTCTAAAAAATTTGAAATAACTAAAGATTCAATATTCATGTCCGTAGTGAATAGGAGACGTCCTATTCACAAGTATAAAAGTAAGGTCCTTATATTTAAGTTATTGAATTATCCAATCGGAGAAAATTACCCGGTGTAGAGCAAGCTAAAGGAAAATATTTGTTCAAATTACTTTAGTAATTTTTGAGAAATTTACTTAAGCCATTTTTAAGACCGAAGATAACTTTCATTCAGCCCGACGTAAACTAAGTGATGATTTGTTTTATTAAAACTCTGAAGACAAAGGTAATTTTCCCGAATTAGGTTAGGAGTTTATTTGGCTAAGTGTTGAAAAATAAGAAAACAACGACACATGCCAAATAATGGTAGGAAAATCATAAAAAAGAAAAAATATGTTCATTTTATATATAAGGCTGGTAAACGGCCAGAGAAAATGTACATAAAGAAAATACAGAAAAAAGGAAAAAAACATTAACGCCTAATTCCTAGTCGCGCTTGGACCCGAAGTCCTCTAGGTCTTTCTCAGAGCTTTCTCCGGTCAGCTAGCAGTACGCTCTGAGCTCGACTTCTCTAGCCTCGTCTATTTGGACCTCAATATTCGGGATCCCGTCCCAAGCTTGTTCAAAAGTAAACATTCAGACATTCCACTTAGTATGCTTTGTCTTCAGCACTGTCCAAGACACTTCGGCCTCCATATCAGCCAGAGCTTGGTCTCGTTCAGTCGAGACTTAAGCAAGTTGGGCTGAAATTTTAGCATACCTTTGGTTAAATAAAATAACATCATAGAAGGTAAGTTTGAAATTTGTAAAAGTAATTGGTCAAGTTGGGTTATGACCTATCATTTAGCTCATCTTAACCCGCCCATCTTAGCCCATGTAAGTTTTGGGCGGGTTGGGCATTGACTCATATATTGATTCAACTCATCTTAACCCGTTTAACATCAGCCCAAACGGTTCATCTGTCACCCGTACTATTGACTAGCTATAGAATTAAGTTTATGAGGTTTAAATTTTTTCATGATAAGAATTTTAATTAAGGAAATTTGAGTTGATTTTATTTATTAAATTTTTCATGGTAAAAGCTTAACTTCTTTTATTATAAAATTAGAAGACTTGAGATTAACTTATTTATGATAAAAATTTAGAAAAACGTTAACCTATGAAAAGTTGAAATAAAAAAGTTAACTTCAATTTTTTATGGTAAATGTTTAACTTTTTAATTATTTTTAATAAACTAGAGTTAAATTTCTTGTAATAAAACAATTTAGGAAAAAGTTAAATATTCTAATTTTAATTTTTCTATCAGAGATAAACTAACTCAAGTTTTCACGCTAACAAATTAGCTTTTTTTTTAATTAAAACTAGGAAAGAGTTAATTTTCTTGTATTAAAAATTCTTGGAAAAAGTTAACCTATGAAAGTTAAACTCATAATTTTCTAACAAGAAATTTAACTTAACTCAAGTTTCTCCTTAACTCATGTTCCCAACATTTTAAATATTGTAAAAAAAATAGAACTTTTACCATGAAAAACATAATAATTTTTTTACTCAAGTTAAATTTCTTATTACAAAAGTTAAACTTTACCATAAAAAATTGAAGTTAGTTTTTTTTATTTCAAAGAAAAAAGTTAATTCATTTATAGGTTAACTTTTTTCTAATTTTTTTAATAAAAATTAAGTTAATCTCAAGACGTCTAATTTTATAATGAAAGAAGTTAAGCTTTCATCAATGAAAATTTTAATAAATATAATTAATTTAAGTTTTCTTAATTAAAATTCTTACCAACTTTACACCTCATAAACTTAAATAAATTTATATTCTAAATTTAATAGGTAACGTTTTTTAATGAATAAATGGCATTAAGAGAAATAATTAATTGAGGGGAATGAATAAACATACATGGATAAGTACAATATTTTTTTGCTTCCCTCTTTTATGGGTCATCTAAGTTTCGGACTCCCCTTTAGTTATTGTGCTTCCCAGTAGGGATGTGCATGGTATGGTAGATATCGATTACCGTACCGAAATAGAAATTTCTTATACCGTAGTTTTAGTATTATAGTATTTTATATTAATTTTAAATAATTTTGATATTCGGTATGACATTTAGAATTTATAAAAGAAATATCGGAATACTGAATATCGTACCAAAGTATATAGTTACATATACAATTCATATATATTAGTATTATAATATTAACAAGTATATAAACTAGTATTAGTATAAAATTAATTGTTTAGACGTATGAATTTTGACTAATTTATTTTGATATACTGAAATGTCTTTTTTGTGTAATTGATATAAGAAGGGAATTACTTGTATTTTCTTTTGAATATTTTTACATATGTAAGGCGTTAGTAGAATATAAATGAGACGTTTCTTGAATAGTTGAAGTCATAATTTTCTATCATATATAGTATAAGTAAGTCGGAGTGAAATAAATTATGTTTACCGATTTACTATAGTGTAAAATATCGAAATCGAAATTAAACATACTGAATCATACCGAATTAATTTGATATAATAATATCATATTTTAAAAAACCAAAAACCATATTACAAATTTCAAATACCGTACCCCTACCATACCATGCTCACCCCTACTTCCAAGAGTACATTTATTAGGGACAAAATAGGTGGGGTTTAGTTTTAAAGTAGAAGCAAAAACAAAAGATTGCCTCGTCCCTTGGGCCTCATGCCGTATGACGCAGTATCAGTTTAAAAAAATATAGTATTTAAATATAACAATCATATATAAGAGTAGATTATAAATCTACTAATCAATTAATTCTTTAATCCATGGTACTCCATTTGCCATGCCATGCTCTCCCATGATATGAAAGCGTGACTTATGAGCTGTGAGTTAGCTAATGATTATGTGAGGTTGTTTAGGCTCAAAGTCACGTGGATACCTCTTTTTTCTAATTTTATTTGACCTGCTTCTTACAAGAAAAAAAAATGAAAGGGTGGCTGTTGGTGGTACAATAGCAACATAAAATTTTAGGTAACAAAAAAGTTTTAAATTGAGTGGAGATAACTTAAGTTTTTTTTATTGAGTAGAGGTGATAAAATTTGGATTAGTGATTAAGAACTTTTG
Organism: Przewalskia tangutica; assembly: GCA_029844215.1. Taxonomy (NCBI): domain Eukaryota; kingdom Viridiplantae; phylum Streptophyta; class Magnoliopsida; order Solanales; family Solanaceae; genus Przewalskia; species Przewalskia tangutica. The sequence continues at coordinate 11,887,774 of CM056732.1, read as the reverse complement.
ATCATTTTTGAACTTGTCCAACAATTTTGTTTTTAACAGTTTAGCCCTAAGCTTTATTTATAATACTTTGCTCCAAGTTATATTTTTAACACTTTGACCCAATCAATATAAACACTAAATTACCCAAAGGGGTTAAAAAACAACGCCAATTTTTTTCTTTGTTCGTTCGCTGCTGCTTCTTCATCAATTCTTCTTCTTGCTTCTCCTTCTTCTTCGTCCCTGTTGTTGATTTCTCCTTGTTCTCCTTCTTCGTCCGCTGTTGCTTCTTCTTCTATGTCTGCCACTGCTGTTGTTTGTTCTTCATTTTGAAAAATTTGCTCAAGAAAGAAAAAAATGAAATCACGAGATTTTATAATTTTTTGACTTAATTTCATTGGTGTAGACGTGTAGCACTGAGCATTACTTCATAAGTGATTTCTGCTTATTTGGTAAGTAAAATAATATTATTTTATTTTAATTATTCATCTGGATATAGATGTTGATTTTTCAACAATTTACAGTAGCAATTGCAGTTGTTGAAACACGTGCTAAAACTGTTGTATAAGAGCTTCTAAATTTTTTGCAACAATTGTTGTAGTTTCTGCAACAATTGCAATAAATTATGCAGTTGTTGCAACAAATATATTAATCTGTTGCAACAATTGCTAAAAATGTGTATAAATAATTTACAATAGTTGTTGTACTTTATGCAACAACTGTGACATCTGTTGGACAACTTCTACTCTTTCCAACAATTGACTGACATGTTGCAACAAGTAGGTTACTTGCTGCAACAAGTACAACAATTGTTGGATGAAACAGAGACAAAAATAGTAGACTGAAGTTGTCTCCAACAACTAAGTGAGTAGTTGGAATAAGTAACTTACTTGTTGCACCAAGTCACTTATTCGTTCCAACAAGTCACTTAGTTGTTGCATTTTGTTATGAAACAGAGACAAAAACTGAATTTGTCTCCAACAACTAAGTGAGTAGTTGAAGTAAGTAACTTACTTGTTGCAACAAGTCACTTATTTATTCTAACAAGTCACTTATTTGTTCTAACAAGTCACTTAGTTATTGCACTTTGTTATGAAACAATGATAAAAACTAAAGTCGTCTCCAACAAATAAGTGAGTTGTTGCTACAAGTAACTTACTTGTTCCAACAATTCACATAGTTGTTGCATTTTATTATAAAACAGAGACAAAAACTAAAGTTGTCTCCAACAAATAAGTGAGATGTTGCAACAAGTCACTTAGTTGTTGCATTTTGTTACTATATTGTCATGATTGTTTGATTTTTTTCCAAAAGCTAACCTGATTTGTTCATTAATGAAAGACGTTACTATTTATTTTCATAGGTATAATCTTATGACAACAAATATTGTTGAGTCGGTGGACGCAATACTCGATGTTGGAAGAGAATTTTCCTGCTTTATTTGATGCCATAAACAGGATGTTTGCAGAAAAATTTCATGAGATGCGTATGGAATTTATCGACACACCAACCATCTTTATTCCTTAAGTGGGAAAAAATTCAAAATTTATGTAACGACCCATTTGATCGTTTAGCCATTTTACCTTTTTTACCCTTGTTGGCCCTTTCCCCATCGTCGTTAGAGTGTTTTTTATCCACGGAGATGGGTGATACGGTTTCCGAGATGATTGGGAAATGTTTATGAAGACTTTTATGAAATTGGACTCATTATTTAGCCTTATGTTGTAATAATAATTATTGTTGTTGTTGTTTTTTGTGAATAATTTATTTATGACATTTTAATGTTGTTCCATCTTAGAATGATAATTTCTGTTCTTGGTAACGTGAACTTGTTTTATAGGATATGTTGATCATGTTCAAATCACAAATGTATATTATATTGTTAATAAATTACTAAATAGTTTCCAACAAGTAATAAATCTGCTGCAACTGCTTTGTAACATGTTGGGTTTTTTCCAACAAGTAACAAGACTTGTTGCAGCAACTAGTTACTTGTTGAACATATCACAATGAATAGGAGAACTTGTTGCAAGTTGGAACTTGATCTATATTAGATGTTGATCTCGTTTAAATCACAAATTTATGTTCTTTTATTAATAAATTGCTAAAAGATTTCCAACAAGTAAGCAATATGTTGTAACAACTTCCTTACTTGTTGTAGTAATTCCAACAAGTTACAGGTCTTGTTGCAGCAAGTGGTAAGTTGTTGAACATATTAAAAATGAGAGTTATTAAGTAGTATCAAATATGTTGCAGCAACTAAGTTTTTTGTTGGGGTTTGTCCAACAAGTGACACGACTTGTTATAGCAACTAGGTTGGTTGTTTAAGTTTTTTCGTAACTTGTTGTTTTTTTATCTAATAAGAGTAAGGACTTGTTCAACAACTATGTAACTTGCTGCAACGGATACTACAATTGATTCAACAGATACTACTTGATTCACTCATATTTAGTGATCAACAAAGGGAATCAATAATATTTACTGATAAACAAGTAAACTCAACGATATTTAGTGATCAATATATATAATCAATCTAATGGAATTTTGAGTCAGGATAGATTATCAACTAAGTCACTATGCACTAAATCGAGTGATCATTAGAGTGAATTGATGTAAACTACTTGATTTACCCATATTTAGCGATCAACAAAGTGAATCAATGATATTTAGTGATAAACAAATAAAATCAATGATATTTAGTGATCAATATATATATATATATATATATATATATATATACTTAATCAATTTGATGGTATTTTGAGTCAGGATAGATGATCAACCACTAAATCGAGTGATCATTAGAGTGAATTGATGTGAACCACTTGATTCACCTATATTTAGTGATCAACAAAGGGAATCAATATTTTTTAGTGATAAACAAGTGAAATCAATAATATTTAGTGATCAATATATATATACTTAATCAATTTGATGGAATTTTGAGTCAGTATAGATGATCAACTAAGTCAATATGCACTAAATTGAATGATCATTAGAGTGAATTGATGTGAACTACTTGATTCACCCATATTTAGTGATAAAAAGGTAATCAATGATATTTAATAATCAACTAACGAAATTAATGATATTTAGTAATCAATATATATACTTAATCAATTTGATGGTATTTTGAGTCAGAAAAGATGATCAACTAAGTCAATATGACTAAATTGAGTGATCATTAGAGTGACTTGATTTGAACTACTTGATTCACCCATATTTAGTGATAAATAAAGGAAATTAATGATATTTAGTGATCAATTAAGTCACAATGCAAGTATATTATTGCAACAACTAAGTATATTGTTGTAATAGTTGCTCCATCCGTTGCAATAAATTTGTAACATCTTCAACAACTGTTTGATTTTTTTAAACAGATGAATTATCTCTTGCAACATATTACGCATCTGTTGCAACATATTACACATATGTTGCAATAATTTATGTAGTTGCTTGAGTTTTACCAACATATTTGTGACTTGTTTGAAATTAATGAACATAATGTGAAAATCTAATGACATACTGAAAATTATTTGATTTTTATCCAACATATGAGAAGTTGTTGCATTAGATAATGAATTTGTTGCAACAACTTTACACATCTGTAGCAACTGTTTGTTATTTATCAACATATTTTGTATCTATATCAACAGAATTGTGACTTGTTTGAAACTATAGAAACAACTTAAATACTTGCATAATTCATCCAACAACATAAATTAGAAAGTTAAAAGAAATTGTTTAACATGCCACCTTAGGGCTCTAAAAAATACAAATGAAATAAATTGTTCAACAGGCCACCTTAGGCCTCCAACTAATATAAATTAAATAAATTATTCATAAGCCCACCTTAGGTCTCCAACACCTTTTCCATCACACTATATGTCCATCTCCATTACATTTTCCCCACAAATTTGTCGCTGATTAGAGTGTCGGGTTTTACTACAAATAATCCTACGTTTGAGAAGACCATACACAATGGTCATTTGAAACTGTGCATTGTTGTTCTCAGGAAAATCTAGATACATCCTAAAATATTTGGCCCATGAAGAAAGTCTCCAAGTCTTCCTCTTAAAGTGTCTTCCTAAAGTTATCAAAGTGCATGTTTATGACTGATTTTACAATAATATCACCATTCAAATCACTGTGTTTATCCAACGACATCTGCATTCGAAACTTCTCAAATACTGAATCTTTTGACGACTTCATCGACGGAAGGTCTGTTAATATCATTCTCAATAGAAGACTCACTAGTACAGGAATTGAAATTCTCATTATGTACATTTTTTTTCTAATTTCAGCCCCGGTCGTCGACCTTTCAAAAGAAACAATTTTATCCTCTTCATTTTCTTCAGATTCTGCATCTCCTTCATTGTCATCTTTATTTTCATCATTTTCTTCACCATTTTCATCTTATTATTCTTCTTCTACTATATCTTTTTCGTCAACTAGATCTTCTTCACTTTTTTTTGTATTTGTTCAAGGCCAAAAACTTCTAATTGAGTGGTTTTTTGTTCAGCTTGTTCTTCAGAAATAATATTTGCCTATTTAGCAAGATCTTCTAATGATATTTGTCCCTTCGGTCTTTTACTAATTCTAGATGCCTTAGATGATTTTTTTTTTGTGGAGATATTTTATCTGCACACAAGAGATAATAAAAATAATTTTAGTGCATTATTCAAAGTAAACAAGTAATGAATTTTTATAGCAGCTGAAGCATGTGTTGCAACAAGTGTGTAATCTGTTGCAACAACTCCCTCATATGTTCCAACATCTTCCTCAATTGTTGCAGCATATTCTTCAGCTGTGGGGAAAAAATCAAAATAGTTGTTGTAGCGTCCTCATCAACTGTATTGATTTTTTCCAACAAATTGTGAATCTGTTGAAACAACTGAGTAAGTTATTCCAACATCTTAGGGAGTTGTTGCAACATATTAGTAATCTGTTGAAAAATATCAGAACAATTATTGCAGTTTTCTTAGCAACTATTTTAATTTTTTCCAACAAATAGTGAATATGTTGTGTTGCAACACATTCACTTACTGCAATAACCTCAACAACTGTTTGGATTTTTTCAAGGGATGAGGAATTTGTTGCAACAGATTACTCAGTTGTTTGATTAAAATAAAATAAAGGCAAGACCCTTTTCGTAAACCTTACAAGGATAACAACAAGAACAAAAACATCTATTTGACTATCAGCATTATTAGTGTACTTTTACAAGATCACAATCATAAAAAATAAAATAAAATACACAACATTCAAGAGAAATCCATGATCTTCCTCTTCTTCTTTAATTAAAATCATCATTTTCATACTTTAATTTCAAAATCTTAACTTTTGAACCAGCAAAAACATATATTTCACTACAAACACACAACCATCACAAGTTAAATAAAATACATCGAATAGGGGTTTGTTAAGCATGCAACTTCAACAGGCGTTTGCAACTGTCAAACAATTACTGAAGTTGCTACAACAAATTAATCAATTGTTGAAAAAAATCAACAAAATTGCAAGCCTTTTTTCGAAACCCTAAGGAGAACAAGAACAAAAATAACTCCAAAAATCATAATTTCACAACCACATACATTATTTACAAACACACAAACCCCAACAAGTGCAACAAATATCCCAAATAAGGATTTCTAAAGCATGGAATAACAAAATAAACAACATTAAAGATAAATCCCATGTTCTTTTTCTGCTTCTTCTTCTTCTTCTCTAACCAAAATCATCATTTGCAGTCATTGATTTCAAAACCATAATAATGGACAAATAGTAGTGAAAGAGAAAGGAGAAAATTGTTACCTGAGAAACAAAGCTTGTGATGAGAGAGAAGTTAGAGGAGAGAAGTCGAGGAGCAGCAGCAACAACAACAATAGATTGTGGTTTAGAGAGGATGGAGAAGAGAGACGGTTTAGAGAGAAGTTTAATAAGAAGTGAGTTTCTTTTTTCTTTTCTTTTGAAATAATGGGGGTTGGGGTTAAAAGAGAAGAGAATTAAAAGGGGATTGTTTTGTATTTTGTAAAAGTTTAAGAAGTTTTAAAAATTATAATTTAGACCTCATTTAACTTAATCTCATTTTTAAGATATGTTTGACATTAACAGGTCAAACTTGTCACATTTTCTAATTAATAGACTCAAAATAGTATTTTTAGTTCATTTTTCTCGAAATAGTCAAAATAGGGAAAAGAAAGAGAAATTCTTTTGGCAATTAGCTTTTTCTTAGAAGTCGTTTGACTATTAGGATCTTAGGGCTTGTTTGATACGTCGCACTGGACTGTATATTTTTATATGGAATATATTGTATTGTAATGAACTAGACTGTATTAATATATAATTGACGGTATTAGAGTATTAATATATAATGGACTGTATTTTTTTTATATTTTTTATTTTTAGTACAGTACAGGGGCGATCCATCTACTAGATGAGTCTAAAAAATGGCAGTTGCAGTGTACTATTTTTAGAAATAGTACAGTCCAGTCCGGCGAAAACGCCCACCAAACGCATTTTTTTTGTCCAATGCAATCCAGCGTAATACAGTGTACCAAACGTTCCCTTGGTGAAATAGTTAAAACAGGGGAAAAAATAGAGATTCTTTTGACAGTTAGCTTTCTTCTTAGAAATCGTTTGATTATTAGAAATTTTTATTTTTTTCGATTATTTTTTTCAATTTATTTGAAAATCAGTGTTTGGTCATGAAAATTTCAAATACAATTTGTATTTGAAAATTAGAAAACATCTAAAATATTGTTTGTAATTTTTTTACTTTCAGTGCATTCAAACAACCAAATATTCTTTGCAAAAAATATAACCAAATACAACTTCATCTTCAACTCCAACTTCTAAACATAATGAAAGTGAAAAATATTTAATTTTCATGGTCAAACGCCGACTAAATAAACATACAAAATCCCTCATTTTCCGCCTAATTAGAGTTTTTATTGCAAAAGAATCAACCTATTATCAAATTACAAATATCGATTAATTGAGAGCGTTATATATTTTGAACTACAAATCGAGGGTACCACTTGTTGGTATAATACTCTGTATTTGGCTAAATAATATTTCAACACAATCTGTTAATCACTTAGTGAAACAGATAACACGATATAAACATTACTTAACAGTAAATTGATCATGAAACAATAAACGAAAACAAAATCTGTTTTGGAAAATAATTTCAGAATGTAATCGAGTCCACTTAGTTCAAAGTGTGTCCTTAAGGAAATTATTCCCCTCACAGTACTCGAGGTTAACGGAATATCGCCTCCCAGGATATAACGATTATCTTACCAGAATAGTAGTACTCCAAATTTCGGTAGCAGCGGACCACTCAACGGCAGTATATCACACAGAATGAAGATAAAATATTTTTGAGTTCAAGACTGAAATTCAGGATTGAAAAATTGATTAATTAATAAATTCTTGGAATAATCAAGAATTTATAGGTTTGGGGGTACTGATTCTGAATGTTTGCAACTATTCAGAATAGTCACATAATATTTGGAGGGAAATTCGAAAAAGAGAGGGAGAGCCGGACGGGTCGGGTCGGTCGCGGATCGATCCGTTTGGATTTATTTTTAATTAATTAATTAATTAATTAATTAATTAGAGAAACGTTTGTCCAAAAATATTATCAATCCGAAGCCGAGCCAAGCGACGACGGCGCGAGGGGTCCTTGCCCTCTCAACCCTTTTAGCAACTAGAGAAGGTGTAATGTAATATATACACCTCTCTTTCCTTCTCTTTTTTCGATGTGCGACAAAAGAGTCTTTTACTCCCTTTAATTTTCATCCCATCATTTCTCATTCACCAATATCAAAACCCAACACCACTTTTGCCCAATCACAAGATTTTATTAATTATTAATTATATGATCTAGTTTTATAACTGTATAAATAGTGTTAAGTGCATTTGGAAGCGATAGGTGCCTAAAAAGTAAAACCAAGTAGACAACGCTTGGTAGTAAGCATGTCTAAACATTGTGGAGGGTGACATTGTTCATGGCAAATGAGGAACAAGATAATTGGGATGAGTTGGGGTTAGCTTGCCAATTGGATACGAAGCAGCTGTAGAACAGGTGGATGTTTTGCTGCTTTCACGTTGCCCTTTACTATGTAGTAGTTGTAGGAGTTTTTTCTTTTATTTTTATGAGATCACAAAAGATTCACATTCTTATGCCTTATAAGGATTTATTGGAGCCGGCGGGTCTTTTCTCCCACCATTAATATGAAAATTAAATATGTTGGCTTTGTGAGATCAGGGACAGCTAGACACTTTTTGTTATTCATTGTTTATACATTTTTGTATCTGGTACTTAGTTTGATTCACTAGATTCGTATCGATAAGATCCACCAAAGGTGAAGTGCTATTCACCAAAGCTTCTCTATTCGACTATTATATTAGAGGGTTCGAACCTGATATCTTTGATTAAAATTATATAGAATTTTTTTTATTAATCTCCGTTGTCAATCTGTATTGCAAAAACGTTGAAACAGTAAAAATGCTTTCTGAAACCAGAAAACAGAAACTGAAAGAATAAGAACAATTTCTGAAAAATATTTAAGAATGAAAATCGAGCCCACTGAATGCACAGTACCTTAAGGAAATTATTTCCCTCAAGTATCCGAGGTTAATGGAATATATCCTCCCAGGATAGAATGATTTTACTCACCGGTGTATCGGTACCTAAAACAACGGTGTCAGCGAACCACTCAATGACAGTAAATTACACCTGAATGTATTTGTGCAGAAGAAGAAGATTTCGAAATTCAGAAAAATAGTGAGTAATATTCTGAGGAGACAAATGAATTTATAGCCATGGAAGAACTTTCTGAAGGTTTGCAACCCTTCTGAACAGTCACTTTAAAATGGTGGAAAATTTAAATAAAATCTGGGAAAGAATCGGATCGCGGGTCAGACACGCGGATCCGGGTCACTAACGGGTAGGATTAGATTCGTTAATTAATTAATTAAATAAATAATAATTAATTAATTAATTAAAATTAAAGAAAATTTGGTCCAAAAAGATTATCAATCATCCAAATCCAAATCCGAAGCCGAGCGACGACGACGGCGCGAGGGGAGACCCTCTTCTTAACCCTGTAGCAACAAGAAAGAATACTTCTACGTTTAAGTAGATGAACTTTTCTTTCCACTACCAATGAGGGACAAATGCTCATTTTATAAAGCAAGAGGAAAAACTCATTTTCCCTCCCTCCATTTCCCATTCAATCTATCATTTAAACCCAACAATCCCCCACATGAATGGGAAATGGCTATAAGATAAAGGAATGCATGGACGAGTGTGTAATTTACAAGCAAGGATTAATTGCATCTGGATAAGTAGGTTTCCATTTGAACTTTTCGTAGTGAACATATGTCGGATATACTCGGTCAATCGGTAAATTTGATATCTTTGAACCATCGAGCTTTGGTGTATATCTAGACAACCACATGTCACACAATCAATCCTTTACCGTCTATGGTTCTTACGGTTGTATTCGTTTCAGCCATGAACACCTCCTGGTTTCATGAGTGTATAGAGAATGGGCTTCTTACTATCATTCTCTTTGAAGCGGCTTACACTTCACACTCACATAGGTGATTCCTAAACGTGTTATCGCGTAGATATACTATTTGGTCAAATCTGCCAAACTTAGAAACCATTAAAAAACTTAAGCTTTTATTAACTCGTTAATAAAAAACCTTAACGTTTTATCCTTATTCATGAACATTGTCTTCATCATGAGAATGGAGTTAGTTATTTGACAATGTCGAACCGTCAGTCACGATTTTGTTTGATCTCCTTGAACCTAGCTCTTGGGATCTCCAGTCTGCTAGGTAGAGTTACCGCCATGATGACTTGTCCTTAGCCTTAAACCCATTCCCTTAGATGATCTATCAACCGCCTCTCTAGATAGGCCTTTTGTTAGCGGATTCGATATGTTATCTCTTGACTTTACGTAGTCAATCGTGATAACACCACTAGAGAGTAGTTGTCTGACGATATTGTGTCGCCGTCGAATGTGATGCGATTTTCCATTATACATAACGCTCCTTTCCCTACCTATTGCCGTTTGGCTATCACAATGTATACATATAGGTGCCAAAGGTTTGGGCCAAAATAGAATATCTTTCAAGAAATTTCGGAGTCATTCAACTTCTTCATCGGTCTTGTCTAAAGCTATAAATTCAGATTCCATTGTAGAGCGGGCGATGCATGTCTGTTTTGATGATTTTCAAGACACTGCTCCTCCACCAACGGTGAAAACATATCCACTCGTGGATTTAACTTCAGATGATCCGGTGATCCAGTTTGCATCACTATACCCTCAATTACTGCGAGATATTTATTATAATGCAAAGCATAGTTTTGAGTGTGTTTTAAATATCCCAAGACTCGTTTCATTGCCATCCAATGAGTTTGATTGGGATTACTCGTGAATCGACTCAGCTTGCTTATAACACATGCTATATTTGGTCGTGTACAATTCATAATATACATGAAACTTCCCAAAACTCGTGCATAGTCCAATTGTGAGTCACTTTCACCTTCATTCTTTTTAAGTGCAAAATTTACATTAATTGGAGTCTTTGCAACATTGAAATTTAAATACTTGAACTTGTCAAGTACCTTTTCAATATAATGTGACTGTGATAATGCTAGACCTTGTGGAGTTTTATGGATCCTAATTTCTAAGATCAAATCAGCAACTCCTAAGTATTTCATGTCAAATTTGCTAGCGAGCATACGCTTTGTAGCATTTACATCGGCAATAGCTCTACTCATTATCAACATGTCATCAACATATAAACAACAATGACTTCATGATTTGGAGTATTTTTAATGTGAACACATTTGTCACACTCATTAATCTTAAATCAATTTGCCAACATTGTTTGGTCAAATTTCGCATGTCATTGTTTGGGTGCTTGTTTAAGTCCATAAAGTGACTTAACAAGTTTGCACACTTTCCTTTCTTTAACAGGAACCACAAAACCCTCAGGTTGTTCCATGTAAATTTCTTCCTTCAATTCTCCATTTAAGAAAGCTGTCTTGACATCCATTTGATGAATTTCAAGACCATATACGGTCGCCAGTGCCACTACCACCCGAATAGATGTTATTCTTGTTACCGGCGAGTATGTGTCAAAGTAATCAAGGCCTTCTTTTTGTCTATAACCTTTGACCACAAGTCTTGCCTTATATTTGTCAATAGTGTCATCAACTTTCATTTTCCTTTTAAAAATTCATTTTGATCCCAAAGGTTTATTTCCAGGAGGAAGATCAACTAATTCCCATGTATGGTTGTTCAAAATTCATTCAATCTCACTTGTTATACCCCGTAGTTCTGACCCTACGTATGAGAGCGTACGAAAGCATGTAAGACTTAAAATTTTCTAAGGATAGGTTGACGAATTTTTTCGGACGGGTTTTAGTCAACTTTGAGGCGGGTTATGACCCGGTACATTGAGAGTTCCTAAGTGTTTCAAAGGCCTAGGGCGTAGTTCATGGAGTCTAGATTCCAACGCAACCAACCGTTCGTCGATAGGACGTCGGAGTAGAAAGTTATGAGAGTTACAAGTTCGGCGCGGGAGGCAATGTGTTTCGGACAAAGCGCGACAGGGCGCGGATGCGAGGCCGCGCGCGAAATCTTGAAGGGTCGCTGAAGTTGCAGCCGCGGCGCGCCATGACAGCAGGCGCGGCGGAAGTTGAGAGGCTGCGGAGGTTTCATTACTGGCGCCGAGGCGGATTTTGGGCGGAAAAACTTAGGAAAGTCTGATTTCTCTTTTAAAAAGGCCATGGGAGGGTGACAAGTGTCCCCCCCCCATCTGATTTTTCTTGCATGCCTTATATTGACCAAGTCTTAAAGACTTTGTCATCTTTCAAACCTCTCTCTCTCTCTCTAAATTAGCTCCTCCTTCTCTCTACATTTCCAAAGGAAATTCAAATCCTAAGAAAAATCTGAAAAGTTAAGAACAAGAAGGAAGTTTGTGGCTAGCTTGTTGGTGTTGTTGTGGTGGTATTCTTGGCAAGAAAGCTAGCAAAACATTTGGGATAAATTTGGCTAAAGCTCTAAGGTAATGATTCTTCCCTTGTAATTAGTTTTTAGTGTTGCATGTTAAGAAGAAAGAACTTGTGGTAGTGAATAATGCACTTAGAGTCCTTTCATGTAAGAAATGTGGTTTGGATATGAAGGATTGGTTAAGAAGAGATTATGAGCATGTTGTAGCCTAAAAAACTACCTTAGAATTGTTAAGTGAATTGTTGTACCTAATGGGGCAGAATTTTACACACCCAAGTTTGGATGTGTAATCCCCTTTAAAATGTTGGATTGTTGAGCCTTAAATGTGGTGTTTGGATGATAAATTCGGCCTTGAGAAAGGTGGAAAAGTGAGTAGAAACAAAGGAAATGCTGCCCAATTTTCCATAGAATTTAGTGACTTTGAACTTGGATTGTTCTACTTTGAGATTAGAGGTTAACAAACGTATCATGATTATTATAGGTTGAAATATTACTTACGGTAGTTGAGCTTAGCAAGTGGATTGACCAAAGAGGTATGTGAAGCTTTCCTATCTCTTGAGCATGAATAGATGAAACTATGTAGTACGGTAGACGTACAAGATTTGGTATTCTTACTTGTTTTAAGTATATAATGACTTGTTTCGTTTTAAGAATGTATAAGTCCCTTGGTTAGGGGAAAAGTATGATTTTACTAAAGTGTAGAGTTAATATAACAACTTTATGGGAAGTTGGTTTATTAGCTTCATAAAAGGTTAATGAGAAGAGATTTACTCTAAGTAAGATAAGTATATGAAGAGACAAATTGATTTTAAGGCATCAATTGCCCAAAGGTTTTTATGTACAAAGAAGAGTCACTTTTAAAAGAGTTGAAGTATGTAGTACTTGGGTTAAATTCCCGGTTTTCTTTTATTAAAGATAGGATTAAGTGCCTTAAGTAAACTAAAATGAGAGGGTATATGAACAAGACTAATAAGAAGTTATAAGTTTTCTTAACTTATTTATGATTATGATATGATGACAGTTTGAGCTAGGGTAAGAGTATATCTGAGGGGTAAGCCCCAAGATCGTTATACCACCTACTCCAGGGTAAGAGTATGTCTGAGGGCAAGCCCAAGATCGTCATACCACCTTCTTGGTGTAAGAGTATATCGAGGCAAGCCCAAGATCGTTATACCATCCGCTTGTAGAGTATATCTGAGGGTAAGCCCCAAGATCGTTATACCATCTGCTTCAGGGTAAGAGTATATCTGAGGGGAAAGTCCCCAAGATCGTTATACCACCTGTTCCGTGGATTTGCTACCCACGATGCGAGGAATACCTCATGCGAGTCCTTATGGGCTTATGCGGGTGAAATAGTCCCATGCGGTAGTGACTATGCGAGGAATACCTCATGCGGGTCCATGACTATCATGCGGGTGAAATAGTCCTAGGAGTAGGGGTGCTTATTGATACTACGGGCGAGGTACCCTGTTTTGATCCTAAGGCCCCTATTTTATGCAGTATTATATATATATACTTGTCACTCTCATTGTTAGTAAGGCACAGTAAAAGGTATTTTATTGTCTTCCATGACTCCAGCTTACTTTTAGACTTATGATATCATTATTACAGTATTTTCCAGCTTTACATACTTGGTACATATTTTGTCGACCCTTCCTCGGGCTGCGTTAAATGCCGCAGTAAGTAAGCAGATTGAGGATCCTCGTTCTTAGGATCACTATTCCGGTGTCAGAAGCTCCATTCCTCCGGAAGCTTGTTTATTGGTACGGATATTCCCTGATGCTATAGGTATTTTGTACATTCAGGGGTATGGCGGGGCCCTGTCCCGCCACAGTTGTTATCTTTAGAGGTATGTGGTCACCTATGTGTTTTGGGCTATAAGGACCAGTTGTACTACTATACTTTTATTTAAGAATGTTTTATGGAAGGCAGCCTTATCGGCTGGCCAGTGATGTTTACCCCTTTTTATAAGTTATGTGTTATGTATGTTCATTGCTATTCTCGGCGTGGTACCATTGAGGTACGATCGCGGCCCCGGGGTCGGGTCGTGACATCACTATTGACTGCCTCTTTCCAAAATGATGAATCAGAAGATGACATCGCTGCTATAAATGTTTGAGGCTCATTTTCAAGCAAGAATGTCACAAAATCTGGTCCAAATGAAGTAGATGTCCTTTGACGTTTGCTACGCCTTGGATCATCTTTAATTGGTGTTCTTTTCTTTGGTTCTTCTCGTGGTCGTTTAGATCTTTCACTTGACGACTCACATTCAGTTTTATACGGATAAATGTTTTCAAAGAATTCAGCATTATCTGGTTCAATTACCGTATTAACATGAATTTTAGGATTGTCCGATTTGTGAACCAAAAACCGACAAGCTTTGTTGTTTGTAGCATAGCCAATAAAAACACAATCCACAGTTTTTGATCCGATTTTTACCTTTTTGGGTAAAGGAACTTATACCTTTGCTAAACACCCCCACACTTTGAAATATTTCAAGTTGAGTTTTCTTCCTTTCCATAGTTCATATGGAATAGATTGTGTTTTTGCTGTGAGACACCCTGTTGAGTATTCAGTTAGCTGTAAGGATAGCTTCCCCCCACAAGCTCTGTGGTAAACCGGAACTTATTAGCAAGGAATTCATCATTTCCTTTAATATTCGGTTTTTCCTTTCCGCAATTCCATTTGATTGTGGTGTGTAAGGGGCAGTAGTTTGATGAATAATTTCATATTCTAAGCATATCTCTGCAAAAGGAGATTCGTATTCTCCACCCCTATGACTTCTAATCATTTTTATTCTTTTATTCAATTGATTTTTCACTTCGTTCTTGTATTGCTTAAATGTATCAATTGCATCATCCAATATCGAGTGCAATCATCAATAAAAGTTATAAAATATTTTTCCCACCGCGAGATGGTATTGACTTCATATCACATATATCTGTGTGGATTAAGTCTAAATGATTTGAATTCCTAACAATAGACTTATATGGATGTTTAACAAACTTAGAGATTTCACATTTTGATTTATTACACTCGAATCTAGGCAATACTTCTAAATTAATCAATTTCCGCAAGGTTTTGTAGTTGACATGTCCTAAACGAACATGTCATAAATCATTTGACTCCAATAAGTAAGACGAAGCTGAATTCTTATTAATAATGTCAACAACCATTACATTGAGGTTGAAAAGGCCCTCGGTGAGGTAGCCCTTTCCTATGAACATATCATTCTTACTTATTATAAATTTTCACTAACCAGCACACACTTAAACCCGTTTTTGACGAGTAGTCAGACTGAAACTAAATTCTTCCGAATTGTTGGAACGTGCAGAACATTGTTGAGTCGACACGCTAGAAGTCATCTTGAAGTATCTTCCCATATCCTTCAACCTTGGTCTGCGATATTTCCCATAAATGATATCTCTTGGGTCCAGTGAGCGTAGGTTGCAAATGCTTCTTTTACAGCGCAAACATGTCGAGTGGCACCAGAATCAAGCCACCACTCCTTTGGGTTTCCAACCAAATTTCACTCCGATAGCATTGCACACAGATCATCCATATCATCATTATTTTCCACCATATTGACTTGTCCTTTTCCCTTGTCATTTTTCGGGAGACGACAATCTGGGGATTTGTGGCCAACTTTACCACAATTATAACAGTTGCCCTTCAACTTTTTCTTGGCTTGCTCCTTCTTGTGTCCATAGGACTTCTTTCTTTTCTTACTTTGTGGGGCAACCTCTTCAACGATATTTGCTCCCATAATCATTGAATTCCCACGCGACTTTTTCTAGGATGTTTTGTTATCTTCCTCAATCTTGAGATGAATCACAAGATCTTCCAACTTCATTTCCTTGCGCTTGTGCTTTAAATAATTTTTGAAATCTCTCCACGAAGGAGGCAACTTTTCAATCATTGCAGCCACTTGAAATGCTTCGTTCACTACCATACCTTCAGCAATAAGGTCATGAAAAATAAGTTGAAGCTCTTGAACTTGGGTTCCAACGGTTCTGCTGTCTATCATTTTATAGTCTAGAAACTTGGCAACCACAAATTTTTTCAAGCATGCGTCTTCAGTATTATACTTCTTCTCAAGTGCATTCCACAATTGTTTTGAAGTTTCCATAGCACTGTAGACATTGTAAAAATCATCCTCCAAAGCACTTAGGATGTAGCCCTTGCATAGAAAATCCGCCTGTTTCCACGCCTCAGCAATCATAAATTTTTCATTGTCCGGCATATAAGCATCAGACACAGAAGGGTCTTCGTTGGTGAACTTCTGCATATCAAGAGTGGTAAGCCAAAAGAACACCCTGTGCTTCCATCCTTTGAAGTTGGCTCCAGAAAATTTCCCCGATTTTTCACGGTGTACGGATTTGGCTTGTTGCGCAAATCGTAAGTAGTAGCGCTTTCAATTGCTATTTCTTTTCACTGTCAAGATAGACAAACTGTCTTAATACTCAGAATAGAAAACTTTTTACAACAGCAACGATGAAGTTTTTATGTTCTTCAAATCGTTGTACAAGTATGAACTTTAATATTCCAATGAAATTTTTATGTCTTCAAGTCAGAATACGAAATTTCATACGGAATAGAAAACCACACATGTTTTAGTCTCCAAAACAGAAACAAGTATGAACTTTAATATTCCAACTCCTAAGTGGCGCGTTCGGGGAGGCAAACCGAAGGAAGAGCAAAAGGAAGGTTGGGTGCTTGTGGGGCGCGGCCATCCGACCTCGAATAGGAGGGGCAACGCTCTGGATCCTCCCTGCTTGCAGAAATGAATGGATCAGAAAGGGGCTTGGTTCTCTATTTCCGGGCGGGGGGTGAAGGCCATAAGAGAAGATTGCCCTACCGGTAATGAAGAGGGGAAAAAGGTGCTGTCATCTATCTCGACCAGTTTCCCGAGGCGTTGGAAATCCAGACCGGCTCAGAGAATCACTCTCGCAATTTAGCCCTTCGTTCCGCCAACAAAGAAGTCATCCTTGGCGATTCCCATTCCTTCCCCTTTCCCCGTTCCTACCTTCCAAAACAGGCCTATGGAGTATAGCCGATTCTTTTTTGATGCACCTTTCTCGCTCGAAGGATCTATGAAACGAAAGTCCCACTACGAATTCCTATCCCATTAATAAAGTACAGATAAATAATATATTCCAAGTCTGAGTTCTAGAAGCGAAGCACCCAACCCCTCTCGTTCGAGCTTTTGCTGAGCAGACCACTCAGGCATTTTAGAAAAGGGAAGGGAACTTCTCACCCCGAGGGAGGCGGGAAGCTACCGCTTCAAGAATGGAAGCTTCTCCTTGATTTTTTAGAGCGTATCGCTAGAAAGAAAAAAAAGTTTATGGATGAAGTAATCGGAATGACAAGTGGTTACGGTTGCGGAAAGCGGAGAAAGTCGGGAACCGTCGGTTACCTTTTGAATCAAAGTAGCGACAAACCGAGTATTACGACTACAGGGGGAGAAGCAAAGCTTCATAGACATCTTCGCTTCGAACTTTTTATGTCTTCAAGTCAGAATACAAAATTTCATACGGAGTAGTAAACCACACATGTTTTAGTCTTCAAAACAGAATAGAGATTAATATATAAAAACAATAATTTCCTTAAGATTGTTGCCAATCTGTATTGCAAAAACGTTGAAACAGTAAAAATGCTTTCTGAAACCAGAAAACGGAAACTGGAAGAGTAAGAACAATTTCTGAAAAATATTTAAGAATGAAAATCGATCCCACTGAATTCACAGTGTGTCCTTAAGAAAATTATTCCCCTCAAGTACCCGAGGTTAATGAAATATATCCTCCCACGATAAAACGATTTTACTCACGGTGTATCGGTACCGAAAACAACGGTGTTAGCGAACTACTCAACGACAGTAAATTACACTGAAATGTATTTGTGCAGAAGAAGAAGAAGATTTCGAAGTTCAAAAAATTAGTGAGTAATATTCTGAGGAGTCAAATAAATTTATAGCCATGGAAGAACTGTTTCTGAAGGTTTGCAACCCTTCTGAACAGTCACTTTAAAATGGTGGGAAATTTAAATAAAATCTAGGAAAGAACCGGATCTCGGGTCAGACACGCGGATCCGGGTCACTAACGGGTAGGATTAGATTCGTTAATTAATTAATCAATTAAATAAATAATAATTAATTAAATAATTAAAATTAAAGAAAATTTGGTCCAAAAAGATTATCAATCATCCAAATCCGAAGCCGAGGTCGAGCCGAGCGACGATGACAACGCGAGGGGAGACCCTCTTCTTAACCCTTTAGCAACAAGAAGGAGTACTTCTACTTTTAAGTAGATGAACTTTTCTTTCCACTACCAATGAGGGACAAATGCTCATTTTATAAAGTAAAAGAAAAAACTCATTTTCCCTCCCTCCATTTCTCATTCAATATATCATTTAAACCCAACAATCCCATCATAATACTCGTTTGTGTAGCACATGCAAATCTAAAAATTATGCGCTAAACTCTATATTTTTATAATTAAAAATAAAAAAAATGAAAAATCTATAAAAAAAGGAAACATACACTGATAGTAGCAAGTACTTTAATGCATAGAAGACATATCTTGTTGGATAATTCAAACTCATGCATAGTGGGAGTCGTCATGGGAAAGATAACAATTATAAATCTTGATCGACGATAAATCAAATGACAAAGAAAAATATACTAAAGAAGCATAATATTTAATATGATTTGATCAATTGACCTACCTATAAAAAATATAAAAGAAAGCCTAAAACCTATTGAGAGAAAAATCTCCCCTAAACCAAACTCTCTAAACGACTACATTGTGAATGTTTTTCTATGTGTTGTAGTTGTGGGAATGATGTCTTCAATTTATAGATGTCCAATGTTTTTCCTCCAAGACAAGAAATGACCAAATATGGAAGAGAAGTATATTTTTCTTTCGGAAAAGAAAAAACAATTATGGTAAAACTTTAATTTTTTTCATCAATAGAAAAGTAAAACTCAAATATGATATGAAAATCAGGGAAAACCCCTAACAAATCTCTCCCTGATTTTCGGATAAGATTTGATCCACTTTCTTCACGTGCATGATCTTCATCACTACTGCTTGACATGTTTAAAAATGGAGTCCTTTCAGGTTAATAGTATTGAAGCCCTTTCGGATTAAAAATATGAGTCATTTACAGGGTTAAAAGTGAGCCCTCTACAGGGTTAAAAATGAGCTCTTTGCAGGATTAAAATGAGTTTTGATTTTAAGATGTAGCAGCATAATTTTTTAAAATACCGTTGAAACATTTTCTCCACATGTAGTAGCTCAAACTTTATTTTTTCTTATTTGATAATTTTTTTTATTATCGTCAATAAGATGCAACTTGACATGAATCTGTCTTGATCATATCTTCAACCTTGTTGAACCATTAGCTCTGATACCACTTGTTGGGTTCGAAAAAAGCATGATGTTATGCGAAAGCTAACAATTGCAAACCTTGATCGACGATAAATTAGATGACAAAGAAAACTATACTAAAAAAACATAATATTTAATATGATTTGACCAATTGACCTACATATGAAAAACTAATATAAAAAAAGCCTAAACTCATGGAGAGAAATATCTCTTCCTAAACAAAACTCTCTATACGACGACATTGTGGATGTTTTTATGTGTGTTGTAGTTTTGGAAAGGATGTCTTCAATTTATAGATATCAAAAAAATTCATTCAAAATAAAAATAGCTAAATATGAAAGAGAATTATATTTTTCTTTCAGGAAAAGTAAAAACAATTATAATAATACGTTGACTTTACTTCGAGTGAAAAGTAAAACAAAATGGATATGTAATACTCTAATAAAAAATTGTTAGTTAATGATTTTAAGGTTTCCTCTTTTACTCTTATATACTAGCTAATAGGTTTGGACTAATTCATATGTCAAGAAAATACAATAAATTAATAACCTTTCAGAACTCCTTTGTTCTTTCAGCTGGTGTGTAAGAGCTAGCACACGTTAGGTTTTCTCCTTAACCTTAAAAAGAGACTCTCATAATTAAGGAGATTTATCGCTAACACTTTTCTTTTTTTATCACTACATCTTTTATCAACGAAAAGATAGAGCCATGATCCATGGTAACAAGGTTCGAATGGAAACGAATACTATCAATTTAATTTTGATAGAAATAATCCCTTGATTATTCTTATTGATTGAAGACATATATATACAAGTTACAATACGAGAATCTTATTCCTACTTTACATTTAAAACCATATTCTATAAAATTAAGATAATAGTATAATTCTAGTTATGGTACAAGACTAAGTCTACCAAATATACAAGAATAATGTGTCCATTGCTGGGCACGATATGGGCCCTGGATATGGCCTGCCCGAGAGCCCACTGGATGTGGGCCTGAGCCGCGACGCTGTTGACTGTAATTGGACACTGTTTAACACACCCCTGTAGTCATAGCGGACAATCTTCGTACGCTGAGACTGTCTCTAAAATCTTCAAAAGGACTGAGGGAAGACCCTTTGTAAAGATGTCTGCAATATGATATCTAGAAGGGACATGGAAGACGCGTACTTGTCCTTTAGCTACATTCTCTCGAACAAAGTGAATATTCATCTCTATGTGTTTAGTACGCTGGTACTGAACTGGATTACCAGAAAGGTAGATGATACTTATATTATCACAATACACCAAGGTAGCCTTCTCAATAGGACAATGAAGCTCTAACAGTAGATTTCGTAACCAATATGACTCAGAAACCACATTGGCTACCCCTCGATACTCGGCCTCTGCACTTGAACGTGAAAGCGTAGATTGACGCTTGGCAGACCATGAGACCAAGTTATTACCTAAAAATATGCAATAGCCAGACGTAGACCGTCTGGTGTCAAGACAACCACCCCAATCAGCAGCTGTATATGAGACTAGTGTAGACGTCGACGAAGGATACAAATGCAGGCCATACTCAAGTGTTCCCTGAATGTACCTAAGAATGTGTTTGAGCGCATTCATATGTTCAACTCTGGGATCATGCATAAACAAACACACATGTTATACGGCATATGTAATGTCAGGTCGCGTGAACGTCAGATACTGTAGGGTGCCTGCAAGACTACGATAGCGGGTCGGGTCCTCATAAGGAGAGCCAACTGCAACATCCAACTTGGGTTTAGTATCAACCGGAGTAGAAGTGGACTTACAGGATGACATCCCAACCCTCTCAATGATCTCTGTTACATACTTCCTCTGTGATAAGAACAATCCACCTGCATGACGAGTTACAACAATTCCCAAAAAGTAACTAAATGGGCCCAAGTCCTTCATGACAAACTCAGAACTGAGCATTGTCATAATAGACTTGCGCAAAGCCTCAGAAGAGGCAGTCAAGATAATATCATCAACATATAATAGTATATAAGCCATGGAAGATCCTCAACGATATATGAATAATGAATTATCAGACATGCTGTGAGAGAAATCCATAGTCGAAACATAATCAACAAACCTCTTATACCAAGCCCGTGGAGACTGCTTAAGCCCATAAAAGGACTTCCTTAATAGACAAACATGATTAGGATATCTAATATCCCGAAACCCCAAGGGCTAATACATATACACTATCTCATGAAGATCACCATATAGGAAAACATTCTTCACATCTAGTTGATGAATGGGCCATGATTTCAAAAGAGCCAAGCTGAGCACAATACGAATAGTCGCCGGCTTGACCACTGGGCTAAAAGTCTCACCATAATCCACACCAACCTGCTGAGTCTTACCATCACCTACAAGATGAGCCTTATGCCTTGCAAACGAAGCATCAAAATTCTCTTTATGAGCAAAATTCCACATAGACCGAATAATATTAACACCAGATGGACGGGGCACCAATTCCCACATTTTATTATCAATAAGAACATTATATTCATCGGTCATGACAATTTTCTAATTAGGGTCATTTAGGGAAGACATAGGATTACGGGGTAAGAGTGATTTAAGAACATTAGAATTCAAATTAAAATGTCTTTTTGGTTTACAAATACCCCGTTGACTGTAAATGATTGGACCTTGACTCTGGGCTGGAGTGGATGAATTTTGGGAGGTTTGTGAAGTGTCGGAAATTACCGTCGGAGGCGCCGCGGCGCAAGTTGGAAGGGTCGTGGCGATGAAAGAACTGCAGAGCTCTCTAAAGTTTTGGCACCGCGATGCTTCCCCTGAGGGACGCGACGCTAATGACTGGTTTAAATTTGTTTGTTCACTGGATGGCAGGCGTCGCGACGCCTCCCCTAAGGGCTGCAGCGCTGACAACGTTTTTTGTAAAAAATCCGTAAGATGATGTTGAACATATGGGGAGATATCATCATCCAAAAAATTATATGAACTAGGCACGGGTATTTCTACTTTAGAAAAAGGAAATTGAGATTCATCAAAGAGAACATGACGACTAATGATGATTCGTTTAAAGGACAAATCAAAGCATTTATAACCATGGTGATTTGACGGAAAACCTAAAAACACACAAGGAGTAGAACGTGTCTGAAGTTTGTTGATTATAGTGGATGGAAACAGTGGATAACATAAGCATCCAAAGACCTTAAGATGAGAATACGACGGAGTCTTATTGTATAACACTTTGAGAGGGGATGAATATGTCAAACCTTTAGAGGAAAGAATATTGAGTATATCGGTAGACATTTGTAGCGCATGATGCCAAAACAATGGAGGAAAAGAAGAATGAACCAATAAGGTGCGGACAATTTTATTAACGGTACGAATTTTTCGCTCAGCTTTCCCATTTTGTGAAGACGTATGAGGACAAGAAAAACAAAAATTTATCCCATTTTGAGCATAAAACTCCCTAAATTTTCCATTGTCTTACTCTTTGTCATTATCACATTGAATGTTTTTTATTTTCCGTTCAAATTGCGTTCTTATGAAAACTCTAAATTTTATGAAAATGGAAACAATTTGAGATTTTTTCGCAATTGAAAACGTCCATAAATACTTAGAATAATCATCTAAGAATAAAACATAATAACGATGACCCATAGAACTGAGAACCGGAGATGTCCATAAAACACTATGAATAATGTCAAATGACATTGAAGTATTGGAATTCGAAGCTACAAATGACAACTTAATAATTTTTCCCAAAGCACGGGATTGACAAAGTGGAGTACTACGTGTACCCTTACAAGAAATAAACTTATGTCTATCTAAAAAAGATAAAATAGACGACTCCGGATGACCTAGACGAGCATGCCACAAGGAAGGAGTAAGAGCTGTAAAAGTGGATGTCATAGCTTGACGTGAGATGCTGAGACTCGGTGTGATTGGATAAATATCCCCCCTACTGTCACACCTCATGAGATGACTCTCCGTTTTGAAATCCTTCACAGAAAACCCAAATGGATCAAAATTAATAGAAACTCAATTATCGGTGGTGAATTTACGGACAAACACAAATTTTTTAATCAATTTTGGGGCATGAAGGATATTTTTCAGGACAAGTGGTGGATGAGGAGGGGATAAAGTTTTATTATCATAACCCTTAATTGGATAGAATTGCCATTACCAACAGTTATACCACAATTAGTGCTCAAATTAGAATAAGCCGAGAGAGTACCTTGGTCGGATGTCATGTGGGTAGTGGCGCCGGTGTCCATATACCAATTAGGGCCCGATTGAGTTAAGCCAAGCATGTGCATCACTGCTTCAATATCGGTCTGAGAGGGGTCCACTGCATGGTGGACCTGATGGGGGCGAGGCCCAAATGTACTGGACTGCTGTTAGGCGTATTTTGTATACACTTTTTGAGTCATTTTTAGTTTGTCTTTGGCCCATTTTTGTACAAATACGTGTCATGTTAGTATATATTTTCTTTCTCTTGAGTCACAGTGGTTTAAAATGTCACATTGGCGAAAAGAAGCAAAAAGAGGGTAGAAACAGAGGTTCTAGAGCCAAAAGAGACGAAAAGTTCGCACCCCGGACGAAGGACAGGACGGCGCCGTGGTTCCACTCTATCAGCGAAAGCAGCGCCACGGCGCCCAAAGATCTGAAGAGTTGCAGGAATTTCGGCGCCACGGCGCCGGTCTCAGGGCCGTGGGGCCGACGCGGGTTTTCAGCCAAATCCGAATGGGAATGGGCCAAGACCAAGAGGGAAAAGTTGAGAACGTTTTTGGAGGATATAAAAAGGCCTTAGGGCAGACTTTTGAAGAGTTCCACAATCCCTAACTCTACACAACACATAGTTCTTGAAAGCTTCAAGATTGGAGGCTTGTTCTTGAGTAATTCTTTTTCTTACTTTATTTATTTTTCAGTTTATGTTGGATAATCTTTTAGTTCTTAGCATGTCTATGGCTAGGAGATAAACTTTAATTAGGGCTTTCCATTCGAATCACTTGAACCTCGTTTTATGATTTAATGCATGGTTTTGGTTTTTTCTTTATATAGTTGAGATTTATTCAATAATTGCTTTGATTGCTTAGTAATTAATTGATCACTAATTATCATCACATATATGATTTCTAATCGAGATTCGAAAGGAGAGATTATGAATATGCTATAGTTGAATAAACATAGGTTAAAATCGTGGACGAAAGTACCCCGATACTTGTGTAGTTTAATAGGTTATTGTTCTTAATCCTTGTTTGTGGTAAATCTTATCATCGAAAGATAGAAGGGTTCTGCATCGGGGTTGAGTGTTTATATATCCTAACCGCCGGAATATAAAATGGCTTAGTTAACCTGCTATCTCAATATAGAAGAAAAACATTTATCATTGCATTAAAGATTAAAGCGAGCGGATAGTTGAGGAGATTGGAAGCCCTATTTCCACCATATCTGATTTAAGTAAAGTAATTTAGTTAACTTTTATAATTATTTAGTAGTCATAGATACAAACAACCATCAAAATATCGATCACCAAATAGATACTATAGGATAGAAATTGGTAATTGAACACTAATCCCTGAGGACGATATTCGGTCTTACCCAGACTATATTACTTGTCACGATACGTGCACTTGCGTTAAGCGTGTGGATAATTCTCTAACAAGTTTTTGGAGCCGTTGCCGGGGATTGACGTAGTTCAATATCAATCTATATATTCTTAATTTCTAATTTGGTTTTTATTTTCTTTTATTTTATTTTATTTGTGGAACCGTGCGTCGTGATCCGTTTGTTGATTTTGATCTATTTCAGATATCTAGTTTATGCGAAGAAGAAGAGGAGAAAATACACTTGTTCCCTTCAACCCTGAGATCGAGAAGACTTACAAGCAGAACCGGCGAAACAAAAGAATCTTGGACTTAATAGCCATGGGGGATAGACAGAATAATAATGAGATGAATGAAGAGATGGGTGATCACCAACCCAACCAAATAATACCCCCAGGGTTGCAGAATGATGAAGAGGAAAGAGTTCAGGTCCAGGCAGAAAGGAGTCTGGGAGACTATGTGCTACCAAGGGTGAATGAAGCACAAACATGCATAAGGCTCCCAACAATAGGAGCGAATAATTTTGAAATAAAGCCTGTGATCCTGAGCATGGTGCAGCATACAGTTCAATTTGGAGGGTTACCATCTGAAGACCCACATATGCACATTGCAAATTTCTTGGAACTGTGTGAAACGTTCAAATATAATGGTGTTACTGATGACATCATCCGGTTGAAGCTCTTTCCCTTCTCACTCAGGGATAGAGCAAAGGTTTGATTGAATTTCCTGCCTACAGATTCTATATTTACATGGCAGGATCTGGTACAGAAGTTCCTAGCAAAGTTCTTTCCACCTTCCAAAGCAAACAAGCTGAGAGGAGAGCTGAACAATTTCTACCAGACTGATGGGGAGTCACTCTATGAGGCTTGGGAGAGATTTAAAGATCTGCAGAGAAAGTGTCCGCATCATATCATTGAACTGTGGAATTTGGTCCATATTTTCTACAATGGGCTAAGTGGGACAATAAGAACCATCATTGATGTAGCTGCATGTGGAACCTTCATGAAGAAGACAACACATGAGTCCCATGATTTGCTAGAAGATATGGTCACTAATAACTATGTACCAGATGATAGAGGGGTAAGTGGAAGGAGAGCGATAGGAGTTCATGAGATCGATGCCATTACAACGTTAAATGCACATGTTGCTCTCTTGACCAAGCAACTTCAGCAGAACACAGTGTCAGTGAATGCAGTTCAGATGCCAATAAATTATGAGATTTGTGGGGGTCCTCATACTTTTGATAGGTGCCCATCAGCAGACCCCAACAACATCCCTATTGAGCAAGCAGAATGTCAGGCAGTGGGAAATTACCAGAGGTCCCAGAACAACCCTTATTCAAACACTTACAATCCGGGGTGGAGGAATCACCCAAACTTCTCATGGAGGGTGACGAGGGCAGCGAGAATCAATCTGAGAGGCCAATACGAATCAACAACCATTTAATCGGGCCTCATCTTCACAATTCGATTCATGCACCTTGCGCACAAGAAAAGCGATTGAATTGCGGCGGCCTTGTTGACACTTACAAATTCACGGACCAGTTCGCCGGCGAGACAAGGTCATCCATAAGGAACTTGGAAAGTTGGGCAGCTGGCAAAAATGGCAAATAACAGGCCACATGGCACTCTTCCCGATGTCTGAAGATAAATCCTGAGAGCGATGTCGCAATACTGATTGAGAAGTGAAGCGATTAAAACCGGTTGCTCGAACTGCATTGGGACTGAAAAGGAAGCTGAGATTGAGAAGGTGGGGGTTACTGATGACCGCCCTATATTAGAGGCTCCACCGGTTCGAGAAGGAGTACACAGAGAAGATCCCCTATCCTCAGAGGCTTCAGAGAAAGACCCAAGATAAGCAGTTCTCAAAGTTCCTAGAGGTTTTCAGGAAATTGCATATCAATATCACCTTCATTGAAGCGTTGGAACAATCGTCTACCTACTTCAAATTTATGAAGGAGATCCTTGGAAAGAAGAGAAAACTAGTGGAATATGAGACCATAGCACTAACTGAAGAGTGTAGTGCCATTTTACAGAAGAAGCTGCCCCCAAAGTTGAAAGATCCGGGGAGTTTCACCCTACCTTGCACGATAGGGAATGTGACTTGCAACAGGGCATTATGTGATCTAGGGGCTAGCATAAACTTGTTACCCCTATCTGTATTCAAGAAGCTGAGATTGGGAGTGATCAAGCCAACTACAGTGAATCTACAGCTAGCGGACAGATCAGTGGTGCATCCTTTAAGCATCATTGAAGACGTGCTCATCAAAGTGAGGAAGTTCTTCTTCCAA
Source organism: Przewalskia tangutica (assembly GCA_029844215.1). Lineage (NCBI taxonomy): Eukaryota > Viridiplantae > Streptophyta > Magnoliopsida > Solanales > Solanaceae > Przewalskia > Przewalskia tangutica. The sequence goes on along the minus strand of CM056732.1, from coordinate 11,860,483 downwards.
GCAGACTTTCTCATCCTCGACATGGAGGAAGAAGATGAAATTCTCATTATTTTGGGACGACCATTCCTCGCCACTGGGAGAGAATTGATTGATGTGAAAAAGGGCGAGCTAAAACTGAGAGTTGAGGACGAGGAGATCATATTTAAAGTATTTAAACCCTCCATTGAATCCTCAGTCATAAGCAAATGTCTCATAGTTAGCACAGCTGACACATCATTTGAGCCAACACAAGCCAAAACCAAGGAGAGCAGTCCGCCAGCACAGGTAAGTATTTCTAAACATCCCCCTGAGAAAAAAAGAAAAATATGAATAGAAGGCTAAAAAGAAAGATGATCATGAAATGGATAGGCTGTGGGGTTAAATTACCCCAGGCTTCTTGATAAGGAACTTGCGTCCGGCTACAAGACGTTAAAGACAATGCTACTTGGGAGGCAACCCAAGGTTTTAAATTTATGTATTTTTAGCTTAGTTAGAACAGTCTCACGTATGGTATTGTTTTTTATGTTGTGATGCTAGGTACAAGGACAAAAACGTGGAGCACAAAATGAAAAGGGAGAAAAAGAGTGCAGCGCCTGATCGGTGTATTTTATATACACCTTTTGAGTCAGTTTTAGTTAGTCTTTTGTCCCGTTTTGCACATATAAGTGTTGTATTAGGATAGTTTTCCTTTTTATTGAGTCAAAATGGTTAAAATGGTCAAATGGCGGAAAATGAGCTAAAAGAGGGCAAAAGAGGAGATGCCAGAGTAAAGAGAAAGTGGCGAGCAGGCGAAATCGGACCCGTAGCGCGCGGCAGCCTCCTCACATCACTATTCGCAGCGCCACTATTGAAGGTGCGAAGACTCAGCGCGCCCTCGCATAAAGAATGCGGGCCGCGCGCTAAACATCCGAGAGCTACTGAAGATGCAGGCCACGCGCGCCGAACAGATATCGAGCTGCGCGCCAAACACCGACGGACAGAACTTCCGGCCGCGCGCTGTCTGCAGGCGCGCCGACGCTGAAAAATTAGGTCTTTGACGAAATTCAGGCGAGCTGAAGGAAAGAGGAGGCGGTTTCGCCTATAAAAGGAGAACCCTAGGCGCTGAGGTTCCCTTCAGACAATCGGTGTATTTTATATACACCTTTTGAGTCGATCTAGTTAGTCTTTTGTCCGTTTGTACATACAAAGTGTCGTATTAGGATAGATTTTCTTTCTTTTGAGTCAAAGTGGCTAAAGTGGCCAAATGGCGAAAAGGAGCGAAAAGAGGGAAAAGATGAGTCAGAGCCGAAACGGAGAAAGTGGCAAACGAGGCCGAAATCCAGACTGCGCGCAGCCTCGCGATCGAAGCGAGGCGCGCTATTATTCGTGAGAAGCTCAGAAGATCAGCGCGCGCTACTCGAAGACAGAATGGCCGCGCGCTAAACATCCGAGAAGCCACAGAGTGCAGGCGCGCGCCTCAAACAGCAGATATCAGAGCCGCGGCGCCAAAACACCCGAAGTATTGCAGAACTTTAGGCGCCGCGCGCTCGACAGCCAGGGTGCGCGCCGACGCGAAAAATTAGGTCTTTGACGGATTTTTGGGCCAGCCGGAAGGAAAAGAAGGGAGGCGTTTTAAAACTATATAAGGAGAACCCTAGGCAGTTTTTGAGGGTTCCCCTTTCTTGCACAACTCAAGATTCTTGACTTGGAGTTTGGATACCATTAGCTTAGTAATTTCTCTTTCCTTTCCTTTATTTATTTCAGTTTTTGCATGATGAACTTTGAATTAGTTCTTGTCATATTCATGGCTAGGAACTAATTCTCTTATAGGGCTTTCTATGTTGAATTCTTGAACCTTATGTTATAAAGTAATGCATGCTTATGGTTATTATTCTTATTGAGAGATCTATCCAATAATTGAGTTGAATTCTTGGTAGCTAATTGACAACTAGTTATCACTATATGATTTCTAATCAGTTACGAAAGGAGGGATTGTGAATATCTTTGTAAGTTGGGTACGGTCTTGAATTGGGGATGAAAATACCTCAATTAGATTTGTAAGCGTTGATGAGAGGCTTAACAACCCTAATTTTGCGCATTGGGCGTGCCGGTCAACTAGGTTTTTGGGCTTTATCCGCCTATAGAGTTCCCCGTATCAGCGAAAGTTAGGTAAGGAACAATCCTGGGGTTGAGTGTTTATATAACCCTAACGGGAGTATAAAACGATTTCAGAACCTGCTTTCTCCAAAAGAAGAACACCATAAGTAATGCATTAGTAAGTAACATAAGCGGATAGTAAGGATACATAGAAGCCCTATTCTCATCACACCTGAAGTAAGTCTTTACATTTAAATAGCTTTTGAAATTCTTAGTTATAAACAACCAACCAATCATTAATTCACCAAATAGATACTATAAAATAGATAGTTGGTACTTGAACCCTAATCCTAGAGGACGATATTCGGTCTTATCTAAGACTATACTACTTGATACGATAACGTGCACTTGCGTTTAAAAGTGTGTGCATATTACGCGCATCAAGTTTTTGGCGCCGTTGACGGGGATTAGGCAATAGTTCAATATCAAATTATCTATTTTTAATTTCTAATTTGGATTTAATTTTTTATTTTTTTATTTTTTTCAGTTTCTACGAAAATCAGGGTGCCGTGATTCTTTGTTTGTTTTTGATCTTTCTCAGGATATCAGTTTATGCGAAGGAGAAGAGGAGCTGACACTCTTGTTCCCTTCAATCCGGAAATTGAGAAAGCCTGCAAACGTAATGCAAAGAATCGGTAATTGCAACGTTGATAGAAATGGGCGGTTCCCAACAATAACAGGATGAGAGAAGGGTTAGGTGAAAATCAACTTAACCTGGAGATCCTCAAAGTGCAATAGATATGGAGGATAGGTTCGAATCCAAGGAAAGAAGTGCAGGAGATTATGTGCTACCAAGAGTGAATGGAGCACAGACTTGCATTAGGCTCCCTACACAGAGCCAACAATTTCGAGATAAAACCAAATGATTCTCGAGCATGCAAAGACACAGCCTGAGGATCGCCGTCGAGGATCACATATGCACATAGCAAATTTCTTGAGCTATGTGCCACTTTCAGATATAACGGCGCATCGATGATGCCGTCAGTTGAGGCTCTTTCCTTCTCACCGAGGATAGAGCAAAAGTATGGTTGAATTCCTGCCACCGATTCGATATTTACATGGCACGAGCCGCACGAAATTCCTAGCCAAGTTCTTTCCACCTGTAGCAAAGCAAAATTAAGAGGAGTTGAACAACTTCTATCAGTGATAGAGAGTCCTTATATGAAGCATGGGAGAGATTCAAGGATCTACAGAGGAAGTGTCCACACCATTGCATTGAGTTGTGGAACTTGGTTCATATTTTCTACAACGGCCGAGTCAGACATAACCGTAACCATCATAGATGCAGTGGAGCATTCATGAGGAAACAGCCACGGCGCCACGAGTTATTAGAAGATATGGCCACTAACAACCATGTCACCGGAAGAGGCAACCAGCGGAGAAGAAGCGCGGGTCCATGAAGTAGATGTTATCACGCTTTGAACGCACAAGTGGCTCTTCTAGCGAAACAATTGCAGAACATACCGTGTCGGTGAATGCCGCAGCAATCGCCAAAAATCGTGAGATATGTGGCGCCACATACATTTGATAGGTGTCCTTCACGATCCCAACAACATCCCAATGGAGCGGCAGAGTGTCAGCGAAGTAACTACCAGAGGCAACAGAACAACCCCTACTCAAACACTTATAATCCGGTGGAGGAATCACCCAAACTTCTCATGGAAAGGAGATCGGGGCAAGAAAATCGAGCACTGTGGCCAAGAAAATCGCACTGGCCAGCAGAACCAATATCGTGGCAGCAGATCGGTATAGGGCCGCACTGAACCAGCAGCAGAATCAACACTCTTCACTCAAGCCCCCTGCAAATTTCAATGCACTGTGTCAAGAAGAAAACCGATGAGCTTAGCGACCATGACAAGACTTGCCAACGCCCGCACGCAGCTTTATAACAGATCTAGATCCTCGCTCGTAAACTTGGAAACACAGTAGATGCAGCAAAGCAGCAAACATCGAGCCATGGGACATTGCAAGCAATGCGAGGTAAATCAGGGAGCAATGTAAGGCAATGCAATGAGAAGTGGAAAACAATTGGAGCAACGGCTCGGCCCAATAGTTGAGAGAAGCGAGTTAGAAAAGATAAGGTGGTGAACCTAGCCCAGGTGATAGAAAACTCCGAGAAGGAGTATACAGAAAAGATTCCTTTCCCAGAGATTACAAAGGAAGGCGGTCGATAAACAATTTTCCAAATTCTTGGAGGTATTCAGAAGTTGCACATCAACATACCGCTTATAGAGGCTTTGGAGCAGATGCCATCTTATTTCAAGTTCATGAAAGAAATCTTGGGAAAAAGAGGAAGCGGCCGAATATGAGATAGTAGCACTAATGTAAGAGTGTAGTGCTATCTTACAAAAGAAATTGCCACCAAAGCTAAAGGACCCTAAGCTTTACACTACCATGCAGGCGGGGTGACTGCAAGAGCTTGTGTGATTTGAGGCGAGTATAAATTTGATGCCCTATCGGTTTTCAAAAGATGGAGTTAGGAGAGCAAACCCACCACCGTGAGTCCGCAACTAGCCGACAGATGGTGGTTCATCCACGGGAAGATCGAGGATGTGATTGTGAGCGTAGGAAAATTTTTCTTTCCCGCAGATTTCTCATTCGGATATGGAAGAAGATGCGAAATCCCGATCATATCGGGAGGCCATTCCTAGAACGGGTAGAGCCTTGATTGACGTTGAAAGAGGAGAGCTAACGCTAAGAGCGAGAACGAAGAGATGGTGTTTAAAGTCTTTAAACACGTCATTGAGCCAAGAAGCGTAAGTGGGTGTTTTGCAATCAACACCACCAAACCCCACGCGAGCCATTGCAATGCAACCAAAGAGTGATGAGCCCAAGAAAGCAAGCATGGTTTCTTTGAGATGACACTAAATGAGGTAATTGTTAGGAACTCCCTACTACCGATAATGCTAAAAAGAAAAGGAGAAAAGGAAACGCCAAATGTGGCGAATGGATCGTTGGGGACTTAATCCACCCTGTGGCTAGTAAGTCTAAGGAACTTGCGTCCGCTAAAAGACGTTAAAGACATTGTTGGGAGGCAACCCAACGTTTTCAATTATGTTATTTTAATTTCTCGCTTTTTAAGTTTATTTTATTTTTGTCTCGAAACGCCTCACGGTCTTGAGTCTTGTGTTTTGTGATGGGATTGACAGTCTGGAAATAAAGCGAAAGCGAGGATTTCGAAAGCGGGTAAGCCGCGCTTCAGAGCAGCGGCGCGAAATATCTGAAAAGTGCTGAAGTTTAAGAGCCGGCGCCAGAACAGGCGCGCGCATGAAATCCGATGGGCGCAGAGTTTAGCGCCGCGCCAGAGCGAGCCGCGGCGCGAAAGATCCAAGAGGTGCGGAAGTTTAAAGCGCGCGGTGTCGATTCTGAGAATTCTGGAAAATACTTTGATCCAAAGCCCTACCGCCAAATCAAACACCAAGGGCTCTCCTCCCCTCACGAAATGAGAAGCACTACCCACCGCCACCACCGCGATTTTTAGCCAAAAATTGTAAGTCTTTGTGTCTTTTAGTTTTTCCTTTGAGTCTACACAGTGGGGACAATGTGTAATTTAAGTTCAGGGTGTGTTTTGTGTTTTAGTTTTATTTGTGTGTCATGTTATGTTTTATTTAAGTCTTTTATTTGTTTCATATTTATTTTGAGTCACCAAAATTTTTCTTTTTGAGTCATAATTGCTCACAAAGATCATGTATCTTTGTAGTTGCTAGAAACACCTAGTGAAGTAAGGTGGAATAATGTAAAGGAATGGAAGCACTATCTAAACACTTAGGTTAGAGATGCCAAAACTCACGTAATCTGTCTAATGGAGTCTCTTGCTGAGTTATGTATGCTAAATGATAAATGCTTATGTGTTATGACTGCTTGCTATTTGAGGCGAAATAGTTAGGATATGCATGTTAGGGAGATGACTCAGGCATTTCTTTGATAGCCAATTCTTACCATTCTTTTCTATCCCGTACTTTAAAAATATCACTAGTTAGCCCCATTGAGCCTAAAATTTGAAACTTCTTCTTTGACACCCTATATTCCCACAAAGTGTACCATAAGTGAAATTATGAAACAGTAGGAGTACATTGTGTTAAAAGAAAACAAAAAGAATGAATAAAGTCTATTGCACCCCAATACAAAAGTAATAAGAAATAGGCAAAAGCCTAAGTTTGGGGGTGCTTGTCATTATTATATACTTCATTCTCCCAAAACAAAAGAGGGGAAGGATAGAATTGAAGTGAAGTAAAGAATCAAAAGAAAAAGGGAAAAATTGAAAAGCCAAAGAGCTTATGGTACAGAAAAATGAGCCTAAATGCCTATCTTTACCAACCCCTACCTAAGACTACATTACAACCCCCAAAGTCCTGAAGATCTCTTTTATGTATATCCAGAATTAGTGGAGAATAGCAAGTAAGCATGCCATAGGAATTTTTGAATTTATATGCATACTTGAGTACACTGACTTCCATTTAAGCATGATAAGTATGAGTTTGCGAAATATCTAGCTCAATGTGTTGAAATTCCATGCTATATGTTCCTGCATATTATTCTGCTAACCTTCATGTTTTTCTAGTTAACATTCATGCAAAGAAAAGTGATCAATGGCAGGAGTCTGTTTATTTTCTTTGTTGATTTTCTTATTTATTGAGTCTATTTTATTTCTTTCTTTTTATCTTTGCTCGAGGCGAGCAAAGGTTAAGTTGGGTATTTGATCGGTGTATTTTATATACACCTTTTGAGTCGATCTAGTTAGTCTTTTGTCCCGTTTGTACATACAAAGTGTCGTATTAGGATAGATTTTCTTTCTTTTGAGTCAAAGTGGCTAAAGTGGCCAAATGGCGAAAAGGAGCGAAAGAGGGAAAAAGAGGAGGTACTAGAGTCGAAAACGAGAAAGTGGCAAACGAGGCTGAAATCCGGACTGCGCGCAGCCTCTGCGATCGAAGCGGCCGCGTCGCCTTTATTCGAAGAAGCTGCAGAAGATCCAGCGCGCCTCGAAGACAGAGCGGACGCGGCGCTAAACATCCGAGAAGCCCACGAGTTGCAGTGGCGCGGCTCTCAAACAACAGCGATATCGAGCGCGGCGCCAAAACACCCAAGTATTGCAGAACTTTAGGCGCGGCGCCGACAGTGAACCGCGCCGACGCTGAAAAAATTAGGTCTTTTGGATTTTTGGGCCAGCTGGAAGGAACAGAAGGGAGGCGTTTTAACACTATATAAGGAGAACCCTAGGCAGTTTTTGAGGGTTCCCCTTTCTTGCACAACTCAAGATTCTTGTCTTGGAGTTTGGATATCATTAGCTTAGTAATTTCTCTTTCCTTTCCTTTATTTATTTCGGTTTTGCATGATGAACTTTGAATTAGTTCTTGTCATATTCATGGCTAGGAACTAATTCTCTTATAGGCTTTCTATGTTGAATTCTTGAACCTTATGTTATAAAGTAATGCATGCTTATGGTTATTATTCTTATTGAGAGATCTATCCAATAATTGAGTTGAATTCTTGGTAGCTAATTGACAACTAGTTATCACTATATGATTTCTAATCGATTCAAAAGGAGGATTGTGAATATCTTTGTAAGTTGGGTAGACGGTCTTGAATTGGGGATGAAAATACCTCAATTAGATTTGTAGCGTTGATGAGAGGCTTAACAACCCTAATTTTGCGCATTGTGCGTGACGGTCAACTAGGTTTTTGTGCTTAATCCTCCTATAGAGTTACCCTTATCAGCGAAAGTTAGGTAAGGAACAATACTGGGGTTGAGTGTTTATATAACCCTAACGGGAGTATAAAACGATTTCGTAAACCTGCTTTCTCCAAAAGAAGAACACCATAAGTAATGCATTAGTAAGTAACATAAGCGGATAGTAAGGATACATAGAAGCCCTATTCTCATCACACCTGAAGTAAGTCTTTACATTTAAATAGCTTTTGAAATTCTTAGTTATAAACAACCAACCAATCATTAATTCACCAAATAGATACTATAAAATAGATAGTTGGTACTTGAACCCTAATCCTAGAGGACGATATTCGGTCTTATCTAAGACTATACTACTTGATACGATAACGTGCACTTGCGTTTAAAAGTGTGTGCATATTACGCGCATCAACAACACAAAACTTTTGCTTGGAGATTGGATACCATTAGTTTAGTAATTTATTTTCCCTTTCTTGTTCTTTATTTCAATTTTGTATGATGAACTTTGAATTAGTTCTTGTCATGACAATGGCTAGGAACTAATTCTCTTATAGGGCTTTCCATTGTTGAATTGCTAGAAACTTATGTTATAAATTAATGCATGCTTATGGTTATTTTTCTTATTGTGAGATCTATCCAATAATTGAGTTGAATTCTTGGTAATTAATTGACAACTAATTATCACTATATGATTTCTAATCGATTCAAAGGGGATTGTGAATATCTTTGTAAGTTGGGTAGACATTCTTGGATTGGGGATGAAAATACCTCAATTATTTATGTAAGCGTTGATGAGAGGCTTAACAACCCTAATTTTGCGCATTGTGCGTGACGGCCAACTAGGTTTTGTTCTTAATCCTCCTATAAAGTTATCCTTATCACCGAAAGGTAGGTAAGGTGCGACATCTGGGTTGAGTGTTTATATAACCCTAACGGGAGTATAAAACGATTTCGTAAACCTGCTTTCTCCAAAAGAAGAATACCATAAGTTAATGCATTAGTACGTAGCATAAGCGGATAGTAAGGATACATGGAAGCCCTATTCTCATCACATCTGAAGTAAATCTTTATATTTAAATAGCTTTCGTAATTCTTAGTTCTAAACAACCAATCATTTATCAATAAAATAGATAGTTGGTACTTGAACCCTAATCCTAGAGGACGATATTCGGTCTTATCAAGACTATACTACTTGTCACGATAACGTGCACTTGCGTTTAAAGTGTGTGCATCTTACCGCGCATCAAGTTTTTGGCGCCGTTGCCGGGGATTAGGCAATAGTTCAATATCAAATTTGTCTATTTTTAATTTCTAATTTGGTTCTTATTTTAATTTGTAATTTTTACGTTTTTCTTTTGAAAATTCGAGGTGCCGTGATTTGTTGTCTGTTTTTGATCTATTTCAGGAAGTCAGTTTATGCGAAGGAGAAGAGGAGCAGACACTCTTGTTCCCTTCAATCCAGAAATTGAGAAAACCTGCAAACGTAACGAGCGAATCAATGGATTGCAACCTTGTTAGAGATGAGCGGCGTTGAACAACAACGGATGGGAGAAGGGTTAGAGAGAATCATCCCCATCCAGAATACCTAGGCAAGCGCCAATAGGCGTGGAAGAGAGAGTCCAAGTCCAGCCGAAAGAAGTTTGGGAGACTATGTCGCCAAGAGTAAATGGAGCACGACATGCATTAGGCTCCCCGCACAGAGCCAACAACTTCGAGATAAAACCGGCAATTCTGAGCATGGTACAGCACACAGTGCAGTTCGGAGGATTGCCGTCGGAGGATCCACATATGCACATAGCTAATTTCTTGGAGCTATGTGCAACGTTCGATATAACGTTCATCGATGATGCCGTCAGATTGAGGCTCTTTCCCTTCTCACTTAGGGATAGAGCAAAATTATGGTTGAATTCCCTGCCGGCCGATTCGATTTTTACATGGCAAGAGCTGGCACAGAAATTCCTAGCCAAGTTCTTTCCCCCGTGTAAAGCAAAGAAATCGAGAGGAGTTGAACAACTTTTACCGCGGATGGAGAGTCCTTATATGAAGCTTGGGAAAGGTTCAAAGATCTACAGAAAGTGCCCACACCATTGCATTGAGTTGTGGAACTTGGTCCACATCTTCTACAACGGCCGAAAGCAAGACAACCGTAACCATCATAGATGCAAAGAAAGTGGAGCATTCATGAGGAAAACAGCCCACGACGCCATGAGTTATTAGAAGATATGGCCACTAACAACCATGTCACGGAAGAGAGGTCGACAAATGGGAGAAGAACAAATGGAGTCCACGAAATAGATGTTATCACGCTTGAATGCCCTGGCCGCCCTTCTAGCGAAAGCAATGCAGAACATACATGTCGATGAATGCAGTGCAGATGCCTAAAGTGTTAGAGATATGTGGTGGCCCACATACATTTGATAGGTGTCCTTCAGCGGATCCCAACAATATACCCATGGAGCAGGCAGAGTGTCAGGCCATAGGTAATTATCAGAGGCAACAGAACAACCCCTACTCCAACACTTATAATCCAGGGTGGAGGAACCACCCAAATTTCTCGCTGAGGAGACCAGGGGCGCAGAATCCAGCAGACCGCATCAAGGGCGCAGAACCAGATCGTGGGCAGCAGACCGTGATAGGCGATGCACGTAACCAGCAGAGCCAGAATCAGCAACCCTTCATTCAAGCCCCACAGCCTCAACAGTTCAATGCACCGGTTCAGCAAGAAAAGCCAGATGAGCTGAAAGCAGCTGTGACAGCACTTGCCAACGCCCAGACGCAGTTCATGACAGAAGCTAGATCCTCGCTCGAACACTTGAGACACGGGTGGTCACTAGCAAAAGCAAACAAAGAAAGCCACGAGGACATTGACAAGCAATACAGAGGTAAATCAGGAAGCGATGTCGAGCGGTCAAATGAGAAGTTGGAAGACATTGAGCAAAGAATCACCTCACCAAATGGTTGAGAAGAAAGCAGAGTTAGAAAAAGAGAAGGTGATTGAGCCTAGCCCAACAGTAGAGAAAACTCCAGAGAAGGAGTATACAGAGAAGATCCCTTTCCCCCAGAGACTACAGCGAAAGGCGGTTGATAAACAATTCTCCAAATTTTTGGAGACATTCAGAAAAGTCGTATCAACATACCTTTCATGTAAGCATTAGAGCGTATGCCCTCCTATTTCAAGTTTATGAAGGAGATTTGGGGAAGAAGAAAAAGTGGCAGAGTATGAAATAGTAGCACCAATGTAAGAGTGTAGTGCTATCTTGCGAAAAAGTTGCCACCAAAGCTAAAGGATCCTGAAGCTTTACACTACCTCGCACATCGGGGTGACTGCAACAGAGCTTGTGTGATTTAGGGCAAGTATAAATCTAATGCCCCTATCAGTATTTAAAAGATTGGAGTTGGGTGAAGCCAAACCAACCACAGTAAGCCTGCAACTAGCCGACAGGATAGTGGTTCATCCAAGAGGCAAGATCGAGGACGTGATTGTGAAAGTAAGAAAATTCTTCTTTCCTGCAGACTTCCTCATTCTTGACATGGAAGAAGACGCGGAAATCCCTATCATATTGGGGAGACCATTCCTAGCAACGGGGAGAGCTTTGATTGATGTTGAAAGAGGAGAATTAACACTGGGGTGGAGTCTCAAGAAATGGTGTTTAAAGTTTTAAACACGTCATTGAGCCACCAACAATGAGCGGTGCTTTGCAATCAGCACCATCAAACCCCACGCGAGCCGATACAAGTCAACCAAAGAGCGATGAGCCCAAGAAAGCAGGCATGGTTTGCTGAAATGCCATTAAAGGAGGTAAGTTTTCCTGAACTCCCTCTTACTGATAATGCCAAGAAGAAAAGAAGAAAAAGAAAACGCCAAATGTGGAGGAAATGGATAGGTTGGGGGCTTAATCCACCCCAGGGTTATTAAGGCTAAGGAACTTGCGTCCGGCTAAAAGACGTTAAAGACAGCGCTACTTGGGAGGCAACCCAACGTTTTCAATTTTGTTATTTTAATTTCTGTCTTTAGTTTATTTTATTTTGTCTAAGAACAGTCTCACGGTCTTGGGGTCTTGTGTTTGTGCTGTGATTGGCAGTGGAAATAAATCAAGAAAAGCAAGAATTTCAGAAGCGGTAGCGCGCGCCAGGAGTGGCCGCGCGCTAAAAGAATCGAATAGCGCGAAGTTTGCGCCGCGACGCCTGAGAGTACGCGGCAAAATTCCAGAAAAATATGCCAGTTTAGCCGCGCCTCAGAATGGCCGCAAGGCAGAAAGTCCCGGGCGAGCGCAGAGTTCAGCCGCGCGCTAAAAGTGCGCGGCGCCAAGCGGAATCGAACTTAAAACGCCGAATCGATTTTCCCAAATCCAATTTCAAAAACCTAACCCTTCCTCTCCAAAAACCCACGAAATTCCAAAAATTTGCCCACAAATCCTCCACAAATTAAACCCAACCACAACCAAAACTCTTAAATTCCTAAAAACCCTTAGCCATCTCAACCAACAAAGCTCAATTCCATAGCTTCAAACCACCATTAAAAACAAGAACAGCTTGAAGCTTCTCATAAAAAGGTAATCTTTTTCTGTTCTTGAATCCTTTACTGAAGTCACATGAGGTAGTAGTTTGAAGGAGTATTGTAGTTGAAGTAGTTGGGTACTAAAAAGTTGATTGTGAAGTTTGGAGAAAAGAGTAGAAAAGGAGTGTGGGTATTGGATAGAAAAGTTGAAGTTTGGGGGTGTTGTGTTCGCTGCTAGTTGTTAATTGTGTAGGAAACACTTGTGCCACTAAATTGTAAGCTCCAGAACTTGTTTTAACCATGGCCACCAGGAAAAGAAGAGGCTCCATATCCACCCCAACCCCACAATATGATGAAAATAGGTTTGTGAGCTACCAAGCCTACCAAAGATACAAAAAGCTTGATACCAGACTCTTAATACCAGAAAGGGGAATGGACTACCAGAGGGAGTCATATGGGGAAGAAGATGTTTACGAGCCCATTCGGGCGATGATTGAGTTAAGGGAGTGGAGGAGATTTGTGAATCCGGAGAAGATAGCACCAGTCAACACAACAATGGTGCGTGAATTTTATGCCAACTTTCCGGAGAAGGTGGAAAGGGGATGCTTTGTAAGGGGACACTATGTGTCTGTGACAACAGAAGATATAAATATACAATTGAAGACGGTTGATGTTGAAGAAAGAAGTGATTGGAATCACTTTAGAACATGGTCTAGAAACATTGACCACATCGATTGGAATGCCGTTGCAGACACCGTGAGCTACCATGGGGCTGTTTTTGATATTGGAAGAAATGGGTCAAGAGCACTGAACAGGTGTCAATTCAACAAAGTAGCCAAAGGTTGGCTATATTTCGTCAGCGCCCGCATGATTCCATCCACACACTTCACCAGAGTGCCAGAGGATAGGATTAAACTGATATATGGAATTATGAGGGGGTTGACGATTGATGTGGGGAAAGAAATAGTGCAGAGCATTGAGGAAATCAGCAGGTTGGTAACAACAGGCGGATTGGGACATGGCTCAGTTATCACCAAGCTATGTCACATGAGTGCGGTCCCAATCCTACCCACGGATACTCATGAAAGAAACCAACTGCCCGTGTCCTATGGGATAGTGCACTCTTTCCCAGACCCAAGCCCCCCAGCAGCCAGACGGAGAGTACAACCAGCAGCAGCAGCAGCAGCAGAGGCCGCCATGGACGAAGATGAGCCTGAAATAGGGGCTCAATATGAGGCAGGACCTAGCCACCGGCCAACCACAGGAGCAGAACCTCCAACGCCCACAATGGAGCAATTGTATCAAAATCAGATGAGGATGATGCAGACCTTGGACACAGTAGTACAAGGACAGCAAGAAACAAGGCAACAAATCAACGAGTTGAGTTCCTTGTTCAACCAATGGTCGATGCATTATCCACCGCCACCACCACCATTTTAGCCAAAGTTTGTAAGTGTCTTATTTCTTTTACTGTCTTTGAGTCTACACACATTGGGGACAATGTGTGATTTAAGTTTGGGGGTGTTTTATTTGTGTGTCATGTTATGTTTTAGTTAAGTCTTTTTGATTGTTTTATGTTTATTTTGAGTCACCAAATTTTTTTCTTTTTGAGTCATAATTGCCTGTCAAAGATCATGTATGTTGTAGTTGCTAGAAACACCTAGTGAAGTAAGGTGGAATAATGTAACGGAATTGAAGCAACTATCTAAACACCTAAGTTAGATATGCCAAAAACTCACAGAATCTGTTTATTTGGAGTTTCTTGCTTGAGTTATGCATGCTAAATGATAAATGCTTATGTGTTATGATTGCTTGCTATTTGAGGCGAAATAGTTAGGATATGCATGTTAGGGAGATGACTCAGGCATTTCTTTGATAGCCAATTCTTACCATTCTTTTTCTATCCCGTACTTTAAAAATATCCCTAGTCAGCCCCATTGAGCCTAAAATTGAAACTTCTTCTTTGACACCCTATATTCCCACAAATTGTGCCATAACTGAAAATATGAAATAGTGGAATACATTGTGTTAAAAAAAGAGACAAAAAGAGTGAATAAGTCTGTTGCACCCCAATACAAAAGTAATAAGAAATAGGCAAAAGCCTAAGTTTGGGGGTGCTTGTCATTATTATATATTTCACTCTCCCAAAACAAAAGAGGGAAAAGATAGAATCGAAGTGAAGGAAAGAACAAAAAGAAAAAGGGAAATATTGAAAAGCTAAGAGCTTATGGTACACGAAATGAGCCTAAATTGCCATTTTTACCTATCTATACCTAAGCCTACATTACAACCCTTAAAGTCCTGAAGATCTCTTTTATGCATATCCAGAATTAGTGGAGAATAGCAAGTAAGCATGCCATAAGAATTCTTGAATTTACATGCATAATTTAGTATAGTGACTTCCATTAAAGCATGATAAGTATGAGTTTGCGAAATATCTAGCTTAATGTGCTGAAATTTCATGTTATATGTTCCTGCATATTATTCTGCTAACCTTCATGTTTTTCTAGTTAACACTTATGCAGCAAAAGTGATCAATGGCAGTGAGTCTTTTATTTTTCTCGTTCTTTGAGTCTTTTATTTTATTTCTTTCTATCTTTGCTCGAGGGCGAGCAAAGGTTAAGTTTGGGGGTATTTGATCGGTGTATTTTATATACACCTTTTGAGTAAGTTTTAGTTAGTCTTTTGTCCCGTTTTGCACATATAAGTGTTGTATTAGGATAGTTTTCCTTTCTATTGAGTCAAAATGGTTAAAATGGCCAAATGGCGGAAAAAGAGCTAAAAGAGGGCAAAAGAGGAGATGCGAGTAACAGAGAAAGTGGCGAACGAGGGCGAAATCTGCACCCGGCCTCCTGCAGCTGTAGGCGCGGCGCCACTATTCGAAGAGGTCAGAAGACTGGGCCGCGCCCTCGCACAAAGAATGCAGGCGGCGCGCTAAACATCCGAGGAGCTCAGAAGATGCAGGCCGCGCTCGACAGCAGATATCGGAGCGCGGCGCCAAAACACCCGACGGATTGCAGAACTTCGGCCAGGCGCGCTGTCATAGGGCAGCGGCGCGACGCGGAAAAATTAGGTCTTTTGACGAAATTGCAGGCGAGCTCAAGGAAAAGAGGAGGCGGTTTGCGACTATAAAGGAGAACCCTAGGCGCTGAGGTTCCCTTCTGCACAACACAAGACTTTTGCTTGGAGATTGGATACCATTAGTTTAGTAATTTCTTTTCCCTTTCTTGTTCTTTATTTCAGTTTTGTATGATGAACTTTGTATTAGTTCTTGTCATGACAATGGCTAGGAACTAATTCTCTTATAGGGCTTTCCATTGTTGAATTGCTAGAAACTTATGTTATAAATTAATGCATGCTTATGGTTATTTTTCTTATTGTGAGATCTATCCAATAATTGAGTTGAATTCTTGGTAATTAATTGACAACTAATTATCACTATATGATTTCTAATCAGATTCTGAAAGGGGGGATTGTGAATATGCTGTAAGTTGGGTAGACATTCTTGGATTGGGGATGAAAATACCTCAATTATTTATGTAGCGTTGATGAGAGGCTTAACAACCCTAATTTTGCGCATTGTGCGACGGCCAACTAGGTTTTGTTCTTAATCCTCCTATAAAGTTATCCTTATCACCGAAAGGTAGGTAAGGTGCGACATCAGGTTGAGTGTTTATATAACCCTAACGGGAATATAAAACGATTTCGTAAACCTGCTTTCTCCAAAAGAAGAATACCATAAGTTAATGCATTAGTACGTAGCATAAGCGGATAGTAAGGATACATGGAAGCCCTATTCTCATCACATCTGAAGTAAATCTTTATATTTAAATAGCTTTCGTAATTCTTAGTTCTAAACAACCAATCATTTATCAATTCGCCAAATAGATACTAGAAAATAGATAGTTGGTACTTGAACCCTAATCCTAGAGGACGATATTCGGTCTTATCAAGACTATACTACTTGTCACGATAACGTGCACTTGCGTTTAAAGTGTGTGCATCTTACCGCGCATCAGCGCCACGGCGCCCAGACTCAGGGCCATGGCGCCGGAAAATCAGAGAGCCGCAGAAATTTGGGCGCCACAACGCCAATCTCAGGGCCATGGCGCCGAGAGTTCAGACAGTTGCGGATGTTTGAGCGCCACAACGCCGGTTTCAGGGCCGTGGCGCCGCGACATAAATTTTGAAAAAAATAAAAGCCCCAAGTCGAATTGCCTTCTCCCACACAAAACCCAAAACACCTAAACTCTCCAAAACCCACGAAATTAACTTCTCCCACTCAAATCTTTCATAAACCACACCCAATCTCAACTAAATTCCTTCAATTCCTTGCACCCATAACCATTATAAACAACAATCCTCATTTCATCACTAGGAACAAAAAAAGTTGTGAAGAACACTTTTCAATGTAACATTCATAATTTTTCTTGAAATTTCAAAGCAATTAAGAGAGGTAATTCATAAGTTTGGGGGTGTGAAATTTATTGTTGGGTATTGTGCTGTGTGTGGGAGATTATTGTTGGCCAGTCGCTGTGGGGGGTTGTTGATCGGTGTATTTTATATACACATTTCGAGTAATTTTTAGTTAGTATTTCACTCATTTCATTTATGTTTAGTATAGTATTAGGGTCGTTTTCCTTTCTTTTGTGTCACAGCGGTCAGAAATGGAGAAATGAAAAAAGGAGATGAAATAAGCATAAATGAGATGGAATTGCACACAAAAGGGCCAAGAAATGAAGTCTAAGAAGTTCCGGAAAGTATAGAGGAGATCAGACGAAGCCCGGATGAAAAAAGGACGACGAAACAAAAATCCGCCAGAAAAATGCCTCGAGCCATACTGAAAGTTCTGAAATTTGATTTCACAGAGTTTTTCGCCACGTGGCGTAGCCGCAGGCCACGACACCGACGCGGGATTTCTGAGTTTTGGGCCGAATTTGACACGTTTTCAGGGTAAAAAAGGGATAACTTTTCCTACCTACATAATCCTTAACCCTTTACCAAAAGGATTCCATAACTTTTCCTTAACCCTTTACCAAAAAGGATTCCATAACTTCTCTTTAACCCTTTACCTAAAGGATTCCATAACTTTTCCTACCTACATAATCCCTAACCCTTTACCTAAAGGATTCTTGGGCTATAAATAGTCTCTACATCATTAGAAGAATTCATCCATCACCCAATCCACCACACCATTCCATTCTCCATCCACCATTTCATCTTGTAAATATTCCACAACACAATCCTTGGATGCTAGAAGGCTTGGAGACTTGTTCTTGAGTATTTTCTTTTCTTTCTTTTTTCTTTGTTTATTTCAGTTCATGTATGGAGATTATATTAGTTCTTAGCGTGACTATGGCTAGGAGCTAAATACTTTATTAGGGATTTCCTTGTGATTCACTTGAAACTCTATTCATGAATTAATATATTAGTTTGGTTTCTTCTTCACTTATTTAAGATTTATTCAATAGTTGCTTTGATTGCTTGATAATTAATTGATCACTGGTTATCATCACTTATATGAGTTCTAATCTAAATCCGAAAGGGGAGATTGTGAATATGCTATAGTTGAATAAACATAGGTTTAAATCGTGGACGAAAGTACCCCGATACTTGTGTAGCTTAATAGGTTATTGCTCTTAATCCTCCTTTGTAGTCAATCTTGTCACCGAAAGGTAGAAGAGTTCTCCATTGGGTTTGAGTGTTTATACTACCTTAACAAGAGTATAAAACGGTATAGTTAACCTGCTATCTTAACGTAGAAGAAGAAGTCATTCTAATTGTATTAATGATTGAATAGAGTGGATAGTTGATGATCTTGGAAGCCCTAATTCTCCATCATAACTGATTTAAATCAAAGTATTTTCATAATTAGTTTATTTCCTGCATTATTAGTTTAGAATTCCAACTCAATTAACGTTAACCAAATAGAAACTAAAGCATAGATAATCGGTACTTGAAAATCAGTCCCTGAGGACGATATTCGGTCTTACCTAAACTATATTACTTGTCACGATACGTGCACTTGCATTTAGCGTGTGTATAAATCGCGCATCAGTTGTACGTAGTGCTGTGGAGTGTTGTACTCGTGATTGGGGTGTAGTTGGGGGTTGAATTGTATTGTGTATTGCTGTGTTTGTGCTGCTGTGTTGATTGTGTGATTGAGAGTTGTTGGGCAACCTCACAATAACAAAAAAAAACGCTGCCCAAATTTCTCAAGAATGTCTGCCAGAAAAAGAAGAGCTTCCGCATCCATCTCCGTTCCACAATATGATACCACTAGGTTCGCTAGTAAAAAGACAGAAGACAGATATAACAAGATTAGTACTAGAACCTTGATACCTGAGAGAGGAATGGAGTACCAAAGGGATCCATTTGAGGATGGTGATGTCTATGAGCCGATTCAGGCGACGATTGAGGCAAATGGGTGGAAGAGATTCGTCAATCCGGAGAGAATAGTATCGCAAAACACTATCATAGTGCAAGAATTCTATGCCAACTATCCAGAACAGACAGATGGTAGATGTTTTGTGAGAGGGCAGTATGTGCATGTGACGGCTGAGGTGGTGAACGAAATATTGAGGACGAGTCTTTGAAGAACGAGGCTATAACCGAAACCATTTCACGAGTTGATCCGAGATGTCACCACATCGATTGGGATACCACATACATTATGCTACCCAGTGAATATGAGATTGCACGAAATGGAGCAAGGGATCGAGCGGATATCGTTCAATAAAGCACGAGGTTGGTTGTACTTGCCGTTCACTTTGATTCCATCGACGCACTTCACCAGAGTGCCGGCAGATAGAATAAAAATGGTGTATGGAATCATGACGGGAAAGACGATTGACGTCGGAAAAGAGATAGTGCAGAGCATTAGAGAAATCAACAGGTTGACCACTACAGGTGGGTTGGGACATGGATCTCTCATTTGCACTTTATGTGCTAGACATGGAGTCCCAACCTTAGTTACTGATACATATGAAAAGGGCCAATCTCCTGTGACATATGGGGTAGTGCACGCTTTCCCAGAGCCAGTCCCCCCAACAGAAGCTAGGAGGAAAGGAGCTTCAGCTTCAGCTCCAGCTCCAGCTCCAGCACCAGCACCACCAGCAGCAGAGGCTGCCATGGATGAGGACGAGCCTGAGACAGAGGCTCGATGAAGCAAAGAGCCCACCAAAGAACCCTTGAATTGGAATCTCGGTTTATGATGGAGCAATTGCTCATGAATCAGCGGATGAGGATGCAAAGCCTGGACACAGTGATACAAGGTCAATAGGATATAAGGCAGAATCAACAACAGTTGTACCAAAGAGTTGACGACTTGAGCTCCAGGTTCAATCAGGGGACCATGCATTACCCGCCGCCACCGCCACCATTTTAAACCATAAGTCTGTAAGTTGTCCCGTCTTTCTTTTATTTTTTAGTCTTGCACACATTAGGGACAATGTGTGATTTAAGTTTGGGTGGGGGTGGGGGTTCTTAGTTTATTTTTGTTCTTAGTTTATTTTTGATAGTTTATTTTTGAGTCTATTTTTGTGTGTTTGAGTCTTGTTATTGTTTATTTTTATATCTTATATGAGTCTAATTTTTTTTTATGATCATGCATGATGTAGTTACTTGAAACGCCTAATGAAAAAAAAAGTGGGATAATGTAATGGAATTAGAAGCAAAAAATCTGAACGCTTAAGTTAGATATGCCAAGAATTCTTAAAATCAAATTATTTGGGGTATCTTGCTTGATTTATGCATTTGTTAATGATTAAGTCTATGTGTCTGCTTACTTGTTATTTGAGGAGAAATAGTTAGGATATACATTGTAGGGATATGACTCATGCATTTTTTTGTTAGCCTTTTCTTACCATTCATTGCCTATCCCTGCCATTAAAATTGTATCCCTAGTCAGCCCCTTTGAGCCAAAAATAAATTTTTTCTTTGATACCCTATAATCCATAATTGTGCCATAAGTGAAAAATTAAGATGTTTGGAATGAAAAGTGTTGAAAAAGGACAAAAAGAGAAGTGGGAAAAAAATTGATGCACCCCAATGAAAAAAATGCAAAAGCTTAAGTTTGGGGGTGCCTGTTATTCACAATGCACTTCATTCCCTCTAAACAAAAAGAGGGGAAAGATAGGTACGAGATTAAAGAGGAAATCAAAAGAAAATGGAAGAGTTGAAAGAAAAAGAGCTTATGGTACGTAAGTTGAGCCTAAATACCTATTTTTTTACCTACCCCTGTCTAAGCCTACATTACAACCCTGAAAAGTCCTGAAGATCTCTAGTATGTGTACCCATGATTAGTGGAGAATAACAAGTAAACAGACCATATAATTTTAATATTGACATGCATAGGTTAAGTGTTCTTACGTCCATTGAGAATGATTGAATTGAATTTGCGAAATATCTGACTTAAGAGTTTTAGAATGCTAAAAATCCATGCTATATGTTCCTACATATTATCCTACTAACCTTCATGCTTTTCTAGTGGCAATTGTGCAACAGATTGATCAGTGTCTTTGAGTCCTTTCATTTTCTTTTCTTTCGTGTCTTTGTCTCTATTTCTGATCTTTACTCGAGGGCGAGCAAATGTTAAATTTGGGGTGTTTGTTAGGCGTAATTTATATACACCTTTTGCGTTATTTTTAATTAGTCTTTGGCCCATTTTTGTACAAATACGTGTCATGTTAGTATAGATTTTATTTCGCTTGAGTCACAGTGGTTTAAAATGGCACATTGGCGAAAAGAAGCAAAAAGAGGACAGAAACAGAGATTTCAGAGCCAAAAGAGACGAAAAGTTGGCACCCCAGACGAAGGACAGGGTGGAGCCGTGGCGCCACTCTATCAGCGAAAGAAGAGCCACGGCGCCCAAAGATCTGACGAGTTGCAGGAATTTCGGCGCCATGGCGCCGGTCTCAGGACCGTGGCGCCGACGCGGGTTTTCAGCCAAATCCGAATGGGAATGAGCCAAGATCAAGAGGGAAAAGTTGGAAACGTTTTTTGAGGATATAAAAAGGCCTTAGGACAGATTTTTGAAGGGTTCCACAATCTCTAACTCTACACAACACATAGTTCTTGAAAGCTTCAAGATTGGAGGCTTGTGCTTGAGTAATTCTTTTTCTTACTTTATTTATTTTTCAGTTTATGTTGGATAATCTTTTATTTCTTAGCATGTCTATGGCTAGGAGCTAAACTTTAATTAGGGCTTTCCATTCGAATCACTTGAACCTCATTTTATGATTTAATGCATGGTTTGGACATGAACAATCTCTGTACTTATCATTTTGAAGATTTGTGCTTCTTTAAATCTGCCTTTGGCTTGACTGATGATCCACCTAATATTCAGCTTGAAACTTGATAACAGGTTCTCAAATTCATTTGGTGTTTTGTTGGAATCCTTACTCTTCTGGAAATCACCTTGTAGAAACTGTTGTGTATAAGCCCTTTAGACATACTAAATATCCATGATTTCCAAATTTTTACATTTTAGATATAACGTTTACCTTCTTATGAGATCACTGGGAATTATTGATTGTCATGAGGTTACCTTGTGTGCTCATTTTGAGGTAAGTAACTACTTCATTTTGAGGTTAAATATGCCACTCTCTTGAGACATATTGGGATAAATAGTGTGCTACTTAGTTACTGCCTTTGAGAGCAAACCACTGCTCTATATTGTTGCTTGTCATGGTTGCTTACTGCACTTGTCTTTCATGTCTGAGGCATAGCTTGAATATAACCAGTCCTTAAATTCATTGTCTCTTAAAATATTAAGTTGTTTGATGTCTCTGCTACCAGATAATTATTTTAGATACCAAGTATTCTCTTAAGTTGTTAGTTTATTAAAGGATATGTATTTTTTGATGCTCATCCTTCCATCTTTCTTTTATTTGCATGACCTGGTGGAGTTTCAAATGTGAAATGGTCTTAAGTCATTTGTTGAAAAAATATTGCACCCCCTAAGGGATGTCCTGCTGTATTGGTCGTGATGTTGAGCCAATTAACTGATGCACTTTTTGAGTCAAAACAATGTTGTTACCCATCCATTGATGCCTTGTTTTGGCCATGAATTGCTGCATTATTCTTGGTTATTTACTGCTACACCTAGCTGCTGGTTCGAAATGTTATACCCCGAAAGAGAGCTACTACATTCCCTCATAAAAAAAGATGTTATATGCGGTTAGCTTGCTGAATCTGAGGCTGAATATGTTGTTATGTTTTGAGCTAAACAAATGAAGCATTCTGGCCAAATCATAACTGCAATTTTAGCTTATTTAATATCCATAATTGTCGTATCTTTGAGCACAGTCGTTGCTGGTTTACGAGTAACCAACATGCGTTGTGCGGGGATTTATTTGTTGTTACTTGAGCTGATGTTACATTACACCTAAGCTGCTACATCATGGGACATATTTTGGTATGTTTGTTGTCATATTCTGAGGTAAAACAGTAGTTGCATTTGAGGTAAATGATCTCTGTACTCTGATGGATGATTTTCCATTCAGCTACTGATTTTGGGCCATTTTTGTTACTGGTTTTGGCCAATTTGCTGCTATATTTTGGGTTGTTTGTTGCTTGATTTTTTGACCTTTTGCTGCTGTATTTTAACCCAGTTGCTGCTGGTTTCTTGGCAAAAAATTGTTGTCTTAGGACTGTTTCGGATAACTGCAATACTTTTGAAATTTACTGATTTGAACAGATACTACACTTGGTTTCTATTGTGTTCTCGAGCCCACTGTTGCTCTATTTTTAAATCTGCTGCTGCATTTTAAGCCAAATAACTGATGTTTTATGGCCACATTTGAGCCAATTTAATGTCGGATTTTTGAAGCAGCTACTGTTGCAGTTTCTAAGGCAAAATAGATCGCTACACCTGATAAAAATCCTACTGATTTGAACACGATACTATAGTTAGGCCAATTGAAATTGAGGCCGATAACCTTCGGTTTTGGTATAATCACTGATTTGAACATAATACTACAATTAGGCCAATGAAATAGAAATTGAGGCTGTGTCCCTTCGGTTTGGTATAAATACTGATTTGAACATGATACTACACTTAGGCCGATGAAAATAATTTATTTTGAGGCTATGACCCTTCCGGAAAGGTTGTCCCTCGGTTTGCTTTCCTTCGGAAAAGGGCGATAATGAGACTTATGGATTCTTTCACACATCTACGGGAAACCAAAATGCGTTGGCAAGACGATTAAAATGACTGACGAGTCACTAGTTCGCAACCACGACATGATTGGAATGTCTTTTACAAAAAATATAAATCTGAGCCTTCCATAATTAAAACTTCTATTGTTTTATACGGATCTGAAGGTTTTACTCGCATTTATTTATTATTTACTAACTCTTTTACTAAGTGTTTTTGCAGGCACCCGGAGACGCATCCCAAAGTTAAAGTCTGCGCAGAAGAAAAAAAAGTGAAATACCACTAAGTTCTATTCACTTCCTCTTTATATGATTTTTGCTTTCGTTATAATTTTGTTAAATATATATCTTAATTAAATATATGCATGCCTAGTTTAAATATCTCTCAGTTAGTTTAATAAGTCTGAGACTTCCGTAATTAAAACTCCTATTGTTTTACACGGATCTGAAGATTGTACTCGCATTTATTTATTTTTCTAACTTTCTTTCTTTTACACTTTGCGAGGAACATTCGAACAATACGGCATAGCAAAGTGAGATTCTATAGAGATGAAGATTTGCTGGAATCACACAAGTTTCTAATGACTGGGGTTCTCATATTATGTTTTTTTTTTTGTATTTGATGATAACATTAGTTGTTTTGTAAAACAATTTGTAATGTTTCGATTTAATGTATTAGAACAATTTATGTGGGTAACATTTTAGTTATAATATGCTTACAATTCTAATTTATTTTTATTTAATAAATTAAAATTAAAATATTAAAACAAATCGCCAAAATTAATTTCCCCGCCAATTTAAATCAAATTTTCTGCCAATTTAAATAAAATTTATTTAAAATTTCCCGCCATAAAATATTATTTAATTAATAAATTTCGCGGAATTTTTTTTTTACAAAAAGAGGGAAATTGTCAAAGTCAAATATCACATTTTGTGACGGTTTATCAGTAAATTATAGACCACTTCAAATCTTTGTTTTCGAGAGGGATAATCAACTCCGCAAATATCGATCGAAACTTGAACCCTTGTATAGGTATGCAATTTCAGAAAGCACAACAATTGTAATAGGTAGTCCGTATTGGTATCAGATCTATTCCCATGTTCCGATCTTTATTTTTTGACCCATTTCTTGGGTAAAGTCTCATACCGTCATGAATTTATGACAATACATACCGTGACACTTAGAAAAACCGTCACAAAACCCCTTTCGTGACGGTTTTTAACCATCACTAGGCTTTTTTTTTTTGTAGTGTCTTCACAATATTAGCATCTGTACGAAAGTATAAAAGATAATTAGTTAATATTACTTGGACAATCCGATTCCTATGTGTCATGCAATCAGATGTCAACGATTTTATTTGGTAAATTAATGAGCTAAATTGTCAGCAATATCCAATGTGCCAATTGTATTGCGTTTCACGTCTCTTCCTCACCCTTAAGTTTTTATTGCTCTTTCTGGATCAATAAACGAAAAATAAAATTTCTTATATACATTTACAGTAACAGTATGAGTATATTGTATTTTGTTATAATAGGTAAATGGTCATATATCCGGATTACGGATCCTACTTTTGTGAATAAAATATTCTTTTTACGTTGCCTATAATAAGTAAAAGTTTAACGCATCAAAAGAGGAAAGAAAAAGCAAGAAAAAAGTGTTGAATCATAAATTATCAGACATGCACGCAAGTTTATGTAACTGAACGTGAAAGCAAACATGTTCATTATTATGATAGAAAACTCACTTGTTTCAATTGAATTAAAAAAGGTCACAAGAAGAAAACAATTTCATTGGACAGATATAGATTGGATTGTTCCACCCCCACCTTAATACACAAAAGAAATCAAATGGTCTTAGGGCGAGGGATTTCGCCTTTTGTTCCCGAGAAATCAAATGGTCCCAAAGGAAAGCATCTCAAAGATTTTTTAAAATAAACTGCGAAGTATTATCATAACAACAAATATAACGAATTTCTTTGAGAGTTTGTTTGTGCATTTAAGATTCTTTTTGGAAAATCAATGTCAAATATTAATTCTAATTTTCTTTCATAAAAGATGTTACTTTGACATTTTGATGTTAGGGGTAATTATACGCCTATTCACCATATTTTATTCATATTTCTATCTTGTTTAGAGAACTAATCACATTAAATACACATAACTTATGTTATTTTTTGTATTATGAACTGATATGTGTATTCTTGTTGCATCTAGGTACTTAATGTCAAAAATACGACAATTTCAAGCTAAAATGAGATGAAGCATTCGTCCGAGCTTAAGTGATCCATGAACCTCACCAAGCAAAGGCTGAAGCGATCCACAAGCTCGCCATACACCTCGCCAACCGAGCAACGAGGACCAAAAGAAGTTGTAGAAAAAGAGTAGCAAGAGTGCAAAATGGACAATCAACCTTGCTAAGAGAAGTCTAGGGCGAGGAGGATACCTCGCAATGCACCTCACCCCGCGAGGTAGGTACATCGCCATGCACCTCGCCCCGCGAGGAAGGTGTTCTAAAATGCCAAGCTGAGAATTTTTTGTTTAAGTGTAAACTGGACACCATAGCTCGCTAAGCAAGCCCAGGACGAGGTCCTACCTCGCTTCAAAGCTCGCCCAGCGAGATCTAGTGTCCAAATGATAGGATTTTTTAAAATCCAACTCCATTTTGGACTAGTTTTTAGGGTTATTTTATAACACTATAAAAAGATCCTTTGCACGATTTTTACACTACATTGGACCTAGGGGAGCTAGGAGCCGCCGTGGAGGCCGAAGAAATTTGATTTTACCTTTTCTTCTCCATACTACTAGTTTTTATATTTCTTTGAATAATTTGTTGTATTTTCTCCATGTCTATATGGAGCTAAACTTCTCGTTCTAGGATTATGGTTCTTTCATGAACGTTGTTATTCGAATATTGATTTTACTTAATTAGTTAATCATATTAGTTTATTTATTTAATCCCGAGCTTAATTATTTGATTGCTTGATCACCAATCGAATACTATATTTGATTCTTAGATTGAACTCGAGAGAGGAATATTAGGATAGCAATAAGGTTAATAGAGCAGGATCTCAATCCTGGGCATCGGGGAGCGGATTTGCATATATGATAGAGATATACCTAGTTCGCCCTGCTTGATTGATATACATAAAATATAAATGCATTCATATTAAGGTTCATGACCATAGAAATTTAGGCATGAAAGTAATATGAATAGGTGGCTAGAGGATCCGAGAGATTCGTAGTCGTAATATCAACTATGTCAATCAGTAAACTGGATAACTTAAGAAGTTGAATCAATTGAAGAATACAACGTGATTGTTATATAGCTCATAGCCATAGATCGGTTTCCTATCATTGATAATATAAACAACCCCTCTTTCTTTGTCGAAGTTTATTATTTATTTTATTTTAATTTTAATTAGTTTAAAATTACAAACGGTTAATCATAAGTCCAGTGGGTTCGACATTTGATTTCTAAAAACACTATATTATTTGTAAGACCACGTATACTTGGGTGTGCATTTGAGAGCAGCAAGTTTTTGACGTCGTTGATGGGGACTTAGAAATTAATTGTTTATCTATATTAGACTTTTCTTTTTGTCTATTCAAGTTCTATTATTATCTTTATTTTTATATTTTGATTATTCTTCTTGACATGGCATCTTGAAACAGAAGTGGGTCGAATGTTAGTTGTCCTTATTTTGGTGATCCTTGTGTGATTTGTGAAGGACCCCATCTATGGCAACAATGCCATAATATTTTTGAGAATGGTTTGTGTGCACCTACTAAATCCTTTGAGTGGAATATGTGTAGTATATGTGGTGGTCAAGACGGTCATTGGAATAATTGTCCTAACTCTTATTTTTTATCCTCGAGATCCTATTATGCTTCTTTTGTTATTTGTGATGTTGACATGAGTAATGAAGTGGGGGATGTATAAAATCTTGCTCGATTCAGTGATTTTGTAAAACATATGCTTGAGATGAGCGTAGTAATAAGAGAGTAGAATGAAATAATGATATAGAAGTCTGCAGAATAATGGAAAGTCATAAAGATAATTAGTGCCAAATTCACAAAGATACAAGGCCAGACTGAAACATGTAATGATCTACAAGTTACAACCTTAGCCAATACCCAAGACGAACCTCAAATAGAAGAAGAGAACGAGTTTCTGCAAGGAGATAGCTTTGGGGGAACAAATATAGTGAGTCAATCTTGGCTTGAAGAACAAGCTCAACAAATAAAATTACATGAGTTTCTTCGTGATGGTCTTATGAACATGGAGACACACTTGGTAGAAGGCAGAACTGAACTAAGACAAAAGATAGACAAATTTGTCTTAGATATCTAGGACCCTGCAGACTCACATGAATAAAAATGTTGAGGTGTCTGACATCCAACCACCAATTATTATGGATATTAGCCATTTTATGGGGCAAAAAGAGGAATTCCAACCATTTTATCATAATTTTTGTGATGATGGTGATGTTGAAGACATGATCAAAAGTGAGAATGTCAAAATTAAAGCAATTTGGAAGTCAGAGCGTGTTAGCCCTCATTCTAAACACTTTTTGACTTTCTGTTTGATTGGCAACATGCAAAAATTGATCCTTCTAAGGCAATGAAGAGGGGTATAAATGAGGAATAAGACTCCTATATTCTAAAATTTGTCATGACAAAACTCGAAATAATATTTCTCACTTAAGGGTCAAAAAGTGCAAGATGCAATATTTATTGTTTGGTTATTTTAATTTTATACCACTGCCCCAAGAGTGGAGCAGGAAATTTGATGCAAAATTAGGAGGGCAATTTATATCCTCAAAGTGGAAGGAAATATGGTGAAGGTGATGGTGTCGTGTTGCGATGTTAAATCAAGCACTTATTGATAGGCAACCCAATGTGTAATAGCCATAGATTATTATTTTTATAGTGTCACGCTTTATTTTGTTTTGTAGATTAGGAAAAGTCTGAGTACCCGAAGATGAAATTGAGGAGCATGTTTGATATTAAGTGTACGGTCACTTAATTTAATTAAGTGATATGCCTCCGTATAATTTATCAATTATACACATAAATAATTCTCGATCCTAATTTACTTAATTTTTAAAAACTCACAAAATCTTCGTATACTCGATGTCATAATTTGTAATATGACACTAGTCCATCATCTCTTTTGGGGACATACAATTATTATTATTATTAATCTCTATCGTCACACTTGTTACGTCCAAAATTTTCAGGATCGCATTCCTTGTATACTAATTTTCTTATTAGCATATGTAAATATAACCAAAACATTTCCAACACTCGGGTCTATTTCCTTGATTTAGGTGCTCAAATTATCGCCTAAAATTACGAGACGTTACAGCCTTCCTCCCTTAGAAACATTCGTCCTCGAATGTTTAGGTGACATATAACATACCTTGATGCATCAGAACTCTCATAGTCATCAAGCTTTAATGATATAACCATACTTCATCTCCTCTTCTATTTCTCACGTGATTTCTTCCACATTCTGATTGTGCCACAATATTTTCACAGAAACTATTTCCTTAGTCCTTAAACAGGGATATCTTCATATTACAGACTCTCTGTAACCTGCACATTCTCAATCGGTACAATCCGAGAAGGATCTCCAACATCTGCTCTCAATATGGACACATGGAAAACCGGATGAACAAACTCCAACTCAGAAGGTAAGTCCAATTCGCAAGCTACTTGACCAATACGTCGAATTATGCGATATGATCCAATATATCTTGGACTAAGTTTTCCCTTTCTTTCCAAATCTCATTACTCCCTTCATAGGTGAAATCTTCAGGAATACCCAATCATCTATCTGAAATTCTAAGTTTCATCGTTGTACATGTGAATATGACTTCTGACGATTTCTGAGCCATTAACAATCGTTTCTGGATAAGATTTACCTTCTCTATAGCTTGATGCACTAAGTCAGGTCCAAATAACTCTGATTCGCCAACCTCGAACCATCCAATAGGAGATCTACACTTTCGTTCGTATAAAGCCTCATATAAAGCCATTTTAATGCTGGCATGATAGTTATTATTGTACACGAACTCAATAAGGTGTAAGTTATCATCTCAACTCCCCTTAAAGTCCAACACACAAAACTTGTAACATGTCCTCGAGCGTCTGAATCGTTCGCTCGACCTGACAATCTTTTTTAGAAATGGAAAGCCATACTTAAATTAACTCGGGTGCCTAACCTTTTCTGAAATGACTTCCAGAAGTTAGCTGTAAAATGAACGCCTTGGTCAGATATAATAGAAACATACATACCATGAAGGCAAACAATCTCCTAAACAAACAACTTTGCGTAGTCCTCGATCGTGTAGGTAGTTTCGACTGCCATGAATTAAGCTAATTTTGTTAGTCTATTAACAATCACCTGAATAACATCAAACTTATGACAAGGGCGAGGTAAACCCGCAATGAAATCCATATTAATCATTCTCCATTTCCACATCGGGATCTCAATGTTCTAAGTCAAACCACCAAGCTTTTGGGCGCTCTACTTTTACTTACTGACAATTAAGACACTGAACCACCAATTTTGCAATGTTCCTCTTCATGTCGTCCTACCAGTACATACCTTTTAAGATCATACTACATCTTAGTAGATCCATGGTGGATGGAATATTGTGAACAATGAACCTCCGTCGTAATCTTGTCTTGTAGTCCTACTATACTCGGAATACTCAAACAAATCTTTTATCTGAGGTCCCTCCCCCATTATACTCGAAGGTTTCAGTTCTTTTTAAAAAAAAAAAAATCTTTTCCAATCTTCTCTAAAAATGAGATCTTCATCATGATATTTCTTTTTCTTCCCGTATGAGGGATGACCCTGTTGTATTCTGAGTTATAGGGCCATCACTATCTGAATCCTTCAATCGGACTCCCACTTAACTAACTGATGTGTTCCCTCATGTCAACTTCTCTCCTTAGTCCTCACATTAGTTAAAATGTTTGTGGGTGAATGATCCTATTGTCAACTTAGTTTTGTTTACTAACTGATATGTTGAAAACTCTTATATTCGTAGTATCTCAATCATGAACACTTTATGGAAAATGTCATCAAATCTACAGTGTGTGTATCATCGCAGTTAACTCTCATTCCTGTTCTGGAAGGAATCCTTTCGTACCTTCTCACTACTCGTAATTATAAACAACTTCATTTCTTTTGACACTTGTTCACTCATTTTCTTACTTGTCGTACTCTTCATAATTCCAAAATATTCTAGTATACATACGTAATCTCAACTGTTTCTCCTGGTTCCAATCCTTGGCATTACTACCCCTGAAAAGATGAGTTGTTAACTTATTCTCGTATTCCATATGACGAATATTTTGAAGAATTGCATTACATGACGTTAACCTACTATCTTCAAACCGGGTCATTATACTTAGATTGAAATTACTTCACTTGCCTCATGGCTAAGACTTTCTGTCAATGTCGTTTTGGGAAAATATTTCCTTGATCTCGTTAAGCTGTAAACCCATTACTTCACCTATCTCGTAGGACTTTTGGTCAGTTCCAAAAAAATGCTCATAGACATCTGCATTTGCCTGACATTTTATCTGTATTTATAATGTCATTATCTCTTGACATATATCTTTAATGTCTACCTTATATCCATAGGCATCATTGGCCTCTTTTCACTTGTTTAGGTGCTAATCGCGAGCTTTACTCACTGTTACTTCCGTTTACATACTTTCTGAAAGGTATGTCTACATAAGTTGTGGTACCGATGCTTCATATGTTTAGATCCAATTCACGGTGTTACATGATCCAATGACTTGTCAAGCTTTCTTGTCTTATCATTATTAGGTCTCTCATCGACCGAGCGCCCATTCATCTTTCCTTTACATTTCCATTACACGTTGCCTTGGGGGTCTCTTGTCTCAAAGTATTTCTCATACTATTTTCCTGAACATCAGAGGTTTGTCACCTTTGGCGTAAAAGTTCTTATTGTCCTTTCTCTATTGTTGATCATTACGCTGTTGTGGAGTAATCATACCCTTGAAACCTGTATTTCATTCACCTTTATCATTCTTGTCGTTATCTTTTATTCTACTCATCATTAAACGGAAAATATTTCTCCCTTGATACTCGATCATACAGTTTCATTCATACTTATTAACTGTTTTCATATTCTTACAACCCCTTCTTTCCTTGCTCTATAGTTTTCGTCCTCAATTACCCCAACAAACTATTGTTATCCAGAGGTTATGTAGAATTGTAACATGCTGCACAACGAAGCGAAGCCGAAGATCTTACCAGTCCAATATCTATAGCATACCTTAGCTTACTAACGTTGATACATGTAATTCTCAATAATATGAAGTATCGCCATTCACACAAGGACGAGGGCTTATCTCCCTTCCATGATCTTCCTTCTTCCTTCTCTGTTACTCACTGACCACTACTCATTGTATCACTGTATTACTGGTTGCATGATCCCTTCCGAAGCTCTTTGTTCCTTGCAAGTTAACGTAGAATTCCACAAAAGCTTGTGTAATCGCTCACATATTATTTAGATTATCACTCATTTAGTCCTTTATATTGAATATCCTATTTGCACTGCTCCTTGCTTTTATCAAGCTGTGGAATACTTTTGTATTCATATCTCCACATATTGGCCATTGAATTTTTGCACTTTTGTTGAAAGAATTTTGTTCTTGCCTCATTTCACCTCTGATAGTCCTTGGACAATTCCCAATCTATTCTAGGCAAGACATTACAATTTAGGTCGCACGTACGTAACATATGCCCTCATTCTAATTCGCAAGAGTCATCGTAAAATGTGTAGATTTTCATAACCTACTAAACCTTCCAATGATGTCTTCTATTTTTCAGTTGTACCACTTATACTCATCTTATCCTTACCTTTGCACATCCAGTTGGGACACTTCGAAATATTGTGACCATGACTACCATACTAAACCAACCCCCTGTACCTTTGTGGCATACTCCAACATGCGCTCGATCATACTGACTACAAGATGGTCAGGGTAGTCTCACTCGACCTTTGCAACTTTGATCCTGAGATGTTGGCATCTTCGAATCCTTTAAATATCAGCGATCCTTAGCGAATAAATCTCTGACCCCTCAAGGGCCTATCTCTATCAGACGCTCTAGGTTGAAGTCATTTCTGAGAGACAAACCAATTGATTCAATACCTGCACCGATCTCCTTACATCCTAATCAGACGGAGCCGATGGTAGGACTGGTGATACATGATCTTCCCTTAACTCCTCTAGTGCTACTGGGTTCGTCGATACTTGAGAAAATATCTTACTCATATCCTCTGACTGATATGTCTCAATAGAAAGCATACTACTCGTAATTACACTCGGTCCAACTTCAATCTCCCTGTTAATCATAATCCTACCGTAAGAAAGCATTGCTATAGTTGCAACAACAATAAAGTCTACAAGGCGAATTCTTACCAACTCATGTGTTCCGGTATGTAGTACCTCTTTTATTTTACTTCTTTCCAAAATAAATGTTTTGCTTCCCAAGCTTGCATTATCTCTTTCGTATATGTGTGAGACAACTTCTCGTAATCTCGAAATTTTTTAACATACAACTGCCTTTCTGGCGTATCAATCATCTTGATAGAAATCGCTCATTTACTGGCTACAAGTATAAACTAACAGAAGTCTTTTCGGTAATCAGGGTTACCAAAATAGTAACAGGCACGAATTTAACTCAAATTCTTAAAACTCAGCTCTACTGCACGATTTACGAGACGAAAGAATAGAAATCAACCCTAAATGTCAGGAAGCCTCTTGCGTATAAGTATGGTGCACAACATACTCATACACAAGACTCTACTAGACACGACTTGTAGACTCCCTAGGACAGACATGCTCTGATACCAAGTTTGTCACAATCCAAATCGGAGGGCCGCGACGGGCACCCAGATTCCACCCGCTGGGTACCCCTAATCAGCCAACCATAAATAAGCACAGATTAAGCCAAAAAGGTTTTGAAAACTTTTAATCAAAAATTTGACTTATACATATATACATACCCATATCAAGGCCGATGAGGTCATACAAAACCACCATCCACAGGACACCTGTCTACAAGCCTTTAAAGAGTATACGACAATAAAATATCATACCAAAACTAGACTGAAACTCTGGAACAAATAGAGTGCTCCGACATCAGCTGAACCGACAACCTACCAGCGTGAACCATCACTCTCTTTAATCGAACTCATGCGTGAAATGCAAATTTCCAGAAAAGGAGGTCAGTATGAAATAATGTACTAAGTATGTAAAATATGAAGTACTGTAAATAAGATCATAACTGGCCATGAGATGTCAGGAGACAAATATAATAATCCAAATATTAATACAACTGTGTCTTATGAAATGAGAGTCAACCGTGTCTTATAAAATTAGAGTCAACTTTACCTTTTAAAAAATGAGAGTCATATCAAAATCATGGATGTTTGTCCATAGTATCATCATTTATACATATACATATAACGTGTCCCGGCCCTCTAGTGAGGGACTCGGTGGAATTATCATATCACGGATACTTGTCCACATAACGTGTCCCTGCTCATTCTGAGATTCGGTGAGCTCATCATCATCACGGATGTCTGTCCATTAAATTATCATATATACATATAATGTGTCCCTGTCCTCTAGTGAGGGTCTCGGTGAATCAATACAATAAATCAGCGCACGAACATGACCTGGCGCGGAACTCGATGAAATGATATAATCACATCAAGCACGAATAGAGTATCATGAGAAACCATATGCAATTTAAATCATCATTTGACTCTCCACGGAATAAATAAAATGCACTATCATATCATGTATCATTTTAAATTCATCATTTGAAAAATTAAAGACACTATCATATCATGTATCATTAGAAATTAGAATTCATTGGGACTATATACGTCCGCCGTACATTTATTTATGTAAATCATGTCAAAAGAAAGAATTAATTTGCCTTCACACCCCTCGATGTACAACGAAACTGGCCTCTTTTCACTGATTATCTATCGGAACGAGAAATTGGACAATTGGTATGTTTTCATGAAATTTTTCATTCCTAAACTCATTTGTTGTTTGAACAAAATGAAAAGAACTGAAAAGAGAAAGGATAATGAAGTACGACTGTACGAGTTTGCTGTTTTAACGGGGGGGGGGGGGGGGTACAATTGTTGTTTGCTTCATTAGCCTTATCTGAGAATGAATCTCACTGCAGCTATATTTATCTCCTGAATTGGAGATATGCTGCAATCATTATGTTCCCCCACTTGCCCCTTTTTAAGTCGGCTTCAAATTGTCATCATTTCATTACTCAATCACACGTATTTTTAACATGCACGATCACTTAACTTCTGGCTCCGTATAATTTATCAATTATACACATAAATAATTCTCGATCCCAATTTATTTAATTTTTAAAAACTTACAAAATCTTCGTATACTCGATGTCTTAATTTGTAATATGACATTAGTCCATCATCTCTTTTGGAGACATACAATTGTTATTATTAATCTCTATCGTCACACTTGTTACGTCCAAAATTTTCAGGATCGCATTCTTTGTATATTTATTTTCTTATTAGGTGCTCAAATTATCGCCTAAAATTACGAGACGTTACATGTCTGGTGAGTGTTTGTGTATATATTTCATGTCTCATATTGATGTCTAGAACTTTTCCGGTGTGTCTGTAAAGTGAAATGAGGTATGTTGAGTTAGGAGATGATATAGGTATGTTGAGTTAGGAGATGAAATAAGGTGCCGAGAACTTGGGACTGTTTTGGTTAAAAGTGAAGGTAAGAGTTCTTCTTCCTCTTGAAGTAATTAGAAGTTACATGTCGTTATAGTTAAGGGATGAACTTGTGTTAAATAAAATAGAGAATAAGAAGTGCATGAGACAGTTTTGGCATGCTAGCCGATTTTTGGACAGTTTTTAGTATATTGGATTCGTTGGTTATTGTTGTTGTTATCGTCACCTATTACATGTTATTAATTTAAGGAAATCTTGTTATTGAAAGTTGAAACTGTTTATATGAAAGTGTTGAAATATGACTTGGATCTTAAGGAGTTATGAAGGGCTTTGGTATTAAGTCTTGTTGGCCGAAACTGCATGAAACTGTTGGATATTGTCGTGTTGTTTTAGGGGTTGTTTTATGCGTGTATAATGCTGGAAATTTAGTTATTATTATACATGTTTAATGTGGTAATTGCTAATGCATGTCATAAAGGAATAAGGGTGTAGAAAGGTGTAGAAGAGCTTCACATTTTACCCTCGTTGTTGTTGAAGTATGGACTGTTTTAGTGGACTATTTTTATATGGATTAAGAGGCCGGATTAACATGAGAAGTAGGTGTATGAATCACCTTGGTTTTTGTTTTGTTTATTCCCTTAATTGGTACTTGGTTATTGATGTTATTAGCCTCGTTTGGAAGTTGTGGATAAGGTATAAATAGGGGAAGTGCTGCCCAAATTTTTATATGAAAAGAGAACCATTACTTGGTATATGATCTACACTAGTAAGCATGAAGTTGATATACGTGTTATTGTTGTTATAGGTTAAAGTGCTTATTGAGGCGTATTCTACTTATCGTGTTGGTATAGCCGATAAGGTATGTGAACTATCCTTTCTTCTTTTGGCATGTTCTACGTGTGAACTATAACTGTGGTATTGCTCCATAATTTACTCTACTCTTAGGAATTAAGGAATATTCATGTTATTGATTCTATGCTAAAAGTATGTCTAAATTATTCCTAAGTCCTTATTAAGGCATATGAGACAGAGGTTGATAAGAGTTTTTAGTAAGCATGAGAGTCGAGTTGACTCTGCTTATTTAAAGGAATTGTTAAGTATTAAGTGTCGAAAATGATTTAATAAATAAGAAAGTATGTTATTAGTAGACGTGTTAAAACAAGTCATTGCAACGTTAAGTAAAAAAGGTATCGACAAATAATTATTATATTAAAATGATTAGAATACCATCTGCATAAAAACTAAGATATAACCAATTTATTTTACATTTGCAAGTTCACAGCTGATTAGATAAGATCTTTCGAAAAAAGATAAATTACTCACGGGCCATATAAGAATTAATTAGGCAAATTCGGATATGTTATCGCCATTCAGATGTTTCCATAATGTTAGTCAGATGAGCGAGACGAATTTAGATTATCGAGTTGGTACAGACGACAAACGGTATGTTAACTATCCTTTCTTCTTTTGGCATGTTTATATGAAGTAAGTGTACGACAGACGTATATAGTTCTATCGGATCCTAATCCTTAATGATATGATAGTATTTTGGTTTTTCTAAAATGAAAGTCGAGTTTTTATAAAGTGAGTGTACGGCGGACGTACATAGTTTTATTGCATCTTAATCCTTAATGGTACATGATATGATGGTACCTTGGTTTTTCTAAAATGAAAGTTCATTTTAATGATTGGTACATGATATGATGGTACCTTGTTTTTCTAAAATGAGAGTTTATTTTAATGATTGGTACATGAAATGATGATACCTTGGTTTTTTTAAAATGAGAGTTCATTTTAATGATGGTACATGATATGATGGTACCTTTGTTTTTCTAAAATGAGAGTTCATTTTAATGATTGATACATGATATGTTGGTACCTTGGTTTTATTCCTTTGAGAGTCCAAAGATGATTTAAATTGCACAAGGTTGCTCATGATAGCTATTCGTGCAAGTGTATGCTCACCGAG
Organism: Przewalskia tangutica; assembly: GCA_029844215.1. Taxonomy (NCBI): domain Eukaryota; kingdom Viridiplantae; phylum Streptophyta; class Magnoliopsida; order Solanales; family Solanaceae; genus Przewalskia; species Przewalskia tangutica. The sequence continues at coordinate 11,823,269 of CM056732.1, read as the reverse complement.
TTCCTCACTAAAGGACCGGGACACGTTATACTGATGATTCCACCGAGTCCCTCACTAAAGGGTCGGGACACGTTATATGTATATAGACATGATGATTATATGGACTGAGTCCCAGAATGGGCCGGGATACATTATATGTAAATAGATAAGATGATTCCATGTACAAGATTCGTGATGCGAGTATAGATACTCATGCGATTATATGATTCCATGGACTTGCAATCCATTATGCGAGTACATAATACTCATGCGTTATATATGTATTATGATTCCATGGACCGACCTCCATGATGCGGGTACGAGATACCCATGCGAGTATATATGTATATATATTTTGATTATATGGACAGGCATCTAAGATTTTGTTATGACTCTATCACTTTAAAATGGTACATTTGACTCTCTGTTTTTAAAAGGCACAGTTGATTTTTATTTTTGAAAGGTACAGTTAGCTCTATTTTATATGTCACAGTTGGATATGGTATTTGATTTTCATACTTGTCACTGTCATCTTTTGGCCAGTCATGATCTTATTTACTGTACTTTATGTTTTCATACTTGGTACCTTGTTGTACTGACCCCCTTCGGGGGGCTGCGTTCATGCCCGCAGGTATAGGTACTCAGTTTGATGATCCTCGAGCTTAGGATCTTTTCTCAGCTTTTGGGATAGCTCCATTGTTTCGGAGCTTGTCATTTTGGTACAGACTTATGTATATTCAGGGGTACGGCGGGACCTTGTCCCGTCACATTTCATTATCAAACTCTTAGGGGTCTGTAGACAGGTGTGGGTAGTAAAGGTGTATTTGGATACATGTGGGTTGTATAAGTTGTAGTTCGTTTGGAAAATTCTATGTACAGTGGCGGCATTGTCGGCTTGCCTATTTTATTATATAAGTTTGTTATTTCAGTTCAGGGGATAGGATCCCTTTGTTATGAGATTATGAGTTGTTTTTTAGCTTCCGCTGATTATATGTGATGTGAGGGTATAAGGGTGCCCAGGTAGGGCACCAGTCGCGGCCCGTCGGTTCGGGTCGTGACAAAGGTGGTATCAGAGCAGTTAGTCTTCGGAATATCTACAGACCGTGTGCAGTAGAGTCTTAGTTATCGGTGTGTTGTGCACCACACCCATAAACATGAGGCTACAGTACATTTAGGATTGGTTTCTATTCTTCTTACTCTAAGATCGTGCGATAGAGCTATGTTGTTAGGATAATCCCTCTCTAACGTATTATTGTGGTTGCAGCTATGCCTCCAAAGAAAGCAACAACGCCCCAGAATAGAATATATGGACTTGTATACAGGTTGGTAAAATTGTTGTATAGTTGGTGTGATGATGATGTACATCTATACGAACATATTTACTAGGGCCATGTGTGTGTTGTCTGAAGTGATTTGGGGTTATCATGAGTTGGTTAAGCTTTAATAATTGCTTGGAAGGTATGAAACAATTTAATGAATCCACATCAAGGCATACTGGGTGTGCTAATTCGGAATATTTATGAGGTGATGAACTCTTAGAAGATCATGTTTAATTGACTTAATGGCATACCATGTTGTTAGATTAAGATGTGTTGTATGCTTAAGTGATATGTATGAATGATATTTGTATGGAGTAAATAGGTTTGTTATGGTTAAGACGACATGATGTTGAGATTATGAGAAGCTATCTTACCCGTAAGCGGGGAGAGATGATGTAAGCTTGGGACATGGAATGTTTGAGAATCTTAGAATATTGGATAATCGTTGAGACCTTAGATATACAAGGCCTTCTTGAGTAAAATATTTTATGTGTGATCTTGGTTAAAGTACCCAATATATGTGAAGCATATTAATTGTGAGGATTCCTTGGTTTGAGCATAAACCACTTGTGTTATTAAAGTTGGAGGTAATATTGAAACTGGGAATAAGATCTTTGAAGGACCTTATGGGTGCTTGGGAGGTACATGGAGGTACACTGGTTTAGATGAAAAACAGAAGACATCATTGTAAGGTTTAGTAGGCTATAAGGATCCACGCGTTTTACGGTGACTCTTGCTGATTAGAATTCTAGAGGGAACTACAATAGAACCTTATGAATGTGACTTTTACTACAAAGGAAGTACAATGTGCTAAGGGAATATAGTGAGAAAAATGTGTGCTGTGAATTTCAGGCACAGCACCGCGGTGCTAACGAACAGGAATGCGGTGCTGAAACTTCAGAGAGCTGCAGGAATTCCGGCACCGCGGCGCCGACACTAACGAGTATAGGTTGATAGGTATAGTTAAAGGAGACTACTCCGAAATTTGTATAGCTTGAGACCTATTATGAATATTCGGGGATGAATGTTTCTAAGGGGGAAGAATGTTACACCCCGTAATTCTAGGGCATTTAATTGAGAATATGATTATGAAAATAAGATTTGAATGTTGGAAGGTAAGTATAATTACATTTTTCTAATATGGGAAATTATGGATACAAATGTGACGACGAGAATTTATTAACCAGTAGTTAAATTCTATTCAATGGATTTATGGACTTAGTATTGTATTATGAAGTCTTGACATTGATAATATGGGGTCCACCAAAAAATTCACAATTTTATAGGCCCATCGAAATATTAAGAAATTTTGGGCTAAGCATGAAATTATTTTTGTGAAGAGTATTATGGGAGAATTAGAGGGTGACACGTGTCCCTCCCCACTTGTGTAACAAAGCTCTAATTATATATATACATATATATATATATATACATATACATATATATATATATATACATATATATATGTGTTGCAAGATTGGCTAAGTGTGGGAGATATTATTGTGAAGAGAAGACAAGTGGACCAATGAGGTGCATGGGTCCCCCTCCACTTGTGCTAGGTACACCTATTTAACACAAGTTTTGCAAGACTTTGCTACACAAATATCTTCTTCCTTCAAACCCTCATATCTCTCCCTTGTTCTTGAAGTTTTCGAAAACCATATAAGTGAAGAACAAGACCAACTTATTTTTCAAGATTAAACTCCTTAACTAAGTTCTAAGCCAAGGTTAATACACCAAACATTGGTCACAGTTTTGGCTTGAAAATTGTCTTGAAACCCTAAGCTTGGAGATGAACTTGTTGGAAGAAAAACAAGAAAGTAAGATGGTTACAAGCTTGTAAAGGATACATGCACGTTGTTGTGACTTGAAAAAAGGGTGTAAAGGTGCCGAGAACTTGGGATTGTTTTGGCTAAAAGTGAAGGTAAGAGTTCTTATTCCTCTTGAAGTAATTAGAAGTTACATGTCGTTATAGTTAAGGGATGAACTTTGTTAAATGAAATGGAGAATAAGAAGTGCATGAGACAGTTTTGGCATGCTAGTCGATTTTTGGACAGTTTTTAGTATGTTGGATTCGTTGTTTATTGTTGTTGTTATCGTCACCTATTACATGTTATTAATTGAAGGAAATCTTGTTATTGAAAGTTGAAACTGTTTATATGAAAGTGTTGAAATATGACTTGGATCTTAAGGAGTTATGAAGGGCTTTGGTATTAAGTCTTATTGGCCGAAACTGCATGAAATTGTTGGATACTATCGTGCTGTTTTAGGGGATGTTTTATGCGTATATAATGCTAGAAATTTAGTTACCATTATGCATGTTTAATGTGGTAATTGCTAATGCATGTCCTAAAGGAATAAGGGTGTAGAAAGGTGTAGAAGAGTTTCACATTTCACCCTCGTTGTTGTTGAAGTATGGACTGTTTCAGTGGATTGTTTTTATATGGATCTTAGGTCGGATTAACATGAGAAGTAGGTGTATGAATCACCTTGGTTGTTGTTTTAGTTATGCCCTTAATTGGTGCTTGGTTATTGATGTTATTAGTCTCGTTTGGAAGTTGTGGATAAGGTATAAATAGGGGAAGTGCTGCCCAAATTTTTATATGAAAAGAGAACCATTACTTGGTATATGATCTACACTAGTAAGCATGGAGTCGATATACGTATTATTGTTGTTATAGGTTGAAGTACTTATTGAGGCGTATTCTACTTATCGTGTTGGTATAGCCGATAAAGTATGTGAACTATCCTTTCTTCTTTTGGCATGTTCTACGTGTGAACTATAACTATGGTATTGCTCCATAGTTTACTCTAATCTTAGGAATTAAGGAATATTCATGTTATTGATTCTATGCTAAAAATATGTCTAAATTGTTCCTAAGTCCTTATTAAGGCATATGAGACAGAGGTTGATAAGATTTTTTAGTAAGCATAGGAGCCGAGTTGACTCTGCTTATTTAAAGGAATTGTTAAGTATTAAGTGTCGAAACTGGTTTAATAAATAAGTATGTTATTAGTAGACGTGTTAAAACAAGTCATTGCAACGTTAAGTGAAAAAGGTATCCACAAGTAATTATTATATTAAAATGATTAGAATACCATCTGCATAGAAACTAAGATATAACCAATTTATTTTACATTTGCAAGTTCACATCTGATTAGATAAGATCTTTATAAAAAAGATAAATTACCCACGGCCCATATAAGAATTAATTAGGCAAATTCGGATTTGTTATCGTCATTCAGATGTTTCCATAATGTTAGCCAGAGGAGCGAGACAAATTTAGATTATCGAGTTGGTACAGACGACAAGCGGTATGTGAACTATCATTTCTTTTGTGGCATGTTTATATGAAGTAAGTGTACGGCAGACGTACATAGTTTTATTGGATCCTAATCCTTAATGATATGATAGTACTTTGGTTTCCTAAAATGAAAGTTGAGTTTTATAAAGTGAGTGCATCGCGGATGTACATAGTTGTATTGGATCTTAATCCTTAATGGTACATGATATGATGGTACCTTGGTTTTTCTAAAATGAAAGTTCATTTTAATGATTAGTACATGATATGATGGTACCTTGGTTTTTCTAAAATGAGAGTTTATTTTAATGATTGGTACATGATATGATGGTACCTTGGTCTTTCTAAAATGAGAGTTCATTTTAATGATTGGTACATGATATGTTGGTACCTTGATTTTATTCCTTTGAGAGTTCAAAGATGATTTAAATTGCATAAGGTTGCTCATGATAGCTATTCGTGCAAGTGTATGCTCACCGAATCCCTCACTAAAGGGCCGGAACACGTTATATTGATGATTCCACCGAGTCCCTCACTAAAGGGCCGGAACAAGTTATATGTATATAGATATGATGGTTATATGGACCGAGTCCCAGAATCGGCCGGGATACGTTATATGTAAATAGATAAGATGATTCCATGGACAAGATCCGTGATGCGAGTATATATACTCATGCGATTATATGATTCCATGGACTTGCAATCCATAATGCGAGTACAAGATACTTATGCGTTATATATGTAGTATGATTCCATGGACCGACCTCCGTGATGCGGGTACGAGATACTCATACGAGTATATATGTATATATATTTTGATTATATGGACAGGCATCTATGATTTTGATATGACTCTCTCACTTTAAAAAAGGGTACAGTTGACTCTATGTTTTTAAAAGGCACAGTTGATTCTCATTTTTGAAAGGTACAGTTGGCTCTATTTTATATGGCACGGTTGAATCTGATATTTGATTTTCATACTTGTCACTGTCATCTTTTGGCCAGTCATGATCTTATTACTATACTTTATGTTTTCATACTTGGTATCTTGTTGTACTGACCCCCTCCAGGGGCTGCATTCATGCCCACAGGTATAGGTACTCAGTTTGATGATCCTCGAGCTTAGGATCTTTGCTCAGCTTTTGGGATAGATCCATTGTTCCAGATCTTGTCATTTTGGTACAGACTTATGTATATTCAGGGATACGGCGGGGCCTTGTCCCGTCACATTTCATTATCAAAATCTTAGAGGTCTGTAGACAGGTGTGGGTGGTAAATGTGTATTTGGATACATGTGGGTTGTATAAGTTGTAGTTCGTTTGGAAAATTCTATGTACAGTGGTGGCCTTGTCGGCTTGCCTGTTTTATTATATAAGTTTGTTATTTCAGTTCAGGGGACATGATCCCTTTGTTATGAGATTATGAGTTGTTCCTTAGCTTCCGCTGATTATATGTGATGTGAGGGTATAATGGTACCTAGGTAGGGCACCAGTCGCGGCCCGTCGGTTCGGGTCGTGACAACTAAGACATGAGAAGCCAATATCGCCTCGGTTGCGGTCGACTCGCCTTCTCCGTGAATGACACTATGCATTCACGTCTTTATATGTTCTTTTCACTTTCATCCTTGCCCAAATATTCCGTCTAAATTACCATGGAGACCTCTAAATCGACGGATAAATCCTTCATCGGCCAAAGTGTAGTATTTGTTCAAATCAGGGTATTTTAATCAAGTGTAGTAATCTGTTTTTTAAAGAAAACGTAGCAGTAATTGCTTTAAAAAGTAGGCAGTAGATTGGCTCAAATGTGGCCATAAAACAACAGTTGTTTGGCTTCAAATGCAACAACAAAATACTTGAAAACACAGTAGGAACCCAAGAGTAATATCTGTTTTTCGACCAACGTAACATCTGTTCATTTTGAAGAATAGAGGCAGCTCATCAAACAATATAGCAATAAAATATTTTCCATCAGCAGACAATCTAAAAATATATCTAAGCATGCAGTAAAACTACCTCGGAATGTAGCAACATCTGCAGCAATTTCTCATGGTAATGAGAAAAGTTAAAAAATGGGCTACTCAAACAGATCATCCTACTCAAAGTAGATGCAACAGAATACCATGTCCGTCAAAGTTGTCCATACACCTGTGAGTTGTGAAATTTGTGGGGGTCCCCATACTTTTGATAGGTGTACAACTGTGGACCCAAATAATGTGTCTATGGAGCAGGTTCAGGCAGTGGGGAATTTTCAGAGGCCCTACAATAATGCATTCTCCAACATATATAATCCGGGGTAGAGAAATCACCAAAATTTTCATGGAAGAATGACCAGGGGCAGCAACCACAGTTTCAAGCCTCATCTTCCCAGCAGTTCAGCCAACCAGCACCACAAGAGAAACTAGATAACTTGGAAGCAGCACTGTTAGCCATGGCCAAAACCCAAAACCAATTCAAGGCAGATATCCAATCCTCACTTTCGACCCTGACCAACTCCCAAAATCAGTTCATAATGAAAACAAGATCATCAATTAAAAATCTGAAAGTTCAAATGGGAAAGCTGACGAACACACTAAACAAAAGAGAGCAAGGTAATCTCCCCAGTAATACAGTAATGAACCCAAAGGAGCAATTCCAGGCAGTTAGCTTGAGAAGTGGGAAGCAGTTAGAGCAGGTGGGATCTCAACCAGTGAGGGAGAAGGAGAATGAGGCAGAGAAGACAGCTAAGGGAGAAAATGAGGGGGTTACTGATGACCGCCTTATTTTAGAGAAGGCTCCGCCCGCAGTTATGAGGGAATACACAGACAAAATCCTTTACCCTCAAAGGCTGCAGAAGAAGTCCTTAGATAAGCAGTTTTCAAAAAATTTGGAGGTATTTAAAAAACTGCACATTAACCTTCCCTTCATTGAAGAATTGGAGCAAATGTCAGCATAAGTAAAGTTTATGAAAGACATACTGTTTAAGAAGAGAAAGCTGGCAGACTATGAGACAGTGGTGCTCACTGAAGAATGCAGTGCTATTTTGCAGAAGAAGCTCCCACCAAAGTTGAGAGATCCGGAGAGTTTCACCTTACCTTGCACTATAGGAAAAGTGACATGTAAAAGGGCTTTGTGTGACTTAGTAGCTAGTATCAACTTGATGCCTCTCTCCGTATTCAAAAGACTTGGGTTGGGAGAAGCAAAGTCGACCACAGTCAACTTGCAGCTAGCTGATCGCTCAGTCGTGCATCCCAAAGGTATAATTGAAGATGTGTTAGTAAAAGTGGGCAAATTCATCTTCCCTGCTGATTTCCTCATTCTTGATATGGAAGAAGATGAAAATATACCCATTATCCTTAGGAGACCATTCCTAGCGACAGGGAAATCTCTTATTGATGTTGAAAAGGGAGAATTGAAGTTCCGAGTCCAAGATGAGGAGATGACTTTCACTGTTTTCAAACCTTCAACTGATCCACAATTCAATAATAAATGCTTTGTTGTTAGTGTAGTTGATAAAAAGACTCCTCATGAAATTTCCAAGGGTACTGATTCCTTTGATGGTAAGAATTTTGGACTTGGGAATGATGTGGTGAATGATGAAAAAGGAACAAAGTCCACTGAACTCAACCCTGTGAAAAGAAGAGTAGGAAAAAGCGAATGGTGCTGAAATGGATATGTGGAGGGGATAATCTACCCCCTTGAGTGAACAGGTATTTGCGTCCGGCTAAAAGACGTTAAAGTCAGCGCTACTTGGGAGGTAACTCAATGTTTTAATTATGTTATTTCAATTTTTATTTTATTTTATTTTAATTTTTTCTTGAACAGTCTCATGATCTGGTATGTTTAGTGTTTGTGGATGACAGATAAAGAGCAGAGACTAACTCTGAGGAGAAAAGGGCAAAAAATGATGAAAACTGGAAAAAATTGAAACATCAGGGAATTAGAGTCGCGGTGCCTGTTGAGAGAGCCGCGACGCAAGAGAGGCAGTAGCCTCAGTGAATTCTGCCAGGCAATTAGGGCCGCGGCGCACGTTCCAAGGGCCACGACTCCTCCGTCGTCTTTGTGCACAGTGATTTTTCCAACAACCCAGACCTCCGTTGTGACCGTTGTGTTGTGTCTGTAAATGTCAATTTATTTTTTGTCTTTACACATTGGGGACAATGTGTCAATCAAGTTTGGGGGATCCTACTTTATTTTCTTTTTATTTGTTTTGAGTCTATTTATTTTCTTTTTATTTGTTTTATGTGTTCGTGAGTCATAATTTTTTTTATGGATCAAGTATGATGTAGTTGCTAAAGACATTGAGTGAATAAAGTGGAATAATATAATGGAATTGAAAGCAAAAATCAGGGTTCTTAAGTTAGATATGCCAAAGATTCATGACATCTAATTATTTGGGGTATTTGTGCTTAGTCTATGTGTTGTCAATTATGGAAAGAAAAGTTGAAAAATGTCTAGAAAACTTGTTTGATTGTTATTTGAGGCGAAATAGTTAAGATGTACATATTTAGGGAAATAATTCAGACATTTCTTTGATAGCCCTTCTTGTCATTCATTCATTACCTATCATGACATAAATTGTATCACTAGTCAGCCCATTTGAGCCTCTAATAAGATCTTTCTTTGACACCCAATGATTCCTATGTTGTGTCATAAGTGATATTTGAAAACTCTTGGAATGAAAAGTGTTGAAAAAGAATCAAACAGAGAATATAAATTTGATGCACCCCAAAAAAAATATGCAAAAGCCTAAGTTTGGGGGTGTTTGTTATTTATAATGTATCTCATTCTCTCAAAAGAAAAGAGGGGAGAAAATAGGTATGAAATTGAAAAGAAAGTCAAAAAGAAGGACAAAGAGTTGAATGCAAAAATGCTTATGGTACGTAATTTGAGCCTAAACTTTTACCTACTCCTGCCTAAGCCTACATTACAACCCTTGAAAGTCCTGAAGATCCTTAATGTGGATATCTATGATTAGTCGAGAATAGCAAGTAAACAGATCTATAGCATTTTGAGAAAGATGGGATGAAATTAACATGCATAGGTTAGGTGTTTATGTTTTCATTAATTATGATCTAAGTGAATCTGCGAAATATCTAACTTAAAATTCTAGATGGCTATATATTCATGCTATATGTTCTAACATATTATCTCATCTTTCATCCATGATGTTGAAGAAGCATTGCTACAACTACTTGATCCAGTTCATAGAGTCATTGTTTTTATTTTGCTTTGGTTTTTTGCTTTACTCGAGGGCGAGTACAAGTTAAGTTTGGGTGTTTGTTGAGTTTATTTTGGTACACTCTTTTGAGTCATTTTAGTTAGTATTTTACTCTTTTCGTTTGTGTTTAGTATAGTATTAGGATTGTTTTTCTCTTTTGAGTCACAGCGGTTCCAAATGAGGAAATACAAAATTGAGGATGAAATGAGCTCAATGAAGATGAAATTTGCACAAGCAAAACCCAAGGAATGAAGCCTAAAATGTCCCAAGAAGAATAGAAGAAATCAGGTGAAATCCGGACGAAAACAGGTCAAGGGCCGCGGCGCTGATGAGCCGCGGCTGAAGGAATTAGGGCCGCGGCGTGAAAATTCCAGAGAGCAAGAAAAATATTCACCGTGCCAAGAGCCGCGGCGATATTCGGTCTCTGTGGACGATAGAATAGATAATCGGTACTTGATAACCAGTCTCTGTGGACGATATTCGGTCTTACAGACTATATTACTTGAAGCGATACGTACACTTGCGTAAGCACGTAGAAATAACGCAACAAATTTTTGGGTTTTATTCTTATTTCAATATTGATTTATCTATTCTAGAATTTATGCGCGTCGGCGCCGCGACCCTTAATCGGCAAAAATCACTGAAGCATTCTGCTTCTGAGGCGCCGCGGCTCTTGGCACGATGAATATTTTTCTTGATCTCTGGAATTTTCATGCCGCGGCCCTAATTCCTTCAGCCGGGCTCATCTGCGCTGCGGCCCTTCCTTGTCATGCGCCGCGGCCCTTGACCTGTTTTCGTCCGGATTTCACCTGATTTCTTCTTGGGACATTTTAGGTTTTATTCATTGGGTTGTGCTTGTGCAAATTTCATCTTCATTGAGCTCATTTTATCCTCAATTCTGTATTTCCTCCTTTAGAACCGTTGTGACTCAAAAGACAGAAAAACAACCCTATTACTATACTAAACACAAACAAAAAGAGTAAAATACTAACTAAAAATGACTCAAAAGAGTATCAAAATACACTCAACAAAGTATGGGGACCCCACAAATTTCACAACTCACAGGTGTCTGGACATCTTTGATGGACATGGTATTCTGCTGCATCTGCTTTGTCAAAGTGACCACCTGCGCAGTCAATGTAGTGATAGCATCTAGCTCATGAATCCCAGCTACTTTCCTACCATTCAGTGCTCTCTCATCGGTCCCCTGATGGTTATTTGTAGTCATGTCTTCTAGAAAATCATGTGCCTCATTGGCACTCTTTTTCATGAACGTTCCTCCTGCTGCATCATCAATAATGGTACGAGTTGTACCACACAGCCCATTGTAGAATATATGGACTAACATCCACTTCTCAATCTCATGATGAAGACACTTTCTCTGCAGATTTTTGAAACGCTCTCATGCATCGTAGAGTGACTCTCCATCCATCTTATAGTAATTATTAAGCTCTCCTATGAGCTTTGCTGCTTTGGATAGAGGGAAGAACTTGGCAAGGAACTTCTGGGCTAAGTCTTGCCATGTAGTGATGGAGTTCGCCTGTAATGAATTCAACCAGCATTTTGCTCTCTCCCTGAGTGAGAATGGGAAGAGCCTCAGATTAATTACATCATCAGTAACACCATTGTATTTAAACGTTGCGCACATCTCCAGGAAATTTGCAAGATGCAAGTGGGGATCTTCTGTCGGTAATCCCCCAAATTGGACTGAACCTTGGACAATGTGCAAGATCGCTGGTTTGATTTCAAAATTATTGGCTTCAACAGCTGGAAGCCTGATGCAAGTCTGCACCCCTGTAATAGTAGGCAACACATAGTCCCATAAGCTTCTTTCTGCAGGATGCGAGACTTGTCTCATCAAAGCCGGTAACTTATCATTCCCCTAATTGTTGTTTCGCTGATCTCCCATTGCTAAGGAATCAGCTGCTCTTCTCTCTTTTCTGTTCTGATGCACAATCTTTAAATCTCAGGGTTCATAGGGATAGGAGTGTCTGCTCCTCTCCTACTTCGCATAAACTAAGTTCCTGAGACTAATCAAAAACAACAAACAGATCACGGCAAACAGCACTAAAACAAAATAAATAAATAAATGAAAATAAAACCCAAATAAGAAATAAGAATAGATAAATCAATATTGAAAGTACGTCAGTCCCCGACAATGGCGCCAAAAACTTGTTGCGCTATTTCTACGTTCTTACGCAAGCGTACGTATCGCTTCAAGTAATATAGTCTGTAAAACCGAATATCGTCCACAGAGACTGGTTATCAAGTACCGATTATCTATTTTATGGTATCTATTTGGTTATTTTGTTTGACAATTATAACTACGAATTAAAATAAAGTGTAGAAATTAAATTAATGCTGAAAGTACTTTGAGATTTAAAACAGTTATGATGGAGATATGGCTTCCAATATCCTCAACTATCCACTCTTTCACGCGTTAATACAATGCAAATGATTCTTCTTCATATTAAGATAGCAGGTTAACTAATCTGTCATTATATTCCGGTTAGGACATACAAGAGCTCAATCATGTGCAGACACCTACTATATTTCTATGATAGATTTTACCACACAGGAGGATTAAGAACAATAACCCTAAACACTACACAATTATCGGGGTACTTTCGTCCACGATTTTAACCTATGTCTATTCAACTACAGCATATTCAAATCTCACCTTTTAGAATTTTGATTCGAAATCATATATGTGATGACAATTAGTGATCAATTAATTATCAAGCAATCAAAATAATTATTGAATAGATCTTAATATGCCTGAAGAAGAAATCAATAACTAATGCATTAACTATATGAAAGAGTTTCAAGCGATTCGACGAAAAACCCTAATAAAGTAATTAGCTCCTAAATATTGTCATGCTAAGAACTAAATTAAAATCCAACATAAACTTAATTAAAGTTAAGAAAAGAGAAAGAACTTGAACAAAAGTCTCCAATTGTGTAGCTTGTAGCCCCCGTTCTCCTCTCCAAAGTATGTTGTACAGTATGACAGGGCTTAGGGTATTTATATCTGAGAAAAACCTTGCTCCGGACCCTTTTATCCCTGATCAAATTCGACTCAAATCTGGAAATTATGTGTGTCGGAGCCTGTTGACACCCAATTTTGACCCATCTTTTAGTCATTTCTTGCAATTTTAAGCATTTTAGGACACCGCATTTTATCACCATTTTTGACATTTTTGTATATTTTTACCTAACATTTTATGTTGTTTTATTGACATCATGTTTTTACTTTAATTAGGTATTAAACATTTTTAAATATTATGTTATTATTTTTGCGCGATCATTTTGTTTTACTAATTTTGCATATCTTTAAATAATTAAATGACATCCCGTTTTTACTTTTAACCAGACATTAAATATTTGCTAAATATTGTATTTTATTATTATTGCATCGACATTGACTTTTTAATAATTTTGTATCTTTAAATAATTTTTCTTTTAAATAATTAATCTATTTCGCATTTTTGTCAAACCAGTCCAGTTCAAGGCACAATTTGAATCATTCCAATCCGCCAGAAACCGAAGTCCAAACTGAGGCCCAATACACCTTTCATCTTTTCCCTCCAATACCCAATACCCAATACCCAAAACCCAATACCCAAAACCCTAAACCTAAATCCCACACTATAAATAAAACCTTACCCCCTCATTTCAAAACCTACCCTATTATACCCTACACTACCCTATTTCTACCTACCCAGCCGTCCAACACGCCTCAGAGCTCACACACCCATTTTAAAAACCCTTCCCCATCCGTCTACCCTCTCGCTTTAAAACAAACCCTCAGTACCCCACTACCCTAAAAGCTCAGCAGCCGCCCACCTCTACTCCCCTTTCTCTCCCGTCGACCGCCACCACATTTCGAACCTACACCGTCGAACACCCATCTCCCGTCGACCACCACCACGCGAACCACCACTACACACCCACTGTTCGCCAGCGAACCCGTCGACCACCACCACAGTGCGAACCTACACTGTCGAACACCCATCTCCAGCAAACCCCCCACAACCCGTCGACCACCACCACAGTTCGAACCTACACTGTTGAACACCCACCTCCAGCAAACCTCACCACTGTTCCCGTCGATCGTACCACTGTTATGGCGGCGTCGCTCCGGCGACCGCGAGTGGAAGTGGCGTCATTCTTGCTCTCTCTGTTGGTAATGTTGAACCTTGTCGGATTTAAACTCCGGCGACGCTACAGTTTGTTTCTTCATTTTCTGTTGCTATTATGTTGTGGTGTTGTTGGACTGATTTTGTTTAACTGTTTTTCTGATTTTCTGATTTTATTGCATCTGGCCGGAATAAAAAATCCGGCGACCTTGGTTTCGCATCATTTTGGGTTCGCTGGCTTACTGTTGTTTGTTGGATTGATTTCGTACTATTATCTGTTGTTGGCGGACTGGTTTGATTTCTTGTTTGGGTAATACGCCGGAGGTTTACTCCGGCGAAGCTTTGTTGTTTTCCGGGCTGATGCTGGACCATTTCGTTGCTAGATTGTTGTTTATTCCAGTGTTTCGCCGCCCTTTGTCGTCCACTGACTTTCTAAGAATTGCTTACTATCCGCTGGATTTTGGGTTGGTTTTTGACAACTTGGCTACTGATTCTGCTATGTTGCCTACTGATTTGTTGGCCATTTGACTACTGATTTTTAGGCCATGTTTGCTACTGATCCTGGACTGATTTCTGGGCCATATCGTTGCTATTCACTGATTTTGGCTGGTTTCGGGACCGATTTGGAATAACTTGGCCCTTTGATTCATTTTAAACTGATTAAGGACAAATGCTACTGTTTTTCATGATGTTTCGGACAGATTTTGACGATTTTGCCCCTCTTATTTTATTAAACTAATTTTGAACATGTTGCTACACTTGTTGGTATTTTACTGATTTTTGAACAAGATGCTACACTTGTCTGGCCAATGAAAAAGTTATCCGTCGATTTTGGAGGCCTCCACAATTGCAAAGACGGAAAATAAAATAAATGAAGCTTTCTGGGCAAGGATGATTTCTTCCACTTACACCGGATAACCAACATGCGCTGGCAGAGCGAATTCTCGCAGCCGCACTTGTTTAGGCTGTCCCACTTTATATTTTTTATATCTGAGCCCTCCGTGTTTAAAACTATTACTGTTTTGGCGCGGATATGAAGGTTTTATTTATTTTATTGCTTTTAACAATATTGGCCGATGAATGAATCTCCGTCTGATTTCCAAGGCCTTCCCTGTACAAAAGACGGATTTATTTTTTGGCTTTGTTTATTAATTATTGATATCACTTTAAAATTATTTATTTTATCACTAACACTTTTACTAAGTGTTTATGTAGGTACCCGGAGATCATTTTGTGCAGAAGGTCTAAAAAGGGCTAAAGATGTCCCGGAGTTTTATCTTATGTCGCATTTAAATTTTAGTTTTTACTATTTTGTATTGCATTTTATTTTAATTGTAAATTATATAAAAATGCTTAGAATAGGTAGAATAAAAGTCAATATATAATTAACCTATGTTTGAACGGATAACCGCAAGTTAGCGGATCTTAAAGGATGCCTAACCCCTTCCCTTTAGGATAATAAAGAACCCTGATCCAGAATCTCACATTAATTTCGCAGACCATTAAATGGAGATCATTTATAGCATTTTTATGCTATTTAATAAGTGTCCTAATTCACTATAATAATTAGGTGGCGACTCCTTTAAATACATTTAGGAATATACCATACGTAGTACTCCCGTTTCGACTCCGGTTAAAATGGGGTGTTACAGATGGCGACTCCACTGGGGATAATCAGGTTCTTGACCATAACAATCCTAGGTTTATTATTGCTTGACTTTATTTTTATTTGCTTTAAATGCCTTAAAATTGCTTGCTTTAATTTTGTATATTTAACTGTTTCAAATTGCTACTTGCTTTTAATGCTTTCCTTAAACTGGCATTCCGCTCATACTTCCTCCACTCTGGAAAATTCACATTGTCACACACTACACACGTTGGTGTGCTTCGCGCACCCGCGAATTTCTTTCAAAAATACCCAAAATTTAGGAGAGTTGGCACTTGCGCGGAGTTAGATCGGTTCGTCTGATCAGCCGCGTAGCCTTCTCACTCGAGTTGTCCGCTCGGGAACCTTGCGTCTAGTAAGCCAAATCTTAGAAAACTTAAGATAGAGCTATACCACTTTTTATTAAGTCATGCATGCATAAACCTTAGGTGGGTTAATACTTGGTATTAACGTCACAATTAGAAATCCATCAAACTTGTCGACGGGTTTCACAACCCAACGACCCATTAGCATACTATGTGTAGCGTGATGATGATAGACGGATCCAAGCCTGGTCATGACACACTGAAATTGGAAAAAGTGCACCGTCATTTGGTCGTCATTTCCAACAAAACATTGTAGTTTAACGACTTGGACCTATTTATCATAATCTCGCATATTTGGCGTTTAGGCCGACCTCTGGCATAAGAGAGGTCCCATGCATATTAGGCGCGCGCTTGATTTGCATGCTTTTGTTTACTATTGTTGTCGCTAGCAATTCTGTACATATTATTTAATGCAATAATCACCCTTTTTACCCCTGTACATATCATGCTTATAATTCCGTCCACGAGCACTTGCATTTTGCACTTTTGTTGTCACATTGCAATCAGGACTTCTACTGCGTGAATCGCTCTTGAACAGCGTGATTGGGACTTTGTGAAACATCAACCACCAGTCCGGTCGAACCAATCAGGGGAGTCTTTGACTATATCGTCACGCCCTTACATTTTACTATTTTTGTGGCTTGCCTACTCTCACTCATTTGTCATATTTTTTGCAGAAAGGTCGTCCTCGCAAATAGTCGAGGGCGGACAACAACAACAACAACAACAAAAAAAAAACCATCCCAACAATGAGTTGAGTTATGTTGACGGAAAGATGTCAGCTTATACCAGATTCAACAAAGCATCGTTCTACAATCTTATATTTTGTATTTTTATACATATTTGCAAGTCTAATTGATATGTCTAGTATTGATTACATAATTTTTATCATGCATTTTACAACATATCTCTCGAACTACGCGTGTCTGATTCTCACCATACGGTGTGATACGTAGGCAACCCATCTAGGGTTCGACACCACCACATAAAAAATAAAAAAATAAAAAAATAAAAAAAGGGACATATTTGGTTCACCCATTTCTTTGCACGGACATTCATTATTGCATTTCAATCATTCTATCACATTCATGCATTTCATTCATTCATTTTTTCATTACATTCTTTTACTTTGCATTAGTCTTATAGTAAACAATCATTTGTTTTGCACATATTTTACTTTTGCATTTCTTTCTTGAATAAATTCTTTTAAATCATACGTTTTATAACATATCTGAACGAACTACGCACACCTGATTCTCGTCAAAGATGAGATACGTATGCAGCCCTACTCGGGTTCGGTACCATTTATTCAAAAAATACAAAAAAAAATATTTTATTCAAAAAACATCAAAAAAAAAACTCTTTTAAGTGTCATTGTTTGATTTGATTGATACCAACACAGTTAGGGGTGTGCATAGAAATACCGAGTAATAATCATCATGGGTTGACTTCGTGATAAACCGTAGATTCTTTTGGTATCTTTCACGCACACCTGTAATGACATTGTTGCATGCTTTTAAGATAAGAACGAAGTCAACATCATCGTTTCATGTGCATTGTGTGGTGAGTTTTAGAATAAGTTCAATTGCATTGCATTGTGATCTAGAACTTGGCCCGTGTGTTTGTTGAGGCGAAATCCTGAGTAACACTTGGTGTGGGAAATGATCGTAGGCTTTCTTTGACCCGTTTGAGCCTTTTTCAGCCTACCAAATAACATTATCCGTAGTGCACCCCTTTTGAGCCTAAAGCCTATTCTTTTGACAACCGCATATTACACTTATACCCTTTATGAGTGCGTACGCACTATCCCTCTCTTGGTCCGACCTGCTTGAGCGCTTTGGAAATCTGCAAGTGGCTAACGAAATTCTGCGTCGAAGTTTGCAAAGACAAAAGTTGTCAAAGTCCCAAAAGGGAAAAGAAAACACAAATGACGACTTCGCAAAAGAAGAAATCAAAAGCCCCGGCATTATAAATGTGATGAGAGAATAACTTTGGAAAAGCGGGCTCCAAACGAAAGATTCAAAAAGAAGTCAGTACAGAAAAACTGGGACAAAAAGAAAGCAGATCAGCATTAAAGCGCACAAATATCAAGCACGGACATAGTCCAACGCTCGGGGAAGGATTAGTCACTTTTTACCCAAATGATATCCATCCCTTCCCCCAAACCTACATTACAAGCCCGTGACAAGCCCTACATGATCTTATACTGAGGGTTCTCACATTAGTGGATACTTACATGACGGCCAAGCCTATGGTATCACAATTGCATGCATTGAACATCCTTTTGAGTGTGAGCGTACTTCTCTAAACGTCCCAAAATTCAAAATACTGGAATATATGTGAGAAATGAGACTTTCTTTCAATGAGGGCACTTGAAACGTGAGATTACGTGTAGTTCGAAACCTTGGTTGCAAGCAAGTGTGTCGATACTTCGGTGTCTGAGGTACCATTTGAAACTATAGAAATTACCCAGAAGTTAGTCTTGGTTAGACTGGAAGTGAATAACGGAATTTCTAAGCACAATACTAATTGTTGGTATCAACTGAAGTCATAACGTGATGTTGTCTTTCCACTTTTCAAAAAAAAAACACATATAAAACAATCATTTTTGCATCATGAACTACGTCTTGACCTGATTCCCTCAGCGGGATACGTAGGCGGTCACATTGACTTCGGTCCACATTGTTTGAAAAACCCATAAAAATCATTTTTGCATCATGAACTACGTCTTGACCTGATTCCCTCGGCGGGATACATAGGCAACCACATTGGCTTCGGTCCACATTGTTTGAAAATACATAAAAATCATTATTCTTTGTATCATGAACTACGTCTTGACCTGATTCCCTCGGCGGGATACGTAGGCGGTCACATTGGCTTCGGTCCACATTGTTTGAAAAACCCATAAAAATCCTTATTTTTTTTGCTCACGAACTACGTCTTGACCTGATTCCCTCATAAGGATAAGTAGGCGGCCTAAATCGGCTTCGGTCACACCATTAGAAATCTTCTCATTGGCTCGTGTGCGACAGGATTTCCGCCAGAGTTAAGTCTTGCCCATGCGCCCCGCATAACGAAAACTGGGACAATTTTGGGAAGTGCATCATGAAGAGATCATAATAAGGATTCCCAAAGCAATCAGCAATCGCAACATTCAGCAAGCATTCGCAGCATTCAGCAAGCAGACAACATTCAACACGTCCGTGCAAGGACGAAATCTCAGCATTTGCAGCATCACATCAATACAACCGCCGTCACATTTTACAGGATCTTCATATCAGCAAAGGCGGGAGCACAACAATAAGCCCATGCGGGTTACAAACGCACAACGTCTATGCAATGACGTTATCTCAACCCAGGCGAGTCACAAAGCAGGTACGTCCATAAAATGACACCATTTCATTGTAAGCCTATGCAACGGCTTCATTCATGTTTCGTCTATACAACGACGAACATTTGCATCTAAATCATCTGAGCAGCAACGCCCATACTGGCGTCATTTGCATTTCGTCCATACAAGACGACAACGCCCATACAAGGCGTCATCTGCATCTCGTCCATACAAGACGACAACGCGCATACAAGGCGTCATCTGCATATCGGCCATACAAGACGATAACGCCCATACTGGCGTCATTTGCATTTCGTCCATACTGAGCGACAACGCCCATAAGGCGTCATCTCGCATTTCGTCATACAAGCGACAACGCCCGCAAGGCGTCATTTGCATCTCGCCCATACTGAGCGACAACGCCCATACAAGGCGTCATTTGCATATCGTCCATACAAGACGACAACGCCCATACAAGGCGTCATCTGCATCTCGTCCATACAAGACGACAACGTCCATACAAGGCGTCATTTGCATTTCGTCCATACAAGACCACAACGCCCATACAAGGCGTCATCTGCATCTCGTCCATACAAGACGACAACGCCCATACAAGGCGTCATTTACATCTCGTCCATACAAGACGACAACGCCCATACAAGGCGTCATTTGCATCTCGTCCATACAAGACGACAACGCCTATACAAGGCGTCATCTGTATTTCGTCCATACAAGACGACAACGCCCATACAAGGCGTCATTTGCATTTCGTCTATACAAGACGACAACGCCCATACAAGGCGTCATTTGCATCTCGTCCATACAAGACGACAACGCCCATACAAGGCGTCATTTGCATCTCGTCCATACAAGACGACAACGCACATACAAGGCGTTATTTGCATCTCGTCCATACAAGACGACAACGCCCATACAAGGCGTCATGTGCATTTCGTCCATACAAGACGACAACGCCCATACAAGGCGTCATCTGCATCTCGTCCATACAAGACGACAACGCTCATACAAGGCGTCATTTGCATCTCGTCCATACAAGACGACAACGCCCATACAAGGCGTCATCTGCATTTCGTCCATACAAGACGACAACGCCCATACAAGGCGTCATCTGCATTTCGTCCATACTGAGCGACAACGCCCATACAAGGCGTCATTTGCATCTCGTCCATACAAGCGACAACGCCCATCTGGCGTCATCTGCATTTCGTCCATACAAGACGACAACGCCCATACAAGGCGTCATTTGCATTTCGTCCATACAAGACGACAACGCCCATACAAGGCGTCATTTGCATCTCGTCCATACAAGACGACCACGCCCATACAAGGCGTCATCTGCATTTCGTCCATACAAGACGACAACGCCCATACAAGGCGTCATCTGTATTTCGTTCATACAAGACGACAACGCCCATACAAGGCGTCGTTTGCATTTCGTCCATACAAGACGACAACGCCCACACAAGGCGTCATCTGCATCTCACCTATATAAGACGGCGTATCATCACATCACTTCATCAACATCTACAAACACCTTGTCTTTTCCAGCACCACATCACCTGCAGCCCAGTGTCAATCATACTTCGACACTGGGACAAATTTTGAATTTACGTCTGCCTGCTTTTATTTTCTAGCATTGCAGCAACCCAGTGTTCTCATAATTACACTGGGATAAATTTTAAATCTGCATCAGCTTTGTCTTTTATCTTGGCATCACAACGACCCAGTGTCGGCTTTTGCCCATTCTTTGCTTGATCTTTGTTTTAATTCTGACGATGGGAACAAAATTGGCTACAAGTCAACGTCTTTGTCCGAACACTCTTTCATCGTCTTCGGTCAAAGAGCGACAATTGTTGACACCCAATTTTGACCCATCTTTTAGTCATTTCTTGCAATTTTAAGTATTTTAGGACACCGCATTTTATCACCATTTTTGACATTTTTGTATATTTTTTACTTAACATTCTATGTTGTTTTATTGACATCATATTTTTACTTTAATTAGGTATTAAACATTTTTAAATATTATGTTATTATTTTTGCGCGATCATTTTGTTTTACTAATTTTGCATATCTTTAAATAATTAAATGACATCCCGTTTTTACTTTTAACCAGACATTAAATATTTGCTAAATATTGTATTTTATTATTATTGCATCGGCATTGACTTTTTAATAATTTTGTATCTTTAAATAATTTTTCTTTTAAATAATTAATCTATTTCGCATTTTTGTCAAACCAGTCCAGTCCAAGGCACAATCTGAATCAGTCCAATCCGCCAGAAACCGAAGCCCAAACTGAGGCCCAATACACCTTTCATCTTTTTCCTACAATACCCAATACCCAAAACCCTAAACCTAAATCCCACACTATAAATAAAACCTTACCCCCCCCCCCCCATTTCAAAACCTACCCTATTATACCCTACACTACCCTATTTCTACCTACCCAGCCGTCCAACACGCCTCAGAGCTCACACACCCATTTTAAAAACCCTTCCCCATCCGTCTACCCTCTAGCTTTAAAACAAACCCTCAGTACCCCACTACCCTAAAAGCTCAGCAGCCGCCCACCTCCACTCTCCTTTCTCTCCCGTCGACCGCCACCACAGTTCGAACCTACACCGTCGAAAACCCATCTCCCGTCGACCACCACCACGCGAACCACCACTACACACCCACTGTTCGCCAGCGAACCCGTCGACCACCACCACAGTTCGAACCTACACTGTCGAACACCCATCTCCAGCAAACCCCCCACAACCCGTCGACCACCGCGCGATTCGAACTACATTGAACACCCACCTCCAGCAAACCTCACCACTGTTCCCGTCGATCGTACCACTGTTATGGCGGCGTCGCTCCGGCGACTTCGCCGTGGAAGTGACGCCGCTGCTGCCCTCTCTCTGTTGGTAATGTTGAACCTTGTCGGATTTAAACTCCGGCGACGCTACAGTTTGTTTCTTCATTTTCTGTTGCTATTATGTTGTGGTGTTGTTGGACTGATTTCGTTTAACTGTTTTTTTCTGATTTTCAGATTTTATTGCATCTGGCCGGAATAAAAAATCTGGCGATCTTGGTTTCGCATCATTTTGGGTTCACTGGCTTACTGTTGTTTGTTGGATTGATTTACATCGTTATCTGTTGTTGGCGGTGGTTTGATTTCTTGTTGTTTGGGTATCTGTAGGAGGTTTACTCCGGCGAAGCTTTGTTGTTTTCCGGGCTGATGCTGGACCATTTCGTTGCTAGATTGTTGTTTATTCCAGTGTTTCGCCGCCCTTTGTCGTCCACTGACTTTCTAAGAATTGCTTACTATCCGCTGGAGTTTGGGCTGGTTTTTGACAACTCGCTCACGATTACGCTATGTTTGCCTCTTGATTTGTTGGCCATTTGACTACTGATTTTTAGGCCATGTTTGCTACTGATCCTGGACTGATTTCTGGGCCATATCGTTGCTATTCACTTATTTTGGCTGGTTTCGGGACCGATTTGGAACAATTTGGCCCTTTGATTCATTTTAAACTGATTAAGGACAAATGCTACTGTTTTTCATGATGTTTCGGGCAGATTTTGACGATTTTGTCCCTCTTATTTTATTAAACTAATTTTGAACATGTTGCTACACTTGTTGGTATTTTACTGATTTTTGAACAAGATGCTACACTTGTCTGGCCAATGAAAAAGTTATCCGTCGATTTTTGAGGTCTCCACAATTGCAAAGACGGAAAATAAAATAAATGAAGCTTTCTGGGCAAGGATGATTTCTTCCACTTACACCGGATAACCAACATGCACTGGCAGAGCGAATTCTCGCAGCCGCACTTGTTTAGGCTGTCCCACTTTATATTTTTTATATCTGATCCCTCCGTGTTTAAAACTATTACTGTTTTGGCGCGGATATGAAGGTTTTATTTATTTTATTGCTTTTAACAATATTGGTCGATGAATGAATCTCCGTCTGATTTCCAAGGCCTTCCCTGTACAAAAGACGAATTTATTTTTTGGCTTTGTTTATTAATTATTGATATCACTTTAAAATTATTTATTTTATCACTAACACTTTTACTAAGTATTTATGCAGGTACCCGGAGATCATTTTGTGCAGAAGGTCTAAAAAGGGCTAAAGATGTCCCGGAGTTTTATCTTATGTCGCATTTAAATTTTAGTTTTTACTATTTTGTATTGCATTTTATTTTAATTGTAAATTATATAAAAATGCTTAGAATAGGTAGAATAAAAGTCAATATATAATTAACCTAGGTTTGAACGGATAACCGCAAGTTAGCGGATCTTAAAGGATGCCTAACCCCTTCCCTTTAGGATAATAAAGAACCCTGATCCAGAATCTCACATTAATTTCGCAGACCATTAAATGGAGATCATTTATAGCATTTTTATGCTATTTAATAAGTGTCCTAATTCACTATAATAATTAGGTGGCGACTCCTTTAAATACATTTAGGAATATACCATACGTAGTACTCCCGTTTCGACTCCGGTTAAAATGGGGTGTTACAGAGCCGCGGCCCTTAATCGGCAAAAATCACTCGAGCATTCTGCTTCTACGGCGCCGCGACCCTAAATCGGCAAAAATCACTGGAGCATTCTGCTTCTGCGGCGCCGCGACCCTTCGTACATGCGCCGCGGCTCTTGACACGGTGAATATTTTTATTGCTCTCTGGAATTTTCATGTCGCAGCCCTAATTCCTTCCACCGCGGCTCATCAGCGCCGCGACCCTTCCTTGCCTTGCGCCGCGGCCCTTGACCTGTTTTCGTCCGGATTTCACCTGATTTCTTCTATTCTTCTTGGGACATTTTAGGCTTCATTTCTTGGGTTGTGCTTGTGCGAATTTCATCTTCATTGAGCTCATTTCATCCTCAATTCTGTATTTCCTCCTTTGAAACCGCTGTGACTCAAAAGAAAGAAAAACAAACCTAATACTATACTAAACACAAATAAAAAGTGTAAAATACTAACTAAAAATAACTCAAAAGAGTGTACCAAAATACACTCAACATATATCAAGATGTACAAAAGCTGCTCAAAAACAGTAACCCGAGGTGGAATAGCAAAGCAAAGTTTCAAGTGCATCACTTGTCTCGAGTAGCAGCAGATTCAAACCTACTCAGGTGTAGCATATGTTTGCCTTAAAGTGCAACAACACTTAGGTTCAAACTGTCCCAACAATGCAAGCTCATTTTAACCATAAAGATGCCTCAAACAGTAAGAATTTAGTCTCACTCAGTACAGGTACATGATCATTATGGATTGGGATTTGGTACCCCCAAAGTTATGTAAAGCAAGAAAGGGTGAAGAATGGGTATCGGACACTATATATCTCTTAGCAAACCAACAACATAAAAGAATACTAAATAGTATCATTTGAAGTAACTAAAGACATCAAACAACTTCATGCTTTAAGAGACAGTAATATTAAGAACTGATTTTAATCATCCTAGGCCTCGGATTTGAAAGACAAGAAAGCAAAAGGGCTACCACCATCCATATTCCGATGCCGCAACAAGATCAAAAAAAATTCTAAAACCATAGACATTGCGGGCTATCGTAGGAGGCTAAGCCGAACCCAAAGCTTATCTTAGCTTTCAGCCGGCATAACGATATAATATAAAAATTCAGACAAGGACGACTATGAAAGAAAAGCATTCCATTATGCAACATATTAGATACTCTTGATCAATGAATCACTCAGGAGAACAGTTTTAGAACTGAAATTCAGAGACAAATCTAAAAAATGCATTTGTAAAACCATGTCTAGGCAGTGAGTATTTTTGGAACTTAGACACCTAAATGAACTGAAGACGTTACTACCCTCTAGAAAGTTAGATATAAGAGGGTACAGAACCTCCAAAGAACTCAGAATCTTGAGCTCGACAACAATGACAGGCACAATATTGAGAAACAGTTGGGGATGAATCGAGACCAAATAATTAGTGTAGAATGAAGAGGATACTGTGAAGAATCTATTGGTACCACTTTCAAGCTCGCCTTTGCCGGAATACGTCGTAAACTCATATCGCGATTTGGTCAAACTCGATCTGAAAGTTGACCCAAAATAACTTGAATCGAAGTAAGAGGGTAGGTGCAAAGTATAGATCTAAGGTAGATGAACACAAATACACCACTCTCAACCTTCGAGTCGACCGGAGTTGGCCGGAAAAGGCAAAACTCCGATGAAGTTACTGTAGCGGCGCGAAATGGGTTCAAACTGTTGCATGATTTCCTTGTTTTGTATGGGTTCAATTTTAGGTATATTATTAAGAATAGAGGGTTTTACACTAAAATGGATCGGGTCGGGTGTGAATTATTTTAAAAAAATTAAGTTTGTATTTAAAAAACGGTCACAAAAACATGTGACGGTTGAAATCATCGTCACAACGCTGCGACGGTTAAAAAAACCATCACATATCTGTTACGAAGGCCCATTGACCATAAAGTCAATGCTAAAACCATCATAATGTGTGACGGTTTTTAAAACCGTCACACCCAAACTTTCGAGGTAGGTCGTTTTTTTGTAGTGTTTTTTTTAGCCTTTAGCCTATTTTCTTTGATAGCCGCATCTTTAGTCGTTTCCTTTATTGGTTTTCCCTGTAATATTTAATCCCAAACTCCAAAAGTACTTAGAAATTACCGCTTGAAAGTAAGTGGGAAGTAGATGTAAAGGGAAGTTAAGGTGGGAACTCGAAAAAAAATAATGTTGTGGGTGCACTTGTTGAATATTTTAATGTATGTTGTTAGTAGGAAGCGGAATTTTTTTTTTGGTCTACTTGAAAAAGAAGACCAAAAGAAATTCTCCTTACTAGTGACGTACGAAAAACAAAGAGAGTGCTTAATGATAAAGGGAGACATAAGGTGGAGTGAAAAAAATGGTTGAAAATTTTGACGAAACAATGGAAAGTGCATAAGGATGATAAAGTGTGTGTCTTATAGTGCTTAGGGAGGTTAGTCATTATTTACCCAAATAATTCCTACTCTTCCCTTAGCCGACATTACAACCATTAAAAAATTTATTTGATCATACGCTTAATATGTTTTTGTTAATAGAGTATGATATTGAGGGCAAGCTTATGATACGTCGTATGCACATGTGAATTTTTGAGAGTGATCGAAATTCTTTCGGTTCACTGCCTTGTTGTGTGATTTGATTTTTTTTTTTTGAAACTCTATTTGAAGTGAGGGCACATAATTAATAAGAGTTTGGTGACATGTCTGATTCCTTTGCTAGGCGGCAGGACTGTTTTGCCTATATTCATATGAGCGAGTCAGTATTAGATATTAGGATGTTTTGATGAAGTTGTTTGCATGTACGCAAATGATGTTGTGTTTGAGATCTTTGCTCGCAAATATTAAAATTGTCTTGGTGACCTTATTCTGATGCAGACTTGTTCAATTTGGTAACATTTACCTTGTTTAGAGGACTAATCGCACTAAATACACCTAATTTATGTTAAATTTTGTATTATGAACTAATATGTGTGTTCTTGTCGCATTTAAGTACTTAACGTGAAAAATAAGACGATCTAGAGCTAAAATGAGATGAAGAGCATTTATCTGAGTGTGAGTAGTCCATGAACCTCGCCAAGCAAAGGTCGGAGCGATCCACAAGCTCGCCATACACCTCGCAAACCGAGCTATGAGGATCAAAAGAAGTTGTAGAAAAAAGTGGTAAGAGTGCAAAATGGACAACCAACCTTGCTGAGCGAAGTCTGGGGCAAGAAAATACCTCGCCATGTACCTCGCCCTGCAAGGATGGTGTTCCAAAATGCCAAGTTGAGGATATTTTTGTCTAAGTGTAAATTGCATACCATAGCTCGGTAAGCGAAGCCCAGGGTGAGGTCCTACCTCGCTCCAAAGCTCGCCCAGCGAGCTTCAGTGTTCAAATGGCAGTGAGTTTTAAAGTCCAACTCCGTTTTGGACTAGTTTTTTAGGGTTATTTTCCAACACTATAAAAAGACCCTTTGCACGATCTTTACACAGTTGTGGACCTAGGGGGAGCTAGGAGCCGCTGTGGAGGCCGGAGGAATTTGGTTTTACCTTTTCTTCTTCATACTACTAGTTTTTATATTTTCTTTGGATGATTTATAGTATTTCCTCCATGTCTATGTGGAGCTAAACTTCTCGTTCTAGGGTTATGGTTCTTTCATGAACGTTGTTATTCGAATATTGAATTAAATTAATTAGTTTACCATATTAGTTTATTTATTTAATCTCGAGCTTAATTATTTGATTACTTGATCACCAATCGAATACTATCTTTGATTCTTAGATTGAACTCGAGAGAGAAATATTAGGATAGCAATAAGGTTAATAGAGCAGGATCTCAATCCTGGGCATCGGGGATCGAATTTGCGTCTAGGATAGAAATATATCTAGTTCGCCCTGACTAAGTATACAAATTTATTAACCCCGACTAAGCAGGATACTGAATAAAATACGAATAAACCAAAGAATGTTCTTTATACAAAAATACAAATATGTCACATGCATGCGTTATTTAATTTAAGGACACAAATCCTCTCTCTTTTTTAAAATAGTAAAAGACACATATAAACAAAAGAAGTACTGCACATTTTCAATGATCACCAACTTCGCAAGCTACACATCATTTTCGGACTAAACAAGGAAGTACTGCACATTTTCTACTTCAAATGCTAGTAATGTCGTCGAAATTTAATTTTTATATATTTTTAATAAATTTATTAATATATATATATATATATATATATATATATATATATATATGATTTGGATAAAAAATTATACTGTTTTTTGTTTTTGGATAGTAGCATGGATAATTTGTTTTTGGATTTCAAAACGACATTTGAAAAGATGTAGGGCATATTTATAGCCAAGGGTGATTCACATAGTAAGCTATGGGTTCGGTCGAAGATTTATGAAAAATTTAATAATATTAAATATAGATTCAATTATGAGTATTTGAGGTCGTAATTTTAGTATTATTAACTATAAAGGTTAAATTCGGAATTCGCCTTGATTGTAAAACACAACTAGGAAATGGCCTTTTTCTTCTTTCCTTTTGAGAGGATGGTCGTAAAATAGCATAGGAAAAGGAAGAAATAAAAAATGGTCTTTGTGAAATTTGAACTAACATTCAAACACCAATGGTAAAATTATAACCATAAGATCTATAATTACAATCCCACTGCCTTGGATGGACTTCCAAACTTGTTCTTTAGTAGGGCCTATCATATTTGACAAATATTTCTGTTAGAATTTGAATTTGAAAGATAAATACTACGTACCCGTCTGCCCAACTCATGAAACTAGCTTAAAGGAGTAAAACCTAACTCAAAGATTTGGTAATCAATATAAAATTAAAATCAAGTAAAAAATGTGATATGAATAAAGTGCAATTTACTTGCACATTATGCAACTAATTGTATTATGTTTATAGGGTGAAAACTAAGGCTATCCAACGGTGCGGGGTATACCGATCCCGACCCGAGTCCGCCCAGACCCATCACAGGCCCGACCCCGCTTCCACTGCACGGTATCGATATCAGGTATTCGTATCGATAACAGATGCGGGCCGAAAAAACGACCACACGGACTCACCCCACCCCAACA
Organism: Przewalskia tangutica; assembly: GCA_029844215.1. Taxonomy (NCBI): domain Eukaryota; kingdom Viridiplantae; phylum Streptophyta; class Magnoliopsida; order Solanales; family Solanaceae; genus Przewalskia; species Przewalskia tangutica. Next base: position 11,794,344 of record CM056732.1, on the reverse strand, counting down.
CCGACCCCGACCCTTCCCCACCCCATCCGACCCCTACTAGCCGTTGTGCAACGGCCAAATACCCTCCCTCCCAACCCCCATACCCCCTAATATTTATTTTTAACCCTTAAGTTATTATATTTACACTTTAACATTCTATAAATACTTCATTTTCTCTTCATTCTTTCTCACAAATCTTCCTACAATTATAATCTATCTCTCATTCTCTTTACATTGTCTTCTAAATATTCAATTTAATTTATTCATTTGGAAATTAGGAGTGAAGTTGACAACTAGCTTGAAGATCATCCGTTGAGAAAAGTTTCAACATCTCTCGATTACACGTCGGCATTACGTCGGCGTTTGGTACATTCGTTCTGTTTATTAAATTATTATTGTTTCTTTATTTTAATTAGCCCACTTAATTTCATTATCTTTAACTATTTAAGTATTTATTAGCATAAATTAAAATGAAAATGAATAAGAGGTATGTTGGGTATGTCTAATTTTAGTATGGGTGACAAGGGCAAGGGTCCTTCTAGTCATCCTATTCCTCCTAGATAGGATGATTTTATTGATACTGAACATTTTCTTGAAGTACCATTAGATTTAGATTTAGACGATGAGCTATTTTCTGGAAATCAACAAGAGTTTAATTTAGAAGAACATCTAGATGACACACCAACTAATCTAGATGACACGCCAACTAATGCACCTCGAACTGGAATGCCTCCTATTCCCCCTAGTATGAGACGAGGCCCACCAGAACGAAAATTAACATCACATGTATGAGCTTTTTTTGATAGAGACGTACAAAATCAAGTTGCTATATGCAAAATTTGTAAAAAGTTTATAAATTTAAAATGAGAAAAGGTCAGAGAGGAACGGGAGGTTTAACTACGCATTTGAATATCAAACACAAAGCTAGGTGGGATGAATATAAGGCTCAAGTGACGGGTGAGTCAACAATGCCCTCTCAGTCGGGACAAGCTTCACATATTGTCCCGCACCAGGTACAGGTTCAAATTGACCCTATGACGGGGGCAATTGTAGGCCCTAAATACAATAAAATGAAAGATAGGGAAGAATTATCAAAATTAGTTGCAGTGGAGGGTTTGCCTTTTTCATTTCCTGATTCTCCTGGTTTTATTCATTATATAAGATCAATGTACAATCCTGCTTATAACGATTTTCCTAGATCAACTGTTAGGAGAGATGTTTTTAAATTTGCACACGAATATCAACAATATTTACGTTATTATTTATATCATTACCCTGAAAAAGTATCTATCACATCTGATATAGGTCGTAGTACTAACGGTCATGGTTATTTAACTGTAATATGTCATTGGATAGACTATAATGGTCTATGCAAAAACGTATTTTAGCATATAGATATATAAATAGTAGGCACACTGGTATTTTTATTCAAGAAAATATTTCTTCTGTTTGCGATTATTATGGCATAACTGATAAAGTCGTGACTATTACATTAGATAACGCTTCTTCTAATATTTATGTTGTTAGATTATTAAAAAATGTCTTAACTCCATCTTTTTCAGATCATTTTCATATAAAATGTGTATGTCATATTTATAACTTAGTTGTAAATGATGATATATCACTTTTTGAAGAAATTCTTGGAAAAATTCAATTTGCTATAAACTATATTTTTAAAAATAATAGAATACAACAACTAAAAGAATATAAAAAACTTGTCACGATTGTGGTCTACCTTACAGAAAAGTTTCCGAAGAAGTATGCACTAGATGAAATTTTTTATACAACCAACTATGTGTTACTTATGAGTATAGACAACCTATAACCCAATTTTTTAACGTTCGTAATCGAAATCCTAATTATATGATTATAGATTCCGTTTGGGATACAATTTTAGAACTTAATACATTTTTAGAGAAATTTTATCTAGCTACTAAAGAATTTTCTGGTATTTATTATCCTACTATTTCATTAATGTTATTTTATATAGCTCTAATATTTATATTACTTAGTGAATATATGATAAAACCAGCTTATAAGGCACCTATTAAAGAATATTTATAAAAATGAAAAAATATTTTATTTCTATTCCCCAAATATTTTTTATTAGTGTTGTATTAAATCCGTCTATTAAAATAGACGGTTGTAAAAATCTTATTGAAACTATTTACGATTGCATAGATACACTTCCACCTCCAACTCCTAAAAATCCAAATGACCCACCACATGTTGAAAAAAGTAGAGAAGAAGTGTTGTCTAGCATTCAAGATGAATGTAAAAAAGTATATACGCATTACCAACAAGAAAGTGCTAGCAATCAACCGGCTTCCATGCCATATTCTTCTTCTTCTTCTTCAACACAACCTCAAAAACGACATGTTGTTTCTGCGGCTAGTATTCAAAGCCTCAGACAGAGAATGTTTAGTGGTACCGTTTCTAACCAAGTTAGCGAGTTTGATGTTTTTGTTTTGCAGGGTGTTGTACCGTACGAAGCAATTGAAAATGAAGAGGGACGTGAAGACTTGCTAAACTACTGGAGGGAGAATGAGAAGAATTTTCAAACACGGGCAAAGATGGCCCGAGAGGTGTTGAACATTCAAGCGTCATCAACAGCGTCCAAAAGCGCATTTTCTGCTGGAAAAATTCAAATAGGGGAGCACAGACATTCATTGGCAGGAGACTCATTAGAGATTGCAGTTCTATTCAGAGACTGGATTCGTGCGGAGCGTAGGAGGTGCGGTCAATCGGAGATCAACGAAGAAGAAGACTACAACTACAATGAAATCTTATCTGACGGATGTGCAAGCGACGTCGTCCAATTTGACCAAGATATACCAATTCCAACCGAAGAACCACAAGAAATTATAAAGAAACTAGAAAATGTATTTCTTAAAATGTAATTCTTTTAATTGTAATTTTACTATGTTATTTATTTGCAACTTTCAATATCACGAAGTTGCAATTTGAAATTGTATTACCAAAAAAAAAATCATACTTCTAGTCGAATAATATAAGAGGCACAAAACAGCCTTGGGATGTTTTTATTAAACTATCTTGTTGTGTGTGTGTTATTTATTTATTTAATTTAAAGGCAAATAAAAAATGACCCCACCCGACCCCACCACGACCCCAACCCCGACCCCCTCTGGATCGGGACGGGGCGGCGGCAGACCCCGCCAGCCCCCGACCCCACCCTACCCCAGCCCCACCAAACCCCGACCCCGCCAACCCTAACCCAACCCCACCCCGTTGGACAACCCTAATGAAAACTGCTATTTGTCTGGTGCAATTGTTGCAACTTTATAATCATTCACTTAGCTTATAGTTTGAATAGTGCATTATCACCAATCGATAAAATATTGTAATGTTGTTCCTCAAGGAAAAAAAATCAGACGTGAAAGGTAAATGGTGTAGACATGAAATCAGTGACGGATCCAGACAATAAAATCTGGTGGTGCAAACATATGAAGTAATAATTTTTTCCGTAGCAAAAAAAAATAATTTGCGAGGCAATGGGGGTAGAGTACAAAACGACGTCGTTTTGTGGCTATTGACAACAAAACGACGTTGTTTTGTATTAAAAAATTAAAAAAACTGAAAATTTTGATGGTGCAACTGCACCACCATGCTTTGAGTAGATCCGTCCCTGCATGAAATATAACAAAATGGAAGTACTCTTGTCTAACACACAACAACAAAAAAATATAATTTGTATATTGTATCCAAAATTCTAATAATGATCCGCAATTATGTTGCTAGTTGAAATTCTTCTCTTTCTGGGTTGTGATAAAAAAAATTGAATTTTCCAAGGATTTGCTATAAAACAATGTATGATTACTCCTTCAACATGGAAAAGTAGCTGCATCTTTTTCTAGATGTAACAAAAAAAAAGTAAAAAAGGTATAAGGAAATAATGTCAAGAGACTCAAAATATCATCTTACTTGAGAGCTGAGATACTTTCAAATGATTAATAAACCGTTTCATCATAATCTTTTTCTTTAAATGTCAAATAGAGAAGCAAGTTCCTTACTTAAAAAAACGATTTTATAGTCCAAATTCAGAGTCCATGAAAGGGGTAATACCCAATAAGGAAAAGAAAAAGAAAAACAGAGCGACCTACCAAATAAGTCCTAATTTAATCGTCAACAAATTGTTTGTGCACCTAATCACCATTTAGAATCAAATCAAATCTACCACAGCCAACTTCCACAATCCACACTATCTCTTGTGAGTTACATAATAGATGTACGGAAATAATACACAACTATCACTAGTGCTTAGAAAGGATAAACAATTATAATACAATAGGCTTGAAACCTAACATCAGTTATTACAACAACAATAAGTGTTGATGATCTTGATCTTCTGTCGTTAATCCTCCTTGGAGTCTTGAGATCTTCGTTGGAACTGCAGCAAGCCCCTTGAGAACAACAACATGTTTAGAAATATGGAAATAGTGTAAGGAAAATGACTTGCTGAGTCGATTGATTTTTCAATCTATCCTTAAAATAATATTGCCCCGTGTAATCCTTTAACAGTGTGTTGACAATTTATCTCCCAAGATAAAACAGCAATCAAACAAGTGAGCAAAGGAGACTCAAGTGTTCGCTTAGGAAAGAGGGATCTTTGAGTGTGTGAAGATTGCAAGAGAGGAAGATATTTCAGAAAAATCTGAAATCATACAAGTATGTAGTGTATCTTGAATTGAGCCAAAGGCCTCAATTTATAGTGTGATCAAGATATCTTCTCAAATGGACAAGATATGGCCTTCAATGCCATGTAATGACCTTTAATTTGAGGTTACAATTCAGCCAAATAATGGCTGAATTCATGAGCCAAATAATGGAGGATTAATGCTCCAAAGTCAGCCCAAGAATCAGTTACAAAACGTCTCCCAACGGTCTCACCGGAGCTAGAGCGCCGCGGCCCATCGGGCGGGTGCCTCGGCGCTTCACGTCTAGTGACTTCCCAGTGAAAATTACCTTTACGGGCGCCGCGACCTTTGGGGGGAGGCGCCGCGGCGCTCCAGGCACCGCGGCCCAGACTGGGTCGCGCCGCGGCCCTTCACGGCTCTGCGGAGATTTCTGATTCATTTCATCTTTTACACATCGTACATTTCTTCCTTCATTTACCAACGTGAAACCATTGTTACTTGGCCAATAGCCGTCTATCACATTATGTCTCAAACGTTTCGTATACGTACCAATATCTCTTCCACTAAAGAAATTTACGATCATTGATACACAACGTGTGCATGTGTGTGGAAACGATATTTTCGACGTGCGGGCCCCCACTTGTTCTAGTCATAATTAATAGGATTAACTTTATTTCACGTTTAGTAAATTTCCAACAATCCCCTCTTGGAAGAGATTTTGGCGCACGCACATGGTGTCTTTCTATCAATCATCCAGCGGATCGATGTTGCATCTGGATAGGTAGACGTAGCTTTGAACCTTCCATAGTAGAATACCATCGGACTTACTTACTGCGCGGTGAACGTGATGTCTTGAACCGTCAGTGTTTAGTGTAAGCCAAGACAATGGTACCAACACAATATATTTCCTTACTCTATCCTTCTTTAAGGTTTGTCCGTCGTGGGTCATGGACACTCTTGAATTCTTAAGTGCGTTCATTTGAGGCGGCCTGTCCTCGCTCTTAAATAGGTGGTCTCCTACAAGGTATCCTGTAATACCCCACTACACAAGTGTTAGGAACCATTAAAAGTTTTCCCAAACCTAACCTCAACTGTTGAGAATCATCAAAGGTTTTGGAAGCTTAACATTTACCCACTCTGCAGATAGCACTTAATGTCTATCACGGGAACGACCTTCGATTCATGTTTCTATGTAGAAACATTATCCGAAGTGCTCTTGATTTTACCGAAGGGCTCCACTAAACTTTTACGACTTAGTTTTCCCATTGAACCTAATTCCTGGGATCTCCAGTCCGTTAGGTTGGGTATCCACCGTATCAGTTCGTATAGTTTGGGTTTTAAGCCCATTCTCCTAGACCGACAAAACTCTTGATATTTGGGTAATCCCTTAATTAAAGGGTCTGGTATATCCTTTGATTCAGTAATCAAGGATGTGTCACCCGATCAACTATCATACGGTCTTATGTCTGCGACATATATGTCCAGACGCCGTCATTCGTGTCCTTCAGTGTATAACTGATGAAGGCATGAGTTACTCCCGATAAGGTACATCCTCTAAGAGGTCGTGAAGTTACTCAACTTCTCATTATGCTTTATACAAAGCGATAAACTCTGATTCCATCACGAATCGATCGATGCAAGTTTGCTTAGAGAATTTTTCAAAAGACACACCATGCACATCCACTTATGGCATTGGTGTTCTTCACGTTTGATGTCCAGTTTGCATCACTATGTTCTCTCAGAACCGTTGGACATCCAGAATACCATAATCCATATATAAGCGAATAATTCAGATGTCGTCACATCTTATTTAAAGCCTTCTATCGATCGTTACCAGTGAACATTAGTTCAACCAATCTTTTTTATGAGCCGATACCAGGTCAGTTGTAGTGTGTAAAATACATTGAACTACATGTGACCTACGTCTATCGCTCCTGATATACACCATGATTTCAATCAATTCTATGAATCATATTCATTTGTGACTTCAACGAGACTGTCAAAACACCTCACAGATGAGTTTGGTTTAGACCAGTCCGTTAGATATCTTAGAAATCTCAATTTTGAAGATTTCATCTGCAATACCCATATTATTCATGCATTTCAACATAATTTCTAGGATCAAACTATAATTACTCTTTGTGATCAACATGTCGTCTACGTAAAGGCATATCATAAATGAGTTAGAATTACCTTTTCATGTAGACACATTTGTCACACTCTTTAATGGAGAAGCCCTTCGATAGTAGAGTACTATCAAGGTTTTCGTGACATTGTTTTGGGGCCTGTTTCAGCTTGCACAAAGATTTGACAAGTCGATAGACTTTCTTCTCTTCCCTGGAACCACATATCCCTCGGGTTGTTCCGTATCACTTTCTTCTTCCACTTTCGGACATTTGGTTTTCCCACTGTTGGCTTTCTAGCTTCAGAGTCAATATTTCTGTAGTCAGATTCATTGTTTCTGTTTTATCTGAAACTTCCAGGACCAAAATGTAAACATTTCAGGGACCATAATGGAAGTTCAGGAAGAAGTCCAACAGTTCATCAAATCAACATTCTTGTTTAGGAAGGCTGTCTCAACATCCATGTCATGCAAGGCTGCAGTGACCCTGGATGTTAAACTATTCACATAGGAGCACATGTCCAATTATCCGAGGTCTTATACTCGTCAATAGATCCATCCACTTTGTACTCAATTTGAGTATCCATTTTTTACAACCTAGAGGTTATTTTTTCCGAAGGAAGATTAACCATCACCCAAGTGTGGTTCTATCTGATGGAGTCTATTTCTCTCTTTTAGCTTGTTCCCAAATCATCGCTTTTGGAGATGACAATTCTCAATTTGTCCATGGTTCATTCGCAACCATATAAGCTAGAAGGCCTGGAACAAGTCTTTGTCCCCTCTTTTTTTTTCCTGTCTCGGTTCAATATCTAGAATGCATGAGTTATGTAGATCTGGAACATTAAGTTCCGGAGAGTCGGCAACTTTCGAGTCCTATAGATCTGGAACGTCTAGTTCCGTACAATCAGGCTCTCGTGGGTTCTTGTTAACCTTGAGCAATTATCACTGGATATACAATCTACAGTCTTAGGTCTGACTTGACCTGTTTCGGCTTTAGTGTCTCAACACTTGCCACACTACCCCATATCACAACATTTATATATAGGATTATTTCCATGTTTCATATGGAGGGTTATTCTTATCCTTATGCAGAATTCCGGTGAGAATCGCTTTAGCGGTAAGGATCGTCTTCCCCAAATATCTTGGGCATATGGATCTGCGTTTGTCAAACACTGTTGGTCTGAGATGAGTAAGGAGCAGTCGTTTGATAAAAGATGCTTCACATTCTCCCCCTCTATCCCTACGAATTTCTCAAACCATAGGTTTTCAGCTTCTGCTTCCGAAGAGTCGCGGCCCTACCTGGGACTGGGAGGCGCCGCGGCGCTCCGACGGGTTTTCATCTTTTTTTTTCAACAAAGGATGCAATACGGTGTATCATCGTCGATGAAGGTCACAACGTTCTTGTCTCCCCGCTCTATTTGTACAAGCGTCAAATTACCCACGTAGGCGTGACTATGTTATAGAGGAGTGATGCTTCTTTCGCTATTCCTTAGATGAAATGGAAAGGTGATTTTGCCTCTTCGTCTACCTCACATTCATTTGAGAATTTATGTCGACAGACGGCAACAATCTCGACTTTAGTTAGCTTTTGAATGACTTTCTATTTAACATGTCTTAATCTATGATGGCATAAATGCACGAATTACAAATATATCATCCATTTGTCTACAATCTTACTGTACCACTCTTAGTTATTATAGACCTGTTGGACTAGACTCAAGCCAATTTGACCAACAACGTCCTTAAATCAAGTTTGAGACATGTATCACCTCTTTTAAGAATGATCTCATTCCCTCAAGTCCTTTGAGGACAACCTCTTCAACTTCTTCTACTTTCAAAGCGGTGTTACTTCACATGAACAACCTCTTCCACAATCCACACGTATCTCTTGCCAAAATAAATATAATTTCGCCACTTGTAAGTTTGTGTCAATTTTTGTAGTTTTGCCAAAAAAAAACAGTGCTGTTAGAGTCCTGCCCAAACTGTTAATAACCTTAAAAAAGTAGAGCCACGTGTTGAATAAGTGTCCACTACAAAAGGAAAATCTAAGACAACCACGTTATTATTACAGAACTAGACGTCTTTTACATATTTTAGACCAACACTATCAATTCCTTCAACTTTGAGTGGACTATAGGCCAAATTCATACGAGTCATTTTTTCAATTGTTATTCTTCAATTACCGCACATACACTCATGTTATTGTCGAGATACTGCAGAAAAAATAGTAAAACCTGATCTAATTTATTGTAATTGATTAATTAACATGTTAATTAATTGTATTCGGAAACATAAAAAAATCGTTAACTTATTAAATTATCTATCGAGCAGGATTCTTCCCCTTGATGAATTGTGCTCTTCATATAGATATCTTAGTTTGCACACTCATATATGATGAGTTTGAATTCGCTACATCAAATCTAGATCCGCCACGTTTTATCATATTTAAAGAAGAAAGGAGGTGATCTATCAGAATCTGTAGTAGACAAGGTACCAAGGCAAAAAAATGATTGGGAAGTGCAAGTACAAAACGTGGGTACATGCCCAACTAAATTAATGTCTAGCTGTCCCTGTAAAGTAAAGCTACCAAATTTAGTTACTCCACTTAATTAATGCATGGGCGGGCTGTCAGGTTTCGCCTACGCAACGATTTCACAATATTGAACTTTTTTTGTTCAACCCAAGTGTTGGAGTTCCAGAGCACGAAGGAATGGACTTTCATTCCCAGGACATTTGTCCAACTTCTAATGAATCAAGATAGTCGTTTGTTCCGGTATAAATACTCATTATCTGCTCTTCTACCGTGAGAGGAGCTGATTGAGATTGTTTAAGCAATTCACGTAATCGTTGACCTCTTGCTGAAAGGCATATAGGAAGGAATGGAGAAATCCGGAATGAAGAAATCGAATATGAAAGAAAAGACAAAGAAATGAGAGAATATCGGATTCTATTTCTTTGGATCTGAGCTGAATCTTGTCTATTTCAACCCCCCTAGATTCCATCCTCTTGTTGGCATATCTGTTGCCGCTGGCTGTTCTCTTTGCAATTGAATTAGCTTTGAAAATAATTGAAATAATCGTTAGAGGTCTCGTATCCGCGGTTGGAGACATATCAGCTCTTAGGTTGAGACAAAATTCTTTTTCTTCAACCTTAATATTAAGGTGTCAAGGCGATCGAAGAAGGCAACAGGTGGAAGCAACTAATACTTCTACAATAGGGGATTATTAATAACCAACCAATAATCCACAGTTGGGCATAAAACTGTGAATCATTTGTGATCTCTTCAAATAAATATCTTATCTCTATTCCTACTCCTTCGACATTATTTTCTCCGTCTCAAATTATTTGTCGTTTTTTGTTTTACACGTACCTTAAAAAATATTAATTAGGAGGGGTATTTGATTACTTTAGCCTTAGTTATGTTTAAATTATAATCTTTGTCCATTAAATATTTACTCTATTTATGTATCATTTTCAATAATGACAAAATTCTATTAGGGTAAAATGGGCAAGGACTAATTACTTTTGCTTTGAATTTCTAAAACGACAAATAATTTGAGATAACTATTTTTAGTAACAACGACAAATAATTTGAGATGAAAGCCAACAATTATTAATTAGTCGAACATAACACCCCCTTGTCCTGCAGCTGATTCGTTTTCAATATACTTAATTGTATAAGACAACCAACTCCTATCTATCATCGTTCCTAATTTGCATTTCCACAAGTTATTGCAGTGTAACTTCTTCACTTTCTCTTCAAGTTGTAGCAAAAACGTTTAAAATGAGTTAATAATGTATGGTAGTCCTATTAAATCCAAAGATCCCCCATGTATATTTGTTCATTCAAATGTCACCCTCTCGTATCTATAAACTTTAACCACGCTTACTAGCGACTGTTGTCAATTTATCTTAGACACATAGTGTTAAGACTCAAAATAATTTAAGTGTTTAGCAATTCAGTGACAGCCGAACCGTTCCAGAGCCGAATTTACTTATATCCCTCGACTACAAGAACTTCATCGGCTACTAAGGCATCTTAGCCGAGTTGTTAGTTAGATGTACGACTGGGACCCACTCAGATGCAAACGCCTCAACGATCGATCAAGTCAAAAGAGTTTTCGGACCTCTAGAAGTGGTAACGGCCAACAACAACTAAAAGAAAGGGCCATTATCCGAGCAAGAGGAGTAGAGGGCGAGAAAATCGACACCACCTCCCCCATAGTCGGCCATTGAACTTAGTGGGTTATTTGATGGATGACATGTGGGGGGGATCATGTTGTACAATTTTTTCTTTTTTTTTTGTACTATAAATAGGAACATTATTTGTATATACAAACATAACCAATCAATCAAACAACTCAATTTTTATCTATATTTATCATTTACTTTACTGTACTCAGTTGCATTCATGTTTCTTACCTCTTAGTTTACTCATACCATTGTCCTAACGCTTTCTGGAGTAGTTGGGAATCCTATTGCTAAAAATTAGAGTTCCATTTCCAACCCAAATCGCTTAAGTCAAGGAATCAATTTGTCTCCCGATACAGTCAGCCTATAAACGACAGAGAACAAAATTCGGGGCTAGAATAATTTGGCACGCCCAGTGGGACCATAGGTGAATTAATAGCAAAGTTTGATTCTCCGGGTCAGGATCATTCTTGGCGTATGCGCCTAAGGTCCGGTAAGAAAATGATCCCCGAGTCCAGTCCACTTAGAGTCAGCTGACTGCATGGCAGACACAATGGTGGTTGAGATTGTTAGGGTAAAGTTTATCTTGCCCAACCTTGCAAGTCGTAAAAGGCAAGGAGATGAGTTCATCCGATGACAGGGCCGGTTACTCGTTTGACATCATGAAGGCAAATCAGATCTTTGATCATCGACTCAAAGATAAGCAGATTCAGCTACTTGATGGTCATAGGATTCCGTCTGCCGAGGAACTCAAAGATAAGAAGTACTGCAAGTGGCATAATTCATACAATCACTCTACTTCTAATTGTGTTGTCTTCAGAAAGACAATCCAAAAATTCATCAAAGAGGAAAGGTTCAAGCTAGCCGACAAGAGTATGGTTGAAATGGCCATTGATACCGATCCCTTTCCCGCGGTACTAATATCTATGGTATCTTTTGCTAAGCCCGATGAGTCAAGGGACACCAAAGGGAGACATCCGATGATAAGGGTATGTGTCCCAAGAAACCTACCAAATGGGAGAAGGACATAAAGACCTCTGTGTTCAACCGGTTAGGAAGCCTACATGACATTCATGAAGACAGACAACTAGGAGCAATTTTCATGGCCGCCTTAAATACTCGAGGGACGTTGAACGAGAATTTCTGGAATAAACAATGAGGTTTAGAAGGGTCCCTATCTGCACCAGGGGTAGGCCTGTGGGAAAGTACGGATGCCAACCAACCGACAACTGAGCATGCCTTGAATAGATGAAGAATTACTCCCTAAAACCAAATAGATGGTGGTCGAGTGTAATGTAAATGAGGGTGTTTCAGCCATACGTATCACGACGAGAAATGAGGACCAGACGAGACCTCGGAGAATGATTAAACCAACCACCAACACAGAAGATGGGATGTGGTCTAAAAATCAAGCTCCCGAAAAGAAAGAGGCACCACCGAGGGTCGCATCCAGGACTCAGAAAAGAAAGATGCAATGGCCAAGGCCTTGAGTAAGATGAAACATATATTGCATCTAATTTTCAACACCAAGGCAGCCGAAAATCGTAAGATTCCTGAGTCTGACATAGTCGAGGCTATCAAGCGGGCATTTGGATCAGTTGCTTCAAGGGCAATATCACTTGAAGGAGAGACATCGGGTCAACCAAAGCTGGATGAAAAGCCTACCGATAACCCGACGGAGGAACTCCGACAAGAGAACGTGGCCCCAGATGGACCTCTAACGAAATCAACCCCACAGATCGTGCATATGATTCCGTCAGAGGATCCCCAGCCGATCCTCATTTGTCTCCAGGAAATGGAAGATATGAGCTTCTGATCAGCCGAATTGGATGAAGGAGGGGACTCCATCCTTTATTTATTTAGCCATGACCTGATTGATGAGATGTGGGCAGACATTGAAATGGTCAGCCTAATCCCATGTGAGTTCTGGGCAAGCCACTCCGCTGGATAGCCTAGAAGGTGATGTTTGCGTAGAAGATACATAATGGGCAACAATAGTCGATACCCCCGCTAGGGACACTTTGAACACCATATTTAGTGCACCTACAGAAGATATGGTTAAACACCTCAAACCCCTTTACGTCAAGGCTAACATTAACGGTAAAATTATTAGTCGGGTGTTTGTCGATAATGGGGTTGTGCTGAATATGATGTCGCTGCTTACCTTGAAGGATCTTAATAAAACAAAGGAGGATCTCATCCCAACTAACATGAATATGGTTAGCTTTATGGGAGAAGCATCTGAATCATTGGGGATTCTAGTAGCAGAAATCACTGTAGGTCCTAAGACGGTCAGGTATGCCTTCTTTGTAATAGATGGCAAGCCATTCTACACCATTCAGTTGGTCAGGGCCTGAATTCGTACCAGCTGATGCCTTCCTTCTACCATGCATCAAAAGCTCATCTTTTGGGAAGGTGACAAGAAAGAAATCGTCCTAGCGGATGATAACATGTTCCGACCAGGGGTTCAGAACGTAGAGGTTATCCTCTATAAACCCTATGTGGATCTCATATCCATCACGGAGCAGTATGAATAAGGATATTGGGACTTCTGTAATCTTACCTCGCGAGGGTTTGAAATAAATTAATTAGCCGAACCACAACTTACCTTGGAGGATTTAAATGGTTGAGGAAAACCAAATCATATGTGACATGTGGCATCGACTGACCGCCCTAAGTTCTGAGGCAAGGATAGTCGAGGCATCGCGGATGAGGAACCACGATAACGAACCAACGCTTGTATCCGATGAAGTTGAGCCGCCGATGGAACTTGAATTGCCTATAAGAAGGGCTATGCCTAGTTTTGACTGTCATGATCCTTTGGAAGATATCAACTTAGGAACTGAAGAAATCTCTCGGCTAACACATATTAGTAGTGGCTTGCTAAAGGAAGAAGACAAACAAGGCATAATTATTCTTCTACTGCAGTATAAAGATTGTTTCGCATGGGATTATCCTGAGATGTCTGGGCTGGCACGTACTTTGGTAGAACATAGATTGTCAATCAAGAAGGGTTTCAAACCCCAAAAATAGTCACCCAGAAGATGTCACCCTCAACTGATGCCTCAAATTAAAGTCGAGATCGAACGACTGCTGAAAGTCAGGTTTATCAGAACGACTAAGTATGTGGAATGGTTGACAAACATCATACCTATCAAAAAGAATAATGGCAAGGTGCGGGTATGTATTAATTACAGGAACCTAAATCTAATCACTCCTAAAGATGAGTATGACATGCCGATAACTGACATGTTAGTCGACTCAGCAGCCGCTAATGGTGTATTGATCTTCATGGATGGGCACTCTGCTATAATCATATATCGATAGCCGAGGACGACATTCACAAAACCTCCTTCAGATGTCCATGAGCGTTGGGCATTTACGAGTGGGTAGTTATGTCATTTGGTCTGAAGAACGCTGGTGACACTTATCAAAGGGCAATTAACACCATCTTCCATGACTTGATCGACAAGACTATAGAGGTTTACAACGATGATATAGTAGTGAAGTCTAAGGACTTCAAGGATCATTTAGCCGATCTTGAACAAGTATTAAAAAGAATGAGGATTCATAATCTCAAAATGAATCCAGCCAAATGCATGTTCGGAGTATCGACTGGCAACTTCCTTGGCTTTTTGGTACACAAGAAAGACATCGAGATAGATCATAACAAAGCCAAGGCAGTAATGGGATCCGCACCACCCAAGACAAAGAAGGAGTTACAAAGCTTATTAGGAAAGATCAATTTCTTAAGGAGGTTCATATCTAACTCGGCTGGCAAGATGAAGGCTTTCTAACCTTTGCTCAGACTTAAAGAGTCTGAAGAGCTAGTATGGGGCCCGGAACAACAAAAGGCCTTTGATCAAATTAAAAAGGCCTTAGCTACTTCCCCCGTACTGGTGCCTTCCGTGCCAAAGAAGTCGTTGAAATTGTATATTTCGGCTGCAAAATTATTTATCGGCTGTTTTCTAGCACAGGAGGCCGATGATGGAATTGAAAGAGTAGCTTATCATCTTAGTTGAATGCTCAACGATGTTGAAACTAGATATACTCCTTTGGAGAAGCTTTGTCTATATTTGTTCTATGCTTGCACAAAACTCGAATATTATCTAATGTCTCACGTTATATACGTTATGTGCAAAGTTGATATTATCCGGTACTTACTGAATAGACATGTCTTGTAAGGTCGATTAATGAAATGGGCCATCAAGCTTACCGCGTTCTCTCTTGAGTATATGCCACTCAGGGCCGTCAAAGGAAAAGTAGTAGCCGATTTCTTGGTAGAACACCCTTATGTAGATATGGAGGATCCATGCGCCCCTCCTACTCCATATATAGACGTCGTGCCATGGGTACTAACCTTTGACAGGTCTAGAACCCAGAAAGGAGTTGGAGCCGGAGTCACGATAACAAATCCGAGAGATAAAACGTAGAGGTTCTCCTATCGGCTAGATCCTGAATTGACAAACAACCAAGCCGAATATAATGCTCTCATCATGGGACTCAAACTCCAAGTTTCTATGAAGGTGAGATGCATCGAGATCCGAGGAGACTCTCAGTTGGTGATCAAATAGCTGGCCGGGGAATATGACTACAAAGACCTAAATTTCCTGGCCCATCATAGGATGGCTAGCAGGTTGCTTAGTGGGTTCGCATCATCCACGTTAAGTTATGTTCCCAGAGGAATGAATGTTAAGGCTAAAAACTTAGCACAAGAAACTTCAGGTTTTAAGAAGTCTCTACTCACCCTAGAGCATGATGAATTACCAGCAGAAGTGTTAGCCGTTGATCAAATCAACGCATGGAGGCAGTTACTGATTGAATACCTAAAAGATCCCTCCAGTTGCAATGACCTAAGGTTCAAAGAAGAGCCTTGAAATACGTGTTCATTAATGATGACCTCTATAAAAAGAGCATGAATGAGTTACTACTCAAGCGCATTACTAAATCAGAGGCCTTGAGGGTCATGGGAGAGATTCATGAAAGAGTATGTGGATCATACAGAGCGGTTCCATTGATGAAGTGGTTGATCTACCGCCACAGTTATTATTGGCCTACTATCACAACTGACTGCTTCCAGTATGCAAAAGGATGCGGAGAATGTCATAAACATGGACCAATTCAACGGGTACCAACCGAGTTGTTACACCCAGTCGTAAAACCTTGGCCTTTCAGAGGATATGTTATGGACCTCATCGGCAAGATTCAGCCACAATCGGCTAAATGTCACAATTTCATTATCATGGCTAATGATTACTTCAATAAATGGGTGGAGGCTCATCCGATGAAGAGGGTCCATCAGACATATATCATTCAGTTTATCCAACACGAGATCATATATAGATATGGTATTCCTGAGACGATTACCACCAATCAGGGAATGATGTTCACTGGTTCTGAGGTGGAACCATTTGCTGAGAAGTTCGGTATCAAGATGATTGATCGGTGTATTTTATATACACCTTTTGAGTCTGTTTTAGTTAGTCTTTTGTCCCATTTTGCACATATAAGTGTCGTATTAGGATAGTTTTTCTTTCTATTGAGTCAAAGTGGTTGAAATGGCCAAATGGCGGAAAAGGAGCAAAAAGAGGGCAAAAGAGGAGATGCCAGAGCTGAAAACAGAGAAAGTGGCGAACGAGGCTAAAATCCAGACCAGCGCCGCGGCGCCTCCTGCGAAAGCGAGGGCGCGGCGCCCACTATTCGTAGCGAAGACTTCGTGACTGCGGCGCCGACAGCAGAATCACGAGGCGCGGCGCTAAACATCCGGCGAGCTACAGAAGATACAGCGCGCGGCTACCGCAGCCAGATATCGGGCGGCGCAAAAACACCCGACGGATCGCAGAACTTCCGGCGCCGCGGCGCCGACGCGTAAAAATTAGGTCTTTTGACGGATTTTTGGGCCAGGCCTGCAGGGAAAAGAAGGGAGGCGTTTTAAACCTATAAAAAGAGAACCCTAGGCAGTTTTTGAGTGCCCCTTCTTGCACAACTCAAGATTTTCTTGCTAGGAGATTGGAGACCTAAACATTAGTAATTTCTTTCCTGTTTCTTTTCTTTAATTCGGTTTTGCATGATGAACTTTGAATTAGTTCTTGTCATATTCATGGCTAGGAACTAATTCTCTTATAGGGCTTTCTATGTTGAATTTCTTGAACCTTATGTTATAAATTAATGCATGCTTATGGTGATTATTCTTATTGAGAGATCTATCCAATAATTGAGTTGAATTCTTGGTAGCTAATTGACAACTAGTTATCACTATATGATTTCTAATCGATTACGAAAAGGGGATTGTGAATATCTTGTAAGTTGGGTAAACGATCTTGAATTGGGGATGAAAATACCTCAATTAGATTTGTAAGCGTTGATGAGGCTTAACAACCCTAATTTTGCGCATTGTGCGTGACGGCCAACTAGGTTTTGTGCTTAATCCTCCTATAGCGTTACCCTTATCGTGAAAGTTAGGTAAGGAACAATCTGGGGTTGAGTGTTTATATAACCTAACGGGAGTATAAAACGATTTCAGAAACTGCTTTCTCCAAAGAAAAACACCATAAGTTAATGTATTAGTAAGTAGCATAAAGCGGATAGTGAGGATACATAGAAGCCCTATTCTCATCACAATCGATGAAATCTTTATATTTAAATAGCTTTCATAATTCGTAGTTATAAACCAAACAATCAATCATTAATTCACCAAATAGATACTAGAAAATAGATAACTGATACTTGGACCCTAATCCTAGAGGACGATATTCGGTCTTATCCAAGACTATACTACTTGATACGATAACGTGCACTTGCGTTTAAAAGTGTGTGCATATTACGCGCATCAAGTTTTTGGCGCCGTTGCCGGGGATTAGGCACTAGTTCAATATCAAATTTATCTATTTTTAATTTCTAATTTGGTTTTATGTATAGTTCTTCTAATTTTGTTTGTTTTATGTATTTATTGTGTGAAAACAAGGGTGTCGTGATTCTTTGTTGGTTTTGATGCATCTCAGGGATCCTGACGATATGGATTTTTACTGTCCATATGATAGAGAGCCAACCATAGAGGCACAGAGGGAGGAATTACGAGAAACTATACTCAGTCTCACGAGGTTCCAAGCTCAGTTCATGGACGAAATAAGGTCGGGCATAAAGAAGTTGGAAACGCAAATAGCAGAACTCACAATCATATTCAACAACGAACAACAAATTGAGGAGCCCGAACCAAATCCAACTATTGAGGAATCTGGCAAGACAGTTGGTGTAGAGAAGGAGAAGAGTGCAGAGATCCAATTATTCACCTTCTTGGATTCCTTGGAAAATCTTTTTCTTGTACTATGCGGAAGAAACACCACGGTGTCAAAGTTGACTCCAAAACAGAAGTCAATACCATCAAGGGCACCCCAGAGTTGAAAGATGTAGGGAATCTCACTAATCCCTACATTAGAGAGAACCTAAAAGACAAGCGTATGCTTGTGTACTTGGGGATAATCGTATATTTGAGGCCCTTGTTTGAAGCAATTGTTGTAGTTGAAGTGAGACCTGCAACAATAACTCTGCGGATTGCAAGCAGTTCGCAGAAGGATCCAATGGGCACTCGGAAAGGTTAATTGCGTCCGGCTAAAAGACGTAAAAGACAGCGCTTGTTGGGAGGCAACCCAATGTTTTCAATTATGTTATTTTAATTTCTGTCGTTATTTTATTTTAGTTTGTCTAAGAACAGTCTCACGGTATTGGATCTTGTTGTTGTGTGATTGACAGGTACAAGAAATTAAACCGGGGGACGAAATAAACTGAAGAAAAGCAAGAATTTCCAGAGAAGTGGGTAGCGCCTGGCCAGAAGCGCGCGGCGCCGTAAGATCTGAAACAGCTCGGAAGTTTAAGCCGCGCGCCAGAAGCGAGGGCATGCGCAGAAAATCCCGAAGGAGCGCAGATGATTAGCGCGCGGCTAAAGCGACGCTGGCGGCGAAATCCAGAACTTAAAACGCCCAAAAATCAGATCTTTCCCAATTCCAACTTCAAAAACCTAACCTTCCCTCTCCAAAAACCCACGAAATTTCAGAAATTCTCCCACAAATCCTCCACAAATCCAACCCAACCACAACCTAAACTCTTAAATTCCCAAAAACCCCCAACTATCTCAAACAACAAAGCTCCATTCCATAGCCTCAACCCACCAATTGAAACAAGAACAAGCTTGAATCTTCTCATCAAAAGGTAATCCCTATCCTTGTTCTTGAATCCTTTTACTAAAGTCATAGGAGGTAGTAGTTTGGAGAAGTATTGTAGTTGGAGTAGTTCGGAGGCTGAAAAGTGATTGTGAAGTTGGAGAAAGGAGTAGAAAAGAAGGTTGTGGGTATTGAGTAGAAAGATTGAAGTTTGGGGGTGTTGTTTTTCGCTGCTAGTTGTTGAGTGTGTAGGAGACGTTGTGCCACTAAGTTAAAAGCTCCAGAAACTGTTTTGACCATGGCCACCAGGAAGAGAAGAGGCTCCACATCCACCCCAACACCCCAATACGATGAAAATAGGTTTGTGAGTTACCAGGCCTACCAAAGATACAAAAGACTTGATACTAGACCCGTAATTCCAGAAAGGAATGGATTACCAAAGGGGATCCTATGGGGAGGAAGACGTTTATGAGCCCATCCGGGCGATGATTGAGCTAAGGGGGTGGAAGAGATTTATCAATCCGGAGAAGATAACACCAGTGAATACAACAATGGTGCGGGAATTTTATGCAAACTTTCCGGAGAAGACAGAAAGGGGGTGCTTTGTAAGGGGAAATTATATGCATGTGACTGCAGAAGCAATAAATACAACGCTAAAAACAGTTGATGTTGAAGAAAGTAGTGATTGGAACCATTTTAGAACATGGTCTAGGAGCAGCAACAACATCGACTGGAATAACATTGCAGACACAGTGAGCTACCCTGGGGCTGCTTTTGAGATTGGAAGAAATGGATCTAGAGCACTGAGCAGGTGCCAATTCAACAAGGCAGCCAAGGCATGGCTATACTTCATCAGCGCCCGCATGATCCCATCCACGCACTTCACCAGAGTGCCAGAAGACAGAATTAAGCTAGTATATGGAATCATGACGGGAAAAGCAATTGATGTGGGGAAAGAGATAGTGCAGAGCATAGAAGAAATCAGCAGGTTGGTTACTGGCAATTGGATTGGGACACGGTTCACTTATTACCAGTCTATGCCACATGAGTGCGGTCCCACAACTACCCACAGATACTCATGAAAGAAACCAACTGCCAGTGTCCTATGGGATAGTGCACTCTTTCCCAGAGCCCAACCCCCCAGCAGCCAGACGGAGAGCACCACCAGCAGCAGCAGCAGCAGAGGCAACCATGGATGAAGATGAGCCTGAAATAGGGGCTCAATATGAAGCAGGACCCAGCCACCGGCCAACCACAAGAGCAGAACCTTCAGAGCCCACAATGGGGCAATTATACCAACACCAGAAGGAGATGATGCAGACGCACAAGCGATAGTACAAGGACAGCAAGAAACAAGGCAACAAATCGACGAGCTGAGTGCCTTGTTCAACCAATGGTCAATGCATTATCCGCCGCCACCACCACCATTTTAGCCAAAGTCTGTAAGTTTTTTTTTTCTTTTATTTTCTTTGAGTCTTACACACATTGGGGACAATGTGTGATTTAAGTTTGGGGGTGTTTTATTTGTGTGTCATGTTATGTTTTAATTAAGTCTTTTTCTTTGTTTTATGTTTATTTTGAGTCACCAATTTTTTTTTCTTTTTGAGTCATAATTGCCTGTCAAAGATCATATATGCTGTAGTTGCTAGAAACACCTAGTGAAGTAAGGTGGAATAATGTAAAGGAATTGAAGCAACTATCTAAACACTTAGGTTAGATATGCCAAAACTCACAGAACTGCCTATTTGGAGTTTCTTACTTGAGTTATGCATGCTAAATGATAAATGCTTATGTGTTATGATTGCTTGCTATTTGAGGCGAAATAGTTAGGATATGTATGTTAGGAGATGACTCGCATTTTTGATAGCCAATTCTTACCATTCTTTTCTATCCTGTACTTTAAAAATATCTCTAGTCAGCCCCATTGAGCCTAAATTTGAAACTTCTTCTTTGACACCCTATGTTCCCACAAATTGTACCATAAGTGCAAATATGAAATAGTGGAATCAATTGTGTTAAAAAAAGAGACAAAAAGAGTGAATGAGTTTGTTGCACCCCAATAAAAAAGTAATAAGAAAGAGGCAAAAGCCTAAGTTTGGGGGTGCCTATTAGTATAATACACTTCACTCTCCCAAAACAAAAGAGGGGAAGGATAGAATTGAAGTGAAGGAAAGAATCAAAAGAAAAAGGGAAAAATTGAAAAGCCAAAGAGCTTATGGTACAGAAAAATGAGCCTAAATGTCTATCTTTACCAACCCCTACCTAAGCCAACATTACAACCCTCAAAGTCCTGAAGATCTCTTTTGTGCATATCCAGAATTAGTGGAGAATAGCAAGTAAGCATGCCATAGGAATTCTTGAATTTATATGCATGATTTAGTATATGGACTTCCATTTAAGCATGATAAGTATGAGTTTGCGAAATATCTAGCTCAATGTGTTGAAATTCCATGCTATATGTTCCTGCATATTATTCTGCTAACCTTCATGTTTTTTTTAGTTAACATCTATGCAGCAAAAGTGATTAATGACAGGGAGTCCTTTATTCTTCATTCTTTTGAGTCTTTTATTGTATTTCTTTCTATCTTTGCTCGAGGGCGAGCAAAGATTAAGTTTGGGGGTATTTGATCGGTGTATTTTATATACACCTTTTGAGTCTGTTTTAGTTAGTCTTTTATCCCATTTTGCACATATAAGTGTCGTATTAGGATAGTTTTTCTTTCTATTGAGTCAAAGTGGTTGAAATGGCCAAATGGCGGAAAAGGAGCAAAAAGAGGGCAAAAGAGGAGATGCGAGTGAAGCAGAGAAAGTGGCGAACGAGGCTAAAATCGGACCGGCGCGCGGCCTCCTGCGAAAAAGCAGGGCGCGGCGCCACTATTCAGAGCGAAGACTTCAGCGCCGGCGCTTCGACAGCGAATCTGAGCGCGGCGCTAAACATCCGGAGAGCTACTGAAGATACAGGCCGCGCGCTACCGAGCAGCGAATATCGGCGCGGCGCCAAAACACCGACGGATCGCAGAACTTCCGCGCGCGGTGCTGTCTGCGAGGCGCGCCGACGCCGTAAAAATTAGGTCTTTTGACGGATTTTTGGGCCGAACTGCGAGGGAAAAGAAGGGAGGCGTTTTAAACCTATAAAAGGAGAACCCTAGGCAGTTTTTGAGTGCCCCTTCTTGCACAACTCAAAATTTTCTTGCTAGGAGATTGGAGACCTAAACATTAGTAATTTCTTTCCTTTTTCTTTTCTTTAATTCAGTTTTTGCATGATGAACTTTGAATTAGTTCTTGTCATATTCATGGCTAGGAACTAATTCTCTTATAGGGCTTTCTATGTTGAATTTCTTGAACCTTATGTTATAAATTAATGCATGCTTATGGTGATTATTCTTATTGAGAGATCTATCCAATAATTGAGTTGAATTCTTGGTAGCTAATTGACAACTAGTTATCACTATATGATTTCTAATCAGTTACGAAAAGGGGATTGTGAATATCTTTGTAAGTTGGGTAGACGATCTTGAATTGGGGATGAAAATACCTCAATTAGATTTGTAAGCGTTGATGAGAGGCTTAACAACCCTAATTTTGCGCATTGTGCGTGACGGTCAACTAGGTTTTTGTGCTTAATCCTCCTATAGCGTTACCCTTATCAGCGAAAGTTAGGTAAGGAACAATACTGGGGTTGAGTGTTTATATAACCCTAACGGGAGTATAAAACGATTTCGTAAACCTGCTTTCTCCAAAAGAAAAACACCATAAGTTAATGTATTAGTAAGTAGCATAAGCGGATAGTGAGGATACATAGAAGCCCTATTCTCATCACAACTGCAGTAAATCTTTATATTTAAATAGCTTTCATAATTCGTAGTTATAAACCAAACAATCAATCATTAATTCACCAAATAGATACTAGAAAATAGATAACTGATACTTGGACCCTAATCCTAGAGGACGATATTCGGTCTTATCCAAGACTATACTACTTGATACGATAACGTGCACTTGCGTTTAAAAGTGTGTGCATATTACGCGCATCAAGTTTTTGGCGCCGTTGCCGGGGATTAGGCACTAGTTCAATATCAAATTTATCTATTTTTAATTTCTAATTTGGTTTTATGTATAGTTCTTCTAATTTTGTTTGTTTTATGTATTTATTGTGTGAAAACAAGGGTGTCGTGATTCTTTGTTGGTTTTGATGCATCTCAGGGATCCTGACGATATGGATTTTTACTGTCCATATGATAGAGAGCCAACCATAGAGGAACAGAGGGAGGAATTACGAGAAACTATACTCAGTCTCACGAGGTTCCAAGCTCAGTTCATGGACGAAATAAGGTCGGGCATAAAGAAGTTGGAAACGCAAATAGCAGAACTCACAATCATATTCAACAACGAACAACAAATTGAGGAGCCCGAACCAAATCCAACTATTGAGGAATCTGGAAAGACAGTTGGTGTAGAGAAGGAGAAGAGTGCAGAGATCCAATTATTCACCTTCTTGGATTCCTTGGAATTTTTTTTTCTTGTACCTATTGCAGAAGAAACACCACCAGCTGTCAAAGTTGACTCCAAAACAGGAAGTCAATACCATCAAGGGCACCCCCTAGAGTTGAAAGATGTAGGGAATCTCACTAATCCCTACATTAGAGAGAACCTAAAAGACAAGCATGTCTTGTATACTTGGGGGATAATCGTATATTTGAGGCCCTTGTTTGAAGCAATTGTTGTAGTTGAAGTGAGACCTGCAACAATAACTCTGCGGATTGCAAGCAGTTCGCAGAAGGATCCAATGGGCACTCGGAAAGGTTAATTGCGTCCGGCTAAAAGACGTAAAAGACAGCGCTTGTTGGGAGGCAACCCAATGTTTTCAATTATGTTATTTTAATTTCTGTCGTTATTTTATTTTAGTTTGTCTAAGAACAGTCTCACGGTATTGGATCTTGTTGTTGTGTGATTGACAGGTACAAGAAATTAAACCGGGGGACGAAATAAACTGAAGAAAAGCAAGGATTTCCAGAGAAGTGGGTAAGCGCCCTTTCCAGAGCAGCGGCGCGTAAGATCTGAGCAGGCTCGGAAGTTTAAGAATGCGGCGCCAGAGGCGAGGGCGGCGCGAAAATCCCGAAGGCCTTGAGATGATTAGGCGCGCGCGCTAAAGCGAACGCGGCAGCCGGCGAAATCGAACTGAAAACGCCCAAAAATCAGATCTTTCCCAATTCCAACTTCAAAAACCTAACCGTCCCTCTCCACAAACCCACGAAATTTCAGCAATTCTCCCACAAATCCTCCACAAATCCAACCCAACCACAACCTAAACTCTTAAATTCCCAAAACCCCCCAACTATCTCAAACAACAAAGCTCCATTCCATAGCCTCAACCCACCAATTGAAACAAGAACAAGCTTGAATCTTCTCATCAAAAGGTAATCCCTATCCTTGTTCTTGAATCCTTTTACTAAAGTCATAGGAGGTAGTAGTTTGGAGAAGTATTGTAGTTGGAGTAGTTCGGAGGCTGAAAAGTGATTGTGAAGTTGGAGAAAGGAGTAGAAAAGAAGGTTGTGGGTATTGAGTAGAAAGATTGAAGTTTGGGGGTGTTTTTATTTGCTAGTTGTTGAGTGTGTAGGAGGCGTTGTGCCACTAAGTTAAAAGCTCGAAGCTGTTTTGACCATGGCCACCGGGAAGAGAAGAGGCTCCACATCCACCCCAACACCCCAATACGATGAAAATAGGTTTGTGAGTTACTGTGCCTACCAAAGATACAAAAGACTTGATCTAGGGCAGTAATTCGAAGGAATGGATTACCAAAGGGGATCCTATGGGGAGGAAGACGTTTATGAGCCCATCCGGGCGATGATTGAGCTAAGGGGGTGGAAGAGATTTATCAATCCGGAGAAGATAACACCAGTGAATACAACAATGGTGCGGGAATTTTATGCAAACTTTCCGGAGAAGAGAAAGGGTGCTTTGTAAGGGAAATTATATGCATGTATTTGGAAGCAATAAATACAACGCTAAAAACAGTTGATGTTGAAGAAAGTAGTGATTGGAACCATTTTAGAACATGGTCTAGGAGCAGCAACAACATCGACTGGAATAACATTGCAGACACAGTGAGCTACCCTGGGGCTGCTTTTGAGATTGGAAGAAATGGATCTAGAGCACCGGCGGTGCGATTCAACAAAGCGACCAAGGCATGGCTATACTTCATCGCCGCGCATGATCCCATCCACGCACTTCACCAGAGTGCCAGAAGACAGAATTAAGCTAGTATATGGAATCATGACGGGAAAAGCAATTGATGTGGGGAAAGAGATAGTGCAGAGCATAGAAGAAATCAGCAGGTTGGTGACAACAGGTGGATTGGGACACGGTTCACTTATTACCAGTCTATGCCACATGAGTGCGGTCCCACAACTACCCACAGATACTCATGAAAGAAACCAACTGCCAGTGTCCTATGGGATAGTGCACTCTTTCCGCACCCACCCAAAGAACAGACGGAGAGCACCACCAGCAGCAGCAGCAGCAGAGGCAACCATGGATGAAGATGAGCCTGAAATAGGGGCTCAATATGAAGCAGGACCCAGCCACCGGCCAACCACAAGAGCAGAACCTTCAGAGCCCACAATGGGGCAATTATACCAACACCAGAAGGAGATGATGCAGACCTTGCAAGCAGTAGTACAAGGACAGCAAGAAACAAGGTAACAAATCGACGAGCTGAGTGCCTTGTTCAACCAATGGTCAATGCATTATCCGCCGCCACCACCACCATTTTAGCCAAAGTCTGTAAGTTTTTTTTTTCTTTTATTTTCTTTGAGTCTTACACACATTGGGGACAATGTGTGATTTAAGTTTGGGGGTGTTTTATTTGTGTGTCATGTTATGTTTTAATTAAGTCTTTTTCTTTGTTTTATGTTTATTTTGAGTCACCAAATTTTTTTTTTCTTTTTGAGTCATAATTGCCTGTCAAAGATCATATATGCTGTAGTTGCTAGAAACACCTAGTGAAGTAAGGTGGAATAATGTAAAGGAATTGAAGCAACTATCTAAACACTTAGGTTAGATATGCCAAAAACTCACAGAATCTGTCTATTTGGAGTTTCTTACTTGAGTTATGCATGCTAAATGATAAATGCTTATGTGTTATGATTGTTTGCTATTTGAGGCGAAATAGTTAGGATATGTATGTTAGGGAGATGACTCAGGCATTTTTTTGATAGCCAATTCTTACCATTCTTTTCTATCCTGTACTTTAAAAATATCCCTAGTCAGCCCCATTGAGCCTAAATTTGAAACTTCTTCTTTGACACAATATGTTCCCACAAATTGTAACATATGTGCAAATATGAAATAGTGGAATCAATTGTGTTAAAAAAGATACAAAAAGAGTGAATGAGTTTGTTGCAGATAAAAAGTAATAAGAAAGAGGCAAAAGCCTAAGTTTGGGGTGCCTATTAGTATAATACACTTCACTCTCCCAAAACAAAAGAGGGAAGGATAGAATTGAAGTGAAGGAAAGAATCAAAAGAAAAGGGAAAAATTGAAAAGCCAAAGAGCTTATGGTGCAGAAAAATGAGCCTAAATGCCTATCTTTACCAACCCCTACCTAAGCCAACATTACAACCTCAAAGTCCTGAAGATCTCTTTTGTGCATATCGAATTAGTGGAGAATAGCAAGTAAGCATGCCATAGGAATTCTTGAATTTATATGCATGATTTAGTATATGGACTTCCATTTAAGCATGATAAGTATGAGTTTGCGAAATATCTAGCTCAATGTGTTGAAATTCCATGCTATATGTTCTGCGTATTATTCTCGCTAACCTTCATGTTTTTTTTAGTTAACATCTATTAAGCAAAATTGATTAATTACATGGAGTCCTTTATTCTTCATTCTTTTGAGTCTTTTAATGTATTTATTTCTCTCTTTGCTAGAGGGCGAGCACAGGTTAAGTTTGGGGTATTTGATCGGTGTATTTTATATACACCTTTTGAGTCTGTTTTAGTTAGTCTTTTATCACATTTTGCACATATAAGTGTCGTATTAGGATAGTTTTTCTTTCTAGTGAGTCAAAGTGGTTGAAATGGCCAAATGGCGGAAAAAGAGCAAAAAGAGGGCAAAAGAGGAGATGCAGGTGAAACAGAAAGTGGCGAACGAGGCTAAAATCCGGACTGGCCATGCGCCTCCTGCAGCCAAAAAGGCGCGGCGCCACTATTCGAGAGGCGAAGACTTCGGCGCCGCGGCTACCGAAGCAGATGCGGGGCGCGGCGCTAAACATCCGAGAGCTACGAAGATACTGGCCGCGGCTACCGAACAGCAGATATCAGGGCCGCGGCGCCAAAACACCCGACGGATCGCAGAACTTCCGGCGCCGCGGCGCCTGTCTGCAGGGCCGCGGCGCCGACGCGTAAAAATTAGGTCTTTTGACGGATTTTTGGGCCAGGCCTGCAGGGAAAAGAAGGGAGGCGTTTTAAACCTATAAAAAGAGAACCCTAGGCAGTTTTTGAGTGCCCCTTCTTGCACAACTCAAGATTTTCTTGCTAGGAGATTGGAGACCTAAACATTAGTAATTTCTTTCCTTTTTCTTTTCTTTAATTCAGTTTTTGCATGATGAACTTTGAATTAGTTCTTGTCATATTCATGGCTAGGAACTAATTCTCTTATAGGGCTTTCTATGTTGAATTTCTTGAACCTTATGTTATAAATTAATGCATGCTTATGGTGATTATTCTTATTGAGAGATCTATCCAATAATTGAGTTGAATTCTTGGTAGCTAATTGACAACTAGTTATCACTATATGATTTCTAATCAGATTCTGAAAAGGGGGGATTGTGAATATGCTGTAAGTTGGGTAGACAGTCTTGAATTGGGGATGAAAATACCTCAATTAGATTTGTAGCGTTGATGAGAGGCTTAACAACCCTAATTTTGCGCATTGTGTGTGACGGTCAACTAGGTTTTTGTGCTTAATCCTCCTATAGCGTTACCCTTATCAGCGAAAGTTAGGTAAGGAACAATACTGGGGTTGAGTGTTTATATAACCCTAACGGGAGTATAAAACGATTTCGTAAACCTGCTTTCTCCAAAAGAAAAACACCATAAGTTAATGTATTAGTAAGTAGCATAAGCGGATAGTGAGGATACATAGAAGCCCTATTCTCATCACAACTGCAGTAAATCTTTATATTTAAATAGCTTTCATAATTCGTAGTTATAAACCAAACAATCAATCATTAATTCACCAAATAGATACTAGAAAATAGATAACTGATACTTGGACCCTAATCCTAGAGGACGATATTCGGTCTTATCCAAGACTATACTACTTGATACGATAACGTGCACTTGCGTTTAAAAGTGTGTGCATATTACGCGCATCAAGTTTTTGGCGCCGTTGCCGGGGATTAGGCACTAGTTCAATATCAAATTTATCTATTTTTAATTTCTAATTTGGTTTTATGTATAGTTCTTCTAATTTTGTTTGTTTTATGTATTTATTGTGTGAAAACAAGGGTGTCGTGATTCTTTGTTGGTTTTGATGCATCTCAGGGATCCTGACGATATGGATTTTTACTGTCCATATGATAGAGAGCCAACCATAGAGGAACAGAGGGAGGAATTACGAGAAACTATACTCAGTCTCACGAGGTTCCAAGCTCAGTTCATGGACGAAATAAGGTCGGGCATAAAGAAGTTGGAAACGCAAATAGCAGAACTCACAATCATATTCAACAACGAACAACAAATTGAGGAGCCCGAACCAAATCCAACTATTGAGGAATCTGGCAAGACAGTTGGTGTAGAGAAGGAGAAGAGTGCAGAGATCCAATTATTCACCTTCTTGGATTCCTTGGAAAATCTTTTTCTTGTACCTATTGCAGAAGAAACACCACCAGCTGTCAAAGTTGACTCCAAAACAGGAAGTCAATACCATCAAGGGCACCCCCTAGAGTTGAAAGATGTAGGGAATCTCACTGATCCCTACATTAGAGAGAACCTAAAAGACAAGCATGTCTTGTATACTTGGGGGATAATCGTATATTTGAGGCCCTTGTTTGAAGCAATTGTTGTAGTTGAAGTGAGACCTGCAACAATAACTCTGCGGATTGCAAGCAGTTCGCAGAAGGATCCAATGGGCACTCGGAAAGGTTAATTGCGTCCGGCTAAAAGACGTAAAAGACAGCGCTTGTTGGGAGGCAACCCAATGTTTTCAATTATGTTATTTTAATTTCTGTCGTTATTTTATTTTAGTTTGTCTAAGAACAGTCTCACGGTATTGGATCTTGTTGTTGTGTGATTGACAGGTACAAGAAATTAAACCGGGGGACGAAATAAACTGAAGAAAAGCAAGGATTTCCAGAGAAGCGGGTAAGCGCCGCGGCGCCCAGGAGCAGGGCCGCGGCGCCAAAAGATCTGAACAGGCTCGGAAGTTTAAGAGCCGCGGCGCCCAGGAGCAGGGCCGCGGCGCAGAAAATCCCGAAGGAGCGCAGATGATTAGGCGCCGCGGCGCCAAAAGCAGGGCCGCGGCGCCGAAGCGGAAAATCCAGAACTTAAAACGCCCAAAAATCAGATCTTTCCCAATTCCAACTTCAAAAACCTAACCTTCCCTCTCCAAAAACCCACGAAATTTCAGAAACTCCCCCACAAATCCTCCACAAATCCAACCCAACCACAACCTAAACTCTTAAATTCCCAAAACCCCCCAACTATCTCAAACAACAAAGCTCCATTCCATAGCCTCAACCCACCAATTGAAACAAGAACAAGCTTGAATCTTCTCATCAAAAGGTAATCCCTATCCTTGTTCTTGAATCCTTTTACTAAAGTCATAGGAGGTAGTAGTTTGGAGAAGTATTGTAGTTGGAGTAGTTCGGAGGCTGAAAAGTGATTGTGAAGTTGGAGAAAGGAGTAGAAAAGAAGGTTGTGGGTATTGAGTAGAAAGATTGAAGTTTGGGGGTGTTGTTTTTCGCTGCTAGTTGTTGAGTGTGTAGGAGACGTTGTGCCACTAAGTTAAAAGCTCCAGAAACTGTTTTGACCATGGCCACCAGGAAGAGAAGAGGCTCCACATCCACCCCAACACCCCAATACGATGAAAATAGGTTTGTGAGTTACCAGGCCTACCAAAGATACAAAAGACTTGATACTAGACCCGTAATTCCAGAAAGGGGAATGGATTACCAAAGGGGATCCTATGGGGAGGAAGACGTTTATGAGCCCATCCGGGCGATGATTGAGCTAAGGGGGTGGAAGAGATTTATCAATCCGGAGAAGATAACACCAGTGAATACAACAATGGTGCGGGAATTTTATGCAAACTTTCCGGAGAAGACAGAAAGGGGGTGCTTTGTAAGGGGAAATTATATGCATGTGACTGCAGAAGCAATAAATACAACGCTAAAAACAGTTGATGTTGAAGAAAGTAGTGATTGGAACCATTTTAGAACATGGTCTAGGAGCAGCAACAACATCGACTGGAATAACATTGCAGACACAGTGAGCTACCCTGGGGCTGCTTTTGAGATTTGAAGAAATGGATCTAGAGCACTGAGCAGGTGCCAATTCAATAAGGCAGCCAAGGCATGGCTATACTTCATCAGCGCCCGCATGATCCCATCCACGCACTTCACCAGAGTGCCAGAAGACAGAATTAAGCTAGTATATGGAATCATGACGGGAAAAGCAATTGATGTGGGGAAAGAGATAGTGCAGAGCATAGAAGAAATCAGCAGGTTAGTTACAACAGGTGGATTGGGACACGGTTCACTTATTACCAGTCTATGCCACATGAGTGCGGTCCCACAACTACCCACAGATACTCATGAAAGAAACCAACTGCCAGTGTCCTATGGGATAGTGCACTCTTTCCTGCACTCCCAAATTTCCCCCGTGACGGAGCACCACCAGCGTGGCAGCAGCAGAGGCAACCATGGATGAAGATGAGCCTGAAATAGGGGCTCAATATGAAGCAGGACCCAGCCACCGGCCAACCACAAATGCAGAACCTTCAGAGCCCACAATGGGGCAATCATACCAACACCAGAAGGAGATGATGCAGACCTTGCAAGCAGTAGTACAAGGACAGCAAGAAACAAGGCAACAAATCGACGAGCTGAGTGCCTTGTTCAACCAATGGTCAATGCATTATCCGCCGCCACCACCACCATTTTAGCCAAAGTCTGTAAGTTTTTTTTTTCTTTTATTTTCTTTGAGTCTTACACACATTGGGGACAATGTGTGATTTAAGTTTGGGGGTGTTTTATTTGTGTGTCATGTTATGTTTTAATTAAGTCTTTTTCTTTGTTTTATGTTTATTTTGAGTCACCAATTTTTTTTTTCTTTTTGAGTCATAATTGCCTGTCAAAGATCATATATCTGTAGTTGCTAGAAACACCTAGTGAAGTAAGGTGGAATAATGTAAAGGAATTGAAGCAACTATCTAAACACTTAGGTTAGATATGCCAAAAACTCACAGAATCTGTCTATTTGGAGTTTCTTACTTGAGTTATGCATGCTAAATGATAAATGCTTATGTGTTATGATTGCTGGCTATTTGAGGCGAACTAGTGAGGAGATGTATGTTAGGGAGATGACTCAGGCATTTCTTTGATAGCCAATTCTTACCATTCTTTTCTATCCTGTACTTTAAAAATATCCCTAGTCAGCCCCATTGAGCCTAAATTTGAAACTTCTTCTTTGACACCCTATGTTCCCACAAATTGTACCATAAGTGCAAATATGAAATAGTGGAATCAATTGTGTTAAAAAAAAGAGACAAAAAGAGTGAATGAGTTTGTTGCACCCCAATAAAAAAGTAATAAGAAAGAGGCAAAAGCCTAAGTTTGGGGGTGCCTATTAGTATAATACACTTCACTCTCCCAAAACAAAAGAGGGGAAGGATAGAATTGAAGTGAAGGAAAGAATCAAAAGAAAAAGGGAAAAATTGAAAAGCCAAAGAGCTTATGGTACAGAAAAATGAGCCTAAATGCCTATCTTTACCAACCCCTACCTAAGCCAACATTACAACCCTCAAAGTCCTGAAGATCTCTTTTGTGCATATCCAGAATTAGTGGAGAATAGCAAGTAAGCATGCCATAGGAATTCTTGAATTTATATGCATGATTTAGTATATGGACTTCCATTTAAGCATGATAAGTATGAGTTTGCGAAATATCTAGCTCAATGTGTTGAAATTCCATGCTATATGTTCCTGCATATTATTCTGCTAACCTTCATGTTTTTTTTAGTTAACATCTATGCAGCAAAAGTGATTAATGACAGGGAGTCCTTTATTCTTCATTCTTTTGAGTCTTTTATTGTATTTCTTTCTATCTTTGCTCGAGGGAGAGCAAAGGTTAAGTTTGGGGGTATTTGATCGGTGTATTTTATATACACCTTTTGAGTCTGTTTTAGTTAGTCTTTTATCCCATTTTGCACATATAAGTGTCGTATTAGGATAGTTTTTCTTTCTATTGAGTCAAAGTGGTTGAAATGGCCAAATGGCGGAAAAGGAGCAAAAAGAGGGCAAAAGAGGAGATGCGGTGAAAACAGAGAAAGTGGCGAACGAGGCTAAAATCCAGACCAGCGCGGCCTCCTGCGACAAACGAGGGCGCGGCGCCACTATTCGAAGCGAAGAAGGCTTCGCGCGCGGCTGCCGAACGGCAGATCACGGCGCGCGCGCTAAACATCAGGAAGCTACAGAAGATCTGCGGCTACCGAGCAGCGAATATCGGGCGCGGCGCCAAAACACCGACGGATCGCAGAACTTCCGGCGCCCGCTGTCTGCGAGGCCGCGGCCAGCGTAAAAATTAGGTCTTTTGCGGATTTTTGGGCGAACTGCGAGGAAAAGAAGGAGGCGTTTTAAACCTATAAAGAGAACCCTAGGCAGTTTTTGAGTGCCCCTTCTTGCACAACTCAAGATTTTCTTGCTAGGAGATTGGAGACCTAAACATTAGTAATTTCTTTCCTTTTTCTTTTCTTTAATTCAGTTTTTGCATGATGAACTTTGAATTAGTTCTTGTCATATTCATGGCTAGGAACTAATTCTCTTATAGGGCTTTCTATGTTGAATTTCTTGAACCTTATGTTATAAATTAATGCATGCTTATGGTGATTATTCTTATTGAGAGATCTATCCAATAATTGAGTTGAATTCTTGGTAGCTAATTGACAACTAGTTATCACTATATGATTTCTAATCAGATTCTGAAAAGGGGGGATTGTGAATATCTTTGTAAGTTGGGTAGCGATCTTGAATTGGGGATGAAAATACCTCAATTAGATTTGTAGCGTTGATGAGAGGCTTAACAACCCTAATTTTGCGCATTGTGCGTGACGGTCAACTAGGTTTTTGTGCTTAATCCTCCTATAGCGTTACCCTTATCAGCGAAAGTTAGGTAAGGAACAATACTGGGGTTGAGTGTTTATATAACCCTAACGGGAGTATAAAACGATTTCGTAAACCTGCTTTCTCCAAAAGAAAAACACCATAAGTTAATGTATTAGTAAGTAGCATAAGCGGATAGTGAGGATACATAGAAGCCCTATTCTCATCACAACTGCAGTAAATCTTTATATTTAAATAGCTTTCATAATTCGTAGTTATAAACCAAACAATCAATCATTAATTCACCAAATAGATACTAGAAAATAGATAACTGATACTTGGACCCTAATCCTAGAGGACGATATTCGGTCTTATCCAAGACTATACTACTTGATACGATAACGTGCACTTGCGTTTAAAAGTGTGTGCATATTACGCGCATCAATGATCACATCTTCTCCTTATTACGCACATGTGAATGGGCAAGCCGAGGCAGCCCACAAACTTATTATGAACATAATTAGTAAGAACGTGGAAAATAAACCAGGAATGTGGCATCTCACTCTAGATGAATCCATTTGGGCGATCAGGAATTCTAAATCTACAGTCACCGGTACGACACCTTATCGACTAACCTATGGCCAAGATGATGTGTTGTCGTTTGAAATTATTGTCAAACCCTTATGGGTGGCCAAACAGAACTCTCTAAGTTTAAAGGAATATCAACATGTCATGCTAATGGAGTTAGACCAGCTAGATGAAGATCGACCTGATGGCCCTAGAGAAAATCAAAGCTGGTAAACATAAAATGGCTAAAGCATACAACAAACATGTCAAGCCTAAGAGGTTTGCCGAAGGAGACTTAGTTTGGAAAACCGTTTTGTCGACTGAGATAAAAGATCGTAAATTTGGTAAATGGTCACCAAATTGAGAAGGACTTTTCGTAGTAAGCCAACGGATCGCCGGCAACGCATATCGACTAATAAACATGCACGAAAAAAAGATGGAGAGGAATGTAAATGGCAAGTATCTAAAAAAGTACTATCATTCGATTTGGGGCATGCATGAATAAATGATAGCCTTGAAACCGATTCGTGGTAATAAAGATACCTCGGTTGAAGGAAACCCAATTCAGAAGTAATCAACATTGCATGCACTGGAGACGAGACGATTGAAGTGACATACGTGGTTGTTAGATTGAAATGACGGCTACTTTCGGATACATCAACTCAATAGTCACACTCGAGTTAATGTAGGGGGAAATTGTTAACACTCAAAATAATTTAAGTGTTTAGCCGAATTCAGTGACAACCAAACTGTTCAAGAGTTGTATTTACTCTTAGCCCTCGACTTCAAGAACTTTATCGGCTACTAAGACATCTTAGCTGAGTTATTAGTTAGAGGTACGACTGGAACCCACTCAGATGTAGACATCTCAACGACCAAGTCAAAAGGGTTTCTAGATCCCTATAAGTGGTAACGACCAACAACAGCTAAAAGAAATGGCCATTATCTGAGCAAGAGGAGTAGAGGGTGAGAAAATCGGCACCACCTCCCCCATAGTTGCCATTAAACTTA
This sequence comes from Przewalskia tangutica, assembly GCA_029844215.1. Lineage (NCBI taxonomy): Eukaryota > Viridiplantae > Streptophyta > Magnoliopsida > Solanales > Solanaceae > Przewalskia > Przewalskia tangutica. The sequence goes on along the minus strand of CM056732.1, from coordinate 11,759,340 downwards.
GTGGGTTACTTGATAGCTGACATGGGAGGGATCATGTTGTACCGTTTTTCTTCTTTTTGTACTATAAATAGGAACATTCTTTGTATATACAGACACAACCAATCAATCAAACAACTCTATTTTTCTATCTTTATCCTTTACTTTACTTTACTTTATCTTTTACTTTACTGTACTCAACTTCATTCATGTTTCTTACCTCTTAGTTTACTCATACCACCGTCCTAAGTCAATGAATCAATTTACCTCCCGATACAGTCAGTCGATAAGACGGCAGAGAACAAAATTCGGGGTTGAGAACACCTAGTTTTCAAATGCAGTTAATTTGATACGTTTAAACTACTCCCTCCGTTTCAAAATATTTACCTGATTTTGACTTGACATAGTTTAATAAAGTAAAGAAGACTTTTGAATCATGTGTTTGTTAACTAAATATTTGTAGAATATACCAAAATGTCTTATGTTCTTTAATATGTCATGTGAAAAGTTGGAACAAAATAGTTATCAAAAAAGAAAGAGAAATTTATTTTGAAATAGACTAAAAAGGAAAGTAAGACAAACATTATGAAATGTAGAAAATACATTTTATGGGTTTAATAGACATAAATTGAAGTTCAAAATGGAGTTGTCCCCAAAAGAATAAAAGTAATATTAGCCCAAATTATTTAACGGGGGCAAAAGTAATCATGTCATAAACTAGATGGGCAATTTTAGACTTTTTTCTAGGGCTTTCCAACGGAGTGGGGTATACCGACCCCGCCCTGACCCCATACTGATCCTGACCCCTTGCCCTATACCGGTATTCGGTATCGGTACCGATACGGGGCTGAGAAAATAACCCGACACTGACTCACTTGCTTGGCCGCGCCGACTCGAATTCCACCAGGCCACTCCTACTAGTGTTGCCTGACAACGACTTTGTACCAATTTGGTCGTTGTGCAACAGTCAAATACCCCTCCCCTCTCCCCCAACCCCCCTACCCCCTAATATTTATTTTTAACCCTTAAGTTATTATATTTACACTTTAACCTAATGTTTTCAACTATAAATACTTCATTTCTCTTCATTCTTTCTCACAAATCTCCTACAATTACAATCTCTCTAATAATCTCTCAATCTATCTCTTATTCTCTTTACAATTTACATTGTCTTCTAAATATTCAATTTAATTTATTCATTTGGGAATTGGGAGTGAAGTTGTGATGCGCGAAAAAATGCACACACTTTAACGCAAGTGCACGTTATCGTGACAAGTAATATAGTCTAGGTAAGACCGAATATCGTCCACAAGGATTAGTGTTCAAGTATCAATTATCTATCTTTTGTTATCTATTTGGTAACCGATATTTGATTTTATTGATTATAACTAACAATTATAAATATTAATTAACTAAGTGTTTACTTCAGTAGTGATGGAAATAGGGCTTCCAAGTCTCCTCAACTATCCGCTTATATTACTTATTAATGCAATGAATTATGGTTCTTCTTCTTTTGGAGCTAGCAGGTTTACTAAATCGGTTTATACTCCCGTTAAGACTATATAAACACTCAACTCCAGTAGCGCTCCTTTCTACCTTTCGGTGATAAGGATGACTCTATAGGAGGATTAAGACCAAAAATCTAGTTAATCGTCACGCGCCATGCGTGAAATTAGGTGTTTAAACCTCTCATTAACGCTACACAAGTAATTGAGGTATTTTCATCCCCAATCCAAAATATGTCTACCCAACTTACAGCATAGTCACAACCTCCTCCTTTCGAAGTTTGATTAGAAATCATATAAATAATGATAATTAGTGATCAATTAATTACCAAGCATTCAAAGCAATTATTGGGTAAATCTCAACAATAAGAAGAATAACCATAAACATGCATCAATTCATAACATAAGTTTCAAGTGATTCGACATGGAAAGCCCTATAATAGAATTAGTTCCTAGCCATTGACATGACAATAACTAATTCAATATCCAACATAAAAACTGAAAGTAAAGTAAAGAAAAGAAAAGAAAATTACTAAGTTAAGGTCTCCAATCTTCAACTTCAAGAAATATTGTGTTTGTGCAAGAAAGGGAACCCTTGAAAACTGCCTAGGGTTCTCCTTTTATAGGCTCAAAACCGCCTCCAACTTTTCCCTTCAGGCCTGGCCCAGAAAACGTCTAAAAATCTGATTTTCCCGCGTCGGCGCCGCGGCGCCGGAACTTCTGCACTGTTCTGGTGATTTGGCACCGCGGCCCTGCACTCTGTTGTCTAGAGGCGCGCCGCAACTGCGACCTCGGCCATTGGGCGTCGGGCGCTGAACACATGGCGAGGCGACGCGGCGCTGGCCCGTGTCCGTGCCTGGTTCGCCACTTTCTCTGTTTTAAGCTCTGGAACCTCCACTTTTGCCCTCTTTTCGCTCCTTTTCCGCCATTGGGCCATTTTAACCACTTTGACTCAAAAGAAAGAAAATCTATCCTAATACGACACGTATTTGTACAGAAAGGGACAAAAGACTAACTAAAAATGACTAGAAAAGTATATATAAAATACACTGATCAAATACCCCCAAACTTAATATTTGCTCGCTCTCGAGCAAAGATAAAAAGAAAGAAATAAAGACTCAAGAAAAAAGAAAATAAACAGACTCAATGACATTGATCACTTTGCTGCATTGGTATTACTTAGAAAGACATGAAGATTAGCAGAATAATATGCAGGAACATATAACATGAAATTTTAGCACTCTAAACACATTAAGCTAGATATTTCGCAAACTCATTTTTATCATGCTTAATGGAAGTCACAAAACTGAATCATGCATGTTAATTTCAAAAATCCTATGGCATTTTTACTTGCTATTCTCCACTAATCATGGATATGCATCTAAGAGATCTTCAGGACTTTTAAGGGTTGTAATGTAGGCTTAGGTATGGGTAGGTAAAAATAGGCATTTAGGCTCATTGTTGTGTACCATAAGCTCTTTAGTTTTTCAGTGTTTTCCCTTTTCTTTTGATTCTTTTCTTCACTTCAAATCTATCTTTCCCCTCTTTTGTTTTGAGAGCGTGAAGTATATCATAATAGCAAGCACCTCCAAACTTAGGCTTTTGCCTATTTCTTATCACTTTTTAATTGGGGTGCATCAATTTTGTTTGCTCTTTTTGTCTCTGTAACGCCCCATTTTCGAACCGGAGTCAAAAAACGGGATTACCGCTACATATGGTTGGATTCCTGAAATGCAATTTAAAGGAGTCGCCACCTAATTATTATAGTGAATTAGGACACTAAAAATGTAGCATAAAATACTACGAATGATCTCCATTTTAAAGGTCTGCGAAAGCTATGCGAGATTCTAGGTAAGGGTTCTTTATTATCCTAAAGGGAAGGGGTTAGGCACCCTAAAGGATCCGCTAACTTGCGGTTGTCCGTTCAAACTTAGGTTAATTATTGTGCTAAATATATCATGCAATTCTAAAGGGCATTCTAATTATTAAACTAATCAAAAGATATTTAAACTAGGCATGCAAATATTTAATATAGATATGTATTTAACAAGATAGTAATGAAAGCAAATAATCATAAAAGATGTAATGAAGATAAATTAGCAACATTTTGCTTTTGTTTCATTTTATGCGAATGATTTAACTTTGGGGCGCGCCTCCGGGTACCTGCAAAAGACACTTAATAGAAGAGTTAGTAAATGATAAATAGATTACCAAACAAACACAATATATGTATATATATAGATATATATGTAAAATATATTGTAAAATATATATTTTATATAGTGTGGGCTCAGCTAGTGTTATGCCAAGAATACTAAGACATGAGAAGTCAATATCGCTACGGCGGCGGTCGACTCGCCTCCTGGTGAACGATACTATGCATTCTCGTCCAATCTTTTTCACTTTCCTCCTCGCCCACATATTCCGTCTCGCTTACCACGGAGGCCTCCAGATCGACGGATAAATCCTTCTTTGGCCAGTGTAGTATCAAGTTCAAAATCAGTAAATGCCAAGTGCAGTATCATTGTTCAAAAATCAGTAAAATACCAAATGTAGTATCTTGCTCAAAATAAGTAAAATACCAAATGTAGTTTTGTTCTAAGTCAGTTTAATACCAAGTGCAGTATGGTTCGATCAGTTTAACAAAACAAAGAGCACAATGGTCAAAACAGTCCACTATCACGAAAATCATCCCCAAAGAAACGTGAAACATCAAAAAGCAGTCCAAGCGGATTCAGCGAGAATAAGGCGGTGATATCCAAATCGATCGAGAATAGCTACAATGTGGAGCAATTCGTCGGAAAACCGAGAGACCCGCGGGGTTTTAAATACGACAATGTTCAACATTACAAGCGAGAGAAGGCGGCGTCGCTTCCACGGCGAGTCGCCGAGCGACGCCACGCAGATGGTACAATCGACGGAAATCGAATGTCGCCGACAAGGTCATCGGAAATGTTGAAATCCGACAACGAAACAAAATCGATAAACGCGACGATTCGCGGAGTTTTTAACTCGGTGAATTACAAAATAAATAAAAATCAGTCCCAACAACACGTGCAAAAGCAGATCCAACGAGCGTCGAAAAACCAACGTCGCCGGAGTTTTAAATACGACAATGTTCAACATTACCGACAGAGAGAGGGCAGCAGCGGCGTCGCTTCCACGGCGAGGTCGCCGGAGCGACGCCACCGCAGTGGTGGGATTCGTCGGTGAGCAGTGGCGGCGACGGGTGTGTGGCGACGAGTTGGTGAGGAGTTGAGGTGGGTCGGTGATGGCAGTGAGGTAGGTGTTTAAAAAAGAGGGTTCGCCGGAGCTTTTAGAACTCCGGCGAATAAGCGGCGACGAGCGGCAAGGGAGGCGAGGAGAGAAGGTTCTCCCTTGAAAAAAAATATGAAAACAAAAGTGGGCTCAGCCCTTTTCTTTTTGTTGAACGTATGGGCTGCCTTTAAAAAACGTTGGCTGTCTTTTCTTTTTTCACAAAGTGAACGTTGGGGACCTTTTCAAATTGAACGTTGGCTGCCACATTTTTGTCTTTGAATGTCTTTTGTGCTTCTCCCGAAAATAAAATGAGCGTTGGTGCCCCCTTTTTGTGTTGTGCTGAATGTTCTCCCTCCCTCTGTTGAACGTGGGTTGCCCCTCTTTATTTAATAAAGGGGGGTAAGGTATTTTAGGGGGGAAAGAAAAGTGGGTTTGAAATTTAAAAATGAGGGGGAAATAAAGAGGGGGGGTGTTTGGATGAAAATAAAAGTGGTGTTGGATTGGAATGATTTGGATTGGGTTCCGTACTGGACTGGTTTGACAAAATGCGACGCGAGTTAATTAATTAAAGAAAAATTATTTAAAAAGATGCAAAATTATTAAAATGCAAATGCCGACGCAAAAATGCAATATTTAAGACATGTTTAATGTCTGATTAAAATTAAAGCAGGACGTCAATTAATTATTTAAAGAGATGCAAAATATTTAACAAAAACATAATGCTTAAATAAAAATAAAAAGATGCAACGTCATTTTGTGAATAAATAAACATAGAATATTATATAAAAATATGCAAAAATAACGATTAAAATGCGGTGTGCTAAAATACTTAAAATTGCACGAAATATACAAAAAACGGGTCAAAATTGACTGTCAACAATCTCTTTTTTAACACACTTTATTCCAACTATTTCACATGTTTACTTATGGTACAAGTATGGAAATATAGGGTGTCAAAGAAAAAGTTCAATTTTTAGGCTCAATGGGGCTGACTAGGGATATTTTTAATGTCAGGGATAGAAAAGAGTTGTAAGAATTGGCTAACAAAGAAATGTCTGAGTCATCTCCCTAAACATGCATATCCTAACTATTTCGCCTCAAATAGCAAGCAATCATAACACATAGGTTTTCATCATTTCGCATGCACAATTCAAGCAAGAAACTCAAATAGACAGATTTTGTGAGTTTTTGGCATATCTAACCTAAGTGTTTAGATAGTTTCTCTAATTCCGTTATATTATTCCACCTTACTTCACTAGGTGTTTCTAGTAACTACAGCATGCATGATCTTTGACAGATAATTATGACTCAAAAAAGAAAAATTGTGTGACTCAAAAATACATAAAAACAACAAAAAGACTTAAACATACTATAACAATAAGACACAAATAAGACACCCCCCAAACTTAAATCACACATTGTCCCCAATGTGTGCAAGACTCATCGACAATAAAAGAAACAAGACACTTACAGACTTGGTTTAAAATGGTGGTGGTGGCGGTGGATAATGCATCGACCATTGGTTGAACAGGGAACTCATCTCGTCAAATTGCTGGTGCAACTGTTGTTGCTCCTGCCTCAATTCTTGTTGCCCTTGTCTCAACTCTTGTTGTCCTTGTATCACTGTGTCGAAATGTTGCATCATCCTTCTCTGGTTCTGGAGCAACTGCTCCATCATAGGCACTGGAGGTTCTGATTCTGTGGTTGGCTGGTGGCTAGGCCCTGCCGCATATTGAGCCTCTATTTCAGGCTCATCTTCGTTCATGGCGGCCTCTGCTGCTGCTGCTGGTGGTGCTGGTGCTCTTCTTCTTGCTGCTGGGGGGCTTGGGTCTGGGAAAGAGTGCACTATCCCATATGACACAGACAGTTGGTTTCTCTCATTAGTATCAGTGGGTAGGATTGGGACCCCATTCATGTGGCATAAATTAGTGATAAGTGAGTCATGTCCCAATCCACCTGTTGTTACCAACCTGCTGATTTCTTCAATACTTTGCACTATCTCTTTCCCCACATCAATCGTCTTCCCCGTCATGATTCCATATATCAATTTAATCCTATCTTCTGGCACTCTGGTGAAGTGCGTTGATGGGATCAGACGAGCGGCGAATCTGACCAACCGCCGTTGCTTTGTTGAACTGACACCTGCTCAGTCCTCTTGACCCATTTCTGGCAATATCAAAAGCAGCCCCAGGGTAGCTCACTGTGTCTGCGACGGCATCCCAGTTGATGCTGGTGGTGCTTCTCGACCATGTTCTGAAGTAGCTTCGGTCATCACCCCTTTCCTCAACATCAACTGTTTTTAGAGACACATTTATCACTTCTGCCGTCACAGGCATATATCTTCCCCTTACAAAGCATTTATTGTCCACCCTCTCCGGAAAGTTAGCATAGAATTCACGCACCATCGCTGTGTTCATTGGTGCTATCCTTTCCGGGTTTACAAATCTCTTCCACCCCATCATCTCAATCATTGCCCGAATGGGCTCATAGACATCCTCCTCCCCAAGCGAATCCCTCTGATAGTCCATTCCCCTTTCAGGGATTAAGGGCCTAGTACTAAGCTTTTTGTATCTTTCATAAGCTTGGTGGCTAACGAACCTAGTATCATCGTATTGCGGGGCTGAGGTGGATGTGGAGGCTCTTCTCTTTCTGGCGGACATGGTTAAATCACTTTTTGCAGCTTACAAACATAATATCACAAATGTTCCCCAACACTGTCACACATCAACTAGCAGCTACAACACTATCACCCCCAAACTCCAACTTCTGCACTACACAATACCCACACCCTCCTTTTATACTCCTCCTCTAAATTTCACAACCAATTTTTCAATACCCCAACGACTTCAACAATGCACACTCCTCCAAACTACTACCTCCTTTGACTACTGTAAAGCTTTCAAGAAAAGATGAAGATTACCTTTTTGACGGTGTTCTTCAAGGTTTTCTTGCTTCTAATGGTGATTTGAGGCACAGGGATGAAGTTTTGTTGGTTGAAATGGTTAAGGGTTTAGGGACTTTAAGAGTTTTTTGTTGTGTTTGGGTTTGATTTATGGAAGATTTGTGGGTGAGGTTTGAATTTTTGTGGGTTTTGTGGAGAAGAAAGGTTAGGTTTTGGTTTGAAATTGGGGGAAATCGGGTCTTTGGGCGTTTTATTACTTTCTGAATTTACGCCTGTGCGCGGCCTGCATTGGCGCCTCGGCGTGACTTATCGCAGCTTCTTCGAGAATTTCTGCGGCCACCTCTTCTGGTAGCATGGCTAGACAGCAATTTTTCTGGTTTTGGCTCGCGGCCTGCTCTGGCGTCGCGGCGCTTCATCTTCAGCGCCTTTACGCTTTTTGGCGCCACCTGCTTTTTCTGGAAATCCTGGCTATTCTTCAGTTTTTCGCCCTTCAGTTTATTGGCCTACACCTGTCAATCACAACACAAACACTACTTCCGTGAGACCGTTCTTAATAAAAATTACTCTATTAAAGTAAAATAAATCAAAATACCTTGGGTTGCCTCCCAAGTAGCGCTGTCTTTAACGTCTTTTAGCCGGACGCAAGTTCCTTAACTCAATAGGTGTGGGGTGGATTAACCCCACAAACCAATCCATTTTCTCCACATTTTTCATTTTCTTCTTCTTCTTCTCTTCTTAAAATTATCATCAAGGGAAGGTTCAGGAACACATACCTGCTTTTGTGGAGGTTCGGCATCACATACCTGCTTTTGTGGGCTCATCTCTCTTGGTTTGGCTTGTACTGGCTCACAGGGGGTTTTGATGGTGCTGAATGCAAAGTACCTGCTCATGATTGGTGGCTCAATGACGTGTTTAAATACTTTAAACACCATTTCTTCCTTCTCCACCCTCAACGTCAGCTCTCCTCTTTCTACATCGATCAGGGCTCTCCCTGTCTCCAGGAATGGTATCCCCAATATGATAGGGATCTCTGCATCTTCTTCCATGTCGAGAATGAGGAAATCTGCGGGAAAAAAGAATTTTCCTACTTTAACAATCACGTCCTCAATCTTTCCTCTTGGGTGAACCACTGTCCTATCGGCTAGTTGCAGGCTCACAGTTGTTGGTTTTGCCTCACCCAATTCCAACCGTTTAAACACCGATAAAGGCATCAAATTTATGCTTTCCCCTAAATCACAAAGAGCCCTGTTGCATGTCACCCTGCCAACTGTGCAAGGTAGTGTAAAGCTCCCTGGGTCTTTTAGTTTAGGGGGCACCTTCTTCTGTAAGATAGCACTGCACTCCTCCGTCAGTGCTACCATTTCGTACTCTGCCAGTTTCTTCTTCTTCCCCAAGATCTCCTTCATGAATTTGAAATAGGAGGGCATCTGCTCCAACGCCTCTATAAAGGGTATGTTGATATGCAGCTTTCTGAACGTCTCCAAAAATTTGGAGAATTGTTTAACAACTGCCTTCCGCTGTAATCTCTGTGGGAATGGGATCTTCTATGTATACTCCTTCTCTGGAGTTTTCTCTACTACTGGGCGAGCTTCAACCACCTTCTCTTTCTCTATATCTGCCCGTTGTTCAACTCTTCGGTGAGGTATTCTTGCTCAACTGCTTACTACTTCTCATTTATCTTGCTGGCATTGTTCTCTCGGATTCACCTCTGTGTTGCTTGGCAGTGTACCATGTGGCCTTCTGTTCGATTTCTTTGCTAGCTGACCCACTTGTGTTTCCAAGTTCCTGAATGAGGATCTAGTTTACATCACGGAGTGCAGGCGTTGGTGAGTGCCAACAAAGGCTCTCGGCTCATCACCTTTCTGGTGAGCAGGTGCATTGGCTGTTGAGAAGGTGGGGCTGAGTAAAGCTGCTGATTTTGGTCCGCAGTTTTAGTGCATCGCCTATATTGATTCTGCTGCCCCTGGTCTCCTCTCCATGAAAAGTTTGGGTGATTCCTCCACCCTGGGTTGTATGTGTTGGAGTAGGGGTTGTTCTGGGGCCTCTGATAGTTACCCACGGCTTGGCACTCTGCTTGCTCGATTGGCATATTATTAGGATCAGCCGAAGGACATCTATCGAAAGTATGTGGGCCTCCACATATTTCACAGCTCTTAGGCATCTGCACTGCATTCACCGATACTGTATGTTGCTGCAGCTGTTTCGTCAAAAGGGCCACTTGGGCATTCAGAGCAGTGATGGCATCTATCTCGTGAACTCCCACTGTTCTCCTACCACTCATTGGTCTATCTTCTGTGACATGGTTGTTGGTGGCCATATCTTCTAATAATTCGTGAGCTTCGTGAGCTGTTTTCCTCATAAATGTCCCACATGCTGCTGTATCTATAATAGTTCTGGTTGTTCCGCTCAGCCCGTTATAGAAGATGTGGACCAAGTTCCACAACTCAATACAGTGGTGTGGGCATTTTCTCTGCAAATCCTTGAACCTCTTCCAAGCTTCTTATAATGACTCACCATCTGCTTGGTAGAAGTTATTCAGCTCCCCTCTCAATTTCGCTGTTTTGCACGGGGGAAAGAATTTGGCCAAAAATTTATGTGCCAGCTCTTGCCATGTAAAAATCGAATCAGCTGGCAGGGAATTTAACCATACTTTTGCTCTATCCCTGAGTGAGAAGGGAAATAGCCTCAATCTGACGGCATCATCAGTAACGCCGTTATATCTGAAAGTTGCACATAGCTCCAAAAAATTAGCTATGTGGATCCTCTGATGGCAGTCCTCTGATGCGCGAAAATATGCACGCACTTTAACGCAAGTGCACGTTGTCGACTCAAGTAATATAGTCTAGGTAAGACCGAATATCGTCCTCAAGGATTGGTTTTCAAGTACCGGTTATCTATCCTATGGTATCTATTTGGTTAACGTAATTGATTGGGATTTTAGACTAATAATGCAGGAAATAAACTAATTATAAATATACTTTGATTTAAATCAGTTATGATGGGGGATTAGGGCTTCCAAGATCATCAACTATCCACTCTATTCGATCCTCAATATAATTAGACTGACTTCTTCTTCTACGTTAAGCTAGCAGGTTTACTAATTCGTTTTATACTCCCGTTAAGGCTATATAAACACTCAACCCCAGTATTGCTCTTTTCTACCTTTCGGTGATAAGGATGACTCTATAGGAGGATTAAGACCAAAAACCTAGTTAGCAATCACGCCATGCGTAAAATTAGGGTTGTTAAGCCTCTCATTAACGCTACATAAATAATTGAGGTATTTTCATCCCCAATCCAAAATATGTCTACCCAACTTACAGCATATTCACAACCTCCTCCTTTCGAAGTTTGATTAGAAATCATATAAGTAATGATAATTAGTGATCAATTAATTACCAAGCATGCAAAACAATTATTGGATAGATCTTAACTAAGTGAAGAAGAAATCAACTACTATATTAATTAATTAATAGAGTTTCAAGTGAATCACAAGGAAATCCCTAATAAAGTAATTAGCTCCTAGTCATTGTCACGCTAAGAACTAATACAAACTCCATACATGAACTGAAATAAATAAAGCAAAAAGAAAGAAAAGAAAAATACTCAAGAACGAGACTCCAAGCCTACAGCATCAAGGGTTGTGTTGTGGAATATTTACAAGATGGAGTGGTGGATGGATGGATGTAGAATGGTGAATGGTGGAATGGAGAATGGTTTATTCTTCTAATGATGTAGAGTATTTATAGCCAAAGAATCCTTTTGGTGAAGGGTTAGGGATTTTGTAGGTAGGAAAAGTTATTAGAATCTTTTTTGGTAAGGGTTTTAAGGTAGGAAAAGTTATCCCTTTAGGTAGGAAAAGTTATCCCTTTAGGATTCTGAAAACATGCCAAATTAGGCCCAGACTTCATAAATCCCGCGTCGTGCGCGGCCTATGAGCGGCGCGGCACGAAAACCTGCAACTTTACGAGCTTCCGACATTGGGCGCATGGCCGCTGCTGCGCCGCGGCTCGGTGGCGTTTTTAGCGGTCCGTCTCGTTGCCCTTTTTTCGTCCGGACTTCGTCTGAACTCCTCTATAATTTCCGGAACTTCTTAGACTTTATTTCTTGGCCCTTTTGTGTGCAATTTCATCTCATTTATGCTCATTTCATCTTCTTTTCGCCATTTCTCCATTTATGACCGCTGTGACACAAAAGAAAGGAAAACGGCCCTAATACTATACTAAACATAAATAAAATGAGTAAAATACTAATTAAAAATGACTCAAAAAGTGTATATAAAATACACCGATCAAATACCCCCAAACTTAAACTTTGTTCGCCCTCGAGCAAAGATCAAAAGAAAGAAATACAGACTCAAGGAAAACGAAAAATAAAAGACTCAATGACATTGATCACTTTGCTACATTGGTGCTACTTGGAAAAACATGAAGTTAAGTAGAATAATATGCAGGAACATATAGCGATGAAATTTCAGCATTCTAAACACATTAAGCTAGATATTTCGCAAACTCATTTTTATCATGCTTAATGGAAGTCAAATACTGAATCATGCATGTTAATTTCAAAATTCCTATCGCATGTTTACTTGCTATTCTCCACTAATCATGGTTATGCATCTAAGAGATCTTCAGGACTTTTAAGGGTTGTAATGTAGGCTTAGGCACGGGTAGGTAAAAATAGGCATTTAGGCTCATTTTTGTGTACCATAAGCTCTTTAGCTTTTCAATTTTTCCATTTTCTTTTGATTTTTTCCTTCATTTCAATTCTATCTTTCCCCTCTTTTGTTTTGGGAGAGTGAAGTGTATTATAATAACAAGCACCCCCAAACTTAGGCTTTTGCCTCTTTCTTATTACTTTTTCATTGGGGTGCATCAAACTTATTCACTCTTTTTGTCTCTTTTTTAACACAATTTATTCCAACTATTTCACATTTTTACTTATGGCACAATTGTAGGAATATATGGTGTCAAATAAAAAGTTTCATGTTTTTAGGCTCAATGGGGCTGACTAGGGATATTTTTAAAGTCAGGGATAGAAAAGAGTGGTAAGAATTGGCTAACAAAGAAATGTCTGAGTCATCTCCCTAACATGCATATCCTAACTATTTCGCCTCAAATAGCAAGCAATCATAACACATAGGTTTTAATCTTTTAACAATGCACAAATCAAGCAAGATACTCCCAATAGACAGATTTCATGAGTTTTTGGCATATCTAACCTAAGTGTTTAGATGGTTGCTTCTAATTCCATTACATTATTCAACCTTACTTCACTAGACAATTCAAGTAACTACAGCATGCATGATCTTAAAAAATATTATGACTCAAAAATGACTCAAAAATACACAAAACAATTCAACAAGACTCAAAAACAATAAAATATCTCCCCAAACATAAATCACACATTGTCCCCAATGTGTGCAAGACTCAAAAAAAATTAGTGACAACTTACTGACACAACACAGCGGTCATAACGGAGGTCTAGGAGGAAGAATTCTGGAATTTGCACGGAATATGGTCCTCTGAAGTTCCGGCGCCGCGGCCCTGAGATTCGGCGCCGCGGCGCTGCTAGTACGGTGGCTCTCTGGAGTTCCGGCGCCGCGGCCTCGCGCCACTGGCAGCGCTTTCCTTTTTTCAGCGTTTTTGCTCCTTTTTCCTCGGTTTTAGCTTTCAGTCCACCTGTCATCCAACAACACAAAACAAGAACCCAAGACCGTGAGACTGTTCAAGGAAAAACAAAATAAACTAAAGACAGAAATTAAAATAACATAATTAAAAAAAATTGGGTTGCCTCCCAGCAAGCGCTGTCTTTAACGTCTTTTAGCCGGACGCAATTAACCTTTACGAGTGCCCATTGGATCCTACTCGCTGCCAATCCGCAGAGTTATTGTTGCAGATCTCACCTCAATTACAACAATTGCTTCAAACAAGGGCCTCAAATATACGATTATCCCCCAAGTACACAAGACATGCTTGTCTTTTAGGCTCTCTCTAGTGTAGGGATCAGTGAGATTCCCAACATCTCTCAACTCTAGGGGGTGCCCTTGATGGTATGGACTTTCTGTTTGGGGGTCAACATTGACAGCTGGTGGTGTTTCTTCTGCAATAGGTACAAGAAAGGGATTTTCCAAGGAATCCAAGAAGGTGAATAATTGGATTTCAGCAATCTTTTCCTTCTCTGCACCAATTATCTCGCCGGATTCCTCAATAGCTGGGTGTGGTTCAGGCTCCTCAATTTGATTGACACATCCCATAATGATGTCGCTAGGCAGATTTGCTTGAGTTGTATTGCTCATCTCATCCATCAATTGCCCTATTTGTGTCTCCAATTTTATGAGGGACTCTCTTGTCTCAGCCATAAACTGAGTCTGACACTTGGCGAACATAAGTATGCCTTTCTGCAACTCATCTAGATCTTCCTCTGAATAATGTGGGTCAAGCTGCTGTTGATGACTCCACTGTCTCTGATAGTAGTAGTCCATGTGTCCTGATTTATTTATTTATTTATTTATTTATTTTTTTCGAATTTAACCTGCAAAATAAGAAAAACAAAAAAATGATAAAAAAATGCTCGCAGAACAAGTTAGAAACTTGTTCTTGGAGCAACCAAATTAGAAATAAGAATAGATAAATCGATATTGAAAGTAAGTCAATCCCCGGCAACGGCGCCAAAAACTTGATGCGCGAAAAGATGCACACACTTTAACGCAAGTGCACGTTGTCGACTCAAGTAATATAGTCTAGGTAAGACCGAATATCGTCCTCAAGGATTGGTTTTCAAGTACCGGTTATCTATCCTATGGTATCTATTTGGTTAACGTAATTGATTGGGATTTTAGACTAATAATGCAGGAAATAAACTAATTATAAATATACTTTGATTTAAATCAGTTATGATGGGGGATTAGGGCTTCCAAGATCATCAACTATCCACTTTATTCGATCCTTAATATAATTAGACTGACTTCTTCTTCTACGTTAAGCTAGCAGGTTTACTAATTCGTTTTATACTCCCGTTAAGGCTATATAAACATGATGCGCGAAAAGATGCACACACTTTAACGCAAGTTCACGTTATCGTGACAAGTAATATAGTCTTGATAAGACCGAATATCGTCCACAAGGATTAGGGTTCAAGTACCAACTATCTATCTTTTGGTATCTATTTGGTAAATTGATATTTGATTTTGTTGTTTATAACTAAGAATTATAAAGACTAATTTAATGAGTTTACTTCAGTTGTGATGGGAATAGGGCTTCCATGTCTCCTCAACTATCCGCTTATGTTATTTATTAATACAACGAATTATGGTCTTCTTCTCTCGGAGCTAGCAGGTTTACGAAATCGTTTTATATTCCCGTTAAGGATATATAAACACTCAACCCCAGTATTGCACATTACCTACCTTTCGGTGATAATGATAACTCTATAGGAGGATTAAGAACAAAAACCTAGTTAACCGTCACGCACCATACGCAAAATTAGGGTTGTTAAGCCTCTCATTAACGCTACATAAATAATTGAGGTATTTTCATCCCCAATCCAAGAATGTCTACCCAACTTACAGCATATTCACAATCTCTCCTTTCGAAGTAAATTAGAAATCATATAAGGATAATTAGTTGTCAATTAATTTCCAAGCATTTGATGCGCGGTAAGATGCACACACTTTAAACGCAAGTGCACGTTATCGTGACAAGTAGTATAGTCTTGATAAGACCGAATATCGTCCTCAAGGATTAGGGTTCAATTACCAACTATCTATTTTCTAGTATCTATTTGGTTAATTGATAATTGATTTGTTGTTTATAACTAAGAATTATGCAAGCTATTAAATATAAAGATTTATTTCAGTGGTGATGAGAATAGGGCTTCCATGTATCCTTACTATCCGCTTATGCTACTTACTAATGCATTAGCTTATGGTATTCTTCTTTTGGAGAAAGCAGGTTTACGAAATCGTTTTATACTCCCGTTAGGGTTATATAAACACTCAACCCCAGTATCGCACCTTACCTACCTTTCGGTGATAAGGATAACTTTATAGGAGGATTAAGAACAAAAACCTAGTTGACCGTCACGCACAATGCGCAAAATTAGGGTTGTTAAGCCTCTCATCAACGCTACATAAATAATTGAGGTATTTTCATCCCCAATCCAAGAATGTCTACCCAACTTACAGCATATTCACAATCCCCCCCCCCCTTTCGGAATCTGATTAGAAATCATATAGTGATAATTAGTTGTCAATTAATTACCAAGAATTCAACTCAATTATTGGATAGATCTCACAATAAGAAAAATAACCATAAGCATGCATTAATTTATAACATAAGTTTCTAGCAATTCAACATGGAAAGCCTATAAGAGAATTAGTTCTAGCCATTGTCATGACAATAACTAATTCCATGTTAATCATACAAAATAGAAATAAAGAACAAGAAAGGAAAAGAAATTACTAAACTAATGGTATCCAATCTCCAAGCAAAAGTCTTGTGTTGTGCAGAAGGAACCTCAAAAACCGCCTAGGGTTCTCCTTTTATAAGTAAAACCGCCTCCTCTTTTCCTTCGTGCTGGCCTGCAATTTCGTCAAAGATCTAATTTTTCCGCGTCGGCGCCATGCCTGACAGCGCGCGCGGAAGTTCTGCAATCCGTCCGGGTGTTTTAGCGCCGCGGCCGATATCTGGCATGCGAGCGCGTACTGCATCTTCTAGCTCTCGGATATTTAGCGCCGCGCCCTGCATCTATGCGAGCGCGCCGGCCGCTTCTGCGACCTCTATGAATAGTGGCGCGCGACCACACTTTTATCAGGGCCGGGATGCCAAGTCTGGATTTTACCCTCGTTCGCCACTTTCTCTGTTTCCATCTCTGGCATCTCCTCTTTTGCCCTCTTTTAGCTCCTTTTCCGCCATTTGGCCATTTTAACCACTTTGACTCAATAGAAAGGAAAACTATCCTAATACAACACTTATATGTACAAAATGGAACAAAAGACTAACTAAAACTGACTCAAAAGGTGTATATAAAATACACCGATCAAATACCCCCAAACTTAACCTTTGCTCGCCCTCGAGCAAAGATAGAAAGAAATAAAATAAAAGACTCAAAGAAACGAAAAATACAAGACTCACTGACATTGATTACTTTTGCTGCATTAGTGTTAACTAGAAAAAACATGAAGGTTAGCAAAATAATATGCAGGAACATATAGCATGACATTTCAGCACATTAAGCTAGATATTTCACAAACTCCTATTCATCATGCTTTAATGGAAGTCAATATACTAAATCATGCATATAAATTCAAAAATCCTATGGCATGCTTACTTGCTATTCTCCACTAATCCTGGATATACATAAAAGAGATCTTCAGGACTTTAAGGGTTGTAATGTAGGCTTAGGTATAGGTAGGTAAAAATAGGCAATTTAGGCTCATTTCGTGTACCATAAGCTCTTGATTTTCAAGATTCCCTTTTTCTTTTTGTTCTTTCCTTCACTTCGATTCTATCTTTTCCCTCTTTTGTTTTGGGAGAGTGAAGTATATAATGATGACAAGCACCCCCAAACTTAGGCTTTTGCCTATTTCTTATTACTTTTGTATTGGGGTGCAACAGACTTATTCACTCTTTTTGTCTCTTTTTTAACACAATGTATTCCACTATTTCATATTTTCACTTATGGTACAATTTGTGGGAATATAGGGTGTCAAAGAAGAAGTTTCAAATTTAGGCTCAATGGGGCTGACTAGGGATATTTTTAAAGTACGGGATAGAAAAGAATGGTAAGAATTGGCTATCAAAGAAATGCCCGAGTCATCTCCCTAACATGCATATCCTAACTATTTCGCCTCAAATAGCAAGCAATCATAACACATAAGTATTTATCATTTAGCATGCATAACTCAAGCAAGAAACTCCAAATAGGCAGTTACGTGAGTTTTGGCATATCTAACTTAGGTGTTTAGATAGTTGTTTCAATTAGTTACATTATTCCACCTTACTTCACTAGGTGTTTCTAGCAACTACAAGATACATGATCTTTGTGAGACAATTATGACTCAAAAAGAAAAAAATTTGGTGACTCAAAAATAAACATAAAAACAATCAAAAAGACTTAAGTAAAACATAACATGACACAAAGAAAATAAAACACAAATAAAACAAATATAACACCCCCAAACTTAAATCACACATTGTCCCCAATGTGTGCAAGACTCAAAGAAAAATAAAAGAAATAGGACTTACAGACTTTGGTTAAAATGGTGGTGGTGGCGGTGGATAATGCATCGACCATTGGTTGAACAAGGAACTTAACTCGTTGATTTGTTGCCTTGTTTCTTGTTGTCCTTGTACTACTGTATCCAAGGTCTGCATCATCCTCATCTGATTTTGAAACAATTGCTCCATCGTGGGCGTTGGAGGTTCTGCTCTTGTGGTTGGCCGGTGGCTAGGTCCTGCCTCATATTGAGCCCCTATTTCAGGCTCATCTTCGTCCATGGCGGCCTCTGCTGCTGCTGCTGCTGGTTGTACTCTCCGTCTGTCTTTGGGGGCTTGGAGTGCAGGAAAGAGTGCACTATCCCATAGGACACGGGCAATTGGTTTCTTTCATGAGTGTCAGTGGGTAGTTTTGGAACCGCACTCATGTGACATAGCTTGGTGATAACTGAGCCATGTCCCAATCCGTCTGTTGTTACCAACCTGTTGATTTCCTCAATGCTCTGCACTATTTCTTTCCCCACATCCATCGTCAACCCCCTCATAATTCCATATATCAGTTTAATCCTATCCTCTGGCACTCTGGTGAAGTGCGTGGATGGAATCACGTCTGCGACGAAATCTGATAACCTTTAGCTACTTTGTTGAATTGGCACCTGTTCAGTGCCCTTGACCCATTTCTTCCAATATCAAAAACAGCTCCATGGTAGCTCACGGTGTTTCTGACGGTATCGATTTATGTTGTCGGTGCTCTGAACCGTATGTTCTAAAATGGCTCCGATCACCAATTCCTCCTTCAACATCAAATGTTTTCAATTGTATATTTATATCTTCTGCTGTCACAGGCACATAGTGTCCCCTTACAAAGCATCCCCTTTCCACCTTCTCCGGAAAATTGGCATAAAATTCACGCAACATTGTTGTGTTTACTGGTGCTATCTTCTCCGGATTCACAAATTTCCTCCACTCCTTTAACTCAATCATCGCCCGAATGGGCTCATAAACATTTTCTTCCCCATATGACTCCCTCTGGTAGTCCATTCCCCTTTCTGGTATTAAGGGTGCAGTATCGCTTTTGTATCTTTGGTAGGCTTGGTAGCTCACAAACCTATTTTCATCGTATTGTGGGGTTGGGGTGGATGTGGAGCCTCTTCTTTTCCTGGTGGCCATGGTTAAAACAGTTTCTGGAGCTTATAATTTAGTGGCACAAATGTTTCCTACACAATTGACAACTAGCAGCGAACACAACACCCCCAAACTTCAACTTTTCTACCCAATACCCACACTCCTTTTCTACTCTTTTCTCCAAACTTCACAATCAACTTTTCAGTACCCAAACTACTTCAACTACAATACTCCTTCAAACTACTACCTCCTGTGGCTTCAGTAAAGGATTTAAGAACAGAAAAGGATTACCTTTTTATGAGAAGATTCAAGCTTGTTCTTGTTTCAATTGGTGGTTTGAGGCTATGGAATGGAGCTTTGTTGGTTGAGATGGCTAAGGGTTTTTGGGAATTTAAGAGTTTAGGTTGTGGTTGGGTTGGATTTGTGGAGGATTTGTGGGCAAATTTCTGGAATTTCGTGGGTTTTTGGAGAGGGAAGGTTAGGTTTTTGAATTTGGAATTGGGGAAAATCTGATTTTTGGGCGTTTTTAAGTTTATGGATTCAGCTTGTGCTGCATTTTTAGCGCGCGGCTGATCATCTGCGCTTCTTCGGGACTTTCTGCGCCGCGGCCCTGCTCCTGGGCGTCGCGGCGCCTAAACTCGACAAACTTTCTGGAATTCTACCGCCGCGGCCCTGCTCTGGCGCGCGGCCACCTCTGGCGCGCGGCCTAAACTTCAGCGCTGTTCGATTCTTTTGCGCGCCTGCTCACTCCAGGCGCATGGCTACGCTACGGAAATTCGGCTTTTCTTGATTTATTTCCACTGTGCACATCAATCAGACAAACACAAGACCCCAATCTGGTGAGATCGTTCTTAGACAAAATAAATTAAACTAAAGACAGAAATTAAAATAACATAATTGAAAACATTGGGTTGCCTCCCACAAGCGCTGTCTTTAACGTCTTTTAGCCGGACGCAAGTTCCTTAGCCTTAATAACCCTGGGGTGGATTAAGCCCCCAACCTATCCATTTCCTCCACATTTGGCGTTTTCTTTTTCTTCTTTTCTTCTTAGCATTATCAGTAAGGGGGAGTTCAGGAATACTTACCTACTTTAGTGGCATTTCAGCAAACCATGCCTGCTTTCTTGGGCTCATCGCTCTTTGGTTGACTTGTATTGGCTCGCATGGGGGTTTGATGGTGCTGATTGCAAAGCACCCACTCATTGTTGGTGGCTCAATGACGTGTTTAAAAACTTTAAACACCATTTCTTTAGACTTCACCCTTAGTGTTAATTCTCCTCTTTCAACATCAATCAAAGCTCTCCCCGTTGCTAGGAATGGCCTCCCCAATATGATAGGGATTTCCGCGTCTTCTTCCATATCAAGAATGAGGAAGTCTGCGGGAAGAAGAATTTTCCTACTTTCACAATCACGTCCTCGATCTTGCCTCTTGGATGAACCACCGTCCCGCTTGGCTAGTTGCAGAAGCTTCGTGGTTGGTTTGGCCTCACCTGACTCAATCTTTTAAATACCGATAGGTGCATTAGATTTATACTTGCCCCTAAATCACATGTAGCTCTGTTGCAAGTTACCACCGCCCGTGCAAGGTAGTGTAAAGCTCCCTGGATCTTGTAGCTTTGGTGGCAACTTTTTCTGCCAGATAGCACTACACTCTTGTGTCAGTGCTACTATTTCGTCTGCCTTCTTCTTTTTCCCAAAATCTCCTTCATAAACTTGAAATAGGAGGGCATCTGCTCTAATGCTTCTATGAAAGGTATGTTGATATCTGACTTTCAATGTCTCCAAAAATTTGGAGAATTGTTTATCAACCGCCTTTCATTTGTAGTCTCTGGGAAAGGGATCTTCTATGTATACTCCTCTCTGCAGGTTTTCTCTCTTGTTGGGCTAGGCTCAATCACCTTCTCTTTTCTAACTCTGCTTTCTTAACTCTTTGTGAGGTATCACGATCCAATGTCTTCCACTTCTCAATTGCACTTTCTGACACTGCTCCTTTGGATTTACCTCTGTATTGCTTGATGTCCACGCTTTCTTTGTTTACTGTTTGCTAGTGACCCACTGTGTCTCAAGTTTCGAGCGAGGATCTAGCTTGTCATGAAGCTGCGTGCAGGCGTTGCAAGTGTTATCACAGTGCTTCAGCTCATTTGGCTTTTCTTCTTTGAGCAGGTGCATTGGCTGTTGAGGTGTGGGGCTTGAATGAAGGGTTCTTGATTCTGCTCTGCTGATTACGTGCGCCCTATCGGTCTGCTGCGGTGGTGCGATTCTGCACGCCGATGCGATTATGCCGCCATTGCGGTCTGCCACGCGGTCTCCTTTCCATGAAATTTGGGTGATTCCTCCATCCCGGATTATAAGTGTTAGAGTAGGGGTTGTTCTGTTGCCTCGATAATTACCTATGGCGACACTCTGCTGCTCCATTGGTATATTGTTGGGATCCATTGAAGGACACCTATCAAATGTATGTGGGCCACCACATATCTCACGACTTTTAGGCATCTGCATCGCGTTCACCGACACATATGTTCTTTGCTGTTGTTTCGCTAGAAGGTCACTGGGCATTCAAGCGAGAATAGCATCTATTTCGTGGACTCCATTTCTTCTCCCATTTGTCGACCTCTCTTAGTGACATGGTTGTTAGTGGCCATATCTTCTAATAACTCATGGCGTCGTGGGCTGTTTTCCTCATGAATGCTCCACTCTTCTGCATCTATGATGGTTACGGTTGTCTTGCTCGGCCCGTTGTAGAAGATGTGGACCAAGTTCCACAACTCAACGAATGGTGTGGGCACTCTCTGTAGATCTTTGAACCTTTCCCAAGCTTCATATAAGGACTCTCCATCTGCTTGGTAGAAGTTGTTCAACTCCTCTTAGTTTCTTTGCTTTACGGAGGAAAGAACTTGGCTAAGAATTTACGTGCCATTTCGTGCCGTATAAAAATCGAATCGGTCGGGGAATTCAACCATACTTTTGCTCTATCCTGAGTGAGAAGGAAAGAGCCTCAATCTGACGGCATCATCGATGCGTCGTTATATCGAGCGTTGCACATAGCTCCAAGAAATTAGCTATGTGCATATGTGATCCTCCGATGGCGATCCTCCGAATTGCCGTGTCTTTGTACCGTACTCGAATTGCGGTTTATCTCAAAGTTGTTGGCTCACTGTGCGGGAGCCTAATGCATGTTGTGTTCCATTTACTCTTGGCGACATAGTCTCCCAAACTTCTTTTCCGGTGGACTTGGACTCTCTCTTCCACGTCTATTGGCGCTTGCCTAGGTATTCTGGATGGGGTTGATTCTCTCTAACCCTTCTCCCATCCGTTGTTGTTACGAGCCGTTCATCTCTAACAAGGTTGCAATCCGATTCTTTACATTACGTTTGCGAGTTTTCTCAATTTCTGGATTGAAGGGAACAAGAGTGTCTGCTCCTCTTCTCCTTCGCATAAACTGACTTCCTGAAATAGATCAAAAACAGACAACAAATCACGGCACCTTGAATTTTCAAAAGAAAAACGTAAAAATTAAAAATTAAAATAAAAACCAAATTAGAAATTAAAAATAGACAAATTTGATATTGAACTATGCCTAATGCCCGGCAACGGCGCCAAAAACTTGATGCGCGGTAAGATGCACACACTTTAAACGCAAGTGCACGTTATCGTGACAAGTAGTATAGTCTTGATAAGACTGAATATCGTCCTCAAGGATTAGGGTTCAATTACCAACTATCTATTTTCTAGTATCTATTTGGTGAATTGATAATTGATTTGTTGTTTACAACTAAGAATTATGCAAGCTATTTAAATATAAAGATTTATTTCAGTAGTGATGAGAATAGGGCTTCCATGTATCCTTACTATCCGCTTATGCTACTTACTAATGCATTAACTTATGGTATTCTTCTTTTGGAGAAAGCAGGTTTACGAAATCGTTTTATACTCCCGTTAGGGTTATATAAACACTCAACCCCAGTATCGCACCTTACCTACCTTTCGGTGATAAGGATAACTTTATAGGAGGATTAAGAACAAAAACCTAGTTGACCGTCACGCACAATGCGCAAAATTAAGGTTGTTAAGCCTCTCATCAACGCTACATAAATAATTGAGGTATTTTCATCCCCAATCCAAGAATGTCTACCCAACTTACAGCATATTCACAATCCCCTTTCTAATCGATTAGAAATCATATAGTGATAATTAGTTGTCAATTAATTACCAAGAATTCAACTCAATTATTGGATAGATCTCACAATAAGAAAAATAACCATAAGCGTCATTAATTTATAACATAAGTTTCTAGCAATTCAACATGGAAAGCCCTATAAGAGAATTAGTTCTAGCCATTGTCATGACAATAACTAATTCCATGTTCATCATACAAAATAGAAATAAAGAACAAGAAAGGAAAAGAAATTACTAAACTAATGGTATCCAATCTCAAGCAAAAGTCTTGTGTTGTGCAAGAAGGGGAACCCTCAAAAACTGCCTAGGGTTCTTCTTTTATAGGCTGAAAACCGCCTCCCTCTTTTCCTTCAGGCCTGGCCCAGAATTTCGTCAAAAGACCTAATTTTTCCGCGTCGGCGTCGCGGCCCTGCAGACAGGCGCCGCGGCGCCGGACGTTCTGCAATCCGTCGGGTGTTTTGGCGCGCGGCCGATATCTGGCATGCAGTAGCGCGCGGCCACTGTCTTCTCGCCGGATATTTAGCGCGCGGCCTGCATCTGTCATCGAGGCGCGCGGCAGAGTCTTGCAGCCTCTCGAATAGTGGCCGCGTACGTCTAGATTTTACCCTCGTTCGCCACTTTCTCTGTTTCCATCTCTGGCATCTCCTCTTTTGCCCTCTTTTAGCTCCTTTTCCGCCATTTGGCCATTTTAACCACTTTGACTCAATAGAAAGGAAAACTATCCTGTCTGACACTTATATGTACAAAATGGAACAAAAGACTAACTAAAATCGACTCAAAGGTGTATATAAAATACACCGATCAAATACCCCCAAACTTAACCTTTGCTCGCCCTCGAGCAAAGATAGAAAGAAATAAAATAAAAGACTCAAAGAAACGAAAAATACAAGACTCACTGACATTGATTACTTTTGCTGCATTAGTGTTAACTAGAAAAAACATGAAGGTTAGCAAAATAATATGCAGGAACATATAGCATGACATTTCAGCACATTAAGCTAGATATTTCACAAACTCCTATTCATCATGCTTTAATGGAAGTCAATATACTAAATCATGCATATAAATTCAAAAATCCTATGGCATGCTTACTTGCTATTCTCCACTAATCCTGGATATGCATAAAAGAGATCTTCAGGACTTTAAGGGTTGTAATGTAGGCTTAGGTATAGGTAGGTAAAAATAGGCAATTTAGGCTCATTTAGGTGTACCATAAGCTCTTGATTTTCAAGATTTCCCTTTTTCTTGTTGTTCTTTCATTCACTTCGATTCTATCTTTTCCCTCTTTTGTTTTGGGAGAGTGAAGTATATAATGATGACAAGCACCCCCAAACTTAGGCTTTTGCCTATTTCTTATTACTTTTGTATTGGGGTGCAACAGACTTATTCACTCTTTTTGTCTCTTTTTTAACACAATGTATTCCACTATTTCATATTTTCACTTATGGTACAATTTGTGGGAATATAGGGTGTCAAAGAAGAAGTTTCAAATTTAGGCTCAATGGGGCTGACTAGGGATATTTTTAAAGTACGGGATAGAAAAGAATGGTAAGAATTGGCTATCAAAGAAATGCACAGTCATCTCCAACATGCATATCCTAACTATTTAGCCTCAAATAGCAAGCAATCATAACACATAAGTATTTATCATTTAGCATGCATAACTCAAGCAAGAAACTCCAAATAGGCAGTTACGTGAGTTTTGGCATATCTAACTTAGGTGTTTAGATAGTTGCTTCAATTAGTTACATTATTCCACCTTACTTCACTAGGTGTTTCTAGCAACTCTGACATACATGATCTTTGTGGACAATTATGACTCAAAAGAAAAAAATTTGGTGACTCATAAGCATGCCTTAACTCATAAGAAAAGTTTCTAGAGATTGACATGAAAGCCCTATAGAGAATTAGTTCCTAGTCATTGATATGATAAGAACTAATCCCGTATTCATCATACAAAAGCGAAATAAAGTAAAGAAAAGGAAAAGAAATTACTAGACTATGGTCTCGATCTCTAAGCAAGAAGTCTTGTGTTGTGCAAGAAAGGAACCTTAAAAGCGCCTAGGGTTCTCCTTTTATAGGCTGCAAACCGCCTCCCTCTTTTCCTTCAGGCCTGGCCCAGAATTTCATCAAAAGACCTAATTTTTCCGCGTCGGCGCGGCGGCCCTGCAGCCAGGCGCCGCGGCGCCGGAAGGTCTGCAATCCGTAGGGTGTTTTGGCGCCGCGGCCCTGATATCTGTCATGCGAGCGCGCGCACTGCATCTTCTGTAGCTCCTCGGATGTTTAGCGCGCGCGCCCATCTGGCATGCGAGCGCGTGCCCAGTCTTCTGCGACCTCTCGAATAGTGGCGCCGCTGACCTCACAGCTGCGAGGGCCAGCGGTGTCTGGATTTACCTCGTTCGCCACTTTCTGTTTCATTTCGACATCTCCTCTTTTGCCCTCTTTTAGCTCATTTTCCGCCATTTGGCCATTTTAACCACTTTGACTCAATAGAAAGGAAAACTATCCTAATACAACATTTATATGTACAAAACGGAACAAAAGACTAACTAAAACTGACTCAAAAGGTGTATATAAAATACACCGATCAGCATTCAACGCAATTATTGGATAAATCTCTCAAAGAAGAATAATAACCATAAACATGTATTAATTCATAACATAAGTTTCTAGTGAATCAACATGGAAAGCCCTATAAGAGAATTAGTTCCTAGTCATTGACATGACAAGAACTAATTCAAAGTTCATCATACAAAACTGAAATAAAGAAAAGAAAAAGGAAAGAAATTACTAAGTTTAGGTCTCCAATCTCCAAGCAAGAAAATCTTGTATTGTGCAAGAAGGGAACCCTTAAAATATGCCTAGGGTTCTCCTTTTATAGGCTGAAAACCGCCCTTAACTTTTCCCTGCAGGCCTGGCCCAGAAAATCGTCAAAACCACGATTTTCAGCGTCGGCGCGCCAGCGTTCGAGCCGCGGGCGGAACCATGACACCGGGTGAATTGGCGCGCGGCCAGTTCTCTGTTGTCTGAGGGCGCCGCGGCGCTGCAACTTCTGTAGCCTCTCTGATGATTAGGCGTCGCGGCCCTGCACATGTTGACATGAGGCACCGCGGCGCTGGGTCTTCTGCAGCCTCTCTGGACATTGGGCGCGGCCGACCATCTGCGGGGCGCGTGGCTGATGCGGGTTTCAGCCTCGTTCGCCAATTTCTCTGTTTTTAGCTCTGGAACCTCCTCTTTTGCCCTCTTTTGGCTCCTTTTCCGCCATTTGGCCATTTTAACCACTTTGACTCAAAAGAAAGGAAAACTATCCTAATACGACACTTATTTGTACAAAAAGGGACAAAAGACTAACTAAAAATGACTCGAAAAGTGTATATAAAATACACCGATCAAAACACTCAACCCCAGTATTGCTCCTTTCTACCTTTCGGTGATAAGGATGACTCTATAGGAGGATTAAGACCAAAAACCTAGTTAACCGTCACGCGTCATGCGTAAAATTAGGGTTGTTAAGCCTCTCATTAACGCTACATAAATAATTGAGGTATTTTCATCCCCAATCCAAAATATGTCTACCCAACTTACAGCATATTCACAACCTCCTCCTTTCGAAGTTTGATTAGAAATCATATAAGTAATGATAATTAGTGATCAATTAATTACAAAGCATGCAAAACAATTATTGGATAGATCTTAACTAAGTGAAGAAGAAATCAACTACTATATTAATTCATGAATAGTGTTTCAAGTGAATCACAAGGAAATCTCTAATAAAGTAATTAGCTCCTAGCCATTGTCACGCTAAGAACTAATACAAACTCCATACATGAACTGAAATAAATAAAGCAAAAAGAAAGAAAAGAAAAATACTCGAAGCGAGACTCCAAGCCTTCTAGCATCCAAGGGTTGTGTTGTGGAATATTTACAAGATGGAGTGGTGGATGGATGGATGTAGAATGGTGAATGGTGGAATGGAGAATGGTTTATTCTTCTAATGATGTAGAGTATTTATAGCCAAAGAATCCTTTTGGTGAAGGGTTAGGGATTTTGTAG
Organism: Przewalskia tangutica; assembly: GCA_029844215.1. Classification (NCBI taxonomy): domain Eukaryota; kingdom Viridiplantae; phylum Streptophyta; class Magnoliopsida; order Solanales; family Solanaceae; genus Przewalskia; species Przewalskia tangutica. The sequence goes on along the minus strand of CM056732.1, from coordinate 11,732,129 downwards.
GTAGGAAAAGTTATTAGAATCCTTTTTGGTAAGGGTTTTAAGGTAGGAAAAGTTATCCCTTTAGGTAGGAAAAGTTATCCCTTTAGGATTCTGAAAACATGCCAAATTCGGCCGAGACTTCATAAATCCCGCGTCGGCGCCGCGGCGCTTGAAAACCTGCAACTTTCTGAGCTTCCAGCACATTGGGCGCCGCGGCTCCGGTGACGTTTTTCTGGCAGATTCCGTCTCGTTGCCCTTTTTTCGTCCGGACTTCGTCTGAACTCCTCTATAATTCCCGGAACTTCTTAGACTTCTTGGCCCTTTTTGTGTGCAATTCCATCTCATTTATGCTCATTTCATCTTCTTTTCGCCATTTCTCCATTTATGACCGCTGTGACACAAAAGAAAGGAAAACGACCCTAATACTATACTAAACATAAATAAAATGAGTAAAATACTAATTAAAAATGACTCAAAAAGTGTAAATAAAATACACCGATCAAATACCCCCAAACTTAATCTTTGCTCGCCCTCGAGCAAAGATCAAAAGAAAGAAATACAGACTCAAGGAAAACGAAAAATAAAAGACTCAATGACATTGATCACTTTGCTGCATTGGTGCTACTTGGAAAAACATGAAGATTAGTAGAATAATATGCACGAACATATAACATGAAATTTCAGCATTCTAAACACATTAAGCTAGATATTTCGCAAACTCATTTTTATCATGCTTAATGTAAGTCAAATACTGAATCATGCATGTTAATTTCAAAATTCCTATCGCATGTTTACTTGTTATTCTCCACTAATCATGGCTATGCATCTAAGAGATCTTCAGGACTTTTAAGGATTGTAATGTAGACTTAGGCACGGGTAGGTAAAAATAGGCATTTAGGCTCATTTTTGTGTACCATAAGCTCTTTAGCTTTTCAATTTTTCCCTTTTCTTTTGAATCTTTCCTTCACTTCAATTCTATATTTCCCCTCTTTTGTTTTGGGAGAGTGAAGTGTATTATAATAACAAGCACCCCCAAACTTAGGCTTTTGCCTCTTTCTTATTACTTTTTCATTGGGGTGCATCAAACTTATTCACTCTTTTTGTCTCTTTTTTAACACAATTTATTCCAACTATTTCACATTTTTACTTATGGCACAATTGTAGGAATATATGGTGTCAAAGAAAAAGTTTCATGTTTTTAGGCTCAATGGGACTGACTAGGGATATTTTTAAAGTCAGGAATAGAAAAGAGTGGTAAGAATTGGCTAACAAAGAAATGCCTGAGTCATCTCCCTAACATGCATATCCTAACTATTTCGCCTCAAATAGCAAGCAATCATAACACATACGTTTTAATCTTTTAACAATGCACAAATCAAGCAAGATACTCCCAATAGACATATTTCATGCGTTTTTGGCATATCTAACCTAAGTGTTTAGATGGTTGCTTCTAATTCCATTACATTATTCAACCTTACTTCACTAGGCAATTCAAGTAACTACAACATGCATGATCTTAAAAAAAATTATGACTCAAAAATGACTCAAAAATACACAAAATAATTCAACAAGACTCAAAAACAATAAAACATCCCCCCAAACTTAAATCACACATTGTCCCCAATGTGTGCAAGACTCAAAAAAAAATTAGTGATAACATACTGACACAACACGTGTCATGCGGAGTGCAGGAGGAAGAATTCTGGAATTTGCACGGAATATGGTCCTCTGAAGTTCCGGCGACGCGGCCCTGAGATTTGGCGCCGCGGCGCTGCTAGTACGGTGGCTCTCTGGAGTTCACCATGCCACGGATTACAGCGCTGCACGGCCTTTCCATTTTTAGCGTTTTGCTCCTTTTCCTCGGTTTTAGCTTTGATCCACTGTCATCCAATAACACAAAACAAGAACCCAAGACCGTGAGGTATTTCAAGGCAAAATAAAATAAACTAAAGAGAAATTAAAATAACATAATTAAAAAAATTGGGTTGCCTCCCAGCCAATGTTGTCTTTAACGTCTTTTAGCGGGGCAATTAACCTTTACGAGTGCCCATTGGATCCTTCGCGAACTGCTCGCAATCCATGAGTTATTGTTGTTGCAGATCTCACTTCAACTACAACAATTGCTTCAAACAAGGGCCTCAAATATACGATTATCCCCCAAGTACACAAGACATGCTTGTCTTTTAGGCTCTCTCTAGTGTATGGATCAGTGAGATTTCCAACATCTCTCAACTCTAGGGGGTGCCCTTGATGGTATGGACTTTCTGTTTGGGGGTCAACATTGACAGTTGGTGGTGTTTCTTCTGCAATAGGTACAAGAATGAGATTTTCCAAGGAATCCAAGAAGGTGAATAATTGGATTTCAGCAATCTTTTCCTTCTCTGCACCAACTATCTCGTCGGATTCCTCAATAGCTGGGTGTGGTTCAGGCTCCTCAATTTGATTGGCACATCCCATAATGATGTCTCTAGGCAGATTTGCTTGAGTTGTATTGCTCATCTCATCCATCAATTGCCCTATTTGTGTCTCGATTTTACGAGGACTCTCTTGTCTCAGCCATAAACTGAGTCTGACACTTGGCGAACATAAGTATGCCTTCCTGCAACTCATCTAGATCTTCCTCTGAATAATGTGGGTTAAGCTGCTGTTGATGACTTCACTGTCTCTGATAGTAGTAGTCCATGTGTCCTGATTTATTTATTTTTTTATTTTTTATTTTTATTTTTTCGAATTTAACCTGCAAAATAAGAAAAACAAAAAAAATGATAAAAAAAAATGCTCTTAGAAATAAGAATAGATAAATCGATATTGAAAGTAAGCCAATCCCCGGCAACGGCGCCAAAAACTTGATGCGCGAAAAGATGCACACATTTTAACGCAAGTGCACGTTGTCGACTCAAGTAATATAGTCTAGGTAAGACCGAATATCGTCCTCAAGGATTGGTTTTCAAGTACCGGTTATCTATCCTATGGTATCTATTTGGTTAACGTAATTGATTGGGATTTTAGACTAATAATGCAGGAAATAAACTAATTATAAATATACTTTGATTTAAATCAGTTATGATGGGGGATTAGGGCTTCCAAGATCATCAACTATCCACTTTATTCGATCCTTAATATAATTAGTGACTTAACTTCTACGTTAAGCTAGCAGGTTTACTAATTCGTTTTATACTCCCGTTAAGGCTATATAAACACTCAACCCCAGTATTGCTCCTTTATACCTTTCGGTGATAAGGATGACTCTATAGGAGGATTAAGACCAAAATCCTAGTTAACCGTCACGCGTCATGCGTAAAATTAGGGTTGTTAAGCCTCTCATTAACGCTACATAAATAATTGAGGTATTTTCATCGCCAATCCAAAATATGTCTACCCAACTTACAGCATATTCACAACCTCCTCCTTTCAAAGTTTGATTAGAAATCATATAAGTAATGATAATTAGTGATCAATTAATTACCAAGCATGCAAAACAATTATTGGATAGATCTTAACTAAGTGAAGAAGAAATCAACTACTATATTAATTCATGAATAGAGTTTCAAGTGAATCACAAGGAAATCCCTAATAAAGTAATTAGCTCCTAGCCATTGTCACGCTAAGAACTAATACAAACTTCATACATGAACTGAAATAAATAAAGCAAAAAGAAAGAAAAGAAAAATACTCAAGAACGAGACTCAAGCCTTACAGCATCCAAGGGTTGTGTTGTGGAATATTTACAAGATGGAGTGGTGGATGGATGGATGTAGAATGGTGAATGGTGGAATGGAGAATGATTTATTCTTCTAATGATGTAGAGTATTTATAGCCAAAGAATCCTTTTGGTGAAGGGTTAGGGATTTTGTAGGTAGGAAAGGTTATTAGAATCCTTTTTGGTAAGGGTTTTAAGGTAGGAAAAGTTATCCCTTTAGGTAGGAAAAGTTATCCCTTTAGGATTCTGAAAACATGTCAAATTCGGCCCAGACTTCATAAATCCCGCGTCGGCGCGCGACATGCGGTGGCGCGCGGCTGAAAACCTGCAACTTTACGAGCTTCGGCCACGTTAGGCGGCGACTCGGTGGCGTTTTTACGGCGGTCCGCCTCGTTGCCCTTTTTTCGTCCGGACTTCGTCTGAACTCCTCTATAATTCCCGGAACTTCTTAGATTTTATTTCTTGGCCCTTTTTGTGTGCAATTTCATCTCATTTATGCTCATTTCATCTTCTTTTCGTCATTTCTCCATTTATGACCGCTGTGACACAAAAGAAAGGAAAACGACCCTAATACTATACTAAACATAAATAAAATGAGTAAAATACTAATTAAAAATGACTCAAAAAGTGTATATAAAATACACCGATCATCCTCCAAATTGCACTGTGTTCTGCACCATGCTTAGAATCGCCGGTTTGATCTCAAAGTTATTCGTTCCTATTGTTGGGAGCCTAATACATGTATGCGTGCTCAGTTCACTTTCGGCGACGTAGTCTCGAGCTTCTTCTGCACAGGCTTGAACTCTCTCCTCGACATCCATAGGTACTGCCGAGGCATTCCAGGTTAGGTTGATTTTCACCTAACCCTCTCTCACATTGTTGTTTTGGGCCGCCCATCTCGATTAAAGGCTGCAATCCATTGTTCTTTCTGCTCAATTTACGAGTTTTCTCAATCTGGATTGAAGGAACAAGAGTGGTTGCCCTCTTCTCCGCATAAAGCGATTTCAAAGCGGATCAAAAACAGACAAACAGATCACGGCACCCTGATTTTTATCGAAATAAATAAAAAAACGTAAAAATAAAATAAAAATTAAAAACCAAATTAGAAATTAAAAATAGATAAAATTGATATTGAACTATGCCTAATCCCCGGCAACGGCGCCAAAAACTTGATGCGCGAAAAGATGCACACACTTTAACGCAAGTGCACGTTATCGTGACAAGTAATATAGTCTAGGTAAGACCGAATATCGTCCACAAGGATTAGTGTTCAAGTATCAATTATCTATCTTTTGTTATCTATTTGGTAACCGATATTTGATTTTGTTGATTATAACTAACAATTATAAATATTAATTAACTAAGTGTTTACTTCACTAGTGATGGAAATAGGGCTTCCAAGTCTCCTCAACTATCCGCTTATATTACTTATTAATGCAATGAATTATGGTTCTTCTTCTTTTGGAGCTAGCAGGTTTACTAAATCGGTTTATACTCCCGTTAAGGCTATATAAACACTCAACCCCAGTAGCGCCCATTTCTACCTTTCGGTGATAAGGAAGACTCTATAGGAGGATTAAGACCAAAAATCTAGTTAATCGTCACGCGCCATACGTGAAATTAGGTGTTTAAACCTCTCATTAACGCTACACAAGTAATTGAGGTATTTTCATCCCCAATCCAAAATATGTCTACCCAACTTACAGCATAGTCACAACCTCCTCCTTTCGAAGTTTGATTAGAAATCATATAAATAATGATAATTAGTGATCAATTAATTACCAATCATTCAAAGCAATTATTGGGTAAATCTCAACAATAAGAAGAATAACCATAAACATGCATCAATTCATAACATAAGTTTCAAGTGATTCGACATGGAAAGCCCTATAATAGAATTAGTTCCTAGTCATTGACATGACAAGAACTTGTTATACCGTATTTCGGAGTATATGCGTGAGGAATACGTCTGGTTGGCTTGAAAGTTAGCCTTGGGCGTTTTTGTACACAACTCGCTAAAAGAATCGTTTCCGACGAAGCGTTTCCACGACTTTCGTAGGAAAATTCGGCTATGCCATTACTAATTTTTGCGGATTTTTCCGAGAGACGAAACATTTTGGACCAACGGGAGGGCAACACTTGGCACCCTCCCATTGGTGGACTTGAAAATCGTCCCTTGGACGAATTGGATGGACTTGGCACGTTTTTGTTGCCTTGGCACAAAGTCAAGGAGTTGGTAGGATATTTGTGTGTAGTAAATCTTCACCCTACACTTGCCTTGCACTTGTCTCAATCTTGGCCATTGGTTGGCCACTTCTTGACCTATAAATACCCCTTAGTGATGAAGAGTTCTTCATCCACAAATCTTCAAGTCTTGAGAAAAATCCTCTCTCCTCTTCCAAGCCAAATCGTCCAACACCTCTCCACCTTTGAGTGAGCTTGGCGAGGGCTACCCACCTAGCCTAGCCGAAATCTACCCCTTCCTTGGTAGAAAAGTTGTCTTCTAGTATTGTTATAATGCCCAAAATACCTAGCCCAAATCCCTTAGTACTTAATAGAAGTTGTGAAGAACTTCTAAGGTTAACTGGAGCATCTGACTTAGGAAGCAAAACCTTGCTCAGTAGCGACTTTCTAGGATATTATTGGGCTTACCGAGGTAATAATCCTAACCCTCTTTTGAATTAGAGAATGCTTATTGTTATAGTATAAGAATAAGTATAAATACTTAGAAGAATATCACAGAATAGAATTGAACTGTTATCACGATGAAGGGTTTAAAGAAGAATAATTGAGCTGTACTCACATGGGTGTTTTCACTGATGAACTTATATAGCTCAGGGTAGGGTTGTCTTTGCCGACTTACAGTAAATTATGAACCCCTGTTTAGAATGACCTTGAGTAGTCTTTAATAGATATGTGTGACTATTATGGTGACTCTGCTTGTGACATATTGACTTAGCGGTGGTTTTATTTGAGAAGGTATGTGATTCTTCCTAAAGCATGATATTTTACAATATATAGTACGGTGAGCGTACGTGTGTTAAGCGAATAATAACTACGGCAATGTCTTTGACTTAAGCTGAATAATACTTATATGGCAATGCCTGGCTTAAGCTGAATAATACTTACGGCAATGCCTCACTAGCTTTGAATAACAAAAGCGAAAACATTTCAAAAGAATACTGAATCATTTTTTACAGAAGATAAATATTTGGTTTTTAAAACAAAGCTTAAGAGTTATACTAGCTTTATGGGAAGTTAGGTATAACAACTTAAGAAAGATAAAAAGGAACTGTTTACTGGTTTGTTTATAAAAGCCTTGTATTGATTTCTGTTAAGTGTAGTAAGGTTGTGTGATAAGTAGACATGTTATGATGCTACCTGTGTTAGTGTCTTGTAATGCTGTGTAAAGGGGTCATTCTTGCTGTGCTTACGTTGTTAACCGGTAAGTCCGTTGTACTGTTATTGTATCACCTACCCCCTTGACTTATTTATACCGAGGGCTTGCCGCCGATCTTGGTCTATACGGCTATGCGGTCTGTGAGACTATGCGGGCGGCGGTATGCTCGGGATTGATCATTCGGGCGTTTGCTGATCGGGGATTCCTATGCGATGCAGTTGAGACTATGCGGTCTTTTGAGGCTATGCGAGTGCGGGAGCCTAGGCGGATCTGGGGTTAGCTGCCCCGATCGAGTATACCTCATGCGGGTGCGTGTGTGACTATGCGGTGCGGAAGTCGGGACTAGGCACCTTGAGAATGGTACTATGGGCGATTAGCCTTGCTTGATCATTCGCGGCCTAGACTAGACACATTCTGATTTTCCTAATCTTATTATTGTTTGTGATATGGCACTATGTGCAATTGGGCGGTGTATTTGTGAAAAGGTTTTAAATACTTTGATTTCATTTTAAAGTACTTTATAGTTTCACATACTTGGTACTGTTATCTTGACCTCCTTGAAGTGCGTTAAATCTGCAGTAAGAGCGGCAGTGCTAGATCCGCATCTTTAGGATCTCTTTGCATTGGTGTCGGGAGCTCCATCTTCTAGGAGGCTCTACTTTTGGTATGATCTCCTGTATTGTAGATAGTTTATGCGATCGGGGTATGGCGGGAATACTGTCGCCATAGTTATATATTTTCCTTAAGTGCAGTAGTATGTTATGCGATTAGTCGGATGTAGCTAAACCTTGTTCATATATATATCTTAGAAAGCGACTTTGTTCACATAAAGCGTGTCTTATTTTATAAAGCTGTTTCATGTCTTGTTTTATATTCATTGGTTACTCGATGTATGACTACTTGGGTGCCGTAAGTACGATCCACGGGCCGGAATGGGTCGTGACAAAAGTGGTATCGAGCGATTAATCCTCGGAAGGTGTCTGACCGTATCTAGTAAGTCTTGATTATCGGTGTGTTGTGCACCACACGATGTCGAGGCTATAGGATATTTAGGATTGGTTTCCATTCTTCTCATTACGAGATCGTGCTTTAGAAATTTGTGTTATAGGTTGGACCCTAACGTATTCCTTTCTGTATGATTATGCCTCGCGTAAGGCAACCGGGCGAGAAGGGCAAAGCGTAGGAGGCTGCTAGCATGACACTAGAGTCACGAGGCTCGAGCCCGATCTATACGAGCGGCGAGTTCCACGACGCCTTGATCCAGCCGAGACCACAGTACCACGCCTCATCCCGCGGCACAGGGCGGAGAGTTAGGAGTCTGAGAGATAACCCGACTTTTGGCTAAAGTTGTGGCCCGATGAGAGAGGTTTGAGCGGCCATTCGGCTCGGCTCGGCCCGATTGCACCGTGGTACACGAGGCGAGATAGTTTGAGGCTCTGAGATTTCCTTAGTTGTAGCCCTCCGAGTTTTATGGGTCGGCGGAGGATGATCGCGAGGAGTTCATCCGTCAGTGCAGAAGGATTATCACGGGTGATCGGGCTTGAGGCGAGGCTGTGACATTCGGTTCGCGTCGGCTGCGTGATACCGCGATCGATTGGTTTGATTCATAGGAGCTTTCGGGAGAGCATCTGCACTCCGTGAGTGGGATGAGTTTTGAGGCTTTCTCACACTTCTTGCCTCGCGGATGAGGAGGCACGAGTGATAGATTTTCTTCTTGAGGCAGGGGGCCTTGCCGTCGGGAAGTACAATGTCGAGTTTGATTCTTTGGCTCGATATGTCCCGGCGTTGGTAGCAGATATGGAGGATAGGGTACACCGCTACGTCAGCGGGCTAGATGATTATATGGCGAAGTCGTATGCGGGTGTTTCTCTTCGGCCGGGTATGGACATTACCGCGTGCGAGCTCATGCTCTGAGATGCGAGGAGCGGAGACCAGCGGGTAAGCGATATCGGCCGGCGAAGAAGGCGAGGCGGCGGTTCTTTTAGTGGTCCCGAGTGGCGGCGTCGTGAAGTCGATTTGCACCACGGCCGGTAGCGAGCGCTCTACCTCATTCGGCCCGGCCCGAGGCGGTCGGCGGTCGGGGCCCGGGACTTGGTTTCGGTAGCGAGTGCTAACGTTGAGTGCGCTCGGTGTGCGTTGTGGCGAATACCGTGCAGGAGGCGTACTCGGAGCTTGCTATACTTGTGGCGGCGGTCACTGCGAGATTTGTCCGGCCAGGCGGCGGTGGTAGGGCTCGGCTACGAGTGCATTGCGACTGCCGTCCCAAGCGATTACTCGCCCGGAGGCGAGTACACGTGGATCAGCGGGTCGCGGCAGGTCGTGTACGAGTCCCGATTCTAGCGGTCTCGAGCCGCGTATATGCTTTAATCGGTAAGCGAGGATCGGGAGGCCTCGCGATGTCGTCACGGGTACCTTATCGGTTAGGTTTGATGTGTATGCTTTGATAGATCCGGGTTCTACTCATCCTATATATCTCCCCTTGTTGCTAGTAGGATAGGGATAGAGCACGAGTCCATGAACCACTTTCGAGGTAGCTACGCGATGGGTGATTCGGTGATAGCTCGGCGGGTATATAGAGCTTGTCTGTGACCATTCTGATCGTCGGACCTGGCCGACTTGATAGAGTTGGAGATGATTGACTTGGCGTGATCATGGGGATGGATTGGCTAGCTTTGCTATGCCAATGTAGGCTGCGAAGGAAGTAATGCAGTTCCAGTTTCTGAGGGCCGGTTGTTGAGTGGGAGAGCACGGTATCGGCAGGTGGTAGGTTTATTTCCTACCTCGAGGCTAGGAAGATGGTGCGAAGGGTATATCTACCATCTCGTTCGAGTGTTTGATCACGAGGCTGCGGTACCAGATTTTGATCGATTCCGTAGTCGGCGAGTTCCCGGGCGTGTTCCCGGATGACCTCCGGGTATCCTCTCACGAGAGGAGATCGAGTTTTGTATAGATATATTGCGGATACTCGGCTATTTCCATTCGCCATCTGAATGGCACTGCCGAGTTGAGAAGTGAAGGATCGGCTTAGGGATTTGCTAGAGAAGGGCTTCATTAGGCGGTGTTTCTCCGCAGAAGCGCGGTATTGTTCGTGAAGAAGAAGGGCGGGGCAGCTGCGCGTGTGTTGATTCTGACGGTGAACAAGGTGACCATTAAACGAATACCCTTCCCGGGATTGATGATTTGTTCGACCGATTGCGAGCGCGAGATGTTTCTCCAAGATTGATCTGCGTTCGCTATCATCGAGTTCGTGTCGAGAGAGGTGGATGTCCCTAGGGTGCATTCGGACGATGCGGGCATTATGAGTTGAGTCATATCCTTTGGGTTGACGATGCTCGTGGTATTCATGGATTTGATGAGCGAGTGTTCAAACCATTTTGGACACGTTTGTGATAGTGTTCATTGATGATATCTTGGTTTATTCGCTCGGAGCGAGGAGCATGCGGGCATTTGAGGCTGTCTTGTGATTCTCGGGACCAGCGATTATGCGCCAAGTTTTCCAAATGTGAGTTTTGGTTGACTTGATGGCGTTTCTTGGGCATATTATGGGTGATGGCATTCGAGTTAATCTGGCGAGATCGGCGATCGAGACTTGGCGAGACTACTACTCAAGCAGAGGTTCGCGATTTTACGGGCCTTGCGAGTTATTATCGGTTCGTGGAGAAGTTTGCTTATCTGCACCATTGACTAGTGACTCGGAAAGCGGCCAAGTTTGATGGTGATGCTTGTGGCGGGGTTTCGATTCTTTGAAAAGAGGCGGCGCCCGTTCTTACTCTTCGGAGGTCGGATGGTTATGTCGTGTATTGTGATGCATCGTGCATCGGGTTGGGATGTGTGTTGATGCGGCATGGCGAGTTATAGCATATGCATCGGCGGTGAAGAAACACGAGAGAACTACCCGCGTGATTTGGAGCCGCGGCGGTGATTCACGCTTTGAAGATGCGGAGGCACTATTTGTATGGGGTTCACGTGGATATTTATACAGACCACAAGAGCCTCGGTATATCTTGACGGAGGAGCTGAACTTACGGCGAGGCGGTGGTTAGAGTTGCTTAAGGATTACGGCGTTGATATCTGTACCACGGGAAGGCGATGTTGTGGCGGATGCTCTTAGTCGTAGGTCGATGGGAGCCTATCGGATGTGCGGCTAGAGAGGAGGACATGGTTCGTGATTTGCATCGATTAGCGAGCCTTGGTATCCGTTTGATTGATTACGATAGCGATGGGGTTAGAGTTCGTGAGGTTCGAGTCTTCCATCGTCGAGGAGGTGAAGAGCAGCGATTCGAGGATCGGCTTTGATTCGATATCGTGATCTGACTCTTCGTGAGGCAAGGGTCCTTTTGTAGCACGATGGGGTGCTAAGGTTTGAGAAGCGTTGTGTGTTCCGGATGTCTCGGGACTTGCAAGGAGTTCTTGGGAAGCCACAGCGCGCGTTACTCTATCCATCCGGTCGACCAAGATGTACCACGACCTTAGATACGTGTATTGGTGGGATGGCTTGAAGAGGGCGTTGCGAGTTCGTAGCTCGGTGCGTGTTGTCGGCAGTGAAGGTAGAGCACCGAGAGGCACGGTGGTTTATTCTGACGATAGAGATCCGACGGAAGTGGGAGGTAATCAACATGGACTTCATCACGGGATTACCTCGCACTCGGAGGAGACATGATTCTATATGGGTTATCGTCGACGTGTGAAATCAGCCCACTTTCTTCCGTTCGGACGACGCACCGGTGAGGATTATGCCGAACTTTATATCAGAGATCGTCGGTGCATGGAGTCCCTAGTTCGATCATATCGAGCGAGGCCGATTTCGGCTAACTTCCGGAGTCCTTCGAGAGGTTTAGGGGCGAGTGAGCACGATCTGCATTTCATCCACGACGAGCAGGCGAGCGAGCGCGCCTATCGGACTCGAGGATATCTGCGAGCACTGTGTTATTGACCGATGGTAGTTGGGAGGATCATTTGCCTCTAGTTGAGTTTGCGTATAATAATAGCTACCACTCCGGTATTCGGATGGCGCCTTATGAGGCCTTGTATGGGAGAAGTGCGGTCGCCTATAGGTTGGTTCGATGTGGCGAGTGCGGCTAGTGGGACGATTTGGTGCAGTGACGATGGATAAGGTGAAGCTTATCCGAGGCGGCTATTAATGACTCGAGTCGGCGAAGTCGTATGCAGATCATGGTCGTCGGCATCTTGAGTTCGAGGTTCATGATTGGGTTTTCCTAAAGGTGTCACCCATGAAGGTTGTGATGAGATTCTGGAAGATTGGGAAACTCAGAACAAGGTACATTGGGCCGTTTCGGATCATCGCGAGGTAGGCAAGGTTGCCTATGAGTTGAATCTGCCGTCCGTCTGGAAGCGGTCATCCGGTTTTCACGTATCTATCTTTGAGAGATGTATCGGGGATCCATCTAGGTACACCGATTGGTGATGTCCAGTGGCCAGGGGTTATCGTATGAGGAGATTCCCATGCGCGATAGTCGATCGTCGAGTTAGGCGTCTGCGGACAAAGGGCGTGGCTTAGTCAAAGTCTTGTGGCGGAGCAGTGAGAGGAGATGACATGGGAGGCGAGGAGGACATGAGGCGGAAGTATCCTCACCTATTCCCATACCTCCGAGTAAATTCACTTTCCTACTTGTAAATTTTCGTTATCGTTTTACGCCTATGTATTGCTCTGTGGCGCGTGTGGCGTTTGCTAGTGTTTAAGCTTCGATAAGCGTCTTGAGAAGGAACATTCGGACGAATGTTTCTAAGGAAGGAGAATGTTATACCCGTATTTCGGAGTATATGCGTAAGGAATACGTCTGAAAAGTTTGGCTTGAAAGTTAGCCTTGGGCGTTTTTGTACACAACTCGCTAAAAGAATCGTTTCAGCGAAAGCGTTTCCACAGCTTTCGTAGGGAAAATTCCGGCTATGCCATTACTAATTTTTGCGGATTTTTCCGAGAGGCGAAACATTTTGGACCAACGGGAGGGCAACACTTGGCACCCTCCCATTGGTGGACTTGAAAATCGTCCGCGGGCGAATTGGATGGACTTGGCACGTTTTGTTGCCTTGGCACAAAGTCGAGGAGTTGGTAGGATATTTGTGTGTAGTAAATCTTCACCCTACACTTGCCTTGCACTTGTCTCAATCTTGGCCATTGGTTGGCCACTTCTTGACCTATAAATACCCCTTAGTGATGAAGAGTTCTTCATCCACAAATCTTCAAGTCTTGAGAAAAATCCTCTCCTTCCTTAAGCCAAATCGCCCAACACCTCTCCCCCTTTGAGTGAGCTTGGCGAGGCTGCCACCCTAGCCTAGCCGAAATCTACCCCTTCCTTGGTAGAAAAGTTGTCTTCTAGTATTGTTATAATGCCCAAAATACCCTAGCCCAAATCCCTTAGTACTTAATAGAAGTTGTGAAGAACTTCTAAGGTTCTTGGAGCATACTGACTTAGGAGCAAAACCTTGCTCAGTGCGACTTTTCTAGGATATTATTGGGCTTACCGAGGTAATAATCCTAACCTCTTTTGAATTAGAGAATGCTTCTGTTATAGTATAAGAATAAGTATAAATACTTAGAAGAATATCACAGAATAGAATTGAATATTATCACGATGAAGGGTTTAAAGAAGAATAATTGAACTGTACTCACATAGGTGTTTTCCTGATGAACTTATATAGCTCAGGGTAGGGTTGTCTGCCCGACTTACCGTAGAATTATGAACCCCTGTTTAGAATGACCTTGAGTAGTCTTTAATAGATATGTGTGACTATTATAGGTGACTCTGCTGTGTGACATATTGACTTGGCGGTGGTTTTATTTGAGAAGGTATGTGATTCTTCCTAAAGCATGATATTTTACAATATATAGTCGGTAGACGTACGTGTGTTAAGCGAATAATAACTACGGCAATGTCTTTGACTTAAGCACGAATAATACTTATGGTAATGCCTCACGCTTAAGCTGAATAATACTTACTGAATGCCTCACGGCTTAAGCCTGAATAACAAAGAACTGAAAACATTTCAAAAGAATACTGAATCATTTTTTTTAGAAGATAAATATTTGGTTTTTAAAACAAAGCTTAAGAGTTATACTAGCTTTATGGGAAGTTAGGTATAACAACTTAAGAAAGATAAAAAGGCTATTTCTTGGTTTGTTTATAAAAGCCTTGTATTGATTTACATTACGTGTAATGGGTTGTGTGATAAGTAGACATGTTATGATGCTACTGTGTTAGTGTCTTGTAATCTTTGTGTAAAGGGGTCATTCTTGCGTGCTTACGTTGTTAACCAGGTAAGTCCGTTGTCTTGTTATTGTATCACCTACCCGCTTGACTTATTTATACCGAGGGCTTGCCACGATCTTGGTCTATCGGCTATGCGGTCTGTGAGACTATGCGGGCAGCGGTATGCTCGAGATTGATCATTCCGGCGTTTAGCCTGATGCGAGGATTCCTATGCGGTCTGTTGAGACTATCGGTCTTTTGAGGCTATGCGAGTGCGGAGCCTGGCGGATCTGGGGTTAGCTGCCCCGATCACGAGTATACCTCATGCGGGTGCATGTGTGACTATGCGGTGCGGAAGTCGAGGACTAGGCACGCAGAATGGTACTATGGGCGATTGGCCTTGCTTCGATCATTCGCGGCCTAGACTAGACACATTCTGATTTTCTAATCATTATTGTTTGTGATATGGCACTATGTGCAATTGAACCGATTGTATTTGTGAAAAGGTTTTAAATACTTTGATTTCATTTTAAAGTACTTTATAGTTTCACATACTTGGTACTGTTGTCTTGACCTCGCCCGGAGTGCGTTAAATCTGCATGAGTAAGCAGCAGTGCTAGATCCGCATCTTTAGGATCTCTTTGCATTGGTGTCGAGCTCCATCTTCTCCGGAGGCTCTACTTTTGGTATGATCTCCTGTATTGTAGATAGTTTATGCGATCGGGTATGGCGGGCCACTGTCGCCATAGTTATATATTTTCCTTAAGTGCAGTAGTCATGTTATGCGATTATCGGATGTAAGCTGCTAAACCTTGTTCATATATATATCTTAGAAAAGCGACTTTGTTCACATAAAGCGTATGTCTTATTTTATAAAAGCTGTTTCATGTCTTGTTTTATATTCCTGGTTACTCGATGTATGACTACTTGGGTGCCGGTGAGGTACGATCCACGGGCCGGAATGGGTCGTGTGAGAACTAATTCAATATCGACATAAAAGCGAAAGTAAAGTAAAGAAAAGAAAAGAAAATTACTAAGTTAAGGTCTCGATCTTGACTTCAAGAAATCTTGTGTTTGTGCAGAAAGGAACCCTTGAAAAGCGCCTAGGGTTCTCCTTTTATAGGCTCAAAACCGCCTCAACTTTTCCCTTGAGCCTGGCCGACGTCTAAAACCTGATTTTCCGCATCGGCGCGCGGCCTTTCTCGGCGCGCGCCAGAACTCTTATTACAGTGATTTGGCGCGCGGCCTGACTCTGCGTCTAGAGCGCGCTGCAACTCTGCGACCTTACGGATATTGGGCGCCGGGTGCCTTGACTTTGTTAGCGAGGCCTTCCGCCTGCACAGTTCGCCACTTTCTCTGCTTTTAAGCTCTGGAACCTCCACTTTTGTCCTCTTTTCGCTCTTTTTCCGCCATTGGGCCATTTTAACCACTTTGACTCAAAAGAAAGAAAATATATCCTAATACGACACGTATTTGTACAGAAAGGGACAAAAGACTAACTAAAAATGACTCGAAAAATGTATATAAAATACACTGATCAAGTTGACAACTAGCTTGAAGATCATCCGTTGAGCAAAGTTTCAATTTTCAACATCTCTCGATTACACGTCGACGTTACGTCGGCGTTTGGTACATTCGTTCCTTTATTAAATTATTATTGTTTCTTTATTTTAATTAGCGCACTTAATTACATTATCTTTAACTATTTAAGTATTTATTAGCATAAATTAAAATGAAACGATTAAGAGGTATATTTGGTATGTCTGGTTCTAGTAGGGGTGACAAGGGCAAGGGCCCTTCTTCTAGTCATCCTATTCCTCCTAGACATGGTGATTTTATTGATACTGAATATTTTCCTGAAGTACCATTAGATTTAGATTTAGACGATGAGCTATTTTCTGAAAATCAACAAGAGTTTAATTTAGAAGAACATCTAGATGACACACCAACTAATCTAGATGACACGCCAACTAATGCACCTCGAACTGGAACACCTCCTATTCCCCCTAATATGAGACGAGGTCCACCAGAACGAAAATTAACATCACATGTATGAGTTTTTTTGATAGAGACGTACAAAATCAAGTTGCTATATGCAAAATTTGTAAAAATGTTTATAAGTTTAAAATGGGAAAAGGTCAGAGCGGAACGGGAGGTTTAACTACGCATTTGAATACCAAACACAAAGCTAGGTGGGATGAATATAAGGCTCAAGTGAAGGGTGAGTCAACAATGGCCTCTCAGTCGGGACAAGCTTCATCTTGTCGCACTGTGCAGGTCAAATTGACCACTATGGCGAAGCAATTGTAGGCCCTAAATACGATAAAATGAAAGATATGGAAGAATTATCAAAATTAGTTGCAGTGGAGGGTTTGCCTTTTTCATTTCCTGATTCTTTTGGTTTTATTCATTATATAAGATCAATGTACAATCGTGCTAATAACGGTTTTCCTAGATCAACTGTTAGGAGAGATATTTTTAAATTTGCACACGAATATCAATAATATTTACGTTATTATTTATATCATTATTCTGGAAAAGTATCTATCACATCTGATATAGGTCATAGTACTAACGGTCATGATTATTTAACTGTAACATGTCATTGGATAGACTATAAATGGTCTATGCAAAAACGTATTTTAGCATATAGATATATAGATAGTCGGCACACTGGTATTTTTATTCAAGAAAATATTTCTTCTCTTTGCAATTATTATGGCATATCTGATAAAGTCATGACTATTGCATTAGATAACGCTTCTTCTAATATTTCTATTGTTAGATTATTAAAAACTTCCTTAACTCCATCTTTTCCAGATCATTTTCATATAAAATGTGCATGTCATATTTATAACTTAGTTGTAAAGGATGGTATAAAACTTTTTGATGACATTCTTGCAAAAATTCAATTTGCTATAAACTATATTTTTATAAATAATAGAATACAACGACTAAAAGAATATAAAAAAAGCTTGTCACGATTGTGGTCTAGCTTACAGAAACGTTCCCGAAGAAGTATGCACTAGATGAAATTCTTTATACAACCAACTATCGTATTGTGTATGTATGTTATTTATTTATTTAATTTAAAGACAAATAAAAAATGACCCCTTTAGGCCAACCCGATCCTCTGGATCGGAATGAGCAGCCTTCCGTCAGCCTCGACCGCGCAAGCCCGCCCTACCCCGCCACGGACCAGGCCCCTCGACCCAGGCCAGCGGCTCGCCCCGTTGGACAACCCTACTTTTTTCTATCAATAATTCCGGTAGTTGAGTTGGAAAATAAGGGAAAATGTGTACCAATTTGTTAATGGCAGGGGTAGGATTAACCCAAACTTTAAACGGAGGGAAAATTTTGACCATTTCTCAAACTACAAGTACAAATTTGAACCTTCTTGTTGCAATTCTTTAGCAATTAAAAGGGAGTGATTTTTGGAATCTTATATACTATTAAGAAGAAAAAAATTGTCTATTCTTTTTTCTATTTCACTAAGTTTAGAACCATAAGATATGGGATTAATTGTGGAGCATTCTTTTCTAATTATAACTTTTAGCATTGCCACGAGGCGTAGGACTAAAATGGCGGATGACATCGGAGAGATGTCATGGTAGACAAATCATTTCAGATCCAAAATGAACTGTTAATTTCTAACATAATTCATGGAACACCTGTCACTCGATGAATGATCAATTAGCCTTGGATTCGAGTTTCCTCATCAAGAAAAGAATGGAGCTTAACCACTTCAAATTAAAGTGCTTAAATAGATATTATTATGTTAGTAATAGCCCCGACTTGACATCTCACACGACACGCCTTCATACATTCGGAGATCCTGGCATGTACATCTAAATAATTATTAAAATAAATACTTGAAATTAGATTAATCTAATCTGAAATTCTGACATCTGCTCGACAGATCGAGATGCTATAACTTTTGTTTCCAACTAAGTTTGTATTAATATTGGTATTTGACATAAGTCATGATGCCCAAGTGATAAGGTAATTGTTAAGAGTCTCACATCGGTAATGAAATGAGAATATGGATTTTTTATATGGGCTTGGACAATCCTCACCCTACAAGCTAGCTTTTGAGGTTGAGTTAGGCCCAAGATTCATTCTTACATGGTATCAGAGTCAGACTCATTCAAATTCTTTGTTCACTGAAGTTGGACCTCCAAATTATATTATTCACGCTCCAATTAACGGGGTCTGAACGTGCGGGGCAGTGTTAAGAGTCTCACGTAGTGGAATGAGAACATGGACTAGTTATATGGACTTGGACAATCCTCACCCTATAAGCTAGCTTTTGAGGTTGAGTTAAGCCCAAGATCCATTCTTACCGTAATCTTTTGATTTTTGGTTTTTACTTTACAACTAATTAACCCCACTTGTTCTTTAAAGAGTAAAATTTGTTACAACTTCTTTCACACCCTTTGTCCCAGATTTTTGTTCTTTTAACTGGTCCTTTAATCAAACATCTACTGAAGAATGAGCTTTTAACACTTTGGAATTCAGTTCTTAATTAATTATAGTATAAGTTCTATATTCTTGTCAAATATTAATTATTCCGTAGAAAAATGAACGTATTGCATCACAATTACAATCAGTCGAAGGAGCGGAGCTTAGAGCCTTTACTTTATGTAAAGCGCACTCACTCTAACGGCGTACCTTTTGCATGATGGGTCAGCGAGGAAATGGGAACAGCGGCTTAAGCCATTAGGTGTAGGCGCTTTCCAGAGGTGGAATCTTCTAGTTCTTCCTATTTGACCCGAAACCGATCGATCTAGCCATGAGCAGGTTGAAGAGAGCTCTAACAGGCCCATTTCCAGGGCTTTTTAAAACAAAAGCACCAAGCCCGATTGGAAATGCAACATCGCCTAGCCGGTTCTCCTGATTGAATAGCTCGTCATGCAGCAAGACTAAAGAAGGCTCTGAATGGCCGCTAAATGAAGTCAAAGACTAAGTAAGCTGGTAAACTAGAGTACTAGAATTTAGCTGCAGTTGGTGTGTGCATCCAACTGAAGTTAATTACTTCTTTAAAGATCCGCAAAGAGAAATTAATACAACTGTAATTTGGTATTGAAACAGTCTGAAGTACCCAACTTCTTTAATGTGTAACCATTTGTGTTGAGTTGTGGAGCCTAATTTATCACCGATACTACGAAGACCCTGCACATAGTGTGGAACGCTGATCGACCTGAGCGGACAGATCGACGTGGGGGTGGTCTGCCCCTGATTTTTTTTATAATGTAAGGTTATTTAGTGGATGATATTTTGAGAATTTCGGGCTTGTATTATGTTCGCCCTAGTTTTCGCTATATATAGACTAGGGCGTCGTTTTCTTTTGGTGGATAGAGAGAAAAGAGAGAATTATAAACACAAACTCCTTATTCTAATTATAGTGAAATCTGCAGCAGCAAAGTAGACGTAGCTCTCGCATTGAGGATGAACCACTATATATCTTATATGTGTTATTTGTTCTTCGTTTATTTACTATTTTCTGATTATGTAGAATTTAGGACTCAATTCCAAACAATTTGGACATGACATTTAATCTGTAAATTATTTTACCAAAGGGGTTATTTTATTATGTCTAGATGCTATGCTTCTTATTGAAGTAAACAGATCTAAACTTAACAAAGAAAGGGCATGCAGTTCAAGGCACATATAAATTAGTTACTAGTAATAGTTAAAAAGTCGGCATCTGATGGAAATTTGAGGTATGATTGGTGCACCTTTTATTTTAATACGAAAAAAGAATTTACTTTGCCACATTGGAGGATTATCAGAGACTTGATTTACAAGTTAAGAACCACTACTAGTAATAGTCCACTTTTTAGTCACAGTTTAAAATTTGTTTAAACCTCAAGTATTCCAAGTATGATTCTTCCTTTAGCATTATGAGAAAGCAAATTTTGTTATATAGTTGTTCTAGAAGGTGATCATGCCTTTTGAAATAGCTAGCTTACTCTTATATTAAAGGTAATTATCATGTTATTATCAAAACTTAACCTCCTTTACTCGAATTCCTTCATTGTACTAATTTGCCATAAATACATTTTGTCCCTTTCAATTAATCTGTGTCTTGTAGAAAGATTAAACTATCTCCCAGTTTTTTTTTTTTTTATGACGGGAATCCGATCATTCTTGTATTCTGAGTGTGTCTTTGGGTAAACCCTGGTGTGAAATAGCGCATAACCATCACACTTGGCAAGCCATGTGTGACAGGCTCAACCAAAAAGGTGTTGGCAGGGGAATCGAACTCGTGATCTTTCGTCTCATTTCTCCTCTCTACCAACTTTCGCTACCTGCAGTAAAACTAAGGTTAGGTAAACTTTTTAAAGTGAAACATTAGCATGTCACCGCATACATACGAAAATCCACCTACCCCGACTTACCCTATCCCAGATATTTTATTTTGATTGACCTTATACTTGTCCAATTCTAAGATGTTAAAATTTATGGTACTGTTTTGGATAAAATCCATATGAATTCATTGCCTATCAAAAAAAAAAGGAAATATCCAAAGAATTCGATAGCATCCATTTTGTTACTCTCACGACAACATACGTAACAAACAACAAACTCCAAACTATCCCTATCCCTATCCAATCCAATCTACCCCATCCAACTTCTTTCCTAAAAGATAAACTAAAACAATTAAGTTGACCATAGCTTGCCACATGGCAACAACCCAGTTGGCCACGTAATTTTACTCCTCCAGCCTACTCAAACTGTGTATAGCCACAAGCATTTTGCCACATTGTAAATTCCCAATAAAGCAATCGCCAAACATTCAAACAGAAAAAACTCAAAAAAGTGTGGCCACCTAAGGTCCACCAACTAATTTGGAGACCATATTATATATATACCTCTGTTGCAGCTTCTAACAAACCAAAAACATAACTTTCTAAAATTCTTACACTGACCTAACAAATAACCAATCTTCTTCTTGTTCTCAATGGATTGGACCAGAGGTCAAACCATAGGCCACGGCTCTTCCGCCACTGTCTCGGCTGCCAAGTCACATTGGTCCAACGAGAATTTTGCGGTCAAGTCAGTGGAGCTATCAAAGTCACAGTTGTTGCAAAAGGAGCAGAAAATTCTGTCTGAATTGAGCTCACCTTACATAGTTAGCTACAAGGGATACGATGTTACAAAAGAGAACGACAAACTCATTTATAATCTTATGATGGAGTACATGTCGGATGGTACACTTACCGATGAAATCCGGAAACAGGGTGGTCGGATAAAGGAACCCTTGACTGGGTATTATACAAAGCAAATTTTGCAAGGACTAGAATACCTACATTCAAGGGGTATAGCACACTGTGACATTAAGGGACAGAACATTTTGGTAGGTAAAACCGGTGCCAAAATTGCCGACTTTGGTTGTGCTAAGTGGGTTGATCCAGCAGATAGGGCCGAACCAATTGGTGGAACGCCGATATTCATGGCACCTGAGGTGGCACGTGGGAAAGAACAAGGGTGTCCAGCTGATATTTGGGCATTGGGATGTACAATTATTGAAATGGCCACGGGTGGATCACCATGGACTAATGTGACAAATGCATCTTCATTGCTTTACAGAATTGCATTTTGTGGGCAATCACCAGAAATTCCAAAGTTGCTCTCTTTACAAGCAAAGGATTTTTTAAGCAAATGCTTGAGAAGAGATCCAAGAGATAGATGGACGGCTAAAGAGCTCCTCAAACATCCATTTCTTGAGGAATATTCTGATTTTGTGACAATCTCCCCAACAAGCATTCTTGATCAAGACATTTGGAATTCAGTAGAGAAATCAGACACTATAGATTATTCAATACAAACAGTAAGCTCAATGGACTCTTCTCTGCAAAGGATAAGGAAATTGAGTTTAAATTCAGGAGAATCGAGTTGGAGATGTGACGATGAGAGATGGGTCATAGTTAGAAGTAGCAGTGAATAATTCATGGGACAATGACAGCTAACACTCTTGCTGTAGATTTTGTACTATACAGCAGAACACTGTAAAAACCAATATCCAGCGATCAAGAAAGTGACACATTGAGGAAAAATTGGACCACTTGAAAACCTTCTCATCATCCGAGAAGAAAATGGTTCGGATCCATTAATTAAACTGCCTTGCAAGATGTTATCACACCCAAGTTCCATTGAGAGTTTAGGTTTGTGTATTTAAGGTCCCTTTGGAAGGAAAATAAGGTGAAATCAAGTTAAAATAAGTTGGGGGGGGGGGGGGGGGAATAAAAGTTGATGCAAATATTGAATTCTTAAGGATATCCTACCTCTCAAGAAATCAATACTATGATTATTGCTTCAACTTTTTATAAATGTGAGCTAAAAATAGCTGATATATTTTCAAATGATTACTCTTATTTCGTAAAGGATAAACTCTTCCCATATATGACGTTTAGCAATTAATCGACCGCTTTTCATCATAAACTCTTACTTTGAATTCCAAATAGCAAAAGCTTACTTCTAAAAAAACTACTTTAGTCAAAACTCCAAAGCAAACTTGTAGTGGAAACATGTTAGATAGTTCACATATGCAAAAAAGATAGTGGATAAGTATGTCAAACGACGACCAAATTCAAAGTCCTATCAAAAGAGAAAAACCTAATAAAAGTACTAGTAAGAAAGCAACATGTATATACAATACCCCCAAGATAAGTCCTAATATAACCGTCAACAATTTTTATTCAATCCAAATAGCAGTGCTGTTACAGTCATAGGCAGCCACACTGATAATGGCCCCAAAAATCATGGCCACGTATTTAGAGATGGCAAATAGGCGGATTAGGGCGGGACAAGTTGAAAATTAATTTTTAAAACTAATTTTGTTGGATCTATCGCCTAATTCTTCATATAAAAACTAGCTTTTCATCAAGAATTAAATTCAGTTATTCAGTTATGGCTACAATTTTCGCCTTATTCTTTTACACTAACTAATGCTTGCGGGGCTCAATAAACAAAGCATAGTATTAAATCAAGCAATCATGAGCACAAAACTAATTTTAGATCCGGCTGCAAGTGGGTTTTGAGAGACCCAGTTGGTAAAATAGGCCATAGATTCAAGTGTCTAACCCATTACAAAACTAATTTTGCCCACTAAAATTTTCTTCAAAATCCACCACCTACCCTGCCTTATTTCAATTTTTAACAAAACTAAATTTACCCTGCTCTACCCGTTTAACTCTTCCCCTCCCCTGCCCCGTTAAGAACTTTCCCTGCTCTGCCCTGTCCCAATTGTCATCCCTACGCGTATTAGATCATTGTCAATCACAAAGGGGTAAAGCTAAAGACAACACCATGTTATCATATTACAAGAGGAAAGGGGTTCTAAACCTTTCCAAGTGATAAGAAAAAAAATGAATGGCTAAACCTACCCTTACAGATAATTTGGGACTCGACTAATTCGTCACAATGGTAAAACACTTTTATTAAAGATGATTTTATTCGTAGAGATCAAAGGCCGAAAACTTTATTTAAAGATTAAAGAATACTTATTACATCACCAATCACGTTTATAAATAGCAGTTTGAAAGAAATGAAACATGAAAACTTGTGCTAGACATGATAAAGGGCCAAATATATGGTTGGCAAGTGCAAGTACAAACGTGGGTACATGCCCAATTTACTTGGATGATTAAGTTGGCAGGACCTTAAATTTTTTTTGTAAGTGGCAGGACCCTCATTTATTTTTGCCCAAAATATTACTAATGAGTTGATTAGCAAAGGGTCTTTTTGTATTTTAAAAACTTTGGAGTTAAGTTTTAAACTAACAAAAATATATGAAATTTAGGCTCCAACTGATCGACATCTTCACCGTCATCTTCACTTCCTTCAAATCCCATCGTTTAATCTTCCCGCTTCGGATATTATAAAAAAACTTGAGTAAAACATAATCGTTATTTAAAGTTCTTCAACTTCCCCCCTGAAAGCTATAATTTCAAGATTTACATTTCAATAGGTATGGAACCCTAATTTTATCCTTTTTTTTTTATTTTCCCGATATTTATTTGTAATATTTTCTTTTTTTATTCACAATTTTGATTATATTCATGGCTAGAACGAAAAATGTGAAAAAATATGCAGAGAGTAAAAATTCTACTGAGAAAGATAAATCAAATAGTAACAGATCTGTTAAGAAAGGTAAATCAGCGGTGGAATCCGCTAAAAATAACATAAAAGATTGAAAGTGGAGGAGGAAGGAGAACACTTGTTGCGTAATTTCACTACTAAAGAAAAGAAGGATTCTAATAAACGAGTAGCAAAAGAAAAGAAAAAAAAATGGTGATGTTCATGAAGAAGAAGAAGAAGAAATAGTAGAAAATTGTGTTCAAGATGAAGGGGAAGATAATGATAATGAAGAAGAAAAAAATGATGATGATCACTACAAAATAAAAAAAAGGTCTACCATGACGGTTAAAAACCGTCACGAAAGGGATTTTGTGACGGTTTTTCTAAGTGTCACGGTAGGTACTGTCACAAATTCGTAACGGTTGTTGTGACGATTTTTTGTGACGATTATAAAAACCGTCACAAAATGTGATGTTTGACTTTGACTTTTCCCTTTTTTTTTTAATTTTCTCACGAAATTTATTAATTAAATAATATTTTTTGGCGGGAAATTTTAAATAAAATTAATTTAAATTGGCGGAATTTTTTGAATAAATTGGCGGGGAAATTATTTTTGGCAATTTTTTTAATATTTTAATTTATTAAATAAAAATAAATTAAAATTGTAAGCATATTATAACTAAAATATTACCCACATAATGAAATTGTTCTAATACATTAAATCGAACAATACAAATTATTTTTCAAAACATCTAATGTTATCATCAAATACAACAAAAAAACATAATATGAGAATCTCAGTCATTGAAAACTTGTGCGATTCCAACAAATCTTCATCTCTGTAGAATCTCACTTTGCTATGTCGTATTGTTCGAATGTTCCTCGCAAAGTGTAAAAGAAAGGAAGTTAGAAAAATAAATAAATAAATGCGAGTAAAACCTTCATATCTTTATAAAACAATAGGAGTTTTAATTACGGAAGGCTCAAACTTATTAAACTAACTAAGAGATATTTAAACTAGGCATGCAGATATTTAAATAAGATATATATTTAACAAGATTGTAACGAAAACAAAAATCATATAAAGAGGGTGTGAAGAGAGCTTAGGATTTTTATCAAGCGTAGCGATCTGGTTTGCCTTAGAAACTGCAACAGTAGCTGCTTCGAAAATCCGACAGTAAACCGGCTCAAATGTGGCCATAAAACAGCAGCAACAGATTTAAAAACAGAGCAACAGTGGGCTCGAGAACACAGCAAAAACCAAGTGCATTATCTGTTCAAATTAGTAAATTTCAGAAGTATTGCAGCTGTCTAAAACAGTCCTAAAACAATAATTTTTTGCCAAGAAACCAACATCAACTGGGCTAAAAATACAACAACAAAAGGTCAAAAAATCCAGCAACAAACAACCCAAAATATAACATCAAACTGGTCAAAACCAATAGCAAAAAATGACCCAAAATCAGTAGCAGAATGGAAAACCATCCATCAGAGTACAGAGATCATTTACCTCAAATGCAACTACTGTTTTACCTCAAAATATGACAATAAATTTACCAAAATATGTCCCATAATGTAGCAGCTTAGGTGTAATGTAACATCAGCTCAAGTAACAACAAACAAATCCCCGCACAACGTATGTTGGTTTCTCGTAGATGTGTGAAAGAATCCATAAATCATCATCGCCCTTTTTTCGAAGGAAAGCAAACCGAGGGACAACCTTTCCGGAAGGGTCATAGCCTCAAATTAATTATTCTCATCGACCTAAATGTAGTATCGTATTCAAATCAGTAATTATCTCAAGTGTAGCAATCAGGTAGCACACACGAAACATGTAGCAACATCTATTTTCAACCTGAATTCCAAACAACTTACCTGAGATTGCATTTCTGTTTTAATATTGGCAAC
This sequence comes from Przewalskia tangutica, assembly GCA_029844215.1. Classification (NCBI taxonomy): domain Eukaryota; kingdom Viridiplantae; phylum Streptophyta; class Magnoliopsida; order Solanales; family Solanaceae; genus Przewalskia; species Przewalskia tangutica. The sequence goes on along the minus strand of CM056732.1, from coordinate 11,705,851 downwards.
ATTATTGCTCCAAAAACAACCATGTCCAGATACAAATTAAACTTATATGCATCTATCCCCGCACTGTAATTGTATGTGTGTGTCTGTGTATAAAGAGAGATAATTTATATACATATAGTATTGAATAGACAAATATCTTTTAAGAAACAAATAAAGGGCACCACAATAGAATGAGAATGTGTGAACCAGATCAAAGCCTACTCACCCAAGTGAGTTCCTCCATTGCCTTAACCTTTCTTGTAGTGAAAAGGCAAGTTTCATCAAGACACATAATGTTCCTTACATGATAGTAGTGGTTATCTGGAGTCTCTATTTCAACTGGTATTTCAACCATATTTGAATCAAAGCATCTGGACCGGAATAACAATAAAATGAATCACATGCACCGACACAGGTTAATACCACATTTACACGTGATGCAAATATCTAATATATCGAATACACAATATGCATAGCTTTCTTTTGGCTATTGTTTTCTTTCATTCTTTTATTTCTCCCTCACTTTCTTTTTTTACTTTCCAAAAGGGGTACGCGAAAGAAAATGGATTATGATATAGTAATATTGTGCAAATAACTAGGCCACAATTATGTATGGCGTGTTTTAGAGACATAGTAGTTAAAGGTGCCTACATGCAGGAATATGAAGAAGAAAATATCAGCAGAATTCATTACAAAGATGTAAGAAGCCCCTTGCTTGGTGTTACACGGTTTACTCAATATAATTATAACCCATAAAGTAATACAAATACATTTTATTTTTTATAAGATAAAGAAAAAGTAGTAAAAATAGATTACTCACAATATATAATATCATCCAAAAGAGAAGTTAATGCAGCACTGCCAAGCATCCATAAATTAATCAACTATTAGATGTATTTTTCTAGTTTTCTGTTTCCCCATAAAAAAGTGAATTGACCGGGTAACTCAAATGAGAACTCTAAATGTATCTCTTTGTTATTTCAGAAAGCATAACAATTTCTTTGTCAGACCACCTTGATGGAATTCTCACAATCAAGATAAACTCATAAAGCTAAAAAAAAGTTCATGCGAACTCTTTCTTTCATAGACGATACAACAATCCATAAGTAATAATGTTCTAAAGGCTCTCTTATATGGTCAATCACACTCAGATATAACTTCATCTGGGATTGTAGGTAGCTCACATGAATACTCTAACACCCTACATAAGTACTCTGCTCATTTTAAAAAGCATTAAATTAAATCACTAGGATACAATCACTTGTAACATCTAATAACTTGCAATTTTAATTTACCAAGACTAATAACTTGAGAGCCTTGAAGAAAATGTAAAGATTAGATATAAGTCAACAATGTTCTGGAATTGCACTTACAGGAGCATTGCATGTGGCATGTTCCAATTCTACTGTCGATACTGTCGAAGGAAGTAGTAATTCAAAGGTGTAGTTGTAGTTGTTGAATGTTGCCCGACTGTCGACATTATTTGTTCGTTGACCAGTGATGTTCCAATTTGTCTTCCAATATCAGTGTTTGTAATTCCTGATTTTGAAACTTTGAGAGTGTTGGGTTTGGATTAGGGGTGGAAACGACGAATTATACACGACCTCAAAGGAGGGTCACCCAGTCGACTGAGACTCCATATCCGTCGACAAGGTTGAAGGTCCAACAATGTCAGTTTTCTATCGACGTTGAATAAATGAACGGGGGTCGGTGCAAAATATAGCTAAGATGAAGATAAACACAGTGACACCACCGACGAAGCTCGACGTTACCGGAGGTGGCCGGAAAATCAAAAGTTACGCCTAGGGTTCCGCCGAAATGTGAGTTGGTCGTCTGGTCGTTGGGGGTTGAATCGAAGGACTGTGTTAGTATGGGACTGACTGCTGTGAGATGGTGGTCACAGTGGTGTAACCCACTGTCGTCGATTGTCGCTCAATCCGCCGTAATTTGCAAAACTCCGATCAACAGTGAATGGGTTTTTTCGATTAGATATTAACGGAGTTGTAGGGTGAATCGACCGGTGTGGTTGGTATGGAAATAACGGGCTTGAAGAGATGAATCTTTTGGTATATGTCTCGTCCCCGTTGGATTCCTGAGGTGGCCGAAAAATGCTATTTTCTGGCGTTTTCACGGTTCACGCCTGAAAATTGGGAGAATTTTAGGTTTGGGTTTTGGGATTTTTTGGGGGAAGGGGAGTTAGATATGAAGAAATTGGTTTAAAATTAGAATCGGGTTTAGAAATAAAATGAGTCGGGTCAAGTATATACTATTTATAAAAAAATAAATTAAATTCGTATTTTAAAAACCGTCACAAACACATGTGACAGTTGAAATCACTGTCACACCACTATCACAAAGTTGTGATGGTTAATAAAACCGTCACATATCTTTCACAAAGGCCCATTGACCAGAAAGTCAATGCTAAAACTGTCATATAAAACCGTCACACCCAAACTGTCATGGTAGGTCCTTTTTTGTAGTGGATGAAGAAGAAGAAGAAGAAGAAGAATATGACAATGATGATGAAGAATAAGAAAAAGAAGAAGAGGAAGAAGAGGAAGAAGAGGAAGAAGAAGAAGAATAAGAAGAAGAAGGAGAAAAAGAAGAAAAAGAAAATAATGTTAATGAGATGACCATAGACCTTGCAAGGTATGAATTGACCACATGGGGGGCTAGGTTTGGTGGTAATTTTTCTTGAAAGATCTCATTAAAGGTTTAAGATGTAAGTGTTTTTTAAATTGATACAAATTATTAGAGTTCAAGGACTTATCGAATATTTTGAAAAATCTTGTTTTGGCCACTTTATGTCATTGTCAACACTATGGAATTGATTTATTGGAAAATTTGTTCATTCTCTTCTTCTTTGTCAAGTTACGAAGAATAAGAAGAAGCATGAGATGTGATTCATCGTGGAGGGAGTGCCCTGTTGTTTTGGGTTGAGAGAGTTTGTACTGATCATAGGTTTGAATTGCTGAGCTTTTCCCATTGAGAAAATGAGGAAGACCATTTTTCAAGAGGTGTAAATTTTTGAAATAGACTAAGAAATCTTATCGAAAATACGGGATTGACCACTGATGTTCTGCTTAAATTGATTCAAGAAGAACGTACATTGACCGATTTAGAGAAGCATAAGGTTGCAATGGTTGTGTTTGTTCATATCGTCTTGTTGGCTCGTGATGTTGCGAAAAAAGTTGATAAGAAGTGGATCACCATAGTTCATAGTATTAAATTCTTTGAGAAATTTCTATGAGGCAACAAATGTTTCAACCTTAACTTTGAATATTTGACGAAGCCCGACATTCACAAAATGTACCGAGTATCTTGTCAACAAAAGCAACCACTACAGTATGCGGTTTATGGATACCCATGTGCCTTCGTTGTAAGTATTTTATAATGAACTAATATGCAGATTATATTATTATAGATTAGTGATTGCTATCTTAATGCTTATTCTACTTATTTATTTACTATAGGCATGGGCATACGAAGCTATGTCATTTGTTGGAAAAACTACTGCCCTATCTAAATAATGTCCTTTGCAAATTTCAAGAATTTTGAGATGGCGAACGTTGGAGAAATCTGAACATGTTGATTCTTTCATAAATGTAACTAAGCATGCGGTAATGATATTAACTTATTAATGTATTAGAACTTGGATTGGTGATTGCTTATTCTGATTTAATTTATTATTGTTTTTATTTACTTGAGGTGGTGATAACTTTTCTATACCCCGATGATACAGAAAAGAGTAAGAAGTACATTGAATTTTTTGTAGATTATGACGATGAATTACTGAACCCGAATATTGATGTCCTAAAGAGGGAGATTGGTGATACATATCAATTTCGCATGAAAATGGAACTTGCATCTGGTTCTGGTCAAGAAGACCAAATTGAAGATCAATATGAAGATCAAGATCTTGGAAGAGGGGCTAAAGTGATGTGCATCCATTATCTCGTCATGGGCCAAGTGTCATTGCAATAGATTGACATCAATTGAGAATGAACTAGTTGCCATTCACAAGTTGCTAGAAACAAAATCAGGAAGGCGTTCTAAATGTGTTTCTTCCTCAGTTAGGTCCAGTAGAAAGAGGATCCGGAAAGCATTGCAATTTGCCAATGCTAAGAAGACCAAAGGTAATGTCAACTTTTGTGATATTCAAGTTAATTAGTAGAAATTGTTATGGTCTATTGTTAATTTCTGTGTTATTCACTTCTGTTAATTTTGAACCAGTGAATGCTCCTGATGGCTCTCCTTTGAGTCATCCTGACCATGTTGATGATGCCCATGATGGCCCTTCTAGTCATTTGCCTGATCAAATTATTGATGATAGTTGCAAAACTTTTTCTTTGATTGATCTTGCCCATGTCCACAATGATGATGATTGATAGGCGTATTTTATATATACTTTTTGAGTAATTTTTAGTTAGTATTTTACTCATTTTGTTGATGTGTAGTACAGTATTAGAGTCGTTTTCCTTTCTTTTGTGTCACAGCAGTCAAAAATGGAGAAATGACAAAAAGAAGATGAAATGAGCATAAATAAGATGAAATTGCATACAAAAGGGCCAAGAAATGAAGTCTAAGAAGTTTCGGGAAGTATAGAGGAGATCAGACAAAGTCCGGACGAAAAAAGGACGAAGAAACAAAAAAATGCCAAATTCACGCCTCCGGCGCCGCGGCGCCCAATGTTCTGCGGAGTCCGAAAGTTACAGATTTTTCAGCGCCGTGGCGCCCAATCTCAGGGCCACGGCGCCAACACGGGAGTTTTGACGTTTTGGCCGAATTTGACACGTTTTCAGAGTCTAAAAGGAATAACTTTTCCTACCTACAAAACCTATATAATCCTTAAAACCCTGCTCATTATTCATTCCATCCATTGTACATACAACACAACTCTAGGAGGCGAAGATTTGAGACCTAGTTCAAGTATTTTCTTTTCTTTCTCTTTTCTTTGTTTATTTCAGTTCATGTATGGAGATTGTATTAGTTCTTAGCGTGACTATGGCTAGGAGCTAATTACTTATTTAGGGATTTCCTTGTGATTCTCTTGAAACTCTTATTCATGAATTAATACATTAGTTGATTTCTTCTTCACTTGCTTAAGATTTATTCAAAAATTGATTTGATTGTTTGGTAATTAATTGATCACTAGTTATCATCACATATATGATTTCGAATCGAAATCTGAAATGAGAGATTCTGAATATGCTATAGTTGAATAAATATAGGTTAAAATCGTGGACGAAAGTACCCTGATACTTGTGTAGCATAATAGGTTATTGTTCTTAATCCTCCTTTATGGTAAATTCTATCATCGAAAGATAGAAGGGTTCTGCATCGGGGTTGAGTGATTATATTACCTTAACATGAGTATAAGACGGTCTAGTTAACCTGTTATCTTAACGTAGAAGAAGAAGTCAGTCTAATTGTATTAAGGATTGAATAGAATGGATAGTTGATGATCTTGGAAGCCCTAATTCTCCATCATAACTGATTTAATTCAAAGTATTTTCTTAATTAGTTTATTTCCTGCATTATTAGTCTAGAATTCCAAACCAATTAACGTTAACCAAATAGAAACTAAAGCATAAATAATCGGTACTTGAAAACCAGTCCCTGAGGACGATATACAGTCTTACCTAGACTATATTACTTGTCACTATACGTGCACTTGTGTTAAGCGTGTGTATAAGTCGCACATCAAGTTTTTGACGTCGTTTTCGGAGATTGGCGTACTTTAAATATCGAATTATTTATTCTTATTTATAATTTGGTTGCTCCAAGAACTTGTTCTGCGAGCATCTTTTTATCACTTTTTGTTATTTTTTTATTTTGCATGTTAAATTCAAATATATATATACAGGTCCATGGACTACTACTTCGATCAGGGGCAGCAAATTCATCAACAACAGCTTAACCCACAGATTCTGGAAGAAGATCTAGATGAGTTGCAGGCAGGCATACTCAGGCTCACCAAGTGTCAGTCTCAGTTCATGGATGAGATAAGAGTGTCCCTCAGAAATTTGGAGACACAAATAGGGCAACTAATGGATAGAATGAGCAATACACTTCAAGAAAGTCTGTCTAGCGACATCGTTGTGGGAAGTGATAAGAAAATTGAGGAACCTGAACCACACCCAGCTGTTGAGGAATCTGGCGAGATAGTTGGTGTAGAGAAGGAAAAGATTACTGAGATCCAATTATTCACCTTTTTTTATTCTTTGGATTTTTTTTTCTGTACCTATTGCAAAAGAAATACCACCAGCGGTCACTGTTGATCCCCAAATAGGAAGTCCATACCATCAAGGGCACCCTCTAGAGTTGAGAGATGTTGGAAATCTCACTGATCCCTACATTATAGAGAGCCTAGAAGACAAGCATATCTTGTGTACTTGGGGGATAATCTTCTATCTGAAGCCCTTAGTTGAAAAGATTGTTGTAGTAAAAGTGAGACCTGCAACAATAACTATGCGGATTGCAAGCAGTTCGCAGAAGGATCCAATGGGCACTCATAAAGGTTAACTGCGTCCAGCTAAAAGACGTTAAAGACAGAGCTTGTTGGGAGGCAACCCAATATTTTTAATTATGTTAGTTTGATTTTTGTCTTTAGTTTGTTTTATTTTATATTGAACAGTCTCACGGTCTTGGGTTCTTGTTTTGTGTTGTTGGATGACAGATGGACTGAAAGCTAACTCTGAGGAAAAATGAGTAAAAACGCTGGAAAAAAAAAAAGTCGTTGCCAGCGCCACGGCGCCGTAATCAGCCGTGGCGCGAACTTGAGCCGCGATGCCAGGCGCCACGGCTCCAATTTCGTGGTCGTGGCGCGAAAGTTCCGAAGTCGAGCGATGCAAATTCCAGAATTTTTCCTCCCAGACCTCTATTATGACCGCTGCGTTGTGTCAGTAAATTGTCCATATTTTAGTCTTCACACATTGGGGACAATGTGTCGATTAAGTTTGGGGGGTGTCTTATATTTTGTTTTATTGTTTTGAGTCTTTGTGTTGTTTATTTCTATGTTTTATATGCGTCTAATTATTATTTTTTAATGATCAAGCATGTTGTAGTTACTTGAAACGCCTAGTGGAGTAAAGTGGAATAATTTAATGGAATTAGAAGCGACCATCTGAACACTTAGGTTAGATATGCCAAGAATTCAGAAATCAAACTATTTGAGGTATCTTGCTTGATTTATGCATTGTTAATGATTAAGCCTATGTGTCTGCTTGCTTGCTATTTGAGGCGAAATAGTTAGGATATGCATGTTAGGGAGATGACTCAGACATTTCTTTGTTAGCCATTTCTTACCATTCATTGTCTATCCCTGACATTAAAATTGTATCCCTAGTCAGCCCCTTTGAGCCAAATAAGATCTTTTCTTTGACACCCTATAATTCCATATTTGTTCCATAAGTGGAAAAATTGAGTTATTTGAAATATAAAGTGTTGAAAAAGAGACAAAAGAGAGTGAACAATTTTGATGCACCCCAATGAAAAGTAATAATAAAAGGAAAAAGCCTAAGTTTGGGGGTGTCTGCTATTCATCATACACATCATTCTCTCAAAACAAAAGAGAGGAAAGATAGGTATGAAGTGAAAAAGAGAACCAAAAGAAAATGGAAGAATTTAAAGCAAAAGAGCTTATGGTACGTAAATTGAGCCTAAATGCCTATTTTTACCTACCCCTGCCTAAGCCTACATGACAACCCTGAAAAGCCCTGAAGATCTATAATATGTGTATCCATGATAAGTGGAGAATAACAAGTGAACATGCCATAGGATTTTGAAATTGACATGCATAGTTAGGTATTTTTACATCCATTGAGCATGATTGAATTGAATTCACGAAATATCTGACTTGATTGCTTAGAATGCTAAAACTTAATGCTATATGTTCCTGCATATTATCCTACTAACCTTCGTGCTTTTCTAAGTGACAATTGTGTAGCAGATTGATCAGTATCTTTGAGTCATTTTATTTTCTTTTCTTTCGTGTCTTTATTTTTATCTTTTTTATCTTTACTCGAGGGCGAGCAAATGTTAAGTTTGGGGGTGTTTGATAGGTGTATTTTATATATACTGTTTGAGTCATTTTTAGTTAGTATTTTACTCATTTTATTGATGTGTAGTACAATATTAGGGTCGTTTTCCTTTCTTTTGTGTCACATCGGTCAAAAATAGAAAAATGGCAAAAAGAAGATGAAATGAGCATAAATGAGATGAAATTGCATACAAAAGGGCCAAGAAATGAAGTCTAAGAAGTTCCGGAAAGTATAGAGGAGATCAGACGAAGTCCGGACGAAAAAAGGACGAAGAAACAAAAAAATGTCAAATTCACGCCTCGCGCGGCTGATGTTATCTTGAGTCCGAAAGTTGCAGATTTTTCAGTGGCAGTGGCGCAATCTCGAACCACGGCGCGATACGGGATTTTTGACGTTTTGGGCCGAATTTGACACGTTTTCAGAGTCCAAAAGGGATAACTTTTCCTACCTACAAAACCTATATAATCCCTAAAACCATGCTCATTATTCATTCCATCCATTGTACATACAACACAACTCTAGGAGACGAAGATTTGAGACCTAGTTCAAGTATTTTCTTTTCTTTCTCTTTTCTTTGTTTATTTCAGTTCATGTATGGAGATTGTATTAGTTCTTAGCGTGACTATGGCTAGGAGCTAATTACTTATTTAGGGATTTCCTTGTGATTCTCTTGAAACTCTTATTCATGAATTAATACATTAGTTGATTTCTTCTTCACTTGCTTAAGATTTATTCAATAATTGGTTTGATTGTTTGGTAATTAATTGATCACTAGTTATCATCACATATATGATTTCGAATCGAAATCCGAAAGGGGAGATTCTGAATATGTTATAGTTGAATAAACATAGGTTAAAATCGTGGACGAAAGTATCCCGATACTTGTGTAGCATAATAGATTATTGTTCTTAATCCTCCTTTGTGGTAAATCCTATCATCGAAAGATAGAAGGGTTCTGCATCGGGGTTGAGTGATTATATTACCTTAACAGGAGTATAAAACGGTCTAGTTAACCTGCTATCTTAACGTAAAAGAAGAAGTCAGTCTAATTGTATTAAAGATTGAATAGAATGGATATTTGATGATCTTGGAAGCCCTAATTCTCCATCATAACTGATTTAATTCAAAGTATTTTCTTAATTAGTTTATTTCGTGCATTATTAGTCTAGAATTTCAAACCAATTAACGTTAACTAAATAGAAACTAAAGCATAAATAATCGGTACTTGAAAACCAGTCTCTGTGGACGATATTCGGTCTTACCTAGACTATATTACTTGTCACGATACGTGCACTTGCGTTAAGCGTGTGTATAAATCGCATATCAATGGTCCTTCTAGTCATTTACCTGATCAAGTTGATGATGCTAGTTGCAAGACTCTTATTTCTAGTCCTTTTCTTGTTCAAGTTGATGATGCTCGTTGCAAGACTCTTCCTGGTGAGGTTGTTAATTCTGCTGTTAATAGTGAAGATCGATCACATGATGAAATAATTACTGATGTCTTAGCACAGATACATGGCGAGTATGTCATTGAAGAGTTTGGAGATGCTGCTTAAAATGGCTATGAATCTGCCAATGAAGAAGTTGTTTGAACAATTATTTAAGTTTCTTTTAGAACAATCATTTAAGTTACTTTTGCAACAATCATTTAAGTTAAGTTACTTTTTGAAATAATTATTTAAGTTATTTTTTTATATAACTACAAATTATTCACCATTAACAATTCATTCACCATTAACAATTCATTTATGAAGATATTGATTTGCTTTTTTTATACTTACCATTCGCAATTTTCATGTCTCAATTCACTAGTTATTATAACGAATGCTTTGTGTAGTGAGTATTGTGGTGAAATAAATTTACCTAATAATTTGCCTAACGAACCTGTTATTATAACATATATTTTATCTATTAAGTCTAGTGTTAAATTTACCTAACAATTTACCTAAGAAATATGTTATTATAACAGATGTTTGTCTACTGAGTCTAGTGGTGAAATAAATTTGCTTAACAATTTGCCTAAGGAACCTGTTATAATATTTTGTCTACTTAGTCTAGTGGTGAAATAAATTTGCCTATAATTTTCATAATGAACCAGTTATTATAACAACTGTTTTAGCTAGTGAGTCTAGTGTTAAATTTACGTAATAATTTTTCTAATGTAGTAGTTATTATAACGACTGTCGTTTCTAGTGAGTCTAGTGGTGAAATAAATTTGTCTAATAATTTTCATAATGAAGTAGTTATTATAACGACTGTTTTAGTTGGTGAGTCTAGTGTTAAATTTGCCTAACAATTTTCCTAATGTAGCAGTTATTATAACACATGTTGTATCTAGTGAGTCTAGTGGTGAAATAAATTTACCTATTTCAAACATATGCAAACATAAGAATTGCCAATAACAACAAAACAAAACATAAACTTAAATGTTGAGATATTTAGGCAAACATAAACTTAAATATTCATATATTGAACTAATGAGGTCCATACTGCCAGTCAAATACATTAAAATTTAAACATGAGTGGAGTTGGGAGGGAGGGGTGATCAATATCTATTTCAATCCCCCGCCAAAAGGCATACGACCCTTAGCATGCGACAATGCGCCTGATGTTCATCTCATGGCGCTGAGCATCCTCGTTGATACTGTAATACCTCATTTTAACCGGAATCGAAATGGTGTACGACATATAGGTTATTCCTGAATGTATTTGAGTTGTCACCTAATTAGTTTAGTGAATTAGGACACTTCTAACTATAGCATAAAATGCTACAAATGATCTCCATTTTTTACAGGTCTGCAAAAATTATGAGATTTCAGGTAAGGGTTCTTTATTATCCTAAAGGGAATGAGTTAGACATCCTCTAAGATCCGTTAACTTGCGGTTATCCGATCAAACTTAGGTTAGTATTATTGTGCTAACATGTATTCTACAATTCTAAAGGTGTTCTACAATTATTAAACTAACTAAGAGATATTTATACTAGGCATGCAGATATTTAAAAGATATGCATTTAACAAGATTGTAACGAAAGCAAAAATCATATAAAGAGGGAGTGAAGAGAACTTTGCGGTATTTCGCTTTTATTTTCCTTTTATGCGCAGGCTTTAGCTTCGGGATGCGTCTCCGGGTACCTGCAAAAACACTTAGCAAAAGAGTTAGTAAAATAAATAAATACGAGTAAAATCTTCGAATTCGTAAAAAAAACAATAGTTTTAATTACGGAAGGCTCAGATCTATATTTTTTGTAAAGGGACATCCCAAACAAGTCATGGTTGTGAACTAGTGACTCGTCAGTCAATCTAGTCGCCTCCCAAGCATGTTGGTATATTGTATATATGTGAAAGATCCATAAATGTCATCATCGCCATTTTCCAAAGGAAAGCAAACCGAGGGACAACCTTTACCGAAGGGTCATGTAGTATACATGTTCAAATCAGTAAATAACCAAAACCGAAGGGACGCGGCCTCAATTTCAATTTCATTGGCCTAAGTGTAGTATCAAGTTCTAATCAGCCAATTTGGATCAAGTGTAACAATCTGTTCTTTTAAATTAAGACAGTAGCCGAACTGCATTTTCTCAGAAAATGTGAGAAGCTGACTGCTTTTGTCCCTGGGACAGTTCAGAGTTGTGACAGTTCAGCCAAATGCAATAACAAATGCTAGATATATGTTTCTTTCATTCAACTGTGGAAAGTTGTTCTCAACAGTAGAGCAGTAGCAGACAAGTAGCCAAGGCAGAAGCAACAGCTCGGTAAATACGACAAATCAGTATAATATATGTTCACTTGAGACTGCAACAATAGAAAATAGCACAGGACAAGCACAACCAGTGGAAGTAAAGTTGACATTATAGAAAAGTTTCTTGAGCATGACAGTGGTTTAAAACGCAAGCATGTCGGCCATTGCCTTCCTTTTGGTTCTCAACAAAGTAGCACAATTTCGAATTCACCAGCAGCTTAAGGACACTCGACATTTCCCCAAAGTCATGCAAATAAATGAGAGGATAAAGAATGAGTATCCCGCAATAGTTTTCAATAAAACAGTAGCTAAATGGAATAAAAGTTTCTCACTAATTAAATGGGTATCACTACATAGATTAGGAATACAAGATAATGCACAACTGCTGATTCCAGTTATAATGGACTGAGGAAAATATCTGAATTATTTTAGGCCAGATGATCAGTCAATACACACCCTCTTAGTGGCACCCTAGCACTATATCAGAAAACGAATGCAAATAGGTAACTCGGGCATAATCAAATTTAGCATGCAGATGATTTCCTAAATTTGACTATAACTTAAAGACTCCAAGACAGATAAATTTATCGTGACTAACATTTCAAGATTGATGATAGACCCCGCATAAGCTCTAAACTTAACAGGACTAACCAAATATACATAAGCTGCAATGTTTATGATACAATGCTATAACATTCTCAAGAAAACTAAATGGATATTATATCAATTTAAAACCAGTAAGATGAATACAGAGGCACATATCAGTATATTAACATATCATTTAAAACATGTGCAACTTCATATCAGGCTTTACATATAATTTACTAAGAACATATATTCAAGATCCACCAAGACAATCAAATCAAGTTCACAGACTTATATAGTTTATATATTAAGCTAACAAAACCTTGAGGATTATATTCTTACCAAATTTTAAGCCTAGACTAGCAAAAGAACACATGCCAGAAATATAAAGAGTCAAAACAAACATTGAGACATGCATTACTCTAATCATTTCTTGATCCATGACTAATCCACCAAGATCCCCACTAACAGTCATGCACATAACCATTATTCTGACCAAACCAGATTTCAAGCATGCAGGTTTGTAGTTATGCTAACAAGTTTTTTTTTAAAAACGACTTTGACTCATATTAATCTTACATTCCAGAAGACAAATAAACCAACATATAATAGTCCAAAACACTGATCTAACATGCAGCATTTAACATGCATTTTATGTTGAACCAATACAACACGCTTCACAATCCCATAATTTAAACATAAAACTGGAAGAGAAAAATTAGTTCACACATGACTAGAAGATACAAACACAAACTAAATTAACTGCTACTTCTCAACTAATCATGGCTAAGAAATGAAAGCAAGTATATTATTCCCATGCAGGTCACTACAATCAGATAACCTCAAACACTATGGCTTTAGTAAACTTCTCAGAATGATAAATCCAAATCCCACAAGTCTAAAACGCATCTGAAAAGATCTACATAAGCTATCAACAATATTTTAGTACATCCTGGATAATTTAATTCACTTCACATTATATTAATCTAAACAAAACTAATCAAAGATCCAAACTAAATAAGACAGACTATTCAAACAAGAACACTTGAGCTCAATACTAAACTAACACATAATTAACTAAACACACGAAAAAATCATAAAGAAAATATGAAACAAAGGGGAGTTGAGTTTACCTTTTCCGGGTAGCGAACCGAGGCGTCGTCTCGACTCATCGAATCCGCTTGGAGGGTGTTGTTGTTTATGCAATTAAGAGATGAATGTTTTTATGGCTATGTTAGCTGGAACTGAGAATGAAAATAAGGAAATTTGAGAATGAGAAATGTTTCTTTCTGATTTCTTGCGACGATTTTCAAGTAGTAAAAATCAGAGTTTTGTTCTAGCTTTTTGAAATCAGAATTTCGATTTTTTCTTTTTAAAAAAAGAAGAAGATCCTTTAACACAACCCAAAGGAGCTGTATTTATAGCCCCAAAATCGAGGGCTTCAACAACTGAAATTCAAAAAATTTGAATTCAAAGAAAGAAGGGAAAATGACGATTCCAGCTTTTGGTGACTGATTGGAGGTGATTCCGACCGTTTAAGGCCATTGGGATTCAAAATTGTAAGCAATTTGCTATTAACTTGGGGTCTGATGGACACAAACATTTTTACCCACCGAGTTTTTGAAGGATCGTCCTAAAGACCCAACGTATCATGCATGTTTTGCGATTTGTAGGTCGATTTGACTTGGATGAGCTATTCTAAGCTCTGCGATTTGAAGACTGGGGTGAGGGGACAAAGAAAATGATGGGTGATGGGAAGTTATAGGTGGAAATGGCTGGTGGTGTCGTTTGTCCGGCGGGTTGAGGGTGGCGTCGGTGAAGATTTGGCGGGTAAAGAGATGAAAGTAGAATGGCCTGGGATGTGGGGGTAAGGGATCGTTTGGTTCTGGTTTGTTGGGGTCGTTTGGTTTGAAGGGAATGTTGAAGAAATAAGTGTTGGGTCGGGTTGGAGGAATTGGGTTATGGGATGCGGGAGAGGGAATTAAAGGTGATGTGGGGATTGGGCTGGTGTATTATTTTATGGGTAGTAATTTAGGTGTATTTCATTAAAAGAAAAAAATGGGTTGGGGATCTAATATGATAGATAATAATCGAAGGGGAGGGATAAAATTGGGTGTCAACAGCTATGTTGTACTAGGCGATTCAGATCAGCTCTTATGTTGAAACAGTGAGGACAAACGTTTTGATGGTTTCTCATTGGCGGCTTTGTGGATCAAGTGAGAAGAAGAATATAAATATTGCAAATGAGAAGAGTAAGAGGTGTGGGTGTTGAATTTATAGGAGTGAAAATGTGTTGTTTCATGCTTTAGATGTTGTTTCGTGCTTTAGTCATCAATTACGTCTATTGGTGCAGTGATAAATTAAATCACAACGTTTTACGAAATTATTTGACAAGGGAAAGACAAACAATTGGAGTCTATTAATAATCTTTTTATTGAATATTAAGTTTCATATGATAATAATATAATATAATTATTAATGTAAGGTTTAAGTTAAATGTCACTTAAATTTATAAAAATTAAAAATGGTGACTAAAAATATGTTAAAAGACATGAAATTGAGGCCTTGATATATTAATTATTAGAAACAATGTGTAGTTACACATTAACTACAACATAAGTTACACTTCAAACATTAGGTAACTATGTATGAACTTGTGATGTTGATATCAATATCTATATTTTTGTAATATTTCAAAATAATGATTTGTTTTTGTAATATTTCAACAATAATGATGTTTTAGGTCGTGTAAATACAAATTACCATGAGATTACTATATTGATAATCATATTTTTTAATTAAAAAAGATAATTTATGTATTAATTTGGGGTTTTTTATTTGTGATATTTTCTATTCTAATAGATTGTTCATCTGAATACAATAAATTCACCTGCACACCTACTCTAAATAAATCATTGCATATATTAATATGAGTGCACGCTTTTTCAGGTCACAAAGCACCTAATTAAATAGTTTGTTTCAACTATTATTAATATTCACATCTTGATAAGCTTAAAAGGTAAATAGCAAAATTTATTTTTATAGACTAAACTTAATTTTAAATACGAATATATGTAGATTTTTGGGGGTAAATTATAATATCATGTAGTAAAATCCCAATATAGTCTATTAGAATACACATTTATGAAACCTCTCGTGATAAGGTGATGTTTCACATAAAGGTGCCTTGTTCGGGTTAAATCATTAAAGCAATAGTCCTTATGGTGTTGTATAATTCAAATTACTGTCTATTAAAATACTTGATTATGAAACTTCTCATAATAAGGTGATACTTCACATAAAGGTGTCTTGTTCGGGTTAAATCGTTAAAGCAGTAGTCCTTTTGGTGTAGTAGAATCCAAATATAGTCTATTAGAATACATATTTCTGAAACCTCTCCTAATAAGGTGTTGTTTCACGTCAAGGTGCTTTTTCACCTTTCAAGGTTTTCTTTTCGGTTCTATAAATATCATACTTCACGAATTATAGTGAAATTCATAATTACCCTTCTTCACGTATTTCATTAACCAAAAGACCAGACGATAAATTCGATATGGATCAAGGGAACGACTTACCAAATAGTGTACCAAATGGACTACCAAATGACATTGCTCTAGCACCACGGGGTATGTAGAACGAATGATAAGTCGTTTGTTATGAAATTTTGCATGTCTAGAAACTGACATAAGGGATGTAAATGATGAGATCGACCGCTGCAATCCTAGAGATAGGGGTTATGAGCAATAATTGGAAGAACTCAACAAGGTCGTCAGAAGAATAGAGAGCACACTATACTTTTTTAGGAAAGAGGACAAAACTCTTGCAGAACTCAACAACCCTCCGAAATCTCCCCCTCCTAATGCAGATTTCAACAGCCCTACCAATTCTCCCCTCATGTTTGATTAGTTTATTAGTATATAGCATAATTACAGTTCTTCCCCGGATGTATTCATTCACAGTATATTAATGCTAATGATAATATTGTATATTACTATTTCATATTACTTTCAATTTTCAATATAAATTTATTTTGTCCATGCTAGTGGTCAATGAATTCTAAATATTGAATATTTACAATTATAATAAACGTAAAAGCGATGTAGTGATAAGTTTGTCAATTCGTCCAGTTTGAAATCTAATTATTGAATATCTACAGTTATAATAAACGTAAAAGCGGTGTAGTGATAAGTTTGTCAATTGGTCCACTTTGAAATCTAAATAATAAATATATGTTGTTCTAATATCCGTAAAGACGGTCTAGTGATAATAATGTATATTACTATTTCGTATTACTTTCAATTTTTAGCATAAATTTATTACGCACATGTTCAAGACCTAAATTAGACTATACAATTCGTTAATTTGTCCAATTTTAATTCTAAATATTGAATATCTTAAGTTCTAATAACTATAAAGGCATTTAGTGGTCAGTTTGCATATCGTCTAGTTTGAATTATAAATATTGTATATGCAGTTATAATAAATATAAAAGCGGTGTAGTGATAAGTTTGACAATTGGTTAAGTTTGAAATTTATATATTAAATAACAACAATTCTAATATCCGTAAAGGCGGTCTAGTGATCAGTTTGCCTATCATCGATTCTAAATATGTAACATGTAACATAATAGGAACACTAAATAGTTCGATTAATTCAATACAATAGAAGTTTCAAGTTCACAACACAACACAACAAATTCAAGAAGTTCAAATGAAAAATACCAGAACACAACATAGACGATTATAACAACTTCAAGGAAAACAAATCAGTCTCTTTTGCGTGACAAAGCTTTTGGGCAGGTGGTCTTCTTGTGGACATATTATTTGCATATTGAGCATTTATATCTCCTCTTCCTGGATATAGATGCTTTTCCGATATCCATAATGACTTCGACATCTTTTTCGTGATCGATGATTTATTTTCATGAAAGCTATCATGAATGCATTTACAAACGCCTTTGTGATTATTGATGTTTGTCCATTGAAAAATATGTATCATCGATAAGGCTTTGATTGAGTTGTGTTGTAGCATACTTTGATGAGCTCTATTTGTTGAAATCAATGGCAAAATTATTGTCATTTTCTTGACAAGAATTATTCTTGGATTCATTAATAAATAAAGATGGTGGGGGTGAATGTGATGTTGCCGCAGTGACATTTGAACCTACAACAGAACTCTCAGCCACATTTATTCTTAAAATGGGAAGCAATATCAAGAAAATACATACGAACCTGATAATCCGTCTTTATAAATGCATGAGCAATTTTTTTCTAGTAGACGCAACACTAATCGTATAACTAATTGTCATGTCGCTGGGCGAGCATTTTAGCTGAACACTTTCAATGACGCTTTCAACCAACACTTTCAATGAAGTCTCCACCCAATCACCATAATATTATTCGCCTACCATAATACCATCCTCCATAACAAGTAAACTAGATTAATAAAAAAACAGCTCGTCTAAAATAACTTCAACTAGACTAATAAACTAATAAGTCGTCTAAAATAAATTCAATTAAATAAATCATTTGCAATTGAGTTGAATAAACAGGAAAAATTTGGAAAAAATTGATTGTTGATTTTTTTCCACAGATATACAGAACCACAAAATCAAATGCACAAACAATTGATCTAATAAATTGATGATCAATTTCGATGATTTGGTCAGTGTAAGAGTATGATCAAGAGATGCTATCTACAATTATTAGGGGATCTCCCAACTCCCAAGGAAACAGTAGACCTAAATAGACAACAATACATAAGAAGACAAAGTTATCGGTTGGGCCAAAAAATTAAATGCCCCAAAGATCAAAATTAAATAATTTAAATGGGGGTGGGGTGGGTTCATAGGGTTCAGGTATCGGTTCCGGGTCCGGGTATCCGATCTCTATTTTTCGGAATCGGAACCTACCCGTTATTGTAATATATCTACCCGAAACCTACCCGTTAGTGTTGGTTTCGATCGGGTATCTGGGTACTATGTACCTGTGCTCACCCCTAGTAAGGGAGATGCTAGGCTTAGAATAATATCTTGGAATACATTGGGACTTTAACAGGGAAGTTCATAGAGCTAGTTAAGATTCTTAAGAAGAGAAGGATTAATATAGCTTGTGTCCAGGAGACCAAGTGGGTAGGACCTAAGGCTAAGGATGTGGGCGGGTATAAGTTATGGTTCTCGGGTAGGTGGAGGTAAAGGATGGGGTAGGCATTTTAGTAGATGACAAACTAAGGGATCAGGTGGTAGACATTAAGAGGGTCACCGCCAAGATAATGACGATTAAGTTGGTAGTTGGAGGTTTCACTATGAACATTATTAGTGCTTACGCACCGTAGATGGGCTTGGATGAGGAGGAGAAAAGACGTTTTTGGGAGGATTTGGATGAGGTGGTGGGAGGTATACCACTCACTCAGAAGTTATTTGTAGGAAGAGACTTTAATGGACATATCATGTCACTTCCGGGGGTTATGATGGCATGCATAGAGGCTTTGGCCTCGAAGACAGGAATGAGAGAGACGTCTCGCTGTTGGAGTTAGCTAGAGCTTTTGGGATGGTGATAGCCAATTTGAGGTTCCTTAAAGAAGGAGAAGCACTTGGTGACTTTCCGTAGTTCGGTGGCTAAGACTCAAATAGACTTTTTGCTACTTAGGAAGGTTTACAACGTTCTTTGTAAATACTGCAAGGTTATTCTGAGGGAGTATCTTACAACCGACATAAGCTTTTGGTGATGGATTTGGAGATCAAGATGGAGAGGAAAAAGAGGGTTGCAGATGACAGGCTAAGAATCTGTGGGAGTTTGACCATGGCTAGTGCTAAGGATATGTGGGAGAGGTTGAGGACCAAAGGGGCTTGGGGGAGTAGTGGAGATGCGACCGATATATGGGAAAAGACGGTCAGTTGCATTCGAGAGGTAGCTAGAGAAGTGTTTGAGGTCTCGAGGGGTAGCCGGGGTGGGTGTCGAGGGGACTGGTGATGGAATGGTAAAGTTCAAGAGAAGGTAGAAGCGAAGATAGCGGTGTATGCGAAATTGGTGAAAAGCAAAGATGAGGTGGAAAAGTGGACGAATAGTGAACTTTATAAGATTTTGAGGAATGAGGCAAAACTTATGGTTACGACAGCGAAAACGTCGACTTTCGAACGCATGTATGTGGAATTAGAAGAGAAAGATGGGATAGGAAGTTGTACAGACTAGCCAAGGCGAGGGAGAAGAGGCCCGTAACTTGGATCACGTGAGGCGCATCAAGGACGAGGACGGTAAAGTATTGGTGGAAGACGTGTATATTAGGCAGAGGTGGCAGTCTTACTTCCATAAACACTTGAACGAAAAAGGAGATAGAGACATTGTGCTTTGGAGATCTGGAGCAATCTGGTAGGTTATGAGATTTTGGGTATTGTAGAAACATTAAGGTTGAGGAGGTTAAAAGTGTTATCCGCAAGATGCAAAGGGGATGAGCGACCGGGCCTGATGATATCCAGTGAAATTTTGGAAGAGCACAGACAGGGCAGGTTTGGAGTTGTTGACTGAGTTGTTTAACATTATTTTTAAGACGACAAAAATGTCCAAAAAATGGAGGTAGAGTACCATGATCCCTTTGTACAAGAACAAAGGTTATATCTAGAGTGGTAACAACTATAAAGGTATCAAGCTGCTAAGCCACACAATGAAAGTGTGGGAAAGGGTCGTGGATATGAGGGTGAGAAGATGTGCGTCTATTTATGAGAACCAGTTTGGTTTCATGCGGGGTGTTCGACCACATAAGCCATCTATCTCATTAGGAGGTTGGTGGAGCAGTATAGGGAGAGAAATATAGACTTACATATGGTTTTCATCGACCTTGAGAAAGCATACGAGAATGTTACTAGGGAGGTTATATGGAGATATTTGGAGATTAGAGGTGTACCGGTGGCCTACATTAGGGCGATCAAGCATATGTATGATAAGACTCTCAGCGGAGTGAACGCTAAGCTGGAGGTTTGGAGATAGACTCTAGAATCTAGAGGGTCCAGGTTGAGTAGGACCAAGATCGAATACTTAGAATGCAAGTTCAGTAACGGGAGGGACCTTGAGACAGACGTGGATGTGAGGCTTGAGACTTAAGTCATTCCAAAGAAAAGAAGCTTCAAGTACCTAAGGTCTATTATGCAAGGTGATGGAGAGATTGATGACGATGTCACACACCGTATTGGGACAAGGTGGATGAAATGGAGGCCCGCATCCAAAGTCTTATATTCCAAAGATGAAAGTTACGAAAATGAGGATGATGAGATGGATGTGCAGACATACAAGGAGGGATATGATTAGAAATTATGATATCTGGGACAGAGTGTGAGTGACCTTGGTGGAGGATAAGATGCCGAAAGCAAGTGTGTAGAGGAGAGACACAGATGTCCCAGTACGGAGGTGTTAGGTTGGCTATGGACGGGTTCAAGAGGGGTAGAGGTATCCTGAAGAAGTGTCACTCATTATCGGGTGTCGCAGTATGCGCAAATTTATTTGAAAGAAATAGTGAAGTTATACGGGATTCCATTACAAATTATTTCGGATAGGGGTTTCCGTTCACCTCACACTTTTGGCAAAGTTTCCAGCAGGGCCTCGGGACAAAAGTCAAGATAAGTACGGCTTTTCATCCGCAAACCGACGGACAAGCTGAACGAACAATTCAAACATTGGAGAACATGTTGCGGTCTTGTGTGTTGGACTTCCAAGGATACTTGTTGGACCATCTATGTCTAATTGAGTTCGCCTACAACAACAATTTCCATTCAAGTATACAGATGGCTTCATCCGAAGCATTGTATGGGCGAAAGTGTAGATCTCCACTTGGGTGGTTCGAGGTGGGCGAAACACTACTGTTCGAACCCGAAGTCATTCAAGAAATAAACGACAAGGTGCAAATAATTTGGGAGCGGATCAAGACAACTCATAGCCGCCATAAGTTTTATGCAGATCATCGCAAAAGAGATCTCGAATTTCAAGAAGGGGAGAAAGTGTTTTTAAAAGTCTCTCCAATGAAGGGAGTGATGCGATTTGGCAAGAAAAGGAAGTTGAGCCCAAGGTTTATTGAACCATATGAGATCTTACGAAGAGTGGGGAATGTGGCTTACGAACTAGCCCTTCCACAAGAATTAGAAGCGGTGCATCCAGTATTTCATGTGTCAATGTTATGAAAATACTTGCACGATCTGAGTCACGTCCCCAAAAGATAGTCCTGCATGAAGAACTTCAATATGAGGAAATTCCGGAAGAAATTCTGGATAGACAGGTTAAGCGCCTCAGGAATAAAAATATTGCTACGGTAAAAGTCTTATGGAGAAATCACTCCATAAAAGAGGCAACCTGGGAAGCCGTGGACGCAATGAAAACCAAATATCCATTCCTCTTTGAGTAAGATAATAAAACGTGTTAAATTATACTTTATGTGTGTGCAATTTGTATGTCTATGTGCATGTGTTACGACCTTATACATTCGAGGGCGGATGTTCTTTAAGGAGGGAAGAACATAAAGTCGGTGCATGTGTTTTGTTACATCCTTATTCACATTCGAGGACGAATGTTGTTTAAGGAGTGGAGAATGTAAAGTCTTGAAAAAATTATAAAAAAAATATAATTTAAAAAAACAAACCTGCACGTCTTACCCCTAAACCAACCCCTTCTTCCACTCCCTCACATCCCAAAATTTGTGCAACATGCACATACACTTTTATATAAAACACAACAAAAAGGGAATTACAAAAATCAGAAACAAAACAAAGAGAAAAAAACCCAGAAATTTCATAGAACAAGCTTAAAGAGAGCAATTAAGGTGTCTCAAATAAAGGTTTGGTTGAAGGATAAGTTGAAGTTGAGATTTCATTCGCGGTTACGAACCAACAAAGGTGAGTTTTCTCACTCAAAATTCTTAGTAAAATCCTTTATTTTTAAGTTACAATACATGTTAGAATATAATCAGGATATTGAAAGAATGAGCATGAGATTATGATTGTTTAATAACTAGTTTGAATTGTGCAATTATAATCTGTTATGTTAGGTTGTACTTGTTAGAATTTGATGAAATTTTACAGAGTTGTACATCTTTTTGTTACGGTCAGTTTGAGACTTTACAGTAATCCGACTTATGGTTTGAGAATTATCGTTGTTTAAAGTTTCTGCCTTGGATCAACCGAAACTCGAAAGGGTAGAACGTATAACGTAAAAATTGTATAAACCAGTAAAGAATCTGAAAGTTTGTGTTGAATAAAAGTTATAGATTCCTCTCTTATAGACAATTTCAGATTTTACGGGGAGTAATCCGACTTAAGGTTTACGAGTTATCACTATTTAAAGTTTCTGTCTTGGACCAACCAAACTCGGAAGGGCAGAACGTATAACGTTAAAACTGTATAAATCAGTAAAGAATCTGAAAATTTGTGCTGAATAAAAGTTATAGATTTCTCTCTTATAGATAGTTTGAGATTTTACGGGGAGTAATATGATTTTCGGGTTGAGAGTTATCACTGTTTAAAGTTTCTGCCTTAGATCAACCGAAACTCGGAAGGGCAGAACGTATAACGTTAAAACTGTACAAATCATAAAGAATCTGAAAGTTTGTACTGAATAAAAGTTATAGATTTCTATCTTATAGACTGT
Organism: Przewalskia tangutica; assembly: GCA_029844215.1. Lineage (NCBI taxonomy): Eukaryota > Viridiplantae > Streptophyta > Magnoliopsida > Solanales > Solanaceae > Przewalskia > Przewalskia tangutica. The sequence goes on along the minus strand of CM056732.1, from coordinate 11,682,879 downwards.
TTGAGATTTTACGGGGAGTAATCCGACTTACGGTTTGAGAGTTATCATGGTTTAATGTTTCTGTCTTGGATCAACCGAAACTCGGAAGGGCAGAACGTATAACGTTAAAACTTTACAAATCGGTAAAGAATATGAAAGTTTGTACTGAATAGAAGTTCTATTTTTCTCTGTTGTTGACAGTTTGAGACCTTACGGAGATCTATCCGACTTACGGATAAGAAGTTATGATTGTTTTAAGATTGTGTCTTGTTTCATAAAAATTCTGGCGAGACAGTTTTCATAGGGTTATTTCTTGCACGTTGTTTCTTGCGCGAATTTGTACTAGTTACACTAAGTATTTCCAGAGAAAACTTGAGATGGTGTTAGGTACCTGTAATACCTTCAGCTCAGCGTAAGAAATATCTTCTTTGGGGTTACGGTTTGAGAGTTGTAACCCTTACAAGTGGGAAGTGCGAAAGGTTGAAAGAAAAGAATAACATTTGAATCTTCTGAAGATATGACATTTTATATACATTTTCTTTCGGGGTTATTTAAACATACTTACCTTCGGGGCTATTAACATACATTTGCCTTCGGGATTATTTAAACAAACTTGCCTTCAGGGCTATTCACATATATTTGCCTTCAGGACTATTTAAACACACTTTCCTTCGGGGCTATTCACATACATTTGCCTTTGGGGCTATTTAAATACACTTGCCTTGGGGGCTATTAACATACATTTGCCTTCGGGACTATTTAAATACATTTGTCTTTGGGGCTATTTAAACATACTTGCCTTCGGGGCTATTCACAGACATTTGTCTTTGGGGCTATTTAAACACACTTGCCTTCGGGGCTATTAACATACATTTGCCTTCGGGAGTATTTAAATACATTTGCCTTCGGGGGCTATTTAAACACATTGCCTTCGGGGCTATTAACATATTGCATTCGGGAGTATTTAAATACATTTGCCTTCGGGGGCTATTTAAACACATTGCCTTCGGGGCTATTAACATATTGCCTTCGGGGATATTTAAACATATTTGTCTTTGGGGCTATTTAAACATATTTGCCTTTGGGGCTATTCAAACACACTTGCCTTCGGGGTTATAATTGAAATGCATTGGAACGGATTGCACACAACGCAAAAAAAATATGTATATAATATATGACATGGGATGAAGTAGGTGTACTGGTTAAGTAAGTGTTCCCTAGGATGAGTTGGGAGAAGATTTGTGGTGTGTGAATATTTATGGGTTCGTACCCTAAAATTGCTGGAATTTATTTTCAGGACTTGTTCCATATGTTCATAATATGATGTACTTAGAATATTGTGAGATTACTTTGAATTGCAGGGGGAGGTTCTCACTCAGCCCCGGATGGTAGGGCTGATTCTTTTATTTAACATATTTCAGTGAAGCGCGATAAAGAAAAAGCTCTGCAACAAGGCTAGCGATCGTCCCGCAGCCTCATCGTCCCACCAATCCATTTCTTCGGATTTGGTGAAAATTATTCTAGACTAAGCATGTTTAAAGAACTTAGTTTCATTATCTCGGGAAATGTCTCACATGAGATTGTTCTTTGTAAACTTCGAATTGCTTATTATATATATTATTTTCCTCAACTAGATACATGTATAACTTAGGAAGAAAAGAAGTTAAATGGTTCGCCTGGAAAGGGAAGACTTGAGAAAAGTTGGGGCTGACAAAAAGTATTGGGGAGGTGATTAAATGGGATATGACGCAGATGCAACTTACTGAGGACATGACCTTAGATAAGGGGTTGTGGAGGACACAGATTAGGGTAGATGGGTAGTAGGTAGTCGAACGTAGTTCTACTCATGCTTGCAAACTGGTAGTTATAGTGCTATTATTGTAGGTCCGCTTAGTCTATCATACTGGTAGGCGCATTATTCAATTACAGTACCCTATAGTTTGATTCCTGCTGCTTTTGTCCTTTAGTGTATGCGCTAGTTACTGCTTACTTTTCTGTTTCTCTTGCGTTGATCTGGCTGTGGTTTTGCATTTACTTTGCGTGTACTTATGCTCTTTTTTGAGTCGAGAGTCTCCCGTAAACAGTCGCTCTACCTTTCAAGGTAGAGGTAAGGTCTGCGTACACTCTACCCTCTCTAGACCCCACGTTGTGGGATTTCACGGGATATGTTGTTGTTGTATGTTATATGTTATAAAGGTCTTCAGGCCTAGAATGTCTAGGTGTTATCACATCTGGTATATAGCCTGGTTAGGGCCTCAAATATTTGATTCAAGTACAATGGCACTGTCTCCTTTGAAATGTTGCTCCGGGTGTTTTGTTGTTTGTTCCTATCTATATCTGAAAATGCTTCTAAACTAGCTATCCTTCTGTCTAGACTAATGTGCTCATTTAAATTGCTATGTGCTTATTTGATGAATGGTCTATCATGTTTAACCTAAGCTTAAGACTTAGCATACTGTTTTTTTTCTTTTGTGGACTTTCTTTCCTATGATGGTCCCTGAGTGTGCATTGTCAATCCTATATTCATGGTGCATTCATACTGCATGTTCTGAAGAAACTTCTCAAATGACCTTGTTTTTTTTCTTGTTATCCGAGCTTGCCTATTTTTTATCTGCCTAAGTATGGATTATATTCATGCTAACATGCAATGTCTCTTCACTTCTCTCTTGTGGCATCCTGTGACTACTGGCTCATTAGGAGACTTATATGTTGGCCTTTCTTGCCTAATTAGTACTGCTTATGTTTGAAATTTAGTGTGTTGGGGCATGTTTTTTCTTCTATCTCAACTTGCTGAATCTGGGAGTGGTATATCTCAAAGGCACACAAAAGTGTGCAGACATGGATAAACAGTCATTTGTATATCCAAGTTTTATATTTTTTTGTATGCTTTCGGATATACTGTGTATATCACGAATATCCCATAGTATATCTACCGTCACATTGTGAATAGGCCTGTGTGTTTATGTGTTCATATCTGTGTATTGGCTCATGTGCTTTCCTTTTCTTTGGTCCTGGATTGACAGGACTAATTGCATGTTAATGTTGTCTAGGCTGTTTTAAGCCCAGGCCTGAATTGAGTTGTTTGAGTGATATTTCTAGGCCTGCTGTTTTATCTAGCCTTGATCGATTAAATATGTAGGGTAAAAATGTTAATCATGTATTTAGTTATAATTGATATAATTAGATGCTTTCTAACTCATATGCATCTTCCCCCCTCTCTTTGCATGACTATGGACCCATGGGTTCCACATCCTTTCATTCTCGTGAGATATTAGAGTCGTTGGGCCTGATGGCCCAATAATATCATTCTTCGTCGAGTTCATTAGATATGAAGGCCCAGTCATGGGTGTAAATGATATTATATTTGCATGAAGGCCCAACCATGGTAAAAATGGTAGAAGGCCCAACAATGGGTAAAAATGATCTAGATAAAATTATGATTTTTTTTATAACGGTGTTTGGTGGGCCGGTATACCCGCCAAACCGTTCGCTTTATTTTTATGTATTTTATTTGCTACTTGTGTAAAATTTTAATTATTATCGGAACCTAAAGGGTAGAACTAAATTATATGGAGTTGCTATTTAACGCCTTTGAAATAAATAAAAGGATCGTTTTTGGATAATTGAATAACGTTGTTTAATGTTTCATTATGTATGTCTTTAAATCAAATCTTTGGGAAACGTTTTGAAAACATGAATTTGGTTTAAATAAATCAAGTCTTGAATAAATATGTTTTAATTAGTTCGCAATTATCTTTCAAAAAATGAGAAATTTCCTTGATTAAGCTAGAGTTTGGGAAAGAGAACTAACTCCTTTATTGGTTGAACTCTTTTAATAAATAAAAGGGTTTATTTAAGTTATATTCCAATACTCTATTTTATATAAAAGAAATAAGTATTTTATCTCTCTTGATAAAACAAAGGAAGTACTTTTGCTCAAAAAGGGAATTTTACAAAGGAGATTTTTGTGCCCATTTTTTAAGTGTGTGAAAAGCTAATTTTTTGGCAAAACATAATTTGAATGACATTATTTGCAATATTTTAAACGCTTAAGTAATTTTAAGTAATTTTTATTTTATAAGATCTGAGGTCAATTGTATTTTACGGATCCTTAATACTGGGGTGTCTAACACCTTTCCCGGAGGATCATTTGAACCCTACCTGAACTCTGGTTTAGTTTATAATTTTTCTTTGATTAAACTCTTTAGAATATGATTTTCCTATTTTTCTTTATAAAGTAGGCGGCGACTCTAAATAAATAATAATTTTAAGATTCCACAAGTTATCCAGTATTTTTTATACCTCGCGTAAAAGTGAAAAGTAATAATACTCGTTTGTTTAGGAAGAAGCCGTTGGTCATTCTTCTTATGGCCTTCTTTTGATTGATTGTGGAATTTTCGGGTACTCTCCATTTTCCAAATATGTGCTTATGTCGACATACCATGGTTTACCATTTGGTTCCCCTACGCATGGAATAGTAGCGTGTTCTTCACGATCTTGATCTCAGTGGTCGATGTATTTCTCTCGAGTCTTTATGTCATGGATGTTATAGTTGCAAAGCACGATAAATTCGTTACGGGCTCGGCGTATGCTAGAGTTCAATCATGCGAATCATGCTGATCTTTGTGCGAGGTTAACATACGACAGGATCTTCCCGTTGTTAGTGGCCCATTCTCCTCGGACCTGGTGGATCAATAGATCTGAGTCTCCTATTACCAGGAGTTCTTGTATATTCATGTTTATGGCCATGCAAAGGCTTAGAATGTAGACTTCATATTTTGCCATGTTGTTTGTGCATTGGAAGTTGAGCTTAGTTGTTATCGGGTAATGTTGACTCGTTCCTGAAACCAAAATCACCCTGATTCCTAAACCTTTGTAGTTGACGGCGCCGTCGAAGAACATTCTCTATCCTGAGTAGGCTTTGACTGTTTCTTGTTTAATTGTCATTACTTCCTCGTCAGGAAAAATATGTTTTTAATGGTGCAAACTCTTTGTCGAACAGAGGAAGGAGAGGAACCTTAAGGTTCCTCGTCGTTGGTTTTTCGAAGGGTTAGGGCTTTTCCCTTAAGTGAACAAAGTGGACTGGGCTCAGGTCGTTTTGTCTTGGGCTCATCTGACTCGTAATTAAAGAGGCACAAGTTGTTTTCATCTTAAACAATTTTAAATCAATTATGACCATATTTTATAAATGTGGTCACATTTTAAATTAAGCAATAGTCAAATAATTTCGCAAATAACCTAATTAGATTAAAAGCTTCGTTTTAAGCCCAATTTTGATACTAATTGGAATTTAAAAAATTAAAACTCATGCAAACATCTTTTAATTTAACACATGACTTGAAACTGAGATGTAATTCTTTTATCCTATTTAATTAGACAATCTCTTTATTTTAATAGAGCGAAACACTAATTCTTTAATTTTAAAAATTCTTTTAAGGCAATTACATTCAATTGTCAGTTTATAATTCGAAAATTATGATTAATGATCAAGATGGTGTACAATTAGGACATGATATGCAATATGTATATCAAGTGATATTTTGTCAAATGAAATGATAAAATACTCAGAATAATTTTGTAAAATCATATTCGCTTTGTGAAAAGTGTATTCCGCTCCGTCTGTGACTCGGAAATTATGAATAATTAAAAAAAATAGAGTATAAAAATTAGGTGTCAACAGCAGCACGACGAAGAATCTTGAGTAGAGAGGTAGCGGGTGATACTATTGCCATGATAATGATGAATAAAAAAATTCACACTCTCATCTATCAAAGAGATTGATGAAGGGATGTCTAAGAAGGTTTTTTTTTTATGAAACCTGAGAGCAGATGAAGATGTTTATGATTATAAACATGAGAAAGTATGTTGTCAGATCTGATTACTCTAGCTGATGAAGTGATTCTTGAAGAGGTGGACGCTTCTCAAATATTATCTGTTGTAGAATCTAAAGAGATTTTTACAATGAATATAATAATTGAGAAAATGATGAAAGAACTGCTCATGCTACTGAGAAATGTCCAAAAGGGGAGCGCAGCGGTGAAGAGAAAAATTCTGATGAAACTGATGATGTACCTTTTAAAGCACAATTAGTAGAAATGACAACCTCAATCTCAAGAAGGAAACATCTTCTCAAAAGATGAGAGAATATGAAGAATGATGAGATCACATAACAAATATGGTCTTGAGCTAGCTTTGTAAGCCAAGGTTGTGACGACAACTTTGCTATGGCGCTTCAGGAGGAAAATGTTGAAATTTAGATCGGAGAAGTTGAAGAATATTCTGTGAATTTCGACCACAATGTTCAAGGGGGAGTGTTGAATAATGAACCCTGTGTTGGGAAAAGATTTTTTTATATACATGAATTGTCTTAGTTCACGTATAGAATATTAATTAATTATGATACTATATATTATTTTGTTTTATTCTTGAACTAGAAAAGATGAAAAATAAACTAGGAAGATAAGAAAAAAAATTAGAATTAAATTAGATGCATGTATTAGTCTAGGTGCATGCTAGACAATTTCTATAAATACCTAGGTACTATAGTCATATGATGTGAGAAGAAAAATAATAGTTTTTTATGTAAGTTAAAGTCGGTGGAAGAATATATTTTCCACTTTTTCTCAAAAAAAGATGATTGATTTTGTAAGTAAAGTTGAGTGGAATAAAGAATAATCATTGTCTCAGTTGAGTGATTATGAGTATTTCTCCAACCACTTATTCCTTGGCTAAATATTATTTAACTACCTTAACGCAATTGAAAGAGTTTGGTCCTATATATGTGCCTGACCATACCTCTATTCAAGTTCATTAATTCAAAGTTTTATCACTCTTTGCAGTGCCCTGCTAAGAGAGTTAAGTTATTTGGGCCAAAACATATATAAATCGAACAAATTCAAAACATGTCATCTTCTCTCTTTAGCCCTTATTTGGACAGATGTTGAATAATCCAAGTATGCACATGATAAAATAGAGAGGATTTCAATGTTGATCTCGAAATAGAACAAACAGCTTTATAACACGAAATAGTTGATCTTGACTTTTATTTGCTCTGACGTGATATTCGAACATTTCTGAAATTTATCATTAAAGAGATCGAATATTTTGTTTCTTGGGGAATAAATTTATGGACCATATATGTACATGTAAGAATCTCATACGCTAAGAAAAAGCAGGGTGTCACGTAGTAAAAGCAATTGTGATCACTGCATCATATTCTATGGATAGAAAGATAAAAGGAACAAGTCCCTTATTAGTTTACAGCAAGATTCACTACAAAGATGGTCGACACAAGCATATTGTATGGTTTGATCTATGACATTGGAAAGTAAATATATTCTGAAATAAATAAAAGTTTGTACATATATAGAGCAACTCACTATTTTTGGCTATATATAAAGAGAAATAAAAGATGTTACCTTGAAAAGCAACAAGTATCCCTAAAGAGATCTACAAAAAGCAAGCACTTTGAGAGAATGACAAGGGAAAAAACAAGAGAGAATAAGTTCTATGCGTTGATAGTAATTATGATGTACTAGTTTTTTAAGTTTTTAATACGATTAAGTCAAATAAATGATATTTATAGATCATAAGCCTCCTTAAAATATGAGATTTGTAATGTTGAAAATAAAAATAAGTTACCCGATACGACAACAACAATAATAACAGCAACAACAACATATCCAGTAAATATCATGTAAAAATAACTTGATGATGGAATTCTATATGATCAGAGATGGGGTACCGGACGAATGGATAGCTGAATCTTTCACCAAAGGGCTGAATCATAGGAGCTCCAGTGCTTCGTTCAAATTAAAGAAAAATCTGTTGGAATTTCCGATAGTGACATGGGCAGACGTACATAATAGGTACGAGTCCAAATTCGCGTGGAAGATGATAAGATGATTATGTCGACATCTTCTATGACCCGAAATAAAGATCAACAAAATTCCGGGCATCGGTTCGAACTGTACCCATTGGGATCACGGATTGACAGGAGGCAAGAGCATTTCTAGAGCAAATCACTTGAAAATGGTTTACATAAAGAACATTAATATCTACGAACACTGGAGATTGTTGCATCAAAGTAGTGGAAACTATGGCAATAAGTACTGGAAGCATTTGAAGATGACTCCAGATCAGAGTTAAAGGAAGGAACCATGCCTGAATCCTCATATTTCGTACTCAAGAATAAATATCGGAGATAGCCTGAACTAGCTCCAGAATAAAGAAAAAGGGACGGGGACGCTAGATCAGACCCGGGGAAAAATATAGAAGGAAACAAAATTAGAAATCGGCTAGACCCAATAGATGTCAGCTTGGTCGCAATTCTCGTGCAATGTACTTTTGTTAATTTCCTCTAAACTATCTTATATGCAAAAGCACTTGTGTATGTTCAAGGAATTAATGAAGCAAAACTTGCACCTTCTAAACATCCTTGTATATGTTTGAAGAACTAAATTATTCTTAAATTTGTTCACACTTAAAAGCAAATAAGGACTCCAAATTATAAGGGCTATGAATCCTAATTCTTAAGAACTACAAATCCTAACAATTGTGTCAAGATGAAAAAGAGACGCCCTCTTCCTAAGCATAAGGTGTTTAGGTCCAAAACTTCACCCAATAATTGGATGATTAATTCCTAATGAAAATTAAAGGAGTTAAAGTTTCAATAAAACCACAGATAAAGAGGCTTCATACCGGAGGAATTATTCCTGCTTAGAACTAAGTTAAAACTCTATTTAAGTCTAATGGCTAAAGGTCGGATGCTTTGTTTCACGATCGTAAAGTTAAACGGATACATTTAATTCCCTAACTTTACCAAAACCAGAAATAGAAAATTCATGGTCATTAACATCTCCGCGTTTCAAAGGTCGTGAGGTAATAAAAGTTTCGAATGCACTAAAAATTCACGAGAAATTCCGGATGAACACTAAAAATCCGAGGTCAAGTTTTTTACGGTAGTGATACTTTTTCAGCACAGCACAGAACGACCATTGACGAAAGAAAAACTGGTGGAGGTGATGTCATCTGAATCCCTAAGGTTCTGCACTCATTTTTTCTTAGTTCAACTTTTATCCCGAAAAGGGTTTTCTGACAAGTTTTTAATGAGGCAATAGCTAGGGTGATTACATGACTTTCCGGTAAGAATGAAGGTATTATTTCCACTTCCCATCACTTCGGTAAACTTTGATCCGAGAAGTGTGGGGACTATCTGTATATGGTGAAAATCGGCATGACACGTATCATGGTTAAGTATGAGATCAAAGGGAATAGCAATGCTTTGTATTGAATGTGGGTTACACCGGGGTGAGTCCGGATACTAAGGCAAGATCAAGTGGCAGCCGAACCATATGACATCGAATGACAATCGAGCCAGTTGACACCAGAGGAAGACCCGAAGGTACTCAACTTGTAATCCAACCAGACATGGTGCCAACCATTATTCAGCCATTATAAACATTATTCTTCAATCATTAAGAGGCCATCAATGGGCATAATTAGTATTAATGGCATTTAAGTGGAGAGAGTTTAAATGTGTAATGTTTGAAATTCATAGCTATAAAAGGAGCTCAATCTTCATGTTAGGAGGGCATCCAATTCTCACTACATTTAGTTGCACGATTTCATTGTAAACTTAAGATACTCAAGCTCTCAATATTGGCTCAGATTCAAAGCAATTCAGCTAAGGACCGGACCAATCTTAAGGACAAGTCTCAATCAAGATTCTATCGATTCAGGCTATTTCTATTGCTTATTATTTACATTTGCTTATTTGTCTCTAATTATTTATTACGTTTTCTTACGAATCAATCCACGTATCCTTAAAATTACTTAAAATTCAATTGTACCTTTTTTTGGGGTAAACAACATTGCTATTAGGTTACCAATTAATAATACTATTAAATAGAGAGTTATCTGTAATTATTTTTATTTCTATTGCTTATTATTTACATTCGCTTATTTATCTCTAATTATTTATTATGTTTGCTTACAAATCAATCAAAATTCGTATCCTTAAATTGCTTAAAATTCAAATGTATCTTTTTTGGGGTAAACAACATTGCTATTAGGTTACCAATTAATATTACTATTAAATAAAGAGTTATCTGCAATTATCTTTTAAGTGACTTGATGCATCTAAAAAAAATAGATAATCTGATATAATAATATATCTAATTCAAAAATAAATGATCGCCTATTATTATGTAAAGACGCACACCCCCAAAAAAAAGTTCCCCAATAGGAAAGTGATGTAGTTATCCTCGCAGTTAGGGGTGGAAAAATCAACTCCAACCCGATCAACTCGTCATGTATTTATATGGGTTGGATCTTAACATGTTTGTTGAGTTAATTCAAAATGACCCATCAAATAATCGAGTCAAAATGGGTCAAAGTAGTGTAAACCGTCGGGTAAAAATGTAACCTAACTCAAACAAGCAAACCATATTTGAACTGAAAATTAATTTAGCAAATATTACTTTGTGCTTGTGGAAGGATATATGTAATGCATGAACATGATGCTAATATGTACTCCCTTTGTCCCAATTTATGTGATGTAGTTTGATTGGGTACAAAATTTAAGAAATAAAAAAGACTATTGAATCTTGTCATGTAAAATAAGTCAAAAATATTTGTATAGTTATAGATCATCTCGTTAAACATAAAATATAAAGTTTAAAATTAAATTGTTATCAAATAAGGAAATGTATCATTCTTTTTAGGACTGATTAAAAAAACGTGTCATGTAAATTGAGACAAAAAGAGTAATATACAGTTCTCTTTATGTATGTATAATATATTTTTTAATATAATTAACCAACGTGAAAAATTGTGTTAAGATTTGAAACTACATCATGCAACAATATTTGTTTACATTCTAAATCATACATGCGTGAGAGATTTCAAAGTCTAATTTTCAAAGATGATAGTATCAATGATTTCAATTCATACAGTTTAAGATGAGGGGAGAGTGGTTATATTGGGTGGATTGGATTATGATGTGTTATTTGACACATATTGACCAAACCATTTTAATCCAAGAAAACTTTGAACGGATTGGGTCTTGATCTAATAATTAAGTTGACTTATTTGACCCGCTTAAATTCGACTCTACTCGTCCATTTTTCACCCGTAATTACTTGCAGTTTTGACAATTGGAAGCTCAAGGCTAAACGATTTAGGGAACCCAGGCCCGGCCCTGAGCAGGGACAAACAGTGTGATCGCCCTGGGCCTAAATTTTAGAGGAGCCCAATTTTTTTTTAGTAAGTATTATATTAAATTATTATAAATATTAACCCTAAACCAACGATGGTCTGTTCCACTCCTAAAAAATAATAACGCTTTTGTGCATCTGTTCCACTCCTCTAGGTCGTTTTTCCTTCTTCTTCTTCTTATTGAAAATATCAAATTTGTTTATGTGGAGAGGAATTTCTCGAAGGGAATTTCTCAAATTTTAGGTTATGTTGTTTTTTGTTTATTCTTTGAAGTATTAAAATTGCATTGAATTTCCTTGTATATTGTTTTTGTTTTCAAGTAACAATGTTCTCTAAGAAACACTCATCTGGAAGTCAAAAAAGAAAAAAAAAAGAAAAAGACAGAGAGAAGAATTAACTCAATCTCAAAAGGGAGCTATGGATAAAAAATTTCAAAACAAAACAAATAGTTCACTTGATAACTCAACTGAAGATTTAGTCAATGCATCTGAGCAGCAAATCATGTTGAAGAATTTGTAGGAATTGATAATGAAATAGTCAATGAATCTGAACAACAAAATCATGTGGAAGAATTAGTAGGAACTGGAAATGATTTTAATGCACATGTAGGTGACTTAGGTGAAGATGAACATGTTGAGAATGAAGATTTTGATCATCTTTGTAATAATGAAGACAATGAACCTGAGGGTGTAGAACCAAGTTTTCCTTTAAACATTTTTTATCCTAAAATTTGGGATAATCTAGATGAAAAAATGAGAGCTTTACTTGTGGAAAAATGTCCTGCAAGAGATAATAATATCAAATTTCTCAAGGATGAAAGTTTTAGACATTTTTCCTCAACTTATTACTTGAGAAAGTTACCAAATGGGGAGACTCATGATAGAAAATGGCTAGTATACTCAAAGGAATTGGATAAGGTATTTTGTTTTTGCTGTAAGTTGTTTAAGACAATGTGTTGTAGAAGCCAATTAGCAAACGAAGGACTTAGAGATTGAAAACATCTTAGTGAGAGGCTTAAACAACATGAAAACAATATTGAACACATAACTAACATGAGTTCTTGGATTGAATTACATAACAGATTGAAAAAAAATGAAACAATTGATAAAGGCGTACAAGAATAAATTAAGACGGAGAAGGAACACTGGAAATATGCTTTGGTAAGAATAATTTATGTTGTCAAATGTCTTGCTAAAATAATATTGCATTCCGTGGAACAAAAGAGAGAATTTATGAAGAAAATAATGATAATTTTTTAGGTATATTGGAAATGGTTGCAGAATTTGATACAACAATGCGAGAATATTTTCGACGAATTCAAAATGATGAGATTCACTATCATTATCTAAGCCATAAGATTCAAAATGAGTTGATAGCTTTGCTGGCTTCAAAAGTCAGAAGTGCAATCATTGAGAAAATCAAACAAGCAAAATATTTTTCCAGTGATACTTGATTGCACTCCTGATTCAAGTCACAAGGAACAAATGACTTTGATAATACGGTGTGCGGATGTGTCAAGGAGTCCAGTGAAAATAGAAGAGTACTTTTTAGAGTTTTTAATTGTGAAAGATACATCATGATTAAGACTTTTTAATGAATTGCAATATGTTCTAGAGTCCCTTGGTATTAAAATTGATCATGTTAGAGGACAGGGTTATGATAATGGCTCTAATATGAAAGGAAAACATCAAGGTGTACAAAGAAGATTACTTGAAATAAATCCTAGAGCTTTGTTCATGTCATGTGGTTGTCATTCTCTTAATTTAACACTATGTGATATGACAAACTGTTGTGTAAAAGCGAAATCTTTTTTTGGGGTGGTTCAACGCATTTATTGTGTTTTTGCTAATTCTACAAAGCGTTGGAAGATTTACAAGATCATGTAGATGGTTTAACTCTCAAAACACTGTCAACTATTGGAAAAATCGTGTAGAGAATGTTAAAGCAATAAGACACCAATGTGCTCAAATAAAAGAAGCTTTATTTAAAGTAGCAGAAACTAGTGAAGATGCTAAAGCAAAAAATGAAGCTGAAAATTTAGCAACACATGAACTGGAAAACTATTGCTTGTGATATGGGGATTGAACCCGAATTTCCTAAAAAACGTCAAAGTCATAGAAAGAAACAATTTAATGAGAATGTCAATGATGAGACAGTACAATCAGTTGAAGATTCATTTAGAGTCAATAATTTCATCTGTGTAGTGGATATGGCTCTTTCTTCATTAAGGAGTAGATTTGAACAAATGCAAACATATGATGGTATTTTTGGGTTCTTGTTTAATTCAAGGAATTTAACTTCATTGGGTGATGAGGGATTGAAAAATTATTGTCTGAAGCTTGAAACTACTTTAAGAAATGGTGAGTCTTCTGATGTTGATACAAGTGATTTGTTATCAGAGTTACAGGTGCTGCAATATCTTTTACCATCAGCAGTAAACACAACACTTGAAATTGTAGAGTTTGTAAAAGATATAGATTGTTTTCCAAATGTTTTGATTGCCTATAGAATACTATTGACTGTACCTGTGACTATAGCATCTGCAGAAAGAAGCTTTTCTAAATTAAAATTATTGAAATCTTACTTGAGGTCTACCATGTCACAAGAAAGGCTAAATTAGCTATCAATCTTATCCATTGAAAAGGAGATGTTAGAAAAGCTTGAATTTGAAAGCATCATTGAGGATTTTGCTTCTCAAAATGCAAGAAGAAAATCATTTAAATAATAACTTTTTAGTTGTGATTTTGTTGTTTTTCACCTTATCTTGTAGGTGGTGATGTTGATATTTTGCTGGTTGCTGAGGATGCAAAGAGATTTCAAATAGACTACTGTTGTTTGCTTTGGCTATTGAGAAAGAAAATACATTTTTCGTTTGGCTGGTTGCTTGTTGCTGGATGAAAAAGAACTTATTGAATTGTTATAAGTATTTATCTTGTTTATATATTATAACTTTTTATTCTAAATTTTAATATATAGAAGTTTGAATCGATACAATTTATTTGGCTTGAATGTTAAATTTTTAGTTAATTTGAACAGGTTAGATCTTGGTTGAAAAATAAGAGTGAGTTCATCACTAAGTTTAAATATATATAAGGCCTAATTTTTACTTTTGCCCTAGGCCCTGAAAAATTCAAGACCGGCACTGAGGAAACCAAAACATAATATAGGAGTAAAGATGCGGCGATATAGGAGAATTTATTAAGAAAAGAAAGCAATATTTTTGGCTCAAATTAATGCAATGTCTAAATTAATTTGAGATCATGGTTAATGTTAAGCAAAGTCGTCCCTGGGGCGGTCGAGCGGCGGCGCCGCACAGAGCCCCCGTCCGGCAGGGCCTCCACTTCAGAATTTTTATTTTTCTTTTATTGGTTTCAAATATTAAGATTAAAAATGTCTCCAATCTTATCAGTAAAGTTGTAGCCTAGCGGTTGAGGGCTCCCTTCAAAAGTCCTTCTCTAGTGAGAGATCGCGTGTTTGAATCCAATGAGCATCGATAGACTTTTTTTTAAACACAAAATTAAAAAAAGTCGAAGAATACTTTTTGGGATTTACATGTGGAGTCTTCCCAAATACAACAAGAATCTAAAAAAAATGGTTCATTACTTTTTAGAGTTCTCAAATACAACAAGAATCTCCGAGAAAGCTTTTAGAGTTCATTACTTTTTTTAAATAGTTGATTAAATAATTGGGTCATTGAAGAAAAGGTTTGAGCAATATGAGGAATATGAAGATCTTTTTGGATTTCTTTTCACAACTGATAAGTTGAGCTCATTGAATGATGAGGACTTGAAAACTCGTTGCAAGAATCTTGAAAGAAAACTACAAATGAAAGAGGGCACAAGACCAAATATTTCATATTTAGATGGGGATGACTTATATCAAGAATTAAAGATCATGCAACATATTCTACCGCACGAAGCAAAACAAGCTAATGCAATAATGAACTTTTTGAAAAGAATGAATTGTTTTCCCAATTCATTCATTGCATATGATATTGTTGACTATTTCGGTGATTCATCTGCAGAGAGAAATTTTTCTAGATTGAAGTTGTTGAAATCTTGTTTGAGATCAACCATGACGCAGACAAGATTGAATGCATTATCTTTGATTTCAATTGAGAGTGAATTTCTAGACATTTTTTATTATGAAAAATTGATTGATGACTTTGCAGATAAAAATGCAAGGAAATCAATTTTCTATATCTAATGTAATGATAGTCTTTTTTTTAAATCTTTCATGTAATGACATTAAGGTATCTCTTTCGTAGCATTATTGTACTGAAATTGAAAACATTGAATCGAATATAGTGTTTACTATACATTTATTTGATGTTTTGATCAATAATTTTTTAATATTGATTAATTAGTTAATTTAATTTTTCATGTGAATAAAAAGAATTTCTTTTTGTTTCTCGTACCGGACCCTTAAAAGTATAGAAACAGCGGTGATGTTAAGTCTTCTTACGACATGAATCCACCTATATATTTCAACTGCAGGCTGCATGCACTTCGATGGCAGCTTCTCTTTAGCAATAATTAAATAGAAATTTCGAACTTTCGTGCCAAACATAGTAACTTCACTACCCTAGTACTTGCTCATAAAAGGTTGAGTTCTTCATATTTTTTCGTGTAACACAACAAAAGATCGTGGAAATTGAAGACTGATTTCGTAAGTAATTTTTTCCGCTTCAAGACTCTAGACCGTATTGTTTATATATATATTTAAGTACAATATGCTACTAACATTTTGTAAGTAAATATCTTCATTGTATTGCAATTACAGGCTGGAGAAATATAAGATGGCGGAAAGTAGCAAGAAGCACAAGGGTGAAACATCTGAAAAAGTTGTGCCAAGTCATGACCTGAACAGAAAGCCAAGGTTTAGGTGGACAGTAGAAATCCATGAGCACTTTGTTAAAGCTGTGAACGAGTTAGGAGGTTCTTATGGTCCGTCTTACTCTATATATAATTCCGTGATTATTACATTAACACGGGCGGATTTAGGATCTAAATTAATTTCGTGTGTTCCAACAATTTTTATGTTTAATATTTATTGAAAATTCCAGTGCGTGCTGTTCGCAACAAATTTTCAATGATAGAAATTGACTGTAAATCACAAACAAAATATGTTTGAAATAGAGATTTTATTGATGAATATTGTGGGTATAAGATATGTTTGTTCCCTTGATTCTTCTCTCCTAGTTTCTCCGTAATTCGAGGGCTGTTAGTGACGTATTTTTCCAGGATGATTTAGATATTTCTTGGGCTGTATTTGATCTCCAACAACGTCAGGACAACACTTCGAGCTGATCTTGATGAAGAGCGTCCCTTGATCTTTGCGGCTTTGAGAAAGACAGTATTTGATGTCTATCATGCCTTGATCTCTTTATGAATATCCCATGAATTTGTGAGACTTTTGACATGCATTTTTAAGGGAATATGTGCCCCTTTATACAGGCATGAGCTAGGGTTTAGGGTTGAGTAACCTCAAAAAACCCTAACAGACCTTAGAGTTTGAAGATAAATTCAACTAGGGTCCCACAAAATTTCACAGTCTACACGTACGTTCAACTGAGCATGTAGAACACATATGCATCTGCCTCTGTATTGGTATGCTTATTGCTAGGAATAAAAACAGTTTGAAATTTTGAATCAGCAGAAGCAACACCAAAGAATATCGCGAAACTCATGGATGATGAAGATATCACATCAGACCATATCAAAAGCCATCTCCAGGTAGTCCTGTTCATGCATGCGTTTCCAAGGTTTTGTTCTTAGAAAATGGTTTTCCATGACCGATTACAAATTTGAATAGATCAAGAAAATGACCTTTCTAGATAATTGAATCCCCTTTGGCTTAATTTTTTTTAAAAAAAAAAATCCCCTCATTTGAATTCTTGGCTCCTCCACTACTATATATATATAAGGCATTAAAAATAATTTCAACATGATTTATTTTGTTATTTATAAGATTACTCAACACTTACTGACATATTTAAGTTCATTATGTTTTCAGAAGTACAGACAGAGTAAAGACATCATCAGCACCACTAGAAGTACTAGTAAAGGCAAGTGCTGTGATAACTAAGAACATTCAATTCTTTTGGTAAATTTTCTTTTGCAAAATCAATTGATATGATGAATAGTCCGGAACATATGAAGTAGTACAATTAATTGTAGATTCTTTTGTGTTGTCATTGTCCTTGTTCTCAGCCCTCCACCCCTTCTTTTTTCTACTTCCATGCAGGATCAGCAATGAAGTAAGCTCATCAGATGCAAGGAAGTTCTATTAGGACACTTAGGGATTGTTTCGTTGCTACCTCCTATGCTGCTTCATTTGGTATTTGGCATGCTCGCTTAGCTCATGCCTCTTATCTTACTGTTCGTCGGGCTTTGCCATCTAATGTTTTTTGTTCTTCTAGTTATAAGACGGCCTAGTTTATGTTCAGCTACTGCTGTTAGCAAGAGTCACAAAATTCCCTTTGTTGAGTCTGGTTTTAAGGCCAATGGCCCTTTAGACTTGATCTGTTCTGATGTTTGGGGTCAGGCCCCGTTACTTCTAATGATGGATATCGTTATTATGTTTATCTTCTTTGATCATTTTAGCAAATATACTGGATTTACTTCCTTCAATTTAAATCTGAAGTCTTATCGGCCTTTATCCAATTTCGAACAATTGTTGAAAAATATTTTGGTCGCTCTATCAAGTCCTTTCAAGGAGATTGGGAAGGCGAATTTCAAGCCTTAACTACTTATTTACGTGAGAATAATATTACCGAACGTTCTTCATGTCCATACATCCCAGAACAGAATGGTTGCGCTAAACGTAAATATCGTCATATTGTTGAGACAGGACGTGCATTGTTAACATATGCTAATGTTCCAGAAAAAATTGGACTAATGCTTTTGAAACTGTTGTTTTTACTATCAATCGACTGCCAACTCCACGTCTAAATCACCAATTTCCCTTTAAAGTTTTATTTAACACTGTAAGATGATATTAATCTCTCTTGGGGAGTCTTCTCATTAATATCAAAGTATATATAGCGTACAATATTCATCTCTTATACAATAGGAATCTTAAACCTAATCACAAGAGGAATCCTAGTCTTACCATTATTTACACAATATATGGAATATATTCTAATTATGGGTAGTGATACAATTGTTACTATATACACGTTTACACATCCCCTCAGTCGGAGCGGGAGGAGGCCGAACGCTGAGACTGGATCTGAAGTCAAGAAATAACTGTTTAGGAAGTCCTTTGGTAAATATATCAGCATACTGATAGGATGATGGAACATGTAACACTATGACATGGTCTAGCGCAATTTTCTCACGAACGAAGTTTAGGTCTATCTCAATGTGCTTGGTTCGCTAATGTTGAACCAGATTATGAGAAAGATAGATGACATAGATGTTATCACGATTACCTGATAGATGTCGACGCAAAGGACATCAAGTTCTAACATGAAATTACGAGCGATAAATCTCAGCTACCACATTTGCAACGCCTTTGTACTCAGCCTCGGCACTGGAACGAGATAGGGTATCCTGTCGCTTGGCAGACCAAGATCAGATTATCCCCTAAAAATACACAAAAGCCGGAGGTAGAGCGTCGCGTGTCCGGACACCCTGCCCAATCTGCATCCGTATAAGAGAGCAACATGTTTGGTGCAGAGAGGTATAGGTGCAAACCGTAATCAAGTGTGCCCTTAATGTATCAGATGATACGCTTAAAAGCAGTGAAATGAGACTCCCTGGGGGCATGCATGAATAGGCATACCTGCTGAACAACATAAGCAATGTATGGCCTTGTAAATGTGAGATACTGAAGTGCATCTGCAAGGCTCCTATACAGAGTAGGATCGGAGACTGGAGCACCATCCATAGCACTGAGCTTAGATTTTGAATCAACTGAAGTAGGTGAAATTTGCAATTCGCAATCTTAGCCTTATACACGATCTCCTCTGCATACTTACGCTTATACAAGAACATGTGGTCGGCATATCTGGTCACTGATATCCCCAAAAAATAACTCGGCTTCCCCAAATCAGTCATTGCAAATTCGGACTTAAGAAAGACAATAATCTCATTTTTCAATACGTCGGAGGAAGCAGTAAGAACAATATCATCCACGTAAAGTAATAAGTAAGCAGTGCTACTACCTCAATGAAAAATGAAGAGTGATGTATCACTCTTGCTGCATACAAACTCAATATGCAATATATACCTGACAAAGCGATCATACCAAGCACGGAGGGCCTGTTTCAGGCCATATAGTGACTAACGGAGACGACACACATAGTGAGGAACTACTGGATGGGTGAACTCAGGTGGCTGATGCATGTAGACAGTTTCTCTAAGATCCCCATGTAGAAATGCATTCTTCACATCAAGCTGATGGATCAACCAGTGTTTGTTCATGGCAATGCTCAAAACTGTGCGAATGGTAGCCGGTTTGACAACCAGGCTGAAGGTCTCACCACAATCAATGCCCTCCTGCTGATTTGTGTCATTAGTCATAAGTCGTGTCTTATATCTCTCAAGAACTCCACTGTCTCTGAATTTGTGACGAAATAGCCACAGACAACGAATCACATTCACCCCCTCAGGTCTAGGTACTAGATCTCACGTATGTTGTTTAGTTAAAGCATTAAATTCCTCAGACATAGACGCATTCCAATTAGGGTCTTGTTTAGCCAATATAGGGCTCTTGGGAATTGGAGAAATGATTTGGGCAGACAAGTTAAATTGGACTTTGGATTTGAATATTTCATGCTTGACACGAGTTTCCATTTGGTGAATGGAGACAGTGAGAGGCTGTGTTTGCTGAGTGGGAAGAGCCGAGACGAAGGGATTGGTTGGATAGGGAGAAATAGGAGGTGATGTCGTCGGAGGCGTCGCGGCGCCGCGATCAAGGGCCGCCGCACTGGAGGAAATCTACTCGCAGGAGTTTTGGCATCGTGGCGCCAAATCACAGGGTCGCGGCGCTGACGCTGAAGAAGAACTTCTGGGCAGAGAAGGTGATTCTGCGGCAGTGCTATGATCTAGTTGACTGAGAATGATGGGAGAGATGGCAGGCTCGTCAAGAAAAGAGTAATCCAGTTTTTGGAACTTTTTAAGATTGGAAAATGAGAATCTGGTCTCATCGAATGTGACGTGACGAGAGATGTGGATATGACGAGTGGACAAGTCATAACATAGATAGCCCATATGGTTCGGCGGGAAGCCTAGGTAGACATATGGAGTGGACCGAGGATCTAGTTTGTGAGGGGCAGTAGAGGCAAGGTTAGGATAGCATAAACAACCGAATATCTGGAGATGATCATAAGATGGGACTCTATGATAGAGGATTTCGGTAGGGGTCATATTGTGAAGAGTGTTAGTTGGAAGAATATTGAGAACGTATTCTGACATTTTAGCAGCATAGACCCAGAAGGACGGAGGTAGGGAGGCATGAATCAATAGAGTGCGAATCATATTGGTAATGGTGCGGATGATTCTTTCAGCTTTACCGTTTTGTGGGGATGTGTGGGGGCAGGAGAAGCGAAATACTCATGCCATTATTAGTACAAAAACGGTGAAACATAGAGTTGTTGAATTCACGACCATTATCACACTGAAAAGATTTTTTACCTTTTGCAAACTGTGTTTGAATGAATGTTTGAAACACAAGAAATTTGGCAAACACTTCCGATTTTTAAACTTGAGAGGATACAACCAAACACAGTGAGAAAAATCATCTAGTAAGATAAGATAGTATTTATGACCGAGAGAACTAGCAACATGTGATGTCCATAAATCGGCATGTATAATATCAAAAGGTGCAAAAGTAACACTAGTAGATGATTTAAACGGAAGACGAGTATGTTTGCCTAAAGAACAAGAAACACAGTTTTTGGCAAACTTTCCATTACAAGTAATGAAATCATTGCCTCTAAGAAAATTAAAAACTGGGGCTCCTGGATGACCAAGTCTATTATGTCATGTTGAAGAAGAAATGACCGCTAGAGAGACGGGAGAGCTAGATCTGGCAGCGGAGGTGGGAGTGAATGGATATAGATCCCCCGTTCTATTGCATCTCGTAAGATGTGTCCCCGTATGAAGATCCTTCACAGTGAAACCAAAAGGGTCAAAATAAGAGACAGAATTATTACGAGTAAATCTGCGGATAGAGATGAGATTATTAATTACATGTGGGACATATAGGATATTTTTAAGGGGGGATGAATTAGGAGGTGGTGTGTACACTACAATAAATCGGTTCAAAGAGGATGGCGACTTTTTGAGATTCATCATAAAGGGTGATTGTTGTCGCCCCCTATGGTAAAAAAGAAAAAAAAATTAAATGCACCAACTGGGATTCGAATCGTGGTCTGAACTATGACATTGTAATATTCTACCACTAAACCACTAGTTATGCAACATTAATCACCACAAATATAACCCCCTGCCAAGAATCGAACTCAGGCATCCTCTATGAAATTGTGTCAT
Source organism: Przewalskia tangutica (assembly GCA_029844215.1). Lineage (NCBI taxonomy): Eukaryota > Viridiplantae > Streptophyta > Magnoliopsida > Solanales > Solanaceae > Przewalskia > Przewalskia tangutica. The sequence continues at coordinate 11,661,184 of CM056732.1, read as the reverse complement.
TCTACCACTAAACCAGCCATCAATACTTGTTATATTTATACTTCTCATAATTATAAATCCGTTGGATTCAGATTCAAATATTTGAGATATCCAAAAAAATGGATATTCGTAATTTTCTGATCGGATTCGGATCAGAATATTTCGGATATCCAAAAAATCGGATATCCGTAATTTTCGGATAATTTCGGATCCGAATGTTTCAGATTTCCAAAAAACTGGATATTCGTAATTTTCGGATCGGATTCGGATCCGAATATTTCGGATATCCAATAAATCGGATATTCATAATTTTCGGATAATTTCGGATCGGATTCGAATCCGAATATTTTGAATATCCAAAAAAATCGGATATTCATAATTTTCAGATCATTTAGGATCGGATTCGGATCCGAATAGTTCGGATATCCAAAAAATCGAAAGTTCGTAATATTTGGAAAATTTCGGATCGGATTCGGATTCGAATATTTCGGATATCCAAAAAATTGGATATTTGTAATTTTCGGATCATTTAGGATCAGATTCGGATCCGAATAGTTCGGATATCCAAAAAATCGGTTATCCAAAATTTTCGGATCGAATTCCGAGACTTTGAGTTAAAAAGAGAATTAGTCACGTTTGAAATTTTTAATCTTTAAAAGTAGATTTCAAATTGAACAAAATTATAATTCTTATATCAAGAAGGACAGTTTTCTCAAGTCGCCCTCTTTGCTAAGGTCAAATAGGGCGAGTTCACTCGCCCTTTTTGAGATATAAACCGAGTCGTATGCCGGTTGTTGTCGGTATTGCATATTGAGGCTCTGAAGGCGACCAACTTAGTGGGTGTCGTGATGCGAGTCTTCTTTGGCGGTTGTGCGTGAAGTGGGCTTCTTTGCGGTCTTTGGACTTGCCGAGCGGCTGAAACAGGGCCCAACAACCCATGGTAGGTGTACTGGTTGAAGGGTTGCTGGTACTGGAACTACGACGGAGGCTGTTAGACGTATTTTGTATACGCTTTTTGAGTCTTTTTTAGTTAGTATTTTCCCTATTTCCCTTTAAATAAGTGTAGTGTTAGGATCGTTTTCCTTTCTTTTGAGTTACAACGGTTCAAAAGGTAAAATGGGGAAAAGGAGCGAAAAGTGGGCATAAAAGGAGGGTCCCGAGGCAGCAAAATGTTGAAAGTTGGAGATTCGGACGAAGGCAAAGCAGCATCGTGGCGCCCAACAGCAGGACCGCGGTGCCAGAAGATCAGAGAACCCGTAGGACTTTCGGCACCACGATGCCATTCTGCAAAACCGCGGTGCCGATGCGGAAAATTCAGAATCCGAAGTAAATTTGGCCGAGGGCAGAAGGGTCCAGAGGGCACGAAATTTGCAACATACTTAAGCCCTAGGGATTATTCTATTGAAGGGGGTCGGACATTACATCACGAGAACCTGATTGAAGACAAATTGGAGGCTACCATTGGAGACCTAATTGTAAGTACTTTTTCTTTCTTTAGTTTTCAATTCAGTTTATGTTGGTATTTGTATTAGTTCTTAGCGTGACTATGGCTAGAAGCTAAACACCTTATTAGGGCGTTCCTATTGAATCGCTTGAACATCTATTTCATGAATTAATGCATTAGTTTGATTTCTTCTTCACTTGATTAAGATTTATTCAATATTGGTATGAATGTTTGATAGTTAACTGACCATTAATTATCATAATCTATATGATTTCGAATCAAGAACCGAGAGAAGAGATTTGGATATGTTGTAATTGAATAGACATAGGTTAAAATCGCGGACGAAAGTACCCCGATACTTGTGTAGCATTGTAGGTTATTGTTCTTAATCCTCCTATGTGGTAAATTCTATCATAGAAATATAGAAGAGTTCTGCACTGGGGTTGATCGATTATATATCCTAACCGGAATATAAGACAGTCTAGTTAACCGCTATCTTAACGTAGAAGATGATGTATTCTAGTTGCATTAGGGATTGAAAAGAGTGGATATTCAAGGATATTGAAAGCCCTAATTCCTTCATAACTGATTAAACCTCAACAATTTAGTTTACTTCTTGCAATTATTCTAGTAGTTAGATAAAAACTCAAATCAATCATCGTTTGCCAAATAGATAACCTAGAATAGATGTTCGGTAATTAGAAATCAGTCTCTGTGGACGATAAACTCGATCTTACAAGACTATATTACTTGTAACGATACGTACACATGCGTGAGCACGTGGAAATCGCCTAACAAGTTTTTGGCGCCGTTACCGAGGACTAGCGTACTTCTAATATCGAACCATTTATTCTTATTTCTACTTTGGTTTTTACTTTTTTGAATTTTATTTTTAGAACCCTGTTGTCTTGATTTGTTTGTTGATTTTAATCGATTTCAGGGACTTAGTTTATGCGAAGAAGAAGAGGAGCAGACATACTTGTTTCTTTTAACCCAGAGATTGAGAAGGCTTGCAAGCAGAACAGGCGAAACAAGAGGATATCTGATTCAGTGACCATGGAAAACAAATCGAATCAGAATGGAGCGAACAATGAGGTTCTTGAAAATATAGGGGAGTCAGTCCAGGTTCCAGCGTAAAGAAGCTTGGGAGACTATATTATGTCCACGGTCACTGATGCACAGACATGCATCAGGCTCCCAGCAATAGGGGCAAACAACTTTGAGATCAATTCAGCCATCCTAAGCATGATCCAGAACACAATACAGTTTGGGGGATTGCCTTCTGAAGACCTCCACATGCACATTCTAATTTTCTGGAGTTGTGTACCACCTTCAAGTACAATGGCGTTACTGACAACGCCATTAGATTGAGGTTTTTCCCGTTCTCACTTAGGGACAAAACCAAGAGCTGATTGAACTCACTGCCTGCCAACTCCGTCACCACCTGGCAGGATTTAGCCCAAAAGTTTGCAAAGTTCTTCCCTCATTCAAAGGCTGCAAAGTTAAGGGGGAGTTGAACAATTATTATCAGGTAGATGGAGAGTCGATGTATGATACATGGGAGAGATTCAATGATTTACAATGCCCACATCATGGCATAGAAAAGTGGATGTTGATCCACATTTTTTATAATGGGCTGAGTGGTACTACTCGTACCATCATTGATGCTGCAGCAGGGGGAGCCTTTATAAGGAATAGTGTCAATGAGGCACATGATCTACTAGAGGATATGGCTTCCAATAATCATCAAGGGGTAGATGACATATCAACGAGTAGCAGGAAGACTATGGGAATACATGAGATAAATGCTATCACTGCATTGAATGCGCAGGTGACCCTTTTGACAAAGCAGCTGCAGCAGAACACAATATCTGTAAATGCAGACCAGATGCCGGTGAATTATGAGATTTGCGGGGGCCCACACTCTTTTGTGGATGTCAGGTGGATCCTAATAATGTCTTGATCACGAGTTCAAGCGATGGGAACTTTGGTACGCTTATAACTCCAACACATCTGATCCGGGTGGATAAATCACTGACTTTTCATGGAGGAATGACCAAGCCAGCCCGGCCGCGTATCAAGGTAATTACGAGAACCGAGCACATGTCGAGCTACATCTTCCCGCGATTTAGACCACTCCCAGCGAGGCTTTGATGAATCGAGAGCGGCGCTTACACTCACTAATTCGCAGAATCAGTTCATGTCCGAAAAAAAGTCCTCTCTCAGGAACTTGGAAACGCAGGTGGGGCAATTGGCGAAGATGGTAAATAACAGACCACAGGATACTCTCCTAAGCAACACAGATGTTGTCCAGAAGCGATGCGAGCAGTTTTGTTGAGAAGTGAAGCGATTGGGCGAGTTGCTCCCCAACCAGCAGTTGTGAATAAAAAAGAGTGTGAGAAGACAGTTGAAGTAGGAAATGAGGGGGTCACTGAGGACCGCCCTACAGTATAGAAAGCTCCACCAGCACCTTTGAGGGAAGACACTGACAAAATCCCTTACCCTCAAAGGCTCCAAAAGAAGGCCCTAGACAAACAGTTCTCCAAGTTCTTGGAGGTATTGTTAGCGATATTTCGAATGCTCACGCAAGCGTACACATCATTGACAAGTAATATAGTCTGATAAGATCGAATATCGTCTTCAGAGACTGGTTTCTAATTACCGTTCATCTACTTTATGTTATCTATTTGGTAATCGATATTTGAGTTGGGTTTTTGTTTAACTATTAGAATAAGTGCAAGAATTACTAAAATATTTAAGTTGTAATCAGTTATGAATGAATTAGGGCTTCCAAATCCTCGATTATCCACTCTATTCAATCCTTAATGCAACTAGAATGACTTCCTCTTTTACGTTAAGATAGCGGTTAACTAAAATGTCTTATATTCCGGTTAGGACATATAATCACTCAACCCCAGTGCAGAACCCTTCTATATTTCTATGATAGGATTTACCGCATAGGAGGATTAAGAACAGTAACCTCTAATGCTACACAAGTATCGGGGTACTGTCGTCCGCGATTTTAACCTATGTCTAGTCAATTACAGCATATCCAAAATTCTCATCTCGGTTCTTGATTCGAAATCATATATATTATGATAATTAGTGATCAATTAATTATCAAACATTCATACCAATTATTGACTAAATCTTAATCAAGTGAAGAAGAAATCAAACTACTGCATTAATTCATGAATAGAAGTTTCAAACGATTCATAAGGAAAGCCCTAATAAAGTGTTTAGCTCCTAGCCATAGTCACGCTAAGAACTAACACAAAATCCATACATAAACTGAATTAAAAACGAAAAAAATAAATTACTGCCAACTAAGTCTCCAATTGTAGCCTCCCTTGTTGTTTTGTATTGTGTTATGTTGTAGAATGACCAACCCTTCATACCATTAATCCCTAGGGATTAAATATGTTTCAAATTTCGTGTCATATGGATCAATATGCCCTTAGCCAATTCTTCTTCGGAACTGAGATTTTTCGCACCGGCACCGCGGTTCTGCATAACAGCACCGCGGTGCCTAAACTCCTCCACCTTCTCAGCAAATATGGCACCGCGGTTCTGCATAGTGGCACCGCGATGATGAAAGTCCTGTGGCTTCTCAGTAAATATGGCACCGCGGGGCTGAAAATCCTTCGTCCTGATGTACCAAATTTCGTCCTTTTGCCTCAGGAGCACATTTTCTGCCCAATTCTCGCTCCTTTTAGCCATTTTGTCTTTTGGAACCGTTGTGACTCAAAAGAAAAACAAACCTAATACTATACTAAATACAACAAAAACGAGTAAAATACTAACTAAAAATGACTCAAAAGACGTATACAAAATACGCCTAACAAATACCCTCAAACTTAACCTTTGCTCGCCTCGAGCAAAGATCAAAATAAAACAAAGACACAAAAACAAAAAAACTCAAAGACTCAAATCAAGCAGCTTCACAAGTACTTAGAAACACATGAACGTCAGTTGAGATAATATGTAGGAACATATATAACATGAATTTAGCAATCTAAAATTTCAAGTCAGATATTTCGCAAATTCATTTCAATCATAAGTAATGGAAGCATGAATATCTAACCTATGCATATCAATTTCATTTAGTTCTATGAGTCTGTTTACTTGTTATTCTCTACTAATCATAGACATATATTCTAGAGATCATCAGGACTTTTCAGGTTTTTTAATGTAGGCTTAGGCAGGGGTAGGTAGGAGTAGGCATTTAGGCTCAATTTACGTACCATAAGCGTTTTTCTCATTCAATCATTTTGTCCTTTTTGGTATTCTTTTCAGTTCATACCTATCATTTCCCTTGTCTCTTTTTGAGAGCATGAAACAATTCACATAGGCACCCCCAAACTTTAAACTTTTACATCTTTTTCATTAGGGTGCATCAATTTTTCACTCTCTTTTGTATTTCTTTTTCACTCTTTTTCATCCCAATTTTTCAATTACCGCTTATGACACACGAGGGAATCATGGGATGTCAAAGAAAACAACTTATTTTAGGCTCAAAGAGGTTGACTAGGGATAAAATTTATTGCAAGGTAGGTAATGAATGGTAAGAATGGCTAACAAAGAAATGTCTGAATCATCTCCTAACATGTACATCTTAACTATTTCGCCTCAAATAACAATCAAGCAGACTTCACATACATTTTTCAAATGACAGCACATAGGCTAAGCACCAAATATTCTAAATAATCAAATTTTCATGAATTTTTGACATATCTAACTTAAGCACACAGATTTTAGCTTCTCATTGCACTACATTATCCCACTTAGTTCACTAGACATTCCAAATAAGCATAGCATGCATGATCAAAAAAAAATTGACTCACATAAAACACAAAAACAAACAAAAGACTCAAAAATAAAATAAAATAAGAACTCCCCCCAAACTTAAACTACACATTGTCCCAAATATGTAAAAAACTCAAAATTAAAGAGGGACGACTTACAGACATACAGCGGCTCAAAGTGGTGGTGGTGGCGGCGGATACTACATTGACCATTTTAGGGCTTTTTATTTTGTGAAAACGCGTTTAGGCTCCGCGGTCCTGCAGAATGGCACCGCGGTGCCTAAATTCATGCGACCTCTCTGATCTTCTGGCACCGCGATTCTGCATATTGGCACCGCGGTGCTGAAACTCCTGATTCAGTGTTTTTCAGCATTTTTTTTCGTGCTTAGTATTCCATTCCTTCACCTGGCTTCACAACAAAACAAAAATATACCAAAAGTGAGACTATTCTAATTAAACTAAATTACATAATTTAAAAATTGGGTTGCCTCCCAAGTAGCGCTGCCTTTAACGTCTTTTAGCCGGACGCAAGTTCCTTATTAAATTATTGGGGTAAATTAACTCCACAAACTATCCACTTAAGGATCATTCTTCTCTTCCTCACTCTATTTTTCTTTTTCATAGTAGTAGGTTCAGTAGGATTTACCTGTTTGTCAGCTTTCATGTCATCTACTTTTGTTGCAGCTTTCAAACTAGCCTGTGGGTTCACAGCTGTAGGGATGATCTCCCTAGTTTTGATCTGAGCCTCCTGAACTGCTGTGTCAGTTGTGTTTATTGCGAAGCAATTGTTGTTATACTGGTACGGTTGGGGCGCCGCGACGCTGAACTGATTCTGCGGGCCCTGTTGTTGTTGCTGCTGATTCTGCTGTCCACGACCACGACCTCCTCTGCCACGGCCCTTGCCACCGCGTCCCTGCTGCGGTTGAGAGTTTTCTGGAGGCGTTGGATCTTGGGGGCGTGTTTCGACAGCTACCGCCTTTTGATTGTGCTCATCTTGCTTAGCACGTCGAGTCTCATCGAGTAACAACTGAGAGCGAGCTTTGTTAAAACTGGGTAGCGGATCTGCTTGTGGAATCATGGTGGCTAACGTATCATAGTCGCCTTTGGGAAGACCGACAATTAATTGCAACACCATTTTAGTGTCCGAGACAGACGTGTCAACGTTGAAGAGTTGATCCGCCAGTAGTTTCAACTGTCTACAGTACTCAGTCATGTTGAAGCAATTTTCAAGGCGTGTATTGTTAAATTGTTTCTCCAAATACACCGCACGAGTGTGCTTGTTATCTTGAAAGATTTCCTCCAAGCGGTTTCATAAATCACGGGTTGTGTCGCCAGATTTCATGATAGTAATAAGAAGATCCTGAGAAATACTACCATAAATCCACTGTTTGACGTCGGCGTCTAGACGACGCCAAGTAGAATCATCATCCTCCGGAGGGCGCGGAATAGTGTCATCGATATGATCAAACACGTTATAGAGACATGCATGATTACGAAACAATTCAACCTAAATCCTGATTATTCTTTTTGTGCACTTTTGGATGTTTATGTTTTCCTTGGCTTCGTCCATATACGAAGAGTAAGCTTTCTCCTCGCTCTAAACCATGTATTTTCTTGGGCTAAGTAAGATTCATAAAGGTTATAAGTGCTTTGATCCATATTCCGCTAAATTTTATGTTTTACGTCATGTTATTTTTTATGAACATGTGTTTCTCTTTGCGGCTAAGGATGATGCTTTGGTGCCCACTACATCAACACATACCACTGCTCCTATCACCGTCCAGGTGCCTTACCTATCCATGACGAGCTTCCTGTAGAACCACCGTGCGATGACTCACATGTTCCTTCCTCTTCATCATCGGAGAAGCCTTTAGAACTAGACACATATGTATCTCTTGTTCCAATTGATGACGTTAGTGTCCAGTCATCTGTGGTTTCCTCACAACAATCTGTGGTTTCCTCATACCATGATCACTAGATCTCAAACTGGCTCTTTAAGACCTAAGCAACCTAAATACTTTGCTGCCAAAACAAGTGAGGTTATGGATCCAATATGCTATTCACAAGCGGCAAAATTCTCATTGACGTCATGCTATGCATGAGTAGGGATGTCAGTGGGGCGGATAAATACGGGTACCGCCCCGCACCCGCTCCAGTTGGAGCGAGTATGGGGATAGTTTGGTGGGTGGTGGGGCGGGTATGGGTATCAAAAGTGCTACCCGTCATGGGTAGTAGGGCGGGGGTGGATTTCATATAAGACCATGCCCCATTACTGCACTACACCGACCGTGCACGCGCCCATATTCGTATCGTCTATTAGTTTAATTAGACTATTTATGAATTTATTTGGCCCTTTGATTTAAAATATGACTTGAGTCAACCCGCACCGTGTCCTGAAAATCATGAAAGTACCTCTTTCCATTTATTTTTTTACATAAACAGTAGTGTACTGATCCTGAATGTACCTCGTTCCTTTGTTTATAAAATGGCTTTGTACTAATCATGAAAGTACCTTTTCCATTTACTTGTTGTTTAGTTTCCCCTTTGTCCACAACTGAGTTTCATGCTCCTAATTATGGAAATCCTGAAAATAATATTAGTAGGCTAATCTACTTTTATTGTCCATTTGCATCTCCGGTATATGAAAATAGTAAGTTTAATAGGATGCATGCTTAGGTTAGGCTTGCATGTGTGGATGAAACAGCTCTAACCTTGAAATGCCCATCATGTTTTAATGTTTGCCAACTTTTCAGCGAGCATTTATGCTAAATTAAAACCTTGATCTTGCAGTGGAAAGATGGTTAACTGAGAGATTCAAAAGTCAACCTGAAGAGCTCTGTGTATAGTTGGGTTCGTCTTTTTGACAAGGCAAATCCTGGAAACGAGTTAATCATTTTTTCGGGACCGTCAGAAAAAGAGAATGAGATTAATGGGTACCCGCCGGGTAAATGGATACCCGCGCGGAGTAAGTGGGGCGGGGACGGGTGGAGGAATTACTACCCGTGATGGGTGATGGGGCGGGGGTGGGGGTGTATTTTAGGTGGTGGAGTGCAGTGCAGGTACCCTTCCCCGCCCGCCCGCCCCATTGACATCCCTATGCATGAGGAGTATAACGCCCTTCTTCAGAATGGTACATGGCAATTAGTTCATCCATCTGCTTCTCAAAATGTCATTGGGTGTAAGTGGGCTTTCAAGACGAAAATGAAGCCTAGCGATTTCGTAGATCGTTACAAGGCACGACTTCTTGCGAGGGGATATCATCAACGTCTTGGTGTAGATTATGTCGACACCTTCAGCGATGTGGTAAAACCATCCACCATCTGCCTTCTCTTATCATTGGCTGTCACCAATAATTGGCACATTACTCAACTGGACATCTCCAATGCGTTTCTACGTGGCCATCTAAATGAGGTAGTAAATATGTCAACCCCCTGGGTTTATAGATTCAAACTATCCTAATCATGTTTACCTTCTTAAGCGATCTCTTTATGGGCTAAAACAATCCCCTCTTATGTGGAACAAATGTTTGACAGATGGTTTACTTTCATATGGCTTCACTGGATCCAAGACTGATTGCTCTCTTTTTTACTAACCCGGGAAAGAAAAATTGTTCTTCCCAGTCTACGTCCATGATCTTCTTGTGATAGGCACCAGCCCCACTCTCATCAGTTCTCTTTTTAAGTCGTCTGCAATCAAAGTTTGTTGTACGTGATATTGGGTGACTGTCTTATTTTTTTGGGAATCGAGGCTACATGGGACTTTGCTGGTTTACATCTGTCTCAACTCAAGTACGTTCATCTGTTGCGCCGGACCCAAATGGACTCTTGTAGTACCATTTTCGCGCCTGTTGTTGCACCTTTTCAGTTGTCTGCTACTGAAGGGAACAAATTTCATGATGATACTTCATAAAGAAGTACAGTTGGTGCCCTGCAATATCTCACTTTCACGCATTCGGATATCGCCTTTGCCGTGAATAAAGTGTCCCAGTTCATGCACAACCCACTGGAACCTCATTAGGTGCAGTAAAACGAATTTAGCGTTACCTTAAAGGTACTGTATCGTATGGTCTGCATTTTGCTCATCAACCATCCGCTCTCTTACATGGCTATTGTGATGCGGATTGGGGTGGTTCTATTGATGATCGTAAGTCCACCAGTGGTTGTGATATTTTCCTTGGCTCTCATTTAATCTCGTGGGCATCAAAGAAGCAACGTGTCATATCTCGTTCGAGCACCGAGGCAGAGAAAATTAGCACTAAAATTATCACATGGTTGGAACCAAGCATATGGAGATCAATTTTCTACTTCGGGAAATTGGTTGTTTCTCCTCCTCTGCTCCTGTATTATGGTGTCATAATTTTAGTGCTACATATTTAACTATCAATTCTGATTTTCATTCTAGAACCAAGCATATGGAGATCAATTTTCATTTCGTTAAAGATAAGGTGAAGAACAAAGCACTCTCAGTTCGTTATATTGGCACGCATTATCAAATTGCAGAGACCAAAGGGTTGTCCAAGTCTCGCTTCCAGAGCTTCAGGGACAAGTTGACGGTGTTTGCCAACCCCGCTCAACTTGAGGGTGTGTGTAAATAGTACACTCCTAGTATAGGTACAACTTTGTGTTTCGTCTATTGTATATCGGATACGTCAATACTTGGTGCCCAAGTTCTGTAGTTTGGTTAGGATTCTACTCGTTGGCCGCTACTATGTATTAGTATATATTTTATGATCTGTATGCATTCCCTTGAATGAATAACAGAGAACTTAAGGATTCTATTAATATGTACCCATTTATATAGTGGTGTGAACTAAGGTTTAGGATAGAGAGTAGCTTCCGGAAATCTCTAACGGACTAGATTGGACTCATCTTATAGAATCCTACTTTAAATCCAATAAAATTTCATTGTCCACATATGCTCCTACTTCAAGACTTGTTAGAGACCGATAGTATAGATCTAAAGAAACTCAAAGATGAGCTAGACATGGAGTACACATAACAAAAGAAGCTTCCATTTTTTGGCCTATAGATTGATTCGTGAGAGAAGAGATAAAGAGCAGACTTGGTTGGCGTGCCAATTTTGTTTGCGACAATTTTTTAATTAACAAAAAATAAACTGTAACCACAAAAAATATGAAAAAATAGAAATATTTTATTGATAAACAGTGAAGTACAATTATGTATTCTCTTGATTCTTCTCTCTAAATTTTTCTCTATGATTCGAGAGTTGTTAGTAGCGTATTTCTCGAACGTACGATGGTTTGGACCTGCTTGAGATGTATTGGATCGTCAAGAACGTCGGGTACCACTTCAGTATATTGAGTTGGAAGACTATTTTTGATGTCTTTATCTCTTTGCAAATACCCATGAGTTTATGAGATATTCGAGATGTTTTTTCAAAGAAATAGTACCATTTATGATAACAATCGAATACACGAAAGCAAGAAATTGTAACATGAAATTAAGAACAATGTAGGGAGAAAGAGATAACAAAAAACTAGATGATGATTATAGGAATAATCCAAGCCCTTGTATCAAATGGTATCACATCCAAAAGCTATCTTGGGTCATGTCCCACTTTAAGAAAATTTGAGGGAGAAGACATTGAGAGAAGTAAGAGAGTGACAAGTGGCATCTCAACAGTGGTAAAAGGAGAGCTTGAGTTGAGAGTTGTGAGTGAGTTGACACAAAAAAAAGGAGAGAAATGAAGTTGAAGTGAGTGAAAAACAAGAGAGTTTGAACGAGGTTACTTGTTATTCTTACTCTTAACACTAATGTGACTACTTCTTCTAGTTGTGTAATTTAATGTGTAGGTACACTTGAAAGTGAAGACGTAATGGAGTCAACCTTGGAAGACTTGCCACACTTGGAGGAATCCCAAAAGACCATATCTACTGCTTCAAGAGAACAAGTGAACTTAAATGATGAAAAAGAAAAATTAATTGAAGCTATGAAGAGTAAAATGACTAATCCTTTTACTTTGTTTGCAACTAGTAATGAAGATGGAGTTGATGATTTGAGAGAAAATATGTCGCGACCCAATTCGGAGGGTCATGACGGACACCCAGACCCTATCTGTTGGGCATCACTAATCACATATTTACCGATTAATCGTAATTAAGCATGGCCACTAGGATCGTCACGAGGTAACCTGCTGACATATGAGAATAATAAACTGGAAAGGTACTGCGTAACTCTTGCAAACGGAAGAACTCAACATATGCATATATACATACTAAGACCGATAAGGTCATACATGACTACTATATACAGGATAACTGTCTACAAGTCTCTAAAGAGTACGTGACATCATAAGGTCGGGACAGGGCCCCGCCATATCCCTATCCATATAGAAAAATATTGTACCACGACTAGACTGCAACTCTGGAACAAGTAGAGTGCTTCAATCTGAACCAACAACCTACTAGTGTGAACCATCACCATGTCTACCTGAGTCTGCGGACATGAAACACAGCGTCCCCCGATAAAAGGGATGTTAGTACGACTGTTGACACCCAATTTTGACCCTCTCGTCCAGTCATTAGCTATAAAATTAGACTAATTTTGAAGTAATTTTAAATAATAAAAATGCAGCGATAAAACATTAATACAAACATAAATAAGCAATTTAATAATGGCACCGCGTTTTACGTAGAGTATTAAGCACTTAGAGTCTCGCGCCCGCATTTATCAATTGTAAGCTCTGTCGTAATTCTTAAATAATTAATAAATACATAAAATGAATAATTTGACAATGGCGTCGTGTTAAATAAAATATTCGCATTTATTAATAGCAAGGCAATTCCATAATTAGTGTAATAATTTAATGCATAAATTAAATAATAATGCACAATAAATAAGATTTTAAATAATAGCGCCGCTATTCTAAAATATTAAGCACTAACTAAATAGCACGCCCGCATTTATAACAATTAGATTAATAAAACACCTAAATAATTTAAGCACCTAAGTAATTTAATCACAATTTATTAATTTAATTTACCCCTAATTAAACACTAATTAAATAGCACCTAAAACTAACACTTAATTAAATACCTAATTAACCAACCCAGCCCAAACCCTTTACCCAGCACCCGCAAGCCCGACACAGCCCAACACCCGCAAGCCCAGTGTTCCTTATCTCTCCCTCAGCCCACTTCAGAGTTCAGACCTTCACTTCATTTCCCTCCCACGCATCATCCTCTCCCTCACACAAAACCTAACGAACCCTAAAACCTAGCAGATCCGCCGCACCAACACCAGCACACCCCGAGATTCTCGCCGGAGAATCCGGGGACCTTCCTTTACCCACGCACCCCAGCCAGCTCTTCTTACCATAACCAAACCAAATCCTTCAAATCATAACTGTGTTGAATCACGCAAGATCGATCGAATCACTCACGAATCAAGCACGAAATCTCGTCCAAAATCAGCCCTAAGGTTTACCTAATAGGGAACCCAAACCATGGCTATATAAGCACATGCAAGGGCAGACAGTAGAGCAAGGTCAAGGGGCATTCGAAGAGCACAGTGGAGAAGACACAGAGCATCGATTGGAGACCCCCAGCAGTAGTCAACAACCCAGACGGCAGCAGTCCGATAAAGGCGTCATATCGTGGTGCACAAACGATATCACAGACAAGGGAGCACAGTAGAGCAGGGGAGAGCACAATACGACAGAGCATAGGCAGCAGAATCGGGGAAGGAGCAAGGGCTCAGCACCTAGACCACTAGCATAGCACGAATAGGTAGTTCGAATCCCCTTACTTCAATTCCAGCCAAAATCAGCAAACAAACCTTGCCTTTCTATTCGCATCGCAAACCCAAAACCCGTCGAGTGGACCGACGACTTGATACGCTGCCCCGGGTCGCTGTCCGGAGAAGGTAAAATCAGCTTCCTATCGATTTCGTTGCATCTTTGTGTTTCTGCATTTTGTTTCGTGTATTAAAAATGTGTTAGTTTAGATTACTGTGTTCGTCGTCGATGTGTAAATATGATGTTTATGTTTGGTATGTTGGCAATCCGTGTCGATATGGAGTTAAAACCTGAGGCATGATTTGGTTAATTGAAAGGCGAGCTTACTGTCTTCTTAATGAACATTTAGAATCAGTTAGCAACAAGGATTAGAAGTCGAAGTAATTCAAAGAAATCGTTAACTTATGATATCGAGGATATCACCCTTCCCTGACTCAGCTGTGCTACACTATCTTGCATCTCTAGCACCTTGATTAGGATATTAAGTTGGCTTGGGTCGGTCCCTTCCCCTTATTAACTCTGTGGAAATCTGGAAAAAGAGGAAATGAGACTTCATTTTCGCATGTGCCCCTTCATATTGATGAATAGGAAAACTACATTCATCTTTAAATAAGAGTCTAAGCCTCTAAGGTGTGGATCTGGTGTTGTCTGTGCTTGATGTAAATTGATTTTGCTATTTTTAAGTATGACTAAATCACAAGGCCACTAGGCATGCCAGCTAGTTTAAATGACTCTACTTTTAATATGTAGCATTTCCATTTGTTCATCTCTATTCTGGGTATAAAACTGAATAGGCTAATTCCGACCATTACATATGTAAAATGGGGCCCCCTAAAGGATAACTAACTTTACTTGGATAGTTCAGATCCTTATTTTCTGCACTTGGTATGTAAAGTGTGCATAGATGCATTGGAAATACTGGGGCTGTTGGAAATAATCTCGACTTTGGTATGCTGTTAGGATAACTAAGATCCTTATTTATACCGAAGAAAAAAAATATATACTTTGTGAAAGGAGTTAATAGTGCACAGTTTACTTATCATATACGTATCTCTAATGGGTGATTCAGACCTTACATGCCTTGGTGAAGTCCCTTTGACGAAGCAGTATGCATGATAGCAGTACATTCGACGTAACCCATAATGTTGTTATTGTTGGGCCTCGTCTGTGTTTTTCTCACATGCTCCATATATCCTGCAATACGTTATCTGCTTACTATCTTGGATCCATTTCGCTTTTATTTTGAAGTACCGAAAAAATGAAATTAAATTTCATGTCAATGTTTGCTTGCTGTTTTGATATTTTTGATACATACTAATCCTTATCTTTCTTTATCTTTTGCATGGCGCGCATCGGAGCAAAATAAAGAGTCTCACGGCGAGACTCATCGCGAGCCACCTCAAATGGCAACCCGCGTCTATGTGCACCCGCGTTCGCATTCCCGCTTCAGAAATTCCTAGAAAGACAAATAGGACGGAGTCATCCGCTCCAATCCCGTCACTCTCTTAACCTCCTTATCTTATTGTATGCCTTTATTTGTTTGCTGTAATTTTATTATCTAACTTTGTAATTAATAGGAGAACTTCTAGCAAGTAGCCTTTGAACATATGAGGTGGGAAGGTAATTTAAACTTAGAAACGCACTTCTTCCTTATTTATCTTTTAGGACTGTTAGGCATGTCTAAATTCTGCAAAACATGATCTAAATGATTTAACTTGCATCATAAAACCAACATTTGTTTCTCATTAAAATCCATAACAGATTTTTCCTAAACTCTCAAGAATCATCTTAAGGCACCTCTTATATAATATTATACGCAGGTTAAACAAGATTAATTTAGCTAGCAGTATACATAATTAGTCCGTAAATAATCTTTGCACGCACACATAATTGGCCTATAAATAACCTTTGCATCACTTACGTTTTGGGCTTTAGTCTTGTAAACTTTTGTCAATATGTATTTTTTATAAAACATTCCGAAGCATCTTTTTAAAAAACAAGCATTTTTAAAACATAATAATTACCCTAGGTTTGGCAGGACAACCGCAAGTTAGCGGATCTTAGAGGATGCCTAATCCCTTCCCTTTAGGATAATAAAGAACCCTTGCCCAGAATCTCATTAAGTCTAGCAGACCATTAAAATGGAGTTAATGTTTACTTTAAACTAGTTAACATTTAGGTGTCCTAATTCACCCAAATTAATTAGGTGGCGACTCCGCGAACCCTTTTAGCACTTTAGCATTCTAGCAACCTTTAAGCACTTCTTCTAGCATTTAATACCTTTTAGCATCTCTTAATATTTTTTAAGCCTTCCTTTTTTTAAACACTTTAGCTTTTATTATTTATTTCCTAACAATGCATTTTAAGCAGGAGACGCTTTTAGAAAATAAATGTCGCGGTCGAAAATGGGCGCGACAACGACTAATGTACCGAGTATGTCAGGCATGAAGAATAACATAATAGAGACCTGAAAGTAACATGAGACAAGAAACAACCAACCAGTAGAAAATGCCTCTGAGGGCCATAATATGCCTAAATGTCATGCACAATGCGGTCATGCATATACATCTGCGTATTGTCGCGCCCTTTTTCGGCCGCGGCATTTTTAAAATAGCGAACCCTGCTCAAAATGCAAAAGGTTAGAAAATAAATAATAAAATGCTAAAAGGTTTAAAAGGGTTTTAAAAAATGCTAAAAGGATGCTAAAATTGCAAAAAGAGATGCTAAAGTTTAAAAGGGTGCTAAAATGCTAAAGGGTTGCTAGAATGCTAAGGGTTCGCGGAGTCGCCACCTAATTAATTGGGTGAATTAGGACACCTAAATGTTTAACTAGTTTGAAGTAATTCATTAACTCCATTGTAATGGTCTGCTTAACTTAATGGGCTTCTGGGGAAGGGTTCTTTATTATTCTAGAGGAAGGGTTAGGCACCTCTAAGATCCGCTAACTTGCGGTTGTCCTGCCAAACCTAGGGTAATTATTATGTTTAAGAAATGCAAAATAAAGCTCTTCTTGCTTAATAAAATGTTGGGAAATAAAATAAATGCTAAAATGTTAAAATGTTTAAAAGGTGCTTAAAATGTAAAAGGGCAAAAGGTGCTATATGCGAAAGAATGCTAAGAGGTGCTAAAATATTAAAGGTTAAAGACGCTTAACAAAAGTGCTAGCAATTTAAAAGTGCTAAGTGTAAACAAAGTAGTGCTAGGGTGCTTAAATATTAAAAGGGTGCTAAGGGAAGGGTGTATTAAAACGTTTAAGAGGGAGAGTAATATTTTATTTCATTTTTTTTTTTTGTTGCTAAGTTCATATATGGACGTTAAGGCTAGTTCTGAAAAAGAAATATGCAATTAAGATACTATATTAGATGCAAGTATTCTTTTATCTAAAGGGTATATATTGCTTAGCATGGTAGTGTAATATTATTGTAATAAGACAATGTGGCTACTATGCAACTACCGTGTTTCTTATTCTGTATTAATAGAAATTTGTAACACGATGTTTAAGAACGTCTTGGCAAATAATATCCTAGCTTATTATGCAAATGTGGGGTATTAAGTGGTCTGTTATAACTATAACAAGGCAAGGCAAACCTAAAAATAATTAATTTAAGGTAAATAAGTCAAACTCATTTCTAGCTATTGATTCAAGGTTTGACTATTCTAAATGCTAATTAATTAGTGTTAGACAAATAATTTACAATAAATAAATGAATGAAGCGGGTAGAAAATGATAGGAGGTGACTCGAAGGAATGGCGATGTCATTCACCGTGAGTTGGAATTTCCGATACGGATAGAGAATGCACATAAATGCGAGTCTTCATGAGTTCGGCGAGTATCGTATTGAGACTCTTCCCTTTGCTCCAAGGCATTGCGTTTCATTTAAAATAAGAAAAATGATAAGGATTAGTAATTGTCCAAATATTTATTAATCCATACAAATAGGCCAGATCTCCATATAAGCTCAAACAGATGTATGAGATTGATATATATATATATATGCAAGATATTCGAATATATATATGCGATATACTTAGAGGTATGCTTACTTCACACCTAATACCAATTCACAATTGCAGATGCCAAGCGGGGTACTTAGAGTTGTATGAACATGCTAGATATTCAAAATACAAACTAACACAAATCCTTTAATTATCCAAGAGCAAACAGAGAACTACTACGCGTGAGATTCGATATAATTCTCACTTGGGCAGTAGATAAAGCGGCAGACCTAAACGGCCCCAAAAAAGAGATTTTCGGGTTTTAAAAGAAAAGAACGAAGGCGGCTCCCGGATATAGTTTTAACAGATGCGGCCGGTATTCCTGCGGCAAGTGCTCTGATATGCTCTAAATAACCGATCAGACTTAGCGGTAGGTAGAAACAAGAGTAAGAAGCAAAAGCAGGGCATATGGTGATCGAATACTAACATTCTTACGTTGATTACTCTAAAGAAAAGGGAGGACATCCTTACATGCTTTGCATCTTTAACTCAAGGTAAGCAGAGCATGGAATTAGTTAATGATATCATTTTACGAACCCTTTAAGCAACCTCGATTATCTTAATCGCTTTCATTACTCCACACATATTTGTAGAAGAGAAACAAGATTACAAAATTTGAACTATATGCATCATATGACTAAAATTAACCCGTAATAAATATGATTTCATCGGACAAGTCGCTAACACGGATGCTCTTAATCAAACTCGCTTGTTCTTTCATTCTACAGAGGAGACTGATAGGTATTACAAATCGCGACCGTTTTAAGATTAGAACGGATTAGACAGCATGCAAGTGATCTTGACAATCAAAGTACAATATTATTTCAGAGTATTTAGCATATTAGCATGGAGGCAGTTTACACTTATGAGAAAAGGCATAAGTGTAATCAACTTATCGATGCGTAGCGGATACACTCAACTGGTACAGAATAGATTCAAGCTAGGCTATTCTTACGCAAAGACCAACTGAGACTGATTCATATTAAAACACGTTGGATGGTCTCAATACTTGGACTAATTTCTTTACTTCATCTATTTCATAACATACCGGACATACAATTAATCTTAATAAAATCAAACTAACATATATTTAAGCGAACAACCATCACAATAGTTACACGGACATGATCTTTATGTCAGAATACGATAAGCACACAATCGAGCGATTAAATCAGGAGTCGACTGAAAATCACACCTCAGAACAGTATCCTAACATTACAAACTCGACCTATATGAAAGTAGACAGACACAGACACAACATTTTTAAGTATTGATAGTCAAATGAATAGGTTAACAAACAATCAAACAGTAGCCGACATCACATTCATGCATTCATGAACACAATAGTATGAACGAACTAACTAACACACATCTAACACCCAAAACAAAAATGCAGAAATACAAAGATGCAATGAAATCGATAGGAAGCTGATTTTACCTTCTCCGGACAGCGACCCGGGGCAGCGTATCAAGTCGTCGGTCCGCTCAGAAGGCTAGCTAATTCTGTGGAACGAAATGGTTGCGAAAATTGCGACTTTGCGGGTTGGGTTCTTTTTCGATCACTCGACTAGACTCGCCTTTTGAATCTCTTCCGAGCTCTCGTATATGCCTCATGCGCTCGCCTCGTAAAGAAAAACGATTACTCGACTCATCGTGCTCGACCCCCCTTGATTGGTGCATTGCGTATCGTTATATAAAGCTAACCACAGGTTCTAATATTGGTAAGCAATTATGGCTGATTCTAGGCTGAGATTTCGAAAAGATTTGGGTAGATTCGATTGATAATTGGGTGCTGATTTATGGTAAAAAATCACTGAAGACGTGTGTGCAGGTGAAGGGAAAGGAAAGTCGCCGGATTCTCGAGCGAGAATCTCGCGATCGTGAGGTGGGTGTTGCGGCTACTTGTTTTTAGGTTTAGGTTTTGTTCGTTATGTTTTTTCGACAGGGAAGGGAGAGGCCTGAGGGAATAAAAGGCTGAAGGGAAATAACGGGGTTTGGGCCAACTGATAATAGAGAAGGCTTGAGGGTGGGCCTTGCGGGTCGCGGGTTGGGCTGGGTAGTTATTAGGGTATTAGTTAGGTAGTTTTAATTTAGGCTTTTAATTAGGTATTTAATTCTAGGAGTTAATTTTAGGTATTTAAAATTAGTGATAAATTAACTTAATGAATTGTGCTTAAATTATTTAGGTGCTCCATTAATCTAATTGTTATCAAAATAAATGCGGGCGTGCTATTTAATTAATGCTCAATACTTTAGACCGCGACACTATTATTTAAAATCTTATTATTGTGAATTATTGCGAAGTTAAATTAACATTGAATTGAGTTTAGATTAAATTATTTAAATGTTAAATGCAAGTATGATTTTTAAGAATTGTTTAAAGCTTTTATAAATGCGACGCTATTAAATGCATGTATTAGATTAAAATTGATTTTAAATTACAAATGATTATGAAATTCTCTTGCGTATTTAATAAACGCGGCTATGCTACTTGACACGACGTCATTGCTAAATTAATTATTCTATGTATTTATTAATGATTAAGAATTACGACAGAGCTTACAATTAGTTAATGCGGGCGCGGGACTCTAAGTGTTTAAAACTCTACGTAAGACGCGATGCCATTATTAAATTATTTATTTATGCATGTATTTATGTTTTATCGCTGCATTTTATCATAAAAAATCCTAAAAAATTATTTTACAAAATTAGTGTAATTTTATGGTTAATGGCTGGACGGGAGGGTCAAAATTGGGTGTCAACACGTATATAACGCCATCAAGCCTCTGTGGGCACCCCATCATATCATATCGGCCTCTGTGGGCATAATTATTTTCGTGTATATCTGTATCAGTTGCAGGTGGTGTGCGTATATAACGTTTTTCCTTTTTCCCATACCCCATATATATATATATAACTAATGCATACATATAGTAGAGTATATAACTTCTTTTGAGTCGGAGTGATGTAATATCGATTCACCTCTGATTAACATTATGAATACTAACATCTTTCATATATACCACAATAGAGATTTAGACATGTTTTAACCATAGAAATAAATAACGTGAACATCTTTAACTACTAAGAGTAGAATTATTTATGGGACAATATTACGTTTGTGTTTCGTACTTAGAACATGCCAAAAGAAAGAGAGATTTGCCTTAACATACCATTAATACCAAATTTCTACTCGCAGCGTAGGAACCAGGCTCCTTTTACATGTTAATCATATATGCCAAGAACTACTCGTCTTTCACCTTATGTTCGCGATATTTCTATGTGCTAACGCAAGTGTACGTATCGCTAAAGTAATAAAGTTTGTAAGACCGAGTTATCGTCCTCAGGGATTAACTTGTCAATTACCTATAGTCTAATTTTTAGTCTCTATTTGGTTATCGATGATTTGATGGAGTTATTAATCTAAGAATGCAGTAAAGATATGGACAGTAATCACAAACTAGAATAACGTATGGAAAAGATTAAGGATTCTCACCTTCATCAATTATCCACCCTATTATTTCATTAATACCTAGTCTTTTTCTTCCTATTGAGATAGCAGGTTAACTAATCTGTTCTATATTCCGGTTAGGACATATAGAAACTCAACCTTATGCAGAAACTTTCTATATTTCTATGATAAGTTTTACAACACAGGAGGATTAAGAACAATAACCTTAAACACTACACAAGTATCGGGGTACTTTCGTCTGCGATTTTAACCTACGTCTAGACAACTATAGCATATTCAAATCTGCTTTTTCAGATCTCAATTCGAAATCATATAAGTTATGATAATTAGTGATCATTTAATTATCAAACAATCAATACAAATTGAATAGATCATCAATAACCTAGAAGAATAAATCAATTAAACTATAATATTAATATCATAATGAGGGGTTCAAGCGAATCCGACTTAAAACCCTAACAAGTAATGAACTATAAAAGAATTACAAACTAAAAATCTCATACATACGCTAATACTGAAGAACAAAGAAGAATTTGAATTGCAAGAATTCTTAAGCTCCAAATATGCTCTCAACAGGTGATTTCTGGTCCCTGAATAATGAGTCAAGACTTTCTATTTATATTTGTCCCAAAACTCTTTCTGAGTCTTAGGGTTTCTGACAGTAATTCGGCCCATTTTCTCGAATTTTTCGCGTCGACGTCGCGACCCTGCAGTCAGGCGCCGCGGCGCTAATCTGGCAGAACCCAAATTTTGCTTTTCTGAAGTTCCGGCGCCACAGCCCTACATTTTGGCGTCGCGGCGCTGCTAAGCCGCGACCCTTCCACTCTTGTGTCGCGGCTCTGATTCCGAGCAACTTCTGTAAATTAACCTTGTAGACCCCGTGCGGTTGACAGTGTAATTTTGTTTAAATTGCTTTTCGAGCTTCTCATGGCTTCTTTGACTTAATTGTTTGGGATCCGATGTGCACTTTTATCCTTCAAATCAGCTAAATTCCTCTTGAATTCGCCATTTATCCATTTTAGGATCGTTGTGACACAAAATAAAGAAAAACAACCCTACCACTATACAAAACACAAAAAGAATAGGAAAAATACTAACTAAAAATGACTCAAAAGTGTATATAAAATAAACTCAACACCTTACATCACTTTGAAGAAAGTCCGAATTCCACAATGCGATAAGAATAGAATTACGAGATCGAGCTGTGAGCAAAACACGTATGTTGTTCTTGAGAAAAATTACACTTTGCTTCCATAATACCGAGACTCACATTGCTGCCATGAACTGAAAATCACGTTTCTTTCTACCAAAATATGTTGCATGACTTTTCCTTCAACTAAATTCTCAAGAAAGTAAAAAGTGACATAAATTCTACCTTTTTCTACATTACACGTGAAGACATCTAGATCTACACTATGACACTAATACTAAAATTAGAAGGCACATATATGTATCGTCTCCATATAATCAATACGTGTAATGCTGCACCTATTTGACTTAGTTGAATTATCAAGAATTGTATAAGAGATATATTTGCACTTTCCAATTTTACATGTGGCACTCATTGGCCAACCATCCTTTTTGATACTTATCATATCTGTGCCACAATCCCACTTACGTGTATGTATATAAATGACTTGCTTCCACTTATTCATGGAATATGTTCACTTAATATTTATCCAATAATCTTAATTAATATGATATAGTACTAGTCAATAGTCTTTTTTGAAACACAAAAAAAACTATTATTACTACTATAGGTGTCTACCGGGTCGATCCGGTCCGGACCGGTAGATCGGTACCTGGTTGAATCGGTTCACCGGTCCGGATTACCGGCTTACCGGGCCTACCGGACCGGTTCATTATCGAATTTCCGATCGACCCGTGCGATTCCGGGTTGAACCGATCGAACCGAACCGATTTTTTTTTTTAAATTTCGAAAATGTAAACTAAATTCAAACTAAATATATAATATAATATAGTTTTATATTTTAAAATTTAAAGTTAACTTTGTATTTTATAGTTTATAACTTTATACTTTATAGTTTATGTTATAGTTATACTTTTATTAATTTATTAAATTAATAGACATAACTCATAAGTTAACAACTAAAGAAATAATAAAATAAAAAATAATGATAAGATGTAAACTTTCGAACTTTCATTATTCATAATGTTAAAAAGAGTGCATAATGAAGTATAATAATTTTATTTATATATTATGCATCTTTCTAACAAGTTCTTCGTAATTTATTGGTTTATTGAATTGTTATGGATCCATAGCCGCTAAATCTGGAGTATTCATTCCAGTCTCGCTTCTGCGGTTCCGCCACAACTTGTGTTGTTGTAAAAGTGTTCTATATATCTAAAGATCCATTATCATCGTCTTCATTGAATGAGAATCCTACAGATGTAGACACAGAAGTAGAACTAGAACGGAGATTAGTAGCAGAGTTGTTGTTATCAAATAATGCAACTACAACTTTATATTTTATACTTAATTTGTTGTTGACCAGTGTGTCGGATGAACTTTCTCTACATGCCTAACTATAGTGCCCGTTCCCCCGTCATTACCCCTTCTCGTATGTTTATAAGTTTGCCCACAAATATTACATCTAACTCTATCAGTGTCCCCAATTCTATCATAAAAGTTTCACAATTTACTCTTGTTTCTCCTACTCGTTACTACTGGTAAAGGAGGTCTACCACTAGTAGTACTAACATTGACAGAAGGCACACTAGTAGGTGTATGAGTTTCAGTTTCAACAATATTATCTGTATGAACATTATCATATTCATTATCTTCTATTTCAAAATCTTCTTGCATTTGATCATAATCTATATTTTGATTAGATGATGAATAATCTTTAGATTGTGTACCCCTTGAAATAGATTTACCTTTATCCATTATAAAATATTTAATTTAAAATTTAATTTATATAATCAACAAATAAATATGACAATTTAATAAAATAATTAGAGAATGAAACGAGTGTACCAAACTTCGGAATTCAGAATTCAATTGAAACTCGAAGCTCGAAGTCTTGCGTCTTGCTACTTTGAAAATTAATAATAATAATAATAATAACTTGAGAATTGATAATAGAGAGAATTAAGAGTTGAGAATTGTAGAAATAATTGTGTGATAAAAATGAGAAGAATATAGAGTATTTATATATTTTTTAAAGGATAAAAATGTAATTAATAAAAAATTAATAAACAAAAAAAATAAAAAAGGGGCAAAAACGGTCCCACCCCAGCCCCTCCCCCCCCCCCCCCCACGGTAATATTACCGTTTGGCATAAATCCTTTTAAATATTTTTTTTAATTCCGAAAATATAAACTAAATTCAAATTAAATATGTAATATAATATAGTTTTATATTTTATATTTTAAAATTTAAAGTTAACTTTGTATTTTATAGTTTATACTTTATACTTTATACTTTACACTTTATACTTTATATTTTATACTTTTATTAATTTATTAGATTAGAATTAGAAGACAATCAAGACATAAGTTAACAACTAAAAAAATAACACAATAAAAATTAATGAAAAGAATTAAGATGTAAAGTATAAACTTTCGAACTTTCATTATTCATAATGTTAATAAGAGTGCATACTGAAGTAAAATAATAATTTTATTTACATATTATGAATCCTTTTACAAAGTTCTTCGTAATTTATAGGTTGATTGAATTGTTGATGCTCCATAGCTTCTAAATCTGGAGTATTAATTTCAGTCCCGCCTCCGCCGCAACTTGTGCTCCCGCTCCCGCTTTCCAAAATATTGTCGATTTCTTCATCTTCCGGAGAGTCAACGTCTACCAATCCTTGATTTATTCTCTCTGATTTGATCCAATACCTTAAGCAGACTAACATTTCTAATGTGGTTCCGCCCAATGAGTAACGTGTGTCTCCTATTTGATCTCGTGCTTGGCTGAATGCACTTTCAGAAGTCACTGTTAAGATAGACACATTAAGATCATCCTGTGACATAGCTGCAAGTACCGGAAATTTCCTTTTGTTATCCTGCCACCAATGTAAAGGTTGAAAGTTCTTCTTCGACTCTGTTGGCTTTTGTAAATAAAATTGCATCTCATCACAATTTCGACTTGTGTTTGCTTGTGTTGTAAAAGTGCTCTATATATCTAAAGATTCATTATCATCGTCTCCATCGAATGCAGATGTAAACACAGAAGCAGAACTAGAAGAAATATTAGTAGTACAGTTGTTGTTATCATGTAATGTAGCATAATATTCATATAATTTAGTTAAATTAGTATCAAGTTTACTTATGCAATCAATTGAAGACGGGGTTTCTATTGCACCACTTCTATATAGTTATATAAACTAAATATTAAATTATGACAATCTACTTTTTTAATAGAAGGATTTAAGACTGCACCAATACAATAAATATCAGGAATAGGAAAAAAATATTTTTTAAACTTTTCAAACATAACTGTAACTGCAGCTTATATTTTATATTTGATTTTAAACCATAAAGTAAATATGAAATTTCAGCTATATGAGCGGTTAGGAAGATTGGCCGCAGAGCGGTACCACCCACCCACTTTTATTGTTTCACAACTCTTATTTTTTCTTATTTTTATCTTCGTACAAAGGTTTCTGACTTGTAAAAGCAAGCAAGAGGTGATTATCCTTAATAGTGTGGTGATAATCAGGGGTTAGCAGAAAAGACAAGAGAGTCGGGACTTAGACCGGCCAAGGTTCTAAGTTGGGTTGCGTAGATGACATGCTTTCATTTGGAAATTAATTAACGGCTAAGCGATTTCATAACCTGAGCTTTCCTCTAAACCATTACAAACTGTTGGGTAATAAGATCCTGAAAATTCAATAGTAGCAGTGTAAAATTTACGTAATTTTTTTAAAAGTTCAGCAACTGATTTTCAATGTTCGTCGGTTAACATAAAAATCACGTTCTTACAATGAGCATTTGAAACATGTGTTATGGGTCTTTATACTTGTAACATTCTTTTAAAAATAAATAAGTATAAATTCACCGTGTAATAATCTCACCTGACATGAATTTTGGTCTCAAATTAAATTGTTTACATTTTTATTTAAATTCTATAATTCTATTTTTTCTATTATTACTCTGAATAACTCCAACAGCTCTTCGGACAAGAGATAATTCAGTTGCAAATAAATCAAAATCACCTTTAACAATTAAATTATAAATATGACAAGCACAACGAACATGAAATATATCAGGAAGTGGCGGTTCTAATTCCGCTTTTAAAAGATCTACAACAACAGTATTATTAGATGCATTATCGAATGATATACAAAATATTTTTTACAAAGATTATAATTTTTGGCATAAGAACAAATAGTTTCGCTTATATATTTTCCAGTATGACTTTGATCCTCGTCATACGAAAAAACAATAATATATTTTTCCATTTTAAAATTTTCATCAATCCAATGACAAGTAATTGTTAAATAATCATAACTGTTTAAAGCATGCCCAATGTCTGAAGTAAAACTAACTAGGCATGTAAGGTTAGTGAACAAATATTGCAAATAAATAACATAATCATTATAAAGTCTAAAAATATCGAATCTACAATTACTACGAGGAACACTTTTAAATAAAGGATTATATACTCTTTGAATATATGTAATTAAATATGAAGAAGAAGCAAAAGAAAAAGGTAAACAACCTCTGACAACCATTTTTGCTAATTCAATGTGATCCTTCTTTGGATCGTATTTAGCAAGCCCCCCGTTAATGGATTAAGTTGTTGTTGACCGACTTCTAAATCAGAGACAGAAAACCAGTGTGTCGGATGAACATTCTCTACATGTCTACCTATAGTGCCCGTCCTCCCGTCACCACTCTCTCTCTTATGTTTATAAGTTTTCCACAAATATTACATCTAACTCTATCAGTGTCCTCAACTCTATCATAAAAGTTCCACACTTTACTCCTTTTTTCCTACTCGGTAACACCCCATTTTAACCGGAGTCGAAACGGGAGTACTGCTACATATGGTTGATTCCTAAATGCATTTTAAGGAGTCGCCACCTAATTATTATAGTGAATTAGGACACTTAGTTTATTGCAATAAAAATACTGCAATTGACTTCCATTTAATAGTCTGCGAAATTAGTGAGATTCTGGATCAGGGTTCTTTATTATCCTAAAGGGAAGGGGTTAGGCATCTTTTAAGATCCGGTAACTTGCGGTTGTTCGTTCAAACCTAGGTTAATTATTTATTGCTCTTTTTATTCTACCTATTCTAAGCATTTTACATAATTTACAATTAAAATAAAATACAATGCAAAATAATAAAACATGAAATTAAATACGACATAAAATAAACTCCGGGGCATTCTTTTTGAAATGCATCTCCGGATACCTGCATAAACACTTAGTGAAAGTATTAGTAATAGAATACATAAATTTTAAAATAATAGCAAAAATTAACAAACAAAACAAATAAATCCGTCTTTTGTACAGGGGAGGCCTTGGAAATCAGACGGGGATTCCTTCATCGGCCATAGTGTGGTATCATATCCAAAATCAGTTTAATACCCAAAGTGTAATATCCTGTTCAAAATCAGTTTAATACCAAAGTGTAGTAGCATGTTCACAATCAGTTTAATACCAAATAAAGGTGGGCAAAATCGCCAAAATCGGTCCCAAAAAATCAGAACCGCCTAACAATTGTAAAAGCCACAAAACCGATCTAGAAAATAGCCCAACGCCAATAGAAAGCGATTACCAACGACATAGCCAAGGATGGTTCGCGGAACATTACACACAACAAGAACCATATCGCAGAAATGTGGAGAACATCACGAGCAATCCCCAAAATAGCAAAATCGGCAAAAACGTCAAGCGACCAGTCAAGAGCAACAAAAATCGATAGATTATGTACATACATAAAAATATAAAAACAAAATTCTTAGCCAAATTCTCGTGAGACACCCAAAACGAAAATCAAATCACCCACAAACAACATTATACCAACAAAAATAAAAGTTGAACACAGTGTCGGAGTTTTGAACCTCCGTGAGATACCTCAACGTCATAATAGCAACAAGTGGCGGTGGCGTCACTTTCATGGCAAAAAGCGTCGGGCGCCGCGCGGTGTAAGGATGTTCGATGGTGATGTTGGTGTTCGGCGAGTAGAGGTTTCTGAAGCGGCGAGTCGGTGGTGGGTGAGGTGTGTGGGAGAGAGAGAGGCGGTGACCTAGGTTTGTGAGGTGTTCGATTTGTGCGGTGGGGTAGTTCGCCGAGATAGAACTCCGTGAAGCGCGGCGGCGGCGGGAGAAGTTAATGAGGGTGGCGGCTAGGTTATAGTGTAAATTTGAAGTGGAAAGGGAGAGAGTTTATTATATAGGGGGTGTGTTAGGGTTTGGTATTTTGGGGGGAAAGTGAAATGTGGGGTATTGTTTTGGGGGGAAAAAATGAAAAGTGGTATTTGATTTTAGGGGGGAAAATAAAAGAGGGTGTTTGGGTGATATTAAACAATAGCATTGGCTTGGACTGATTCAAATTGTGTCTTAAACTGGACTGATTTGACAAAAATGCAAGACTGGTTAATTATTTAAAGAAAAATTATTTAAAAAGATGCAAAATTATTAAAATGCAAATGCCGACGCAATAATACTAAAATGCAATATTTAAGAAGTGTTTAATGCCTGATTAAAGTAAAAATGCGGATGCCAATTAATTATTTAAAAGATGCAAATATTATTAAAATAAAACGACGGTGTAACAATAATAAAAACATAATATTAACAAAGACATAATGCTTAATTAAAAATAGAAAGATAAAAATGCAAAAAATGCTGATTAAAATGCAGTGTGCTAAAATACTTAAAATTGCACGAAATATACAAAAAACGGGTCAAAATTGACTGTCAACATATAAGTTTTCCACAAATATTACATCTAACTCTATCAGTGTCCTCAACTCTATCATAAAAGTTCCACACTTTACTCCTTTTTTCCTACTCGGTACTTCTGATAAAGGAGGTCTACGACTACCACTAGCAGCACTAACATTGACAGAAGGCACACTAGTAGGTGTAGAAATTTCAGTTTCAACAATATTATATATATGAACATTATCATATTCATTATCTTCTATTCCAAAATCTTCTTGCATTTGAACATAATATATATTTTGACTCGATGTTGAAGAACCTCTAGAATTTTTACCCCTTGAACTAGATTTATTACGCATTCCCCTTAGCAAATTCATTATAAAATATTTAATTTAAAATTTAATTTAAATAATCAATAAATAAATATGACAATTTAATAAAATAATTAGAGAATGAAACGAGTGTACCAAACTTCGGGATTCAGAATTCAATTGAAACTCGAAGCTCGAAGTCTTGCGTCTTGCTACTTTGAAAATTATTAATAATAATAATAATAATAATAATAATAACAACAACAACAACTTGAGAATTGATAATAAAGAGAATGAGAATTGAGAGAATTGTAGAAATAATTGTGTGATAAAAATGAAAAGAATATAGAGTATTTATAATTTTTTTAAAGGATAAAAATGTAATTAATAAATAAAAGGGCAAAAAGCGATCAAATGATCATTTGCCCCACCAATAACCCTCACTTTACGGTAATATTATCATTGGGCCAACAACCCTCTTTTTTATTTTTTATTTTTAATATTATCGGTCCGGACCGGACCGGTTAACCGATAACATTATCGGTTTCCGTTATCGGACCGGATCAGTATGGTATGAGATGTGTTACCATGATTCAGATGCGTGACCAAGTTTAGTCTTCAGTTATGATTTGAAGGTTCAATTTATTTGGGTTATGATTGTGACTTCTCAGTTTGGTGATATCCTTGAAGAGTAGGAATGATAATTTAGAGATGCAAGAAAATGAAATTGGATGGATCAATCTCTGCTATATGAAGGGAAAATTGATATCTGACGTGCTTGATAGGTTATGTTACAAGATGTAAAATGGTGGATGTCGTACAGGTCATAAAAGGTTAAGTTGGCTATTTGGCAGAATTGGGATAGTGAAGTAGAATTAGTGGTTGTGAATTCTTTCAGAGACTGATTATATGTTCGAGGTTAGGTGGAATGTTAACTATGATGAGTGAAACTTTATGGAATAGACAATCGTGTTTCTTCAAGTGTGTGTGTGGGTTCACTTGACATTTTGAGGTCAGTGATGATAGGGGATCTATTGAGATTAATATATGGTTGAGTTGTGAGTTATTTCATAGTCGTAGAGTATCGAATGAGCAAAAAAGTCGTACATGCATTGATATATTAGACTTATCGTAGGCTAATAGGATCCAATGATCGACTAATAGAAATAACTCTTGCGTTGGACTAGTGTGGGGTTCTATCGAGATATTACTGTGTGTTACATTTAGTTCTTGGATAAGATTTATGAGCATGATATTTAAGGATTAATACTTGAGAAGTTCGATAGTTACTAGTATAATGACTTTAGAGGTGACCGAAGGCATGAAAATTGCACAGTTAGTTGGATATGTTATGTTTCGGCAAGATAAGGTAAAGACTGGATTTTCATAGGCAAACATCGCATAGACTCTCGAATAAGGTGTTGGTTAATGAGAATATTTATGGTAACTGGTTGACGACAGTTTGATCTAATTTTAGTTGTGAAAGGCTTTGGGTATCGACGGTCGGGTCAGTGAATGCATGGACTGGTATAGAAAGAGACTATTTCGGTCAAGAACTTTTGGCAAGGGTATTTCGACGAAATTATATGAGAGTATTACAAAGGTATATGTTCAGTAATTAAGGATTAACTATCAGATTAAAGACCAGTTCAGTGATGGTTTGAGTTACCGCGTGGGTCTAAATATCTTGGTCAGAGTAACCAGAGTGGGTCAATACATGTTCTAGTCGATGAAACTTTATAAGAAATGGTACATAAGAGATGCAAAATTTTAGGAAGAACTCCCAGTTTCAAGTGTTGGAGTGAGCAGGGGAAACTTTACGTGATTTGGTGTGCAGTGTTCTACTATCTCCAGGATCGATTCAGTTATTATGTAAGGCCTTTGATATTTTAGTACACTTCAGGACAAGATCGAGTAAGGGTCGGTTGACAGTGGAAATTGTGATTGAAAGAAAGATGGAAATGTAAGGAATCGATATTTGTGTGTTGAGCTAATTTGAGCTAAGTGAGGTGTCTCTTCGAGGATTGGGGAAAATTTGGATTTTGAAGAATGAAACCTCTGGGTTTAGTTGTGAATTATGTGGGAAATATCATCGCGACTTTAAGGTCGGCTGAAATGGTTTGGTACACTCGGAGGAGTAAGTCTATTGTAGTTGACTACGTGTTATGAAGAATGTTCTATGAGGTTTGTGTTGGGCGACAAGTGGTAGGATGTGTTGACACATTGTTGATCTATAGCATGGATGAGTATTCGGGTATTAGAACTTGGGAGAAATTAGACAATGGAAGGTAAATGAAAGGTAAGGTTGATACGTCAAAGATTGATAAGGCTGGTAATTAGCGAGATATGACAGATGGAGGTTCAATATGGTGTCCAGAGTTATGGGTGAGTTAAGAGAAAGTACGAGGAAAATTTGATGTGTTTAGAGTTTATGTGGTTCTATCAGATTTGTGTATCAGTAGAAGTTGAAGAACTTGGAGGTTATAATCAAGTGTATGGTTCGTCAGTGCTAAATTAATGACTTGGATAGAATTCAACTTGAAAGATGTGGGTGACGATACATGCTTGATTGTTCATGATGAAAGGAGAGGAAGAGATCATGACATGTTTATAAAAAGCTTACTAGTTCATCTAGAATCCATTCGGGTGACTAACGATGATTCAGAAATTGAGTATTTTATTCCAGGACAAATTTGTTCATTTAGGACCAGTGACCTATGTTATATTGAATGGAGGACTTGTTTGTATTCTACTAAACCACTAATAAGGATTCGAGGGATTTCATTTTGGAAATGGAAGTATGATAGTGTTACTGGCTCCCATCGAAATTACAAGTAAGATTGATGATAATTTTGGGACGCTTACAATTCAGACAACTCTAATGGTTTGCATGGTTACTTGATATGCATTGAGGAAGTATAGTTGGTTATGAGAAGTATTCAGACGGTCAATCATTTTTCTATGAATTTGGCACGACAAAGTAATCAGTAGGCATGTTTATAGTATGGTGATTTAAAAATTTGAGAGAAATTGGACTTGTGATATATGTTTATGTGTTCTAAGGAATCTTGGGGCGAAGGACAATATTGATAGTTGAGAAGGAAGACTAGTATTATCAGACTATGTTATCAGTACGATGGATGACGGTTGAGGCTGCAACTAAAGGATATTGGTAACTATTGTTGTAATTATGGATTCAATCGGGCGCAGATAGAGGTATGTCTATGATCAAGTTAGGAAATTAAGCAGAATCACTTATTACATTCGAGAATCAGTTGTGGAGGAAATTTTGGTTATGAAGGATTATGAATTTTGGGGTGTTGAGGTAAGTTATAGTAGTTTGATTGACCAAGTGAACAGGCGGTGCTATCGATTTATTCTTGTTGGTTGGGGCTCTCATGAGGTTATCAAAAGAAATTCCTTGGTTACTCGTCGGTTTCAGTTTTTTTCGTTTTTCCGTTCGAGGAGGAACGTTTGCTTAATTGGTATATGATGTAACGACCTGTATTTGCCTATTTTACCCTTCTCATGATCTCGGTGTAGGGTTTGTGATGCGCGGGGATGTGTGCCATGAATTTTGAAGTCCATTTTCATGAGTTTCGGATGAAAAGCTCAAGTTTGGAAACTTAGAGTTGGTTAGTTTGACTCAAAGTTGACTTTTGTCTAGATGAATTCGTTTCCGGGTTCCGTCGCTTCTGGTAGATCTGGATGGCCATTTATGATTTAATCGAGTCATTGGTTCGCTTGTGCCTTTTTAACATGAAGTATTTTGTCCAAATTTTAACTTCGTGTACAACTTCTAAATATGACGTATACGCGTTTGCTATTAGCATTTACTGCTTTAATTTTTTAAATTTTTTACCGGGTCTGACTGTTTTTTCTGCTTTGCATGTCCTGAGCCGAAGGTCTCTCGAAAACAGTCGCTCTACCTACCAAAGTAGATGTAACGTATGCGTACACTCTACCCTCTCCAAACCCACATTATAGGATTTCACTGGGTATGTTGTTGTGTACAACTTCTAAATATGCAATTATTTGGTATTTGTGAACTTCGCCTTAAGAAAATGCCAAAATAAAAAGAGTGTGGCAATGGTATCCCTTTGAAAAATGGGACTAGGATCCGAGATTCATGCGTAGTAATTTGCTACTCATAAATGATCAAGTTCTAGATCAAGAAAAAAAAGTTCTAGCTAGATCAAGCTTAATACACCTTAGCACAAATAGTTGATCAGGCAAAGCATTATAAGAAAACCTAGTTTCTCAACCAATATAATTATCCACTTGATCTTTTTAACAAACTAAATAATCTAATTTAGCAAATAAAAAATTAAGTAAGAATACATATCACTAGATCATAATTAACAGATC
This sequence comes from Przewalskia tangutica, assembly GCA_029844215.1. NCBI lineage: Eukaryota > Viridiplantae > Streptophyta > Magnoliopsida > Solanales > Solanaceae > Przewalskia > Przewalskia tangutica. The sequence goes on along the minus strand of CM056732.1, from coordinate 11,627,186 downwards.
TATATGTATGTGAAACACACACATCTTTACATTCATTAGTTGGTTTGGTATAAGCATCGCTAATCCTTTCTAAATACCAATGAGTAAAGGGGGAAATACCCGCATGGGTGTAGCTCAGTTGGTTCCAGGGTGACAGATTGCTCCCAAGTAAGGGGGAAATGAATATTAACCACCCTCCTAGCATTTTTCAATTATATATAATTCTTCTTGACTTGATATTCTTTGTATCTATGGAAAATCGTCCCCGTTCAGACAACTTGTCCCTGATTAATATCGTGCTGTCATGTTTACATTGTCCAACTTCCACGCAATTTTCAGATTCATTTGCAAGTTCTTCAGTGTTCATTTAGTTTTTATTTTTTTTAATAAAAAAACGTGTACTTATTAAATTAAGAAATAATTAATCTTACTTTTCAGATTTGTCCTTATTAAGTTATAGATGAACAAATCAAATACTTATTTAATTAGGAATATTTTAATAAGATTATCTATTTTTGTATAGAAATTAATATTTGTAAGGAGTGCAAATAGCTAAGTGACACCCCTTTTTTATCATGAGGGAGTAGTGTTTTTTCTTAATTTAATTACTGAAGGACTTAATTAGTTCATTATCTTAAGCTTAGCCAATTACTAGGAGAGTTATATTTTTATGTAGATATAAAATTAAAAAATATATATTAAGAAGAATTTGAGCAGTGTCCTTGTCCCATAGGCCATAGCTTTCTACCAGTATATTAAAGAGAACGCATAAAAATAAGTCTGAAATACGTTTTGCAACTTTCATATTAATAACTTACTTAGTCAAGCTTTTATAAATTAAAAGTGCTTACTATTTTTAAGGTTAGTATCTTTCTACTGAAGTTTATTTTTTGATAGTTTTCTTTTTGACGTCGTTGTTATTTAAGGATTATGGTTTCAACACTGTTATTAGCAAAAAGCTATAAAATTCTGAAGAAGAAGAAAGAAACAATAAATTAAATTAGAAGAAAAGAAAGAAAAAAAGTAAAAATGAATAAATAAGAAACAATAATAAATAATTTGTCCTGATTACTAAAGATAGTTATATCAAATTATTTGTCATTACGCATAATTAATTATTTTTTCTCCATTTTACCCTTTGTTATTAATGAAAATGACAATGGTGAGAGATTAGAACTCGTAGTCTGTTTGTGAAACACGAAAAAGTGTTTACATTTCTTAGAAGTAGTTATGACTGCTTTTAGAGAATCATTGAGTGTTGGGCCTATAATTATAGAAGTACTTATGAGAAACAGAAACAGTTTCCTGTTTGGCTCACATTTATGCAAATTTACTAGAATATTTTTTTTAATAGATTTAAAACTATTTAAAATATTCTTTTATATCCTATGTTTCTATAAAATAGTATATCTTTACACTTTAATAGTTATTTAATTGCATCATTTAATCAAAAAATAATATTATATTGTACATTAGAAATATACGACAATGTGATAGTCAATGACTCAAATATGTCCAAACCTACCCTCGCCCTACTCACACTTACCCCTACCACATCCTCAAATTTATATGTCATATTTTTTTACTTTTATAAAAAATATGAATTTTTTTTCTTTCCCCTACCCCCTACCCCCACCCCATTGCCCTATCTCATCCTCAAATTTCTATTTCATATTTTGTTACTTTTATAAAAATAATTGAAAATATGAAATCTTATCTCCCTACCCCCGTTTCATATCACATTCTCAAATTTCTATTTTATATTTTTTTACTTTTATAAACAATTTATAAAAAATATGATTTTTTCTTACCCCCGCCCTACCCCATCCTCAAATTTCTATTTCCTATTTTTTGTTACTTTTATAAAAATAAAAATAAATATGAATTTTTTTCTTACCGTGCACCTACCACATTCTCAAATTTCTATTTATATTTTTTTACTTTTATAAACAATTTATAAAAAAATATGATTTTTTTTCTTACCCCCACCCCATTACCGCCCTACCCCATTCCCAAATTTTATTTTATATGGAGATATTATATGAGATTAACAGGAATTTTGTGAAAAGAAAAGGGTAAATGAATCCAATTTTTTTATTTATTTAATGAGCAAAAAGGGCTTCTCGAGAAGCACTTCTGGAGAAGCACCTTTAAAAGATATTGGTTAAAAGAATTAAAATGGTAGAATTATCTTTTACATTGTAATTGTGTATTGTGGATATATATCTACCCATATCTGCCCATATGTACTGATCTGTAATAATAAACAAGAATAAAAAAACTTTTCTCTCTCTCTCCCTCTCGAGAGCGATCTCAATCTCTCGATCTCTCGATCTTCCCCTCTTCCTCTCTAAGTGCACTGCTTCAATCACGTTCATTCTCCAATTTTTTATACTGATTCCTGTTTCAACATGGTATTTTGCCAGTGAATACGGCGATTTGACTCTCAATCGATTTTTAGGGTTTCGCGGTCACGAACAATTTTTCGATTGGATTTTTAGGGTTTTGCTTTTGCTGATTTTTCTTTACAAAGATACATGGAGGATTCTGTGAATTAAGGTGGTGCGACTGAAGATTATATGAATTTCAACAAAGGATCTATAAAGAGTTGTTGAAGTATGACATATGCAAAGTACGAGAAGAGGATCGAAGTTCACAGATCTACAGATCTTGTTGTCAAACTCAATTCTCTGGTACAGGAAGTTAGATCGATCGATTTCTGATTATTCAACGGTTATTCTGTTAATTTTTTTTTTCCGTTGATTTGTTGATTTCTATTGTTCTTGAGATCCAAGTATGGGAAGTGCAGGAGAAGAACACTCTGGAGAGACAAGTACATCAGTGATTACTATCGATCATAATCATCCACTGTATTTGTTTCCTTCAAATGCTCCTGGTTCCCTATCTGTTGGTATTGTCCTAAATGGAATGGACAATTACACGTTATGGAGTAGGGCTATGAAGCTGGTCTTATTAGGAAAGAATAAGTTAGGCTTCATCGATGGAAGTGTGCAAAAAGAAGACCTTCATGGAAACTTGACACAAATATGGGAGCGATGTAATGCGATAGTTGTGTCTTGGTTGATGGGAAACGTAAACAAGAACTTACTGACTGGAATGTTGTATAACTCTGATTCTTATACTATATGGGAAGAATTGAAGGAAAGGTTTGACAAAGTTAATAGTTCTAGAACCTTTCAACTACACAAGGAGATAGTTTCTATGCGACAGGGACAATTGTCAATGTCGATGTATTACTCCAGGCTCAAAGACATATAGGACGAATATGACTCCATCATACCAGTCCCATTTTGTTGCCCAAAATCCAAAGAATTCGTGGATCACCTTCAGCACCAAAGATTGTTGTAATTTCTAATGGGAGTAGATGATAGCTATGGCCAAGTAAGGAGCCAAATTCTTATGATGTAACCAGTGCCCACACTGAACCAGGTGTATGCTATGATAAATCAAGAGGAAAGTCAGAGGATGATGCTTGGAACCAATAGTATGACAATACATGAGTCAATGGAACTATCTGTCATGTTCACTTCTAAAAATGGAATCAACAAGGGAGGAAATGGAACTGGAAAACAGAAGAAGAGCTACAATCCAAATGCCTTTTGTGATCATTGTAGGATTAAATGCCACTTCAAGGTGGAATGCTATCAGTTGATGAAGTGTGACTATTGCAAGAAGACTGGACATGTAGAAGATGATTGCTACAGGCTACATGGCTATCCAGAAAACTTCAAGAGTAAAGTGAAGAAAGCTTATGCAGTCACAGAGGGGAACATAGTTCATGAGGACACTGGACAGTATCAACGTAACACTAGACAACACCAGGGCACCAGTATACCAAATTTCATTCAGCATACACAACCATTTACTCAATTAAACACAAACCAGACACATAGCCAGAATGTCTTCTCCAGTTTCACAGATGCATATCACACAGCCAGTTTACACCTGCACAACATCAGAAACTTCTTGCTATGCTGAACATCAATGAACTTCAGAATATCAATGCAAACATGGCAGGTAAGTATATCTCTGACTCAAGAGAACTGATAAAATGGATAGTAGACACAGGAGCAACTAACCACATGATCAATGATCAAAGACACTTAACGTAATAATGTGTTGACAGAAGGATCAGGGAAGGTGCAGTTAACAACAGGAGATTCAGCCAAAATCTCAACTGTTGGGGAGTATCATTTGGGTGGAGGTGATGTACTTAAAGAAGTCTTATGTGTACCATCCTTCAAGTTTAATCTCTTGTCCATATCAAAAATGACTAAAGAACTAAACTGTAGTGTCATTTTTTTTCCCACCTGTTGTGTCTTCAGTACCTCTCATCTGGCAAGGTGAGGGGGATTGGTAATGAGGATGATGGTTTGTATATACTCTCTCTGGATGTACAGAATAAAGGAAGAGAGTTGAGGAGATGCATGTCTGCAGCCAAAGTTGATGCAGCAACTTGGCATCAGAGACTTTGCCATGTGCCCATGACAGTCTTGAAGAAAATGGAGTTTTTTTAGAAAGAATGATCAGTTTGTCTTTAATAACTGTGAAATTTGTCCTTTAGCAAGACAAACTAGGCTCCCTTTTAATACCAGTCATAGTAGAGGTACTAAAGTATTTCAACTACTACACATGGATGTATGGGGTCCTTACAAAGTTGAAAATGTCAATGAAATGAAATACTTTCTAACCATTGTGGATGATTACTCTAGATGAACCTGGATTTACTTAATGAGATTGAAATCTGATGTGTTCTCAATAATCATGATTTTTTTTATTAAAGTTAACACACAATTTGAAGCTAAAGTTCAAAGGATTAGGTTTGATAATGGGGCTGAATTCTTTAATCACAATTGTAGTGACCTGTTTTCACAGTTTGATGTTGTTCATGGGAGCTCTTGTCCATATACACCACAACAAAATGGTATAGTGGAGAGGAAACATAGACATATCCTTGAAACAGCTAGGGCCATTAAAATACAAGGAGGGTTTCCAGACAGGTTTTGGGGATTATGTGTGGAAAATGTAGTTTACATACTTAACAGAATACCATCTACTGTTATAAAGAATATATCCCCATTTGAGATGTTATATAATAGAACACCACAACTTGATCACCTAAGAGTGTTAGGATGTTTGTGCTTTGCAACTACTCTTCATAAATATGACAAGTTTAGCCTTATGGCTGTGAGATCTATATTTGTTGGTTATAGTTCCACTCAAAAGGGATACAAATTGTATAATATGGAAAACAATGTCTTTTTTATTAGCAGGGATGTGTTGTTTATGAAGAAATTTTTTCCATTCAAAGGCAGCACTGTTGAGGAGATTAGTCACATTACATCACAAGAGCTGTTCTGTTATGAAGACTTGGGCTCTCAACAGCAGACCATTTTGCAGGATGGTATCCAGCAGACACCTGAGATAGTTCTACCTCTAATTCATGACCATGATCAGCTTTCAACAGCACCACCAGGGCATGACATTGCATTACCAACAGTTCACGAGGTACCGGAAAATCGATGAGATCGTGGACCCCATATGGCATAAGGACTACATTACTACACATAGTTTCTCTACTTGCCTGTACCCTATATCTGACAATGTTTCTTACACTGGTTTGTCAACAGGATATCAGAATTTTATTGCCAAAGTCTCACTTGACACAGAACCAACCAACTATTCAGTGGCAGCCAAAGACCAAAGATGGGTTGAGGCAATGAGCGTAAATCAAGGCACTGAAGAAAATGACACTTGGAAGTTGGTGACATTACCGAAGGAAAGAAGGCCGTTGGGTGTAGATGGGTGTACAAGATAAAGTACAAAGCAAGTGAAGTGGAAAGATTTAAAGCCGTGCTAGTAACAAAGGATCTGACGGAAGGAGGGAATATATTACCAAGAGACATTCTCACCAGTGGTGAATATGGCCACTGTGAGAACTGTGATCTCCCTTGCATCAGCAAGACAATGGACAATCCATCAAATGGATGCCTATAATGCCTTTTTGCAAGGCGATCTCTTTGAAGAAGTATATATGCAAATTCCAGATGGTTTTGATCTCAGTGATACAGGAAGAAAGAGACAGGTTTGCAGATTGTTGAAGTCTCTTTATGGCTTGAAGCAGGCATCAAGACAATGGAACATAAAGTTAACCACAACTCGTCTCCTATGGTTTCAAACAAAGTATTGGAGATTATTCTTTATTCACTAAGCAACAAAATGGTATCATTGTGATAATCTTGGTATATGTGGATGATCTATTAATTACGGGGAATGATTCAGCATTAATTCAAGACACCAAAGATACACTGCAGTTTGCTTTCAAGATTAAAGATCTGGGTGAGCTGAGATTTTTTCTTGGTATAGAGTTTGCAAGAAACTCACAAGGTATCCTTACGCATCAGAGAAAGTATGCCTTAGATCTTATTTCAGACATGGGCCTTGCATGTGCAAAGCCTACACATTCCCCCATGGACATGAATCAGAAGTTTACAACACTTGAGTTTGATGAACACGTGGCCTCAGCAGCAGATTCAGCAGGAACTAAACCAACCTGCAGTGATGATCTATTGAAGGATCCCAGTATTTTCAGGAGGCTGATTGGTCGACTATTGTATTTAACAACCACTAGACTAGATATCACATTTGCAGTGCACTGCTTAAGACAATTTATGCATGCACCTAAAACGTCACATATGGAGGCTGGTCTCAGAATTGTCAAATATGTGAAGCAAGAACCAGGGCAGGGAATTTTGATGTCCAGTTCCAGTATACCTCAGCTCAAGGTGTTTTGTGATGCTGACTGAGGTTCTTGTGTGAACAGTCGAAGGTCAGTCACTGGTTACATGGTGATGCATGACTCCTCACCTATCTCATGGAAATCAAAGAAGCATGACACAGTTTCTCGAAGCTCTGCGCAGAGCGAATACTGGCTATGGCGCTTGATGGCGAGGTGGTATGGCTCACATGACTGTTTCAGGATCTTGGGGTTGAGATTCAGACACCAGTTTTAGTGTACACAGACATCAAGTCTGCTATTCAGATTGCTGCAAATCCAGTCTTCTATGAGAGGACTAAACACATCGACATAGACTGTCATTTTATTCAGGAAAAGATACGAGCAGGCGTCATCAACACAGTGTATCTACCTTCTGAACAACAACATGCTGACTTACTTACCAAACCCCTTGGTCGACAGCAATATGCAGTTCTAGTTTCCAAGCTAGGAATGAAAAATATTTTCATAACTCCTAGCTTGAGGGGGGTGTAAAAGATATTGGTTAAAAGAATTAAAAGGGTAGAATGGTCTTTTACATTGTAATTGTGTATTGTGGATATATATCTACCCATATCTGCCCATATGTACTGATCTGTAATAATAAACAAGAATAAAAAAACTTTTCTCTCTCTCTCTCCCTCTCGAGATCGATCTCAATCTCTCGATCTTCCCCTCTTCCTCTCTAAGTGCACTGCTTCAATCACGTTCATTCTCCAATTCTTGATTCTGATTCCTGTTTCAACAACACCAAATTGGTGTTTCTGCTTCTCTTACTATCTAGAAACATTTTTTTACTTCTGGAAAAATATTTCTACTTCTGAAAAGTACATGTTTGGTCTAAGAAGTGTTTCTGAGAAACAGAAACACTTCCAGCAGCTTGGTCAAACAGGTACTTATCATAAATAAGAGTAAAGTAGATCAAATATCCCTCCTAATTAATATTTCTTAAAAGACATGTAAATAAAAAAAATGATAAATAATTTGAGACGGAGGGAGTACATACTTAATAAGAAAAATAAAAGAAAAGATATCATGATTATGATTGAAGTTTTTGAGGTATAACTCAAATAAGTCAAAAAGAGAGTGAAGCTATTCTCCGTGATATTTATTGGTATTCTGTATGAACTTAAATAGGAAACATTATAGTAAGTAGTTACTAGTTAGGTGTAATAAGAATTGTAAAATATGGATAGTTTTAAGATTTTATGTATTTTCCAAACATTCATGGGAAATTACATTGCTTCGAAGTGCATGTTTGGTTTTAATTTTGGTTGTTATTTTTGTGAAAATGAGTAAAATTGGGGTGTTTGAATTTCTTCTCCAAAATCAATTATCCTCTTCAAAATTGATTCTGGAAGAAGCTGCAATTTCTAGCTTTTAAGTGCATGTTTGGTTTGGCTTCTGCCAACCCAGAATTATTTTTGCATGACTACTTTCGTGAAAATGAGAAAAAAATGGTGTTTGGTTTCTCCTCTCCGGAATCAATTCTCCTTTTAGAATTGATTCCGGCAGAAACTACAATTATTAGCTTCTGCCATAATCAATTCTGTCATTTATTTCAATTTGAATTTTACCTTTTCATTTATTACCCTCTTTAATTTTCATCAACAACTCTATCCACTTTATTACCCTATTTAAATATCTAGAAATAATTACTAAAAAAATTCAAATATACAACTTTCATTATCCTCTTTAAATATCTAGAAATAATTACTAAAAAAATCAAATATACTACTCATTTTCTGTTTTAATTAATGGGATCTTTAGTGAATCTGAATGTTGAGCAAATGTTTATGACACAACTTAGAATACAAATAATGATTTGATTAAATTTTGTTATTTTTGCAGCTTGTGCAATTGTTGGAGGGATAAAATGAACGATCAAAATTTACATACTTTATATTCTAATATTCTAGAGTACATGCAAAATTAGTATTGTAATAATATTTAAGTACTATATTGCACTTTAAATTAGTATTGTAATAATATTCTACTAATATTTAAGTACTATATTACATTTTAAATTTTATTATCTATTTGTAATTTTTATTTACATACTTCCATTTTAGTAATTTTTATTTATATGTATTTGACTAAATGTCCATTTTGGTAATTCTACATTCAAAAATAATTTTGATCAAAACTATCCAAACATCATATATTGATAACAATCACTTTGTTGCATCCAAACATAAATCAATTATTATCAAACTCAATTATGTCAAAATCAATTCTGTCAAAATCAATTCTGTCCACCACAGAACCAAACACACGCTAAGTTATAGTCCCGTCGAGGTATAAAAGAAAAAAGAACTACATAAGTTCATAGAATAATCACATACTATTTTTTTTTACTACGGAACCCACAACCGCTACTCTTTCGAGTGCGCATGCAGATCGCTGCGGGTATGATAAGCGCAAACCACGTCGGTGATTAACTACACTTGTGGCCGTGTGCATTTAACCAAAAAAGTTTATCGAATCGAACTCGTGACCTTGCGGTTCCTCCCTCTACTGTTAAATCAACTTGACTACCCCGAAGGGTTAATAATCGCATACCATTGATATACAGTGATACTGGTATTCTTCATAAATTCTAACATAACAAGTTGAGAGACAATAATTTCTTTGCCTACTCAATCAGTAGAACTCGACGGCTATGATATGTCTTTGATTATCCTAAGGGCTCAGAAGGACACACCCTAATAAATAGTTTCTCATGAATTTGTAAGAGGCCCTATCTCTAGAAATCTGGTGGAGTATTGCCAGACTGCAGATACCGATGGGTTTATCTTTAAGGCTCAAAGGTGATTGGTTCAATGCATACAACACTTATAGGCTGTGACTTGTGTCGTTGTGACCCCAATATTTACACATCTTCTGTGTTCCAGGGGTTAATGAATAAATTGTTTAATTAATCACCAAAAATTATAGTGCAATGCCTAAGTTTTAAAACATTTTTCTAAACTATATGTAATGATTTAACTTTGTCCCCTCTTAATAGTTGAACTTGAAATCACATATAGGTTGTCGTTGTCAAATTGTGATAAACTTGCCTAATTTACGGGTAACTATTTTAGTTTAAGATCAAATTTACAATTTCTCTTATATTTATCTTGTATGAGTAAATAATACTCTCTTATGTTAACAGATCCCTTTTTCGATTTAGTTGCTCCTACCTGGTTTCCAAAGACATGAGTATATGATAATCAAAGGGAGTGGGAAAGCTGCAGTAATTCTTTGGAAAAACGGTAGAGTATGTGGTTTAATTCGATTGCTATAGAGCTTTCTCCTTAGTTGTTAGACATAAAAAAAGATGGGAATACAATTTAGCTGTATCCGTTCATGTGCCAACATGTTTCAACTACCCCTCTCCCAAGTCTCACCTTCCTCCTAGAAAAGGAAAATAAGAGGTAACATCGCAATTAAACGAATATGTATTAGCAGGACCGTCTTAAATATTTTGAGTGTTCTGTTCTAATTCATAAAAGTGAATTATTAATTAGGCTAAGACCTGCGAATTATGGACATTTATAATAAATTTTGGATAATATTACTTAATAAAAAAGAAAAAATAAGCCCTAATTTATTTCGCTTTTTAGGACCTTATGCGGTAGCACATCTCCCATGAATTTAAAGACGGTGCTGTGTTTAATAATTACATTTTTAAAATGAAAAGAGAGTGTGAAACTGTATTTGTCTCCAGACATGTGACCCCAAAAGAAGTTGAGATTTACAATTGCATGTGATAATGGTCGCCAGTCTGTCATTCAGTGATTTGTCCAAATTCTACTAATATAGAATTAAACCGCATTAGTATAATATTCTTGATGTCTGTAGCTAAACAAGTGTCACCCAACCTACTAAATAAATTAATACAACCACATTACAATTGACAAATCAAGTGTCTTTTTCCAACTTGCACTAGCTTTATTAACCTTTAGACAGTTTAGACATTCACAATAAATTGTCGACTCATCCGTATGTTTTTTTTTTTTTTTTTACGAAAGAACGCGTGGCTTCTTTCTTTTGAGTCGTCTGTAAATCCCGGATCGACGCAATAGCGCAAACCACGTCGATCGCTTAAACCACACAAGCCAGTGTGACATGACTTCAAGAGAAAGACAGATCGAGCGTTCTCGAGATTTCGAACTTGTGACCAAGCTCTCTCACACCCGAAAAATAATTTCTAACCATTATTTGACCAAGAAAAAAATCATTTCTAAATTTTATAATGACCTTAACCTTTATACGTTGCAAAATAAATATTTTTTTATTTGATCATATCACTTGGAAATAATTATAGGTAGGTGTTATGAGAGTCTAGTAACCTGGAAACCACATAGATTATTGGGTACCGCAAGTTAAAGTACATATTACTTTCTCTGTTTCATTTTATAAGTGTTTGATTAGCATAAAATTTAAGAAAGTAAGATTTTTTTTTTAAATTGTGATTTTAAATTAAAAAATATGTGTAATATATTCAAATAATATAATCCTAATAAAAAATTACTAAATATAAAGTAACACTTTTCAGATAAATTGAAACTTAAATCTTCACATTTACGGGCTCCTTATATGAAAACAATACTCTCTTTTTCTTTTCTTTTCTTTTCTTTTTTTGAAGGCGAATCTACCGCTTACTCTTTCGAGCGCATGAGGTAAACCCCGGGCTGACGCAATAGCCTGCAAACCACGTCAACCGATTAACCACACTTGGCAAGTCATGTGTGACAGGCTCAACCAAGAAGGTTTATGCAGGGGATCGAACTCGTGACCTTGCGGTCCCGCGCTCTACTGCTACACCAACTTGGCTACCCTTGCGGGCAAACTTTTTATACTAGCCATCCCCACCGCATCACTGCGGCTCCACACACAAGAAACCCCACCTCCATCCTGGCCCTACGGAGTGGGTACCGCAAGGCTTGCAGCGACAAATGGAGGATTTTTATGAGGCTTGGTTCTAGTCTCGCTGGTCATGGGAATCGAACTCGAGACCCAAGGCAGCAATACCCTTAGTGTAATGACCACTTGGCCAAACAATACTCTCTTGATCTCATATTAGTTGGTCACTGTTAGAATAATATTATTAATGCTTATTAATAATATTATTAATGTAAAGATCCTATTATGGTATGTTGTAAAAGAATTAAATAGGAGATATTATTAGAATTAAATAGGTAATTAAAAAGGAAGATATTAAGGAGAATATCACTCTTCGTATTTATTGTATTACATGTATATATTCTTACCATATTGGATGAATAAAGATGAGAAAAATATTCTATCATGGTATCAAGAGCTTAAGAAAAAAAATCCATCTTCCTAATACCAAACGTTTTTTTTTCTGTTTATTTTTTTTTCCAATTTTCGGCTCCTCCAGAAACCTCATAGCCGAAAATTTGGAGTTTTGTTTTCCTGTTCATCGTGTTTTTCATTGTTCGTTCATCCAACTATCATCAACATGTCTGAATCCAAATCATTTTATCACCCGTTCTCACAGTATCTAATATCAAAACTCATTTTCCCATAACTTTACAAATGGAGAATGTGCATTATGCTTCTTGGGCGAAACTTTTCAAAATATATTGTCGTTCTCACCGGGTTCTTCACTACATCATTTCCCCGGAAAAAGACAAAGAAAAAGTTTTGACAACGGATGAAGACAAAGAATTGTGGGATGTCCTAGATGTCATTGTTCTTGGTTGGATATATTCAACAATTTCCTCTGATTTGTTGCACACGATCATGGAAACAGATTCTAAGGCAATTGATGCTTGGAATCGATTACGGGACATTTTTTATGATAATCAAAATTCCCGTGCAGTTGCTTTGGAACAAGAATTCTCCAGTGTTGATATGGAGGATTTTCCTAATGCTTCCGCCTATTGTCAACGCCTCAAAGTATTGACGGATCAATTAAAAAATGTTGGATCCCCCGTCTCCGACAACCGTTTGGTTCTACAACTTGTTGCCGGTTTGACAGAGGCATATAACGGAGTTGCCACCGTTATCCGTCAAAGTAACCCGCTTCCGTTATTCTACAAAGCAAGATCTATGTTAATCCTAGAAGAACAAGGCTTCTCTAAAAAGGTTGCTAACACAACTGACTCGGCGTACATGGACACCAATGATGGAAATAATGTTGCAACCCCACAAAATAACCTGGGTCAAAAAGGATGATATGGGAATAAAAAAAAGGTGGAAATCGCAACAGAAACGGGAACAATCGGAATTCCGGCTGCGGCGGGGGTTCCGGCGGCCGCGACGACGGCAGTTATGGCAGCAACTCAGGCGGCGGGAGCGGCAGTGGTGGATACTTCAAACAGCAACTACCAAGACCACAGTGGAATTGGGCTGGACCCCCTTGTCCTTACCCTACAACCAACTGGGCCAGGTCCAACTCCACATTTAATTACCCAGCAAATCAAAAGCCCATGATATCTCCTGCACATGCCTTTGCTAGATATGCCCAGCCCACTGCTGGGCCGAATTTAAACAAGCCCAACCAGGCGAGTGGGAGCGATTTCATGGCGGGCAGACCATTTTCTGGGCACAGCGAACTCAAAGTGACAACACCATTTTTTGGGCCTCAAGTGTGGAATGAGGCCCACTCAACAGTGGGCCAACCGACGGACATTGAACATGCCATGCACACACTCGGACTTAATCCACCGGACACGAATTGGTATATGGACTCAGGTGCAACGTCGCATATGACGTCATCCCAAGGTAATCTTACGTCCTATTTTAATTTGAGCAAATCAAATGGTATAACTGTCGGAAATGGCCATTCCATTCCAATAAAAAGGTATGATTCTACTAAATTGTCCAAACCAAATCCACCATTAGCCTTGAAAAATGTTATTCATGCACCACAATTAATCAAAAACCTAATCTCCGTTCGAAAGTTTACTTCAGATAACCGAGTTACCGTAGCTTTTGATCCTTTTGGTTTTACTGTGTATGATTTTCAGACAGGGGTGCGGTTAATGAGATGTGATAGCCAAGGAGAACTTTATCCAGTTACTTCACTACTACAACCGGACAAGAAACATTTTAATTTTGCTGGTTTTAATTCCAATTTGTGGCATGAACGTTTGGGACATCCGGAAGAGTATGTTTTAAACTCTCTCAAACGCAATAATTCAATTTCATGTACACGAACTCTTAATAAGTGTCAATCTTGTCCTTTGGGTAAGCATATTCAACTACCATTTGAGTCATATTCTAATTGCACTTTTCTGCCATTTGATACTATACATTGTGATATTTGTGTCACACCCCGAACCCTGGGCCCGTGACTGGTGCCCTACCTGGGCACCCTTCTACCTTAACAACACAAATAAACTGCGGAATTTAAATAACACCTTTTTTTTTAAAACCAACATACGTGCAAGGGCAAAGCCGACAAGGCTGCCATATAATATACATAAACAAAAGACACTACACTGTACATGAGTCCAATCCCACATATGAATATAGACTCAAGAGTTTTATCGAATCGTGACGACAAGACTCATGATACCCATAATCGTATAAAAGCACATCTTGAAAGAACTTATACCAAAAAGATAAACTCGAACGTAATGAGCTATCCAAAACTCGATCGTGGTCCTACACTGCCGATCACCAAATTACCTAAACTCATGCGGATGAACGCACCGGGCGAGGTCGACGAAGAATGTACCAAGTATGTGAAATGAAATCAGTAATGAAATCATATGATCTAAACAAAGCAGAGACATGTATGATAGCCAACCTACGACACAATACATAGCGATCATATCAAGTCGTGGACGCGTGCCTCAAAGTCACTACTCAAATATAACTATGGGTCTCACGCCCATAATATCAACCATGCCCGTGGAATCCTTTCTCATGGCGATCCATGATATAACAATATCCATCGTGGTCGCGTGCCGGAATCCCACATCGTATAAGCATGACCGTAGGGTAATACAAACAACCGAATCTAACCCGCCTCGGTCACACGCCTAATCCCGCATCGTATAAGCGTGTCGAGTATCCTCGTGGTCGCGTGCCCGAATCCCACATCGTATAAGCATGACCATGGGGTAACACAAACAACCGAATCTAACCCGCCTCGGTCACACGCCTAATCCCGCATCGTATAAGCGTGTTCATGAGTATCCTCGTGGTCGCGTGCCGGAATCCCACATCGTATAAGCATGACCGTGGGTAACACAAACAATCAGGGAATCTAACCCGCTCCCGTCGCGTGCCGGAATCCCACATCGTATAAGCGTGTCAGCGAGTATCCTCGTGGTCGCGTGCCGGAATCCCACATCGTATAAGCATGACCGTGGGTAACACAAACAACCGAGAATCTAACCCGCCTCCCGGTCACATGCCGGAATCCCACATCGTATAAGCGTGTCGATGAGTATCCTCGTGGTCGCGTGCCCTAATCCCACGTCGTATAAGCATGACCACGGGTAACACAAATAATGGAAGCATACCCGTGGAATCCCACCTCACCGCTTGTCGACGCCCAAGTAAACTTACAACAAAGCGGTAAACACCTCCAACCGAGAGTCACGGCAACGTAATAAAACATAATACTTGTATTCAAACGCTATCACCAGCACACATTGGCAATTCTCAATTAAACAAGCCAAAGTACTTATCAAGGCACACATAGACTAATTCTCAATTAAACAAGCCAAAGTACTTATCAAGGCACACATAGAATAATTCTCAATTAAACAAGCCAAAGTACTTATCAAGGCACACATAGAATAATTCTCAATTAAACAAGCTAAAGTACTTATCAAGGCACACATAGAATTATTCTCAACTAAACAAGCCAAAGTACTTATCAAGGCACACATAGAATTATTCTCAATTAAACAAGCCAAAGTACTACGTACGTACATTCTTTTCAAAAGACTCTTTTTTATGTAAAACCCCAAGATACTAACACTCGTAGTATCAAGGTGTGTCTATTTTTCAAAGTAAGTTACTACACTTTTAGAAAACTCATTTCAAAGCTTGAAATCAAGTAACTTCAAATTTTCACAATCTAGGAAACTTATGCCTAATAATCAAAATAGACAACTTTCTTAACCTTCCATAAAGCCGTTATAACCAACTTCCCATAAAGCCGTTATAACCCTTTATGGTTTTAGACATATTCATTCCTTTTTATAACCAAGAGACTTATACTTAAAACCAAGTATCACATACTTACAAATCAAGTTCTTAACTTTCAAAATACTTCAAGTCTCTTAATATTTAGAAAACAAGTTTCTTCTACTTTTAAACCTCAAGTAACTCACACCTTTAAAACAAGTTACTTCTCTTAAATCATGTCATTTCTCCTCTCTTAAAACAATTAAGTAAATCACTCCTTTGACTCCCCTAAAGTCATTATAACGACCCTTAGGTTTTGGAACTAAGGCACTAGCCAAAAGATTTGGAAACCACTTCCTTTTCAAGACTCTATGTACTTTAAGTAAAATACTCTCACTTTTAAGAATCCAACTTCACTAAGGCAATGGATTATACAACTTACAATTTAAACATCAAAGTACAATCGGAAGTACATAGAACAAATTCTATTTTAGGCAATCCAAATACAACCAAGGAATGGATCATTTAAGGAGTAGGACATACTTTCTTTATCTTAAGGAATCATGCTAGAAGAGGAGATAGTTCACATACCTTTTCGGCTAAATCCACAAGCTAAGCGAATCGCATGCGCGTAGAAGTGTCAACCTATAATGGTCACAACATGACTATCAACTTCTAGTCTCTAACGTAGAATAATACTAAGTAATGGTCTCTAATTCTACGGAAAATCGGGCAGCACTTCCTTTGTTTCTACTCACTTTGCCACCTTTTTCAAGGCCGAATACAATAACCAAACATGCCACATTTAAGGCTCAAAACAACAACCAACCAAAGGGGATTACACGCCTTACAATACGTGTAAAATTCCTCCCACAATTAAATGCGAAGTAGTTCCATATTTAAAGCCATTCTCGACGACTACATAACCAACAATTCAAAGTCTTTTCAATCCTTTTCCAATTCCAAGTTCTAAGGTCTAACATGTTATATAGTCATAAACAACTTCAACAACTACAATTTCCTTCTTATACAACATGCGACGACTCAAACTAATAATCAACTTGAATTGTAATCTTAAGGCTAACATGCTAGTTTTCGGATTAGGGTTCCAATAGCCTATATACTTATCAAACTTCATACTATATACCTCATGCTTGCTAATATCCATAGCTACAACAATAAGTAAACCTTAATTGCTAAAACGACAAGATTTATACCTTTATAAGCCCTTAAAAATTCCAAGATTCAAAGTCGCTCCTTAGCAAATTCTTAGCTCCTTTCCTTAGGTTCTAATCCGCTCAAGCACTCATGGCTTTATGAAGAACCCATCTTCAAGTTCCAACTTCAAAGTTGAAGAACTCCTCGAGTTTCGCTTTGCGACTAATACAACGTCGTTTTTCCGCAATCTTTCTATTGAGATATCCTTACAATACCCTTAGGGACATTGGGTTTAAGTCTTGTGAATAATGGATCACAAACTAAAATTTTTTGTGTGGGAAATTCAACAAAGCCGAGAGCTACTTAGTGAAGAACAAAATGTGTGAAATAATTCTAAGTGTTAGAAGAGCTTGTCTTGCACTAGCTTAGTATATATAACACTATGGAGGGTTTAGATTTCAACACATGAGTGGCTAGGATGAGTTTCACTAGGACCCGACAAGTGGACAAGTTGACTTGGTCAACAATCTCAGTAGCAAGACTTATCTTCTACCATGGTCAATGACCATTTTACCCTCACCAATTTCGACCAAGACCATGTGTGGGGGTGCCACGTGTCGCCCTCTCATTCGTCCATAAAATTCCGTAACCCTCGTGGGCCCCACAAAACGTAAAATTCCTCGGGTGGGCCCCACATGACCAAATCCGTAAAAACAAATTTCCATAATGTTAATAAGTTCCATACTCTTCAAATAATGCATTTTGAGAATCCAATTCTCAACAACGAACATTTTTCCTTTCCGACGTCCGGAAGATTTTCCGTCGGAAAAACAATTCTTCCTTTCGTACCAATTTCCAAGTCTTGATTCCTTACATACATTCTCTTATACATGTCTTGGACTTACGGGATGTAACAATTTGGACATCCCCTGTTTTGAGCTCTTCAGGGCATAGATATTACTTGCTTGTTTTAGATGACTACTCTAAATTTTTGTGGACATTTCCCATTTCGAAAAAATCTCAAGTGTTTTCTACATTCCTTATTTTTAGAGCATTCATCCAAAAACAGTTTGAACGGGATATCAAAAACATCCAATGTGATAACGGGTGGGAGTTTGATAATAGATAATTTTGGGATTTTTGCAAAACAAATGGTTTGAATTTTCGTTTCTCATGCCCTCACACATCTTCACAAAATGGACATGCAGAACGAAAAATACGAATCATAAATAACATTGTCAGGACATCCCTTGCTCATGTCTCGCTTTCTCCTAACTTTTGGCATCATGCACTTCAGATGGCTACTTATTTGTTGAATATACTACCAAACAAAAATACATCACACCAAACACCCCTTCAATTACTTTACCTCCGAGAACCGACATATTCTCATCTCCGGGTCTTTGGTTGCTTGTGTTATCCATTATTCCCATCCACCACCATCCATAAATTACAACCAAGATCTACTCCATGTATTTTTTGGGATACTCATCCCATCATCGGGGATACAAATGCTATGATCTATGTCGCGCCCTTTTCCGACCGCGGCATTTGTTAAATAGCGAACCCTGCTCAAAATGCAATGTTAGGAAATAAATAAAATGCTAAATAGTTTAAGAGGCTTAGAGGTTTTAAAAATGCTAAAAGGATGCTAAAATTGCAAAAGATGCTAAAGTTTAAAAGGGTGCTAAAATGCTAAAGGGTTGCTAGAATGCTAAGGGTTCGCGGAGTCGCCACCTAATTAATTGGGTGAATTAGGACACCTAAATGTTTAACTAGTTTGAAGTAAAACATTAACTCCATTTTAATGGTCTGCTAAACTTAATGAGATTCTGTTTAAGGGTTCTTTATTAATCTAGAGGGAAGGGGTTAGGCACCCTCTAAGATCCGCTAACTTGCGGTTGTCCTGCCAAACCTAGGGTAATTATTATGTTTAAGAAATGCAAAATAAAGGCTCTTCCTGCTTAATAAATTTCAGCCGCGACTTTTCATAAAATGACCGTTTAGAAATATTGTTAGGAGGTAAATAATAAACGCTAAAATGTTAAAAGTGCTTAAAAGGTGCTAGAATATTAAAGTGCTAAAATGTTAAAGTTAAAAGGGTGCTAAAATGTAAAAGGGTGCTAAAAGTGCAAAGTATAAAAAAGGACAAAGGTGTTATAAATAAAAGAGTCAAATGCTAAATGTTTAGAAGTGCTTAAAATACTAAAGGTTGCTGAAAGGTATTAAATGCTAGAAGGGTGCTAAGGGGCGCTAGAAACGCTAAAGAATGCTAAGAGGGTGCTTTATGGACTAATTATGTGTGCATGCAAAGGTTATTTATAGACTAATTATGTGTCCTGCTAGCTAAATTAATCTTGCTTAACCTACGGGTAGTATAAAAATGTTTAAGACGATTCTTGAGGGTTTAGGAAGAAACCTGTTATGGATTTTAATAAACAAAATGTTGGTTTTATGATGCAAGTTAAATTATTTTAAATTATTTTTGCCGATTTTAAACATGCCTAATAGCCCTAAAAGACAAATAAAGTAGAAGTGTATTCCTAAATGTAAATTACCTCAAAATCGTATGTTGAGGCTAATTGCTAGAAGTTCTCCTATTAATTACAAAATTAAATAGTAAAATTACAATAAATAAATAAGGGCATAAAATAAGATAAGAAAGTCAAGAGAGTGAAGGGATTGGAGCGGATGACTCCGTCTTATTTGTTTTTCTAGGAGTTTCTGAAGCGGGAATGCGAACGCGGATACGGGTTGCCATTTGAAATGGCTTGCGATGAGTCTCGCCGTGAGACTCTTTATTTTGCTCCGGTGCGTGCCATGTAAAAACAAGAAAGATAAGGATTAGTACGAACCCAAATAATAATTGATAGAAATAATTAAGACGAGCACATAAGCGTGTCACGGTGACTCGAAAATTAAGGAAAACTTGTCCACTGAAAAATGCAGAGCGGCGATCAATGGACATGCTATCTGCTGCGCCAAACGAGCATCAAAAACAAATATCGGTGATCTTAGGTCATACTTTTGGACTCGCACATAATATGCAGATATCTGACATACGAAGATGATACGAATCGCGTTGAATGTATGTTTATTAGACCCAAGAGCGGCGTAGTAGTCAAGATGGAATTGAAGTATCCTACCATTTGTTGCCAATGTCTTAAACCTATAATGTGTAACAACGAGAAAAGATTGGACGGGGTTATGCAAGAGAAAATGATACCTAGCATTATCAATTATAAGTCGATCATCCAAATCACAACCGAGTGTCAAATCCCCTAAGACTCGTTTCAAGCAAATCGTACTATCGTATGAGGAGCGGGCGGTGGGCTAGGCCAGTCTTAACTTATGAAGCAATGACAAAAGTTTATCAAGATGTGTTAGGCCCATAACGTGACTACCAAATTTTAAGGAAAAAATGATATGCAATGGACACGGGAGAAGTCTAGATCATATGTTGCAATTTAGCATGGGAGAAGGGTAGTCGGATCTTTGACACAATTGTATTTAACGGAGAAGCAACATCACGATCCTTGCTATTGCTTTGTACTCGACCATGGAAACTTAAGCCATGGTTCATACAACTATTCTACCTTTCCAGTTAACGAGCAGGCGGGCATGGTTATAAGCTAATGGAATGCTAATATGTAACATATTTTCGGATGGCGTTGCGTAGTGCGTGGGAAGGTAGTACTATCTATAGGATTTCAAATCGGATGGTATATATCGAACAATAATCGGAGGTAATGGGCCGTGAACTATCGATCTTTGACTTCTTTACAAATAGTAAGAACAAACTCACAACAAACACATTAACCAACTTAGCAATATCTAAGTGACTCCAGCACAGTCAATAACTATTGCACTGACAAGGTCGAGTATTAAATCCATCAGAACAGCTTGCAGGTTAAACAAAAGAAAAGACTTCATATTCATTTATTAAGTTATGATTCCAGATAGTATTATGATACAAGAAAGCATTCGAGTTCATCTTCTGACTAAGTTATGCGATTTTCTAGCCAACATGCATTCCTAGGTATAGCAAAATGTTAACAGTAAGCGCAAGACATCATATAATCAATTTTAAAGCTAAACATGACTAAACCACAAAAATATGTAAAAGCACATAAATCACAGAAATAACTAGAATCGAAAAGGAGTTGGGTTTACCTATAGGAGCGTGACAGGCGGCGTATCAAGTCGTCGGTCATTTCGAAGGCTAGCTAATTCTGTGGAACGAAAGGTTGCGGAAATTGCAGACTTTGAGGATTGGGTTCTTTTCTGGATCACTCGACTAGACTGCTGCCTTTTCGAATCACTCCCTGAGCTCTCTCGTATATGTCTACTCTGCTCGTAAAGAAGACGATTGCTACTGACCTACTGTGCTCGAGTCCCCCGACTCTGCTCTACTGTGCTACTGATTCCCCCCTGACTAAGCTCTGAATTCGACTCTCTGACTCTGACCTATGTTCGATTCCTCATCTCCCTAAATTGCTATCTCCTCGCCCGTGATGCCACTAAATCGCTATGTAGTTGCCGACTCACTCTGAATTGCTTGTTGCCCTAAATTGCTATGTTGCTATTGGACTCCTCAGCCACTGCCTTACTCTGTTCGCACTATTGTGCTCGACTTGCATGTGCTTATATAGCCCCCGTTTGGGTTCCCTAATAATGGTAAGTAAATAAAGGCTGAGATTCGGCTAATATTTGGGTGCTGATTCGACGAGATTTGCTACTGATTTTGTGTGATTCGAACGGTTATGGTGAGGAAATGATTTGAAGGGATTTGTGGAAGATTCGTTTGGTTATGGAAGGAAGGAGTGGCTAGGAGTGCGTGGGTAAGGAAAGCCGGATTCTCGGTAATCCCAAGTGAAATCTTGGTGCCTTGGCGGCGATGGGGTGTTTAGGGTTTCGTTAGGTTTGCTAAGGTGTTGTCGACGAGGAAGGGAAGTGAAGAATTTGAGTCTAAAGGAAATGGGGCGGATGGGCTGCGGGTGTGGGCTGATCGGGTTGGGCCTGGTAAGGTTAATTAATTGAATTAGTTAGTGGGTATTAATGTGATGGAGAGGGTGAAGTGAGGGTATTTGTGAAATTTCTTGGTATAAGGGAAAAATAAGGGTGTTGAAATAGGGTTTGGGCGAGCGTGGTGAGTAGAAATTAAGTGTATTATTAGTATTAGTTTTAGGCTTTAGTTAATTTAATTTTAGGTGCTTAATTAATTAGGATTAGATTATCTAAATTAGTCTAATTATTTAGGTGCTAAATTAGTCTAATTATTTAGGTGCTAAATTAGTCTAATTGTCATAATAAATGCGGGCGTGTTATTTAATTAGTGCTTAATATGTTAAAATGCGGCGCTATTATTTAAAAACTTATTATTATGCATTATTGCGAAGTTAAATTAAAATTGCATTGAGTTTATATTAAATTACTTAAATGCTGAATGCAAGTACGATATTTAAGAATTGTTTAAAGCCTTATAAATGCGACGCTATTAAATAAAAAATTGATTTTAAATTACAAATGATTATGACATTCTCTTGCGTATTAATAAATGCAACTATGCTACTTGACGTGACGTCATTGCTAAATTAATTATTTTATGTATTTATTAATGATTAAGAATTACGACAGAGCTTACAATTAGTTAATGCGGGCGCGGGACTCTAAGTGTTTAAAACTCTACGTAAGACGCGATGCCATTATTAAATTATTTATTTAATGGCTGGACGGGAGGGTCAAAATTGGGTGTCAACAGCTGTCCCTCTTTGTATGGAGATGATGGAAGAATCTTCGGACAAAGACGTTGACTCATGCTTGATTTTGTCTCGATCTTCGAGTGCAAAATGTTGGGCGGTGAGGCGCCGACGAAAAATCAAAATCATCCCGATGTCGAGTTATGGCGACCGGGATACCATGGTCAAACACGAGCGGGCTAACGCGGACTCAAAGCTGTCGGTGTCGAGTTATGGCGACCATTTGAGCTACCGTGGTCAAAACACCAGCGGGCTAACGCGGACTCAGTGTCGATGTCGAGTTATGATGACACCGGTGTGATGTAAGAATAAAGTAAGATAAGCGGGCTTGAACACAGGGTGTCTGCTAGAACTTGTGGTCTTTGGGTTACATGGTGATGTGGGCGAATGGGCCACGCGGCAGGCCGCTTCGCCGTTCGTTGGGAAGGTTGGCCAACAAATTGCCGGTTATTTGTAAGAGAAAATCCACGTTGTGCTCCTGCTCTGCGTGCTAAGACTTGAACAAGCGGTTAGTGCATGCTGTTAAGGCAAAAATGATGATGTATAATTTTAAAAGTAATGCAAGCGTGAGTAGAAAAGGTTATCTGCAAAATGTGATGCACTGTTGTGTTGATGCGATCTGCCAAATCTTTGTGATTTCACCGCACGCGGGCGTGTTGCGATTGTGAATGCGGATCGTTGTCCTTGCTGCAATTGCCCCTGTAGACTAAAGCTCGAAAGAGTTAGTGCATAAGCTGTTAAGACGAATAATAAAGCATGAATGAGAAAAAATGCAATTTTGAGAGCAGAGAAAGTCGTCCACTGTGTAGATGCGATATCTTTGATGATGGCGTCGTTTGGACTTCTTTGTCTTGATAACGTCGTTACTGGGCGATATTCTTCTTTGGCGTCGTTGCGTAGACTTCTTTGTCTTGATAACGTCGTTACTGGGCGATGTTCTTCTTTGGCGTCGTTGCGTGACTTCTTTGTCTTGATAACGTCGTTACTGGGCGTGTTATTCTTTGGCGTCGTTGCGTAGACTTGATGTCTTGATACGTCGTTGCGGGCGTGTTCTTCTGGCGTCGTTGCGTGGACTTGATGTCTTGATCGCGTCGTTACTGGGCGTGTTCTTTGTGGCGTCGTTGCGTGAACTTCTTTGTCTTGATAACGTCGTTACTGGGCGATATTCTTTCTTGGCGTCGTTGCGTAGACTTGCCGTCTTGATGGCGTCGTTGCCGGCGTGTTCTTCTTTGGCGTCGTTCGCGTAGACTTCTTTGTCTTGATAACGTCGTTACTGGGCGTTCTTCTTGGCGTCGTTGCGTGAACTTGCCGTCTTGATAACGTCGTTGCACGGGCGTTCTTCTTGGCGTCGTTGCGTAGACTTCTTTGTCTTGATAACGTCGTTGCACGGGCGTTCTTTGCGGCGTCGTTGCGTGAACTTCTTTGTGTTGATAACGTCGTTGCTTGGACGTGTTGCTGCTCCTGTAGAATAAATGCTCCTGCAAGCTAAGCTTTAGAAAACGTTAGTGTATACCTGTTTAAACAAAATGATAAATATATATGAGAAGTGCAATTTTATGGATAGAGATGTCGTCCCTGATATGCCTGACGAATACTAAGATGTTGCCCTTGCACTGCAACTGACGAATTGTTATGATGTCTTTGTTGTGTGCGATGCGCGGGTTGCAAGTTTGACTTTATGCAGGGATTGTGGCTAGGTTTTGTTGCGGAACTCGAACTTTGATTGCCGATTGTTGATGCCGCTCTGCTTCTGCTCTTTACGATCACGGACTTTGAATTTTGGGATTTTTGTCATATCTTACGCCTCTGTTGTTTCTTCTTGCGAAGAAACTTCTTGCCGTATTTTTACGCTTGGCTATTGCATTTCTTTATACATTAATATGAAAAGACTGCGCTCGAAGAAAATTTTGTGAGTTTTGAAGTCGATTAAGTATCGACCAGCGCCTTGTTCCTTGACATCTGCGTGCAGTGCATTTGGACTTGCAATCCACATGCAGTTTCCTACATTGTCCCAATTTTGAAAAAGGTGTCATGCTGCTCTTCTTTTCTGAGACCCCTGCTTTGCCTATAGGAACGAGCGAGTTCACTCGTTCGCTCGGATGTCCTTGAATCGATCGTATATTTGGACCGTGCCTTTGATCTTGTGAATTATTGATGCTCTGCCATTGCTTAGTAAAATACAAATCGACCTTGGGGGGAAGATGATAAATCTTTCTAAAAATGCAACAAACGGTGTTAGCATAAAGCACGTAATTTGCGGGTATGTAGCGGATATATTGCGCATGCACATTGAATGTTTCCTAACATGCGGAGGACCTCTTCATGCGGTAAGCCTAACGTCAACATGCGAGATTATGACGGATTTGTCCAAGTCGTCCAACTATAATGCTTTTGTTGGAAATGGCGACCAAATGGCGGTGCTTTTCCCAATTTCAACATGTCATGATTGGGCTTGGATTTGTCGTCATTGCCACGCTTCACATAATATCTTTGGTTGGCCGTTGGGTTGAGAAACCCGTCGACAAGTTCGGTGTCTTCCTAATTGTGGTGTCGATGCGAGGACCGACCACAAGGTAAATGCATCGTGCCTAAAATAAGTGGTATAGCTCTATCACGAGTTGCTAAGATTTGGCTTTACTAGGCCTTGAGTTCCCGGCGGACAACTCGAGTGAAGGCTACGCGACCGGTTAGGCAAGGCACTCCACGTATGTTACCAACTCTCCTAAATTTGGGTTTTGAAGAAAGAATTTTCTTTGATGCACAGCGCGCCTCGCGTGCGGTGTGTGATTGTGTGAATTTTCAGTGGAGAAATATGAGCGGAATGCGGTTTAAGGAAGCGACAAAGCAAGTAGCAAAAAATAAACAAGATCTGACACGCAAAATTTAATGCAAAGTAATGCCAAATAATAACCTAGGTGCATTGTGGTTAAGAACCTAAATTCCCAGAGTCGCCATTCTGTCGCGCACTTTTCCAGCGGCATTTGTTAAATAGCGAACCACCTCAAAATGCAATGTTAGGAAATAAATAAAATGCTAAATAGTTTAAGAGGCTTAGAGGTTTTAAAAATGCTAAAAGAATGCTAAAATTGCAAAAGATGCTAAAGTTTAAAAGGGTGCTAAAATGCTAAAGGGTTGCTAGAATGCTAAGGGTTGTGAGTCGCTTTAATTAATTGGGTGAATTAGGACACCTAAATGTTTAACTAGTTTGAAGTAAAACATTAACTCCATTTTAATGGTCTGCTAAACTTAATGAGATTCTGTTTAAGGGTTCTTTATTAATCTAGAGGGAAGGGGTTAGGCACCCTCTAAGATCCGCTAACTTGCGGTTGTCCTGCCAAACCTAGGGTAATTATTATGTTTAAGAAATGCAAAATAAAGGCTCTTCCTGCTTAATAAATTTCAGCCGCGACTTTTCATAAAATGACCGTTTAGAAATATTGTTAGGAGGTAAATAATAAACGCTAAAATGTTAAAAGTGCTTAAAAGGTGCTAGAATATTAAAGTGCTAAAATGTTAAAGTTAAAAGGGTGCTAAAATGTAAAAGGGTGCTAAAAGTGCAAAGTATAAAAAAGGGCAAAGGTGTTATAAATAAAAGAGTCAAATGCTAAATGTTTAGAAGTGCTTAAAATACTAAAGGTTGCTGAAAGGTATTAAATGCTAGAAGGGTGCTAAGGGGCGCTAGAAACGCTAAAGAATGCTAAGAGGGTGCTTTATGGACTAATTATGTGTGCATGCAAAGGTTATTTATAGACTAATTATGTGTCCTGCTAGCTAAATTAATCTTGCTTAACCTACGGGTAGTATAAAAATGTTTAAGACGATTCTTGAGGGTTTAGGAAGAAACCTGTTATGGATTTTAATAAACAAAATGTTGGTTTTATGATGCAAGTTAAATTATTTTAAATTATTTTTGCCGATTTTAAACATGCCTAATAGCCACAAAGACAAATAAAGTAGAAGTGTATTCCTAAATGTAAATTACCTCCCGTCTCATATGTTCAAAGGCTAATTGCTAGAAGTTCTCCTATTAATTACAAAATTAAATAGTAAAATTACAATAAATAAATAAGGGCATAAAATAAGATAAGAAAGTCAAGAGAGTGAAGGGATTGGAGCGGATGACTCCGTCTTATTTGTTTTTCTAGGAGTTTACGGCGGGAATGCGACGCGGATACGGGTTGCCATTTGAAATGGCTTGCGATGAGTCTCGTAGTGAGACTCTTTATTTTGCTCCGGTCGTGCCATGTAAAAACAAGAAAGATAAGGATTAGTACGAACCCAAATAATAATTGATAGAAATAATTAAGGCGAGCATAAGCGTGTCACGGTGGCTCAAGAAAATTAAGGAAAACTTGTCCACCACACGAAAATGCAGGCGGCGGTCAAAGCTGGACATGCTTCTGCGCCAAACAGAGCATCAAAAACAAATATCGGTGATCTTAGGTCATACTTTTGGACTCACACATAATATGCAGATATCTGAGACATACGAAGATGAGTGCGAATCGCATTGAATGTATGTTTATTAGACCCGAAGGCGGCGTAGTAGTCAGATGGAATTGAAGTATCCTACCATTTGTTGCCAATGTCTTAAACCTATAATGTGTAACAACGAGAGAAAAGATTGGGCGGGGTTATGCAAGAAAATGATACCTAGCATTATCAATTATAAGTCGATCATCAAGCTGTCAGCAAGTGTCAAATCCCTAAGACTCGTTTCAAGCAAATCGTACTATCATGTAAGGGAGGAAGCGGGCATGGGCTAGGCGTCACTTAACTTATGAAGAAGCAATGACAAAAGTTTATCAAGATGTGTTAGGCCCATAACGTGACTACCAAATTTTAAGGAAAAAAGCAGGCGTCAATGGACACGGGGAGGGGTCTAGATCATATGTTGCAATTTAACGCATAGGAGAAGGGGTAGTCAGCAGATGATGGACACAATTGTATTTAACAGGAGAAGCAACATACTGATCCTTGTTATTGCTTTGTACTCCAGCTTACTGGAAACTTAAGCCATGGTTCATACAACTATTCTACCTTTCAGATTAACAGAACAGAGGCAGGGCATGGTTATAAGCTAATGGAATGCTAATATGTAACATACTTTCAGATGAGCGACTGCATAATTCTGTGGGAAGGTAGTACTATCTATAGGATTTCAAATCAGATGGTATATATCAGAACAATAATCTGGAGGTAATGGGCTTCATGAACTATCAATCTTTGACTTCTTTACAAATAGTAAGAACAAACTCACAACAAACACATTAACCAACTTAGCAATATCTAAGTGACTCCAGCACAGTCAATAACTATTGCACTGACAAGGTCGAGTATTAAATCCATCAGAACAGCTTGCAGGTTAAACAAAAGAAAAGACTTCATATTCATTTATTAAGTTATGATTCCAGATAGTATTATGATACAAGAAAGCATTCGAGTTCATCTTCTGACTAAGTTATGCGATTTTCTAGCCAACATGCATTCCTAGGTATAGCAAAATGTTAACAGTAAGCGCAAGACATCATATAATCAATTTTAAAGCTAAACATGACTAAACCACAAAAATATGTAAAAGCACATAAATCACAGAAATAACTAGAATCGAAAAGGAGTTGGGTTTACTTAGGAGCGTGACAGGGGCGTATCAAGTCGTCGGTCCGCTCGAAAGGCTAGCTAATTCTGTGGAACGAAAGGTTGCGGAAATTGCAGACTTTGAGGATTGGGTTCTTTTCTGGATCACTCGACTAGACTGCTGCCTTTTCGAATCACTCCCTGAGCTCTCTCGTATATGTCTACTCTGCTCGTAAAGAAGACGATTATCTTGACCTCACGTGCTCGAGTCCCCGACTACGCTCTCTCTTACTCTGATTCCCCCCTGACTAAGCTCTGAATTCGACTCTCTGACTCTGACCTATGTTCGATTCCTCATCTCCCTAAATTGCTATCTCCTCTCCTTCATCGATGCCCTAAATCGCTATGTAGTTGCCCCCGACTCCCCTCTGAATTGCTTGTTGCCCTAAATTGCTATGTTGCTATTGGACTCCTCTGAGCCCTGCCTTACTCTGTTCACCCCCCTATTGTGCTCGACTTGCATGTGCTTATATAGCCCCCGTTTGGGTTCCCTAATAATGGTAAGTAAATAAAGGCTGAGATTCGGCTAATATTTGGGTGCTGATTCGACGAGATTTGCTACTGATTTTGTGTGATTCGAACGGTTATGGTGAGGAAATGATTTGAAGGGATTTGTGGAAGATTCGTTTGGTTATGGAAGGAAGGGCTGGCTAGGGTGCGTGGGTAAGGGGAAAGCCCCGGATTCTCAGGCGAGAAATCCGGGCTGAAGTGCTGGTGCCTTGGCGGCGATGGGGTGTTTAGGGTTTCGTTAGGTTTGCTAAGGTGTTGTCGACGAGGAAGGGAAGTGAAGGGCTGGGGTCTAAAAGGGAAATGGGGCGGATGGGCTGCGGGTGTGGGCTGATCGGGTTGGGCCTGGTAAGGTTAATTAATTGAATTAGTTAGTGGGTATTAATGTGATGGAGAGGGTGAAGTGAGGGTATTTGTGGGCTGCTGGTATAAGGGAAAAATAAGGGGTGTTGGGCTGCCGGGTTTGGGCCAAGGCGTGGGCTGGGTAGAAATTAAGTGTATTATTAGTATTAGTTTTAGGCTTTAGTTAATTTAATTTTAGGTGCTTAATTAATTAGGATTAGATTATCTAAATTAGTCTAATTATTTAGGTGCTAAATTAGTCTAATTATTTAGGTGCTAAATTAGTCTAATTGTCATAATAAATGCGGGCGTGTTATTTAATTAGTGCTTAATATGTTAAAATGCGGCGCTATTATTTAAAAACTTATTATTATGCATTATTGCGAAGTTAAATTAAAATTGCATTGAGTTTATATTAAATTACTTAAATGCTGAATGCAAGTACGATATTTAAGAATTGTTTAAAGCCTTATAAATGCGACGCTATTAAATAAAAAATTGATTTTAAATTACAAATGATTATGACATTCTCTTGCGTATTAATAAATGCAACTATGCTACTTGACGTGACGTCATTGCTAAATTAATTATTTTATGTATTTATTAATGATTAAGAATTACGACAGAGCTTACAATTAGTTAATGCGGGCGCGGGACTCTAAGTGTTTAAAACTCTACGTAAGACGCGATGCCATTATTAAATTATTTATTTATGCATGTATTTATGTTTTATCGCTGCATTTTATTATAAAAAATCATAAAAAAATATTTTACAAAATTAGTCTAATTTTATGGTTAATGGCTGGACGGGAGGGTCAAAATTGGGTGTCAACAATCTATCCTCCAATAGGATTTTTATTAGCCATCATGTTATCTTTGATGAAACTCAATTCCCGTTTAGAAAAATCCATGAGTCACGATTTCCCACATATGAGTTTCTGGATGCCGGGATACACCCAATTTTTACCCAACCATTGTTCCATAGTTCGGTCAATGCCACAACTAATGGGCAAAATTCTTTACACCCATTACCCGTGTCCTTAACAAATGACGCCAACCAGCAGTATTGGACACACGATACATTACGCCCAACCGTCACGGCACCTTCACAATACCGAGCCCAACATGTCACGGACCAACCAATGGCAATTTGCCTCCTAATTCGACCCAAGCCACTGATCCAGGCCCAGCTTTACAAATACCGCTTTGGCGATGGCGTCGATCCATCGCCCAACAACGTCCGATCGCGTAGTCAACATGATATTGTCAAACCCAACACTTCATCTGACTACACTCAGTATCCAAATCACCTTTACCATGTAACCACATGCTTCTAAAAGACCAGGTGGAAAATGACCATGGATGATGAATACCGTACTCTTATTAAAAATAGGGCGTGAGATTTGGTACCTCGTCCATCTAATGCTAATATAATTGGTCTATGTGGATCTTTAGTCATAAAGAAAAATCGATGGTTCTTTTGGCGGCGTAAGGCGTCTTGTAGGTGATGGGAAGGCAGCGAGTTGGTATCGATTGTGGGAGACATTCATCCGATGGTCAAACCAATTACTATCGAGCGATGCTTTCGACTTGTCTCCGGAGGATGGTCCTTCACCGATTGGATGTCAAAAATGCTTTCCTCCAGTCACCTAAATGAGGCATTTACATGCATCAACCATTGGGATACGGAGATCCAAAATATCCCAATCATGTATGCCTGCTAAACAAGTCTTTGTATGGTCTCAAACAGCGCGGGGCACAGTATCGTGATTTCTGATTTTGTATCACAAATGGGTTTTTCACACAGTCGTTCCGATAATTCTCTTTTTATCTATCATCAGGATGATCATACGGCTTATCTTATGTTGTATGTAGATGATATTATTCTGACAGCTTCTTCAGAATCCACTTCGCAAGAATATCATGTCTCAGCTTGGTTCAGAATTTGCTATGAAGGATCTTGGTCCGTTACACTTATTTTTAGGAATTGCTGTGACACGACATGCAGGTGGACTCTTTCTCTCCCAGAAGAAGTATGCATCTGAGATCGTGGAACGAGTTGGAATGGCTTCTTGCAAACCTTCAGCGACACCGGTAGACACAAAGTCTAAATTAAGTGTCATCTCTACAGCAAACCTATCTTGATCGACATTGTCTGCGACTGGCGAGTGCGTTGCGATATCTCACATTTACGGACCGGACATAACTTTATCGCTGCGGCAAAGTGTGCTATTAAATGCATGTCAGATGGAAGAACATATGCATGCACTCAAACACATTGTGCGCTACATTAAGGGCACTCAGGAATATGGATTACACCTTTACCCATCTTGCATCTCCAAACTTGTTACTTATACTGAGATCTGGCGGATCGCCCATACACTGACGCCCACATCCGGTTATTGTGTCTTCGCCGGTGATAATTTAGTTTCATGGTCTTCCAACGACAACCCACGATGCGCGCTCGATCTTTGAAGTGAATCCGTCTGTTGCGATGTTGTGTCGACTATGCTGGATTCGAAATCTTTTACTAGAGCTTCGTTGCCCGGTCGAAAGGCTACTGGTTTGTGACAACATTAGTGCGATATATCTCTCTGGAAATCCAATACATCATCAACGCACTAAACATATTGAGTTGGATATCCATTTTGTCCGTGAAAAAGTGGCTAGCAGACAAGTGCGAGTATTACATGTCCCAACACGTCATCAAATCGTCGATATCTTCACGAAAGGGCTTCCGCTGATTTTATTTGAAGAATTTGGGACGATCTCGAAGATTCGCGCCTCCAGCAATCATGAGAGTGTTAGAATAATATTATTAATGCTTATTAATAGTATTATTAATGTAAAGATCCTATTATGGTATGTTGTAAAAGAATTAAATAGGAGATATTACTAGTATTAAATATGAGATATTATTAGAATTAAATAGGTAATTAAATAGGAAGATATTAAGGAGAATATCACTCTTCATATTTATTGTATTACATGTATATATTCTTACCATATTGGATGAATAAAGATGAAGAAAATATTCTATTAGTCACATTACTAAAAATATATGTCCCAAATTACTTAACCATTTTCTAAAAATAAAATAAAATAAATTAAGTTTTTTCTACTTTGTTTATAATATTAATTATTTTTTATAATAATAATATTAATTAGAATTCAATTCATTGGAAAGATAGATAAAAGTAATTTTTTTATTTTTGATTATTTAAGAGACGTGTAAAAAGAAAATTGACCAAGTAACATGTAAATGACGGAGTATTATATTATGCGTGAGTTGACGAACAGACATAGAAAGACAGTTAAATACACTCAAAATAAATCACACCCACAAAAGGAAGTATTTTTCTTCGTTTAATAATAAACCTAGCTTAGTTATACTTATATGCAGATCGTACTCCTCCATTGAAAACACTAGCTACTCCATTTCACAGTTTAAAACATAAGTCTTCATCGTCCCTTTCTAGTGTGTTAATTTCTGTCTACTACAATGCTGCTGAATCTCTCAAAGAGATCCAGCACTAATGAACATGATTCTTCAAAGAAATCCAAATTATCCTTTGAGATCAAACAGGCTTTACACTCGGTCAAATCTCAAATCCCTTTAAGCCACTGTATATGGCTTCTCATTACCATATTCCTCCAGATCCTCATCCTCTTCTTCCTCATCCGCTCTTCTCCACCCCACCCCTCACCCTCCAACACCCAACACCTCCTCACCCTCAACCCCGAATGCCAATCCGGTTACGTCTACGTCTACGACCTCCCACCAACTTTCAACACAGAGTTCATCGACAAGTGCGATGAACTAGACCCTTGGAAATCACGTTGCAGCGCGGTTTCCAATGGAGGGTTCGGGCCCAGAGCTACCGGGCTCGAACGCGTTGTACCAGAAGATCTCACTCCAGCTTGGTACTGGACTGACATGTATGCTGCTGAGGTAATCTATCATAACAGAATGTTGTCGCACAAGTGTAGGATATTAGATCCCGAAAAAGCAACGGGGTTTTATATCCCTTTTTATGCTGGACTTGATATTGGTAAGTTTTTATGGTTTAATTATACGGCTAAAGATCGAGATAGGAAAAGTGAAATGGTTCTTGATTGGTTGAAAGAACAACCAACTTTTACTAGAGCTAAAGGAGTTGACCATTTTATTATGCTTGGTAGGTTAACGTGGGATTTTCGAAGATTAACTGATAATGACTCGGAATGGGGGTCTAGTTTACTTTACATGCCATTAATGAAAAATGTGTTTCGTTTATCAGTTGAGAAACATCAAAATGATGATTTAGAAGAAAGCGTTCCTTATCCAACTGCTTTTCACCCTAGGTCTGAATCCGACATAGTACAATGGCAACATTACATACGTAACTACGAAAGAACCAAACTTTTCTCATTTGTTGGTGCTAAACGTGAGAAAATCAAGAATGATTTTCGAGGGGTATTAATGGATTTTTGTAAAAGTGAGGAAAATTGCAGGGCAGTAGATTGTGCAACCACTGTTTGTTCTGACGGAGCTCCAGCGATTATGGAAGCGTTTCTTGATTCAGATTTCTGTTTACAACCACGAGGGGATGGGTTGACTAGGCGGTCAACGTTTGACTGTATGTTAGCCGGTTCAATTCCGGTTTATTTTTGGAGAGGAACATTTAAAGGTCAGTATGAATGGCACTTACCATGGATGGCAGAGACTTATACAGTGTTTATTGATAATGATGATGTTAGAGATACAAATGGGACATTGATATTAAAAGTATTGGAAGGTATTCATAAAGATAAGGTGAAAGAAATGAGAGAGACTTTGATTAATCTTCTTCCTAAATTTGTTTATGCAAGATCAGGGGAAGATTTAGGGAGTGTTAAAGATGCATTTGATATTACTATTGACAGAGTATTGAAGAGGATGAAGTCTCGTAGAGATCAACTTTTTTCCCAGTGATATTTCGAGTCCTAAGAATGGCTATGCCACAGGTTTTTTCTTTTTTATTTTTGATTGATGGAGTGGTAATTACTTACTTTTTTCTCTTGTAAAAATGCTCACTTTTGAAATACAGTGAGACCACATCAAATATAGAAATCATCACATTTTTCTTTTTAGCAGTTACCACTTTAATTTTTTTCAACAATCTTCTTTTTAGGTAAGTTTAAGCTTTTTGGTAGGCATAAAGTCGTAAAGTCAGTTTCTTTGGTAAAAGCTGCTCTTTCTTCCCTTTACCTTACCAAAAGTTACCATTTGTACTTGATTAAATTTCTTTTACTAATAGCAGTGCTACTAGAGAATATTAGTATGCAGTTAACTCTACTAGTCATACTTTTTTTTAGCAATCTTTGTAGTTAGTGCTGCAAGAAGAGAGGGAATCAATAATCATCACACTGTTGTCGGTGTCTCTCTTCATTTCTTTTTTTTTTTTTTTTTTTGATATTGAATATTTATTCTAAATTGATTAGGTGATGTTGATCTTATTGGCCCTCCCATCAGGAAATAAAAACACTATTGAATCATCAGCAGATATGGAAATAATAGATGGCAGTATTCACAGACAGTAAAAATTTTGATATTGAATATTTATTCTAAATTGATAAATAGTAGTGCATGACATGACATGTGTTTACATACAAATTTAAGTTTAACTGTATTAATCATAATTAATTAAGTTATAGTTTTACTCATCAAATTATTTAATGATTATAAATTGAATTAGTTGGATATAAATAATGGATAAGTTTTTACTAAAAGAAAATCATCCAAAATCATTTTTTGTTTTCATCCGGTGTCCTGAGCTTCACTATATTCGGATTCGCGCCGCGTAAAACCTGAAACAATAAATATACATCTAGCTCGTACATCAAAATTAATAAATGAACCGCATCCTCTACTTTTATCTCATTAATAATAATTTTAATTACGGACTCTCAAAAGAGTACACCCAACCACTCTACTTCAGATTTAACGTACCATAGTGGTCCACTTTTTGTTTCCTTTCCTTGTCTAGATCTTAGAAATAAGCACTGTGGTCCAATTTCTTTGAATTTTTGAAAATCCAACCACCAATGATCCAGTTAAGCAGAAACCTACAGTTCCCTGTTTTATGGTTCAGAATAGATTCCGATCTAGTTTATATATCATATAGATATATATAAATCGAAGAGAAAGACTTGATTTTTTTTTTATCCATTTATATAAAGCATGCAGCGCTGTGTGTCACTTAATTATGTGTTTTACCTATATGAGCAGTCTCTCCCTAGCTTCTCCTATATTTGAATATTTTAAACATGTTACCTCGTTACACCTTCCCTATGTTGTTGAATTTTTACACGTTTTCTCATCCACCAAGGGCAAAAGGGACACAACACTAAAAAGAAAATTAAATAAAAAGAAAGGAAAATATTCAAATTTATCTCTAAATAGTAAAAAAGACTTGCAACATTCATTTTTACTTTAAGTAAATACGCAATATATTGCTACAAGACTACAACCAAAACAATTACTTTAGACCACCAGTTGGGACTCAAAACATCGCCATCCGAGCATTTATATTTTAAAGATATGTTCTAGATCTCCAATAAATGATTCAAATCATATATATTTATAAATCTGTATTTTTTTATTTTTTTTTATATTCAGGTTTTCGACTTGCGTCAGACTAATCATGTATGTAGTAGTACCGGTCTCTCAACACTACTACCAGTAAGTCGCGGGATGTGCTCCATAACCAGGGTTTGAAAACGGACAACTGATAACACCTACAAGGATCAACCCCAGAAGAGAGCAGAATACTCTCACAGGGAATCGATCACACGTTGTATTATTGAGAGCATATTTATTGAGACATGCACTTTTTCTTATAAGGCTGAAGAGGAACTAGTTGGACCTTTTTCACTAATTGTATTCATGCAAAAATAAAAATACACATGTATATTGTGTATATCAGATGTTTATTTAACACACACTCGCAGTCATAGTGGGCGGTCTTCATACGCTGAGACTGTCTCTAAAATATTCAAAAAGGACCGAGGGAAGACCTTTTGTAAAGATGTCTACAATTTGATACCTGGACGGTACATGACAAACGTGTACTTGTCCTCGAGCAACATTTTCTCGAACAAAGTAAATGTCCATCTCAATATGTTTAGTGCGCTGGTGCTGAACCTGATTCCCAGAAAAGTAGATGACACTAACATTATCACAATAAACCAAAGTTGCTTTCTGAATAGGGCAATGAAGTTCTAAAAGAAGATTACGTAACCAACTTGATTCAGAGACCACATTGGCTACCCCTCGATACTCGGTCTCTGCACTGAAACGTGATAAAGTTGACTAACGTTTTGCAGACCAAGAGACCAAGTTGTTACCAAGAAACATACAATAGCCAGACGTAGACCGTCTGGTGTCTAGACAACCACCCCAATTAGCATCCGTATACGAGACAAGTGTAGATGTTGACGAAGGATATAAATGTAAGTCATTGTCAAGTGTCCCCTGAATGTATTGAATGATGCGTTTGAGCGCATTCATGTGCTCAACCTGGGATCATGCATAAACAAACACACTTGTTGTACGACATACGTAATATATGTTCTCGTGAAAGTAAGATACTGAAGGACCTCTACAAGACTACGATAGCGGGTCAGATCCTCATACGGTGAGCCAACCACAACACCCAACTTGGATTTAGTATCAACTGGAGTGGAAGTGGACTTACAGGATGACATCCCAACACTCTTAATGATCTCAGCTTCATACTTCCTCTGTGATAAGAATAGCCCACCTGCATGCCGAGTGACAGCAATCCCAAAAAAATAACTCAAGGGCCCCAAGTCTTTCATAGCAAACTCAAAATTGAGCATTGTCATGATAGACTTGCGTAATGCATTAGAAGAGGCGGTCAAGATAATATCATCCACATATAATAGTATATAAGCGAACGAAGAACCACAACGATATATGAACAATGAATTATCAGACCTGTTGTGCGAGAACCCAATAGTCGAAACAAAGTCTGCAAACCTCTTATACCAAGCCTGGGGGGACTGCTTAAGCCCATACAAATACTTTTTCAACAAATAAACATGATGAGGATATTTGAGATTCCTAAACCCCAAGGGCTGATGCATATAGGCTGTTGTAAGAAAGCATTTTTCACATCTAACTGATGTATGGGCCATGCTTTCGAAAGAGTCAAGCTGAGCACAGTGCAGATGGTAGCCGAATTGACCACATGACTAAATGTCTCACCATAGTCCACACCAACCTGTTGAGTCTTACCATCACTTACAAGATGATCCTTATGTCTTGCAAAAGATCCATCAGAATTATCCTTATGAGCAAAAATCCACATAGACCTAATAATATTAACACCAGACGAACGGGACACCAAATCTCACGTCTTATTATCAATAAGAGCATTATATTCGTCGGTCATAACAATTTTTCAATTCTTGTTATATTAGAAATCATCACATTTTCTTTTTTGCAGTTACCACAAATCTATTAAACTTATATTAGGATAAATTATTTGTGGTAACTGCTAAAAAGAAAAACGTGATGATTTCTAATATAACAAGAATTGGAAAATTGTTATGACCGACGAATATAATGATCTTATTGAAAATAAAACGTGGGAGTTGGTGCCCCATCCGCCTGGTGTCAATGTTATTTGTTCTATGTAGATTTTTACTCATAAGGAAAAATCTGACGGTTATTTTGAGAGGCATAAGACTCGTCTTGTAGGTGATGACAAAACTCAACAGGTTGTCGTAGATTGTAGAGAGCCATTTAGTCTTGTGGTCAAACCGGAAACCATTCACATTATTCTCAGTCTGGCTCTCTCGAAAACATGGCTAATTCATTAGTTGGATGTGAAGAATGTTTTCTTACACGGTGATCTCAATGAGACAATATACATGCATCAGCCCTTGGGTTTCAGGGACCCCGATCATCCTAAACATGTATATTTGCTCAAGAAGTTCTTGTTAGGGCCCAAAATAGGCCCCACGAGCTTGGTATAAGAGGTTTGCAGATTATGTGTCTGCTATTGGGTTTTCTCACAGCAGGTCTGATCATTATATGTTCATCTTTCGTCGGGGTACGTCTCTAGCATACATCATGTTATATGTGGATAATATTATATTGAATGTGTCTTCTGATAATCTGCGCAAGTCTATCATGTCTCTTCTTAGTTCAGAATTTTCTATGAAAGATTTATGACCCTTGAGTTATTTTTTGGGTATAGCGGTCACACGTCATGCAGACAACAACATACCCAGTGAAATCCCACAATGTGGGGTCTGGGAAAAAATTAACACAACTCAGTGTATTTTTATCAAAGATGAAGTATGTGGCTGGGATTATTGAGAGAGCTGACATGTCATCCTGTAAGTCCTCTTCTATTTCGGTTGATACCAAACCGAAGTTGAATGCTACTTCTAGCACACCTTACGAGGATCACACTCATTATCGCAGTCTTGCAGGACTCTTCAGTATCTTACTCTCACGAGGATCGATATTATGTATGCAGTGCAGCATGTGTGTTTATTTATGTATGATCCGAGGGAAGAGTCAAACACATTGTGCGTTACATACATGACACTCTTGATTATGGTTTGCATTTATATCCATCCTCCGTCTCTACTCTCGTGTCTTATACAAATGCTGATTGGGGGGATGTCCAGATACCAGACGTTCGTCATCTGGTTATTGTATGTTTCTTGGTGATAATTTTGTCTCTTGGTTCGCAAAACACCAAGCTACTTTATCGTGGTTCAGTGCGGAGACGAGTATCGAGGGGTAGCCAGTGTGGTGTCTTAGTCATATTGGCTGCGTAATCTTCTATTAGAGCTTCACTTTCCTATTTAGAAAGCTACATTGGTCTACTGTGATAATGTTAGTGCAATCTCTCTCTCTCAGAATCCGGTCCAACATCAACGCACATAACATATCAAGATGGATATTCACTTTATTCGCGAAAAGGTAGCTTGTGGACAAGTACGTGTCTTGCATGTCCCTTCACGGTACCAATTTGCTGACATATTTACATAGGGTCTTCTTTTATTTCTGTTTGAAGATTTAAGGGACAGTTTCAGCGTACGACAACCGTCCGCTATGACTGCGGGGGTGTGAAAGACTACGTATTACACGGTAAAAATCGTGTATATACATAGTGTATATTATTTATCATAATTAGTAGAGTTCTTGGACATGTATAATTATGGTAGTAGTCTTGTATTAAGAAAAACTATTAGACTTGTATTAGAAAAATGTAGATTTAATTTTCTTAATTAGATTTGTATATCATGTATATATACCCTTTTCATTAATGAAAATAATCAGGAGATTATTCTCTTTCACTAGTACCTACAAACCATGGTATTAGCAATGCAATGGATTTTAATGCATGCATTAACTTGATTAAAGACACAATTGTCCATAAAGTCCCTCACATAATATAGTATGGAGGGTTCTTTTGTAAACAATCAATTATTTTTAAAAATTATGCAATGCATGTTATTTCTAATACACCAAACCAAACGGTAGATAAAAAATAATCTCTACATAACTAATGACAATATTATTAATATTAACATTACTAATACTAACATTACTAATACACCATATTTAACATTAATGTTGTACACTACCAAACGACCCCTTAGGGTACTTCGGAATCTTTTCCGTGTGGTAGACTGGTAGGCCTATTATTGCAAACTTACAACTTGTGTTGGGCCACAATACTGGGGTGATAACATACTATGAAGATGCGACATGATATTAAATTAAATTAAAATGAAAAAAGACAAGATTGTACCAAATTGTTGAAAGATACAGGTTAACACGTTGTATTTGTCCCTCTTTTGTTTTTTAAGAAAAATAATATTTAAACACTTTTTTTTTTTTTGTGGCGAAAGGCCATGGCCATTCTTCTTCGAAGTCAAGACAGTAAATCCCGATCGACGCAATACCGCAAACCACGCCAGCTTAAACCACACTTAATGCTCAGCGTGATGCGCCCCTCATGCGGCGCAGCCAGATGTTCTTCGAGGTTTGAACTTGCACTGCCTCTCCCACACCACCCAACGAGCACCTTCGCCCAAGCACTAACCTGCAGGCTTCAGATATATTTAAACACTTTGTTTGGTATTGAAAGTTGAAGCTTACTACTATTTTTATCCATCGATCATATAATCTCCGTTTAATATATACTTAATACTTACAGCTTCAATACATATATCATTTTTATTTTCCTTTCATTAGAAAAATATGTACGTACAGATTCATCCACTAGTGAGAGTTCTTTGAAAATATCATTAATTTCAAAGGGACAATGTTTTATGCTGGACCTACCAACGAGAAACAATGACGGATCCAGAAGTGTCGGAAAATAATAAGCAATAAAATTAAATAAATAAAAAAGCTTATTTGACAATTGACATCAATGTTTCTGTTTTTCAAAAGAAGCTAAATCTACGACTTTAGAGTAGCTTAGGAAAATAATGAACCCTCCAATTCGTTAAAAAGAACTAATATTAAGATGGGTTACAGTTGCATTAACTTAAAATAATATGAGCAGTGAATTTATTAGAACATGCTCTATTAGGCACGCACGATATAATCCTTACATATCCACCAAGTGTGAGGTATATGAGACGGGGTTAAACAATTAGTGGCGGAGGTAAATTTTTTATTAAAGTGTGTCAAAATGTAAAAAGTAGACTCGCGTATTAAATAAGAAAAGTCAACATATATATATAAAACTAAAATTTTGACTAGAGTTTAGTGACACCCTTAGCATA
Source organism: Przewalskia tangutica (assembly GCA_029844215.1). Taxonomy (NCBI): domain Eukaryota; kingdom Viridiplantae; phylum Streptophyta; class Magnoliopsida; order Solanales; family Solanaceae; genus Przewalskia; species Przewalskia tangutica. Next base: position 11,586,104 of record CM056732.1, on the reverse strand, counting down.
AGTGACTCCGCGATTGTCCACAACCGTAGACAATAGATAAAAAAATTATTAGCACCGGGAAATAATATGAGGCGGCGAGTGACATGTATAATTTTGTATACGCTTGTAGCTTGCTTCTGTCCTTAGTCAATTTTGGACTGAAGTTGTTTTGACTGTCGTATCTTTTTTTAACCAAATACCTATTTCTCTATCATCTCTGATCTCTCTCTTTTTTAGAGAAGATTTTCTACCCCGCCTGCCTATGAAGATCTATTTTCTGCAACGGAAAAAAGGGAGCAAATTTGCGTTTTGGAAATGAGCAATCAGTTAACTGTCAACCCAGAGATCATCGCAACTAGCAGCACACACTTTCGCCTTTTTGTAGGTATAGCATTCCATCTATAGGGGCGCTCATCCACTTGACTGGTTGGACCCACGTGCATTTCCTCTGCTTTGTGTTTGCTACGCCCTTGTGCCTTTAGTTAAAGTATAGGTCATCGATTCAATCTATCTTGATGGGATTTTTCTAGTAGGTAGTGAAAAGACTAATAGTATCGACAAGAGGCTACATCAATAGCTCTCAAAATTTGAGTGCTAGTAATATCATCCGAATTTGTACAGTAGTCTATGGTTCGAAGTGCCATGTTTCATCCGGCTCGAATCCTCTCCATAACTAGTATAGCGAATCTTTTTTATCACCTTCAAAAAACAAAGCAGAATTCCGTCTTGACATAATAAATAGTGATGCCACCTGCAGAGCGTAGTCCTCCCTGTATCCTTGACCACTCCCTCCCCCCCTCCCCCCAAATGTCAATTCCGCCATCAGTACCTAGCAAGAAAGCCTATTATTGATAGGGATTCTACCTATGCGAAGATAGCTTGCTTACCAAGCCGCCCACTTGAGAAGCTAGTCGCCAGAAAAGAAGCGAGGAGGAAGCGACATTTTTTTCTTCGGAGTCGTTTCTTTTTCCATCCCCCGCCCCGCCAAACCAACCTAGCTGGCTAGTCAATCTCAGAAATCTTATCGGCCGATAAATCGGAGACGGACGACCACGATCCCGGCCTTACCTAGAGAATTTAACCTCTCAATTATTTGTATTTTTAACCAATTCATACAGAGTGTAGTAATATGATAAGTAAAAATAAAAATAACTTTATGATTATAATTTAGAGTGAATAAAATATAGTAATTATATGTGAAATTAACCCATTCACTTGACTACTGGATCATTCAGTTGTTCTTGACTTATTATTGTTTTCATTATGCACCGACCATCCTATCTTTTTCTTTATTATTCTCTTCTTTTTCGCTTCCAACTTTTGGATTTTATTTTCTTCTTGTCCATTGTTTTTTTCAGAAACAAATATTTTAGGGAATACAAGTAGGTGTTTGGTCATGAAAATTAAATATTTTTTACTTTTTTTTTTTGAAATTTTGAAGTTGGAACTGAAGATGAAGTGGTGTTTCGTTATAGTTTTTACAAAGAATATTTAGTTGTTTGAATGTATTGAAAGTGAATAAAGTAAAAAAGTTAAAACAGAGTTTTAGATCCACAAAAATTCCAAATACAAATTTCGAAAAAAATGAATACGTATTTTTTATCATATCTAAGTTGCAGAATCTGACACGAAGGAAAGTTTTACTCCTTCTGTTCACTTTTACTTGTCATATTTCGCTTCTCGAGAGTCAAACTGCGTGAACTTTAACCAACATTTTAAAAAATGTATTTTTTTATCATATTAATATGAGAAAGATTGCAACTTATAGTATTTTTTGTATAGTTTTCAAACATCTAAATTTATAATACTGAATTAATCTAATTCAATTTAGCTTCAAAGATTAATCAAGTTGACTCTCGTGAAACGAAACGTGACAAGTAAAAGTGAACGGAGGGAATAGTAAGTAACAAAGGATGTTCAAAAATTGTCACATGTAAATCTCACGTATGACATTTCTATTTCCTTGATTATTCTTATTGATGAAAGACATATATATACAAGTTACATAGGAAAATTCTTTTCATATTCTACATCTAAAATCCTATTCTATTTGGAGACTAATTATGACTACAAGACTAATTACTATCCAAGAGTAATATACACAATATACCATAATTAACTATACACGATATTGTCTAATGGGCTGCTGCCGAGACGGGCTGATGGGCTGGATGATGGCCTCGGCTTGGGCTCTGAATATATACAATATACATTCAATATACATGTATATCATGTGTATATTTTATGTATATTTAACACACACCCGCAGTCATAGAGGGCGGCCTTCGTACGCTGAGACTGTCTCTAAAATCTTCAAAAAGGATCGAGGGAAGACCCTTTGTAGATATGTCTGCAATTTGATATCTGGAGGGACATGTCAGACGCGTACTTGTCCTCTACTACCTTTTCTCGAACAAATCGAATGTCCATCTCTATATGTTTAGTGCGCTGGTGCTGAACTGGGTTACCAGAAAGGTAAATGACACTAATATTATCACAATACACCAAGGTAACTTTCTAAATAGGACAATGGAGCTCTAGAAGAAGATTACGTAACCAACATGACTCAGAGACCACATTGGCTACCCCTCGATACTCAGACTCTACACTCGAACGTGAAAGCGTGAATTGACGTTTAGCAGACCATGAGACCAAGTTATTTTCAAAAAAAATACAATAACCAGACGTAGAATACCTGGTATCCAGACAACCACCTCAATCATTATCTGTGTATGAGACAAGTGTAGACGTCGACGAAGGATATAAATGCAAGTCATAATCAAGTGTTCCCTGAATGTACCTAAGAATGTGTTTGAGCGCATTCATATGTTCAATCCTAGGGTCATGCATAAACAAACATACCTGTTGTACGACATATGCAATATCAGGTCGCGTTAACGTAAGATACTGAAGGACACCTGCAAGACTACAATAGCGGGTCGGATCCTCATAGGGGGAGCCAGCTGCAACACCCAACTTGGGTTTAGTACTTACAGGATGACATCCCAGCCCTCTCAATGATCTCAGCTGCATACTTCCTCTGTGATAAGAACAGTCCACCTGCATGACGAGTGACAACAATCCCCAAAAAATAACTCAATGGCCCTAAGTCTTTCATGTCAAACTCATAACTGAATATTGTCATAATAGACTTGCGTAATGCATCAGAAGAGGCAGTTAAGATAATATCATCCACATATAATAGTATATAAGCCATCGAACAACCCCGATGATATATGAACAATGAATTATCAGACCTGTTGTGAGAGAACCCAATAGTCGAAACATAGTCAACAAACCTCTTATACCAAGCCCGTGGAGACTGCTTAAGCCCATACAAGGACTTCTTCAACAAACAGACATGATGATGATATCGAGTATCCCTAAACCCAAGGGCTGATGCATATATACTGTCTCCTTGAGATCATCATGTAGGAAATCATTCTTCACATCTAGCTGATGAATGAGTCATGCTTTCGAAAGAGCCAAGATGAGCACAGTGCGAATGGTAGCCGGTTTGACCACCGGGCTAAATGTCTCACCACAATTTACACCAACCTGCTGAATCTTACCATCACTTACAAGACGAACTTTATGTTTTGCAAATGAACCGTCATAATTGTCCTTATGAGCAAAAATCCACACAAACCGAATAATATTAACACCAGATGGAGACCAACTCCCACATCTTATTATCAATAAGAGTATTATATTCACCAGTCATAACAATTTTCTAATTAGGATTATTTAAAGCAGACACAAGATTACGGGGTAGTTGTGATTTAAGAATATTTGAATTTAAATTAAAATATATTTTTGGTTTAAGAATACTCAGTTAATTTCGGGTGACTGGACCATGACTCTAGGGCATAATTGGGTGAATTTTGGGAATTTTCAAGACGCGGGATGGGCTGGCCAACAGGAAGTGGGCCTGTTGGCCCAATTCTAGAAACAAATTACTGATAGGCCAGGGATGCCACCGATCTCGATAGAAGGCGGATCGGGAGAGAGGCGCCATTTGGACCCGATCGTAGTAGAGAGGCGGTGATGTTTGGACCAAGGAAGTCACGGGCGGAATTTGAGTGTGGGACATATCCAAAAAATGCTGAATAATATATGGGGATATGCCGTCATCCAAAAAATTATACGAACTAGGCACAAAACTATTTTCCTTAGCAAACGGAAATTGGAATTCATCAAAAATAATATGGCGACTAATGATAATTTTATTTGATGATAAATCAAAATATTTATAACCACGGTGATTTGACGGATAACCCAAAAACACACAAAGGGTAGAACGGGTCTGAAGTTTATTAATTGTGGTGGATGGAAAAAGGGGATAACACAAGCACCCAAAGACTCTAAGATGTGTATACGATGAAGTCTTATTATATAAAATTTGAAGAGGGGATGAATATGTCAAACCTTTGGAAGGAAGAATGTTAAGAATATCGGTAGCCATTTGTAGAGCATTATGCCAAAAATACGGGGGTACAGAAGCATGAACCAAGAAAGTTCAGATAATGTTATTAATGGTATGAATTTTGCTTTTGGCCTTCCCATTTTGTGAAGACGTATGAGGACAAGAAAAACAAAAATTTATTCCATTTGTAGCACAAAATTCCCGAAACTCCCCATTGTCATTTTCTTTGCCATTATCACATTGATATTTTTTATTTCTCGTTCGAATTGGGTCTTAATGAAGACTCTAAATTTTTTAATGATGGAAAAAACTTGAGATTTCTTCGCTATTGAAAACGTCCATAAAAATTTAGAATAATCATCTAAAAAGAGAACATAATATCGATGACCCAATGAACTAAAAACATGAGATGTCCATAAATCGCTATGAATAATATCAAATGACATTGAAGTAGTAGAATTAGAATCCATAAATGGCAACTTAACATTTTTTTCCTAAAGAACAAGATTGACAATTCAGAGTACTCCGCGTACCCTTACAAGAAATAAGATTAGTTTTATCTAAGAAAAACAAAATAGACGATCCCGGATGACCTAGACGAGCATGCCACAAGGAAGGAGCAAGAGCTGCAAAAGTTGAAAGCATGGCTTGACTCGAGAAACAGAGACTTGGTGTTATTGGATAAAAGTCTCCTCTACTATCACACCTCATGAGAGGGTCCCCCGTCTTGAAATCCTTCACAGAAAATCCAAACGGATTAAAATTAACAGACACCCAATTATCAGTAGTGAATTTACAGACATACACTAAATTTTTAATCAATTTTGGGGCGTGAATAATATTTTTTAAGACAAGAGGTGGATGGGGGGAGATAAAGTTTTATGACCACAACCACGAATTGGAATTGAATTACCATTACCAACAATTATACCACGATTACTGCTCAAATTGAAATAAGACGAGAGAGTACCTTGGTCGGATGTCATGTAGGTTGTGACACCTGTGTCCATATACCAATTCGACTCTGATTGAGTTAATCCAAGCGTGTGCATCGCTGCTCAATATCTGTCGTAGACGGGACGCAAATGGGCCCTCAAAAAAGCTCGTGGGCGAGGCCCAGCGCTGGAGCCTGCGAGGCCCAATCGGGCGCGATCTTGGCCGCCCATCATCGACCATAACATCGCTGCCGCTGAATCGGGCGAAACCGGTGTTGGCCTCGGATCGCGCGCCGCCTCGTTTCCAGAGCCCCTGCTGGCGAGAATGGTTGCGCGCCATCGTAATTGGCTCAGGCGATTCGCCACGGTGGTCGGCAAATGCCGACCTGGCTTGTCCGCCGCCTCTGTTATTTCCGTCTCGTCCACTACCTTTATTTTTATTCTTGCGATTTTGACCCTTCTTTCCGCCACTGTTGTTACGATTTTGGTTTGAATTGTCATAAAATGTCGAAGAACCATTGGACGTGGCCATCATGCGGCATTAGCGCTAATAGCTAATTTTTTTTAGCTAAATCGACTTCTTCCAACGTAAGCATGGAGCGGGCTTGATAGAATTCTGGTAGCGGGTTACTCTGACGAAGAATCAAAGCAACGCCGTTATAAGCCTTGGACAGGCCTGTAACCATTTGTAAAACGAGACGACTATTGCTAACAGGAGCACCCACATTCTGAAGTTGATCCACCGGGTCCTTGAGTCGTTTTCAATAAGATGAAACGTTTGGAAAATTCTCCGAGAAAATTCATGTTCAAGGGTGACAATGCGTGAATGATTGTTATCCTGGAAGATATCACGCAATCGATTTCAAGACGCCATAGCTGTGAAGTTGGGTTCCATAATCATCTATAAGAGGTCAAGAGAGATAGTGACATAAATCCATTGGAGAACTTTTGCATCAAGTGTGACCCATAATTTTGGATCGTTTGCTTTGGTGGGTACAACCTCCATAGTACCCTCCGTATCACCTGTCGTAGTTGTAGCCGGAGGGATGATGTGGTGTAGAACTTGATGTGCCATGACATGAATTTTGAACAATTCTGCCCACGTCTCATATTGAATGTTTTCTAGGTCAAGAACAATAGAAAGAACGCTCTTGATGTTAGAAACCGTTAGGGCCGGATGAAATGTGTTCTTATCAGTCATAGTGAATAGAACAAGAAAATTAGGAGAAGGGAAGAAAATTTGGAGTGTCTCCGGTTTAGTGAAAACCGAGGGGGGAGAAGGATTATCACGGAAATCGAGAGAAAAGAGAGGAGCGGAAGCAAGGTAAAAATAACCTAGACCTTTGATATCATGAAAAAATTATTCTCTTGATTATTCTTATTGATGAAAGACATATATATACAAGTTATATAGGAAAATCATTTTCCTATTCTACATCTAAAACCATATTCTATTTGGAGACTAATAATACAATTATGGTAAGACTACAAGACTAATTACTATCCAAGAGTAATATACACAATATACCATAATTAACTATACACGGTATTGTCTAATGGGTTGCTGCCGAAACGAGCTGGATGATGGCCTCGGCTTGGGCTCTGAATATATACAATATACATACAATATCATGTGTATATTGTATGTATATTTAACAGTCCTGTTATACAGATTTTGACTCCACGACCGAAGATGAGAAATATATGTAGTAATATTCACTCCGTACCAATTTATGCAAGAGTGTTTAACTTAGTACGGAGTTTAAGAAAAAAAATTATGGTTTAAATGACTAAAAATATTTGTGTGGTTGTAAATTATTTCATGAAGGATAAAATAAATACTTAAGTTAAATTGTTACTAAATATAGAAAAATATCATTAGTTTTTAGATGGATGAAAACTTTTAAAGGTCATAAAATAGGGGAGAGTGAGTATCTAAACCATAATGAATGTATGTGTTAACATGTCAAAACCCTGCACGGGTTCAAAATCTTCATGGCGATTATGACAGTTTGAATTTTCTTGAAGGAGACCAAAACCAATTGTGTGTGTGTTGTAATATATGGATCCTTATGTAATAATTGAACCTAAAAAGTATTCAACAGCTTTATTTGGACCCAATCATTCAATTATCTGTTTTTTTTCTTATTTTAAATCCAAATGACTATTATTTTATTGGTTAGATATATTTAATTTTCAAACACTAGGGTCCGACAAAAACAATTTGTAAACTGTGCTTGAGAATGACGAAACATATTGAACCCCTTTTTTTATTCAGAATTGAGTATAGATCAATTTAAGGCTTGTTTAGTTCATGGGCAGTTCTTCCATTCATTAAAGTGATAAAATATGGAAAATCCATTTTCTTTTTACAACAATATGTAACCATGCTAATCAGATAGTAAGAAATAAAACAATCTTTAGCATTTTGTACTATTCAGATGAGCACAAAATTGATAAAGTTGTTGTCATGATGAGGAAATTATAAGTTTAAGCCGTAGAAACAAATGTGAGTAAGACTGCGTACGCCTAACAGTGCCCCAAGCCAAAATAGAAAGAAGAGAAGAATGCAACTATCTAATCGGGATCACAGTCCTGTGTTTTTGGTAAACAGTCGCCCGACCAGGCCCTCTTTGTGAGGAGGCACCCCTTCTCCCGAAATTACAATAGACCCTTGATCCGGCCCTTCCCTGGATCTCATCACATAGCGGAAGCTTAGTGCATCGGGCTGCCCTTTAAGTCTTTAGAAAATTCCGAGAATGATTGGAAATAGTTTGTTCTGTTTCTGTCTGTTTGGAAATGAGATTATTGTGAGAGGATTTCTTCCGCATTTTGATTGTTCTATTTTATTATAGCGAAATAACAGAATGCATGTTCAATTGTTCATAGGGATTTGACTATTAGACCAAGTGGTAATTGGGCTTTTGTTCATACCCTTGTGAAAATCGCATCAAACCTTTCTTAAATAGCCTGATTGGTCCTCATCAATCTAGCTTTCTCAAGGGTAGGAGAGTCTGTGTTAATGCCATAATCATTCAAGAATTTGTCAACTATTTAAATAGGTCAAAATGTTCTAAAGGTAAGGTTATGCTCAACGGAGAAGGCCTTTGACAGAATTGAGTGGTCTTTTGTCCACCATAACCTCCACTTCTTTAAATTTTCTCCCCACATCACCAAGCTTATTATGAGTTGCATCACTACTAGCAACATTGCTATTCTTGTTAATGGAGCTCAAACTAACTACTTTTCCCCTTCTAGAGGTATAAGACAAGGAGACCCTATGTCTCTTTACATCTTTATCCTTTGTATGGAACTTCTATCTACTTACATTAACTATCAAGTAGACATTCTAAACTGAGATCCCATTGCTATCAGCAAAAATGGTCCTCACATCTCATTTGTTTTTTGCTGATGACTTAACTTTAATAGCAAAGGCTAACATCATATCCATTAATACTATTCACAGTTGTGGATCATTTCTGTACTCTTTCTGGTCAAAAGATCAATGCAACCAAATCTAAAGTTTTTTCTTTTGCAATACTTCTATCAAAGACCATGTCCAGCATATCCTTAACATTCACCCTACTGACAACTTTGGCAAATACTTAGGCTTTCCTTTGATGAGGGGAAAGTCCCGAAGGCGAAACCACCACTTGTAGGCTCTTAGCCTAATGGGATGTAAATCGAGGAATATCGCGGTGACAAACTCGCATGAGAGGACCAACGGGACACGAACCCTGCAACAACCCTTGCAATATTTCAGCAAAGTATTGTCACCACACGGGTTCGAATCCGCGACGTCGGGGTGGTTGTACCCCAATCACCTTGCCACTTACCAACTCGCCTGTGCCCCTGGAGGCAATACTTAGGCTTTCCTTTCCTTAATAAGAAACCTAAGGCCAAGGATTTTCAGTACATCATTGACAATATGAGATCCAGGCTCTCAAATTGGAGGCTCAACTTCCTAAACACTGCTGATAGGATTGCCCTTGCCAAATTCACCCTCAATTTCATTCCTTCCTATGCTATGCAGTACTTTAGACTTCCTCATAGCACTTGCCAATGCATTGACAAGATCCAAATAGATTTACTTTGGGGGTCTTCTACCCAGAAAAGAAAAATCCACTACATCAATTGGTAAACTGTCACTTCCCCAAAGTCCCATGGTGGATTAGGTTTGCATATAGCTTCTAGAAAAAATACTGTTTACTAACTAGTCTTTCTTGGAGATTATTCACTAACCATGCTTCCCTTTGGGTCCAAGTACTAATAAAAAAATACAACTCCACTGACCCCACCAATAAAACTTCCTCATTCATTTGGAAAAATATTCTGCATGGTGAACTCTGTATGAAAGCTACTGCATGGTCACCCTCTAATGGGCATGCTATTAGCATCTGGAAGCACAAATGAATACCTAACCAACCTCCTCTTAGAAACCTGATTCAGGCTCCTCTCACCCAAGGAGAAGAAGATCTTAAACTGGTAAATTTATGGGATGGATCCAAGTGGGATTGGGCTAAACTTTCATTCACTTTCCCCAATGACATCATGGATTCTGCTTCTTCTATCTTCCTTTCTAATGATGGCCTCAGCATTGACCAACCTTTCTGGTCTCTTAATGGTAATGGGATGTTTACCACTAAATCAGTGTACCAGCTCATCATCCCTCATCCTCCTACTGTTTACCCCTTCACTTGGATATGGAAGCTTAAAACTCTCAATAAAATAAAATAAATCCTCTGGCTCTGCAGCTATAACAGACTTCCCACAAGGAATTATCTTCACTATATTGGAGTAGCTACAGACCCAACTTATCCTATTTGTGGTACTGGGCCTGAAACTATAGAGCACATTTTTCTTAAATTCCACATTGCTAGAAAATTCTGGTTAGATATTGGGGTCAATGTGTCCCAACTTCCTGTCCAAACTTCTCACTGGCTCCTCCTGCTTCATCACCTTATCTTCCCAGCTCATTATGACGACTCTCTTAGCTGGCAAGATCTCTACCCTTTTGCTTTATGAAATCTCTAGTTAACTCGAAATCATAATCTCCATAACCACAAAAACCTTACCCTCTTACCCATCCTTGTCAGAATAGAGTCTTAAGAGTATATAACTACCATTGACTCTCCTGCTTACTCTGAAGGTCACCAGATTATCACCATTAAATGGATTCCTCCTACTTTAGTTGCTTACAAGCTTAACATTGATGGTGTTTTCTCTTCTAAAGATCAGCATGCAGGTATTGGAGGTGTGATTGGATCATTGGTTTTTGTAAGCGAAGCACCTCAAAAAACCACACTATGGCTGAGTTGGAAGCCTTACATGAAGGACTTCAGCTGGCACATAACCATCAGCTTTTTCCCTTAGAAGTTGAAACAGATTCTGTTGAAGTTTTACAACTTTTAGATCAACCCCAACCTAACTACATCTCTCTTGTTGCATCTTGCAGGTCACTATTGAGGAAGTTTCTGAATCCAGTGGTCCGGCATAGTTTTCGACAAGCCAACAAGGTAGCTGATATTTTGGCAAGACAAGGACGCACCCTACCAGTTCAAGATCCGGTCTCTATTATGTTATCCCCCCTAGCTATATTACTAGTAAAATTAAGGCAGACTTAGAAGGCCATATACCTACTAAGTTAGTCACTGTAGTTAACGGTACTAAGTCTCCATGTAATATCTACTACTACTACTGATCCAGCTCTAAAAACTATAACCACTCCTACTGGTGGCGGTCTTGAAGTGGCAAATATGCCTGATGTAACAACGTAAAATATATATAAAGTATCGTTTTAATAAAAAAAAAAAGACCTACTTCTACCTTGGAAGGTAGAGAGGCTATTTCCGATAGACATTCGGCTCGAAGAAACACAAAGCAGTTCAGAAAAAGAAATAACGGCAGTAAAGAGTAGCAAAATACTAGGTAAAGCATGATACAACAATCTGAAAAAGGAATAATAATGTAACTACCACAAAATCATACAACCATCGAAATACAAGAAACAACAAATAAATATAGAAAGCAAGGACAGAAACTACAAGAGTACTACTAGGTGTGACAACCCGCAACTACCTACTAACCTTCTATCCTGATGCATGCCCTCCATAATTCCGTATCTAAGGTCATGTTCTCGGTGAGCTGAAAGAATAAAAAAATCGATCAAACATTTTTGTTAAAAGTTCATTCTTTTTTAACAGTATAAATATAGATAGATAAAGTGATTAAATATAACTTGTTGTAACCTTACTTTATTTTTATGGATAGTTTCACTTATATATGATTATTAATTTACATGTAGTTTTATATTTTAAGTGGCTTAATCAGGCAAAGTTTTTACACTATCAACCTATAGAAGTTATAGGTTACGGAGTAACAAAGATGGAAAGAAAATGTTGTTTTTTGTATAGTCTACTCCCTTATATTTCGCGGGTCCGATAGGTAAAACGATTTTTTCTCCAATCATTTTCCTGGTACTAGGAACCAAGATTCGTCCATCTTTTTCCCCACACGAGCATTTGATTCTACCCCAGGTTCCTTATTTACTTTATTTACCAATGCCCACAAATCTTCTAACTAAATAAGATCATGTGATCATTACATTAGAAAAGTGCACGTCAAATTCATTTATAAAATTGTATGGTTCTTGAATCTCAATACATTGTCTTTTTCAATATTTCTGGCAATACATTGTATAGTTAATCTTCTGCTCAGTGGGGATTGATTTGCAAAATAAAAGAATGTCTGGTTTTGTTGGTGTTGTTTCTGATCAAAATCTTCAGAGCCAATTCACCCAAGTCGAGCTCCGTGGCCTCCATTCCAATGTATGTCTAATATCCACTTATTTTCCTTTTCCATAATGTATCATATTAATATGTTATTGTATTGTATTGTTTTGATGACTACAATATTTGGATTCATTGTATCGTTTCCAACTTTCCGTTGTTTCATAATGCAACACACTATCAATATGAAGAATAAACTTACAATTTTAAAGAAAAAGTAGAGTATGAGATAGATTTATTATAAAAAGAAGTGGACAAATGAAAAAATAGGATTATTAAATAATAAGTAAGAGCAAGATGAGGGGAAAAAAAGACGCTATCACACCAAATCGGTCGTTACATATGACAGTTTTCATCGTTACATAACAATGGATTTAACGATACGATACCATAAAAATTAAATAAAGATCAAAACAAACATGGTAGTTAAAGTAACAATACGATACAATACAATATGTGACAACCATCCATACAAGATTGAGTTTGGGGTTGATTTTATTTGTTTGTTTTTTGTCCTGGAAAGATTTCTTATGTTGTTAGCTGAAATTTGGTTACAGTTTGTTTCTGCGAGGAATGAATCTGGGAAGGTTGTGCTGGACAATCTGCCACCCGTTATGTGCAAACTTAAGGCCTTGAAGGATATTCTCACTGAAGATGACATTAGCCGAATATTAAACGAGTCATCTTCTGATATGACTGAAGAAATTGATTTTGAATCCTTTCTTCGGGTGAGTGCCACTCAATTTCGTCGTGTTCTTGTTTATTTCCTCGTTCTCTTAGTTTTCTGCCAATATATTTGGGATCCAAAAGGAATGAACAACTCTGGATTTCATAAAGTTCGCGGTTGTCTAATTTACTCTGATATGTTTGGCTTTCACTTTCGTTGCATTGTTATTGCAATAACGAGTAAAACCAATGAGCCTATCAGCCTACCTTAAAATGAAATTCTCTCATGCCTTACTTGGTTATCCTGTTATTTTCCTTATCTTGATTTCTTATGTGTGTCTCATAAGTTCTCTGTATCAACTGAAGTATGGTTTTTTGTTTTTTGCTGGCTAGGCATATCTAGATCTACAAAAACGAGCTACTGCTAAATTAGGTAATACAAAATTAAAAGGCTCGTCCTCTTTCCTCAAGGCCAGAACAACCACAATTCGTCACAATATTAGTGAATCTGAAAAGACCTCATATGTTGCACACATCAATAACTTTCTCAGAGAAGACAAGTTTTTGAAGGATTATCTTCCTATAGATCCGTCTACCAATGCACTCTTTGATCTGGTGAAAGACGGTGTTCTTCTTTGGTAAGTGTTAATAAGGATGCATACAATGATTCTTGTTTGACTTAATCATTTGATCACTTTCGTGTTTGTTGATTCATTAACTAAACCATGTAATGCAGTAAGCTTATCAATGTTGCGGTCTCTGGTACTATAGATGAGCGTGCTATCAATACCAAAAAGGTTCTTAATCCGTGGGAGAGGAATGAGAACCACACTCTTTGTCTCAATTCAGCAAAAGCAATCGGTTGCACAGTCGTCAATATTGGTACACAGGATTTAGTTGAAGCAAGAGTATGTAAAATCTGTGCTAGTTATTACAGTAGTTTTCTCACATAAATATTATAGCTACTGAAGTTGTTATGTTTTTTTTTCTTCTCTTAGCCTCATCTGGTTGTTGGGCTGATTTCTCAAATTATCAAGGTATTTTTCTACTACTATACCTGTTCCATATGCTCGTCATGCATAAGGAATTGTTACTCATATTATTTCTGATGTTCCTTGTTTTGGAAAATCAGATACAACTATTAGCTGATCTCAATTTGAAGAGAACTCCGCAGCTCATGGAACTGGTGGAGGACAGCAAGGTTTGCCAATAGTTGATTGGTTTTTCCTGTTTTGGTTCTAATGTGGAGTAATACTGTTAGAAGCTCCAATGCACCTTGAAATTCATGATAGATAAAATAATAGTAGTAAACTTTGCAGGATGTGGAGGAGCTCATAGGTTTAGCTCCAGAAAAGGTTTTACTGAAATGGATGAACTTCCATCTAAAGAAGGCAGGCTATAAGAAGACGGTCAATAACTTTTCATCCGATTTAAAGGTGAGAAAGTTCTACAAGTTCAATATCGAATTACCTTTTTAGGAACATCAATTAGTCTGCATATTACTTCATCTGCGAAAATAGAATTCTCCAACTTTATTGCTGATGTTTTATTTTCTATTCGGCTGCAGGACGGAGAGGCCTATGCTCATTTGCTTAATACTCTTGCACCAGAACATGGTACAACCACCACACTAGATACTAAAGATCCAACTGAAAGAGCAAATTTGATTATTCAGCAAGCAGAGAAACTGGATTGCAAAAGATATGTTACCCCACAGGATATTGTTGAGGGTTCCGCAAACTTAAATCTTGCATTTGTTGCACAAATATTCCAACACAGGTCATATTAAGTTCTTTTCTATAGACCAATTATCTGAAACTTGAAATTTCTCTCTTTAAGTAGATCCGGAGGATGTGACACAACTACTTTCATTTTTTTTTAGTTCCTTAAGTTATAATCTGGTTTTATAGCAAAGCTATAGACCAATTTTGATGAACATTAAGATAATCTATTAAGTTGTTGATGCTTATGATTAGTGGAGTTCACAATGATTTACTTTACTCCATCTATTAAAGAGTTTTTTTGTCATGGTCTAGGAATGGATTGTCAGTGGACACCAAGAAAATATCTTTTGCTGAGATGATGGAGGATGATGCTGAAACATCTCGAGAAGAAAGATGCTTCCGGTTGTGGATTAACAACCTTGGAATTGATACTTACATAAATAATCTATTTGACAATGTCCGAACTGGGTGGGTACATTGCTTCTTTGTTGACATTATCATTTTAGACTTAATAAATGTGATTCGATGCTGATCCTCTTACTTACATATAGGTGGGTGCTCCTGGAGGTACTTGACAAAATTGCACCAGGATCAGTCAACTGGAAGCAAGCAACAAAACCCCCTATTAAGATGCCTTTTAGAAAAGTTGAGAATTGCAACCAAGTCATAAGGATCGGGAAAGAACTGAATTTCTCCCTTGTGAATGTAGCGGGAAATGATATTGTACAAGGAAACAAAAAGCTCATATTAGGTAATCATACTCTCTTCTGAACCACCATTTACTTGCCAGTGTAGCTAAACTTTTCTATATTCGACATATCATGACCCAAATATGCTATAGGAGTAAACAAATACTGAGAGTTTTCATACTATCATCTGCAATAGAATGCATGCCAAAATTCTAAAGAGCTTTCCTTTGTTAATGTGCAAAGCCGATTCTTTATAGTAAAGATGGATATTCCAAACATTTGGCAATGTGACTTTAGAAATTAATTAGGCGTCATTAAATGTTTTATTTTTAGAGAAGTAAAAGACTTATTTTCTTTTCTCAGCCTTTTTGTGGCAGCTAATGAGGTTCACAATGCTGCAACTGTTGAAAAACTTGAGGTTCCATGCCCAAGGAAAGGAGATAACAGATGTTGATATTCTAAATTGGGCAAACAGAAAAGTGAAGAGTGCAGGCAGAAAATCTCAAATGGAAAGCTTCAAGGTGATAAAAAAAGCTTCAATCCTGATAAATCAGTTTTTGTTTCACGGTATCTGAGTTCTTTGTTTTGTTCTGTTCTGTTAGGATAAAAGTCTATCAAATGGGATGTTCTTCCTTGAACTTCTTAGTGCAGTGGAGCCAAGGGTCATGAATTGGAGCGTTGTAACCAAGGGGGAAACTGGTACAGACTTAAAAAATAAGGGTTTATTTATATTCACAAATAGAAGATTCAGTATATTCTTACCCCGTTCCCTAACGAAAAGATCATGGCAACTGGAAATCTTGGAAGAAAAAACTTTCTCCTCTTTTTGGTTGTGTTTAAATAATCTGAACGATTTGCTTCTTTGGGCTTCATCAAAATACTGATGACTCTGATTGCAATTGAAGATGAGGATAAGAAGCTTAATGCAACTTATATAATCAGCGTTGCAAGAAAACTTGGATGCTCCATCTTCTTATTGCCAGAGGACATAATAGAGGTAAAAAATTAGATAACAAACTACTTTTTTGTTGCAATTAAGTGATACATTACTGATGTCAGAGGGCTAACTATGCTGATATTTGACAATATAATAGAGTACTTAGAGCTTAAAATTAATCCATTGTTATACATTCAGACATGCCATATCGTGCAGACCTAAATTACATTGAATGCTACAACTCAAATTCATTCAGAATAACTCTTCCAATGAACTCCATGAAATTCAATGATATATCTTTGAGATTAGTGATGTATAATTTCTGATTTCTACTTAGCATTACTTATCAAGAATGAGATGTACTTTAGGGGCTAATTGACATTCTTTTTAGTGTTGGTGTTTCTTGTAATAGCACCAAAATGCCACTTTGCTTCATATCAAGTAGCAATTTCTTGTTAATGACCGCAAAACGGTCTGGTGTATATGCATGCTCAAAGCTTACCAGCATTTAGTGTTTACAAAAAAAAATTATATGGTGTGTGTCTTCTGCATACTCTCTTATAAATATGGTTAATTAATGTGCATTTTCACCTCATTTATTACTTGACCATGGTAGTAGAGTTTGGTGTGAACACCAGGTACATGCAAGTGTTTGCATCCTAGCAATTTCTTGTTTATGAAATATTAGCTTCTGAAGAATCAATTATTTTCCTTTGACACCAAATTGACTTTGCCAAACAGGTGAACTCGAAGATGATCCTTACTCTCACAGCAAGCATCATGTATTGGAGCTTGCAACATAAAGCTGATACTCCAGACACCATCCCTGAAGAAGACAATGAAAATGCTGCTTCTGATGAATCTCCCGCAGCAGCCACTGATGAATCTCCAGCAGCAGCCGCTGGTGGTGATAATGCTTCTTCTTAAGTCAGAAAGGAGCGGCAAGAAGAGAGATAGAAATTCATGAAAATAAATATTAGATAATATCGTTTGTATTGTCACTGATGGATTGGTGGGAATGCTTCTTCTGATGTGGTCCTCGGCTCTTGTTTTCAAGAGGACAAATCTCATGTATTGGTCAATATGTTAAGTACCTATAAATTCATTAGTCTCTATTCTTTATCACCACAAAGTGGTTAGGGTGGTAAAAGGGAAGAAAAAAGTAATTGTATATTTGTTCAGAATCTTTAGGCACCCTGGACTTACATTTTACCAGGGATTTCCGATAGACAGCAATCTTGTTTTCTTCAAGAAACTGATGAGATTTGAATGTCAATCTTACTATTGGGGTCTTTAAAAGTCATTCAGTTGATATGACTCAGAACTTGCAGGTTACTATTCATCATTTTCTTGAAGCAGTATCCTACTAGATATATTTACATTGTTATTTTGGTTAGGGCCACACCCCGTCCCGCCGGGACCCGCCCCGTTGGCCATCTCTAGTTTTCATCGACCTCGAGAAGGCATACGACAAAGTCCCTAGGGAGGTTCTATGAAGATATTTGGAGGTTAGAGGTGTATCGTGGCGTACACTAGAGCGATCAAGGATATGTATAATGGAGCCAAGACCAAGATACGGACAGTAGGAGAAGACTCGGAGCACTTTCTAGTGTTGATGGTTGCACCAGGGATCAGCTTTAAGCTCATTCCTATTTGCTTTGGTGATGGATGGACTAACGCGACAAATTCAATAGGAGGTGTCATGGTGTATGTTATTCACAGATGACATGGTCCTGATTGATGAGACCCGCAGCGGAGTGAACGTTAAGCTGTAGGTTTGGAGACAGACTCTTAAGACCTGAAGCAAGGCTCAAATATGTTGAGCACTTCGCCTCTCTTTGTGTGCGCTTCAGTGTCATCATCAAGGCTCTAAGACATACTTTTCCTTATCAATGAGCCTCTCTTGAAGAGATGACACTAGATAATTGATATTTCACTTTATCGTAATGTTTTTACAATTTCTTTGTTCGTATATTTGTTATTCGTGCTTATTGTCATTAGTCTTGGACTAAACATATACATATTTGTATTTTTGCACCATTGCGCCTTTTTTCATATAAAGTCCACGCTTTATTTGTGCTTAAAGCCCCAGTTGATCTTAGAGTTTTTTTTGCGCTTTTCTCTTTTGATAACACAGATCATCAAACCATCGTTGTCCATTAATACAACACCAATATTATTTGATTCCAAATTCAAAGCAATACCTAATTTACCATCTTCACCTTATACTAATTCACCCGCCATTACTTCATCAAGATCATGAATACGAGCAATGCCATTGGTTACTTGAAGTAGGGTACCCACTCTTTACTTCTCTATTATATTGTCCAATACGTATAATATTACTAATTTCGTCGGCTTGTGAAAAGAGCTAAAATGACAATTAAAATGGCGATAGTGGGAGTATTATAGTGGTAAAACAAAACACTTTATCCAGGTACCAATAACCAAACACAAAGTTTCAATAGCCCACATACCCGAAATAGCCACTTGACCTTCAGATTGTTCAAGGAAGTTCCTATTAGCCCAACAACCCAAGAAAGTATCTCTTAAAGCACCTTGCAAAGGCCCAAGTGGTGGAGGCCTAGCTTCAAAAGCCTTGAGCAATTTCCTAACCTTTAAGATTTAGGGCAGTATAATGACAACGGTCACCATCAAAAGTATGTTCAGAACAAATAGCACCACTTTCTAATAACTTTCGGGCAGCATCAAGGTGACCGGCAAGACAAGTATAATAAAGGGCAACTGAATCCCATTGGTCTCTAGCATTTACGTCACTACCTGACTCTAATAGGTATTTTAATCTGTCCACGTCACCTGCTCTTGATTTGAAGTCGTTGGCGTCTAGGAAAATGTCGTCCAGGTCAGACATGGGAAGTGAAGTGTGGAGAAGTTTGTTTAAGAAGGTTGTTGGGTGAATTGGGTTTGGGAATTTGAGGGGTATATTAAGCTTGGAATCTTGGAGTGGAGGAGGAAAAGGGGTAGTTCCAAAGATTGAGGAAAGTGTTAATGACACAATTCAAGTATAAGAGTTGATGATCTTCACTATGTTCTCAGTGAGATCCACAATGTTCGATGATATAGAGGAGATGAATTGTGAGAGCTTTTCTCATTTGATATTTCTGGAAGCTCAAAGATACCATGTACACAAAGGCACTTATTTATACAGAGAAGAGAAAAATAGAATGCTGATGCTGTGGTCCCTACAACACAATATATCATCCACACTAAATATCTATTCTATTCATTTAATAACTTCAACACCCCCTCAAGCTAGGAGATAAGAATAAGTTCTTCATTCCTAGCTTGGAAAGAAGATGAGCATGTTGTCCTGGTAGCAACTCTTTTGTAAGTATATCGGCAGGCTGATCATCGGATGCAATTTTTTTGGTGGAAATTAATCCTAGCTTATTCTTCTCCCTTATGAAATGACAATCTATTTCAATGTGTTTCGTTCTCTTGTGAAACACAGGATTGCTGGCAATTTGAATCGCTGACTTGCTGTCACTATAAGCTGAAATAGGCAGTTGCAAAGGCAGATCGAGCTCTGAGAATAGGCCATTAATCCAGACAACCTCAGATACCATTGATGCAAGACTTCTATACTCTGACTCTGCTAAGCTCCTGGAGACTGTCTGTTGCTTCTTGGACTTCCAAGAAATAAGAGAAGATCCAAAATACACTAAGTAACCTGCGACTGATCTTCTGGTGTTTGAACTTGAAGCTCAGTCTGCATCGCAGTATGCAGATAAGGTATTACTCCCTTCTGCTGCTATGAACACTCTCATACCTGGAGCACTCTTTACATACCTCACTACTCTCTCTGCTGTCAACATATGTGACTACTTTGGAGCTTGCATGAATCGCTCGACATCGCGACCGGTGCGCTATTGGCTGGTGTTGGTCAAATAAAGCAGCCTTCCAATCAATATTTGGTATGCTGTTGGATTCTTCAGTAGATTATCTGCATTTCCAGATTTCTCAGGCACCATTTTCTGAATATATTTATCATAAACTGCAGAAGTGAGCTTCACATTAGTCTTCATTGGTGAAGTGACAGGTTTAGAACCTGTTAATTCCATGTCTTCAATGAGCTCCAAAGAATATTTTTGTTGATGCATCACTATCCATTCCTTGTTCCTAGCAAACTCAAAACCTAAGAAGTATCTGAGTTCACCAAGATCATTGATCTTGAAGTGATGCTGCAGAATGGGCTTTGTTTTATCAATAAGTCCTCGATCATTTCCAGTCAGGAGAAGGTCATCTACATATATTAATACCATAGCTATCTTGTCTCCATCCTTTTTGATAAGTAAGGAGTAGTCAAATCTGCTTTGAACAAAACCAGAGGAAATCAAGGCAGTTATTAACTTGATATTCCACTGTCTGGACGCTTGCTTAAGTCCATACAGTGACTTAAGCAATCTACACATTTTCCCTTGTTTATGCTCAACTCCTTGTGGCAAGTTCATGTACACTTTTTCATTAAAATCCTTCTGCAGAAATGCATTAAACACATCCATTTGCTGAATGGCCCATCCTTTTGCAACTGCAACAGAGATGGCACTCTTGACAGTCACCATCTTCACCACTAGTGAGAAGGTTTCATGTTAATCAACTCCTTCTTTCTGGTTGTACCCCTTAGCTCCAAGTCTGGCTTTAAACCTCTCTACTTCCCCAGTGGCCTTGTACTTGATTTTAAACACCCATTTGTATCCAATGGGTCTCTTGTTTTCAGGCAGGTCCACTATCTCCCAAGTTTTGTTATCTTCTAAAGCTTGAATTTCTGATTGCATAGCCTCAACCCACCTGTGATCCTTGGCTGCTTCATGAAATGATTGAGGTTCATGTTCTGCTGAAACCTTGGCCAGAAAACCATGATATTGAGCAGACAATCTAATGTAGTCTACCACATCTGACATTGGATATGCACATCCAGCTTGGCTAAGTTTTGTTGTTGAATGCATAAAATCCTTCAACCGTATTAGAGTCCTCCTTTCTCTGGTGGATCTTCTTCTGATGCCTGCAGCATCTTCATCAGCAATTACATTATCAGGCATTGTATCTTCATCATGAGAAACCATATCTGTTATAACCTCAATGTTTGTGTCTTCTGGCCCTTCTTCATGGACAGGAGCAATGTCAGTCTGCATCCTTCCCACTGGAAACATCTGTTCATCATCAGCACACAGATCAAGGTTATAATGTTGAGAAATGGCTGAGTCTCCAATCTCCTTAAGCTGTTGATAAGGAAATATATTTTCATAGAAGGTCTGTTGATAAACACAGTTTCATTAATCAAGTCTAGTAACTTGTAACCTTTTCTATTCACTACATAGCCAAGTAACACAGCCTTGATGGCTCTCGGCTCAAATTTGTCTTTCCTCACCAAGTTGAGAGCATAGCAAAGGCAACCAATCACTTTTAGATGAGAAAGTGATGGCTCCTTGTTAACAACTTTTCATATGGTGAAATATTTCCCAATACAACAGTGGGCACTTTATTAATCACATGTGCAGCAGTTTCAACACAGTCACCCCAAAACCTTGCTGGCAAGTGGACTTATATCTTAATGGCTCTTGCTATCTCCAATATATGTCTATGTTTCCTCTCCACTACTCAATTTAGCTGTAGAGAGTAAGGACAAGACTTCTGGTGTATAATCTCTAATTGATCAAATAGATTAGAGCAGGCAGAATTGAGAAACTCTGTCCCATTGTCTGTTCTAACCCCTTTAACTTCTAGACCAAATTGGGTTCTGATCAACACAAACAGGTTTTTAAGAATAGTTATCACATCAGACTTGATATGCATCAGGAAAACTCATGTCCACCTACTGTAATCATCCACCAGTGTGAGAAAATATCTCATGTTATTATAAGATGACACTTTATAAGGTCCCCATACATCTAGATGTAACAGTTGAAAAGAAAACTCAGCCTTGCTATTGCTATCAGGAAAAGGCTTCCTTACTTGTCTAGCTAATGGACACACATCACAGTGCTTTATTAAAAAAGCTGATTTATTTCTAAAAGCAGTAAGTTTTCTAAGCATACTGATGCTCGATTTATGCACACACTGACGCAAGTGCACGTGTCGTGACAAGTAATATAGTCTAGAAGACCGAGTTATCGTCTTCAGGGATTAGTGTCCAATTCTCAAACTCTATTATATGGTATCTATTTGGTAACCGATGATTGATGAATTGTTTATAACTATACTTATGAATGTTAACTAAATTACTTTGTTTTACTTCAGATATGGTGGAAATAGGGCTTCCAAATCTCCTCAACTATCCGCTCATCTTACTTATTAATGCAATTAATTATGGTTCTTCTTCTATTTTGAGATAGCAGGTTAACTAAGCCGTTTTATACTCCTGTTAAGGTAATATAAACACTCAATCCCAATATAGAACCCTTCTACCTTTCGGTGATAAGATTGACTATAAAGGAGGATTAAGAGCAATAACCTATTAAACTACACAAGTATCGGGGTACTTTCGTCCACGATTTAACCTATGTTTATTCAACTATAGCATATTCACAATCTCCCTTTCGATTAGAAATCATAAAGATTATGATAATTAGTGATCAATTAATTACCAAACATTCAAGACAAATATTGAATAAATCTCAACAATGATAAGAAGAAACCAAAACACGTTAATTCATAAGAATGAGTTTCAAGTGATTTGATATGGAAAACCCTAAATTAAGTTAGTTCCTAGCCATAGACATGCCAAGAACTAAACTAATATCCAACATAAACTACAAAGAAATAAAACAAAGAAGCAAGAAATTACACAAAAGTAGTCTCCAATCTTGATTTCCAAGTTTGTGATGAATTGGCAAGGATTTGGAACCCTTAATCTGACCTAAAAACTGCTTTTTATAGCCTCCAAGTCGTTCTTAACCTTTTCCCTCTAGGCCTTGGCACATTCCCATTCGAATTTGGCGAATTCGCCGGCCGCTGCCTGAATCGCGTCGCGGCACCGAAACTCCTGCAGTCTAGATTTTGAGCGGCGCCTCGATCTTCTTGGTTGGGCGTCGCGAGCCGCCTGCTTTCTTGCCCGGTTCGCAAATTTTCTAGCTTTCTGAGCTCTAGAACCTCTATTTCTGCCCTGGTTTTGCTCCTTTTCGCCAATGAGCCACTTTAAACCATATGACTCAAAAGAAAGAAAATATATCCTAAGACGACACGTATTTGTACAAAAATGGACAAAAGACTAACTAAAAATGACTCAAAAGGTGTATATAAAATACACCGATCAAACACCCCCAAACTTAACCTTTGCTCGCCCTCGAGCAAAGATCAAAAGAAAGAAATAAAGACACGAAAGAAAAGAAAATAAAATGACTCAAAGACATTGATCAAATTGCTGCATCATTGTTACTTAGAAAAAAACCATGAAGGTTAGTAGAATAATATGCAGGAACATATAACATGGATTTTTAGCATTCTAAACACTTCAAGTCAGATATTTCGCAATTTCAATTTAATCATGCTCAATGGAAGTAAGAATACCTAACTATGCATGTCAATTTCAAAATCCTATGGCATGTTTACTTGTTATTCTCCACTAATCATGGGTACACATGTAAGAGATCTTCATGACTTTTCAGGGTTGTAATGTAGGCTTAGGCATGGGTAGGTAAAAATAGGCATTTATGCTCAATTTACGTACCATAAGCTCTTTTGCTTTAAATTCTTCCCTTTTCTTGTGATTCTCTTTTTCACTTCATACCTATCTTTCCATTCTTTTGTTTTGAGAGACTGAAGTGTATTATGAATAACCGGCACCCCCAAACTTAGGCTTTTGCCTATTTATTATTACTTTTTCATTGGGGTGCATCAAGATTGTTCACTCTTTTTGTCTCTTTTTTAACACTTTATATTCCAATCACCTCAATTTTTCACTTATGACACAAGTGTGGAATTATAGGGTGTCAAAGAAATTTCTTATTTTTAGGCTAAAAATGGCTGACTAGGGATATAATTTGAATGTCAGGGATAGGCAAAAATGGTAAGAAAAGGCTAACAAAGAAATGCCTGAGTTATCTTCCTAACATGCATATCCTAATTATTTCGCCTCAAATAGCAAGCAATCATACACATAGGTTTAATCATAAACAATGCACAAGTCAAGCAAAATACCCCAAATAATCTGATTTCATGAATTTTTGGCATATCTAACCTAAGTGTTTAGATGGTTGCTTCTAATTCCATTACATTATTCACCCTTACTTCACTAGGCGTTTCCAGTAACTACAGCATGCATGATCTTAAAAAAAAATTCTAACTCAAAAATACTCAACAATACACAAAACAAATCAAAAAGACTCAAAAACAATAAGACACCCCCAAACTTAAATCACACATCCCCAATGTGTGCAAGACTAAAAAATAATGATAAAAGAAAACAGGACAACTTACAGACTTGGTTTAAAGTGGTGGCGGTGGCAGCGGATAATGCATGGACCACTGGTTGAACAAGGAACTCATCTCATCAAATCTTTGGTGCAACTGTTGTTGCTCCTGCCTTAGTTCTTACTGTCCTTGCATCAGGTCCTGTTGACCTTGTATCATTATGTCAAAGCTCTGCATCCTCCTCCTTTGGTTCATGAGCAACTGCTCCATTATAGGCACTGGAGGTTCTAGTCGGGGTTCTTGTTGTCGCTTCGCCTACGCCGAGCCTGTCTCAGGTTCATCCATGACAACCTTTGTTCTTCTTGCCGCTCTTGCGCCGGTCTCATTCGTGTTGCCGCTGGCTGCTTCGCCGTGTTAGTCTCCTTACGTCTTCTTTGGAGGGATTGGGTCTGGGAAGGCATGTACTATTCCATATGACACAGGAGGTTGGCCCTTCTCATATGTATTAGTGGGTAAGGTTGGTACTCCATGTCTAGAGCATAAGCTGCTAATAAGTGAGTCATGTCCCAACCCACCTGTCGTTACCAACCTACTGGTTTCTCCAATGTTTTGCAATATTTCCTTCCCAACGTCAATCGTCTTCCCTAACATGATTCCATATATCATTTTTATTCTATCTGCTGGCACTCTGGTGAAGTACATCGATGGAATTAAGCGGGCACTGACGAAATATAACCAACCCTTGGTTGTTTTGTTGAACTGACATCTGCTCAGTCCTCTTGATCCATTTCTTGCAATATCATATTCAGCCTCAGGGTAGCATAGTGTGCTTGCGACGACATCCCAGTCGATGTTGTTGGTGTCTCTAGACCAAGTTCTGAAATAGCTTTGATCGTCACCTCTTTCTTCAACATCGATTGTTCTTAATAGCACATTCACCACTTCGGCCGTCACAGACACATACTGTCCTCTCACAAAGCATCTGCCATCTACCCTCTATGGAAAGTTAACATAAAATTCTTTCACCATTACAGTGTTCTGCGGTGCTATTCTTTCTGGGTTAACAAATCTCTTCCACCCCATAACCTATATCATCGCCCGAATAGGCTCATAGACATCTCCCTCCTCAAATGACTCCTTTTGGTACTTCATTCCTCTCTCAGGGATCAAGGGTCTAGTACTAAGTTTGTGATATCTATCTTCAGCTTTTTGACTGACAAACCTAGTGGTATCATATTGATGGGCGGAGGTGGATGTGGAAGCTCTCCTCTTCTTGGCAGACATTTTTAGATAAATTCGGCAGCGTTTCCTTTGTTTCAGTGATATTACCCAACACTATCAATCAAACCAATCAACACACAAATGTAATCAAGCTTCTGACACTCTTCAACCCCCACACTTCACTCAAAGCTCCGGTACAATACCCCACGCTCACTTCGTATAATCTTCCGCGAAATCTCACACCCAACTTCAACACACTACACACCATCCACCAATAAAGCACTTCTCCAAATCTATTACCTCCTCTGATTGTATTAAAGATTTCAAGAAAAGTGATAAAGGTTACCTTGGACGGTGTTCTTCAAGATTTTCTTGTTCCTAATGATGTATTGGGGCAATTGAATAAGGGTTGTTGTTTAAGATGGTTAAGGGTGTAAGGAATTTAAGTACTTTGGTTGTGATTGAGTTTAGTTTATGGAAGATTTTTAGGTAAAAGGGTTAATTTCGTGGGTTTTGGAGAGAGGGAAGGTTTGGGTTTTTGATTTGGAGAGAGGAAAATCGGATTATGGCTCCTTTAAAATTCAGATTTTTTATCGCGGCGCCGCGGCGCCCAAACTTCTGCGACCCTCTGAACTTCCAGCACCATGGCTCTCTGATTTGGCGTCGCGGCGCCCAAACTTCAGAGCTCTTCTGGACTTTTGGCGCCGCGGCGCTGAATTTTCTTTTCTTTTGATTTTTCAGTTTTCGTCCTCCAAATTTTTGGCCCTGTACCTGTCATCACAACATGCAAACAATACCATCCGTGAGACTGTTCTAAGTAAAAATTAAATTGCATTAAATTAAATAAAATAAAATAACCTTGGGTTGCCTCCCAAGTAGCGTTGTCTTTAACGTCTTTTAGCCGGACGCAAGTTCTTTACTCAAGAGGCATGGGGTAGATTAACCCCACAGCCTATCCATTTCATCAACATTTTTCGCTTCCTCCTTCTGTTTTTTTTTTCAAGCGGAGGTTTAGCATTGCTTACCTGTTTTGGTGGACTTATTTTCCTTGCTTCGACTTGTGCTGGCTCAACCGATGTGCTGACAGTGCTAACTGTAAAACACTTGCTCATGAAGGGGGGTTCAATGATGTGTTTGAACACCTTGAACACCATCTCTTCATTCTCCACCCTAAGTGTCAGCTCACCCTTCTCCACATCAATCAGGGCTCTCCCGGTTGCCAAGAATGGTCTTCCCAATATGATGGGGATCTCATCATCTTCCTCCATAGCAAGGATGAGGAAGTCCGCAGGAAAAAAGAATTTTCCCACCTTAACTAAGACATCTTCAATCGTTCCCCTGGGATGAACCACTGTCCTATCTGCTAACTGCAAGCTCACGGTGGTTGCTTTGGCCTCACCTAACCCCAACCTCTTAAAAACAGACAAGGGCATAAGATTTATGCTAGCCCCCAAATCACAAAGGGCCCTATTACATGTCACCCTGCCAATTGTGCAATGCAATGTGAAGCTCCCTGGATCCTTGAGTTTGGGGGGCAATTTCTTCTGCAAGATGGCACTGCATTCCTCTGTTAGTGCCACCGTCTCATACTCAGCCAACTTCTTCTTCTTCCCAAGAATTTCCTTCATGAATTTAAAATAGGTAGGCATTTGCTCCAATGCCTTAATGAATGGAATGTTAATGTGTAGCTTCCTGAATATCTCCAAGAACTTGGAGAATTTCTTATCAATCACTTTCTTTTGCAACCTCTGCGGGTAAGGAATCCTCTCAGTGTATTCCCTCACTGGGACTGTTGGAGCTTTCTCTAACATAGGGCGGTCTTCAGTAACCTTCTCCCTCTCTGCATCTACTCTCTGTTCAACCACAGGCTGGGGTGTAAGTTGTTCTAACTGTTTTCCATTCCTCACCGCACCGCTGACATGTTCTCTGGGTTCATCTTCAGACATTAGGCAAAGTGTCCTGTGGCTGTTGTTTTCCATCTTCGCTAGTTGTCCCACTGCGTCTCAAATTCTGATAGAGGATCTGGTCTGCATGAACTGGTGCTGAGTTGGTGAGTGTCACAGTGGCCGCTCTCAACTCATCTGGTTTCTCTTGTTGGCGGTGCACCAATTGTTGTGAAGATGAGGCCTGAGTGAATGGTTCTTGATTTTGCATCGCCTCGAAATTGGTTCTGCTGCCCTTGATCACCCCTCCATGAAAAGTTAGGGTGATTCCTCCACCCTGGATTGTAGGTATTTGAATAGGGGTTGTTCTGGGGCCTTTGATAATTCCCTACTGCTTGGCATTCTGCTTGCTCGATCGAGATGTTGTTGGATCTGCTGATGGGCACCTATCAAAGGTATGTGGACCTCCACACATCTCACAACTCAATGGCATTTGAACTGCATTCACTGACACTGTGTTTTGTTGCAGTTGCTTGGTCAAGAGAGCAACTTGTGCATTTAATGTTGTGATAGCATCAATCTCATGAACTCCTATTGCTCTTCTTCCACTCACCCATCTGTCCTCTGTTACATGATTATTGGTGGCCATGTCTTCTAACAAATCATGGGCTTCGTGTGTTGTCTTTCTCATGAAAGTTCCACCTGCGGCTGTGTCAATGATAGTTCTTGTGGTCCCGCTTAGCCCATTGTAGAAAATATGGACCAAATTCCACAACTCAATGCTATGATGTGGACACTTCCTTTGCAAGTCTTTAAATCTCTCCCAAGCCTCATAGAGTGACTCTCCATCAGCTTGATAAAAATTGTTCAACTCCCCTCTCAGCTTAGCGGCTTTGGATGGTGGAAAGAACTTTGCTAAAAACTTCTGTGCCAGCTCCTGCCATGTGAATATCGAATCTGTAGGCAAGGAATTCAACCAAACTTTCGCTCTATCCCTGTGTGAGAAGGGAAAGAGCCTCAATCAGATGGCAGTGTCAGTAAAGCCATTATACTTGAAAGTTGCACACAATTTCAAGAAGTTCGCTATGTGCATGTGAGGATCTTCCGATGGCAACCCTCCGAATTGAACAGTATTCTGCACCATACTCAGGATCGCAGGCTTGATTTCGAAATTATTTGCTCCTATTACTGGGAGTCTGATTCAAGTTTGTGCTCCATTCACCCTTGGCAGCACATAATCTCCCAAGCTTCTCTCGACTGACTGGACCTCTCTTCCACATCCATTGGCAATCTCCGGGGCATCCTTTGGTTAGGTTGATGATCACCTAACCCTCCGTTCATCTCATTGTTGTTCTGCAAACCCCCCATTGCTATTAAGGCCAAAATTCGTTGGTTTCTCCTGTTCTGTTTGCAAGTATTTTCAATCTCCGGGTTGAAGGGAACAAGTGTATATGCTCCTCTTCTCCTTCGCATAAACTAGATGCCTGCAACAGATCAAAATCAACAAACGGATCATGGCGCACGGGTTTCACGAATAAAAGAGAAAAAAATATAGTAATAAATAAAATAAAAATAAAACCAAATTAGAAATTAAGAATAGATAAAATGATATTGAACTACGCCAATCCCCGGCAATGGCGCCAAAAACTTGATGCGCGATTTATGCACACACTAACGCAAGTGCACGTGTCGTGACAAGTAATATAGTCTAGAAGACCGAGTTACCGTCTTCAGGGATTAGTGTTCAATTCTCAAACTCTATTCTATGGTATCTATTTGGTAACCGATGATTGATGAATTGTTTATAACTATACTTATGAATGCTAACTAAATTACTCTGTTTTACTTCAGATATGGTGGAAATAGGGCTTCCAAATCTCCTCAACTATCCGCTCATCTTACTTATTAATGCAATTAATTATGGTTCTTCTTCTATTTTGAGATAGCAGGTTAACTAAGCCGTTTTATACTCCTGTTAAGGTAATATAAACACTCAACCCCAATATAGAACCCTTCTACCTTTCGGTGATAAGATTGACTATAAAGGAGGATTAAGAGCAATAACCTATTAGACTACACAAGTATCGGGGTACTTTCGTCCACGATTTAACCTATGTTTATTCAACTATAGCATATTCACAATCTCCCCTTTCGGCTTTCGATTAAAAATCATATAGATTATGATAATTAGTGATCAATTAATTACCAAACATTCAAGACAAATATTGAATAAATCTCAACAATGATAAGAAGAAACCAAAACATGCATTAATTCATAAGAATGAGTTTCAAGTGATTTGATATGGAAAACCCTAAATTAAGTTAGTTCCTAGCCATAGACATGCCAAGAACTAAACTAATATCCAACATAAACTACAAAGAAATAAAACAAAGAAGCAAGAAATTACACAAAAGTAGTCTCCAATCTTGATTTCCAAGTTTGTGATGAATTGGCAAGGATTTGGAACCCTTAATCTGACCTAAAAACTGCTTTTTATAGCCTCCAAGTCGTTCTTAACCTTTTCCCTCTAGGCCTTGGCACATTCCCATTCGAATTTGGCAGAATTCAGCGCCATGGCGCTGAAACTCCGCTTGTTCTCAGATTTTGGGCGCGGCCTGATGTCTTTGGTTGAGGCCATGCCAGCCTGCTTTCTTGCCCTTGCCCAACTTTCTAGCTTTCTGAGCTCTGGAACCTCTGTTTCTGCCCTCGTTTTGCTCATTTTCACCAATGAGCCACTTTAAACCATTATGACTCAAAAGAAAGAAAATATATCCTAAGACGACACATATTTGTACAAAAATGGACAAAAAACTAACTAAAAATGACTCAAAAGGTGTATATAAAATACATCGATCACATACTAAATGGAACATGTCTCATTCTTCTATACCATAGTTCACTTCTAGCTCATCTTTGGACACCACAACTGATGCGGCATGTGCTTTTATTGCTTCCCTGTAACTCCTTCCTGGTTTCAGTATGTACAGCCCATCAATCTCTCTACCAGTCTTCTTGACCTTCCCAGTAAACAGATCATGCAGTACAAAGAAATCAGGGAAAATTTTTGCACAACAATTCAATTCCCTGGTTAGCTTTGACACTGACAGTAGATTGAATTTGAAAGTGGGAACACATAACACATGTTCAATAACATCACCATTCTTCAGTCTACAACTTCATGTTTGTGTGATTTCAGCAACATCACCCGTGGGCAATTGTACTTGGCCTACATTTTCTTTATCTTTCTTCTCAATCAGATTCTTATTACTGCCCATATGATCAGTTGACCCTGAGTCAACTATCTAATCTTCATTGATATTAGCTCTATGCTTATGATATGCAAGGTTACCTGCCATATGAGCTTTGGCTGCTGGTGCCTTGCTATTCTCTCCCTCCTGTGGCTCAAGTACCTACAATGCTTTCTCATACCTATCCAGAGTGCATGAAGCCAACCTGCTTTGGAGGTAGTCATGTTGTTCCTTGAACAGTTGCCTCATGTTTCCACTGTGGTCATGTTCAGCAACTGTCTCAGCCTGAGTTCCCATCACTGCAACATTTGCCTTCCTTTTTTCTTTGAAATCTGCTGGATATCCAACAAGCCTATAACATTTGTCTGCAATATGTCCTTGTTTCTTGCAGTAGTCACAGAACAGTAGCAACCTTCGACAATTCTCTCTAGTGTGCCCTTTCAACTAACAATAATCACAGAAATTAGGCTGATTTGGTTTCCTTTGCTTATATTGTGTCGACTTGCCATACATAACCATAGATTCACTTGAGTCATTGCCTCCAAATCTTCCAGTAATAGATTTTTGACTTTCATCTTGCGCGATCATAGCATATGCTTGATTGACACTAGGTGTAGGTGATAGTAATAAAATATGTCTTCGTGCTTGACTATAGTCATCATTTAATCCCATCAAAAACTCTAATAATCTTTTATTAGCAAGATGATCAATGTATGCTCGAGGACTGTCACAGTCGCAAGAAGGTGGAGGTATAATCGAGTCAATTTCATCCCATAGATCCTTCAGTTTCGAATAATAACCAGCCACATGTGATACTCCTTGTTGGAGCATAGCAAGCTCCTTCTTCAACTAATATACCCGAGACAAGTTGATCTTGTCGAATTGTTCCTTCAAGTCTCTCCAAACTGCAAGAGCAGTAGATCGATACAGAATCCCACTCAACAGATCTTTACTCACATTCTTCATGATCCAGGAGATCACAAATGCGTTGCAACGATCCCACTGCTTCATCATGTTTCCCTCATACATGTCTCTCCTCACTGTGCCGTCAATAAAACCAATTTTATTCTTTGTTAATAGATTTAATTTCATTGCACGACTCCATAGCATATAATTCTCCATTCCTGTGAACTGTATCTCAACATGTACATCTACAGGAGTATCAGATGAGCTCAAATATAATGGATGATTATGATCCATTACATAGAGCTTACATTTGAAGTCTCGTCTGTAGTAATCGGTACACTTTGCGAGGTATTCTCCATCAATCAGAACAATTAGCACTAATTCGATTGATAACTACAACAATATCGACAGATCGAACTATCCTCAACAGATCAATTGAAAAATTACAAAAACATGAACTCAATTAGTAATTGACGATTTCGAACTACATGTACCTGATTCTCCTCAATTTGGACCGCAAACCAATTAGAAATGCTAATACAGATTCTCGATCCTCTCGATTTTAATCGCACACAAAAATAAACTCAGAATCTCGATCTCCAATTTCTCGATTCGAAATCGATTTCAACACCACAGATCTTCTTCCAGTGGCTTTGATACCATGTTAATGACACAATTCAAGTATAAGAGTTGATGATCTTCACTATGTTCTCATTGCATGTGAGATCTACAGTGTTCGATGATATAAAGGAGAGGAATTGTGGAAGCTTTTCTCGTTGATATTTCTGGAAGCTCAAAGATACAATGTGCACAAAGGCAGTTATTTATACAGAGAAGATAAAAATAGAATGTTGATGTTGTGGTCCCTACAACACAATATATCATCCATGCTAAATATCTATTCTATTCATTTAATAACTTCAACAGAAAGGAAGACAATGAAAGCTAAAATGAAGAAGTTTGTGTTGCAGAACTAAAAGAATTGACAAGGAAATAGTGGAAAACCGTAAGTGTTGTCGGTTTATGAAATGAAATATCACCATTTGCCTTTCTTGGGCCGACTTCTTTTTCCTAATTTTGGGCTTAGATTTTTTTTTGGAGGAATAATTATATTCATAGCTAACTTTAGGATATATTAAACTTTAGTAACTATTATTTAATTAAATTATAAAATATAATTACAATGTGTATTTTAATTACCTATCATAGCTCTCTCTCTCTCTCTCTTTATATATATATATATATATATATATTTAAACTTTAGTAACTATTATTTAATTAAATTATAAAATATAATTACAATGTGTATTTTAATTACCTATCATAGCTCTCTCTCTCTCTCTCTCTCTCTCTATATATATATATATTTAAAGTAGAATACTTTATTTTTATTATTTTTTATCTTGACTGAGA
The DNA here is from genome assembly GCA_029844215.1 of Przewalskia tangutica. NCBI lineage: Eukaryota > Viridiplantae > Streptophyta > Magnoliopsida > Solanales > Solanaceae > Przewalskia > Przewalskia tangutica. The sequence continues at coordinate 11,552,918 of CM056732.1, read as the reverse complement.
ATCTGCTTCTGCTCTCGGACGTCGTCGGTCACAACGAACCGCCGCGAAACTTTGGCCACCAACCAACAACAACACGCCACCGCTCCCTCTATTCCCTTATCATTCTACTTCCTCCATCATTCACGACCCATTATTCCGGTTCACCGGAGCATCCAACAACCACAAACGACGGTCAACACCATCACAAACATCTGTTAGCGATATTTCGAATGCTCACGCAAGCGCACGCATCGTTCACAAGTAATATAGTCTGTAAGATCGAATATCGTCCACAGAGACTGATTTCAAAGTACCGTTCATCTATTTTATGTTATATATTTGGCAATCGATATTTGATTGGATTTTTATTTAACTACTAGAATAATTGCAATATTTAAACTAACAAAGTTGTAATCAGTTATGAATGAATTAGGGCTTCCAAAATCCTCGACTATCCACTTTATTCAATCCTTAATGCGACTAGAATGATTCTTCTTCTTTGTTAAGATAGCGGTTAACTAGCCTGTCTTATATTCCAGTTAGGACATATAATCATTCAACCCTAGTGCAGAACCCTTCTATATTTCTATAATAGGATTTACCACATAGGAGGATTAAGAACAATAACTTATAATGCTACACAAGTATCGGGGTACTTTCGTCCGCGATTTTAACCTATGTCTAGTCAATTACAGCATATCCAAATCTCTCCTCTCGGTTTTTTATTCGAAATCATATAGGTTATGATAACTAGTGATAAATTAATTATCAAACATTCATACCAAATATTGACTAAATCTTAATCAAGCGAAGAAGAAATCAAACTACTGTATTAAATCGTGAATAACAGTTTCAAGCGATTCATAAGGAAAGCCCTAATAGAGTGTTTAGCTCCTAGCTATAATCACGCTAAGAACTAACACAATATCCATACATAAACTGAATTAAAAATGAAAGAAAGAAAATTACGTAGAACAAAGTCTTCAATTGTAGCTCCAAATCCGCCTTGTGTTGTGTTGTAGAATAACCAACATTTTCATAGAATTAATCCCTAGGGCTTAAATATCCTCTAATTTTCGTGCCCTATGGACCAATCTGCCCTTAGCCAATTTGCCTTCGGAATTGAAATTCCACGCGTTGGCACCGCGGTTCTGTATACCGACACCGCGGTGCTGAAAGTCCTGTGGCTCCTCGGTAAATATGGCACTGCGGTTCTGCCTGATGGCACCGCAGTGCTGTCTTCTTTCGCTCTGAGTTGCCAACTTTCGTCCTTTTCGCCTCGGGAGCACCTTTTCTGCCAATTTCTCGTTCCTTTTTGCCTTTTTGCAGTGACTCAAAAGAAAGAAAAACAAACCTACTACTATACTAAACACAACAAAAATGAGTAAAATACCAACTAAGAATGACTCAAAAGGCGTATACAAAATACACCTAACAAACACCCCCAAACTTAACCTTTGCTCGCCCTCGAGCAAAGATTAAAATAAAAATAAAGACACAAAAATAAAAACTCAAATCAAACAGCTGCACAAAGACTTAGAAATACATGAACGTCAGTTGGGATAATATGCAGGAACAGATATAGCATGAATTCAGCAATCTAGAATTTCAAGTCAGATATTTCGCAAATTCATTTAAATCACTAGTAATGGAAGCATGAATACCTAACCTATGCATGTCAATTTCATTTAGTTCTACGGGTCTGTGTACTTGTTATTCTCCACTAATCATAGACATACATACTAGAGATCCTCAGGACTTTTCAGAGTTGTAATGTAGGCTTAGACATGGGTAGATAAATCATAAAAGTAGGCATTTAGGCTCAATTTATGTACAATAAGCGTTTTTCTCATTCAACCGTTTTGTCCTTCTTTTTGGTATTCTTTTCAGTTCATACCTATTATTCCCCTTTTCTCTTTTTGAGAGCATGAATCAATTCATATAGGCACCCCCAAACTTAAGCTTTTACGTTTTTTTTTCATTGGGGTGCGTCAATTTTTCACTCTCTTTTTGTGTTTCTTTTTCACTCTTTTCATCTATTTTTTTCAATTACTGCTTATGGCACACGAGAGAATCATGGGGTGTCAAAGAAAACAACTTATTTTAGGCTCAACGGGCCTGACTAGAGATACAATTTATTGCTAGGATAGGTAATAAAGGGTAAGAAGGTCTATCAAAGAAATGTCTGAATCATCTCCCTAACATGTACATCTTAACTATTTCGCCTCAAATAACAAGCAAGCAGACTTAACATATATTTTTCACTTGACAACACATAGTTCGCCTCAAATAATCAAATTTTCATGATTTGTTTGGCATATCTAACTTAAGCACACAGATTTTAGCTTCTCATTCCACTACATTATCCCACTTAGTTCACTAGGCGTTCCAAATAAGCACATCATGCATGATCATAAAATAAAAAAATAAAAAAACTGACTCACATAAAACACAAAAACAACAAAAGACTCACAAAAATAAAATGAAAACTCCCCCCCAAACTTAAACTACACATTGTCCCAAATGTGTAAAAGACTCAAAAAATTAAAATATGATGACTTACAGACCTACAGCGGCTCAAAATGGTGGTGGTGGCGGAGGATATTGCACTGAAACGATATCTATGGGAGGATATTTGGCAATTCATGGCCTTTTTATTTTTCGAAAATCGCTAATCGGCACCGCGGTGCTTAAATTCCTACGACCTCTCTGATCTTCTGGCACCGCGGTACTGCCTGATGGCACCGCGGTGCTTCCCCGATTCCATGTTTTCCATCATTTTCTTCGTGCTTAGCGTCCCATTCCTTCACCTGGCTTCACAACACAACAAAAATATACCAAAAGTGAGACTGTTCTAATTAAACTAAATTGCATAATTTAAAAATTGGGTTGCCTCCCAAGTAGCGTTGTCTTTAACGTCTTGTAGCCGGACGCAGATTACTCATTAAATCATTGGGGTATTTTAACTCCACTACCTATCCATTTCAAAATCATCTTCATCTTTCTCACTCTGTTTTTCTTTTCACGGAGGGTTGATGAAGACTTACATGTTCGACGGCTTCCATGACATTCATTTTTATTTCAGCATTCTTGCTGACCTGTGGGTTCATCGCTGTATGAATAATCTCCCTATCTTTGGCCTGTCTTTGGCTGAATCATTGTGTCACCGTGGCCGATCGCTAAACACTTGTTGATGGCTTGGGATTCAATGGTGGAATTGAACACTTTGAACACCATCTCTTCCTCCTGAACCCTTAGTCTTAGTTCTCTATTTTCTACATCAATCAGGGTTCTCCCAGTTGCAAGGAATGGTCTTCCCAAAATGATGGGTATTTCATCATCTTCCTCCATATCAATAATGAGGAAGTCTGCTGGAAAGAAGAACTTTCCCACCTTGACCAGCACATCTTCTATTATGCCTCTGGGGTGCACTACGGTTCGGTCGGCCAACTGCAAATTCACTGTGGTTGGTTTGGCTTCACCCAAACCCAATCTCTTGAAAACAGACAGAGGCATGAGATTGATACTGGCCCCTAGATCACACAACGCCTTGTTGCATGTCACCTTACCAATAGTGCAGGGCAAGGTGAAACTTCCTGGGTCCTTCAGCTTAGGAGGCAGTTTCTTTTGCAGGATGACACCGCACTCTCCTCACAAAGATATTGTCTCATAATCCGCTAGCCTTCTCTTTTTCCAAGTATCTCCTTCATGAATTTAAAGTATGCTGACATCTATTCTAGTGCTTCAATGAAGGGGATATTTATGTGAAGCTTCTTAAATACCTCAAAAACTTGGAGAAATGTTTGTCAATTTCCTTCTTTTGTAACCTCTGAGGGTAAGGGATTCTATCAACGTACTCCCTCAAAGGTGTTCGTGGAGATGTCTCAACTGTAGGGCGGTCCTCAGTGACCCCCTCATTCTCTACCTCACCGCTTTCACACTCCTTCTCACTTACCATCGGGCAGGGAGCAACTCGCTCAATCGCTTCACTCCTCAAAAACACTGCTTGACACTGCTCTCTAGGATTTACCTTTGTATTGCTTGGGAGAGTGCCCTGCGGCCTGTTGGTTACCATCTTTGCAAGTTGCCCAACCTGTATTTCCAAGCTCCTGAGAGAGGACCTTGTTTCAGACATGAACTGATTCTGCGAATTGGTGAGTGTAAGCAATGCAGCTCTCAGTTCATCAAGTTTCTCCTGTTGTATAGGTGGTCTAAACTGCTAGGATGAGGTAGCCTGATTCTGTGCCTGCTGTCTCTGGTAACCACCTTGATATGGTTGCTGCTGGGGTTGGTTATTCCTCCACGAAAAGTTAGGGTGATTTCTCCACCCTGGATTGTATGTGTTGGAATTATAAGACCTCTGAAAGTTCTCAACTTGCCTGAACTTGCTCCATTGGCACATTATTAGGATCCACCGCTGTACATCTATCAAAGGAGTGCGGCCCACCACAAATCTCACTGTTTATTGGCATTTGGACTGCATTCACAGACATGGTGTTCTGCTGCAGTTGCTTCGTCAAAAGGGCCACCTGTGCATTCAGGGCAGTGATGACATCTAGTTCATGTATGCCCATAGCCTTCCTGCTGGTCACTGACCTGTCATCTGCCCCTTGATGATTGTTGGCAGTCATATCTTCCAGTAACGCATGTGCCTCATTAGCACTCTTTCTTATGAAAGCTCCCCTGTTGCAGCATCAATGATGGTACGAGTAGTACCACTCAGCTCATTATAAAAAATGTGGACTAACATCCACTTCTCAATGCCCTGATGTGGGCATTTTCTTTGCAGATCCTTAAATCACTCTCATGAATCGTAGAGTGATTCACCATCCACCTGATAAAATTTGTTCAGCTCTCCCCTTAACTTTGCTGCTTTGGAAGGAGGGAAGAACTTTGCAAGAAACTTTTGGGCCAGGTCCTGCCAGGTAGTGACGGAGTTGGCAGGCAGTGAGTTCATCCAGCTTTTGGCTCTATCCCTCAGTGAGAACGGAAAAAGCCTCAGTCTAATGACATCGTCAATAACACCATTGTATTTGAAAGTGGCACACAGCTCCAGAAAGTTTGCAATGTGCATGTGGGGATCTTCAGATGGCAGTCCCCCAAATTATACTGTGTTCTGGACCATGCTCAGGATGGCTGACTTGATCTCAAAGTTGTTGGCCCCTATAGCTGGGAGCCTGATGCAAGTCTGTGCACCTGTGACCGTGGAAAGAACATAGTCCCTCAAACTTCTCTCTGCTGGAACATGTATTGGCTCTCCTGCATTCTCAAGAACTTCATTGTCCACCCCATTCTGATTTGGTTCATTGTTCATGGTCACTGACTCAGATATCCTTTTGTTGCGCCTGTTTTGTTTGCACAGTTTTTCGATTTCAGGGTTGAAGGGAACAAGTGTATCTGCTCCTCTCCTTCTTCGTATACACTAGATTCCTGAACAGATCAAAATTAACAAATAAATCAAGGCACACGGTTCTAACAGTAAAAATAAAAATTAAAAAAAATTAAAATTAAGCCAAAGTAGAAATAAAAACAGATGATTCAATATTAGATGTACGTCAGTCCCCGGCAACGGCGCCAAAAACTTGTTAGCGATAATTTGAATGCTCACGCAAGCGCACACGTCGTTCACAAGTAATATAGTCTGTAAGACCGAGTATCGTCCACAGAGACTGGTTTCTAAGTACCGTTCATCTATTTTATGTTATCTATTTGGCAATCGATATTTGATTGAATTTTTATTTAACTACTAGAATAATTGCAAGATTTAAACTAATAAAGTTGTACTCAGTTATGAATGAATTAGGGCTTCCAAAATCCTCGACTATCCACTTTATTCAATCCTTAATGAGACTAGAATGATTCTTCTTCTTTGTTAAGATAGCGGTTAACTAGACCGTCTTATATTCCAGTTAGGACATATAATCATTCAACCCCAGTGCAGAACCCTTCTATATTTCTATGATAGGATTTACCACATAGGAGGATTAAGAACAGTAACCTATAATGCTACTGTTATACCCCGTATTTCCAGAGTATGTACGTGAGGGCGTACGTATAATAATTTTAGCCTTAAGGATTGGCAAGATTCGAAAATTTGGGCACAAGTGCCGAAAAGAGTCGTTTTTCGACGAAACGTTTTACAAGACTTGCGAAGGGAAAATTCCGGCTATGTCATTTATTATTTTTGCGGATTTTTCCGAGAGACGAAACATTTTGGACCAACGGGAGGGTGACAAGTGTCACCCTCACATTGGACGTAAGGGTTGGGCGGTAATGGACGAATTGGACCACTTTAGTTGGTAGGATATTTTGTGCAAGTTGGTGTGGTAGATGGATAAGGTACACATGGTTAAATCCTAGCCCTACACTTGCATGGCTCTTGGCTTGATCTTGGCCATTGGTTGGTCATTGTTTGACCTATAAATACCCCTCTAAGTTGATGAACTTCTTCATCCAAAAATGTTTTCTAAGTGTTAAAATCCCTCCCCCTTTGAGAGTTGTGTTTCGTCAAGCTCCCTTTGAGAAGTTTTGGCGAGAGGTCTTTCCCCTAGCCTAGTTGTTTTCGTATAATACCCCTTTGTGGTATAGAAATACTCTCCAAGTATTGTTATAATGCCCTAAATACTTTAGCCCAAATACCTCATAGTACTTTCCAAAGTTACCTCTACACGAAGCCCGAAAAATACTATTATACTTCCTTTAGCCACTAAACGAAACCCTAAGGAAAACCTTCATAGTCGGTTGAAGTGTTAAGTAGAAGTTGCGTAGAACTTCTAAGGGTTGTTTGGAGCAGGTTGGAGCACCCGGAGTAGGAGCTTAACGTTGCTCAGGAGCGACTTATAAACTTGGATAATTTTGGGCTTACCGAGGTAAATAATCCTATCCTTATATTGTAATTGGAAATTACATACTGTCTTAGTAGAAATGAATATAAGATTCATAGAAGAGAATTGAACTGTAATAGAAGGATATTACATAATAGACTTGAACTGAAATCGCATCAGAAGAATATTTAAGTAGAAGATTAAACTGTACTTACATAGGACCGTATTTACGATGGTCGATAACCTTTATTGGTTGAATGTTCTGCGAGTAGCATGTGCTACTTGGAAGGTGGACAAGGCTAGCCGGGTTATAGCCGTGGAGCGTTGTTATACCTCGTGGTTCAGGCCGTGCGTATGGGGCCATGCGGAAGGAGTTAGGACTCAAAATCGAAACTTCGGCCGTGGGCCGCGGGCGCCGAGGCAGTGCCCAGCGCCAAGGCGGAATTCATGGCGCGCGGAAATCAGGGCCGCGGCGCCTAAAGTTCCGAGAGTCCGCAGAGGCCATGCGGCGCCGGGATCTGGCGCCGAGGCGGGAATTTTGGGCGGAAAAACTTAGAAAGTCTGATTTTTATTTTAAAAGAGGCCATGGGAGGGTGACAAGTGTCCCCCCCATCTGATTTTCTGCTACATGCATTATATTGACCAAGACTTGGTCATTTCTTTCAACTTTTCATCTTTACACTCCATCTCTCTCTAAGTTAAAAAGCTCATCCTTCTCTCTAAATTCCCAAGAGGAATTCTAGCCTAAGGGAAAAATCTGAAAAGTGTAATAGGAAGGAAAGGTTATTACAAGCTTGTGAAGACTATTGTGGTGGTGTTCTTGGAGAAAAGGCTAGCAAGGTGTTGGAATAAGTTTGGCTAAAACTTAAGGTAACATTTCTTCTCTTGTAGTTGGTTTTGGGTGTTGCATGTTTAATAGGAAGAACTTGTAGTTGGAAAATGCACTTAGAGTAGTTGCATGTAAGAAATGGGGTTGATTATGAAAGAATTGGTTAGGGGGATATTATGAGCATGTTGTTGCCTAAATACTACATTAGACTTGTTGGGTTAGTTGTTGTAACTTGTGGGGCTGAATTTTACACACCAAAGTTTAGGTGTGTAATCCCCTGGTGTTGGTTGGTTGTTGAGCCTTAAACATGGCATTTGAGTGTTAAAAATCGACCTTGGAAAAGGTGGCAAAGTATGTAGAAACAAAGGAACGCTGCCCAATTTTCCGTAGGAAATTGGTGACTTTAACTTGGAAAAATTCTGCATTATAACTAGAGCTTGATAAGCGTATTATGGTCATTTTAGGTTGACATACTACGTGCGGTAAAGTGGACTTAGCTTGTGGATTGACCAAGAGGTATGTGGAGCTTTCCTATCTCTTGAGCATGATTAGTTGTACATGTAGTACGGTAGACGTCAAGATTTGGAAATCTTCGTTTGTTATAAGTATTTGATACTTGCTTCGCTTTAAAAGGAAAGTATAAAAATCCCTTGGACTTAAGGGAATGTGTTTTACTATTGTTTAACTCTAATATAACGGCTTTATGGGGAGTTGGTTATATTAGCTTGTGAAAGTTTAATGGAGAAAGGTTTTGATGATTTGAACTTGTGGAAGGAAAATGGTTTTAAGGCATGAATTGCCTAAGGTTTTACAAGAAATGAAGTCACTTAATTTAGAAGCTTGAGATAGTTTTAAAAGGAAATGTGACTTGTTTTGAAAAGAAATCGTAACTTGATACTATGGTGATTAGTATCTTGGAATTTTTGTATAAAAGAGTTATTTCTTAAAAGGTTAAGTACATGATACTTGGGTTAAATTCTGATTTTTACTAAAAGAAATTATCGTGCCGTATGTATACTAAAATGAGAGAATCTATTAATACTATAAATAAGAAGTTATGTGATACTTAACTTGCTTGAGTTATGATAGGCCGGTAGTGCTTATGTTGTGATGTGATAGGCCGGTAGTGCTTATGTTATGTTTTATTAGCCGGATGAGCTATGTTTTATATGTTTATATTGTTACGGGTAAAACCCGGGTTATTATTTATGCCATGGATTTGCTACCCATGATGCGAGTGCGACGCTTGTACTACGCGGATCCGACCATAGGATCCATGCGGGTGAAATAGTCCCACGCGAGTACGCGATGGTACTCGCGGATCCACGGGATCCATGCGGGTGAAATAGTCCCACGCGGGTGAAATAGTCCTATGGCGAGGCGGATGACCTCATGCGGGTCCACGGGACCTATGCGGGTGAAATAGTCCCGCGAGTAGGATTGCTTAATGATACTACAGGCGAGGTACCTGCTTTGATCGTGAGCCTCCTATTTTTATGCTATAAAACTTATATTTGTTACTCTCATTGTTAGTAAGGCACGGTCTGAGGTAAACCGATTTTCGCCTATAACTCCAAATTATATTTTTGACTTATGATATTATTACGTATTTTCGGTTTCGCATATTTGGTACATGTTGTCTTGACCTCGCCGAAGGCGTTCATGCCGCAGTTGAGGTTCATAGCTGGCGATCCGCACTCTTAGGATCACGGTCGGTTCTCGGAAGGCTCCATTTCTCGGAGGCCTCGTCTTTTAGTACGATTCCCCGAGGTTGTAGACTTTTGTACATTCGGGGTATGGCGGGGCCCCGTCCGTCATAGTGTTATACTTTCTTAGAGGCTTGTAGTCCCGTCATGAATTGGGGTGTAATGATGTAGCTCGTTTAATTATATTTAGAGGTAGCCACTTTGGGTTAGCTTTGTTTATATTCTAGATGGTTGTTTATCTTGAGTTTACATTCATTGGTTTTCTCGATGTTGTGTCACTAGGGTGCCCGTTAAGGCACCGGTCACGGTCCGGTTCGGTCGTGACAAAAGTGGTATCGAGCGATTAATCCTCGGAAAGAGTCTACAGCCGTATCTAGTAGAGTCTTGATTATCGGTGTGTTGTGCACCACATCTATAATCGTGAGGTCGCATGATATTTAGGATTAGTTTCCATTTCTTCTCACTCTAAGATCGTGCGATAAGCCGTGGTTAGGGTCGTCTCTCCTAACGAGGTTATGGTGTTTGTTCTGAGGCGGCGTGATGACCAGAAAGATTATGTGGATTGCGTATCGGGTTGGTAATACTTGTAGTATAGTTGGTATTGTGACATACAACTATACTGATTTACGTATGAGGTCACATATGTGTTGCCTAGAATGATTTTAGATTACCGTGATTTGGTAAGGACTAAATAGATACCGGAAGGTAGGGCGATTAAGGAACTCTCATCGAGGTTTTACGTGCTAGTTGAGAAAATTAGGAGACGATGAGTTGTCGGAAAAGTAATGGAACCTTAAGAAGCTTAATTAAGGGGCCCATGGGAGACTATGTTTGTAAATTGAGCTACGTGGTATGCTTAAGAGGATAGTACGAATGAGATCCGTGTGGAGTAAGTAATGGTTGTTGTGACCAAGGCGACACGACTATGGTATTATGAGAAGTTAGTATACCCGTTTATGGGGTGGGATCGATTGATAGTAGTCACGCGTGTGAGTCACGAGGTACAAGCCAAGTCTAGTTAATCGTTTACTGATTCGTGGACGCATTCCACCGGAACGAGTTGTGAGAGCGGAAATGACCTTATATTGTTTAACTTAGTAACTCCAAGATCGAAGGCCAACTTTATTATGGAAGTTATGTCGTAAGCTAGAATAAGTTTGGAAGTACGAAAAGAGTACGGCCGTGGAAGTGAGCAACCAAGTGTGAAAGAAATGAAGCCGAATCCATGAGAACCTTTAGGGGTAACCACACCCGTGAGTGTTGAGTGGTAGCCGAGTGGGCGGATAATAATTGTCGATAACGATACGTCGGACCTAGCAGAGCTGTTATGATGACGTTGAGGTCATTATGAGTGCGCTAGTTGGCCTCATGTTATGCCAACGTGGACAATGAAGAGATTGATTCGGTACCGCAGTTTGCCATCGGTTATCGAGTGGAGAAGAAGGGAAGTAGTAGTAACCAGTGAATTATCCTTCCTTCTTTGGCATCATTGTTTTTAATAAGTCTGTGTGACTTGTCCATTGGGAAAAATTGACGCAAAGTAAGTAATACTTGAATTTGAAGAAATTTATGTTAAGTGCTCTTGGAGGTACTTGGAGTTGGTTTGGTGTGGCGGTCAGGGCCACGACCTTCCGGATAACTTCAAGGAAATGTGCAAGGCAAGAATAAAATAAGTACGGGCGCTGCCGACGGAAAGCTGAGGGCATCTTTGGTAGGTTTTGAAAATCTACACGATTTTAAGGCGGTGCGTAATGATTAGATATTTACAGGACCATGAGAGGACCCGGTGATTAGGGTTGTGACACCAAAGAAAGTTTATTGAAGGGAGATAAGTTCTCTCCCATACATAAAAGGATAGTCTTACGTATTATGGGGTTATGTGTACCCATGTAGTTAGACGAAGAATGTGAGACTGGTAGGTCTTCAGTATCGTCATGCCATAAGTTACAGTTTTAGATAACCGTGGAAAAAATATTATGTTGGGGGTAATTAAGAACGACGTTACGAAACGGTCAGGGAAGTGTCGTAAGAAAAATGCAGGTAGTACACATATTTGAAACTGTACGATTATAGATCAGATTATAAACACTTTACTATTAATAAGCATAAGGTAGGTTATGACCAGAAGGATAAAAGAGAATACAACTATGGTTATGTAAGTTGCACAAGATACAGTTACCTCGGACTAGTGTAAGACCATTAGTAGGTAATGGGCAGTAGGAACACCTCGAGGAAAGGTAGTAGCATCTGTCGACGATAAAGATAGTAAGAGAATACGGAGAGGTAGGGACCCGTGACAACTTGAAATAACTTATAAAGGAAAGACGAGTAGACACTGAGCGATAAGAAATCTTGACAAGTCATTGGATTATGTAATACCGTGAATTGAGGTTGAACACCGGACTATAAGCTCTACGAGCTGAGAGAGGATAATAGGATTACTACTTGACAAGATCAAGGAAGTCTTCCCCCTAAAATTGTGATTGGCAGGAAGTCTTAGCCATGCGCGAGCAAATGAATCGATCCAAGTATAGTAACCAAGTTTGGTTGCAACAGAAAGGGAAACAGAACCATAATCGAGATTAAGGATGCTCGAATATTTAGCAAGTACAAGAGAGGCTTCCAGTTATTGGAAGAGAAGTTGACCACGACTACAGTTCTAACCCCTCTTGAGAGACTAGAGGGTTAGGGTATTATTGTAACACGTTGGGTGTTGGGCTAGGTTGTGTGCTGACGCAACACGATAAGGTTAGAGCTTATGTTTCCCGGCGGTTAGGGAAGCAAGAAAGGAATTACGTTACTCACGATTTAGAGTCGGCGGCAGTTAATCGTACCTTGAAGATTTGGAGGCAATTTCCTTATATAGATTTCATGTGGATATTTGCGTAGACCACAGGAAACTCCGGTATATCTTCAGACTGAGGCAGCTGAATTTGCGACAGAGACGGTGGTTAGGGTTACTCAAGGATTGTGATATTGATATCCTATACCACCCAGGGAAGGCCAATGTAGTTGCAGATGCCCTTAGTCGCAGATCGATGGGTAGTCTGTTGGGGGTGCAGCCAGGGAAGAAGGACATGGTCCGAGGGTTACACCAGTTAGCAAGCCTTGGGGTTCTTTTGGTTGATTCCGTTAGTAACGGAATTCGGGTTCGAGAGGTCGCCGAGTCTTCCATCGTCGAGGAGGTGAAGAGGCGACAGTATGAGGATCCGATTTTGGTACGGTACCGAGATGCAGCTCTCCAGGAAGAGAAGAGTCTATTTGAGGTAGCACCGGATGGGGTGCTAAGATTCGAGGGCCGATTGTGTTCCCGATGCGGACAGACTTCACAGATTCTCGTGAGGCACACAGTGCTCGTTATTCGATTCATCCGGGGTCGACTAAGATGTACCATGACCTCAGGTGCATGTATTGGTGGGATGGTTTGAAGAGGGACGTGGCCGGTTTTGTTGCCCAGTGTCCTAATTATCAGCAGGTTAAGGTTGAGCACCAGAAGCCCGGTGGGCTGCTACAGGCTATTGATTTCTGATGTGGAAATGGGAGGTGGTCAACATGGACTTATTACAGGGTTACCTCGCACCCAGAGGAGACATGATTCCATTTGGGTTATTGTAGACAGGCTGACGAAATCAGCCCACTTTCTTCCAGTCAGGACGACGTTTTCAGCCGAGGACTATGCCAGATTATATATTAGAGAGATTGTGAGATTGCACGGAGTCCCGGTGTCGATTATATCAGATAGAGGAGCCCAGTTCACGGCTAACTTCTGGAGGTCTTTCCAGAAGGGATTAGGGACACAGGTGAGTCTCAGCACGACGTTTCATCCTCAGACGGACGGACAGGCCGAGCGCACTATCCAGACACTTGAGGATATGCTGCGGGCTTGTGTTATTGATTTCGGGGGGTAGCTGGGAGGATCATTTACCTCTTGTGGAGTTTGCTTATAACAACAGCTACCATTCTAGTGTTCAGATGGCGCCTTATGAGGCCTTATACGGGAGGAAGTGCAGGTCACCGATAGGTTGGTTTGAAGTGGGAGAAGTGCAGTTAATCGGGCCAGATTTGGTTCAGCAGGCAGTGGGTAAGGTGAAGCTTATCCAGGAGCGGTTATTGGCAGCCAGTCGGCAAATCATACGCAGATCATCGGCCGACACTTAGAGTTTGACGTTACTGAATGGGTCTTTCGCAAAGTGTCACCCATGAAGGGTGTGATGAGATTTGGGAGGAAAGGGAAACTCAGCCCAAGGTACATTGGGCCGTATCAGATTGTCCGAAGAGTGGGCAAGGTTGCCTATGAGTTGGATCTGCCGTCCGATCTTGAGGCGGTACATCCAGTTTTTCATGTGTCTATGTTACGGAAATGCGTTGGAGATCCGTCTAGAGTGCACCCGATTCAGGATATCCAGGTGACAGAGGATTTGTCGTATGAGGAGAGTCCCATAGCGATACTCGATCGTCAAGTTAGACGACTCCGGACGAAGGAGGTGGCTTCCGTCAAGGTCTTATGGCGGAACAAGAACGAGGAGGAAATGGCGTGGAAGCGAGAGGATGACATGATGAAGAAGTATCCTCACTTATTCCCTACACCTCCGTAACCCACTTTCGCTTGTTAGTTTTGGTTAGCAATTATGCTTGAGTTTTGTTGTGCCGTGTGAGCGTCTTTATTTGAGTCTATGTCGATATTGTGATTTGAGTAAGTTAGAAGGAACATTCGGGATGAATGTTTCTAAGGGGAGAATGTTATACCTCGTGGTTCGTGCCGCGTATGGGCCACGCGGAAGGAGTTAGGACTCAAATCGAAAACTTGGTCGTGGCCTCAGCGGCGCGCCGAGGCGTGGCCGCGCCACGGAAATCGGCCGCGCTAAAGTTCCGAGAGTCCGCAGGAGTTGCGGCGCCGCGGCGCCGGGATGCAGGCGCCGAGGCGGAAATTTTGGGCGGAAAAACTTAGAAAGTCTGATTTTTATTTTAAAAGAGGCCATGGAGGGTGACAAGTGTCCCCATCCGATTTTCTCACATGCATTATATTGACCAAGACTTGGTCATTTCTTTCAACTTTTCATCTTTACACTCCATCTCTCTAAATTAAAAAGCTCATCCTTCTCTCTAAATTCCCAAGAGGAATTCTAGCCTAAGGGAAAATCTGAAAAGTGTAATAGGAAGGAAAGGTTATTACAAGCTTGTGAAGACTATTGTGGTGGTGTTCTTGGAGAAAAGGCTAGCAAGGTGTTGGAATAAGTTTGGCTAAAACTTAAGGTAACATTTCTTCTCTTGTAGTTGGTTTTGGGTGTTGCATGTTTAATAGGAAGAACTTGTAGTTGGAAAATGCACTTAGAGTAGTTGCATGTAAGAAATGGGGTTGATTATGAAAGAATTGGTTAGGGGGATATTATGAGCATGTTGTTGCCTAAATACTACATTAGACTTGTTGGGTTAGTTGTTGTAACTTGTGGGGCTGAATTTTACACACCAAAGTTTAGGTGTGTAATCCCCTTGGTGTTGGTTGGTTGTTGAGCCTTAAACATGGCATTTGGGCGTTAAAAATCGACCTTGGAAAAGTGGCAAAGTATGTAGAAACAAAGGAACGCTGCCCAATTTTCCGTAGGAAATTGGTGACTTTAACTTGGAAAAATTCTGAATTATAACTAGAGCTTGATAAACGTATTATGGTCATTTTAGGTTGACATACTACGTGCGGTAAAGTGGACTTAGCTTGTGGATTGACCAAGAGGTATGTGGAGCTTTCCTATCTCTTGAGCATGATTAGTTGTACTATGTAGTACGGTGAGACGTCAAGATTTGGAAATCTTCGTTTGTTATAAGTATTTGATACTTGCTTCGCTTTAAAAGGAAAGTATAAAAATCCTCGACTTAAGGGAATGTGTTTTACTATTGTTTAACTCTAATATAACGGCTTTATGGGGAGTTGGTTATATTAGCTTGTCAAAGTTTAATGGAGAAAGGTTTTGATGATTTGAACTTGTGGAAGGAAAATGGTTTTAAGGCATGAATTGCCTAAGGTTTTACAAGAAATGAAGTCACCTAATTTAGAAGCTTGAGATAGTTTTAAAAGGAAATGTGACTTGTTTTGAAAAGAAATCGTAACTTGATACTATGGTGATTAGTATCTTGGAATTTTTGTATAAAAGAGTTATTTCTTAAAAGGTTAAGTACATGATACTTGGGTTAAATTCGGATTTTTACTAAAAGACATGATCGTGCCTTAGGTATACTAAAATGAGAGAATGTATTAATACTATTAATAAGAAGTTAGGTGATTCTTAACTTGCTTGAGTTATTGTGATGTGATAGGCCGGTAGTGCTTATGTTATGTTTTATTAGCCGGATGAGCTATGTTTTATATGTTTATATTGTTACGGGTAAAACCCGGGTTATTATTTATGCCATGGATTTGCTACCCATGATGCGAGTGCGCGCTTGTACTCGTGCGGATCTGGACCATAGGATCCACGCGGTGAAATAGTCCCACGCGAGTACGCGATGGTACTCATGCGGATCCACAGATCCATGCGGGTGAAATAGTCCCACGCGGGTGAAATAGTCCCATGACGAGGCGGATGACCTCATGCGGGTCCACAGGACCTATGCGGTGAAATAGTCCCAGGAGTAGGATTGCTTAATGATACTACGGGCGAGGTACCCTGTTTTGATCGTGAGCCTCCTATTTTTATGCTATAAAACTTATATTTGTTACTCTCATTGTTAGTAAGGCACAGTGCAAGGTAAACTGATTTTCGTCTATAACTCCAGCTTATATTTTTGACTTATGATATTATTACAGTATTTTCCGCCGCATATTTGGTACATGTTGTCTCGACTCTCTCGGCTGCGTTCATGCCGCAGTTGAGGTTCATAGCTGGCGATCCGCACTTCAGATCACGGTCCGGTTCTAAGGCTCCATTTCTCGGAGGCCTCGTCTTTTGGTACGATTCCACGAGGTTGTAGACTTTTGTACATTCGGGGTATGGCGGCCCCGTCCCGTCATAGTGTTATACTTTCTAGAGGCTTGTAGTCCCGCCATGAATTGGGGTGTAATGATGAATCGCTCGCTTAATTATATTTAGAGGTAGCCACTTTGGGTTAGCCTGTTTTATATTCTAGATGGTTGTTTATCTTGAGTTTACATTCCGCTGGTTTTCTCTGATGTTGTGTCACTAGGGTGCCCGGGTTAAGGCACCGGTCACGGGTCCGGGTTCGGGTCGTGACAAGCGTTTTGCTTATAGTCGATAATCGTCGCGAGGTATGTGATTCTTCCTATACTCTTGAGCATGAATATATATATAGTACGGTAGACGTACGTGTGGCAATGTCTTTTGACTTAAGCCTGAATAATAAGAATCTTGAAGTATTTTAAAAGTATATATATAGTACGGTAGACGTACGTGTGTTAACTGAACGTAGTTGTACGGCAATGTCTTTTGACTTAAGCCTGAATAATAAGAAACTTGAAGTAATGAGTTAAGAAACCTTTTTGAAAGAAGAGTAATACTTGGTTCTGAGAACATAAGAGCTATACTAGCTTTATGGGAAGTTAGGTATAACGTCTTAAGAGAGATAAAAAGAATGGTTTACTGATTTAGAAGTTAAGAGACTTAATCTTAAAAGATAAGAGACTTGACTTAATATGGATGTTTGTGTGAAACCTCATTCGTGAGTAATGAGTACTTGGTTTTTAAAAGGGGAATAATGTTTTACTGATTTCGGAAATCAGAATGAGTATCGACAAACCACTGCAGCGCTAATAAAGGAAAAATGTATTGAATAATGAAGTATTATTAAAACCAAGAAACCTCCATCCGCATGTAAGCTAAGATGAGACAAAATGATATTACATTTTCTAGATCATGGCTGCTTTAATAAGATGGTTATAAACAAGAATAAACTGCTCACACATATGGCATATGTTACTCAGTTGTTTTAAAAGAGATTAAGACATCGAACTATGAAACTTTTCTCAAGTAAAGAGACTTGAGTAATTGAAATTAGGCAAACTGGAACTTTAGGGAAAAGAAAGGCATTGTTTTGTCTTAAAACGGTTTAAAACATAAAGTGTTATAACCGCTTTATGGGAAGTTAGTTATAACGACTTTATGAAAACAAAAGAAGGGTTTTATCATTGGTTTTAATGTGGTAACTTGACTTTAAAAAAGGAGAAGTGTTTTGGTTTTAAAAGAAGGCATGGTATGGCCTTAATTTGGTTTTAAAAAAGAAAATATGGAAGTTGTTTTGGTTTACTTAAAAAAAGATGTAAGTCACTCTATTTTTATACTACGGGTATCGGGTGACTTTTATAAAAGGAATGGATCTCTTAAAAGGAATTTAACGTACGTAGTACTTTAGGGTTAAAACCCGGACTTTGTCATAAAATGAAAGTACTTTAAGTTGTGTGTAACTTGCCTATGTTTGCGTGTGATAGACTTGTTGTGCAAGGAATGTATTTCACTCGACTACCGCGTTCATGGGATGAACCGGGAATGTATTTCACTCGACTACGCGTTCACGGGATGAGCAGGAATGTATTTCACTCATTCTGGCGTTAAGCGGATGAGCCGAATGTATTTCACTCGACTACCGCGTTCGTAGGATGAGCCGAATGTATTTCACTCGACTACGCGTTCGTAGGATGAGCGAATGTATTTCACTCGATTCGACCGCGTCGCGGGATGGGCCGAATGTATTCCATCCGACTACCGAAGTTCACGAGATGAGCGGAAATGTATTCCATCCGACTACCGAAGTTCATGAGATGAACAGGAATGTATTCCACACGTTTCTATCGGGTCCATGAGATGGGCGAGGCGTATTATACGTATCACATGATTTGTACCTAGACGCTGGCGGTGAGAAGGAGTTTCCACGGCGTGAGGATGACTTTGAGGCGTGAGTCACGACTTGACATGATCGCTTTATGTTGTGATCGTAGTTTGGTTATCATACATGTCTCCGCTTTATATAGACTATTATGATTTCATTTACTGATTTTTTCTGATTTCACATACTTGGTACTGTTATCGACCTCCTTCGAGGGGCTGCGTTCATGCCGCAGGTAGAGGTACATCGGATGTCGATCCCCGCTTATAGGATCACCTTTCAGCGTCTTGGGAAGCTCCGTTCCTTCGGAGGCTTATCTTTGGTATGTTACCCTGAGTCTGTAGGTTTTTGTACATTCAGGGGTATGGCGGGGCCCTGTCCCGTCATAGTTGTTGTATAAATCTTAGAGGTCTGTAGCACTGTTGTGGGCAGGGTTGTAAGGATTGTAACTGTTCAAATGTCTATGTTTATACATATACTGAAAGGCAACCGTTTTGGTTGGCCTGTTTTCTTTCATCTTGATCCATACCTATTTATATGTTTAAAGTTTTTTTTTATTTCCGCTGGTTTTCTCTGATGTTGTATCACTAGGGTGCCCGGGGTAAGGCACCAGTCACGGGCCTGGGTTCGGGTCGTGACAAAAGTGGTATCGAGCGATTAATCCTCTGAAAGTGTCTGAGCAGTGTCTAGTAAGTCTTGATTATCGGTGTGTTGTGCACCACATCTATAATCAGGAGTCTATAGGACATTTAGTATTGGTTTCCAATCTTATCATTATGATATCGTGCCTTAGAGCTGTGATAAGTTGGACCCTCGACGTATTCCTTTCCTTTACCGATTATGCCTCGCGTAAAACCTGTGCCCGAATGGAAAAGCGATCGAGGAACTGTTAGTGATATACTGAGAGTACGAGGCGCGAGCCAGTCGAGACGAGCAGATCTTAACAGCGAAGTTTCGCGCCGCCAAAGACCAAGAGTTTAGAGCGCGCAGCGGTGGCTGCTGAGACTACGATACTGAGCCTCCAGGTCCACGGCTGGAAGCGGATGAGATAAGTGAGAGATGGCCCGATTCGCCGAGTCGTGGCGAATATGAGATAAATTTGGTCGCAGCGATTCGATCCAGTAGCACCCGTAGTTCACCCCGGCGACGATTTGAGACTACGGGATTTTACGAGATGTAACCCGCCGAGTTTTATGGGTCGAGGCACGAGGATGATCGCAGGAGTTCATCCGGCGATTCTGACGGATCATGAGTGATCAAGGCATCGGAGACCGAGTCGGTGGTCCTAGGTTCGCGTCGGTGCGTGATACCGCGATCGGCCGTTTGATTCGTGGGAGCTGTCCGGGAGAGAATGCACTTCCGGTATATGGCACGAGTTCTCAAAGGCATTTCTTGCACACTTCTTGCCTCGCGGATGAGGAGGGCTCGGTAAACGATTTTTGACGCGTTGAGGCGGGGCGGGCGGACGGTTAGAGAGTACAATGTGGAGTTCGACTCATTAGCTCGGTATGTCCCGTCAGAGTAGCCGATATGGAGGGCCAGTACACCGCCACGTCACCGGGCTAGATGATTACTTAGCGCGAGGCTTATGCGGGTGTAGCTCTTCACCGCATGGACATTGCCGCGTCTGGCTCATGCACCAGGATGTGAGGCACGGAGAGGTCGACGGAATGGCCGAGATCGCGAGAAGGGCGGACAAGCAGGTCCTTTGGTAACTTCGAGGCGGACGCCTCGGCAGCTAGTTATGTACCTCCGCCAAGATGCAGTGGTCCTCCGCGATCTTGGGACGTTCGGGGTATTTGGGAGCTGGTCAGAGCTCCAGGGCTTCTGGTTCACAGGTATACGTGAGTTCTAGCCAGCAGGATTCATGTCCCCCTCAGTGTGCACGATGTGGCAGGCGTCATCCCGGGGAATGTCGTCTTTTTACTGGTGCTTGTTTCACCTGCGGCCGTCAGGGCCATGTGACGAGATCGTGCTTATAGGAGAATGCAGCGGCTTAGCGCGACTCACCGGATCGATGGCGTGTTCATCGCCTTCTGACTATGCATGCAGGCGTGCCTATGATTAAAGTGCAGCGGTAGATACAGGTATATCCTTAACCCTCTAGAGTTTTGCATATGTGATGCAATGATTATGTTGTGTACTTTGTACAAGATTTTGCAAGTGATCTTTGTCAGAATGTATAAGTATACGTGGAGTGATGGTGGGAAATTCCTTGGGTAGTGTAAAATGGAAGTGGTAGCTTTCATGACCTGTATAGGTAAGATTGTTCCGGATCGGGAAACAAGAGCTTGATGCGTTAAGCGGGTCGGGTTGGGGCCATGTTGCGGGCCAACCCGCGGCCTGTTTCGAGGTGGGGTCAGTTCTGGGTGGTCCCGCCAGGTGGTAGGGTCACGAGGGTGCTAGGCCCAAGTTTAGCTGACCATCGTATGAGTTCGTGGATGTGTTCGACCAGAAGCGGATCGTGAAGGCCGGGAATGGCCTTAAGGGAGATTGAGGCTAGTAAGATGACCAAGTTTGGAGGTGGTGACTCCAAAGTTTTGGGAATTGAAGCATTGGCTAAAGTATGGTACGTATACTAGAAGAGTTCAAGTGTTCGAGAAGGGCACGACGAGTAAGGAATGAAGAGAACGTGTGTTACTTTGTGGCCATGTGTGGCATTGGAAACTTGTTTAAAGAAGAACTTTGTCGTTATCCGTCTTGAGAAGGAACATTCGGGACGAATGTTTCTAAGGAGGGGAGAATGTTATACCCCGTATTTCCAGAGTATGTACGTGAGGGCGTACGTATAATAATTTTAGCCTTAAGGATTGGCAAGGTTCGAAAATTTGGGCACAAGTGCCGAAAAGAGTCGTTTTTCGACGAAACGTTTTACAAGACTTGCGAAGGGAAAATTCCGGCTATGTCATTTATTATTTTTGCGGATTTTTCCGAGAGACGAAACATTTTGGACCAACGGGAGGTGTGAAGTGTCACCTCACATCGACGTAAGGGTTGAAGCGGTAATGGGACGCATTGGACCACTTTAGTTGGTAGGATATTTTGTGCAAGTTGGTGTGGTAGATGGATAAGGTACACATGGTTAAATCCTAGCCCTACACTTGCATGGCTCTTGGCTTGATCTTGGCCATTGGTTGGTCATTGCTTGACCTATAAATACCCCTCTAAGTTGATGAACTTCTTCATCCAAAAATGTTTTCTAAGTGTTAAAATCCCTCCCCCTTTGAGAGTTGTGTTTCGTCCAATCTCCCCACTTTGAGAAGCTTTGGCGAGAGGTCTTTCCCCCTAGCCTAGTTGTTTTCAGATAATACCCCCCTTTGTGGTATAGAAATACTCTCCAAGTATTGTTATAATGCCCTAAATACTTTAGCCCAAATACCTTATAGTACTTTCCAAAGTTACCTCTACACGAAGCCCGGAAAATACTATTATACTTCCTTTAGCCACTAAACGAAACCCTAAGGAAAACCTTCATAGTCGGTTGAAGTGTTAAGTAGAAGTTGCGTAGAACTTCTAAGGGTTGTTTGGAGCAGGTTGGAGCACTCGGAGTAGGAGCTTAACGTTGCTCAGGAGCGACTTATAAACTTGGATAATTTTGGGCTTACCGAGGTAAATAATCCTATCCTTATATTGTAATTGGAAATTACATACTGTCTTAGTAGAAATGAATATAAGATTCATAGAAGAGAATTGAACTGTAATAGAAGGATATTACATAATAGACTTGAACTGAAATCGCATCAGAAGAATATTTAAGTAGAAGATTAAACTGTACTTACATAGGACCGTATTTACTGATGGTGATAACCTTTATTGGTTGAATGTTCTGCGAGTAGCATGTGCTACTTGGAAGGTGGACAAGGCTAAGCGGGTTATGGCGTGGGCGTTTTGCTTATAGTCGATAATCGTCGCGAGGTATGTGATTCTTCCTATACTCTTGAGCATGAATATATATATAGTACGGTAGACGTACGTGTGGCAATGTCTTTTGACTTAAGCCTGAATAATAAGAATCTTGAAGTATTTTAAAAGTATATATATAGTACGGTAGACGTACGTGTGTTAACTGAACGTAGTTGTACGGCAATGTCTTTTGACTTAAGCCTGAATAATAAGAAACTTGAAGTAATGAGTTAAGAAACCTTTTTGAAAGAAGAGTAATACTTGGTTCTGAGAACATAAGAGTTATACTAGCTTTATGGGAAGTTAGGTATAACGTCTTAAGAGAGATAAAAAGAATGGTTTACTGATTTAGAAGTTAAGAGACTTAATCTTAAAAGATAAGAGACTTGACTTAATATGGATGTTTGTGTGAAACCTCATTCGTGAGTAATGAGTACTTGGTTTTTAAAAGGGGAATAATGTTTTACTGATTTCGGAAATCAGAATGAGTATCGACAAACCACTGCAGCGCTAATAAAGGAAAAATGTATTGAATAATGAAGTATTATTAAAACCAGTAGAAACCTCCATCTGCATAGAAGCTAAGATGAGACAAAATGATATTACATTTTCTAGATCATGGCTGCTTTAATAAGATGGTTATAAACAAGAATAAACTGCTCACACATATGGCATATGTTACTCAGTTGTTTTAAAAGAGATTAAGACATCGAACTATGAAACGTTTCTCAAGTAAAGAGACTTGAGTAATTGAAATTAGGCAAACTGGAACTTTAGGGAAAAGAAAGGCATTGTTTTGTCTTAAAACGGTTTAAAACATAAAGTGTTATAACCGCTTTATGAGAAGTTAGTTATAACGACTTTATGAAAACAAAAGAAGGGTTTTATCATTGGTTTTAATGTGGTAACTTGACTTTAAAAAAGGAGAAGTGTTTTGGTTTTAAAAGAAGGCATTGTATGGCCTTAATTTGGTTTTAAAAAGGAAAGTATGGAAGTTGTTTTGGTTTACTTAAAAAAAGATGTAAGTCACTCTATTTTTATACTACGGGTATCGGGTGACTTTTATAAAAGGAATGGATCTCTTAAAAGGAATTTAACGTACGTAGTACTTTAGGGTTAAAACCCGGACTTTGTCATAAAATGAAAGTACTTTAAGTTGTGTGTAACTTGCCTATATTTGCGTGTGATAGACTTGTTGTGCAAGGAATGTATTTCACTCGACTACCGCGTTCATGGGATGAACCGGGAATGTATTTCACTCATTCACGCGTTCATGAGATGAACCGAATGTATTTCACTCGACCTACGCGTTCGTAGGATGAACCGAATGTATTTCACTCGACTACGCGTTCATGGATGAACCGAATGTATTTCACTCGACTATCGCGTCACGGGATGGACCAGGAATGTATTCCATCCGACTACCGAGTTCGTGAGATGAGCAGAATGTATTCCATCCGACTACCGAGTTCATGAGATGAGCGGAATGTATTCCACACGTTTCTATCGGGTCCATGAGATGGGCGAGACATGTTATACGTATCACATGATTTGTACCTAGACCGCCGCGGTGAGGAAGGAGTTTCCACGGGCGTGAGGATGACTTTGAGGCGTGAGTCCCGACTTGACATGATCGCTTTATGTTGTGAATCGTAGTTTGGTTATCATACATGTCTCCGCTTTATATAGACTATTATGATTTCATTTACGATATTTTTACGCTTTCACATACTTGGTACTGTTGTCGACCTCCCGGGGCTGCGTTCATCTGCGCAGTAGAGGTACATCGGTTGTCGATCCGCTTATAGGATCACCTTTCGGCGTCTTGGGAAGCTCCGTTCCTTGGAGGCTTATCTTTGGTATGTTACCACGAGTGCAGAGGTTCTTGTACATTCAGGGGTATGGCGGGGCCCTGTCCCGTCATAGTTGTTGTATAAATCTTAGAGGTCTGTAGCACTGTTGTGGGTAGGGTTGTAAGGATTGTAATTGTTCAAATGTCTATGTTTATACATATACTGAAAGACAACCGTTTTGGTTGGCCTGTTTTCTTTCATCTTGATCCATACCTATTTATATGTTTAAAGTTTTTTTTTATTTCATTGGTTTTCTCGATGTTGTATCACTAGGGTGCCGGTAAGGCACGATCCACGAACTGGTTGGTCGTGATACTACACAAGTATCGGGGTACTTTCGTCCGCGATTTTAACCTATGTTTAGTCAATTACAGCATATTCAAATCTCTCCTCTCGGTTTTTGATTCGAAATCATATAGGTTATGATAACTAGTGATAAATTAATTATCAAACATTCATACCAAATATTGATTAAATCTTAATCAAGCGAAGAAGAAATCAAACTACTGTATTAATTCATGAATAACAGTTTCAAGCGATTCATAAGGAAAGCCCTAATAGAGTGTTTAGCTCCTTGCTATAGTCACGCTAAGAACTAACACAATATCCATAAATAAACTGAATTAAAAACGAAAGAAAGAAAATTACGTAGAACAAAGTTTCCAATTGTAGCTCCAAATCCGCCTTATGTTGTGTTGTGTTGTAGAATGACCAACATTTTCATAGCATTAATCCATAGGGCTTAAATATCCTCTAATTTTCGTGCCCTATGGATCAATCTGCCCTTAGCCAATTTGCCTTCGGAATTGAAATTTCACGTGTTGGCACCGCGGTTCTGCATACCGACACCGCGATGCATCAAACTCCGCACTTCTCGGCCAAATAGCACCGCAGATCTTGCTGATGGCACCGCGGTCTGAAAGTTCTGGCTCGCCGGTAAATATGGCACCGCATGCTTACGCTGATGGCGCGGTCGCGACTTCTTTCGCTCTGAGTTGCCAACTTTCGTCCTTTTCGCCTCGGGAGCACCTTTTCTGCCCATTTCTCGTTCCTTTTTGTCATTTTGCCTTTTTGCACCGCTGTAACTCAAAAGAAAAAAAACAAACCTACTACTATACTAAACACAACAAAAACGAGTAAAAGACCAACTAAAAATGACTCAAAAGACGTATACAAAATACGCCTAACAACATCCCGATGTTTCGCACTGACACCACTGCTCTCTCCGTTCTCACCTCCTTCACTCTACCACGCCGCCAATCACCATCACTATCAGCCGGAGACGGCATCTCCGGCGAACCATAACAACAACAACACAATGCCACTGCCCATTCCCTCTTCCCCCATCTTCGTATACTACTCTCTCTCTCTCTCCGTTCACTCCGTCGTGACCCATATATGTTACGGCGCAAAAAAAAATCTATGTCTGCGCTTCCAGATCTGATAGCAATGGACTCCGTCGTGACTGCCCAACGGAGCTCCATATCTGAGTTTCCACTGTCCGTCGGAGCATTTTATTTAGTGTATTTGTTATTTTTTTTGTATTCAGTATTTGAGTTTATTTGTTAAATTTTTATATTGTATTCAATTTATTATTTTTTTGTATTTAGTATTTGAGTGTATTTGTTAAATTTTTAGTGTATCTATTTTTTGTATTCAGTTTTTAGTGTATCTATTACAACTGAATCTATTTTTTTTGTATTTATGTTATTTGAATATAATCAAATTTAAAATACAATAGGTTGAATGCAATATTTTTTGTATTTATGTTGTTTGAATACAACCGATTTTTAAATACAATGTAAAAGTAGCTACAAATAAATATAACTGAGTTGAATACATTTGACGTGAATACAGCTGAGATGAATACATCTGACTTAAATACAATGAAAAGAGTTTTGAATACATTTTTTACTCGTTGTATTCATGAATACAATGAGACCGTTTTATGAATACAATGAGTCATTTTATGAATAAGCAAGAAAAAATAGTTATACCATGTAAATATTGAAATCATAACTATGCCAAATTTAAAAGTTTTTGCATGGATTTCCTTCATAAGCATTGAACTATAAATTTTGCTTCTTATATTTGTGGTCCTTAATTTTATCACAATCGGGTAATTTAGGTTGATTTTGAAGGTTTCATCTAAAATGGGATATGGAAGTAAAGTTTGAAGAAGGTAGTGGTATTTATCCACTATCACTAACGGATAATAAAGTTAGCTAATAAAACAAAGTAAAAGAATATATTTGACCATTGTCCCTTTAATAAAAATAAGGAGCTCTCAAGAATGCCCTTATTTCAGGGTGGTCTTTAATTTTTGCTCATTAAATTAAAAATATTTAATTTTTACTCTTCGTCTAATAATTTCTGAGTTTCGAAATGCAAACCACTGCTCAATCAAAAATTTAAAAAAAATTCATAAGACATAGTTTGAATTCTCAAGACAGAGTTTCACACTCTACTTTAAGATAGAGTTTGTCGATAAACTATGCCTTATAAAGAAGAGTTTGTTTTAATGTAGCAAAATCTACCTTAAGGCATGCAAACTCTATCTTAAGGTAGAGTCTGTCTTATAAGGTAGAGTTTGTGAATACAAACTCTACGTTGCGATTTTTTTAATTTTTTTTTTATTGAGCGTGGAGTCAAAAACGAAAACTTGAGATATTTTTAAGCGAAGGGAAAAAATTAATGACCAACAATTTAAGGGGCAAAAATTAAAGACCAGTATTTTTGAACGGAATCCGCATAATAATGATGAAAATATCTGGACCTACTTTACTCGATATAAATTTTGTAATATTTTATCTTTGAAAACTGAACTTTTGCCTCACTCGGCACAAGTTCTATAGGAATTTAGTTATGCGGTTTAAGTGGTGTAGTATTCTCAAATTATGTCGAGTGTTGAAAGTTTCGTCAGTCTGGCATAACTTGTGGAGGAATTAAGTTATGTGGCTTAAGTTATGAAGTATTTCAGATTATGTTGAGTGCTGAAAATTTTGTCGTGCCCAGCATAACTTGTGGATGTTATAATACATATGTCCAATGGCGAATTTATGTGTTAGAAAAGGGACATGTGAAACCATGATCACATGACTAAACATGGTATATTATATGTATAAAGTTCTTAAGATATATCTAGTATTACCTTTGACATCCCTGCTATAAAAGGCTTAGTGATTCACTTGATTGAAAAGTTATTTGCCTAAAGGTTCAAAAATCAATCTCTACTTAATATATTTTCTCTCTCCTTTCTTTAGTAGTGCACTCATCTTCTAGAAATTCTAGAATCGCCTCTTCATATGCCGAGCTAAACCTAACCTTTGCCAAGCAAAATCTAAATTTATGGTGCGCCAAAAATGCTGAAGGAAAAAAAATAAAAATCACAAATTTAATGGGCAAAATTTAAAGATCACCACAAAATGGGACATTTGTGCGAATGACATCATTAAAGTGATTTTTATGTGAGATTTTTACCTAGATTTCCAAATATGCAGCATAAATACTTTAACAGTTTAAACAATCATAATAGAATTTAATGTTCAAACACAGCTGAGGCCACCAAATTAAAAAACAAAAATTATGCAAATTTGTAGTTTGTTTGGCCAAGCTTTCTGTCATAAGAGCTTTTCAAGAATGAACTTTTGAAAAGTAACCATTTGTGTTTAGCTAATCAAGTTAAAATGCAATTCTACCAATATTACAACAATTTGTGTTTGGTCAAAGTTCTAAAATTACTTCTTAGGAAAAACTAGGAGCACTTTTTTAGTTTCTAAAAACAACTTATGCTACTCGTTAAAAGCACTCTTTTTCTAAAAACTTAGCCAAAACACCTTAACAACTTAACTTTCTGGAAAAAAAAAATTTGACTTCACAGAAGCTTGGGGGCTTGGCCAAATAGGCTATAGCCACAGTAATAAGACTGACTGTTCCTACCAGCATGGTATTTCCTACTATTATAAATTTGGTGCCACAAAATGAGAATTTTGCAGGGTTATGATAACAGAGGAAAGAATAAAGAATAAAGGATAACTAAAATATAACAACATTGCAGATTACATTTACACTTCTGTAACACCTACAACTTAATAAACAAGCATACTCTCTTCAAGCCGCGGTCTTTGGCTCTTTGCTCATTGTTTTTTTCCTAGCAAGGGCAGCACACCCTGACACGGATACATTATACATATGCTACAATTACTAGGTTTCCTCATAAAAGACTACCGTTTTTCATCTGGATTTAAAGAATTTAACCGTCTTGATCTCTGGTCGAGCTCTGCCATTACAGCGGGTTCTTGTTTCTTCCTCTGTTTTGATATAGTAGTTGTTGTCATAAAGCCGACTTTGTCAAAAGCAACCTGAAGGAATGGAAACGAAATGATTCACTGCAGAGTTTAACACAGCAGTATGTTGTGCTAAAGCTTAAGCATCTTAATTCAGAACAGCAAGTTCCAGAATCAAAAGTCATTATTTATGAAATATTTGGGATAATTATATTTTTGGACCGCTCTAAAACATAATAGCTGGAAAATGTATATGCTTTGTATATTACGTATAAATATACATACAATATACATATAATATACATAATCATTCTTGTAGGTTTTGTATATTTTGGCTAGCGCCCGTAATTAATTGCCGACGGGCCAAAAATGAAACAAGCCCTAAATGAATTAGATGAACCATGAGAATAAGAATAAAATAGTGTAGCGAGTATGTTACCGTCAACAACTCATCAGGATCAAAAAGGTGATGAGTGCTTCTCTGTATGATACTAATTACATCCCCGACATGATGTGCCACCAGCAACTCCTCTTCATTCATCTACAGTCATTTAAAAGTTGCATCACTCACACAAATTTTGAAATTTCACTTCTGCTGAGCCAAGAGAAGTATCGAAGAAACACATCCAGCACAATTGTAAAACACATACATGACACAGAAATTTGAAGGAATATTTACCTTAAAAATTGCCAATGCTACATGAAATAGAACCTTAGCACCTTCATAGAAGAGGACATCCCATACCCGCAAGGTCGTCTGAAGTGAATTAATAGACACAAATTTACTAATCAGTATCCAAATTTGATATATTTTATAGCAATTCAGCGTTTCGAGCACACAGAGAGAAAGAGAGAGAGAATGTTTCACCTCAGAAGGCAAACTTTTGGAGAAAAGGCAGAGAAACCACTCAGTGCAAACAAGAGAAACATCAAATTCTAGAGAATCCAAATGAGCGGCTAACCTACATTTTCCTCATCAATTTCAGAAAACAGTCTACATCCATGTGAATCAAAAACATCAACAGAAACAAATAATTACAAAAGGCAAAAGAGTAGCAAGTACCTTGGACATTTTTTGGTTAATAGATCCTTGAAGACTCTTTGCTCAACATGGCATCCGGACAAGTTATTAGTATAACAATCACTAACCAACACATTCTCTAACAGGACAGCAAGCATCCAGAAAGCATCTTCTTCAGTTTTCATCACAAGCAACAATAATGCTGCAACATAGTTCAATCCCTGGAAAACAATCAATACATTTAAATTAGTTTGAAGGAGAAATATGTATTTCCAAGTGATGTATCAAATACTATTGAAGAAAAAAAGGCAACCGCTTGCTAAGATTTCCTACCTCTTTTTCTCTAAGTCATTCACATTTAAAATCATTTAATGTCTAAACATTTTTGAACTTGTGAAAAAGAGTTGGATGTTTTAGGTAACTTGGTTGAGAACCTGGCTCTATTGAGCTAAATATATGTCTTTGAATATTTATTCCTTAACGAGTGCTGCATATCAGTTGCACAATTAGACCGATCATTATAGCAACATCGAAAACAGCAAACTCAGTTTGCCTTTTGACTTTTAAACTATCAAGGATCGGTGCAAACTTGCAGGATGCAGTAATTGGGTTGAACAAGTTCGAGCTACGCAACTGTGCTATATTAATGAAACAATTTATATTTCATCCTTATCCTAATTGCCCATCATCAAGTTTCACTTCAATAGTAGCCTTAGTTAATATCTTTTTTGCTCCTAGTCAAGTCAACACAAGGGACATAGCTTTCAATTACAAGATAACATGAGAGAAACAATTGATAAGCCCCTAAGACATGCACAAAGAGCAGCCCGGTGCACTAAGCTCCCGCTATGCGCGGGGTCCGGGGAATGGCCGGACCATAAGGGTCTATTGTACGCAGTCTTACGGCTATTTCCACACCTCGTCACATGACAACAACTTTACCAGTTACTCCAAGGCTCCCCTAAGACATGCATAATCTAGCTAAATAGCTCATAAGTGGCTGTGACAAAGGGGACAACTAATTTTTTATAGAAAAGCATGATAGTATCAAGTTTTCTTTATGAAAAAGAAACATTATGGATCTAAGTGAAAAACAAGAAGGATAAATCTACCTGGCAGTAGCCAACATCAGAATCACGGAAAGAATAGGCAACAAGAACCCGTCTAAGAGCAGCATGACCGTCAGGAGTGTCCAACCAGGAATGACCAGGAAAGGTTCGTTGGAGGTCCTGCAAGTTAAAAACACAATACAGATAAATTTTGGTAATACCAAAATGTTAAATAAATTGTATCCCGAAGTTTTGTACATTTCACTTCAAGCTCGATAACAAGTCACTGAATATAATCCGTGTCTTCCCAAATTTCTCGCAGAACTAAAGAGCTACCTGGACTTTATTTCACCTAAAACTAAACATCAACATGAAATAGCAACAGAGGCATAGCTACCAGCCTGCAAGCACTTCAAATTCATCAATCAGCATTGAACCCCTATCCTAACAAGATGTCTATTCAAGTTTGAGCCTAATATATTAGCCCCATGCAGGATTAACGAAATAGCAAATGGGACATTCTCTTTGACTAATATAAGAAAACTTCAAACTACAAGAAATGAACGCACTCAATCCTTGAAAGTTTCAAAGAATGCCAAATCATCTATCAGAAATGCAGTGTTGCAAATAGATAATTGCTGCACAATGAGAATTTTCCATCTCGATATATTTTGCGCTGGAGATTTTTCAACCACTACAAAATGTTACATAAAGTATAATTAATTTTTATAAATTAGCCTCTATGCATCTTCAAATCCGACATAAATTGGCACAAGCTTAAAACCTTATCACCCTAATGAAACCTTAGGAAGAGAAAAATAGTTGCACATTTATAACATACAAGTTACCTATGTTGCTCGGACTCTTAAATAAGGTTGACAGGTGCGTAGTGGATCCTCCATTATTGGTGCATTTATGGAGCATCCAACACGGATGTGGCAACATTTTTGGTGAGTCCGAGCAACATAGCAAGTTACAACAATATTATCCGTCCAAAAAAATGCATCACAATTATACTTCACAACCTAGGATTCTACTCTATAACTAAATGATTAAAATTACGCTGTTTGAGCACATATTAACAAATAGTTCCACTCAAACGCATCCAACCTGTTATCATAACATCAAGTCTCAAGATATATCAACAATCAGCTAAAACAACAACAACGTTCATCACACAGACACATTCAGAGAAACAAACAAAATATATTCTCCTAGTACAAGGGATAAAGGTAATGTATTGACCAAGAAACTTACATGATCAATCTGCTTGGTGGCAGGTGTGACCATATCCACAACAGCCATGGTCAAATCTTGGTAATAACTTTCCGGCACGGTTGATTTCTTCTTAGCTGCCCCTGATAGTGAAAACCACACCTTAGGCCTCAACACAGGTGGGATTCCTTTCCTAATTAGCTTCTTCAAAGTAATTGCATTCACCAAAGCAGATAGTTTTAAGGATGTTTTAAGCGTTGATGTAACTTGTGTTTGCAAATACCAATTTGCGCCTTTACTAGCTTCCAATGCCCACCATACCCTCCCTTGTTCCCTAACCTTCTCTCTAACCTCATTCAACACATTAACATCATCAACATTGCCTTCAACTGTGAACCCATATAGATCTTGAAATTTCACAGTTATATTTGCCCTTCTTGTATGAATACTTGGCCTCAATATCTGAATTTGTGATTGGTATTCAAAGGCCAAATCTTTTCTTCTACTTTGAGTTCCATACATTTTTGCAAAGATTAATCAAAAGGGTATGTCAAAAGGGGTTCAAGAATCCAAATGCGAAAATCCAGGGACTTAATATGAAAGGGTATTTGAGCTTTTAGAAAAATCCCATTTGTGGGGCATCAGATTCTTGAAAACAAAATGATTAAATAAGGCAAATTTTGAAGCTTTGTATAGAACTCAGCCTTAAAATCAGATCTTTTTTAAGTTTTTCACCCACAAAATTGAATAAGGAAAGAGCAAATGATACAAAGAAGGCAAAGTCCTGAACAACAGAAAAAGAGGAACAAGAAGACAAATTTGTAACGTTGGATAATGGAAAGTTGGAGGATTCAAATGCAAATAAAACACACCATTTTGTTGTATATAATCTATATTTGAGTGAATCAAAGATTTGGTGGCCTCAAAGTAGAGAGAGGGACAAGAAAGGATATTTAATTAGTAGAAATTTGATTTACGGCTTGTTTGGATGGTTGTTATGTATGGTATTGCATTGTTAGTTTAAATATAATACTATTTACTTTGATGGTTACTTAAATTTTATTGCATTATTTGGTTAAATTCATCGTACTTATCTTTCTATAATAGCTTTATCCCGTACCCTATTTTCTTGTGCAGTCCTTCAAATTGTTGACGTGTAGCACTAAATAATTATGGGAAATGATATAATCTATCAAAATATTGTATTCATCAAAATAATACAGTATAATATGATACAATATATTACTCCTATAATATAATATAATACATTATGAAACGACACTTAAAAATCATCCAAACAAAGTGTAATTGTGACGTTATATTGAGAAGGTTTGTGGGGTGACATGATGTGTTAATTTAATGATTAATTTATGGAGATAAGATTTGTTGTTTGCTTCCACTTACGCAAAGGCTAATATATTAAATTCACTACTACCAATTTTTGCTGCATCTTCAGGCATTCAAAAATATTAAGGGCTTGTTTGGAAAGCCTGAAATTGGGTGTAATTAAGTGTAATTATATATTTAGATTTGTTTATTTGATTGTAATTATTTGGTTATGCGGAAATTGGATGTCATAGAGAGGGTGTAATTACACTCTCCAATTCGGATTAAGAATTGGGTATAATTACACCATTTAATTACAGGGATACTTTTTAAATTCTTCCTTTTTGTTTTATTTTAAT
Organism: Przewalskia tangutica; assembly: GCA_029844215.1. Classification (NCBI taxonomy): domain Eukaryota; kingdom Viridiplantae; phylum Streptophyta; class Magnoliopsida; order Solanales; family Solanaceae; genus Przewalskia; species Przewalskia tangutica. The sequence continues at coordinate 11,519,739 of CM056732.1, read as the reverse complement.
TTATTTTTATTTCTATTATTATAATTTCTTTTTTCTTGTAAATTATTTTTATTTTAAAAATGTATTTTTCTTTTTATCTTATTTATTTTTCATTTCCTTTCTTTTTATTCTCACCCTTTACTTGTTGTGTTTCCCTGTAATTATTCCTATTCTTTTATTTTATTCATTTAGCATAATTGTGTTATTTTTCTAATTTTTAGACTACAACTCTTAATATTAAAAATAATGAGTGATTAACAAACTTGACATATATTGTGTGATATTATTAAAGTAAAATTTTGTTGTGAATAAGGTTATAGACTTATATTTTTCCTTTCTTTTGAATTATATTTACTTAAGTTACGTTGTAGCTTACTTATGTAATGTTGAAATTTGACATAAAAGTATTGTGTTAATTTATTTATTTTTGGATATTGAATTTAGGTTATATTTTCAATATTAATTGATCTGCTTTAGCACTATTGACTTGTTATTTCACATTACATGTTGTTTATTTTTCACTTACAGTTGATAGATATTTTTTTATCAAATATTTGAATAATGTTATGACATTATATTTATAAAAATTAATTTTTTCTGTCAAACATCCAATCCATAATGTTCTCACAGAAATGACTGATTTTAATTTTTAGAATTAATTAAAATTAAAATATTATTAATTTCAAAAATATATGTCAATTATTTTTTACAATATTAGTTACAAATATATGGTTATTAATTAATATATATTAAGAAACAATGTGTTGGTAAATACCCAATTTGATATCATTTATAAATGCACATATTTTTTAAATATTAAATTTCAGTTTTTGATAATTAAATTTTATTTTTAAATAAAATTAACTGTTTAATTACACTTGTGCAACCAAACAGTACGATTGAATTACACTGTAAGTATGTTATGACAAACAAACAAGTCATTATAATAATAATATTATATAATTATAGGCTGTGTAATTACTATCCTAATAATTACATCAATTTCAATTACCAAGTGGCTTTCCAAACAGACCCTAAAGTATGAATCTAGGGAACAAAAAATCTTTCCATTCATGTACCACCCAAAAAATGAAAAAAGATGGACAACCAGGGTGATAAAAACACCGTATTTACTGGTTCAACAAACGTGACTACCTCCTAGATATGGAAAATAAATAATTTATTGACTATTCCAACCATAATTCATTGATTCTACAAAAGGGAAAAAATGAATAGCAGCATATAATGTACCGTCAAACTTCTTTATAATTGTCATTTGCTATAATAACATTTCATTATAACAATATAATTTTTTCCGAAATCAATTTTTCATGTTATATTTCACTTCTTTATAACAACATTCTACCTATAACATCAATGACATTTATTATAACGGTACACTCTTTATAAAATTATCTCTCTCTAACCGTCATACTCAAATATTGTAATAATATTTATAAGAATTATATTATGTATAAAAAAATAAAATATCAAAATATTTATGATAATTATCATTAATGTCATGCGCATAGATAATCATCATTAGTGGCCTCTCTCCCACTTATCAATTACTTCTTTAACAAGAAAGCATGGATGACTCATGACATTTTTAAACAATACATATTTGCTCTCAATGCTAAATTTGATGATGAAAATGTAAGATTTTGTTGTTGATGAACAATGCTACTCGTTGTGACATCGAGGAATACGAAGATCGACTAACACATATTAATGTGATTTATGTATTTAATTATATTCTTAAGGTTAAATATAAAAGTCATTTTATCGCGCGCAATGCAAGTCACCCATTATCTGATGACAACAAGTTCAACTTACCACAAGCAATTAACACTCTTGTAGAAGCATGGAATGATGTTAAGACCTCTATCATTCTCCATTATTGAAGAAATACCAAAATTCTACATATAGATGAAAATCTCAATATTAATGGTAAAAATCTAGAACTTATTGAGGAAGTTGGTAGTCCGTCATCACTTATAGCCAAACTCATCTCATAACACCAATCAAGCAATGAATGCTACCATTTATATCAAGTTTGACACAACTCTTTCAATCCTTGAAACTTACATTGATGAAGAGATTACTGCATAAGTGATTGGAGTGGAAGAACAAGAGACAACAGATACAGAAGGTGACAACAAAAGTGTTTATGAAAAGCCTCAACCTATTGTTACTTGGGGTGAGATAGAAGAGTCAATTGTTAATCTCTTAGACAATCTTCGAGGGAAAGCTATTTAATTATTTTTTACTAAAAGTTTGAATAGAATTCTTTGTTAATTCAAGCGTTATATTATAACTAAGAGATTGAAATTTACGAAACAAGCTACAATTGTAGAACTAATATTAAATGCATATGTTCCTTAGATTTCAATTTTTTATCAGTATGGTACAATTAGTCATGGATTTATTTATAAGTTATTAGTCTTTTAAATTTTTACTCAATGAAATATGAAAATCAATTGAGATTTTAAAATTAACAAGTATATTATTTTCGTTTATAGCATAAAAAGTATAGAAGCATAATTTTTTGCGTACTTTCGTTTATAATAGCTAAATGATATCTAAACCACAATGTCAGTATACATATATAACAACATCCCATTATAGCGATCACGAAATTCTTGAACAAACACTTCCACTGTACAGAAGTTTGAATGTACTACTCCAGTTATAAGAACTTTTCTTAAGGAATTTTCTTATTTAGATACATCAATTTAGATAATAAAATCAATCTATTTGACTTAAGCAATAACTATTTTCCCTTATTTAATTTTTTCAACTACATCAGTTCAAACGTCTTTAAAGTTTGTACTGTTTCTCTAACCAAAATCAATTCAACAGTTCCCTATAATTGCCATTAATCATCTTTTCCTTTTTTAGGTATATTGAAAAAATCAAATAATTTTTTAATATCTTTCATACGTTTAGCAGTCAGATTAGTCATTCAGCTTAACAACGATATGAACCTTAAGAATTTGAAAATTAGACTTGAACCTTCGATTAAATGGGATAATTTCGATAATATATAATCCAGCATAAACTATTACATTCGCGTAGTTATATTTTTAATTTACATCCGTATAGCCAATTTGTTTTTTTGCAACAGTGCACGATATACAATATTATACACCTGCAGTAGATAATGCATAAACTTGTATAAAAGTGTATAATAATGTATAAAAAGACCATTTTGTAAAATATTAGATATATGGGCTATTTCAGTTAAATATTTTCTCCAAATAGATATAAAATGTTATTTTTCCTTAATTCCCGAACATGTTTTAATTGTGGACGCTTTATTAAAGGTAGACTTTGATTATGAACACACCTCGATATCGTAAGAGTGACACTTGCGCTACAACCAAGATAAGGTAAGGCTTAAAAGCACCTAAAATAACCAGTGTGGCTTATGTGTTTGATGAAATGACCAAGAAAAACTTTTCGTTGATTCATTACTCAGTCCTAACACATATGCTTGTTCATTACGGTCATATGAAAATGTGATAGTATTACATGTAATTTTTGTGCATAGTTTGACTTGTATGTTACCTTACTCGATATTTAGAATGTTATAAGCTTACATAAATCAATATTTGGTGTGTGCTATTGTTTGTGATGCTTGTATTTAGGTTTAGTTATTAGGGTGTGATGACATTCAGTTTCTGAAAATTAGCCAACTTTCCATTACATGAGTGTCACGAAGGCCAAAGTTAACTACCATATGCTTATATGTGCTAATTATTTTATCGTAACTTTCTTGTGCGTGTTGTCAGATCTCACGTTTTGGAAAAACAGTGTGAAAATTACCTTTTCTCAGAAAAGTTATTTTATTTTAAAATAACAACTCAATCTCAGTTTTCAGATTTAATTTGTTTTGCTCAGTTTGCTTTACTCTAAAAAGCGTTGTTCCTCCTTTTTCAAGATGTAATTAATATATGATACTCTTACTGGTATCTTATTAGTTTTATTTAGTACACACGGGACTATTTTCATTTTCTTAGATGCAAATACAACTAACCACGTTTCAACTATGACCAGTTAGGTTCAGACTTCTACTAAGTGTGTGTTTGGTTCTGCGGTGAACATAATTGATTTTGATATAATTGATTTTGATATAATTGAGTTTGACAATAATTGATTTATATTTGAATGCAACAATGTAAAAGTGAGTGTTATCAATTCATGATGTTTGAATAGTTTTGATCGAAAATTGATTTTGAATGTAGAATTATCAAAATGGACATAGTCAAATATGTATAAATAAAAATTATTAAAATAATAGTGAAATGTGAAGTATGTAAATAAAAATTACAAATAGATAATAAAATTTAAAGTGCAATATAGTACTTAAAGAGGGCAATTAAGGTGGGTAGAGTTGTTAATGAAAATTAAAGAGGGTAATGAAGGAAAATGTAAAAACTCAAATTGAAATAAATGTAGAATTGATTCTACTCACCTTAGAAGCTAGAAATTGTAGTTTCTTACGGAATCAATTTTGAAGAGAAAAATTGATTTTGGAGAGGAAATCTAAACACCCAAATTTTGCTTATTTTCACGAAAATAGCAATCCATAAGCACTTTTGGTTTTGGATTGCCAGAATTGAAACCAAACATGCACTAAGTTATCCCTGCCATCTACTTTAATGGGAGTTTCTTCTTTATTACTTAGTTTAGACATTTCAGTATTCAGGAGTATGCCCTAAAAATATTTTGTATTCGGTATTCTTAAAGGCTCATGACTTAGACTAGCGGTGTTTATGAATTTCAGTTTCAACATTCATATTTAAACTCGAATGATTAAGAATTATTAAGTATGTTGGCCTTTCTAGTTAATTCAGATAGTTCAATCAAGTTATCTTACCGTTAATTAGATACACGAGTTTGTTCGATTGTCACTTAGAATCGGATGTCAAAAGGCAATCATGTCCTACCTCAATTTTGGTGCATGACATTTTATTTGCCAAAAAAAATCACGTATTTGTTTGCCTCCTTCAATGCTTGTCAAGTGTGGTTAATCAACTGACGTGGTTTACAGGCTATTGCGTCAGCCCGAAATTTTACCATGTGCGCACTCGAAAGAGTAGCGGGTTCCTTCGTCAACAAAATGTGTAAAATAGTAATTTTATTTGCTTTCAATAAATTTTTACAATCTTCATTGTTGACCTTAAAAATTGAATTGTATGTCATTCTTCCTAATAAACTTGACAATATGCAGACAATTCACTCCCCATCTCTTTACGTTTTGTGAAATTAATGTAACCATATCGTGCATTATTATATATCTTGTTACTTTTTCTTGAGCGGATCAAATCAATTTTGATTTGTCCAACTTATAAAATGTGGTTTACATGTTTAGTACTATAACTTTTGTACTATCTTTGTTATTTCATTTTTTTTTATTTCTCAATCATTTGAATAAAACTAATCAACAGATTTAAGTAACAAAATCCAATTTGATCATCAAGGTGTACATTGAAGTAGAAATGAGAGGAAAAGAATTGCATAGACGTAGTCGTTAAACAACTCAAATGAATAGTACACTGTGAAGGCTTATTTATAGGTACATTACTACAGAAAAGCGCTTGCATATCGCTTTTTTCGCCGCTATAATAGCTTGGATAGCGCTATTCAAGTAATTACTTGAATAGCGCTTAAAATACCCCTGCATAATATTCCGATAGAACTTTTGAATAGCGCTTAAAAAAGTGCTATGCTATCTTTTTTTTTTTACTTTTTATTTATTGTTTTGATAATATCCCTATTTTTTCACCTAATAAATAAAAAATAAAAAAGATAACAAAAAGAATACTCATTCAAAATATAATATAATATAATATAATATAATATAATCATTCGCATAAAACATAATAATATATTTAAAATAGTAACTCAATCATTAGTAGCTTACAATCATTAACTAATAACAATACGACATAGGCAACAATTACATCAAAATACTAACTAATAGCTTCAACCTTCCATTTTTTTCTTTGAGGAATCGACTGTACAAGTAGTCTGCCCAATTAATTCGAAAGTTGCAATGCACTGTTTAAAGTTTGCAACAGCAAATTGGTTCACAACCAAAACTCATTTGCCTCATCAAGTGTAGCCAATTGTTCCCAAGATGAAGCGATGCGGATAAATAGCCAAAGCGGCGAGCAGCTCGACAAATATGACAAATCAGTATGTTCACTTGAGACTGTAGCAATAGGAAATAGCACAGGACAGGCACAACCAGTGAAAGTAAAATCGACATTATAGGAAAGTTTCTTGAGCACGACAATGGTTTAAACCGCAAACATGTCGGTCATTGCCTTCCTTCTAGTTCATCAATAGAGTAGAACAATCTCAAGGACACTCGACATTTCCCCAAAGTCATGCAAAGAAAGAAGAAGGAAAAGGGTGAATATCCAGAATTAGACCAAATAGACTTCAGGGACATGCTCATGCTTAAAACTTGGTTAGAAATCAAACATGCATCCTATATTGATTAAATTAAGCCCAAACTAACAAGATAAAACATTACAGACTTCAACAGGAACACATGTGAATGAACATGCTTAATAACTTACTAAATAATCTTAATAGCCATCATTAAACCAAAATATGATTAGTAAACAGTTGGAACAAACCCAGACAAGCACTACCGTCAATTAGATATGTTAAGAAATACCTCACTTTGTTTATTTTGCTTTTTTCTACAATTGAAAGTTTTTGATAGACATAAGAGTATCATAATCCTCGTTAATGGAGCATCGAATCAACACCTGCCTACTATGGAGATAACCAACATTTACATATGCCTTAAGTTTTAGTTATTTTGGGATTTCAGTCCTTAAGAATTCGATATGAGGCATTCCATGACTGAAGTTTCCTATCACTTCCCATTTCAAATCTTGCCTAACAATCAGTACATCAATTTCAGATTCCACAAAAACGAATGTAGGTTCACCGTGTAAGTATTGTACCTGTTTTGATGCAACCGGAGGAGGCAAATCAGAATTCTGTTTAGAGCAGGCTGTGGCAAATCCCGTAGCATTCCCTGTTGATTGTGAGAATAATGGAGGTACTATGGGTGTTGCTGAGTTGAGGATTGGTTGTTGAGAAGCCATTAACACCGCTGCAACTAGCCGAGAATGGCTACTGTTAGTAGTCGGAATGATTTTCGAATTCGAAATTGGTTGTTGTTGATGTTGTGATGAAATCAAGGGTGAAAAAGATGAGTCATGACACTGGACACCCTCAGTAGGAGGGCGTCCAGTGCTCGTTGCCACCATAATGTCTCGAAGTCAACTTTTCGATCAATAATGATATTTTACGATGGGTGATGAATTGAGAGACGGTGGTGGGTATAGAATATAGAGAACATCTATACGAACACAATGAGACCTCTCTTGATGCTCGACGTTACCGGAGATGGCCGGAAAATCGAAAGTTGCGCCTAGGGTTTTGGGAATTTTGATTTGGGAGATGTAGATGTAGGAGTTGAATCGAAGGGTGTTGTTAGGTGTAAACTGTAGGTCTGATGAAGACGGACCTTTTGGCACCACACTTGACCCTCGAATCGACCGGAGATGACCGGAAATCAAGAACGACGATCGGAAAACATGGGGATTTTTTTATTTAAGATTGTCGACGATATAGTGTAGAATCGACGATTGTGGTTGGTATGGAAATGACGGGCTTGAAGAGACGAAACTAATGATATAAGTCTCGTCTCCAATTGAGTCCTGTGGTGGCTAAATCGACGATTCGCCGCCAGCATCACTGTTCATCGATGCATTCTAAAGAGAATTTCGGACTTCATACACGTACAAGTTCGGCTAAGTCCTTCATTATTTGGTAATATTTACTTGCATAGCGCTTCCACAAGCGCTATCTAAGTGAAATATTTATATTATTATATTAATAAATTACTTAGGTAACGCAAATTATAATAACGCTTGTAATAAGCGCTATGCAAGGAGTAACGTGCATAGCGTTTCAGTTAAAATTTCCGAAAAGTGTTATGCAAGTATTTTTTGTTAGATTTTTTTTAATTTGAAAATTTGAAAAAGCGTTATGCAAGCTGTTACTTAGATAGCGATTTGTAAAAACGCTATCTAAGTAGCTTTACGCAAGCTGAAATCTGTAGTAGTGGTAATTATACTTCTAACCATTTAACTAATATTCTGATATTACAAAATGACTGAATTGTCATTTTCTCTTTAGTACACTATACTTCAACACCCCTCCTCAAGCTAGGTGTTATAAAGATATTAAGTAAACTTAGCTTGGACACTAAATATTCATGTTGAACTCTGTTCAACCCTTTTGTGAGTATATCGGCAGGCTGCTCAGTTGTTAATAAATATTCAGTCTTGATTAAATCTTGATGAATTTTTTCTCTTATAAAGTGAAAGTCAATCTCTATGTGTTTTATCCTCTCACTGAACACAAAATTGACTACTATTTGAATAACTTCCTTACTATCACTGTAAATGCATACAAGCGGCTGCAAATGCAACCGGTCAGCCAAGTTAATTTTGATACGATAGGTGATATGCTTATGTATTCTACCTCCGTTGAGCTTCTAGATATTGTTGATTGCTTCTTAGACTTCTAAGACAGGAGAATCTCCCAGCTTTATTAAGAAAACAGTTACTGACTTCCTTGAGAATGAGCATGCAACCAAATCAACATCACAAAAAATTTGTAATTGCATATTTCCTATTGCTTGATAATAGCACACCTTGTCCGAGTTGTGTCTTAATGTGTCTAACAATTCTCGATGCAACTTCCACATGTCACTTCTTAGATTGTTGTAGGAATTGACTCAAATTTTTGCACATTGTAGGCTATGTCAGGTCTTGTTACTGTCAAATATAGCAGCTTGCCTATCAATATTTGATAAGCTCCTTGATCTTGTATCACCTCATCTTTCATAAATATTGTTTCCTCTGATATGTTGAGCATACTCTCTAGTAGTGAGTTTGATGTTAGCATTCATAGGTGTAGAAACTGATTTAGCAGCACTCAAACCAGACTCTGATATTAATTCCAATGCATATTATTCTGATGCATTAAAATTCCTTTTTAGACCTTGCAAATTCAATACCAAAAAAGTATTTTAGTTCCCTCGTGTCTTTCATTTTTAAAGGCTTCATGTAAAGCAGTTTTGGTTTCAACTATTGATTTTCGACTGTCTCCAGTGATTAACATGTCATCAACATACACTAATTTAGTTATGAGTCCTTTGTCGGTTCTTTTTATGTATAATGAATGGTCATATTGACTCTGAATAAACTTGAACTTGAGCAGTGCTTCTTACAACTTAGCATTCTATTGCCTTTGGAGCCTGTTTCAGGCCATACAAGGATTTTATGAGTCTGCATACTTGATTAGTTTCCCATGACTTTGAAATCCTTGTAGCAACTTCACGTAGATTTCATCATGTAAATCACCTTGAATAAAGGCATTATACACATTCATTGGGTATATATACCACTTCTTAACTACTGCTAATTCTAACCCAGCCCTTAATGTCATCATCTTGACAACTGGATGGAATGTCTCTTGATAATATATTCCTTCTTATTGATTATAGCCTTTGTCCACTAATCTTGCTTTAAATCTTTTTACTTCGCCATTAGCCTTATACTTGATCTTGAAGACCCATTTGCATCCAATTGGTACTTTACCATCTGGTAAGGAGACTATTTTCTAATTATTGTTTTACTGCAAAGCATCTACCTCTGCTTGTATAGCTTCAACCCATCATGGATCTTCACTGCTTCTGCATAAGTTTTAGGATCAGTAGTATTTGGAACAACATAAGTAAATGATTTATATTTAGAAGACATATGATCATAAGTCACATAATTAGAGAATGCATAACAAATGTCATCATGAACATTTATTGACAAAAACTATTTCATGCAACAGGGTGGATGTTTCCCTCTAGTTGACTTCCTTGTTGGTTGTTTAGCTTGCTGCACATGTTCTTGTAATATTTCTTGATCTGGTATGTTATGTTGCACAACTACATGCTATTGGTTTTGGTCAGGCTGGTCTATCTGTTAAACTTCAGCCTGATTCATGTTCAACCCTCTATATACAATACTTGTTCCATATGTACCTCTATTTAAGCTATCAATACTCATATCAAAGTAAGTAGTTACAGGAATCAAGGATTAATGTCTTCAAAAACAGAAATAAGAGGTGAGAACAAAGTAGTAGAGTCAATTTTGAAAAAGGAAATATATATTCCTTAAAAATCACATCCCTATGTATAAAGAAATATTTGTTGTCCATATCATACAAAATATAACCTTTTTGTGTTTCAGAATATCTCATATGAATAACAGGCCTTGCTCTAGATTGCAACTTGTTTGAGTGTTGTAATATCTTACCAAAACATAAACACCCCAATATCATAAGATGTAATAAAAAAGGTTTTCTGTTATTTAGCTTTTCGTATAGAGACCAGTTATTGATTACTGTAGAAGGTAATCTGTTAATGATATAAACAGCAGCCCGAACACAATGTCCCAAAAATCTGATGGGAATATGAGCTTGGATGTTAAATCCCGTACTTTCATATATATAGTGCGTCGTGAGTTAGTTGACATAAACTTGGAGAATTAGGTCCTTCTTAAGCTTATGAATATTTAAGACCCTATCTGTTCTATTTGTAACCGCCACTGATACTACTCTTATAGATCTTTGAATCGAACTAATTTGATTGAACAAATTCGAGAACCTTTACGATCGATTGAGATTTAGCAATTGATTATAGAATGAATTAAAGCACACAGTGAATTGAATCCTCCAACTCTGATACCATGAACTACATATTCAAGTAACAAAACCTAATTTGATTATCAAGATGTACATTGAAGTAGAGAAGAGAGGAAGAGAGTTGTATAGAAATAGTCGTTAACAACTTAAATGAATAGTACACTGTGAGGTCCTATTTATAGGTAATTATACTCCTGACCACTTAACTAATATTCTAATATTACAAAATGATCAAACTGCCCTTTTCTCTTAATTACACTATACTTCAACAGATATCTGATCTTTTTTTTTTGCATCAATAGCTTCACGAAAACGATACATGCAAAACAGAGGTAAGATTATACCATACAGAATGGGATATCATTCATCAGTCTCTATTGTAAGATGATATTAATCTCCCTTGAGGAGTCTTTTCATTAATATCAAAGTATATATAAAGTAAAATATTCATCTCTTATACAATAGGAATCTTAATCCTATACAAAAGAGGAATCCTAGTCTTTCCATAATTATATTTACACAATATATGAAAATATTCTAATTATGGGTAGGGAATATTGTAATTCTTATATACACGTTTACACACCCCCTCAGTCGGAGCGGGAGGAGGCCGGACACTGAGACTGGATCTGAAGTCAAGAAATAACTGTCTGGGAAGTCTTTTGGTAAATATATTTACATACTGATAGGATGATGAAACATGTAACACTCTGACATGGCCTAGTGCAACTTTCTCACGAACAAAGTGTAGGTCTATCTCAATGTGCTTGGTTCGCTGATGTTGAACCGGATTATGAGACAGATAGATGACAGATATGTTATCACAGTACAAAATGGATGTCTGACGCAAAGGACACTAAGTTCTAACAGTAAATTTCTGAGCCAACAAATCTCAGCTACTACATTTGCAACGCCTCTGTACTCAGCCACGACACTGGAGCGAGATAGGGTAGTATGTCGCTTGGCAGACCAAGAAATCAGATTATCCCCTAAGAAAACACAAAAGCCGGAGGTGGAGCGTCGCGTGTCCGTACACCCAGCCCAATCTGCATCCGTATGTGAAAACAACTTGTTTGGTGCAGAGGTATAGGTGCAAACCATAATCAAGAATGCCCTTAATGTATCGAATGATACGCTTAAGAGCAGTGAAATGAGACTCCCTGAGGGCATGCATGAATAAGCACACTTGCTGAACAACATAAGATATGTCTGGCCTGGTGAAGGTGAGATACTGAAGTGCACCTGCAAGGCTCCTATACATAGTAGGATCAGAGACTGGAGCACTATCCATGACACTGAGCTTAGATTTAGAATCAACTGGAGTAGGCACTTCTTTGCAGTTCGCCATCTTAGCCCTGTACACAATCTCTTATGCATTCTTATGCTGACACAAGAACATATGATTGGCAGACATGGTCACTGATATCCCCAAAAAGTAACTCAGCTTCCCCACAAATTCGGACTTAAGCAAGGCACTAATCTCATTTTTCAATCCGTCGGAGGAGACAGTAAGAACAATATCATCCACGTAAAGTAATAAGTAAGCAGTGCTACTACCTCGATGAAAAATAAAAAGTGATGTATCACTCTTGCTGCATACAAACTCAATCTGCAAGATATACCTAGAAAAACGATCATACCACGCACGGGGGGCCTGTTTCAGGCCATGTAGTGACTTACGGAGACGACACACATAGTGAGGAACTGCTGGATGGGTGAACCCTGGCGGGTGATGCATGTAGACTATCTCTCTTAGATCCCCATGTAAGAATGTATTCTTCACATCAAGCTGATGGATCGGCCAGTGTTTGCCCATGGCAATGCTCAAAACTATGCGAATGATAGCCGGTTTGACAACTGGGCTGAAGGTCTCACCCAATCAATGCCCTCCTGCTGATTTGTGCCATAAGCCACAAGTCATGTCTTATACCTCTCAAGAACTCCACTGTCTCTAAATTTGTGATGAAATAGCCACAGACAACGAATCACATTCACCCCCTCAGGTCTAGGTACTAGATCATATGTGTGTTGTTTAGTTAAAACATTGAATTCCTCAGTCATAGCCGCATTCCAATTAGGGTCTTGTTTGGCCAATATATGGTTCTTGAGAATTGGTGAAATGGTTTGGGCAGACAAATTAAATTAGACTTTTGGGTTTGAAGATTCCATACTTTGCACGAGTTTCCATTTGATGAGTGGGGATAGTGGGAGGTTCCAAGGCGGAGGGATTTGTTGGATACAGAGAAGGAGGGACAGACGACGTAGTAGGTACCGCGACGCTTGAAGGAACCGCCGGCGGCGCCGTGGCGCCCTGATCAAGTGTCGCGGTGCTGGAGGACTGATAGACCTCTCTGATATTTTGGCACCGTGGCGCCTCAGCACTGGGCCGCGGCACTGTCGACGGTGAATCAGGGACATGTTCGCAAGAGTTTTGGCACCGCGGCGCTGACCCTTGGGGCCGCGGCGCTGTCGCTGAAGAATTTTTATGCTCTAGTTGACTTAGGATGATGGGAGAGATGGCAGGCTCGTCAAGAAAAGAGTAATCCGGTTTTTGGAACTTTTTAAAAATTCAAAAACGGGAATGTGGTCTCGTCGAATGTGACGTGACGAGAGATGTGGATCTGAAGAGTGGACAAGTCATAACATAGATAGCCCCTATGGTTCGGCGGGAAGCCTAGGTAGACACACGGAGTGGACCGGGGGCTAGTTTGTGAGGGGCAGTAGAGACAATGTTAGGATAGCATAGACAACCGAATATTCGGAGATGATCATAAGATGAGACTCTATGATAGAGAATTTCGGTAGGAGTCATATTGTGAAGGGTGCTAGTTGGGAGAATATTTAGAACGTATTCTGACATTTTAGCAGCATAGACCCAGAAAGATGGAGGTAGGGAGGCATGAATCAAAAGAGTGTGAATCATATTGTTAATGGTGCAGATGATTCTTTCAGCTTTACCGTTTTGTGAAGAGGTGTGGGGGCAGGAGAAGCGAAATACCTTGTCATTATTGATACAAAACTGGTGAAACATAGAGTTATTGAATTCACGACCATTATCGCACTGAAAATATTTTATGCCTTTTTCGAACTGTGTTTGAATGAATTTTTGAAACTCAAGAAATTTGGCAAACACTTTCGATTTAAATTTGAGATGATATAACCAAACAAAGTGAGAAAAATTATCTAGTAGGATAAGATGTTATTTATGACCGAGAGAACTAGCAACAGGTGATGTCCATAAATCGGCATGTATAATATCAAAAGGTGCAAAAGTAACACTAGTAGATGATTTAAATGAAAGACGAGTATGTTTGCCTAAAGAACAAGAAACTCAGTTTTGGACAAGCTTCCCATTACAAGTAATGAAATTATTGCCTCTAAGAAAACTAAAAACTGGAGCTCCTGGATGACCAAACGTATTATGCCATGTTGAAGAAGAAATGACCGTTAGAGAGACGGGAAAGCTAGATCTGGCAGCGGAGGTGGGAGTGAATGGATAGAGATCCCCCGTGCTATTGCATCTCGTAAGAGGTGTCCCCGTATGAAGATACTTCACAGTGAAATTATAAGGGTCAAAATCAATAGAGACAGAGTTATTAAGAGTAAATTTGCGGATAGAGATTAGATTCTTAATCATATGTGGGGCATATAGGGTATTTTGAAGGAGGAATATGTAAGATGTACCATAACCCTTTACTGGAATGCGGTGGCCACTACCAACTGTCACAAATTGAGGATGCTTTAAACCAAACAGTTTGGGAATATAACCTGCAGATCGGGTGAGGTGAGATGTGGCTCCGGAGTCCATATACTAGTTGTTGTCAGGCTGTTGCATATTGAGACTGTTGAAGGCCTGACCTATCTCAGTGGGTGTCATGCTAGACGAAGGCTGCTGGAACTGGCCGTGCATGAAGTGGGCTTGTGATGCGCAAAAAGATGCACACACTTTAACGCAAGTGCACGTTATCGTGACAAGTAATATAGTCTTGGTAAGACCGAATATCGTCCACAAAGATTAGTGTTCAAGTACCAATTATCTATCTTTTGGTATTTATTTGGTAACCGTTATTGATTTTTGTTGTTTATGACTAACAATTATAAAGGCTAATTAACTATAGGTTTACTTCAGTTGTGATGAGAATAGGGCTTCCACGTCTCCTCAACTATCCGCTTATGTTACTTATTAATGCAATGAATTATGGTTCTTCTTCTCTCGGAGCTAGCAAGTTTACGAAATCGTTTTATACTCCCGTTAAGGCTATATAAACACTCAACCCCAGTATTGCTCCTTTCTACCTTTCGGTGATAAGGATGACTTTATAGGAGGATTAAGAACAAAAACCTAGTTAACCGTCACGCGCCATGCGTAAAATTAGGGTTGTTAAGCCTCTCATTAACGCTACATAAGTAATTGAGGTATTTTCATCCCCAATCCAAAATATATCTACCCAACTTACAGCATATTCACAACCTCCTCCTCCTTTCGAAGTTTGATTAGAAATCATATAAGTAATGATAATTAGTGATCAATTAATTACCAAGCATTCAACACAATTATTGGATAAATCTCAACAAGAAGAAGAATAACCATAACATGCATCAATTCATAACATAAGTTTCTAGTGATTTAACATGGAAATCCCTATAGAGGAATTAGTTCCTAGCCATTGACATGACAAAAACTAATTCAAGGTTCATCATAAAACTGAAATAAAGGAAAGAAAAGAAAAGAAAATTACTAAGTTTAAGGTCTCCAATCTTCAATCCAAGAATCCTTGTGTTGTGCAAGAAAGGGAACCCTTAAAAACTGCCTAGGGTTCTCATTTTATAGGCTAAAAACCGCCTCTAACTTTTCCCTTCAGGCCTGGCCCAGAAAATCGTCATTAAACCTGATTTTCCCGCGTCGGCGCCATGCCACGCTATCGGCGCATGGCCGGAAGTTGCGATCTCCGGATGATTTGGCGTCGCGGCCACGCTCTGCTGTGCGGAGGCCATGCGCCGCAACTTCGCGACCTTACGGATATTAGCGCCGCGACCCGATCTACTGCAGTAGCGGCGCTGGTCCGTGCTTCTGCCTCGTTCGCCACTTTCTCTGCTTTCAAGCTCTGGAACCTCCACTTTTGCTCTCTTTTAGCTCATTTTTCGTCATTTGGCCATTTTAACCAACTTGACTCAAAAGAAAGAAAATCTATCCTAATACGACACTTATTTGTACAAAAAGGGACAAAAAACTAACTAAAAACGACTCAAAAAGTGTATATAAAATACACCGATCAGCTTGATGCGGGTACTGAACTTGTCGAGGGGCTGGAACAGGGCCCAACAAACCATGGTGGGAGAACTGGTAGGGTTCTTTGCGCCGAACGACGGCAGCCGCGCGCCAGACGGATATTGTTGGGTCCGCGGTCGGATCGATTCTCGGAGGCCCCGTTGTTGCTGCCGATTCTCTCGTCGCGACCTACCACGACCACGGCCTCCTCTGCCGCGACCTTTTCCACCCTTGACACCGCGTCCCTACTGCAGTTGAGAGTTTTCTGACGGCATTTGATCTTGAGGGCGTGTTTAGGCCTAACGCGCCGATTGTGCTCATCCTCGCTAACACGAGTCTCTTCGAGCAACAACTGTGAGCAAGCTTTGTTAAAACTGGGAAGCGGATCTGCCTGTTGAATTATGGGGGCCAACGTATCATAGTCACCTTTGGGCAGTCCTGCAATCAATTACAACATCAATTTAGTGTCCGAGACAGACGTGTCGACGTTGGAGAGTTGATTCGCGGAAGTTTCAATCGTCTGCAGATTTCGATCATGTTGGAGAAATTTTCAAGGCGTGTATTGTTAAACTGTTCCTCCAAATACACTGCACGAGTGTGATTGTTATCTTGAAAGATTTCCTCCAAGCGGTTCCATAACTCAAGGGTTGTGGCGCCAGATTTCATGATAGTAAGAAGGAGATCCTCATAAATACTACCATAAATCCACAGTTTGACGCCGACGTCTAGATGACGCCAAGTAGAATCATCAACCTCCGGAGGGCGCGAAATAGTGTCATCGATATGATCAAGCATGTTATAGAGACATGAATGATTACGAAACAGTTCAACCCAGGGAGAATACTGACTGTTTTCTTGATCAAGAAGAATGAGGATAGAGTTCTTGATGTTTGTAACAGTTAGAGCGGAATGAAAAGATGATGATGACATGGTGGTGGGATTTGTGGAGGTTGAAGCATCAGAATTATTGAGAGATTCCTCAATAGCCATTTAGAGAAGAGATGAGTGGAGAGAAAAACCAAGAATTTTAGGTAAGAGAGGGGAGGGAGCACTATGGGGAAGCGGGGTGGCGGCTACAGAGAAAGAAAAATTCTAGGGTTTTTTTTGTGTTAGACTCTTGATACCATGTAAGATGATAATAATTTCTCTTGAGGAGTCTTCTCATTAATATCAAAGTATATATAGAGTACAATATTCATCTCTTATACAATAGAAATCTTAAGTCTATACAAAAGAGGAATCCTAGTCTTACCATAATTATATTTACACAATATATAAAAATATTTTAATTATGAATAGAGAATATTGTAATTCTTATATACACGTTTACACCTATCATATTTCACTGCTAGGAAAGAAAAGTTCAAAGAGATATCCAGACTTCAATTTATGCGTCCACACCTACCTAGTATAAAGTCATCCTAAAACATCCAAGTAAATGCAATTATATTGCTTGGACAGCTTTTGAAAAAAATGAAATCTGATCTTTTTAAAAGTTATGTACATGATCTCATCTAGTGTGACACAGACGTGTAGTTGTTTGAACAATTAACAGTATCTTTAAGCAGTTATCCCATTGGATGTATTGATTATGATTTAAGCAGTTCATTAAATAAAGCATAGATTGCTCTATGCCGATTTACAAATCATAACTTATTATTAGTTCTTTTACTGCATCAGTAGGTAAAGAGCTTATTGACTTCAAAGTCTCAATTTTTTATTTCTTTTTTAACAAAAAATATCGACTTATGATGTCAAGAGACGAGTAAGTTCTATAGAAATGTAGCAAAGTTTACAAGACAACCACTCACATGACAAAAGCTGTCTATATCATATCATCAATAAGAATAAATATCTAATCATATTTCTCAAACTAAACGAAAGAAAAGGTTAAATTGAACATCTACACTTTTTGTGTTATATAGAACCGCACCAGTAGATATTAAGTTGTGTTAAATCTGTATGTGAAGTCGCTAGTAAGAAAGATTAACTAGCTGCCTCTTATATAACCACCACTTTTTCTATCTTTTTTGTTCTTGATTAAATATAGGGTAATTGCACTTTTAGTCCCTAGCTTATCAACGAAATTTAATTTTTTTCCTCGTAATATGTCAATGAACATATTTAGAGCCTGTTTGGATTCACTTATTTTAGGTGCTTTTAAGCACTTTTATAGTGTTTGAGTAAGCTAAAAGAAGTGCTTTTAAGCACTTGTTTTTAAGCCAAAATAACATAAATAAGCTAAAACATAACTTATGACGTTTTTGGCTTATAAGCCATAAGTTATAAGCTCATCCAAACAGACTCTTAACTTTAAACTAAACGTATGTGCAGGTTTATGGAATTATTAACTATTAACCCGTCGAGTTACTGAATTATGTTAAAGGGACCAAAACAACAATTTGTTGATATTTCTAAAACTAAAAGTGCAAATCCCCTTAAATATAATACATCAAGGGCTTGTTTGGTACGTCTCACTGGACTGTACTAATTTTATTGGACTGGATTGTATTGGACTGGACTGTATTAATATATAATAGACGATATTAGAGTATTAATATATAATGGATTGTATTTTTTATTTTTAGTACAATTCAAGGGAGACCCACCTGCTAGATGAGTCTCAAAAATGGCAGTTGGAGCTGAAAATGCCCACCAAACGCTGTATTTTTTTTTCCAGTACAGTACATCTTAATACAGCATACCAAACGTGCCCCAAGTGACATAAGTTTTCGATACTAGCTTTAAAAAATAAATAAAAAGAAAAGGTCGTCTTGAGACTCTCAGTTAGTCACTTGGACATTTGACCACACCATAATGCTTGAAGGGATTCTGTATCTAAATAAATAAATAAATTGCAATCCAAAGATAGTGGCCCAGTGGCCATTAGTCAAATTTGTGGCCTTAGGATCACAAGTTCGATTTTCGGCGGATACGTTCTCCGGGGCATATGCCTCGTATTAAAGTCTGGTAGCTTAACCGCGCGGGCATGTTGCAGTGTGAGTTTGATACTCTCTCAGACGATCCCTGTTGGGGGGTCGGACCTTGTAGTTAGGGATGGCAATTGGGGCGGTGCGGTACCCTCCCGCACGCGTCCGCCAAAAAAATTATATCCACCACCTACCCGCGCGCGGTACAATTTCAAAACCATACGCTAAAGCGTATATTTTAAATCCACACCCACCCGCCCAGTGGATATCCGCCACCGTCAATACACTTTGTACATGAGTGAAATAGCGAAAAAGTTGAAAAGATTACATAAATTTACTTGAGATGCAAAGACATGTTCAAAATCGTAACCAATATCGTAACTAAAAGTGAAAAGCTTAAATGCAAATACATTTAAGTAGTTTTGATTCAATATTAGAACAATACAAAAAGTCAAATGCAAAGACATATTCAAAATAATTCAATATCGCATTACGCACCTATTCTCCATTAAACTTCTAGTTCTCGAGTCTCGCACCATAGTCTCTGCGAAATGATTCAACATCAGTTCTCAGTTTTAGCAGCAATATAAATTTAGCAGCAACATCAGTTCAGTTTTCAACATCAGTTCTCAATTTTCCACATCAACATCAGTTTCCTCAGTTGTCAAGGACAGGGAGGCGTGACGGATAAGGCGGCGTGGTGATAACGGAGAATGGGAGACGGAGAGAGGTGATGACGTGACAATCTTTGAAGTGAGAGGTGAGGTAAACTAACGATGAATGGTGAAGGTGAAGAGTGAAGGGTGAATCTGAGGCGAAAGTGAAGTGTGAAGCGGCGCAAGGCATTTATGTTGAAGACTTGTGGTGAGTGTTGGGAAGTGATGGAATGAGACCCTATTTGTAATATATTTTTTATATTGGGCTCAAGAGGTTTGGGCTTGCGGACTACTTATGGGGCGGGTAGGCGGGGGAGGCGGGGTAGGCGGGAGAGGCGGGGTAGGCGGGTATAACTGCAAATCCACCACCTACCCGCCTACCCGTGGCGGGTACATTTTCAATACCCATACCCGCCTATTACCCGCCAAAATTATACCCATACCCGCCCCAACTGGGGCGGGTGCGGTGCGGAACCCGCAAAATTATACCCACCTGCCATCCCTACTTGTAGTATTGATCCGTTGGTGGCGATCAGACACTGAATGTGGGGCGCACATCCCGCGATTTACTTGGCAGTGGCGGCTAAGAACGGGTTTCATTCGCCTCCAGGAGTATAGTCTGCGTCTTGTGCAGTACTAGCGATATGCAGTAATCTTAAGACGCGGATTATCAAAAAAATAAAAATAAATAAATAAATAAATAAATTGCAACGCTAGTTCCGGGAAACAGACTGCATTTGATAAAACAAAAACGGTCCCACTTTTATTTTCTGTGCTGCATTCATGCAAGCCATTAGTATCAATATCTACAATTAGATTTCACGCGCTAATACCAAAGGGAATTTTGACAAATAGAGCTCTATTGACACCACAGTGCCAAGACTGCTGGCCACAACATTGCATAAAATAAGGCAAAAGCCAGAACCTATTGTTGGATGGGCGAATAAAGGCTCATATTCGTTGATGAAACGAAAAAAAAAACTACATATAAAGTGTTGTCATACTCTTAATGATGTGAAATATTTTTGAAAAAAATCATGTAGGATCAATCCAAAAAATATATATATATCACACCGTGATAAGAGTATCTTTGGACTGCTTCAGCCTAACAACTACCTTTCTATACCACATGTCTACCATTGTGGTTCGCAAGACGACAACAACAATAACACTACAATCCCAATATAGTTGGGATCGATTATAAAGAGCAACTTTTAATTTATTATGAGCCCAAACAATGGATTCAATAAGTTTCTACCTGCCATCCACACCAAAATAAAAAGAGTTTCTGAAAAAACCTGATAGGGGAGGAAGACCTCCCGGGGATAAGAGACATAGGGCTAAAGAGAGCCAAAAAGGGATCTTTTGTGTATAATCCTGCTTAATCTCAAATGTTATCAGTTCTGGTACGTAGACCAAATAATAACTATCCATGTCACCATCTAAATCCAAGATTTGAAAAAAAAAAAAAATAGGTTCTCTGGCATTATTAGTTCTTTACAGTTTCCACTTGGTTCTCAAGACACGTCTAAGGAAAACAAATAGAACTACAATAATGATAATTAATTAAAAATTAAAGAAATCAGAATGAAACTGGAGCTTCAAGGCAATAAAAGAGTTGGCTAAAACGTTTACTTCAAGTGAGCTATAGCCTTCAAAGCTCAACTCTTCCTTCCACTTACTCCCTCTTCTTGTATTTGATTACTGGGACGGGGGGAGGGCTTTTGTTTGCCTCACCTGGTTAACCATAGTTCTGATGCCTGACAAAATTCTTGTGCCAGCTGTGGGTTTTGGTTATCTGGATCAGTATTCAGTTGGTTGAAGTAAAAAGCAAGCAAGAATTCGTTCCTCCAAAACCAAATGAGTTTGATAAAGCAGCTTTTATGGGCATCTCCTTTGAAGTAGTCAAAGGCATGTAACCACCGCTGAATACTGGATCTGGTCCAGAAAGGTTCAGTGTCAAAGGCGCGATACCCTGCAAATAAACATCCAAGTGAGTAGCTCATTCATGAAACAAAAATTTTAAAGTTACCTCAAGTGTAGAAAGTGTTGGGCATAAAATAGACCCGCAAACATAATATTTACGGTATTAGTGATAAACGCAGAACACTAAGTTATGGTTAGTCAACCAAAAAAAGTAATGACACCGAGAATTTTTATGCGGAAACCTTCTGTACAAGGAAAAAACCACGGGCCAAGAAGAGCAACTAATATCACTATAGCAAAGAATTTTACATTGTGTAGCCACGAGTATAAATACTCCAAAGACCACTACACTCAAAAGAAATAACTCTCTTTTGATTTTCCCACCTTATTACAATATCGCTCACACTATTTTTCTTCACAGTTTTTTTTAAAACAATCTATGGAATACCTCACTACTCCGTTTTTCTTTCTTTGTTGATGTGTCAAATGAGAAGCTGAATGCTTCTATTTATAGGCAAGTTTGCCAAACCTTCAACAAATCAGAAAGAAGGGCAGTTGCAATTTGCAATTGAGAATTGCACACAACCGAAAGTAGCAATTGCCCTTCATAATGCTTTGCTCCTTTTATTATAAATAGGTATAGCCCCATCAATCTCCCCCTCCAGATCCATTCACCGGAAGGAAGTAACACCGATTTTCTAGCTTGAGTGCATGTCGACAAGTTTTTTGCACAATTCGAACTTGTCTCTTGGTACCACATTGCGCATATCGACAAAATTTTCACTCGTGTGAATCTTCTTGACCAGGAAAAACTCATTCTCCACTTGCTCGCGAATCCAATGATATCTCACATTGATGTGTTTTGTCCTTTCATGGTACATGGAGTTCTTGCGCACCCTGACTATCACAATAGACAACATACTCCATGTTGTGTTTCAAGTTCTTGAAGGAATCCTTTAAGCCATATCATCTCTTTGCCAACTTCAGTAGCCGTAATATACTCCGCTTTTGTTGTAGATAGTGCAACACACTTCTGCAACTTCGACTGCCATGATATAGCTCCACTCCACCTGAAAAAGTAACCAGATATCCAGTAGTGAATTTTATGTTATCAAGGTCACCTGCCGTATCAGAATCTGTATAGTCCTTCAAGATTGGATCTGATCCTCCAAAACACAAGCATTCATTTGAGCTTCCTCTTAGATACATGAGTATACACTTCACAGCTTCCCAATGATCTTTTTCAGGATTTTCAAGAAACCTGCTAACAACATCGACTGCATGAGCAATATCTGGTCTGGTCTGGTGCACACCATTGCCTACATCACACTTCCGACGGCGGGGGAATAAGGTATTTTGGTCATGCTTTTTTTTCTCCTCTGTTGTTGTAGGACATATCTTCTTGCTCAAGTTCAGATGACCAACAAAAGGTGTGTTAACAGGCTTAGCACTCTTCATGTTAAAGCGCTCTAGTACACGTTCAATGTACTTCTATTGTGACAAGTAACACTTCATTTCATCTTTGAAACGAGTAATCCTCATGTCCAAAATATGCTTAGCATGATCCAAATCTTTCATAGCAAAAGACATACTTAAATGTTCCTTCAACTCGTCGATCTTGGAAGCATTCCTGCCCACAATCAACATATCATCCACATATAGCAAGAGGATAAAATCATCAGGAAATTTATGTGCAAACACACAGTGATCTAAAGAGGTCTTCTTATAGTTATAGCCTTGCTCCCCTATAACAACTTCAAATTTCTTGTACCACCATAGAGACTCTTCTTAAGTTTGCACACATAATTTTCTTTACCCTTTGCCTTGAAGTCCTCAAGTTGTTTCATGTAAATCTCTTCTTCTAAGTCACCATGAAGAAAAGCAGTCTTCACATCCATTACCTCAATCTCCAAATCAAGACTAGCAGTCAAACCAAGGACTATACGAATGGAGGACATTTTCATAACTGGAGAAAATATTTCGCCAAAGTCAATACCCTTTGACCAAATCCCTTAACGACCAATCTAGCTTTGTACCTAGGCTTCAAATTGTGTTCTTCAACTTTGACTTTGAACACCCACTTGTTCTTCCATGCTCTTATTAGGCAATTTCACCAACTCATAAGTTTGATTCTCATGCAGAGATTTCATCTCATCTTGCATGGCTTCAATCCATTGATCCTTGTGCTCATCATCCATAGCCTCCTCATAACATTTAGGTTCTCCCCCATCAGTAAGTAATACATACTCATTAGGAGAATAACGGGATGAAGGAATACGTTGTCTAGCAGACATGGAATATTTGACTTGTCCACAACTTTATGAGTAGGAGCATCTACCTCATCAACAGCGACATCATTATTATCAACATCAATATGATGATCTGGAATATGATTCGGGTAATCACCGTCATCATTGAGCCCACCAACGTCATCCACATCTGTATGAAGAACTTGATCAAGATTAACTAAATCATCAAAACTTGAAGATTTTAGCTTCTCCGCTTTGTCAATGTCTTCAATGGTTTGATCCTCCACGAAGACAACATCACGGCTTCTCACAACCTTCTTCTCAACTGAATCATATAGCCTGTAACCAAACTTATCAAGGCCATAACCAATGAAGATGCACTGCTTTGTCTTGACAACTAACTTTGACCTCTCATCTTTATGCACATATACAAAAGCTTTGCAACCAAATACTTTCAAATGATCATAGGAAACATCCTTGCCATACCAAACTCTGTTTGGAACATCACTTTGCAAAGCAAAAGCATGATATAGGTTAATAACATGTGTAGTGGTCAATAAAGCCCCACCCCAAAAGGAATTCGGTAACTTTGCTTCAGAAAGCAAACATCTAACTTTTTCCATTAAGGTCTTGCTCATCCTCTCCGCCGAACCATTAAGTTGAGGAGTCTTCTGGTGTTGATACCCTGTTGATTGTAGTATTTGTCAAATGGTCCAAAATATTCACCACCGTTATCAGTACGAATATACTTCAGTTTCTTTCATGTTTCTCTTTCAACTGAAGCCTCAAACTGCTTAAAGACACCTAACACTTGGTTTTTAGTCTTCAAGACATAGACCCAAAGTTTTCTGGAGCAAAAGTGCACCACCCAAAGTCCTTGTCTTCATAGGACCACATAAATCTGAATGCACCAACTCAAGCAACTTTGTCTTTCTTGAATGAGGATGAGACTTGAAAAAGACTCTATTTTGTTATCTAGCCAAGCAGTGCTCACACTTTCCTAATTTAGCACTTTCGAAATTTGACAACAATTTCTTCTTAGCCAGGACATTGAGTCCTTTCTCACTGATGTGGTTAAGCCTCTTATGCCATAACGTTGAAGAGCTATCACTCTCAACTGCATTCACCATATTAGCACAAATAAAAGTTGTAGTCCAGTATAAACCACAATGTTTTGTACCACGAGCCACAATCAAGGAACCCTTAGTGAGTTTCCACTTTCCAGCACCATTGGTACTAACATAGCCTTCATCATCCAGAACACCAACAGATATCAAATGCAAACGAACATCAGGTGCATGCTTCACATTATTCAAAACTAGTTTAGTTCTAATACTAGTTTTCAAACAAATTGTTTCACTACTAGCCACCCAAGAGACAGTCTCATTACCATACTCGAAGTTCCAAAATCACCAGTATAGGATGAGAAAAACCCTTACCTTACCTTGATGTCACATGACGGCACCACTGTCCACAACCCAGCTTGACTCATCACAAGCAATATTTATCAGATTTGCATCAAGGACAGTAACAATATCTTCTATAGTGACGGTGGCCACGCAATTGTCATTTTTCTTTTACTCCTTGTTTCTGTTCTCCTTTTTCAATATCCGGCATAACTTCTTTGTGTGCCCTTTCTTCCCACAATGATATCACTCAATATCTTTAAATTTGCCTCTAGATTTACTTCTATTATGTTCTCTATTTTGAAAACCATGATTCTTGCTTCTTCCCCTAGAGTCGGTCACCAAGAAATCTGACGAGGAACCCTGAGATTTTCTTCCATTTCTTCATTTAAAACACTACTTGGCAAGATCCATAAAGATCACACCATCCGGAGAAGAATTTGACCATGAAGTTCTAAAAGTTTTCCAAGAATCTGGTAGGGAACCAAGTAGAAACAAACTTTAAATTTTTTCATCACATTTAATGTCCATAGCAGATAACTGGTTCATGATCCCCTGAAAGTTATTCAGATAATCTATCATCGAAGAACCATCAAGGTATTTTAAACCCAACATCTGCTTAATCAAGAACATCTTGTTGTTTTCAGTCTTCCGAGCATACAAACTTTCAAGTTGCTCCCATAGGATCCGAGCATGTGTCTCTCCAGAAATATGGTTCTAACACATTATCATCAACTCATTGTCTAATAAAGCCACAGACTTGTCTGTGTAACAGATTCCACTACTCATCTGATTTATTATCAGTGGCAAAGACTGGTTGATAAAAAAAATTGACATAGAGCAAATCTTCCATTTTGCCCTTCTAAACGGCATAATTGACACCACTCAAAGTAACCATTCTACTAGTGTTCGCTTTCATCATTTATCACAAATACATATATTATTTATTAGCAGGAGACTAAAGTAATTCTTTTTTGATGTGGAAGTTCATATCGTGTTGCAACCACAGAGCATACTCAGACAGAACCTTGACTCTGATACCACTTGTTGGGAACAAAATAGACCCGAAAAAATAATATTAATGGTATTAGTGATAAACACGAAACACTAAGCTATGGTTAGTCAACGATAAAAAAGTAATGACACCGAGAATAGTTACATGGAAACCCTTTTGGAAAAATCACGGGCTAAGAGGAGCAACTGATATCACTATAGCAATGAATTTTACATTGTGTAGTCACGCGTATAAATACTCCAAAGACCACTACACACTCTAAAGAAATAACCCTATTTTAATTTTTCCACCTTAATACAATATCGCCCACTCTATTTTTCTTCACTAATTGTTTTCTTACACGATCTATGGAATACCTCACTACTCTTTATGTTTTTCTCTTTATTGGTGTGTCAAATGAGAAGCTGGATGCTTCTATTTATAGGCAAGTTTGTCAAACCTTCAACCAATCAGAAAGAAGGGCAATTGCAATTTGCAATTGAGAATTGTACACAGCCGAAGGTAGTAATTGCCCATCATAATACTTTGTTCCTTTTATTATTAAATGGGTATGGCCCCATCAGAAAGGAAGTTGACAAAAGTTAATGCATGTATCTACAGCCTTGACCTATATCCCAATTTAACTAGCACTTTTGTCATCTAAAACAAATCTTACATCTAAAATACAAGAAGTATATTAGATTTACGATTAAAAAAAAGGCATTCCGGTGTACTAAGCTCCCGCTATGCGCGAGGTCCGGGGAAGGACCGGACCACAAGGGTCTATTGCACCACCAAGTATATTAGATTTACGATATAATCATGAAAAAATTCTTATGAATACTTTGGTGGTGCATGTGTATTGATGGTGCATGTGTATGATAGAGTCCCCATAAACGCCAAAGATCGGTGATGTTGTCATGATAAGTTTGGTGACATTGGTTCTGCGTCCCAAGTCTCCTATCTCTCTCACCCTGGTTGGGCTCTAGCTTAGAATGATTAAACTGTGTATAGAGTCATGTCAGAAAAAAGAAGTCCAGCTCAAGGGGTTTTTGTCAGGTTCTTATGGGTGCATTAACTAGAAATTGGTTGGATTGACATAAGACACATGACCCCATTTGAACCCCAACCTTCACATTGAAGTGCCTAAATGTAGTTTGTAGTCGAATGACCAAAGAGGATCATAATTCCATCAGTTTCATATCCTGTATAATACCAAGAGCAACATAATTGCCTCAAATTATCCAGTAGAAATATAGATGTTGAACAGGCTACTACTGTAAGGTCAGATACAAAATGATCTTAATGGAATGAACTTAAGAAACAAAATAAAATTCAAATAAGTAGCACAAGTAGATATGATTGGGTACGAAGCATTTAGAATCATCAAATGTTAAGGGTCGTCTAGAAAAGTCTTCTCTTATTTAAATGAAACATTCTTACGTGGTGTATTGCCAAGACAGTAAAAATTGCTTCAACAGCTCCAGCAGCTCCAAGGAGATGACCTATGGCACCCTGATGTGTTGGGGGAAAAAATCAACAAGTTTAAGGGGAAACATATATTTCACCATGTGAATATTGCAGACAACGTGCTATAAATTGAGAAAAAGAAGGGTATTACAGATGACATACTAAGCATCCACTAATAATCACAGTAATGTAGAAATAATTCAACAAGGTGATAGTTTACTGAAAGCACATGAAGAATTCTAAACCTTCTATCTGTTGCAGAAAAGACATGACATGAGGTCACCAACAGAGCAAAACTCTCCTTCAACTTTGGTTCTTAGGAGACTCGGTACTTACTCATTCTACTCTAATCTAATTAAGGACGGAACTTGGTTGAAAACCCCGATTCTGATTACCTTTGTAGAGGATAAGGACAGAGCCCCCGATGTAGCATGATCAGAGAATACACTTTTTATTGCATTTGCTTCTGCTGCATCACCTGAGCAAGGTATTTCAGTATCACATACAAAAATGTCAACTTTCTGTTTGCATTGAGGCAAATATTTTAAAATCATTACAGAGCACCTTCACAATTGCAAAATGATTACCAAGGGGTGTAGATGTAGCATGAGCATTTATATAATCCACTTGACTAGGATGAAGACCAGACTGCCAATGATGAGCAGAAAAAAAAAGCTTTAGGTAAAAACATTTACATATCAAAATAATATCACAATTCACACTCTTAATTCTCTGCTTAGAAGGCTAGAGGGGTCTCTGCTCTAAGTTGCATGAATAATAGACTAGTCTTGCTCTACTTTCTGTAACTGCACACAACGCTCTAAGTTTCAACCAGATCCATACTAGAGGTTTCAAGACTGTTCATGTCACAAAAGATAATAAGTTTTATAACTCCATTACAACTTATCCACACAAAAAAAACACAATGCTCAAGCAACTAGACAGTAGAAATAATGAGAGTAATGCTTTAACTGGAAATTTTATTTCTGATCAGAAAAATGCTTATCAAGGACTTCATGTCTCTTTAAGTTAATTATTTCCTAATCGCTAAACCAACTAAATTACAAACATAATTATAATTATAACAATCACTTCCTTTTCTTTTTTCTAACTGCATTTTGGGCCCAATATTTTCTCATGTAGGAGAGAGCTAAAGGCTGATAGTTGCTCAGTTAGAAGTCATGTGAAACAGTTCCAACTAAATACATATATGAAGGTGTTAACCTAACATGTATGATATTGTAGCAGCTACAGAATATTAAAACAGCTAATGGATTCATGGAGAACCATTGTAAATTGTAATGTTGTAAAATTCAATTGCCAAATGAATTTGATCTTAAAACATGTGAAAGTTCTGTAGAATATCTCTCCATCTGCTGTTTTGACTTCTTTTTTCCGCTACAGAATGTTTTTCTTATGTACATATTGATGCAGGACAGAAAAGAGCCTTGTTTATTCCATGCAATAGAATTTCACTAACTGTATCTTGCTTTATCATCTTTGACTTTTTATCGGAGGTTTCTAATCTACCCTTGTGTGATTCATGTTGAAGCATATACTCGGGGGGTGGGTGCAGGGCGGACGATTTTAAAGCGGACTCCCCATTCATTAGATAGAGAAGATCACCAAGATGACTTTTGTTGAAATGTATGACCATCTCATCTAAAAGCTTAAGCTATTAGAGAGTACAATCTAACATATTTGATTACATAAAAAAATTCCACGTGGTTGGACCATAAAAAATCAGACCAGCACGTGAAGGGGTGTGTTGAGAATGTAATTAAATATTAAAAGTGTGCTCTCTCTAACAGCTTAAGCTTTTAGATGAGATTTTACACACTTCAACAACTTTGTTTGGCAACTTCCATAATCCACATACACAGGGAGAAACCCTGATCCTGTACGAAAATAAATGGACAGCTAGGAAATGGGTAGTGGCAAGCCGAATGGTTATAGTACGGAAGAGCTAAGAAAGAAGAGAAAGAAAGGAAGCTATTATTCAACTTCTTGATTGTCATAATCTTCGATCATAATAGTCAGGAGAAGTGGTTAAAACATTGTCTACCAGTACTGAGATATTGGTAGTTCATGCAAAGTCGCAACCTTGAGGGCAGTTCAATGTAATTTATCCCGATTTTGAACACATATTGTCATATAATTTAGTGGCACCTAAAACCACAACCAAGGCAATGACAGAGGTCACGAATCACAATAAACATTACCTGTTTCAAAGCACGTATCATAGCCAGAACTGCACCTCTTCCACCAATATGTGGTTGTGTAATATGATGCGCATCACCTAAGAAAAATTAATAGGTGATATAAAATTACAAGCAGAAGCATAGTGAAGGGAAGAACAAAAAGGAAGTCAGCTTTACAGCTGCATATATAACGAAAATATACCTGATGTTCCGTAGCCATGTAGCTCTGCATATATCTTAGCTCCTCGCTTTCTTGCATGCTCCAGTTCCTTGGGACATTATACCACATGTAAGATGAAAGAATAGTCCAAGTGATGCTAACTAGCAAAAAAAGTAAGCAGAAAGAGCAAAGGTGAAAATTAACTATACTCCTTCCGGATCAAAAAGAGTGTCCACTTGCCCTTTATTTTTTGAGTCAAAAAGTGTGTCCACTTACCAAATCAAGAAAGAATTAACCTTACTTTTCCAGATTTGCTTTTATTAATTATTAGGTGATCAAATCTCAATATCTATTTAATTAGGGGCATTTTAGTCAAATTACCTATTTTTGCCTAGAAGTTGATATTTTCTTAAGGGGTGTGAAAGTGGCTGAGTGGACACTCTTTTAGATCCGGAGGGAGTAGTAAACAATATCTCGATTAAAGGATCAAACTGGATATCAAGGAGGTTTTTCCATGGCTAAAACATTAGGTCGAGGCACCTCAATCCCTGTATGTTAAGGGGATAAGCCCCCTCCCCCTATTTACTATCTGAACAAATACAATTTAAAAAAAAAATCCAAACTCACCTCTAATACCATGACGCCAGAACCCTCACCTATCCTGCACTTCAAAATGAGGATGAAATACGAAGGTGAATCATAATCAGTTCAGATATATTGGATATGCAACCTTCTTGAAAGTACAGATATTACTTACACAAATCCATCACGACCACAATCAAATGGCCTGGAGGCTTCATGGGGTTTTGAATTATACTTGGTACTCAATGCCCTTAACCTAAATCAGAAATAGGAATTGTCAAAAAGATAGATAACACACAGAGGAGAAGGTGTTAAGGTTTTAAAAAAAGTCATAACATCCATAATCCAAGTAGGCCTTGATAGGGAAAACAAGTAATGCCATAGATCAATATTTTACGTGTACCTACAGAATCCAGCAATAGATAAAGCATCAATGCTGGCTTCTGTCCCGCCTGCAACCATCACATCTGTATCTCCAAACTGAATCATCCTGGCAGCATCTCCAATTGAATGAGCTCCAGTGGCACAAGCTGTCACTGAAGAATGGTTTGGTCCCTAGTCATATTCACAAATAAGATAAGCATTGCTCTTTAGTAGATTGTATACGTTGATCTAGTACCAAGAAAAAGGCAAGAAAAGAGAGGAGGTTAAGTCAGTCATAGAACCTTTTCCTTTAAGTTCATGCATAAGCACAAAAGTACCTTTAATGCAGAATGTTAAAATGTTAGTCAAGCTGAAGTATGCACATATTTTTCTACATACTGAAATTCTTAGAAATATGTTTATTTTAGATAAAGGAAACAGTATATTCACACAAAAAACTCATTCAAAAGTGATGAGATGGGAAGTTACAACCCACAGTGGGCAGATGATATCTTCCAAAAAACTACAGACTTTATTGTTGCCCTATGAAATCAACTAAATCTTTTGGAAATTACTATATGGTGCATGCCAAGCCCAATAATGTTTTACCAATCATTTACCTGACTGTTAAATGTCTCACATTGAAGGAGGAAATAGATTGTTGTCTCCTCATATGGTCTTGGATAATCCTAACTGCTTGAGCTAGCTTTTACGATTGAGTTAGACCTAAGGTCCATTTCTTGTCAATGATTTTGTGGTTGGTTCAAACTGAGTTCAACAAATTACAAACTTAGAGTAATTCTGAGGATACATAGAAGATTACGTCAAAGATCTGTTTAAGGGACCACAAGATCTCACTTGAACACCATCAACTGAAGAACTTGATGGGGGAAAAAAAGAAGAGAAGTGCCCCTTATCAAAAGCCTCTCAACAGCGTTATCATAATATCATTCTGTATAGCTGTCACAATTTTCAAGATATCAAAATAATGCTTAATGTGATATTTTATCCATCAATGTTATTTCTCAGAAAATTCTTTAGTATTTTTTGCTACTACGAACACAATTTAGAAATCAAATTAATCCGACAGAATATCCGGGGGGTTTTCTGCTTTCTCAATTAAAAGGTCTGATGAAATAATCCTGTAACTGATGATCAACATATAAAGCAATAAAATGAAAAACAAAGAATTAGACCAGATCCTAATAATCAAGCTTCTTTCTTTTTATTTTTCCTTTTTTAAGAACTTCCTGATTCCAAGATTTGTGAACTTCCATTACTTCGGATTTATACAATTTTCATACATTTCTACAATACTATCACATACCTGAAATCCATACTTCATGCTTACATGACCAGAAGCCATGTTGATCAATATCCGTGGGATGAAAAATGGACTAAGCCGGCGTATATTCTGGAATCAGAAATAAGATTTATCAGTAGTAATCGCAGTATCTATATAGTCACAGGTAATTCACAGCAATTTAGTAGCAGCTACCACTAGAAAATGACAACATAGGAAAAGAAATTCCTTTTTTTGATAGGATGGTCTCACTATGTCATCATCACTCAGCAAGATACAGCTATTAAACAACCTTTTCACAGATCATTCTGGATGCTTCCAATATGTCACTGATACTTCCAGTTCCAGCACCTAAGGAGACACCCTGAAGTAGTTTCCTCTTAGATACCAATGAAAAGAAAAAAAATGATATTCTAACATCAGGAAAAAAAAAAGGTAATACCGTCTGTTCCTTCTCATCCTGCTCTGTGGGCATCCAATTAGCATCTTTAAGAGCTTCATCAGCAGCACATAATGCATATCCTATAAATCTTGCAATTGATCTATGCTCCTGCCAAAGGTAGATATCACAAGGCAATTATTGGACCAATGCGAGTTGTCATCCAAAAGAAACTTTACTGGAAAATTTGTCACTCACAGTAAACTCCATCATTTTCCCTTTCTCCCCATGAAGAGACAAAAGAGTAGAGAGATAATGAAATTAAAGCACCAACTGTTTCATTTTAACACAACTGCCTCAGCAACCCCTTTCAACTACTGTATATTATTTATCTAGTTTTAGGGGAAAACTTCTGATTTGCCAACATGAAGTAACATATCATTAATCTTAGCATCCCTATTTTATTTGTATGTTTCCAACAACAGCAAAATTTAATCTCAAGATTTGTTTCCCCATCAACCATTGGTATTTGCTAATCTGCCAATTACCAAACAAAATATAATGAATCCTCTTGATGCTTTAAGTAAACCACGCATCATCAAACTATATAATGTACCACACATTGAATCAAGTCCTCTAGTGTTACTAAAATGTTCTATCCTATGATTTATATTGAAAGCAACAGCATTTAGGTGAATGTATCCTAAATCTTTTATATCATGACTTGTCAAAGACGCGCTTAAGCCCTAAAGCGAGGCTCAAAATATGTTTGAGCGCTTCGCCTCGCTTTATGTGTGTTTCAGTATCACCATCAGGGCTCTAAGACATACTTTTCCTTGCCAATGAGCCTCTCTTGAAGAGGTGACACTAGATAATTGGCATTTCACTTTATCGTAATGTTTTTAAAATTTCTTTGTCCATATATTTGTAATGCATGCTTATTATTATTAGTCTTGGACTAAACACACACACACACATATATATATATATATATATATATATATATATATATATATTGCTTTTGATAACACTGATCATGACATTTTTTTATAAGAATCTTCTATATCATGACATAAAGTAAATTCAAAATCACTTGTAATATGTTCCATTGAAAATCACCAAAGACCATTTAAAGGTCGCATAACATAGAAAGAATGGCTGCCACAAATTTAATTTTGGTTCATGTGCTTGTCTTTCAAGCTGAAGATGCTCCAAAAAAAAGATAATTTTTTTATTTGCATTCCCAAGAAGACCTTTCATCTGAAAAGGTGGATCTAAAACATGTCCTGCATCACATTTAGTTGTAGAGTTCCAAAACCAAATGTTAAACAACTCTAGTACCATATGGGCAGAGGAGTGAGGCACATCATACAGGACATTAGGACAAGATAGAGGAAGCGCATGAGCTAAAAGTTTGTAGGATGATGACTTTATAAAAAAAATGGCTTTTACATTTTCAGTAGAAAACATCATTCCAGAACATTTCTACACATACAATAACTTAATATAGTGAATGAAGGTTGGGAGGTACCTTAGAGTTTAGCCACAACTCCTCGTCGAATTCACCTGAGCTAGAACCACAGGGCACAATTGCAGCAACTTTGGATGTCAACTGATCAAATGTATACAACTTAACTTCTGGGTCAAAACTATTCATCTTCAAATCATCAGGTGATATTGCTCTTACACCACATTCCCCTTCTATTAGCCTCTTCCATGTAGTTTTCACTCCACATCCAAGGGGAGTCACCATCCCTACACCTGAAGAAAAACCACCAACCCAAACACTCAGGCTTTTCAACACCAGCTATACTAAATTCCGAGGACAACGTGCACCTATTGATCCATATGTCTGTGCAGAATCATCATAGTACTTGTTTCAGCATTCACAGTTTTCCCATAATCAGACCAAAAATATAAAATGGCAATCTAAACCACATGTCCTAGAGATGAAATTACTTTTGAGGATATCCAAGGTTATGTTATCCGGACAGCATGCTTATTCTGCCATTCGGCCGTTCTAAATTTAGTACTTGACAAATTTGACATCAGTGTATAATTCCATTCCAATCCTTTATTAAAATAACTGAAATAGCCCAAAAAACCCAACATTTTAAATCACATGGCAAGTTGTTGCCATGTGAAATGCAGGGTAAGGTTGCGTACAATAGACTCTTGCGGTCCGGCCCTTCCTCGAACCCCGCACATAGTGGGAGCTTAGTGCACCGGGCTGCCCTTTTTTTTTTAAACCACATGGCAATCTATGGTTCAAGTAAATAATTTAACTTCATACACTGACAACGTCTCACATTGATGCTTCATAATAATAGGTAATATATTTTATTTTCTAGGTTACTAAGCTCGACTTATTACTTGTTTTTGCGAGTAATGGAACCCCATATAGTTTGAAAAAGAAACATATACACCACTTTGTACAAGACAACAAAAGATTCAAGAAACCCATCAAGTTCATTTGAATTTAGTGAAATCAAGCCTATTTACAAGTCAAAATGAAGAACCCAAAAGACATGCTATTTTGTTTTTTGTTCGGCTCATATTAAGAATACAGTAACCCAATTATCCCTTTACCTGCAAGGGTGGCTCAGTTGGTTGAGCATGGGGCTTCCATAATGGAGGTCTCATGTTCGAAACCACTGCCTTACAACAGTAGGGAATTTGCCTTCTGGGTCGAGCTCATCACACTAGATACAACAATTCATAACATAATATGAATTTCTTGTTATTTCAATTCAAGTACATTACACAATCAATTGCAGAATTTAACAATTAATTTCATGAGCAACATCTTCTAAATCAATTTGGATTAAGGTTTAATAGACAAACATACACGTAATAGAGTGAGATACAGAGTTGAGGAATAAGGTTTTCAATGATTACCAGTAACAACAACTCTTCGAAGATGGCGAATAGGAGGAGGGTCGAAGGAAGTGGATGAGCTGAATCGAAGGAAGTGAAGGCGGATAGGAATGAATCCTAACCATTTTCTTATTCCCCTCATTGCTTGCTGCTACTTTCTACTTCCGCATCTATTCCTACTTCTCTCACTTAAGTGTTTAGCTTCCCTACTTGTATCATAATATCCTACTCGCCCAAGACAACTTTTAAAATTCATATGAAATAAGGCATAAGTTTAAATTAGGTCGTTATACTTAGGGCTCGTTTTGTTACATCACACTGGACTGTACTAATTTCGTTGAACTGTACTGCATTGGATTGCATTGGACTGAACTGTATTAATATAATGGACGGTATTAAAGTATTAATATATAATGGACTGTATTTTTTTATATTTTTAGTACACTCCATGGGAGACACACCTGCTAGATGGGTCTCAAAAATGGCAGTTGGACTGTATTATTTCTAAAAATAGTACAGTACAATGCGGCTGAAAACGCCCACTAAACGCTCTATTATTTTTGTGTCCAGTACAGTTCAGCTTAATACAACGTACCAAACGTGCCCTTAGTGTTTAGCTATATATATATATATAGAGGTGAGCACGAGTACATGGTATCCATATATTCGGTCGGAATCGACACTAACGGGTAGGTTTCGGGTAGATATATTATAATAACGGGTAGGGTTCGGGTAGTGAAATTAGGAATCGATCAATGTCGGGTCCGGTTCCGGTTCCGACAAATAGAGACAGGGTACCCGAATCCGAAACTGATACCCGAAACCTATGAAATATTAAATATTTTTATTTATTTAATTTCATTATTTTTTAGTTAATAAAAAAAAGGTCATAACACTTACGTCTCTCCCGCTTAATTTTTTAGTACGAGATGAAATTCTACATATCTTTAGAAAGTGCTAGCAAGTTCAAACAAGCATTTGTAAGACTGAAGATGATGATATGGCTTTTGTGAATGAGCTTGATTGTGGTGTCCCGAAAGATAAGAATTGGAAAAATGCATCCTTGTTGTCTTTATTTTTGAAACTATTAGGATGTCAGAAAGTTTCTATGTGACAACTAACCATTATTTTCATGAAGTTATTAGTATGTTAAGTGAGAAGAACTTACAGGTGACGGAGAACGCGATAAGTGGGAATTGTTATTTTGCAGCTAGTAAAGTGTTGGCTAAACATGATGAGAAATATATGTCTTCTGAAGTTGCAGCTTCACTTGAGAAGAATAAGAAGTTGCTTAGTCAGATGGAAGGGAATGGGACGAGGCTGATGTTGCACCACCTACAGCTACAGTGAGGGCGTAAGGAAAATTGTTTTTAAAATGATGACTTTTATTAAATTTCAATTTTAATTATACTACATTGTTTTAGATTAAATTGAAGTCATAAAAATAAAGGGATATACAATTGATTTACTGAGGCTATATAACGAATTAACAAAAATTTACAGGGTACCCGGAATCGTAGGTTTCAGGTAGTAAATTTAGGAACCGATCTTTTACTGGGTAGGGTCCGGGTAATTAAAAAAAGTTAGGTACTCAAATCCGCTCACTCCTATATATATATCATCATATTCGCACAAGTTTTGACGGAAAAAAATAAAACTTTCAATACTCAATATAATTTGAAAAATACTATGCAATTTATGTCGCATAACTTAATTTCAACAAAAATGGTTTCAAGGGAGATAAAAGTTTAATTTACGAAAATAAACAACAACAATAACAACATACCCAGTGAAATCCCACAAATTTACGAAAATAAAATATTAGAAAATGTATATCCAACAACATATTTGAATATTTTAGCAAACCAAAAATTAAAGACTACTCCTTTTGAAGGGAAATCCGTGCAAATATTTGTTAATAGTTGGGTATTATGTAGGTCAAGTTGGGTCGCCCGACCCGGCCCCGCCCCGCCCCGTCCTGCTCGTCCCTACCCGATTAAATTTTTTAAACAAATTAGCGGGTTCGGGGCTCGAACCGGGACGGGACATGATATGGTCCCGCCCGACCCGGTCCCTCTAGGACCCGTCCCGTCCCGGTCCCGCCCCAGTCCCGCCCAAAAACAACCACTTGCCAAAAATAGCTGTTGCAATAACGACCATTTTACATTTTGGCCGTTAGACAACGACCATTTTTGGCTTCCCCCATTCCCCCAACCCCCCTACCCCCCTTTATATTTATTTTTAACCCCTAAGTTATTATATTTACACTTTAACCCAATTTTCCAACTATAAATACCTCATTTTCTCTTCTTATTTCTCACAAATCTTCCTACAATCTCTAATCTCTCAAATCTCAATCAATCAATCTCTATACAACATTGTCTACTACATATTCACTCTATTTATTAATTTGAGAATTGGGAGTGAAGTTGACAACTAGCTTGAGGATTAATCTATCGAGTAAAATTTTAATTTTCAACCTCTCTCGATTACACATCGACTATACGTCGGCGTTTGGTACATTCGTTCTCTCATTAAATTATTATTTTATTTTTATTTCATTTAGCACATTTAATTTCATTATCTTTAACTTTTTAAGTCTTTAACTATTTATTACCATAATTAAAATGAAAAGAACAAACAATGTTTTGGGCAAGGCCTTGGGTATCAAGGGCAAGGGCAATGGTACTTCTTATAGTATTCCTAGACAAGATGATTTTATGGATCCTGAACTGTTTTAGTATTTTTTTTCTATGTCTTTTGCAAATTTTTTCAACAACAGTACACTACAATGTTGTAATTCTGAATCTTGTATATTTCAATGAAATAATTAATAATATAAGAGGCACAAAACAAATTTGGATGTTTTTTTACACTCTTCTTGTCTTTGTTTAATTATTTAGTTTATAAATATATATGAGTATAATACTATAATATGAGTATATGACTATCACTATATGACCATATGTTACTTTGTTAGCATTTTTAATTTAGTGGAAATTTTTTTTTAAAAAAAATGTCCCGCCCGTCCCGTCCTGACCCCGTCCCGACCAACTACCCACCGGGACCAAGATCGGACGGACACGATCGCCCCGCTAGTACCGGCCCCACTGCACGCCCCACCACCCGACTCGCCTCCTCCTCCGTCCCGACCCCGTCCCAACCCCGCCTATCCCGATTCCATTGGGCCCGGCCCGACCCACTGGCCAGCCCTAGGGCGTATTTCCTTACTTTGAGATTCAATGGAGTATTTGTAATTACGAATTGTCCACTTACAATATGCCTAGGACAATTCGCACAAATGCCCCTCTCTCGGGGTGGTTTTTAATTTCACTCCCTCAAATTATAAATTTTTAATTTTTATTCTGTCTAAATATTCTTAGGTTCTGAATTCGAATTTCAACTCAGTTAAAAATTAAAATAAATTTGCAAGGCAGAGTTTGGCTGCAAACTATGTCTTAATACAGTTTCAAACTCTATATTAAGACAGAGTTTACTTGTAACCTATGAGACCGGAAGCCGAGCCCTTAAAATATTAGGGGAAGAGCCAATGAGAGAGGAAGCAAGAAAAATAAAACTATTATAGGAGTATTAATCAGTCTGTATTGTTAGGATGTAAGAACAAAATAAAATTAGGCGACAAAGTCAGCCATATACATGTGAATGCTAACTAAATTTAGGAGGCACAACCTTCCATATGAATGTGATAAAATTAATTAAGGGGCAGAGCCACCATAAATAAAACAAGAATTAAAACTTGATTATTATTAGATAATCAAATTGAAGATTACGAAAATTTGAGAAGACTTAGAGGGAATAGCTCATATCAATTCTTGAGAGGAGTGGGAGAGTATTTTCAGATCTTAGGTAGTGAAAGTGCAAGTGATGGGAGAAGTTATTTATAGCCAAAGGTCTAGAATAAAATATTACATAAGAGGTTGCCACCAAATGACATACAGAGATAGTGCTTGATGATGTCACGTATGATGTCATCATGATGTCATAAATCCTGAAATATTTTAATTAAAATTTTCTAATTAGAATATTCTTCTTTTTCTGATGTATTTTCAGATGTGTATGCTTGAGATTGCTGGCCTAGAGCTTCCATTTTTATCTGCGCTAGAAGTTGCTCCATTTGCTTGATAATTCTGTCTTGCTGTTAGATCCGACCAATTGTGAGATTGCAATAGATCTATGTTGTATGAAAGTAAACTGAGCAGCTTCTGTAGTTGACAAAAATTGCTTGTTAATTCTGAACCAGTTTTCAACAGCTGATAAATATGCTTCTGATGCGTTTCAGATTTTATACCACTTGTAGTGGCCTTGAAGAGATAATCAGGGTAGACCCTTATGATCTTCTAGCTTATGAAATGAAATTTTCTAGGAATAAATCCTTGAGATATGAAGTCTGTGGGAAAATTGGAGGAGCATCGGTATTTGTTGGTCACATGAAAATTTGGAATTGAAATATTCATACACATCTCTTTATTGGGGAAGAATATCAATTTTATGGCAATAAACAGGCCACCATTGATGAATAAACCACTGAGGAAATTTAGAGGTTATTTGTTTGCTCAAGAGGATGAACCATGAATGCTTTCCTATATGATTTTGAAAGGTAAATGCATTCATTCAAGCTACTTGGTAGTCATAGTAATTGAAACATTATGGGTCGAAGGGTTGAGATAGTTTTCTATAGATAAATGGATTGGTACCCCATTTCTTGGGTGTAAGTACTTTGTTAATCCATACAGTAGTATGAGTAACATATGATTGAGTTTGCTTATCCTTGAACGGCTTGAACAAGCAGGATTTGGTATATGTCAAGATGAACTCGTAATATTTTTTTAGAACAACTTGTGAATTTTTGCAAAAAAATGGTTGAAGGGCTAAGCATATGTTTAGTTACTTCTGGTGGGTTTTAGTGTCAGAATCCGGGTTTAATTCTGACTATTGGATACACTGTTCATTTTGAAGTAGGTAGGCTCTTCAGAAGGGGAGTTGAATTTTGAAAAAATGAGTTGTGGTACTGGTGAAGAGAGTGTTGAATTAGGTGTAAGGTATATTATGTTATTTGCGGGGCTTTTAGCCTCCACTGATTTTTCTATGATGCTTTGAGCAACTATAGTTTTTGAAGGATATGATGTGGTGCTTTTAGCAACCACATGTTTTAAAGTTATTGTAGAGCTTTTTGTCGCCAAATTTGGGTGAAGATTTTGATAAATTTGAAACTGATCTCTCAGTTGTCTTCTGTCCGGGGTGCTTGTTGGGCTAGCCAATCCCATGAGTTTACACCATTGCAATAATTCTTCATTGTAAAATTGGTCAAGAGAATTTATGATTTGAGGTTCCTCTTCGTTAACTATGCCTGCCCAACTCTTTGGGTTGACCATAGAAATTGGTTCTGGTTTATTTAATAGGAAAGTTTGGGGACTCCTTGCATAACATATCTAAGGGAATCTGGTACTTGAGCTGGTTTGGTTCTTTATCTTTAGGGAGTTGTTTGGAGGCAACATAATTTGTGGGTTGCTTGGAAGCAACGTAATTTATTTGTTGTTGTACAACAATTAATAAATTATCTTCTGCATGAGCGACTTCCTCTTTCCTTTTCTAGAATAAGGCTTCATACATTACATGATTGCAGTTTGCAGTATTGTCCTGACTCACACCTATCTTTCCATGGTATCTTATCACAGTAGCTCAAGCAGTTGGGCATAGAACAATGGTAGGACATTGTTGAGTTGTGATCAGTAACAGAGATTTGTCTTTTATCTTCTCTGTTGAGAAAATCTGGAATAGAGTTTGAGCTCCTTTTAATATATTTTATATCAAAATTAAAGATAGATAAAATAGCTTGCCACCTAGCAAAAATATGTTTAGAGGCAAGGTTTTAGACATCTCTTTATAAAACAGATTTTGCAGCTTTGTAGTCGATTCTTAATAAAAACTTTTGATTTAATAAATCAACTTGAAATTTTTTGAAATACACAAAATGATTGCTAAAATTTCCCTTTTTATTGTAGGATAATTCTGTTGGGAATTATTCCAATGCTTAGATGTAAATTCAATGAGTTGTTCTTTTCCATCGTTGCCAAAAGCATATGTTTCACTTATTTTAAAAAGCAAAAGGGTCAGGCAGGACAAGGAAGATCTTTGACTTTCAATCTCTTTGATAACGTTGGAGTGAACACTCGTCCACGGAGGAGAAGGTTTCTTTAACCTATCATGAAGTGGTTTTAGAAAATTACTAAAACAGGAATGAAGTCAAACACATCATTAACACATCCTAAGAATCTTTGGAGCTGAGTTTTATCCAAGATTTGATCAGCAAATTAGATGGATCTTTGAATGGGGACAATTGTCCCTTGTTGAATATTATGTCTGAGGAATCGAATATTAATTTGAAAGAGATTGTATTTAGATTTTTATAAAACTAAATCGTTTTCCTTGACGATAGTAAAGAAAATCTTCAGATGTTTAAAATGTTGATCAATTCTAGTAGAAAATACTAGAATATCATCAATATAAACAATAATAAAGTTTGAAAAGGGATTAAAGATATCATTCATAATCCTTTGAAAATCTGAA
This sequence comes from Przewalskia tangutica, assembly GCA_029844215.1. Lineage (NCBI taxonomy): Eukaryota > Viridiplantae > Streptophyta > Magnoliopsida > Solanales > Solanaceae > Przewalskia > Przewalskia tangutica. The sequence goes on along the minus strand of CM056732.1, from coordinate 11,477,607 downwards.
GGAGCATTTTTTAAATTAAATGGCATAACATTCCCTTCATATCGTCCAAATGGTACAGTAAAATCAGTTTTGGATCGATCTTAGGGATCAATTTGAACCTGCCAAAAATCTTATTTTAAGTCAAATTTTGAAAAAATAGTAGAGGCATAAAGTCTTTGAAGTGAATCTTTTTTGTTGGAATAGGATAGCTAATCCATCGAAGGGCCTTATTCAGAGGTTTGTAATTAATGACAAGTCGAGCAACACCTCTTTCTATTTCAGAACTTCTATTCACATAGAAGGAAACACAACTCACATGGGATTTACTTGAGGAGATAATGTGTTTTTCAATGAGATCATTGATCTCTTTTTAGCAGTGAATAGTTAGTTCATGATTCATCTGAATAGGACATGATTTGTTGGGATGGTTTTTTCATCAAAATCAGATTCGTAAGGGAGTTTAACAATATGCTTCTTACGATTCCAAAAGGCTGATGGGAGGTCAGCACAAAGTTCATTTTGGATTTTGGTTTCAAAAGATTTTATTTTGGTCTGGAGAAAATAATCTTGAAGTTGTTGCTGCATTCTTTGAAATGCAACTTCTTCTTTAAGAAAATTGATTTGAGACTCCGTACTCTTTTATGGTAGATAAAAGCTTTGTAATGAGAGGCTTATCAAACAGAAGAAGAATTTATTTCCCTAATCTTTCGATCAGAACTTCGTTGTTGGTTACTAAAATGGGATAAGCTCTTCAATGAAGGGAGTGCCTAAGATCACTGGATTGGTAATATCTTTTACCAGTAAGAAGGAACTTGAATTAGACAAGGAATCATTATCTTCTGAAGTTTTGACTTCAACATCAGAGAGTTTGAAATTGATTCCTAGTTTTCCCCATTTGCCGCTCTAAGACATTCTTTGGTTTTTTTCAAAAAAAATTATCGAAATGAGTCCTTCTGGTATACAATTGAGATCTGCACTTGTATCAAATAAGGCGATAATATCAAGAGTAAAAGATTTATTAACAATCAAGGTGACCCTCATGTGCCATTTTCGAATGAAAATTCTAGATAAGTGATTGATAAATTCTTCTTGATCAACAAGTTAGATCAACCTAGGTAGATTCTTCAGACTTTGTAGAGAGTTGTTTGAGAACAAGACGATCAAGTTCTTTTCTAGCTTTGATTTCACGAATTTCATGTTTGAGGAGTGCTATATCAAATTGAAGATCTTTGATAATAACTTATCTAGTTTTTAGAAGGAAACCTAGAAAAGACGTCAGTGATGTTGTAGTTATTTGCTACCTGGGAATGTTTGGTGAAAATATTCAAGAAAGAAGTAGATGGTGAAGATTGATCGGTGTATTTTATATACACTTTTTGAGTCATTTTTAGTTAATCTTTTGTCCCTTTTTGTACAAATAAGTGTCGTATTAGGATAAATTTTCTTTCTTTTGAGTCAAAGTGGTTAAAATGACCAAATGGCGGAAAAGGAGCTAAAAGAGGGCAAAAGTGGAGGTTCCAGAGCTTAAAAGCAGAGAAAGTGGCGAACAGCGTAACGCAAGTCGTGCCGCGGCCATGCCAACGATGGCGAGCCGCGACGCCTAATCATCAGAGAGGCTACAGGAGTTGCAGCGCCGCGACGCCCTCGAGCAGCGAAGATCGGTCGCGCCAAATCACCGGCATCGCAGTTCTTGCGCCGCGGCGCCGACGCGGGAAAATCAGGTTTTTAGACGAATTTCTGGGTCAGGCCTGAAGGAAAAGTTTGAGGCGGGTTAGAGCCTATAAAAGGAGAACCCTAGACAGTTTTTAAGGGTTCCCTTTCTTGCACAACACAAGAATTCTTGCTTTGATGATTGGAGACCATAATTTAGTAACTTTCTTTCCTTTTCTTTTCTTTTATTTCAGTTTTGTATGATGAACCTTGAATTAGTTCTTGTCATGTCAATGACTAGAAACTAATTCTTTTATAGGGTTTTCCATGTTAATTCACTAGAAACTTATGTTATAAATTGATGCATGTTATGGTTATTCTTCTTCTTGTTGAGATTTATCCAATAATTGCTTTGAATGCTTGGTAATTAATTGATCACTAATTATCACTATTTATATGATTTCTAATCAAACTTCGAAAGAAAGAGGTTGTGAATATGCTGTAAGTTGGGTAGACATATTTTGGATTGGGGATGAAAATACCTCAATTATTTATGTAGCGTTAATGAGAGGCTTAACAACCCTAATTTTACGCATGGTGCGTGACGGTTAACTAGATTTTTGTTCTTAATCCTCCTATAGAGTCATCCTTATCACCGAAAGGTAGAAAGAACATCGATTGAGTGTTTATATATCCTTAACGGGAATATAAGACGATTTCGTAAACCTGCTAGCTCCGAGAGAAGAAAACCATAATTCATTGCATTAATAAATAACATAAGCGGATAGTTGAGGAGATATGGAAACCCTATTCCCATCACAACTGAAGTAAACACATTAGTTAAATTAGTCTTTATAATTATTAGTTATAAACAACAAAATCGAATATCGATTGCCAAATAGATACCAAAAGATAGATAGTTGGTACTTGAACCCTAATCCTTGTGGACGATATTCGGTCTTACCAAGACTATATTACTTGTCACGATAACGTGCACTTGCGTTAAAGTGTGTACATCTTTTCGCGCATCAAGTTTTTGGCGCCGTTGCCGGGGATTAGGCATTGTTCAATATCAAATTTGTCTATTTTTAATTTCTAATTTGGTTTTTAATTTTTATTTTATTTTTACGTTTTTTTTTAGATTTCGGTAAAAATCAGGTTGCCGTGATTTGTTGTCTGTTTTTTTATCTATTTCAGGAAATCAGTTTATGCGAAGGAGAAGAGGGGCAGACACTCTTGTTCACTTCAATCCAGAGATTGAAAACCCGACATGTGAGCAGAAAGAATCAGCGGATTGCAACCTTGTTAGAGATGGACGGTGTTCAAAACAACAACATGATGAGAGAAGGGTTAGGTGAAAATCAACCTAACCGGGAATGCCTCGCAAGTACATAGATGTCGAGAAAGAGTTCAAGTCGGCGAGAAAGAAGCTTGGGAGACTATGTCTTTGCGAGAGTGAATAGAACGCACGTATATTAGACTCACTGCCATAGGAGCAAACAACTTTGAGATAAAAGCCGCGATTACGAGCATGGTACAACACATGCAATTTGGAGGATCGCCATCTGAGGATCACATATGCACATAGCTAATTTCTTGGAGCTATGTGCAACTTTCCGGATATAACGGCGTTGCGATGATCTTGCGTCAGTTGAGGCTCTTTCCCTTCTCACCGGGGATAGAGCAAAAGTATGGTTGAATTCCCGCCCGATTCGATTTTTACATGGCAAAGTAGCACATAAATTTTTGGCCAAATTATTTCCCCATGCAAGCGGCAAAGAAATTGAGAGGAGTTGAACAACTACCAAGCGGATGGAGAGTCCTTGTGCGGCATGGAAATGTTCAAAGATTTGCAGAGAAAATGCCCACACCATTGCATTGAGTTGTGGAACTTGGTCCACATCTTCTATAAGCGGGCTCAATGGAACAACGAGAACCATTATAGATGCGGCATGTGGGACATTCGAGGAAAACAACTCACGCGGCCACGCGAGTTATTAGAAGATATGGCCACCAACAACCATGTCACGAGAAGAGATCAACGAGTGAGAGGAAACGATGGGAGTCCACGAAATAGATGCCATTCTTTGCCTTGAATGCCCAGTGGCCTTGTTGGCCAAGCGATTGCGAACATACAATATCGATGAATGCGATCTGAGATGCCTAAAAGTCGTGAAATATGTGGTGGCCACATACATTCGATAGGTATCCTTGGTGACCCTAATAATATACCAATTGAAGCGAGTGTCACGACCCGAACGGGCGTGGCCGTGCCTTACCGGCACCTGGTGATACAACATCGAGAAAACCGGTGAAATAAAAACTTAAACATATAAAGCGATTGAAATAAAGCGAGTTAACCCAACGGTTACCTTTTGTACATAATATAAAACTTGAGCGATTCGTCCGCCTTACAACCCCGCCTACAGTGCTCTGGACCTAAGAATTTGAAACCCAAATGACGGGACGGGGGCCGCCGTACACGAATATACAAAAGTCTACTACTTGAGGAACCGTACCACGTGACAAGCTTCCGAGATATGGAGCTTCAGAGAACCAAACAGCGATCCTAAGAGAGTGGATCGGCCAAGCTATGTACCTCAACTGCGGCGTGAGCGGCCGAAGGAGGTCGATCTGGCAGTACAGTATGTGAAGCTGTAAAATCGTAAATGAAATCATAATAGTCTATATAAAGCGGAGACATGTATGATAACCAAATTACAACACCACAACTTAAAAGCGATCATATCAAGATAGGACTCATGCGTGAAATCATCACTCAAATACAACCCGAATTTAACGCCAAAGGTCGCGTGCCGGCGTCTCACCTCGGTATAAGCGTGGCCTGGGCGTCTGGTGGGCCCATACGTGGACCATCCAACGTGTCGGTATGCCCAAAGGAGATACCAAGATAACAATCCTCGTGGAAGCATACGTGGGCTACCCAACGTGTCGGTATGTCAAACAACTAACAAGAGAATACTCGTGGTGAGCATACGGTGGGCTACCCAACGTGTCGGTATGTCAATCAAATAACAATAACAACACCACAATGGAAGCACGCAGTGGGCTACCCAACGTGTCGGTATGTCCATCAATCAACGGATAATGCCCTCTCCGGCGAGGCGCGGTAGCACATAAATACAACACGCATGCGTAAGCTATCACTACAAGCATAGGCGTTACACCTGACTCAAGGTACTATAAATATTTCTTAACACAATGTCAAGTATACCATTTAAAACCCAGTACTTAACCCTTTAGGATCAAGGTACTCCTACCTTTTATAAACAAGTCACTTATGTTTTTCCACCACGAAGTTCAATATTTGAAAACGAGTTACTTCCCTTTTCCCAAAAATCAAGTTACCATTTTAAATCTAATAATGAAACCATTTCTTTATTTTCATAAAGTCGTTATAACTAACCTCCCATAAAGCTATTACAACACTTTATGATTAATAAAACAAGTCAAGACAAAGTCATGCCTTTCTTTTAAACCAAAATACTTCAAATTCTTAAGTCTCTTTTCCTTTAGAAAATCGAATTCCTTACTTTGGAATTTTAAGAAGATCAAAACTTGATTTCAATAATTCTCATTAAATGACCATGATCTAGGAAATGTAATGTCATTTTGTCTTATCTTAGCTTCATGCGGATGGAGATTTCTCTGGTTTTAATATGATTAATGTCATTACTCCTTTCCTTTATCGACTGCGTTGGCTTGTTCGATCCTTATTCCCATTTCCGAAATTGTAACGTTATTCTTTTAAAAACCAAGTATTCATATCTCACGAATTAGGTTTTATACTTTTCAACACCATTTAGGTCAATTACAAGTCACGTCTCTTATCCTTTGAAAACAACAAACCATTCTTTTAGCTACATAAAGCGGTTATAACAAACTTCCCATAAAGCCGTTATAACACTTTATGTTTTAAACCAACCAATTACCACTATAAACATTTATGAGACCAATAGGGCTCATTCTTTAACCACCGAGTACCCGTTACTAACGGATAAGACTTTACTACTATTTTCACATAATGAAGCCCTTAACACTTCATATCAAGTCAAGGCAAAAGGAAATCAAATTCCTTTAACACTCGCGTCTACCGCACTATATATTTTACAAATAGTCATGCTGAAGAGGATAGGAAGAATCACATACCTCGCGACGATTGTCGACAATAAGCAAAATGCTCCACAGTACTTTCCCCCCTTAAGTAGAATATGCTACTGTAGTACTTCAATCCTATAAAGTGCGTGAAACGCCTATCAAACTCTAGCGAACGTAGAATAACTAAGTGCAAAGTCCCTAGATTCTACGGTAATTTGGACGGCACTTCCTTTGTTCTTACTTACTATGCCACCTCTTTCAAGGTCAAATTCAATAACCAAACGCCCCACAATAATACAAAATAACCCAATACTTTCCATGCCATTCTTGGCCAACCATAAACCAATTCTTAAATCCGCAATACTTTCCAATCAAGTTCTTAGGTCTAACATGATATCTAGCCCTAGACATCTTCAACAATTACAATCCCCTTTACAACATGCGGCGTCCCAATTAGAAATCGATTGAAGTTCTGATCTTAAGGCTAACATGCCCATTTCGATTTTAACAAGGCAAGATCCAAATCTATACAATATAAAACGACCTCGGGCTCAACTCTATACTACTACAATATAACGACCTTAGGCTCAACTCTAAACTACTAAAATAAAAGCGACCTCGGGCTCACATCTATACTACTAAAATAAAAACGACCTTAGGCTCATAACCAAGAAAGGGAAAACTTTTACCTTTGGAGAAACCCACAAAGCCCCTTTCTTCCACTTCTTTCCGCCAAAATCATATACCGCTCCCCAAGTTTACCACACTTTTCCTTCTGCGCGCTCAACAATCTCTCTAAAGCTAGGTTTCTTCCAAAAACTAGAGAGAAGGAGAGGGTTTTCCATGGAAGGGTTTTGAAATGAAATGGCCAAGTCTTCAAGACTTGGCCAAAATAGGCCCTAATCTGGTCAAAAGGGATGGGAGGACACTTGTCACCCTCATAGGTTTTTAACAAAATATCTCCGATTTGACCTTTTATCGCGAAAAATCCGCCTTGGCGCTGGCCACTTCCGAGAAAATGTTCCAAGCGTTCGCGACCCCGCGTCGGCCGCGTGCGGCCATGATGGACCCCGAACAACGGCGCGCGACTCGGCTCGGCCGCTGTACCACTGAGCACAGCTGCTGCTGCTGCGCGCCAAACTTGAAACTTCCATAACTTTTGACTCAGATGTCCCTCGACGAACGGTTTGTTGCGTTGGGATCTAGATTTAACGAACTACAAATTAGGCTTTTAAACACCTCGAAACTCTTAACAACTGGGGTACAACACTCCAAGGTAAACTCAAATCCGTCCAACACATGTTTGCCAACTTATCTTTTCAACTTTCAATCTTATAATCCTTGGTATGATCTTATCTTAACTCCTTGAATTTACGGGGTGTAACACAGAGTGTCAGGCCGTGGGTAATTATCAGAGGCCACAGAACAACCCCTACTCCAACACATATAATCCAGGGTGGAGGAATCACCCAAATTTCTCATGGAGAGAGACCGAGGCGGCGAGAATCAATCTGAGGCGATGCAAAACCAGAGAACCAAAATCGCGACGCTTTACTCAGCCCCACGCCACCAGCGATTCAATGCACTGCTCGGCGAAAAAGCGACGAGCTAAGAGCGGCTTTGTTGCACTTCGCAACGCCTGCACCCGATTCGTGGCGAAGCTAGATCCTCGTTGAAACTTGGAACCTGAAGTGGGTCGGTAGCAAAGCAAGCAAAGCGAGCCACGGTACACCGCCAAGCAACACAGAGGTTAATCCAGGGAAGCAATGCCAGCGGTACAATTGAGAAGTGGAAAGCGGTTGGGCGGTGATCGCTCGGCCCGATGGTTGAGCAAAGGGCAGAGATAGAAAAAGAGAAGGTGGTTGAATCTAGCCCAGTAGTAGAGAAAACTCCAGAAAAGGAGTATGCAGAGAAGATTCCATTCCCCCAGAGATTACAGCGGAAGGCGGTTGATAAACAATTCTCCAAATTCTTGGAGACATTCAGGAAGCTGCATATCAACATACCCTTTATAGAAGCATTGGAGCAGATGCCCTCCTATTTCAAGTTCATGAAGGAAATCTTGGGGAAGAAGAAGAAACTGGCGGAGTATGAGATAGTAGTACTAACGGAGGAGTGTAGTGCTATCTTGCAGAAGAAGTTGCCACCAAAACTAAAAGACCCAGGAAGCTTTACACTACCTTGCACAGTGGCCAGGGTGACATGCAACAGGGCTCTGTGTGATTTAGGGGCAAGTATAAATCTGATGCCCTTATCGGTATTTAAACGATTGGAGTTGGGTGAGGTTACACCAACCACAGTGAGCCTGCAGCTGGCCGATAGGACAGTGGTTCATCCAAGGGGGAAGATTGAGGACGTGATTGTCAAAGTAGGAAAATTCTTCTTTCCTGCGGACTTCCTCATTCTTGACATGGAAGAAGATGCAGAAATCCCTATCATATTGGGGAGACCATTCCTAGCGACATGGAGAGCTTTGATCGATGTAGAAATAGGAGAGCTGACATTAAGGGTGGAGAAGGAAGAAATGGTGTTTAAAGTATTTAAACACATCATTGAGCCACCAACCATGAGCAGGTGCTTTGCAATCAGCACCATCAAACCCCCGTGAGCGAAGACAAGTCAACCAAGGAGATGAGCCTAAAGCGAGCATGGATGGTGAACCTCCAAAAGCGGTATGTGTTCTGAACTCCCTTAACGATAATGCTAAGATAAGAAGAAGAAAAAGAAAACGAAAAATGTGGAGAAAATGGATTAGTTGTGGGGTTGATCCACCCCACGTTTATTAAACTAAGGAACTTGCGTCCGGCTAAAAGACGTTAAAGACAACGCTACTTGGGAGGCAACCCAAGGTATTTTGATTTATTTTACTTTAATATAATAGTTTTTATTAAGAACGGTCTCACGGAGGTAGTGTTTGTGTTGTGATTGACAGGTACAGGCCAATAAATTGAAGGGTGAAAAACTGAGGAACAACAGGGATGTCCAGAAAAAGCGGGTGTAGCGCGGCTCAGAGCGAGCGGCGCAAAAGAAGCGAAAAGCGAAGTTTAAGCCGCGCGCCAGAGCAGGCGCGCCAAAAATTCAGAAAAATTGTCAAGTCTAGGCGCCGCGGCGCCGAAGCGGAAATCTAGAAATTAAAAGACGCCCAGAAATCAGATTTTCCCCAATTTCAAAACCAAAACCTAACCCCCCTTCTCCACAAAACCCACGAAAATCCACAATTTACCCACAAAACCTCCACAAATCAAACCCAACCACAACTAAAACTCTTAAATTCCTAAAACCCGTAGATATCTCAACCAACAAAACTCCATCCCATTGCCTCAAATCACCATTAGAAGCAAGAACACCTTGAAGAACACCATAAAAAGGTAATCTTCATCTTTTCTTGAAAGCTTTCAGTAGTTAAAGAAGGTAGTAGTTTGGAGAAGTGTTGCATTGTGAAGTAGTTGGGGTGCTGAAAAATTGGTTGTGAAGTTTAGAGAAGGAGTAAACAAGGAGGGTGTGGGTATTGGGTAGTAGAGTTGAAGTTTGGGGGTGTTTGTGTTTTAGCTGCTAAATTGTTGATTGTGTTGGGGAACATTTGTGCTAATAAGTTGTAAGCTGCAGAAAGCGTTTTAACCATGTCCGCCAGAAAGAGAAGAGCCTCTACATCCACCTCATTACATGATACGATAATACTAGGTTTGTGAGCTACCAAGCCTTCCAAAGATACAAAAAGCTTAGTACTAGGCCCTTAATCCCTGAAAGGGGAATGGACTACCAGAGGGAGTCGTTTGGGGAGGAGGATGTTTATGAGCCCATTCGGGCAATGATTGAGATAATGAGGTGAAAGAGATTTGTAAATCCGGAGAAGATAACACCAATGAACACAACGATGGTGCGTGAATTTTATGCTAACTTTCCGGAGAGGGTGGACAATAAATGTTTTGTGAGGGGAAGATATATGCCTGTGACGGCAGACGCGATAAATATGTCTCTAAAAACAGTTGATGTTGAAGGAGGAATTGGTGATTGGAGTCACTTTAGAACATGGTCTAGGAGCACCAACAACATCAACTGGAACACCGTCGCAGACACAGTGAGCTACCCTGGGGCTGCTTTTGATATTGCAAGAAATGAGTCAAAGCCTTGGCGGTGCCGGTTCAATAAGCGACCAAGGGTTGGCTATATTTACGTCGGCGCCGCGTGATTCCATCCACGCACTTCACCGCTGAGTGCGTAAGATAGGATTAAGGCGATATATGGAATTATGAGGATGACGATTGATGTGGGAAAGAGATAGTGCGAGCATTGAAGAAATCAGCGAGTTAGTGACAACGGGTGGATTGGGACATGACTCACTTATCACGAATTTGTGCCACGTGAATGGGGTCCCGATCCTACCAATACTCATGAGAAAAACCAATGCTCGTGACATATGGGATAATGACTCTTTCCCGCACCCAAGCCCCCAAAGAAGAAGAGCACAACCTGACCACCAGCAGCGGCAGAGGCGCGATGAGCGAAGATGAGCACGAAATAGGGCTCATATGCAGCGAGGCCTAACCACCTACCACGGTCGAGAACCCTCGGTGCCCGTGATGGAGCAATTGCTTGAGAATCGGATGAGGATGATCACGAGTTTGGACACGGTGATACTGAGGGCAAGAAACGCGGCAGCAAATTAATGAGATGAGTTCCTTGTTCAACCAGTGGTCCATGCACTATCCCATGCCACCGCCACCACCACCATTTTAGCCAAGTCTGTAAGTGTCTTATTTCTTTTATTGTCTTTGAGTCTACACACATTGGAGATAATATGTGATTTAAGTTTGGGGGTGTTTTATTTGTGTTTTATTGCTATTTTATTTAAGTCCTTATCATTGTTTTATGTATATTCTGAGTCACAATTTTTTTTTCTTTTGAGTCATAATTGCCTGTCAAAGATCATGTATGCTGTAGTTGTTAGAAACACCTAGTGAAGTAAGGTGGAATAATGTAATGAAATTAGAAGCAAATATCTAAACACTTAGGTTAGATATGCCAAAAACTCACAAAATCTGTCTATTTGGAGTTTCTTGCTTAAATTATGCATGCTAAATGATGAAAACCTATGTGTTATGATTGCTTGCTATTTGAGGCGAAATAGTTAGGATATGCATGTTAGGGAGATGACTCAGGCATTTCTTTGATAGCCAATTCTTACCACTCTTTTCTATCCCGGACTTTAAAAGTATCCCTAGTCAACCCCATTGAGCCTAAACATTGAAACTTCTTCTTTGACACCCTATATTCCCACAAATTGTGTCATAAGTAAAAATATGAAATAGTGAAATAAATTGTGTTAAAAAAAAAAGACAAAAAGAGTGAACAAGCTTGTTGCACCCCAATAAAAAAAAAAGTAATAAGAAATAGGAAAAAGCCTAAGTTTGGGGGTGCTTGTCATTATTGTACACTTCACTCTCCCAAAAACAAAGAAGGGGAAAGATAGAATTGAAGCGAAAGAAAGAATCAAAAGAAAAGGGAAAAATGGAAAAGCTAAAGAGCTTATGGTACACAAAAATGAGCCTAAATGCCTATTTTTACCTACTTATACCTAAGCCTACATTACAACCCTTAAAGTCCTGAAGATCTCTTTTATGCATATCCAGGATTAGTGGAGAATATCAAGTAAACATGCCATAGGATTTTTTGAATTCTACAAGCATGATTCAGTATGTTGACTTCCATTAAGCATGATAAAAATGAGTTTGCGAAATATCTAGCTTAATGTGTTTAGTATGCTAAAAATTTCATGCTATATGTTCCTGCATATTATTCTGCTAACCTTTATGTTTTTCTAGATAACATCAATGCAGCAAAAGTGATCAATGTCAGTGAGTCCTTTATTTTCGTTTCTTTGAGTCTTTTATTTCTTTCTTTCTATCTTTGCTCGAGGGCGAGCAAAGGTTAAGTTTGGGGGTATTTGATCGGTGTATTTTATATACACTTTTTGAGTCATTTTTAGTTAATCTTTTGTCCCTTTTTGTACAAATAAGTGTCGTATTAGGATAAATTTTCTTTCTTTTGAGTCAAAGTGGTTAAAATGACCAAATGACGAAAAATGAGCTAAAAGAGGGCAAAAGTGGAGGTTCCAGAGCTTAACCTGGCCGGTCGGGAAGAGATTCACATAGAGACTAGTCAAGAGAGTGGTGACGCTCTCCCCGAGAAGGAGGAGCGGCTTGACCGCAGGAAAGAGTGAAAGCAACTAGCGCAGAAAGTGGCGACGAGCGGCATGAATCGCAGCCGCGGCTCGCCATGCAACGATAGCGGGCGCGACGCCTAATCATCAGATAGGCTACAGGAGTTGCAGCGTCGCGGCGCCCTCGAACGGCGAAGATCGTGCCGCGGCGCAAATCACCCGGCATCGCGAAGTTGCGGCCGCGCGCGCCGATATGGCAGGGCAGCGACGCGGAAAATCGAGTTTTAGACGAATTTTTACGCGCACTGAAGGAAAAGTTTGAGGCGGTTTGGAGCTATAAAAGGAGAACCACTAGGCGCTTTTTGGTTCCTTTCTTGCACAACACAAGGATTCTTGCATTGAAGATTGGAGACCATAGTTTAGTAAATTTTTTTCCTTTTCTTTTCTTTTATTTCAGTTTTGTATGATGAACCTTGAATTAGTTCTTGTCATGTCAATGACTAGGAACTGATTCTTTTATAAGGTTTTCCATGTTAATTCACTAGAAACTTATGTTATAAATTGATGCATGTTATGGTTATTCTTCTTCTTGTTGAGATTTATCCAATAATTGCTTTGAATGCTTGGTAATTAATTGATCACTAATTATCATTATTTATATGATTTCTAATCAAACTTCGAAAGGAGGAGGTTGTGAATATGCTGTAAGTTGGGTAGACATATTTTGGATTGGGGATGAAAATACCTCAATTATTTATGTAGCGTTAATGAGAGGCTTAACAACCCTAATTTTACGCATGGTGCGTGACGGTTAACTAGATTTTTGTTCTTAATCCTCCTATAGAGTCATCCTTATCACCGAAAGGTAGAAAGGAGCAATACTGGGGTTGAGTGTTTATATATCCTTAACGGGAATATAAAACGATTTCGTAAACCTGCTAGCTCCGAGAGAAGAAAACCATAATTCATTGCATTAATAAATAACATAAGCGGATAGTTGAGGAGACATGGAAGCCCTATTCCCATCACAACTGAAGTAAACACATTAGTTAAATTAGTCTTTATAATTATTAGTTATAAACAACAAAATCAAATATCGATTGCCAAATAGATACCAAAAGATAGATAGTTGGTACTTGAACCCTAATCCTTGTGGACGATATTCGGTCTTACCAAGACTATATTACTTGTCACGATAACGTGCACTTGCGTTAAAGTGTGTGCATCTTTTCGCGCATCAAAGATGCGGTGGAAGATTTATCTAGAGTCTGTTTGAATTGTTCTAGATAATACTGTTTTTATTAGAATCCTAAAGATTGCTTATTATCTCCAAAAGGTCATGTTTTTAGAGAGAACATTAATCTCAAGTTGGTCATTTTGCTCTGACTGAGAGGAATACGAATTAATATCATCATCTTCTAATTGGTGTTCAAGTTCATCATCGGCAATAAAGGCATCACTATCTTCTAGATATAGTTGTTCTATCTAGTTAAGGATAGATTCGTTTAAATCAAGATTTTTGACCTTTTTGGAAATTTACAATACTTGGCAATGTGTCCTGGTTTATTGCATCTAAAACATTTGCCTTGGTTAGGAGATTGGAAGGGTTTGTTTTTGTTTGGAGAACCTTTCGTTTATCAAAGGAAGATCTGTTAAACTTGGGTGCAGAATATCTTGGTTTTGATGTGGAATAGGTAGGTTTTGAGAGATGTTTGGGTGTATGTCTCTTGTGTGGTTTTTTGTTACAAGATGGCGGGCCAAATTATTCACAGAAACTTCTCAATTCGCGACGAATTTGTGTTATGTCATTGGCTAATTATCTGATGATCTTATCTTGACGATAAATCTCGAGAGCAACTTGTTGGATGCTGCTGGTAAGCTGAGCATAAGATATTTGCTCATAGGGGATAGTAGTACTAGTGTACTGTTTTGGAGTTCCTCTTTAACTAAATCTCTAAGTGATTTAGGTAGGCCATCAAGAATTTTTTTTCCAATAAAAAAGGTTACCATCAGGTCTTTCATAAATTCTGGTGAGGAAAGAATCTTTATACCACCGGAAGTCAGAAAGGGTCTTACACTTGAGATTGTTAAGTATTTCAGATGATCTTTCTCCGAAGATACATGGACAACTAATGAATGTCTTAATAATGGTATAAATAAGGGTATTGGTGGAGTCAGAGATGGTTTGGCCATCGCTGATAATTGGTTTGCCAGTTGAATCAACTCAGACAACTAGGAATATTTTGTGCTTATCTTCGTCACTAAGATGGGTATCCCACCAACCTTTGAGCTGACCTGTAAATCCTGCTACTAAAATATGGGTAGTAAGTTCATCAGACGAGTTATGAGAGGTTCTATGTCATGGCTACCATAGTCATTTGTTGTAACTTGAATAAATATTATATTCAGAACAACCATCTATAGTCCATTCATAGATGTTTTTTGCGTTGTAATTATTCTGCATGACATTTATTTTTTCCTCCAAGACTATATCTGGATGGGTAGCTCTAGGATAATAGAGTTTTTTTAGGTTTAGGCCAGTTTGGAGAATCATTTTTTCTAAGAGCAATTTCAAGAGGTGGACGGACCCTAAACTGATCGGAGTGTGAATCAATTTCATCATCCGTGTTGGTTTCATTAAGGACACATACTACAGAGGTTGTTGATGATGGCTCTCTAGTAGGTGTGTCTGCAACAATCGGAAATAAATTCTTTTTTATTTTGGAGATCCTACGTTATAATTACAACGCCGTAAAAGTGTCGATGGAAGGTTTTGTTTGAAGTTCCTTGGCAAAAGTCATAGGGATCTCATAAGGTTTGAATAGAGGAATAGAAGAAGTTGATGTTTCAACAGAGTTTTGTGTTTTTGGTGCTGATGTAATTAAGTATTCACCCAAAGTTTGTAAATACTTGTTTGTGTAATTATTTTATTCAAAAATATTTTTATGTCTTTGTTGGTAACAACTAGCAATAATTGAGTTGTTAGCATAATTTATTGAAAAACCTAGTGATGGAGGAAGCTCAAATGCAACTTCGTTTACATTAGTAGTTTTCCGTATTTTTGAAACATTAATTGATTTAGAAAATGGGAAATCTAGTTGGTGGTAATGAGCATAAGCCTCAATCGACTCGAAAAAATTAACTTGTTCTTGGATGGAGTTTACAAATTCATAGTATATGTTTTGAAGATTTGTTCTTTCCTCACCTCGAAATGTGTTTACAAATCATGTTCTCTTGAAAAGGTTTTCATTTGAATAAAAGTCCGATTTTAGTTTTTGTCAAAACACCCAATTAAGCACCTAAAGTAGAGTAGGTAGGAGATTGAGGTTGTTCATAGTTAACTTCTGTTGGAAGAGTTGTTTCCACATAATATTTAGCTTGAGGAATTTTAGAGTCAAAGTTAACAGTTTCAATCTGAAAAAGAATTGAAGAAATTGAATGCCTAGCAAAATGGACTTCTGATTGGGCAGTAGGAATAGAGACCCTTTGGCTAAAGGACATTTGAAAAGAGACGGGTACATCTTCATTAGTATATTGTTGGATCTGAGAGATTGAAGTATTTTCTGGTTTCTCAGCAGGAGTAACATCCTCTAGTAGCCAGTTCTGTGGAAAAAAACTTGATTCCAAGCATTTGGTTTTGAAATTGAGAGGTGAGATCTCTGTAGATCTGTCTGAAAAAGGATAGTTGTGCCTTTATGGAGGGTTTTCATAGCTCCAGTATTAAAAGCTGAACTCGTGGCTTTGTACTGTACTCTATAGATTATGGCAACTGGTAGAGATCCAATTTTTATCTTATAATTTGTTGTCTTGACATTGAGAGTCAAGGAATCCAAGATGTTTTTATCTTTGAGGTATATGGTAAAATTGGGAAAATAGTCTAAATAAATTGGACTACAAAGGCTGAAATCGTTAAAATCTAAAAATCTGGAATCTCTAAGGCACAATAGTAGAGATGTGTCTAGTCCTTCTCTGAAAAAAGGTCTACCAACGATTTGAACAAGACGAAAATGGAGATAGTTGTACTTCTTACTATATTTCTCAATAGTCTTTTTGTTTAGGAGTTTGATGTCGACATAGTCGGCTTCAAGTGGGATAGTTTGCTCGATGGTTGAGATGTGATAGTCACTAGTCAAGGCCCATCTAGAGGTTTTGTAAATAGTAGACTGTGGATGTTTAGGAATCTTTCGGTCATCAATTGATTGCTGCAAATCTGCAAAAAAACTAATTTCTTATTTTAGTTTTGAAGTGGAGGATGATGAAGAGGTTAGAGAAGGAAAGGATTTTTTTGATGAGGACGAAAAAGGATGGAAGAATGCCATAGTATAAACATGGAGGTTGTTAACAATAATGTTGTATAAGGCTTCCTTTTCTTGGCTCAAGAGACCATCGGGTTCCATAAGGAAAATTATTTATGTTTTTAACTTAATGTAATACAGAAAAAGTTAGATATAAACATTAGATCAGAGTCTATGAATTCTTACTTCATGAATACTAAATTAATCATTTAATTTTTCGAAGTTCCACTTTATAAAATGACCCAAAGGCTAACAATAACCATCAGTAAGTTTATCGGAATTCAAGGAATCCACCATTTTCTTCGGCAACCCACTTACAGTGTAGATCTAGAAGGATCACAGTACCATCTTTAAAAGAGATCTTCTCAAAAATTTAATAATTAAAATAGGATTAATAAAGTAAGAATTTATAAACTTACAGATCTGAGTTAAAGATCCATCAATTCTATATAAAAGAAGGTTTAAAACGCAAATAATAATCCTTACTTCCCCATGGCTCTGATACAAAAGGAGCAAATTATGCCTTATACTCTATCTTGCGATTTTTTAAATTTTTTGATTGAACGGGGGTTTGAACCCTAAATCTTAGGATATTTTTAAGGGAAGGGAAAAAATTAAAACCAATAATTTGAGGGCAAAATTAAAGGCCGATGCTTTTGAAGGGAAATCAGCACAAAAAATGATATGCCCAAACCAAAAATTGGGTGCACCTATATAAGCCCAAACTAAATATTGGGTGTCGCGCCCTTTTTCGACCGCGACATTTTCTAAAAGCGAACCCTGCTTAAAAATGATGTTAGAAAATAAATACAAGTGCTAAATGTTACAAGAAGTGTTAAATGTAAAAGGGGTGCTTTAAAAAAGGTGCTAGAATGCTAAGGGTTCGCGGAGTCGCCACCTAATTAGCTTGGGTGAATTAGGACACCTAAATGTTTAACTAGTTTAAAGTAAAACATTAACTCCATTTTAATGGTCTGCTAAACTTAATGAGATTCTGGTACACCTGTAATAGGCCGAACCCATCAAACCAAAACATCAATTTCACTGAAGTTCAGGAGTCAAGAAAACGCACGGGACTATGATGCATATGATCAAACTAATGCGTCAAATTTTCTCTCTTTTTCCAATTTGGATAATAATGAAAATGTAGTTCGAGACTTCGCTAATAGGTTGATTGATTTACCAAATGAAATAATTTTAATATTGTTAGCGAATATTCTTCAAATATTCACAGTATATATTGCATTTATTAGTATCATGTATTTAAGGTAACTTAGGATTCTTACTGTATTAAGAATCACCTTTGTACAACTATATATATTGTGATTAATGAAAGAAATCCCTAAGAAAAATTATTCCAACATCTTACATGGTATCAATAGCCTAACATCTCCAAAATCCTAAAAATTCCCCTCCCCTCTCGGCCGCCGCCAACCCCCCAACCGCGGTGCCTTCTCTTTCGGAATTTCTAACCTGTGGCTATCATGTCTCCTCCCACTTCTCCTAAATCTAATGGTTCTACCTCTGGCATAAATGACACCCCATCCACAAAGTCATTTTTTCATTCGGCTTTTGTTGTCACAAACATCAAGAATTCTGTCCCTATTATTCTTGATCAAAAAGAGTGTCAATATTCTATGTGGGTGAAACTGTTTTATATTCATTCTTGTGCGTACAACGTACTCGACCATATTGATGCGTCAATCCCTCGCCCCTCTGACATTGATGATTCAACATGTCGTCGTCTTGACGCTATCGTCAAACAATGGATCTATGGTACCATCTCTAAGGACTTGCTGTGCACTATCCTGAAAACAGGTGCTTCGGCACGCGAACTTTGGGTACGCTTGGAGGAAATTTTACAGGATAACAAAAATACCAAGGCGGTGTATTTTGAGGAGCAGTTCAACAACACCCGCCTTGAGAATTTTAACAACATGACCGAATACTACAAGCAACTGAAACTTATTGCTGACCAACTCTCTCATGTTGGGACATCTGTTTCTGAGACTAAGATGGTACTACAACTTGTTGAAGGATTACCAAAGGGGGGATATGATACTCTTGCAGCAATAATTCAACAGGTTGATCCACTTACATCTTTCAACAAGGCACGTTCTCAATTGTTGTTGAAAGAAACACGACGTGCTAAACAGGATGAGCACAATAAAAAAGCATCAACCGTTGAAAACTTGCGATGCCGATCGCTCCACCACCATGGACCATCACGATGCGTAATCATGCGGGAAGCGCATCTGGCAGGTCGCGGATAAGGAAACAAGGGAAAGGGTCGAGGCAAAGGAAAAACACAGCAGTAGCAGTCTACACCACTGCCTCAGTAGTGGCCGAATACCCAGCAGAAGAAGTGGCCGAATGTCTAGCAGCAGCAGTGGCGGCCCAGTATCCTCGGTCCAGCACCAACACGCCCATCTCCTCAACATGCCCATCTGATGTCAGCACAACTGTTTCCTTTAGCCCAGCAGATGCATCCCACTGATTTGGGCCAAGCTTTCAACACACTCACTCTGCAACCGCCTGACAATAATTGGTATATGGACTCCGGAGCCACATCACACCTGACCAACTCTTCAGATAATTTCTCCCAACTGTTTCAGTTAAAGTATCATCAATACATTACTGTTGGCAATGGTCACCACATTCCAATTACAGGTTATGGCAATACACAAATCAAAAATCCCCATCCACCCTTCTCACTTAACCATGTCCTATACGCCCCTCAAATTATTAAAAAGTTGATATCTGTTAGGAAATTCACTCGTAATAATTGGGTGTCTGTAAATTTTGACCCTTTTGGTTTCTCTGTGAAGGATCTCAATACGGGGAGAATTCTTACTCGATGCAATAGTGTGGGAGACCTCTACCCCTTCACAAACTCTTCCGCTGTCAGAACTCAACAACTAGTCTCCATTGCTGCATTATCTCCATCCACCTGACACAATAGGCTTGGGCATCCAGGAGATCATGTTTTTTCTTTTCTTAGAAACAATCAGCGTATTAAATGTAATAATGGGAAACTTATCCAACATTGTTTTTCTTGCCCGCTTGGCAAGCATACTCGTCTTCCTTTTATGTTTTCAATGAATATTACAGTTTCACCATTTGACATTGTTCATGCTGACTTGTGGACCTCTCCTGTTGTTAGCTCTCTAGGTCATAAATTCTATCTTGTGCTATTGGATGATTTCTCACATTTTGTATGAATTTATCCTCTAAAATTAAAATCTGAAGTTTTTTCTAAATTTCTTGAGTTTCACAGATTTATTAAAACTCAGTTTGAAAAATCCATCAAATCATTTCAATGTGATAACGGACGTGAATTTAATAATTCGACTTTTCATAATATTTGCTCCCAACAAGGCATGTTGTTCCGCTTCTCTTGTCCTCACACCTCACCTCAAAATGGTAAAGCTGAACGAATTATTCGTACTATTAATAACATGGTCCGTACCCTCCTATTTCATGCCTGTATGTCATCATCTTTCTGTGTCTATGCTGTCAAAATGGTAGAATACCTTCTAAATATTTTATCTACTAGCACATTACAAAACAAGACCCCCACAGACATTCTATATCGTAGAACTCCTTCTTATGACCACCTACGGATCTTCGGCTGTCTGTGCTATCCCAATATTACCTCCACCACCCCTCATAAGTTGGCTCCTCGAACTACACCATGTGTATTCCTCGATTTCCCACCCAACCATAGAGGTTATCTGTGCTATGACTTGTCCACTCGTAAAATTCACATCTCTCGTCACGTCACGTTTATTGAGACGATATTTCCGTTTTCAAACCCTCAGAAATACCGGTACCAGACTACTAATTTCTTGATGAACCAGTCATGTCCCCAACCATTCTAAGTCAGCTTACCCAAATTTTGACTTGAGCCGCGGTCGCGGTGGATGCGCGCGATGCCGTCATTCGTGAGCCTCTTCCTCTGAACTTTTAGCATCGCGGTCCTCGAGATGCGCGCGGTCGCCTTCCGATGAGTTCACCGCTCCTCCTCGCCTTGACGCGCGGTGCCACCCTTCCAGTGAACTAACCTCTGAACCTGTCACTTCAACAATGCCACCACTCAATGTCCCCAGTCACCAAATGGAATCTCGTGCCAAACACGAAATTTTCAAACCTAAAGTCCAGTTTAACCTGTCTGTCCAAACTATTTCTCCACTCCCAAAGAATCCTAAATTGGTCAAACTTGACCCTAATTGGAATGCAGCCATATCTGAGGAATATAATGCTTTAACTAAGCAACATACTTGAGATCTTGTCCCTAGATCATAAGGGATGAATGTGATCAGATGCTTGTGGCTTTTTCGTCACAAATTCAGAGATAGTGGTGTTTTGGAACACTACAAGGCTAGACTTGTGGCAAATGACACTAATCAGCAGGAGGGCATTGATTGTGGTGATACCTTTAGCCCTGTTGTTAAATCGGTTACGATTCGTACTGTTCTTAGCATTGCTATGGGTAAGAAGTGACCGATTCATCAGATGGATGTCAAGAATGCATTTCTTCATGAGGATTTGAAAGAAACTGTATACATGCATCAGCCACCTGGTTTTGTTCATCCGGCTGTTCCTCATTATGTCTGTCGTCTCAGAAAGTTACTCTATGGTCTAAAGCAGGCACTTCGTGTTTGGTATGACCGGTGTTACACCCCGTAAATTCAAGAGGATAAGTTAAGAACGTATGAAAGGATATAAGATTTGAATTTGGAAAGTTAGGTTGGCAAATGTTGTGGGCAGACTTTCAGTCAACTTTGTTGCGGTATATCTCCTGATTCTTTAGGAGTTTTGAGGTGTTTCAAAAGACTAGTATGAAGTTCGTTGAGTCTAGTTTCCAACGCAACAAACCGCTCGTCGATTGGACATCGGAGTAGGAAGTTATGGGCGTTGGAAGTTCTGTGGGCAGACGCAGAGCACATATTTTCCAAGCAGGCGTCGCAGGGCCGCGACGCCGTCAGCAGGGCCGCGGCGCCAAGACGGGATTTTTCCGCGGAAAGGGGAGAAAACAGGGGATATTTTGATATAAGGCCTATGAGAGGGTGACAAGTGTCCCTCCCATCTTTTTGACCAAGAGAGGGTCTTATTTTAGGACCAAGTCTTGAAGACTTGGTCATTTGCAAGGTTTTCCTAAAGAAAAATTCCTCTCTTCTCTCTCAAATTGATGAACCCCGATGAGATTTTTGGAAAGGCATCAAGAAGGAAAAAGGTTGGCAAGCTTGTAGAGGGTTCGTGTGGGTGATTTTTAAAGTGAAGAAGAGTTCGGAAAGAGGGCTTATTGAGGTAAAACCTTCACCTTCTTATGTAATTGAAGATTTCAAGTTATAGTAGTTAAGAAATGAGCGTGTGGTTGTTATATTAAAGTTTGAAAAGATTTGGATCATGTCTACTTGTTGAAAATCGAAAATAGGCATGTTAGTCACTCATGTTGTAATCAATTCGGTTGTTAGCTAAAATCGTTACATGTTATAAATAGAAGGGTATATTATTGGTTATGATTTATATAACATGTTGGAATAACGAGTTGGATAAAAAGGAATTGAAAGGAAATTGATAATTGTTGTGACATTGTGGCCGAATGTGGCTTGGAATTATTGGACTGTTTTGTATTATTGTGGGGCAGAATTTTACGCGTCTTGTTAAGGCGTGTAATCCCCTTTTGGTTAGATGAATTGTTGTGCCTTAAATGTGGCGTTTGGTTATTGAATTCGGACCTTGAAAGAGGTGGAAAAGTACGTAGAAACGAAGGAAGTGTTGTCCAATTTTCCCGTAGAATAAGGGACTTTACATTAGAATATTCTATGTTGAAGCTAGAAGCTAATAGACGTATTATGGTCATTATAGGTTGACATCTACGGACGACATATTGGACTTGGCAAGTGGATTAAGCCGGAGAGGTATGTGAAAACTTTCTTATCTCTTGAGCATGAGTAATTATAACTGTATAGTACGGTAGACGTACGTGATTTAAATGAAGTAAATCCATTTGATATACTTGACTTGTTTTAAGAATGTCTAAGTTGGTTGAGTTAGAGCGTTAACTCACTTGTTCTTGAAGAATGGTTTATTCTAATAAGGTAGACAAAGATTTCTTGACATGAAAAATATAAAATACTTGATGTGGAAAGTATTGAGTATTGAATTATTCTAAGGATAAGAGACCTGATTTTTAAGTTGAAAAACTTGTTTTCTAAAAGTTATGAGACTTGAAGTATTTTGAAAGCTGTGTAACTTGATTTGAAGTATAAGTCTCTTGGTCATAAAAAGAACAAAATTGTCTAAGATATAAGGAGTTATAACGACTTTATGGGAAGTTAGTTATAATGACTTTATGAAAGGATAAGGATGTCTTAGTTTCTAAAACATAAAGTTAGTATAACGGCTTTATGGGAAGTTGGTTATAATAACTTTATGGAAGGTTAAGGGAATAGTTTTCTCGAGTAAGGTAAACAAAGATGTAAAAATCGAAATTAAGTAGGGCAATTTGATTTAAAGGCATCAATTGCTTAAAGTGTAAAATGAGGGTGATGCGCGTAATATGCACACACTTTAAACGCAAGTGCACGTTATCGTATCAAGTAGTATAGTCTTAGATAAGACCGAATATCGTCCTCTAGGATTAGGGTTCAAGTACCAACTATCTATTTTATAGTATCTATTTGGCGAATTAATACTTGATTGGTTGTTTATAACTAAGAATTTCAAAAGCTATTTAAATGTAAAGAATTACTTCAGATGTGATGAGAATAGGGCTTCTATGTATCCTTACTATCCGCTTATGTTACTTGTTAATGCATTACTTATGGTGTTCTTCTTTTGGAGAAAGCAGGTTTACGAAATCGTTTTATACTCCCGTTAGGGTTATATAAACACTCAACCCCAGTATTGTTCCTTACCTAACTTTCACGATAAGGGTAACTCTATGGGAGGATTAAGCACAAAACCTAGTTGGCCGTCACGCACAATGCGCAAAATTAGGGTTGTTAAGCCTCTCATCAACGCTTACAAATCTAATTGAGGTATTTTCATCCCCAATTCAAGACCGTCTACCCAACTTACAAGATATTCACAATCCTCCTTTTCGAATCGATTAGAAATCATATAGTGATAACTAGTTGTCAATTAGCTACCAAGAATTCAACTCAATTATTGGATAGATCTCTCAATAAGAATAATAACCATAAGCATGCATTACTTTATAACATAAGGTTCAAGAATTCAACATAGAAAGCCTATAAGAGAATTAGTTCCTAGCCATGAATATGACAAGAACTAATTCAAAGTTCATCATCTGGCAAAATAAATAAAGGAAAGGAAAAAGAAATTACTAAGCTAATGGTGTCCAAACTCCAAGTCAAGAATCTTGAGTTGTGCGGAAAGGAACCTCAAAACCGCCTAGGTTCTCCTTATATAGTTTTAAAACGCCTCCTTCTTTTCCTTCCGTGCTCGCCCAAAAATCCGTCAAAGACCTAATTTTTTCAGCGTCGGCGCGGCTGGCCGGGGCCGCGCGCCTAAAGTTCTGCAATACGGGTGTTTTGGCGCCGCGCCGATATTCGCTGTTCGAGAGCCGCGGCACTGCAACTCTGTGGCTTCTGATGTTTAGCGCCGCCCTGCTTCGTCTTCGAGGCGCGCGTACTGGATCTTCGCAGCTTCTCAATAATAGCGCGCCGCTACCGCTTCGATCGCAGGAGCCGCGGCAGTCTGATTTCACCTCGTTTGCCACTTTCTCCGTTTCACTCTGACTTCCTCTTTTTCCCTCTTTTCGCTCCTTTTCCGCCATTTGGCCACTTTAGCCACTTTGACTCAAAAGAAAGAAAATCTATCCTAATACGACACTTTGTATGTACAAAACGGGACTTGAGTAGTGCCAGAAAGGGGAACCCTCAAAAACTGCCTAGGGTTCTCCTTATATAGTTTTAAAACGCCTCCCTTCTTTTCCTTCCAGGCCTGGCCCAAAAATCCGTCAAAAGACCTAATTTTTCCGCGTCGCGCCACTGTCGGGCGCGCGCTAAAGTTCTGCAATACCGGGTGTTTTGGCGCCGCGCTCGATATTCGCTGTTCGAGCGCCATGGCCTGCAACTCTGTGGCTTCTCGGATGTTTAGCGCCGCGCCACGCTGCTTTCTCTCGAGGCGCGCCACTGGATCTTCTGCAGCTTCTTCGAATAGCGCGCGCCCCGCTTCGATCGGCAGGAGGCGCCATGCAGTCTGGATTTCACCGTTTGCCACTTTCTCCGCTTTCACTCTAAGACTCCTCTTTTTCCCTCTTTTCGCTCCTTTTCCGCCATTTGGCCACTTTAGCCACTTTGACTCAAAAGAAAGAAAATCTATCCTAATACGACACTTTGTATGTACAAAACGGGACAAAAGACTAACTAGACTGACTCAAACTCATACTTATCATGCTTAAATGGAAGTCAGTGTACTCAAGTATGCATATAAATTCAAAAATTCCTATGGCATGCTTACTTGCTATTCTCCACTAATTCTGGATATACATAAAAGAGATCTTCGTGACTTTGGGGTTGTAATGTAGGCTTAGGTAGGGGTTGGTAAAGATAGGCATTTAGGCTCATTTTTCTGCACTAAGCTCTTTGGCTTTTCAATTTTTCCCTTTTCTTTTGATTCTTTACTTCACTTCAATTCTATCCTTCCTCTTTTGTTTTGGGAGAATGAAGTATATAATAATAAGCACTTCAAACTTAGGCTTTGCCTATTTCTTATTACTTTTGTATTGGGGTGCAATGACTTTATTCATTCTTTTTGTTTTCTTTTTAACACAATGTACTCCTACTGTTTCATAATTTCACTTATGGTACACTTTGTGGGAATATAGGGTGTCAAAGAAGAAGTTTCAAATTTTAGGCTCAATGGGGCTAACTAGTGATATTTTTAAAGTACGGGATAGAAAAGAATGGTAAGAATTGGCTATCAAAGAAATGCCTGAGTCATCTCCCTAACATGCATATCCTAACTATTTCGCCTCAAATAGCAAGCAGTCATAACACATAAGCATTTATCATTTAGCATACATAACTCAAGTAAGAGACTCCAAATAGACGGATTCTGTGAGTTTTTGGCATCTCTAACCTAAGTGTTTAGATAGCTGCTTCCATTTCTTTACATTATTCCACCTTACTTCACTAGGTGTTTCTAGCAACTACAAAGATACATGATCTTTGTGACAGCAATTATGACTCAAAAAAGAAAAATTTTGGTGACTCAAAATAAACATGAAACAAATAAAAAGACTTAAATAAAACATAACATGACACACAAATAAAACTAAAACACAAAACACACCCCCAAACTTAAATCACACATTGTCCCCAATGTGTGCAAGACTCAAAGACAATGAACGAAAATAGGATACTTACAGACTTTGGCTAAAATGGTGGTGGTGGCGGTGGATAATGATCGACCATGGTTGAACAAGGCACTCACTGTCGATTTGTTGCCTTGTTTCTTCTGCATTTGTACTAATGTTTGCGCGTCCGCATCATCTCCTCTGATGTTGGTACAATTGTCCCTTGTGGGCTCAAGGTTCTCGCTTGTGGTTGGCCTGGTCGGGTCTCGCTCATATCGAGCCCCTATTTCGTGCTCATCTTCATCCATGGTTGCCTCTGCTGCTGCTGCTTTTGGTGGTGCTCTTCGTCACGTTGGGGCCGGGTCCGAAAAGAGTGCACTATCCCATGACACCGGGCACCGGTTTCTCTCATGAGTGTCGGTGGGTAGGATTGGGACCGCATTTATCTTGCCGCACAAATTTGTGATAAGTGAGCCATGTCCCAACCCACCGTTGTCACCATCCCGCTGATTTCTTCAATGCTCTGCACTATTTCTTTCCCAACATCAATTTGCAGCCCCCTCATAATTCCATAAATCAGCTTAATCGCCTCTTCCGCACTCGTGAAGTGCGTGGATGGAATCACGCGGCATCGACAAAATACAGCCAAGCCTTGCAATTGGCACCGCTTCGCCAGCTCTGGACCCATTTCTTCCTATCTCAAAAGCACAGGTAGCTTATCGTTTGCAACGGCATTCCGGTCGATGTGGTTGGTCTTCTAGACCGTGTTCTAAAGTGATTCCAATCACTTCCTTCTTCAACATCAACCGCCTTGAGATCTGCATTTATCGCGTTTGTCTTTACGGGCATATATCCGCCCTTACGAAGCACCCCCTTTCGATTCTCTCCGAAAGTTGGCATAGAATTCACGCACCATTGTTGTATTCATCGTACTATCTTCTCGTGATTTACAAATCTCTTTCATCCCCTTAGCTCAATCATAGCCCGGATGGGCTCATAAACGCCTTCTTCCCATATGATCCCTTTGGTAATCCATTCCGCTTCGGAATTACAGTGCAGTATCAAGACTTTTGTATCTTTGGTAGGCTTGATAGCTCACAAACCTATTTTCATCGTATTGTGGGGTTGGGGTAGATGTGGAGCCTCTTCTCTTCCAGTGGCCATGGTTCAGGGCTTTCAATTTTAAGTGCACAAATGTTTCCTATACACTCAACAACTAGCAATGAAAACAACACCCCAAACTTCAACAATGCCCACAACCTCCTTTTCTACTCTTTTCTCCAACTTCACAACAAACTTTTCAGCCCAAACTATTTCAACTACAATACTCTTCCCAACTACTACTTCTATACTTGATGCTTGATTCAAGAACAAAGATAGGGATTACCTTTTGATGAGAAGATTCAAGCTTGTTCTTGTTTCAATTGGTGGGTTGAGGCTATGGAATGGAGCTTTTGTTGTTTGAGATAGTTGGGGATTTTAGGAATCTAAGAGTTTAGGTTGTGGTTGGGTTGGATTTGTGGAGGATTTGTGAGAAAGTTTCAAATTTCGTGGGTTTTTGGAGAGGAAGGTTAGGGTTTTGAAGTTGGAATTGGGAAAATCGATTTTTGGGCGTTTTAAGTTTCGATTCCCGCCGCGCCATGCTTTTAGCGCGCGGGCTAAACTCTGCGCTCATCGGATTTCATGCGCGCGCCACATTCTGGAAGCGCGGCTATCTTCGCACATTTTTCGATTTACGCTGCCGCTTCTGCTCGACGCCGCGCTCTTAAACTTCAAAGCACTTTTCAGATATTTGTGCGCCGCTCGCTCTCTGGCGCGCGGCTACCCGCTTTTCTGGAAATCCTCGCTTTTCTTCAGTTTATTTCCCTGTACCTGTCAATCCCATCACAAAACACAAGACTCCAAGACCGTGAGATCGTTCGAGACAAAAATAAAATAAACTTAAAGATGTAAATTAAAATAACATAATTGAAAACGCGTTGGGTTGCCTCCCAACAAGCACTCTTTAACGTCTTTTAGCGGACGCAAGTTCTTAGACTTACTAGCCCAGGGTGGATTAAGTCCCCAACTAATCCATTTCCGCCACATTTGGCGTTTCCTTTTTCTCCTTTTCTTTTAGCATTATCGGTAGTAGGAGTTCCGAACAATTACCTCATTTAGTGTCATCTCAAAGAAACCATGCTTGCTTTCTTGGGCTCATCACTCTTTGGTTGCATTGCAATGGCTCGCATGGGGCTGGTGGTGTTGATTGCAAAACACCCACTTACGCTTCTTGGCTCAATGACGTGTTTAAAGACTTTAAACACCATCTCTTCGTTCTCTCCACTCTTAGCGTTAGCTCCTCTTTCAACGTCAATCAAGGCTCTACCCGCTAGGAATGGCCTCCCAATATGATCGGATTTCTGCATCTTCTTCCATATCCGAATGAGGAAATCTGGCAGAAAGAAAATTTTTCTACCTTCACAATCACATCCTCGATCTTCCTCGTGGATGAACCACCGCCCTGTCGGCTAGTTGCGGACTCACGCGTGGTGGGTTTCTCCTAACTCGATCTTTTGAAACCGATAGGGCATCAAATTTATACTGCCCAAATCACACAAGGCTCATGCAAGTCACCGCCCATCACTGCATGGTAGTGTAAAGCTTCCAGGTCCTTTAGCTTTGGTGGCAATTTCTTTTGTAAGATAGCACTACACTCTTCTCATAGTGCTACTATCTCATATTCGCCGCTTCCTCTTTTTCCCAAGATTTCTTTCATGAACTTGAAATAAGATGACATCTGCTCCAAAGCCTCTATAAGCGGTATGTTGATGTGCAACTTCCGAATACCTCCAAGAATTTGGAAAATTGTTTATCGACCGCCTTCCTTTGTAATCTCCTGGGGAAAGGAATCTTTCTCAGATACCTTCTCCGAGTTTTCTATCATCGGGCTAGGTTCACCACCTTATCTTTTCTAACTCGCTTCCTCTCAACTATTGGGTGGCGCTGTTGCTCCAATTGTTTTCCACTTCTCAACCGCATCGCTTACATTGCTCCCCTGATTTACCTCGTATTGCTTGGCAATGTCCCACGTGGCTTGATGTTTGCTGCTTCATACCGCCCTACTGTGTTTCCAAGTTTACAACGAGGATCTAGATTCGTTATAAAGCTGCGCCCGGGCGTTGGCAAGTCTTGTCATGGCCGCTTTAAGCTCATCCGTTTTTTCACGACTCGTGCATTGAAATGCTGAGGCCGGGGCTTGAGTGAAGGGTCGTTGATTCTGCATCGCTGGTTCGCATCGCCCCTATACCGATTCTCGCCGCACGATATTGGTTCTGTTGCCTGACATCGATTTTGCCGCCCCGCATCGATTTTGCTGCCCCGATCTCCTTTCCATGAAGTTTGGGTGATTCCTCCACCGGATTATAAGTGTTTGAGTAGGGGTTGTTCGTTGCCTCTCGTAGTTACCTACCGCTGACACTCTGCCGCTTCCATCGATGTTGTTGGGATCCGTGAAGGACACCTATCAAATGTATGGGCCGCCACATATCTCACGCTTTTTAGCGGTTGCACAAAGATTCACCGACACAGATGTTCTCGCAATTGTTTCGCTAGAAGAGCCACTTCATGCGTTCAAAGCGAATAGCATCTACTACGGACCCCACGCTCTTCTCCCACCGGTTGCCTCTTCGGATACATGGTTGTTAGTGGCCATATCTTCTAATAACTCGCGGCCGTGGTCGTTTTCCTCATGAATGCTCCACCTGCGCCTGCATCTATGATGGTTCTGGTTGTACTGCTCAGCCCGTTGTAGAAAATATGAACCAAGTTCCACAACTCAATGCAATGGTGTGGACACTTCCTCTGTAAATCCTTGAATCTCTCCCATGCTTCATATAAGGACTCTCCATCAGCTTGATAGAAGTTGTTCAACTCCCTTCTTAATTTTGCTGCTTTACAGGGTGGAAAGAACTTGGCTAGGAATTTACGTGCCACTCGTGCCATGTAAATATCGAATCGGTGTGAGGAATTCAACCATACTTTTGCTCTATCCCACGAGTGAGAAGGAAAGAGCCTCAATCTGACGGCATCATCGATGAACGCCGTTATATCGAAAGTGGCACATAGCTCCAAGAAATTTGCTATGTGCGTATGTGGATCCTCAGATGGCGATCCGAATCAGCTATGGTGTCTTTGCACTCATGCTCGAATCGCTGGTTTTATCTCGAAATTGTTGGCTCCTATTGTAGGGAGCCTAATGCAAGTCTGTGCTCCATTCACTCTTGGTAGCACATAATCTCCCAGACTTATTTCTGGCTGGATTCGAACCCTATCCTCCATATCTATTGGCACTTGCTGAGGATCTCCTGGGTTAATTTGATTTTCACCTAACCCTTCTCTCATCCTGTTATTGTTGGGAGCACCGTCCATTTCTATCAACGTTGCAATTGATTCTTTCGCTACGCTTGCGGGCTTTCTCAATTTCGGATTGAAGGAACAAGAGTGTCGCTCTCTTCTCCTTAGCATAAACTGATATCCTGAGAAAGATCAAAAACAGACAAAGAATCACGGCACCCTGATTTTCGTAGAAACTAAAAAAAATAAAAAAATAAAAAATTAAATCCAAATTAGAAATTAAAAATAGATAATTTGATATTGAACTATTGCCTAATCCCCGGCAGCGGCGCCAAAAACTTGATGCGCGTAATATGCACACACTTTAAACGCAAGTGCACGTTATCGTATCAAGTAGTATAGTCTTAGATAAGACCGAATATCGTCCTCTAGGATTAGGGTTCAAGTACCAACTATCTATTTTATAGTATCTATTTGGCGAATTAATACTTGATTGGTTGTTTATAACTAAGAATTTCAAAAGCTATTTAAATGTAAATAATTACTTCAGATGTGATGAGAATAGGGCTTCTATGTATCCTTACTATCCGCTTATGCTACTTACTAATACACTAACTTATGGTGTTCTTCTTTTGGAGAAAGCAGGTTTACGAAATCGTTTTATACTCCCGTTAGGGTTATATAAACACTCAACCCCAGTATTGTTCCTTACCTAACTTTCGCTGATAAGGGTAACGCTATAGGAGGATTAAGCGCAAAAACCTAGTTGACCGTCACGCACAATGCGCAAAATTAGGGTTGTTAAGCCTCTCATCAACGCTACAAATCTAATTGAGGTATTTTCATCCCCAATTCAAGACTGTCTACCCAACTTACAAGATATTCACAATCCTCCTTTTCGTAACTGATTAGAAATCATATAGTGATAACTAGTTGTCAATTAGCTACCAAGAATTCAACTCAATTATTGGATAGATCTCTCAATAAGAATAATAACCATAAGCATGCATTACTTTATAACATAAGGTTCAAGAATTCAACATAGAAAGCCTATAAGAGAATTAGTTCCTAGCCATGAATATGACAAGAACTAATTCAAAGTTCATCATGCAAAACCAAATAAATAAAGGAAAGGAAAAAGAAATTACTAAGCTAATGGTGTCCAAACTCCAAGTCAAGAATCTTGAGTTGTGCAGAAAGGAACCTCAAAGCGCCTAGGGTTCTCCTTATATAGTTTTAAAACGCCTCCTTCTTTTCCTTCCAGCTGGCCCAAAAATCCGTCAAAAGACTAATTTTTCCGCGTCGGCGCCGCCCTGCTGTCGGCGCGCGGCCTAAGTTCAATACCGGGTGTTTTGGCGCGCGGCCGATATCTGGCATGCGAGGCGCGGGCGCTGCAACTCTGTGGCTTCTCGGATGTTTAGGCGCGCGGCCTGCTGTCTTCGAGGCGCGCGTGCCTGGATCTTCTGCGACTTCTTCGAATAATAGCGCGCAGCCTTCAGCTGCGAGGCGCCATGTGCAGTCTGATTTCCCTCGTTTGCCACTTTCTCCGTTTCGGCTCTAGTACCTCCTCTTTTCCCTCTTTTCGCTCCTTTTCCGCCATTTGGCCACTTTAGCCACTTTGACTCAAACGAAAGAAAATCTATCCTAATACGACACTTTGTATGTACAAAGCGGGACTTGAGTAGTGCGAGAAGGAACCTCAAAACCGCCTAGGGTTCTCCTTATATAGTTTTAAAACGCCTCCTTCTTTTCCTTCCGTGCTGGCCCAAAAATCCGTCAAAGACCTAATTTTTCCGCGTCGGCGCGCGCTGCTGTCGGCGCGCGCGGCTAAAGTTCTGCAATACGGGTGTTTTGGCGCGCGGCCCGATATCTGCATGCGAGGCGCGCGGCCACTGCAACTCCCGTGGCTTCTGATGTTTAGGCGCGCGGCCATTTTCAGTCTCACGAGGCGCGCGGCTGGATCTTCTGCGACTTCTGCGAATAATAGCGCCGCGCCCAGTTCGAGCTGCAGGCGCGCGCAGTCTGATTTCACTCGTTTGCCACTTTCTCCGTTTTCAGCTCTAGTACCTCCTCTTTTTCCCTCTTTTCGCTCCTTTTCCGCCATTTGGCCACTTTAGCCACTTTGACTCAAAAGAAAGAAAATCTATCCTAATACGACACTTTGTATGTACAAAACGGGACAAAAGACTAACTAGACTGACTCAAAAGGTGTATATAAAATACACCGATCAGAGGGTCACTTGATTTAGAAGCCAGAAGCATATTTCTAAAAGTGTTGTGGCTTATTTGAAATGTAGGTAAGCCTTGATACTACGGGGGTTAGTATCTTGGGGTCTTATGTGAAAAATGATCTTTTGAAAGAATAGAAGTACATAGTACTTCGGGTTAAATTCCCCTGATTTGATTAGGCGATATGAAAGTGCCTTAAGGTCATAAAAATGAGATCCATTTTGTATGTTAATGAAAGTCTAAAGAAGTTATGAACTTACTTGGACGTACCGACAGTGATGTGGGATTCCACGGGTATGCTTCCATTGTCTTAGTATGAGTTTACCTGGACGTACCGACAGTGATGTGGGATTCCACGGGTATGCTTCCATTGTCTTAGTATGAGTTTACTTGGACGTATCGACAGTGATGTGGGATTCCACGGGTATGCTTTCATTGTCTTAGTATGATTTTACCTGGACGTACCGACAGTGATGTGGGATTCCACGGGTATGCTTCCATTGTGGTTGATCCTGGACATGCTTACGATGAGGGATTCCGAGGCATGCGACCAGGATGCGGGTTAAATTCCCGGATACGATTATTACTCCATGGATTAGCTCTCCATGAAGACATGTACCCGAGATGAGGGATTCCATGGACATGTTATATACGATTATTACCCTATGGATTAGCTCCCCATGAAGTCATGTGCCCGAGATGAGGGATTCCACGGGCATGAGATATATTGGATGTGTGTACGCCGACAGTGAGGTAGGATGCCACGGGCGCGTCACATGGTTGTATTTTACTCTTACGGCTGTCGGCAGTGATGGGGGATTCCACATGCAGGAGATATATATATGTGTTGTGTATGTGTACGCCGACAGTGAGGTAGGGTGCCACATGCGCGTCACATGGTTATAGTTTACGCTTACAGCTGTCGGCAGTGACGGGGGATACCACGGGCACGCTTTGATGTTTGAGGGCTTAAGACCCTTACTGGACTATGTGATGATATTGGAGGGCTTGTGTCCGTAGCCCGGTGTGACTATTGTTCATGTGTTGAAATAGTCTGTACAAGGTAAAACTGACTTTCATTACTTTCACTTTGGTAAGGCACATTGTACTGTTAATTGGTTATCATATCTGTCTTCAGCTGTATTTCTAGACTATTATGATTTAAATTACAGTACTTTCAGTTTTACATACTTGGTACATGTTGTACTGACCTCCTTCGGGGGGCTGCGTTCATGCCGCAGGTTGAGGTACATAGCTTGCTGATCCGCACTCTAGGATCACTGCTCAGTTCTTGGAAAGCTCCATTTCTCCGGAGACTTTGTCTTTTGGTACGGTTCCCTGAGGTTGTAGACTTTTGTACATTCAGGGGTATGGCGGCCACTGTCGTCCACGATTGTATGTCTAAACTCTTAGAGGTCTGTAGTCATATCTTGTGGGTCACTTTATAAAAAAAATAAATTGAGGTAACTGCTTTTGGATTTATATATATCCAGGAAGGTAGCCTTATCGGCTAACCTATTATTTATTTCATTGTTAAGTCTATGTATGTTCCGCTGATTATCTCTGATGTTTACCTGTAAGGGTGCCCAGGTAGGGCACCAGTCGCGGGCCCGGGGTCGGATCGTGACAACCGGTTTGCCAAATATATTATGCAGATTGGGTTTATTTTAAGCAGGTGTGACACCTCTCTGTTCATTTTTCATCATGGTAGTGACATCGCTTACTTGTTATTATATGTTGATGACATTGTTCTCACTGCCTCATCTGATAAGTTGAAAATGACATTATTGCTCTTCTCAAAACTGAATTTTCTATGACTGATTTGGGCAAGATGAGTTACTTCTTGGGTATATCAGTCACTAGATCTGCAGATACTATGTTCATGAGTCAGCGTAAGTATGCAGAAGAAATTGTGTTCAGAGCTAAGATGTCGAATTGCAAGGCTATGCCTACTCCTGTTGATTCGAAATCCAAGCTCGGTCTTCCGAGGTGATCCGATTGTCCGATCCTACTCTCTATCGAAGTCTTGCGGTGCTCTTGATGCCTCACTTTCACCAGTCGACATTGCATATGTCGTCCGAGTGTGTCTGCTCACGCATGCTCAGGAACCCATTTCTTGCTCTTAAGCGTATTATCAGATACATTAAGGGCACTCCTGACTATGGGTTGCATCTCTACCCCTCCACTCCGAACATGTTACTTTTCTACAAAGATGCTGATTGGGCAGGGTTCCCGGATACGAGACCCTCTACTTCAAGCTATCGTGTGTTCTTAGGGGATAATCTGATCTCTTGGTCTTCCAAGCGACAAGCCACGTTATCCCGATCCAGTGCTGAAGCAGAGTATATGGGTGTTGCTAATGTAGTTGCTGAGATCTGTTGGTTCCGAAATCTCCTCTTGGAGTTGAGTTGTCCATTGCGTAAGGCATCTATAGTCTATTGTGATAACATATCTGCTATCTATGTCTCATAATCCGGTCCAGCATCAGCGGACCAAACATATTGAGATGGATATTCATTTTGTTCGTGAGAAGGTGGCACACGGTCTTGTCAAAATACTACATGTACCTTCCTCTTATCAGTATGCAGACATCTTCACAAAGGGACTACCCAGACAACTGTTCACAGACTTCAGATCTAGCCTGAGCATTCGGCCTCCTCCCGCTCCGTCTGAGGGGTGTGTTAGCGAATATTCTTCAAATATTCACAATATATATTGTATTTATTAGTATCATATATTTAAGATAACTTAGAATTCTTACTGTATTAAGAATTACATTTATACAACTATATATATTGTGATTAATGAAAGAAATCTCTAACGAAAATTATTTCAACATCTTACAAATATAATTGCTAACTTACACGTAAAGATTACCAAAAATATATATGAGGCTTGTACTCACTTGTGCCTTTTGCAGTAGCCGCATAAATATTTTCCTATACAAAACCGTGGGAAATTAAAAACGTAAAGAAGGATTTGCATACTGCATATAATTGAACTATTTCCATCATAATGACAAAATTAATCCTTACGCTTGGACGTGATTTAAAAAAAATAACGAAAGGGATGTTGTTTTCCTAAATTGATTAATTTTAATAAATTAAAAATATAATTAAATAAATAAAAATATTTCATAACCATTTAAAATTTTAATAAGATAATTACATGACTTCATATCTGGCCACTTATGGATAGGTTTCTTTGGTTCGACTCTCAAAAGTCTTGTATACTATAGAGAAAAAAACAGTGCACATGCATGCTTGCGCAAGAAAAAAACATCCAAATTATGTGAGAGGTAAATTAGAAACATACGTAATTAAACAAATAAAATAATAACAATCTAAACATTAAAATCGTGTGTTCATATATTAGAAGTGGATATAGAAATTTGACGTTTTCATTTGTTTTATACCAAATCCTTTTGAGTTTTAAAAAGTCTTGTTGTTGTTGCAGTGTTTGACAATCCGCTATCCAATTCACATAGTAATTTCTACAATAACGTAAGAAACGAAGAAACAAATAACTTTAGTTTTCTTGGGCATAATATCTTCTTGGTACGTATAATATTCTAAGGTCATCCCCGTGGCAAAGTCCAATGACAAAGGAGGGGGATTTATATTGAAAATATTTATAAACGTAAAATAAAGTAAATTTTATTAATTATTGAATCGAATAATTGGGACCCCGCACGTATGAAATCTTGTTTCCACACACGTGTACACGTAGTGCCAATGATCAAAATTTTCTTAATGTAAGAGATATTGGTACGTATACGAATTGTTTGAGACGTAAGGTAATAGACAGTTATTGGTCAAATGACGAATGATTTCACGTTGGTAAATGAAGGAAGAAGTGTATAATGTGTAAAGATGAAATGAATCAGAAATCACCACGAAACCGAGAAGGGCCGCGACTCCTCCAAGTAAGGGCCGCGACTCTAATTGACGTTTCAATTCTAGTAACTCACTGGAATTGAAGGGCCGCGACTACAGTGGCGTTTGGTTCGGTGAGTTCTGGGCCCGAAGAAGCCGCGGCTCTTCGACTGTTTCAATCTGTTGGAGGTGAATTAAAAAACTGATTCTTGGGCTGACTTTGGAGTATTTACTCTCCATTATTTTGCTCATGAATTCAGCCATTACTTGGCTGAATTGTAACTCCAAATTCAAGGCATTAACATGACATTCATGGTCATTACTTAGTCATTTAGAGGGTCATTATCTACACACTATAAAATGAGACACAAGGCTCATTTGGAAACACACTTGACATCTAACACTCAACAATTCTCTGAAATTGTCTTCCTCTCTTGCAATCACAAACACTCAAAGATCTTTCTTCCAAAGCAATCACTTGAGTTCCCTTTGTTCATTTGTTTGATTGCTGTTTTATCTTGGGAGATAAGTTGTCATTACAACCGTTGAAAGGATATAAGGGGCAATATTATCTTAAAGATAGATCAATAATTTGGTCGACTCAGCAAACCCTCATATTTGATCATTTCCAGATTTCTAACAAATAGTTGTTGTTATTTTCCCGTTCCACACATTACCACTCACAAGCTTAAGATAATATTGGTTATTTCAACAACATGACTGGACAAAACCAATTCAACACTGAAAATTCCACCGATGCTCAAGGCAATCCCACTACTCAAGGCACTAACGCTGCCTTCAACTTCACTGTTTTTGGCACTCCTAGTGTCACCACTGATCATGGCATTTATAATTCCTTCCCAAACTACTGCTTTTGGCACGTCAAGTGCCACTGCCACTATTTTTGGTACGTCAAGTGCCACTGCCTTTGGCATAACCAATGCCTCCACTGCTGCTCCGGGCACTTATAGTGCCTTTGCTCCTACCCAAGGCGTCAACAACAACTATACTCCTATTGGAGGCATTCACAATGCCTTTGCAACTCCTCGAGGGCATGCGCTGACACTGCTGGTTTTCACCATGAATATCCCGAAAAGTTCATGGGTGCTCACTTTAGAGATGACAACAAAAGATGCTTTGTTTTCACGACGGTTATGGGAATGTCACGTTTCCTAACCGAAGATCCTCCACTAGTTGGGGAAGACGTGGACCCTCAGCCAAATAATTTGGCGGGAGGGGGCCAAGGTAACCATGTCGCTGACGACATGAAGATGGTTCGCGAAGCATGGAAACATAGTTATTTCATGTGTAGGAACTATATTCTAAACAGTTTGTCCGATCCACTATACACAGTATATTGCACCGTTGAAACTGCCAAACAGTTATGGGACAAACTTCAGAAAAAGTACAACACCCAAGATGCGGGTAGTAAGAAGTTCATCATTGGAAAGTTCCTGAAATTTCAAATGACGGACAACAAAAGTGTGACATCCCAAGTCCAGAAATTCCAAATGATTCTATATCACCTGGATTTGGAAGGATTAAAGCACCAACGAACAATTCTTGGTTAGGGCATTATTCGAGAAGTTGCCACCCTCGTGGACTGAGTTTATGAACTATCTAAAACTCAAAATGAAGGAGATGAACTTATTGTCAAACTCCATATTCAGGAATACAATAAGAAGGTCATGCCAAAGGGAAAACAACCCGCTGAGGCTAAGGCAAACCTGACGGAAGTCAAAGAGAATTCAAGCAAGAAGCGGAAGTTCCAGAAGGAAGGCAAGCCCCAAACAACTAAAAAGTTCAAGGGAAATTGTAACCACTGTGGTATAGTTGGTCACATGGCCAAAGACCGTCGCAAGCTCAAACGTGAGAATAAGGCCAAAGGCAAGGCCAAGGCTAACATCGTTGAAGACATGCTCGTCAACGATATGATTGGGGGGTTCTCAACGGTAGTTCTTGAAGCTAACTTCGTTGAGAATCCGGTGCAATGGTGACTAGACATATGTGCTACCCGTCACATATGTTACAATAAAGAAGCCTTCTCCACTTATACACCAGTCTCAGACAAGAAGTTGTTCATGAGTATCAATTCTTCTTCAGAGGTACTGGGGGTAGGAGAGGTGATCATAAAGATGACGTCCGGGAATGAACTGATTCTGAAGGAAGTGATGCATGTCCTAGAAATTCGAAGAAATTTAATTTCTGGACCTCTGTTAGTAAATGATGGTTTTAGGCTAGTGTTAGAGACTAACAAGTTTGTAATCACTAAAAATGGAACTTTTGTAGGAAGAAGCTTCGTTTGTGAAGGCCTCTTTAAGTTCAATGCTACACCTGTAATGCCTTCTATTTCAACTATCAATAAAATTGCACATTCTACTTACTTGATTGAGTCATCTAATCTATGACATCATAGATTATGACATGTAAACTATCAATCTATCCAAAGATTGATAAAGATGGAATTATTGCCGTCTATTGACATAAACCCTCAACGTAAGTGTGAGGTGTGCATAGAGACAAAACTTTCCAAGAGTCCTTTTAGATCCGTCAAAAGGGATATCGCTCCTCTAGAACTTATACACACTGATATATATGATTTAAAGTTCGCACAAACTAGAGGGGGGAACAAGTATTTTGTGACTTTCATAGATGATGGCACAAGGTTTTGTTACCTTTACTTACTAAAAAGTAAAGATGAAACCTTCAAACGCTACAAAGCAGAAGTTGAGAATCAACTAGGCGGACGGATTAAAACTATCCGTAGTGATAGAGGGGGAGAATATGTAGCGCCTTTTGAAGAACTTTGTACCCAATCGGGTATAGTTTATCAAACAATGGCTCGTTACTCACCTCAATCAAACGGGGTTGTTGAACGCAAGAACCGAACACTAAAGGAAATGATGAATGCTCTACTCATCAATTCGGGCCTCCCTCAAACCATGTGGGGAGAAGCTGTCCTTACCTCAAACAGGATTCTTAACAGAGTCTCACACAAGGGTAAATACAAGACTCCATACGAGCTATGAAAAGGAAAGAAACCTACCTACAAGTATTTGAAGGTATGGGGTTGTCTGACCAAGGTAAAAGTACCTATGCCAAAGCAGATAAAGATTGGATCTAAGACTGTGGATTGCATATTCATCGAATATGCCAATAACAGTAGTGTTTATCGCTTCATAGTGCACAAGTCGGATCATCCGGACATTTATGAAGATACGATCATGGAATCACGGAACGCATGGTTCTTTGAAGACACATTTCCATATAAGGAATTACATAACCTCTCGCAAACGAAGTTATGAGCAAACCTCTGATGAACTAGGAGTCACTGACTATCTAGATCGAAACGGTTCAGATCTAGTAAATTCTGAAGTAGCTGATGATCTGGAATTTAGTATTCCAGATTCTCAGGACTTGGAAGATTCAGAGATGGAACCAAGGTAAAGTAAAAGGGCGCGGAAGGACAAGTCCTTCGGTCCAGACTTTGTAGCTTATTTGGTTCAGGATGAACCACGGACAATCGCCGAAACATTGTCAACTCCAGAAGCACCGCTCTGGAATGAAGCTTTAGAAAGTGAGATAGAATCAATTCTGCATAACCACACCTGGGAGTTGGTAGAACTTCCCCCAGGTCACAAACCGTTGGGTTGTAAGTGGATCCTTAAATGGAAGTTAAAGGCAGATGGTTCTATCGACTAGTACAAAGCTAGGTTAGTAGTCAAGGTTTATCGCCAAAAGGAGGGCCTTGATTACTTCGACACCTACGCTCCGGTGTCAAGAATGACATCCATACATATGTTCATAGCTATCGCCGCCTTGCGGGATCTTGAAATACATCAAATGGATGTTAAGACTGCCTTCCTAAATGATGATTTGGAAGAAAAAATATATATGGATCAACCTGAGGGGTATGTGGTTCAAGGACAAGAGACAAAAGTATGTCGGCTTGTTAAATCATTATACGAGCTGAAACAAGACCCTAAACAATGGCACGAGAAATTTGACAGTACTATACTATCAAAAGGATACGTCATTTATGGAGGTGACAAATGTGTCTACATGAAAGAAAATGTCAAATCCTTCGTCATGATATGTCTATATGTAGATGACTTGTTGATAACTGGAAGCAGTCCTGGAATAATCCTAGAGACTAAGAACATGTTAAAACAGTGTTTTGACATGAAAGATATGGGCATTGCAAATGTCATCTTAGGGATCAAGATCTCTAAGACATCTAATGGACTGGTCTTATCTCAATCTCACTACATCGAGAATCTACTGAAGAAATTTAGGATATTCGACAGTTCACCGGTATCAACACCATTGGATATAAGTCAAAAACTTGACAAATATCTGGGTGAGCCCGTATGCCATGAGCGATATGCGCAGGTGATTGGTAGTCTGATGTATATCACAAACTGCACTCAACCTGATATCTCTCATGCAGTCATTAAGTTGGCTAGGTTCACTCGTAATCCAAGTGAGGATCATTGGAAAGCGTTGAACAGAATACTACGATTCCTAAAGTTCACGATACATTTCAGATTACACTATTTAAGATATTCAGCGGTACTAGAGGGGTGCATCGATGCAAACTGGATATCTGATAGCGACGACATCAAGTCCACCAGCGAATATATTTTTACAATCGGAGGTGGAGCTGTGTCTTGGAAATCCTCTAGGAAAACTCTTTTTGCCCGATCCACAATGGAGTCGGAATTTATCGCTTTAGATAAAGCGGGAGAGGGAGCTGAGTGGCTTCATGGTTTTCTAGAGGATGTCTCATATTGGGATAAACCCGTGTCTTTTGTAATGATCCACTACGATAGTCAGTCGACTCTAGTAAGGGTACGAAGTTCAATATACAACGGTAAGTCTCGTCATATTCGACGGAGACATGAGTCCGTTAGGCAGTTGATCACCTCGAGTATTATTTCCATTGATTACATAAAATCTAAGGAAAAAATATCGCAGATCCCTTGACGAAGTGAATACCCAAAGATCAGTTGTTCTGCTTGTCTAGGGGAATGGGCTTAAAACTCAAACAATAAGAACCGATATAGTGGACACCCAACCTTACAGACTGGAGATCCCAGGAATAATGTTCAATGAGAAAACTAAACTGTAAAGGTTCCGTGAGCGCTTCGGTGGAAGCAAGAGCACTTCAGATAATGTGTCTTTCTTAAGAAACATAATCCAAAGCCGTTCCCGTGATAGACAAAAAGTGCTACCTGTAAGAGGGGTAAATGATAAGTTTCCAAACCTTTAATGATCCTAAAAAAGTTGAGGTTAGGTTGGTGAAATTTTTAATGGTTCCTAACGCTTGTGTAGCGGGGCATTACAGGATACCTTGTAGGAAACCACTTATTTAAGTGCGAGGACAGGCCACCTCAAATGAACGCACTTAAGAATCCAAGAGTGTCTACGGCCCACGATAGACAAAACACTAGAAAGATTGAGTAGGAAAGGTGTTGTGTTGGTACTACTGTCTTGGCATATACTAAACACTGACGGTTCAAGACATCACGTTCACCGTGCAGTAAATATGGCCGATGGTATTCTACTATGGAAGGTTTAAAGCTCCGTCTACCTCTCCGGATGCAACATCGTTCCGCCAAGTGATTGGTAGAAAGGCACCATGTGTGTGCACCAAAATCTCTTCCAAGAGGGGATTGTTGAAAATATTTATTAAACGTGAAATAAAGTAAATCCTATTAATTATGAATCGAACAATTGGGGCCCCGCACGTAGGAAACCTTGTTTCCACACACGTGCACACGTAGTGCCAAGGATCAAAATTTCCTTAATGAAAGAGATATTGGTACATATACGAATTGTTTGAGACGTAAGATAATAGACGGTTATTGGCCAAATGACGAATGATTTCACGTTGGTAAATGAAGGAAGAAGTGTATAATGTGTAAAGATGAAATGAATCAGAAATCACCACGAAACCGAGAAGGGCCGCGGCTCTAATTGACGTTTCAATTCCAGTAACTCACTGGAATTGAAGGGCCGCGACTCTAATTGACGTTCCAGTTCCAGTGAGTTACTGGAACTGAAGGGCCGCAGCTCCTCGACTGTTTCAATCCGTTGGAGGTGAATTAAAAATTGATTCTTGGGCTGACTTTGGAGTATTTACTCTCCATTATTTTGCTCATGAATTCAGTCGTTACTTGGTTGAATTGTAACTCCAAATTCAAGGCATTAACATGGCATTCATGGCCATTACTTAGCCATTTGGAGGGTCATCATCTACACACTATAAAATGAGACACAAGGCTCATTTGGAAACACACTTGACATCTAACACTCAACAATACTCTGAAATTGTCTTCCTCTCTTGCAATCACAAACACTCAAAGATCTTTCTTCCAAAGCAAACACTTGAGTTCCCTTTGCTCATTTGTTTGATTGCTGTTTTATCTTGGGAGATAAGTTGTCATTACAACCGTTGAAAGGATATACGGGGCAATATTATCTTAAGGATAGATCAAGAATTTGGTCGACTCAGCAAACCCTCATATTTGATCATTTTCAGATTTCTAACAAATAGTTGTTGTTGTTATTTTTCCGTTCCACACATTACCACTCACAGTTTAAGGCGCTCTGGACACTTGCAGCGTGGAATCGATTTTCAGTGGGAACATTCTGCTCTCTTCTGGGGTTGATCCTTGTAGGTACTATCAGTTGTCCGTTCTCAAACACTGGTTATTAGATCACATCCTGCGATTTACTGGTCGTAATGTTGAGGGACCTGTACTACTACCTTCAGGAGTAGTCTGGCGTAAGCCATGAGCCTGGATATAAAAAAAAATATATGTATATATTATAAGGTCTATGACTTTGTTGCTCGTGGTTTCTTGTACGCTTTCTTCTTGTTAACTCCAATTATTGGACCTATTCCGGATGAATCATGCATCTAATTAGTTTCGTTGATATTTGCATTTTATTTTCCATAGTCTAGTGCACATTAATTTACCATGATCCACGTTTAATTAGGATTTTTCATACATATATGCTATGTAACTTTGTTTTTTTTTGTATGGAGCATATAAAGAGTTCATTAAGTAGAGAAAATCTAGGTCGCCAGTTTTTTCTTAAAGCAACATCCAGAACTTCTATTAAGGAAAAGTAAAACTTCCTGTCATGTATAAAAATAATAAATTTTGTACCTTAGTAGTTACTGACACTTATCCTACTCATATGGATAGAATAGAAGTAGATAAACCGTAAACGTACGTTGAGTTTATAATGGTGCGGGAGGTATAATTTTGTTTCTTTATATTTGAAAGAAATAATTCTTTGATTATTCCTA
This sequence comes from Przewalskia tangutica, assembly GCA_029844215.1. Taxonomy (NCBI): domain Eukaryota; kingdom Viridiplantae; phylum Streptophyta; class Magnoliopsida; order Solanales; family Solanaceae; genus Przewalskia; species Przewalskia tangutica. The sequence goes on along the minus strand of CM056732.1, from coordinate 11,434,313 downwards.
TTGATTGAAGATATATATATACAAATTATAATAGAAGAATTTTATTTCTACTTTACATCTAAATCCCTATTCTATACAATTAAGGTAATAGAATAATTCTAATTATGGTATAAGACTAAGTCTATCAAATATACAATATACAAAATATGTAAAATCCTGATTCTGGAAATCCGGGGCGGCGGTGCGGCGTTGTGCCCTAAGGGTCGCGACGCTATGTGAAACATTTGGGGACACTGTTTAACACACCCCCACAGTCATAGCGGACGGTCTTCGTACACTGAGACTATCTCTAAAATCTTCAAAAATGACTGAGGGAAGACCCTTTGTAAAGATGTCTGCAATTTGATATCTTGAAGGAACGTGACAGACGCGTACTTGTCCTTTGGCTACCATCTTTCTAACAACGTGAATATCCATCTCTATGTGTTTAGTACGCTGGTGCTGAACTAGATTACCAGAAAGGTAGATGACACTTATATTATCACAATATACCAAGGTAGCATTCTCAATAGGACAATGAAGATCTAAATGTAGATTTCGTAACCAACATGACTCGGAAACCACATTGGCTACCCCTCGATACTCGGCCTCTGCACTTGAACGTGAAATCGTGGATTGACGCTTGGCAGACCATGAGACCAAGTTATTACCTAAAAACATGCAATAGCCAGACGTAGACCGTGCGTCGTGAACGACCCCAATCAAAATCTGTATAGGAGACTAGTGTAGACGTCGACGAAGGATACAAATGCAAACCATACTCAAGTGTTCCCTGAATGTTCCTAAGAATGCGTTTGAGCGCATTCATATGTTCAACTCTGGGATCATGCATAAACAAACACACCTGATGTACGACATATTTAATATCGGGTCGCGTGAACGCCGATAATCTTGGCGGCGCTGCAAGACTACGATACGGGTCGCGTCCTCATGGGAGAGCTGCGGCGCCAACTTGGGTTTAGTATCAATTGGAGTAGAAGTGGACTTACATGATGACATCCCAGCCCTCTCAATGATCTCTGCTGCATACTTTCTCTGTGATAAGAATAATCCACCTGCATGACGAGTTAAAACAATCCCCAGAAAGTAATTCAATGGGCCTAAGTCCTTCATGGCAAATTCAGAACCGAACATTGTCATAATAGACTTGCGCAAAACATCAGAAGAGGCAGTCAAGATAATATCATCAACATATAATAGTATATAAGCCATGGAAGATCCTCGACGATATATGGACAATGAATTATCAAACCTGTTGTGAGAAAAGCCCATAGTTGAAACAAAATCAGCAAACCTCTTATACCAAGCCCGTGGAGACTGCTTAAACCCATACACGGACTTCTTCAATAGACATACATGATTAGGATATCCAGTATCCCTAAACCCCAAAGGCTGATACATATACATTGTCTCCTGAAGATCACAATTTAGGAAAATATTCTTCACATCTAGCTGATGAATGTGCCATGATTTTGAAAGAGTCAAGCTGAGCACAGTCCGAATGGTATCCGGCTAGACCACCGGGCTAAAGATCTCACCACAATTCACACCAACCTGCTGAGTCTTACCATCACCTATAAGTCTAGCCTTATGCCTTGCAAATGAACCATCAGAATTTTCCTTATCAACAAAAATTCACATAGACCGAATAATATTAACACCAAATGGATGGGGTACCAACTCCCACGTCTTATTAACAATAAGAACATTATATTCTTCGATCATGACAATTTTCCAATTAGGGTAATTTAAGACAGATACAGGATTACGGGGTAATGGAGATTTAAGAACATTAGAATTCAAATTAAAATGTCTTTTAGGTTTAAAAATACCCCGTTGACTGCGAGTGACTGGACCATGACTCTGGACTAGATTGGGTGAATTTCGGGAATTTTGAGAAATTTCGGGAATTACCGTCGAAGGCGTCGCGGCGCAGGGAGCAGGGGCCGCGGCGCTGAAAGGGCTGCAGAGCTCTCTGAAGTTTTGGCGTCGTGGAGCTTCTTTGTAGGGCCGCGACGCTGACTCACAGGAGTTTTGGCGTCGTGGCACCTCTGTGCAGGACCGCGACGCTGACGACATTTTTTCGAACAAATCTGAAAAATGACGGAGAACATAGGTGGAGACATCTTCATCCAAAAAATTATAAGAACTAGGAACGGGTTTTCTACATTAGAAAAGGGAAATTGGGATTCATCAAAGAGAGCATGACGAATAATGATGATTTGTTTAGAGGACAAATCAAAGTATTTATAACCACGGTGATTTGACGGAAAATCCAAACACACACAAGGAGTAGAACGTGCCTGAAGTTAGTTGATCGTAGTGGATGGAAACAATGGATAACATAAGCATCCGAAAATCCTAAGACGAGAATATGACGGAGTCTTATTGTATAACACTTTGAGAGGGGATGAATATGTCAAACCTTTAGAGGGAAGAATATTTAGTAGATCGGTAGCCATTTGTAGCGCATGGTGCCAAAATAATGGAGGAACGAAATAATGAACTAATAAAGTGCGAACAATATTATTAATGGTATGAATTTTTCTCTCAGCTTTTTCATTTTGTGAAGACGTATGAGGACAAGAAAAACAAAAAATTATCCCATTTTAAGCACAAAACTCCCTAAATTCCCCATTGTCATACTCTTTGCCATTATCACATTGGATATTTTTTATTTTCCGTTCAAATTGTGTTCTTATGAAAGCTCTAAATTTTATGAAAATGGAAAAAACTTGAGATTTTTTCGCAATTGGAAACGTCCATAATATTTAGAATAGTAATCTAAGAATAAAACATAATAACGATGACCCATAGAACTAAGAACCGGAGATATCCATAAATCATTATGAATAATCTCAAATGACATTGAAGTATTAGAATTTGAAGCTACGAATGGTAACTTAATAATTTTTCCGAAAGCACAGGATTGACAAAGTGGAGTACTACGCGTACCCTTACAAGAAATAAACTTATGTCTATCTAAAGAAGATAAAATAGACGACCCCGGATGACCTAGACGAGCATGCCACAAGGAAGGAGCAAAAGCTGCAAAAGTGGTTGACATAGCTTGACGTGAGATGCTGAGACTCGGTGTGATTGGATAAAGATCCCCCTACTGTCACACCTCATGAGATGACTCCCCGTCTTGAAATCCTTCACAGAAAATCCAAATGGATCAAAATTAATAGAAACTCAATTATCAGTGGTGAATTTACGGACAAACACCATATTTTAAATCAATTTTGGGGCATGAAGGGTATGTTTCAGGACAAGTGGTGGATGAGGAGGAGACAAAGTTTTATGACCATAACCCTTAATTGGAATAGAATTGTCATTACCAACAGTTATACCACTTTTAGTGCTCAAATTGGAATAAGACGAGAGAGTACCTTGATCGGATGTCATGTGGGTAGTGGCGCTGGTGTCCATATACCAATTAGGGTCCGGTTGGGTCAAGCCAAACGTGTGAATCGCTGCTTCAATGTCGGTCTGAGTGGGGCCCGCTGCGTGATGGGCCTGATGGGGGCGAGGCCCAAGTATCTTTGGATCGCCGTGCTACCATACGGTCTAAAACCTGTAGTCCGCCCGGTAGAATCGCGCGGTTGCTTGCACCGGTTGATACTTGGCGCCACGGCCAGTGCCGAAGCTGCAACGCTGTACTGTGGATCCGTGGTGCTGTCTGGTGCTGGGACCCACTTCCACTATCCAGGGGGCCCCTGTGGGCCCCAGAACTGCTGCTGCTGACGGTTGCCCCCGTTGTTGCCGCCGCGATTCTTGTCATTATTCTTCCGATTTTGCCCTTCTTACCACCCCCGTTGTTGTGATTTTGGGTCACGTTGGTTGGATTGGAATGGGAGAAATTGGAAGTATTTATTATGGCGACGGGATTCGCTTCGATCTATGCTCTTTTAGCCAAACCTGCTTCTTCCAAAGTGAGCATGGAGCGGGCTTGATAGAACGCCGACAGGGGGTTACTTTGACGAATAACTGAAGCAACCCATGTATATGCCTCGGATAGACCGGCAACCATCTGAAGAACCAGAAGACTATCAGAAATAGGAGAACCCACGTTGCGAAGTTGGTCTGCCAAGTCCCTGAGGCGTTTGCAATAAGAAGAAACGTTTAGAAAATTCGCCATAGAAACTTGGGAAAATTTCTGCTCAAGGATAACAATACGAGAATTACTGTTATCTTGGAAGATATCTCGCAATCGATTCCACGCCGCCATAGTTGTGGAGTTAGATTCCACAAGCGTCTGTAAAAGATCCAAGGAGATAGTGGCATAAATCCACTGAAGAACCTTGACATCAAGCATGACCCATAATTCTGGATCTGCTTCTTTAGTGGGCACAACCGTCGTAGAAGTAGACGTCGTATCACCCTCCTTTGGAGGAGTTGGAGGAATGATGTGGTGGAAGACTTTATGTGTCAAAGCATGAATCTTAAATAATTCTGCCCACGTCCCGTATTGGACATTTTCTAAGTCAAGAACGATAGGAAGAACACTCTTGATGTTAGAAACGGTGAGGACAGGATGAAATGTGTTCCTATCAGCCATAGGGAATAGAACAACAAGCTTCATAGAAGAGAATTTGGGAGGGAATATTTTGGAAGGAGATCTCGGTTTTTGTGAACAAGGAAGAACACAAGAAAATCGAGAATTTTAGGAAAAAAATCCGAAAGGAGAGAGGAATTTTTTTGAGGAGCGGAAGCAAGGTAAAGAGAACCTAGACTCTTGATACCATGAAATAAATAATCCCTTGATTATTCTTATTGATTAAATGCATATATATAAATACAAGTTACAATAGGAGAATCTTATTCCTACTTTACATCTAAATCCCTATTCTATACAATTAAGGTAATAGAATAATTCTAATTATGGTATAAGACTAAGTCTACCAAATATACAATATACATAATATGTAAAATCCGGATTTTGGAAATCCGGGGCGGTGCCGCTGTGCCCTAAGGGCCGCGACGCTATGTCAAATATTTCGGGACACTGTTTAACAATATCATTTCAATAATCCTCACCACGTGACTTAGACTCAAATCTCATTTTTTCAATCAGAATTAGATTTATCCAATTGGATATTTTTGATATTGGACTCTTATATTATAATGTTCAAGCTCCGAGATATTTAGTTTTGGGCGTGGATAGAGGGAGAGGGGGTGAGGGGTTGTTGATCCCACATTGGTGTGAGAGGGTGTAATTTGGTCTCTTTATATGATTCTGGATAACTTCATCATATAAGACAACTTTTGTTAAAAGATTCATTTTTGTACCAAAGCGGAATTGACCTTAATTCTTGGTTTATCGATGTTGGGCCCTCATATCAGTTTATAATCTAGAGTGAAATTTATACAAATGACTATAGTTTAGGGGTTTTAAATTTGTCATAGTTATAGTTTCAATATTTACAGGGCGTAGCTACTTTTTAGTTGCTACAACTCCCTGTATTCATAAAATGACATCGTTGTATTCATTAAACGGCTTCGTTGTATTCATGAAATACAACGAGTAAAAATCTGCTTTGTATTCAATTCAGTTGTAATCAACTCATCTGTATTCATTTGTAGTTACTTTTACACTATATTCAATTTATTATATTTAAAATACATCTACAAACACTTGATTTTACACCAAAAATTAACAAATACACTCAAATATGAATACAAAAAATAAAATACAGACGAAAAAAGATGAATACACTCAAAATTTGGCCAGATCTGAAAAAATACATCAAAATTCGTTTGTTCATTTTATAATCTAAAAGATGAATACATCCGGTCAGATCTAAAAGACGAATACATCAGATGGCCAGATCTGATGACGGCGTCGGTCGATGTGTGACAACGGCTGTTGCTTTTCCACCATATCAGCGCGACACCCCTACAGCCAGCGAAGCCCCCAAACGCCACCATGTCACTGCTACGACGAGGAGCTTTTAGCTCCGGTAAACTGGAGCAGTCACCACTCCGACCACCAATGACCAACACCCATATCGTCCTCTTCGTATTAAACTGCCACACCACTGCTCTCTCCACTCCATCACCCAAAGCCACCGACCGCCGCCCTCGTCGGAGCCATCTTCGGCAACCAAACCACCAGATCCGTCGGTGAAGATCCGACCAATCGACGAACCTTCACACCACCGCACCAACACCTCCCTTTTCTCCATCTCTTTGTCTCCATCTATTCACCCAACACCGCAATATCCCACCACTGCAGCAACCTAGAGAGAGAGGGTTCATTCGTTATGTGTATTTTTTATTTAAGGTATTAGTTATCATGTGTAATTGAAATACAATATTTAGCTATGAGATGTAGATACTTAAATATAATTACGTACTAATAGTTAGTTATACCATGTAAATTTTCCTAATCTAGATATCTAGACCTCAGTATGAGTGGGCTGTGGAATCTAAATATGGGGGGGGGGGGGGGGGCGGGGGGGTTGTAATTTGGTGTATTTATATGGTTTGGACAATTCTATTCCATGAACTATTTTGAAACTGAATTAGGCCCAATGTATACTAACTTATCAACGTATTAGACTAATTGTTAGAGAGAACACACTTTTAATATTTGATTATATTCTCTCAACGCGCCCTCTCACGTGATGACTGATTTTCCCATGGTTCAAGCACGTGGAAATTCTCTTTGATAATGGGTGGCGGTGAAGTTCGATCTCAGGACCTTTTTCTGCTCAGATACTATGTTGAAGTGTGTGACCATCTCATCTAAAAGCTTAAGCTGTTAGAGAGAGCACACTTTTAATATTTGATTATATTCTCAACACTAAGAATGTCAATGTTGTAAGAGCAAAAATTTAAAAAATCATTTGTTATACCCCGTAGTTCTGACCCTACGTATGAGAGCGTACGAAAGCATGTAAGACTTAAAATTTTCAGAGGATAGGTTGATGGATTGTTCCAGACGGGTTTTAGTCAACTTTGAGGCGGGTTATGGCCCGGTATATTGAGAGTTCCTAAGTGTTTCAAAGGCCTAGGGCGTAGTTCGTGGAGTCTAGATTCCAACGAAACCAACCATTCGTCGATAGGACGTCGGAGTAGAAAGTTATGAGAGTTACAAGTTCAGTGCGCAGTCGGACAGAAATGTTTTTGGACAAAGCGATGGCCGCGGCGCCGGATGCGTGGCAGCGGCGCCAGCATCAAGGGTCGCTGAAGTTGCAGCCGCGCGCCAGACGGCAGAACCGCTGGAAGTTGAGAGGTCATGAGGTTTCAGCCGCTACGGATTTTGGCGGAAAAACTTAGGAAAGTCCGATTTCTCTTTTAAAAAAGGCCATGGGTGGGTGACCAGTGTCCCCCCCCCCCATCTGATTTTTCTTGCATGCCTTATATTGACCAAGTCTTGAAGACTTGGTCATCTTTCAAACCTCTCCCTCTCTCTAAATTAGCTCCTCCTTCTCTCTACATTTCCAAAGGAAATTCAAAGCCTAAGAAAAATCTGAAAAGTTAAGAACAAGAAGGAAGTTTGTGGCTAGCTTGTTGGTGTTGTTGTGGTGGTATTCTTGGCAAGAAATCTAGCAAAACATTTGGGATAAATTTGGCTAAAGCTCTAAGGTAATGATTCTTCCTTTGTAATTAGTTTTTAGTGTTGCATGATAAAAAGAAAGAACTTGTGGTAGTGAATAATGCACTTAGAGTCCTTGCATGTAAGAAATGTGGTTTGGATATGAAGGATTGGTTAAGAAGAGATTATGAGCATGTTGTAGCCTAAAAAAACTACCTTAGAATTGTTAAGTGAATTATTGTACCTAATGGGGCAGAATTTTACACACCCAAGTTTGGAGGTGTAATCCCCTTTAAAATGTTGGATTGTTGAGCCTTAAATGTGGTATTTGGATGATAAATTCGGCCTTGAGAAAGGTGGCAAAGTGAGTAGAAACAAAGGAAATGCTGCCCAATTTTTCATTGAATTTAGTGACTTTGAACTTGGATTGTTCTACTTTGAGATTAGAGGTTAACAAACGTATCATGATTATTATAGGTTGAAATATTACTTGCGGTAGTTGAGCTTAGCAAGTGGATTGACCAAAGAGGTATGTGAAGCTTTCCTATCTCTTGAGCATGAATAGATGAAACTATGTAGTACGGTAGACGTACAAGATTTGGTATTCTTACTTGTTTTAAGTATATAATGACTTGTTTCATTTTAAGAATGTATAAGTCCCTTGGTTAGGGGAAAAATATGATTTTACTAAAGTGTAGAGTTAATATAACAACTTTATGGGAAGTTGGTTTATTAGCTTCATAAAAGGTTAATGAGAAGAGATTTACTCTAAGTAAGATAAGTATATGAAGAGGCAAATTGATTTTAAGGCATCAATTGCCCAAAGGTTTTTACGTATAAAGAAGAGTCACTTTTAAAAGAGTTGAAGTATGTAGTACTTGGGCTAAATTCCCGGTTTTCTTTTATTAAAGATAGGATTAAGTGTCTTAAGTAAACTAAAATGAGAGGGTATAAGAACAAGACTAATAAGAAGTTATAAGTTTTCTTAACTTATTTATGATTATGATATGATGACAGTTTGAGCTAGGGTAAGAGTATATCTGAGGGGCAAGCCCCAAGATCGTTATACCACCTTCTCCAGGGTAAGAGTATGTCTGAGGGGCAAGCCCCAAGATCGTCATACCACCTTCTTCAGTGTAAGAGTATATCTGAGGGGCAAGCCCCAAGATCGTTATACCAGCTGCTTCAGTGTAAGAGTATATCTGAGGGGAAAGTCCCCAAGATCGTTATACCATCTGCTTCGGGGTAAGAGTATATCTGAGGGATAAGTCCCCAAGATCGTTATACCACATGTTCCGTGGATTTGCTACCCATGATGCGAGAAATACCTCATGCGAGTCCTTATGGGCTTATGCGGGTGAAATAGTCCCATGCGGTAGTACACTATGCGAGAATACCTCACGGGTCCCCGGGACTACATGCGGGTGAAATAGTCCCACGAGTAGGGGTGCTTATTGATACTACGAGGTACCACTGTTTTGATCCTAAGGCCCCTATTTTATGCGATTATATATATGTACTTGTCACTCTCATTGTTAGTAAGGCACGAAAAGGTATTTTGATTGTCTTCCTCGACTCACTACTTTTAGACTTATGATATCATTATTACAATATTTTCCACTTTACATACTTGGTACATATCGGGTAATCGAACCCCTTCTCGGGCTGCGTCATGCCGCAGGTAAGGGTAAGCAGATTGAGGATCCTCGTTCTTAGGATCACTATTCCGGTGTCAGAAGCTCCATTCCTCCTGAAGCTTGTTTATTAGTACGGATATTCCCTGATGCTATAGGTATTTTGTACATTCAGGGGTATGGCGGGGCCCTGTCCCGCCACAGTTATTATCTTTAGAGGTCTGTGGTCACCTATGTGTTTTGGGCTATAAGAACCAGTTGTACTACTATACGTTTGTTTAAGAATGTTTTATGGAAGGCAGCCTTATCGGCTGGCCAGTGATGTTTACCTTTTTATAAGTTATGTGTTATGTATGTTCATTGCTATTCTCTCGACATATACCGATGGTACTGCAGGTACCGGGCCGCCTCGGGTCGGGTCGTGACATCATTATTATGCCAAAATAACATATGCGTCATAAGAATTAAGATCACAACTAAGGTAATTGTCCAACATTACTCACAAATGCATGAATTGTTGTTGGAGAAATATGAGTATTATATATATTGCTTCAGTATTTTCAATTTTGATTCTATGATGGACATGTTGGAACTTGTATGGGATAAGAAGAAACAAGTGATCAAAATAAGCGTTGTGATTTTTTGGCGTAGCGCCGCGGCACCGGAACAGGGAAAAATTTCCGTGCTCAGCACAGAGCAACGCCACGACGCCAAAAATTCAGAGAGCTCTGACAGGAATTCAGGGCCGCGACACCGATAGGCAGAGCCACGACGCCAGGGTCATCGCCGCGGCGCCAAGGGCTTAGAGTCGCGGCGTTGGGGCCAAACGATCAGATTTTTCAAACCAAAAGTTGTAATTTTTCAGAACAATTACAACTCTTGGAATGAATGATTATATATGTTTAGATATTGCTGCTATATAAAGTAGATCACTTGATTGAAGAAAGAAAGAACACAATACAATCAATCATTTAACATAATTAATGATTTAAGATTGTGCTTCATCTTCTTCTTCCCAAAAGATATTTCTGAAGAAAAACATAGAGTAAATTCGCCAGTGGTCAAATTCTTATGCAAGAACTCGAGCCAGATAGTTGTATCATCTAGATAAACGTCTGTTAAACTACAACACAAGTGGGGGCGAATTTTTGTCTTAGGACACTGCGACAGCAAACCTCTATCGACATCAAGTTAGTGATTATTGTTCAATTTGAAGTATTTTTTATTGTTTATTTCAATTTAATAGAGTTATTATACTATTATTGTGCTTGTTCATTGATGATACTAGATTGGTACTAACAATCTAAGACAGAAATTCAAAAAAAATATTTTCTGATTGTTTGCAAAATTTTCAGAGAATAATATTCTATTTGCAAAGATGGATCAATCTGGATCGGCGATGGTGAAAAACTATGTTGAGAAACATGAGAAATTCAAAGGTTCTGATTTCAAACGCTGGCAACAAAAGATGTTGTTCTATTTGACAACTCTTCATGTGGTAAACATGTTGACTGTTGAGGCTCCTATGTCATTGCCAGAAGGAGAAGAGGAGAATGCTCCTAAGGAAGCGAAGGCTAAAAATCTTAAGGCTATTCAGACTTGGGAGAGTCAAGAGTTTCTTTTCAGAAACTATATTCTCAATGCCTTGGATAATTCTCTCTATGATATCTACTCCACGTTCAGAACAAACACGGGAGTTGTGACAGTCATTGGAGAACAAGTACAAAACTGAGGTTGCTTGTTCCAAGAAGTTCGTCATCGACAAGTTTCTGAACTTTAAGATGAGCGATGTCAAGTCTATTATCAAACAAGTGGAGGAACTCCAAGTCATTGTTCATGAGTTAGAGGTTGAAGGTATGGGTCTTAACCCGAATTTCCTTGTTGGTGCTATTATTGAGAAATTACTTCATTCTTGGAAGGATTTTAAAGTTTATCTGAAGCATCTAACCGAAGAAATGAATTTTGAGCAATTGGTTCTTAAAATTCGAGTTGAAGAGGATAATCAGAAGAATGAAAAGGTTGATGATGATTCCTTGGAGCCAAATCCTAATATGGTTGAAAGAAATCCATCTAAGGCCAAGTTTCAGAAAGGCAAGGGCAAGTTTGTTGGTGCCAAGCCATATTTTGCAGCCGGAAAGAATGCACTCGCCCCATAAAAGACCAATGGGTTCAAGAAATTACATGTTGGTGTATGTTGGATGTGCGGGAAACCTGGGCATATAGCAAAAAATGGTCGCTTCTCAAGAGTCAAAGTGGTGGTGTTGGAGGTTCGAGTAATATCAACCAATCCAACTGTGCTGAAACTAAAAATCAATTCATTGGTATTGTTGCTGCTCAAGAAAATCTGGTTACTAACTCAACTGATTGGTGGATGGATGTTGACACCCAATTTTGACCCTCAATTTCAATTAATAATTAATAAATTAAACTAATTTTTAAACACCGCAAAATAATTTTAATAATAACAATACACGCATATATAAACATATACATACACAAATATACAATTTAATAATGACGCCACATTTTATATAGAGAATTAAGCATTTCTTAAATATCATAATACCTAATACTATTTTACAAATATTCTTTATAATTTAAACCCAAGCTTAAACTAATAAAATACCTAAAATTATATTAAAACAAATACACTTAAACCCCATTTATTTACCACTAATTAAAATACTCCCTAAATTCAAAAACATAAAATACTGTCCATTTAAATTCGTCCAAGCCCAATACCGAGGCCCAAACCCGCAAGCCCCTTTTATTTCATCTTCACCCCTATTTCGCCCAAGACCCATCCCCTTTAACCTAAAAAATAAAAGAAAAAGCCTAGAACAAGTACCAGCGAACCCGCCGCCCCCACACAAATCTTTCCAAATTCATCCCTAATATCACGCCCAAATCCCACCATATCACCATCCAAATCTCATATAACTATACCTAAAGTTTATCATAAACCATAACCTAAAATCTTATCTCAAATAAACACCAAAATCACAAATAAAATCAATCCCGAATCGTATCAAAATCAGCCCTAAAAGTTGTCTTACACTTACTCAAAATAAGAACAAAATCGGGACTATAAATATCGGTTATTTACACATGCAATGGGCAGAGAAAAGAGGGATCTCGAAAAAAACACTAAAGGAACAATCCCGAAAATAGCAGTGAAAAAGCAAAAACCCAGAACAACTTAGAATCTCTAGAAGTTATTTTAACATAAGTTCTGTTCACAAAACAGAAACCTCAGCCCTTTTAATTGCTTCGCAACAAAATCCCGAGTGGATCGACGACTTGATACGCTGCCTCGGTTCGCTATCCGGAGAAGGTAAATCCATTCCTTTTCATGTTTTTATGCGATTTATATTTTGTGGTATGTGCGAATTATATGCTTTGTTAAATATGTTTAATAAATTGTCATTCGTTTGTGATTTGAAGTACATCTATTTATTGTCTGAACCTGTTAGATTAATATTTAACATGATTAAGTTAGTTTAGCCAAGTTAAGTGTCGAACATGTTTAATTGAGGGTTGATATTTATTTAGATTTCTTAGGCTAATACTCTACTTTGCTGGGTTAAACTCTGCGTTCGAGGGTTCCTACAGTGACTGTTTGTGCATTATGGTGTATCAAATCCTTCTTTTGCCAAAAACCGAATATGTTCATGTTGGTTAATTTTAAAATGGTTGTTAAAATAATATATTTATTTTACTTTACCAGATTAAGCGACAAAACCATTCTACTTAGCATTCTTTTGATGTTATCCTGTGTTATACCCCAGACTCCACTATTCTGATATAGGCCATTTGATCTGAGATCTGGTAGAATATATAGCTATTATCATCTTATTTTTATTCATGAATTCTATGTGTGTTGCATATCAAGTTTGAGCCTTAAATGTTAGTTGTATGCTACCTTGTCAAGCACACTCAGTTTCAGAATCGTGAAAAGTCTGATAGAACATACTTAGTGCCAATATCAAGCTTTGACTGCTTCATGTTCCTGTGTTACATCGACTGCTTCATGTTCTTGCTTATTGTTCATATCATGGGCCTACACCCTTGCTTGACCTCAAAGGATTGGACTAATGTTGTGTTGGGCCTTCGTTCTTTGCTGTAATAAGAGTCTGAAAATTGCACATGGGGCTAAGCCCACTGGGTTTACTTCTTGTCTGTTTTGTTACTTGCCGACCATTATAGTTTATCACGGGCATATTGCTGAAGCATAAATCCTATGTGTTAAAATGTTTATTTATTATTTTGATAAAATCTGGATATGTACTAATCTTTATATTTTTTTAATTTTTTTACATGAAATGCATCGGAGCCGAATGAAGAGTCTTATTGCGAGACTCATCGTGAATTGCTTCAAATGAGTACATGTATCTATGTTCGTCGCCGCATCTCGCATAGAAAATTCCAAAACCACAGGCGGAATTACACCGTCATTCCTTCGAGTCATTATTATTGATTCCACTTTCCTCATTTATTTGTTGTAAATTATTTGTCTAACATTACATTAGTAGGACCCCCTAAGCTTTAAGTCACTATTAGAAAGCAGTTTGATACTAGAATTTGTGTCCCTAGGTTAATTAATATAGGCTTGCCATACATTGCTTAAGTTACATTAAACAACCTAATAATTTTACTTGCATAACTCTTCACGTAGTTGAGGTATTATTTTCCAGCGAATTCTAACACAAGAAAACTCTTCTATTAGCATTCATATAGGAAAAGTTATTTTTGTACTTTTATTACCACTTGCAAAATTAGACCTTTTACATGCTAGGCCTGTTTTAAACATGCATTTTTCTTTAACATAATAATAAACATAGGTTTGAACGGACAACCGCAAGTTAGCGGATATTAGAGGGTGCTTAACCCCTTCCCTCTAGATTAATAAAGAACTCTTACCCAGAATCTCACACAGTTTTGCAGACCATTTAAATGGAGTTAATGTTGACTTGACTTAGTTAACTTTTAAGTGTCCTAATGCACTCAAACTAATTAGGTGGCGACTCCGCGAACCCTTTTAGCACTTTTATTTTATTTCTAACAAGTAGCAGGATTCACTAGAATATAATGGCGTGGTCGAAATCTGGCGCGACAATGGATACGGGTGCTACAATGCATGTATGTTCTGAAAAGGACATGTTTTCATCTTATCAGGCCATCAAGAATGGAGAACCATTGTTCGTGGGTAATGCCACTGCTGTAAAAGTTGAAGAGAAAGGGAAGGTGATTTTGAAACTCACTTCCGGAAATGATCTTGTGCTCAGCAATGTGTTGCACGTGCCTGAAATTTGTAAAAATATGATTTATGGTCCTGTTCTTAGTAACAAGAGCTTTAAAATTGTATTTGAGTCAGACAAATTTATATTCACCAAAGGTGGGATGTATGTAGGGAAGAGTTACCTTAGTGAGGGGCTCTTCAAACTATTTGTTGTACCTACTCAGACAATTGTCATTATTAATAAAAATGCAGGCACTAGCATTGCTTCTATGTATATGGTTGATTCCCCTTCTTTATGGCATTCAAGATTAGACCATGTTAATTATCGCTCTTTACAAAGAATGGTAAAGTTAGGAATGTTGCCAAAATGCTCAATGAACAAAATGACTAAGTGTGGAGTTTGCATAGAATCAAAATATGCAAGTCATCCTTATAAATATGTAGTGAAATCAAATGAAGTGCTTGGTTTAATTCATAGTGATCTGTGTGATTACCAAGCAACCACATCTCGTGGAGGAAAGAATTATTACATATCATTCATAGATGATTGCAGTAAATTTTGTTATGTGTACTTAATACATACCAAAGACGAGACTTTAAACATGTTTAAAACATACAAAGCAGAAGTGGAAAACCAACTTGACAAAAGAATTAAAATTCTAAGGTATGATAGGGGTGGTGAATATCAATCAAATGAGTTCAAAGAATTTTGTTCTACTCATGGTATAGTTCATCAAACCACTGCACCATATACTAAATGGAGTTGTCGAACGAAAAAATAAAACATTGAAGAATATGATAAATTCAATGTTGGTTAGTTCGGGCGCACCTCTTAGTTTATGGGGAGATGTGTTACTTACTGCAAATATGATACTAAATAAAATTCCTCATAAGAAAAATGATCAATCTCTTTACGAATTATAGAAAGCAAGATTGCCTACTTTCAAAAGGATGAAAGTGTGGGGTTGCCTAGCGAAAGTTCAAGCTTCCTTACCAAAGTGAACTATTGGACCAAAAATGGTGGATTACATATATGTTGGCCCTGCCAATAATAGTGCAGCATATAAGTTTTTGGCGTATCATTCCGATGTTGAAGTTATTCACAAAAACACACATATGGAATCTGCTGAAGCATAATTTTTTTGAGGATATTTTTCCTTACAAAGACAAAGATAAAAATGTTTTTAATCATAAGAAGAGGACACTGGCTCAAGATGTGTCAAACCAAAACACACAAAATGATGACAATCTTACTTCATCTGTTCAAGAAGAAAATTCTGAATCAAGGAGAAGTAAACGTGTGAAAACTGCCGAAGATTTTGGACCAGATTTCATGACCTTTTTCGTTGAAGGAGAACCTCAAACATATAGGGCTGCTATGAAATCTTCCGAAGCACCTTATTGGAAAGAGGCTATCCAAAGTGAGGTAGAATCCATTGTGTAAAATAATACATAAAAATTGGTTAATCTTCCTCCGGAACAAAAATCAATAGGCCATAAATGAATTTTTAAAATTAAGGCCTGATGGTACTATAGAAAAATACAAAGCTCATATAATAGCCAAAGGGTTTTGACAAAAGGAAGGTGTAGATTTCTTTGACAGTTACTCACCAGTAACTAGAATTACGTCTATAAGGACGTTAATTGCTATAGCGGCGATTCACAATTTGGAAATACACCAAATGGATGTGAAAACCGCATTCTTGAATGGTGAATTAAATGAAGAAATTTACATGGAACAACCCGAAGGATTTGTTGTTAAAGGTCAAGAAAGAAAGGTTTGTAAATTGATTAAGTCTTTATATGGACTTAAACAAGCTCTAAAATAGTGGCATGAAAAGTTTGGTAATACATTGTTATCAAATGGATTTCAAAAAAAATGAATGTGACAAATGTGTCTACATTAAACAATGTAAGAATGCATGTGTCATTATATGCTTATATGTTGATGATATGTTAATTATGGGAACAAGTGAATATGTAATTAACCAAACTAAGAGGATGCTGCATGCCGTTTTTGATATGAAAGATATGGGAATAACGGATGTCATTCTTGGTATTAGAATTCAAAAGAATTCGGATGGTTACATCTTAACTCAATCCCATTATGTTGAAAAGATCCTTAGAAAGTTTGGACACTATGATGATCGACCAGTAGTTACGTCATTTGATCCCACTAGTCACCTTAAAAAAAAATCAGGGTGAAAGTGTGTCTCAACTAGAGTATACACAAGTTCTTGGGAGCTTGATGTACATAATAAATTGTACGAGACCGGACTTAGCATATATAGTGAGTCCACTTAGTCGATACTCACATTATCCTGGGAAGGATCATTGGGTTGCACTTATTAGGGCACTCCGATATCTAAAATATACAATGAACTATGAGTTGCATTATACAAAATACCTCTTATGTTAGAAGGGTATTGTGATGCTAATTGGATTTCCAACAATTCGGAAAGTAAGTCCACAAGTGGTTATGTATTTACACTTGGTGGAGCGTCGGTATCTTGAAAATCATCAAAGCAACCGGTGAATACGCGATCAACTATGGAAGCAGAGTTTGTAGCCTTGGACAAAGCTGCAGAAGAGGAAGAATGACTCAGAAACTTCCTAGAAGGTATTCCGTTGTGGACAAAGCCTGTGACAGCCATTTGCATACATTGTGATAGTATGGCTGCCCTGACGAGGGTAAAAAATCAATTATACAATGGCAATTCGAGACATATAAGGCGACGTCATAATACAATACGAAGCTTACTGAAGAATCGAATTATTTCCATTGATTATGTAAAATCAAAGGACAATATAGCGGATCCTTTGACAAAAGGCCTTAACAGAGAGCAAGTCATATTTACATCGAGGGGAATGAGCTTAAAGCCAATACAATGAGTCATTACTTGGCGGCAACCTAACCTATCATAATTGGAGATCTCATGGTTTAGGTTCAATAAGACAACTAGTTGGGGAAGACTCAAGGAGCATAGAAAACACACATTCATTCCTATGGTGAACTAAGTGTGTTCATCCGTTGACGATTAAGGGATGAATATTATGCTTAATAATATTAAAAGCCTTTATAGTGGGATAGTACAGACTATTCTTGTTTAATTTTACCTATATGATATTGATGTGGGGTCGCATCTGTGAGAACCTATATGGCTACGTTCTCTAGAAATTCTCACGAAGAAGGAGTTGTTCACGACCGAAATGAACACAACCGTAAGAATTGAAATATGATGATATGATATGTGATACTTGTTGTCTTGATTTACTACAAAAGTGAATAGTTCAAGATATTTCGTCCACTATTTCACAAAGTAGATCTGATAGGTATTCACTACGAACAGTTCAAGTCCAAAAGACACCTTTTACGATGCATGTCATATCGAGTTTTTCATAAATGACGATAAGTTCCTCATTATCTTATTTTCTATCCAAATGTGGGGTATTGTTGGAACTTGTATGGGATAAGAAGAAAAAAATGATCAAAATAAGCGTTGCGATTTTTTGGCGTAGTCTTGTGGCCGGAGCGATGAAAAATTCCGTGCTCGTGGCGGCGCTAAAACTTGAGAGCTCGGCGGTATTCAGTGCCTCGACGCCGATAGACAGAGCCGCGGCGTCAAGGTCAGAGCCGCGGCGCCAAGGGCTTATAGCCGCGGCGCTGGGGCCAAACAGTCAGATTTTTCAAACCAAAAGTTGTAACGTTTCAGAACAATTACAACTCTTGGAATGAATGATTATATCTGTTCAGATATTGCTGCTATATAAAGTAGATCACTTGATTGAAGAAAGAAAGACCACAATACAATCAATCATTTAACATAATTAATGATTTAAGATTGTGCTTCATCTTCTTCTTCCCAAAAGATATTTCTGAAGAACAACATAGAGTAAATTCGTGGGGTCAAGTTCTTGTGTAAGAACTCGATCCAGATAGTTGTATCCTCTAGATAGACGTCCGTTAAACTACATCACAAGTGGGGGCGAATTTCTGTCTTAGGACACTGCTTCGCAGGCCTCTATCGACATCAAGTTAGTGATTGTTGTTCAATTTGAAGTATTTTTATTGTTATTTTCAATTTCAAATAGAGTTATTATACTATTATTGTGTTTGTTCATTGATGATACTAGATTGGTACTACCAGGACATGCAGGTATAATGTTGATGATAATTATACATATTGGGCAGCTTCTGGGAATCCAATTATTTAAGAAATGTGTGGAACATGATTCAAATTCCATTCAGCTGTCAACATTAGTTTTCTCCTACTACCTTTTTTTTTTTGACACTAAGAACCCCATAGAGAAAGGGGGCCGTTGTCAATGCAATAGGCAATTGGGATTTTGGAGAATAAGTCCCTCAAACAAATAACAAGAAAACAACTTAATGTGTCATTTTAATGCGTGTATATATACTTTAATTAGGTGTTTTGGAAACGGCAATGATCTGCTAATAACATCGCTATTAAATGCTTTTTTTAGGAGAGGTTAGAAGATAAAGCCACCCTTAGTATATACTTTGCATCATTGAACTATTAAATAGCTCTATAATTGACCAATTATTGGTGTCATATTATGTTCATGATAACACTGCTTAGTTGAAAGGGTTAAACAACTATATGTGTAGTTGCATGCTTTATTTGAAATACGGAGTTGGCTAAAATATTACCCAACTACAAAGCTAAACTCAATTATTAAGAGTCTTACAATTAATTGATAAAAGATTCCTTTAATCAAACGACTCGAATTTGAACACGGTAAATGAAAAGAGATCTTGGTGTAAGCACTTTTTTCTTTAACGGACCTCACACAACGCGAATTTAGAGTTAGTTGGGAATCCAAAGTGAATACAAACACTGTCTAAAAAACTAAAAAATACAATTTATAACTTAGGAAAAATAGCTAAAATAAATCCTAAACTATGACCGAATTTGCTGTAAAACACTATACTTTACGGAAATTTTATTACCCCAGACAATTTTTTAAACAGAATAAATACGTCCTTAAGTGCTGACGTAGCACGGAGAGTGTGTTCACTCTATTGGAGGCATGTGAAAGACGAATCATAAGCTAAAATCTTATTAATATGGACATATTGAAAGTATATGTATGTCCTAGAGACAATCTGTATTAGGACAAAATGTACTTTATACACATTCATATTTATATATTAATGATGATTAATGTTATGACATTTGCATTTGTTGAATTATTAGTTGGTTGTTTATAATATTCTATAAATGCATCACTAGAGTTTACGCGTTTATTAATGATGTGAGAATTAATATTATAACGTAACTCATAAACTACCTCGACTAATGATCATCGAGATTGAGATATCGATGATATGCGATACGTCGACATGTGGTATGTATCATATCCTTAGGGGATGTAGTATGTCTCACTTGCTACGAGTTATGGCAACTCGTGATGGACACATGAATACTTGTTGAAGTATTGGTATACCCTACTGATGCACTGTTTGTTATATGTCTAAAGTGTCATCGGTATGTGGGAGATAGTAGTCCTTAGACTTGAGGTTGATACGCACCTTATTCATGGAGTAATATACTTTGATCCTGTCCTAAGCTCAAATGCCTTATAGGTTGAGACGCGACTTGTTTTGGGTACGTTACAAAGTGGATTAAAGGTGGTAGTCGAACCAAGATTAGAATTCATTCCTTGAATGTATATTCGAGAGAACACTCAGATACTCATAAGATATTAGGTTGACTAAGTCGTTGGCGGCCTTGATGGACGTATGCGTGACATGGTCATGTTGTCAACTAATATAGATGAGTTATAATGATCAAGCCATTTGGATAGACACTTGACAAATTCTAAGCTTGATTGAGTGTATCGTGAGTGAAAGGATTTTATCTTCCCACATATAGGTTTAGTTCACATGTTTCGTGTAGCTAAACTTTACATATTGGGTTCGTCTTCCGGCGCAGTCTAGGAGTTCCGTGAAGATCTTAATGTAATCAGTGACGATATGTAAAGGCCTGAAGGGTAACACTAAGTCAAATGTTCCGTCGATTGAAGGATGTAATTAGAAGGAGATTATATATGTTCGGTTGATAACCGGAACATTGGAAATGGGAACAAGACAGAAAATTGGGACAGGACCGCGGTGCCAAAACGCATATAGGCACCGCGGTGCCTCTTACTCAGGGGCCGCGGTGCTGAGGCGTCCAGTGGGTCTGACTCGCTGGCCCAGTCTGCTGACTTGTTATATGGGCTGGCCCATGGGGAACCTTAGGTTGTCTTCTCAACTATAAATAGAGGGTTTTTCCATCCCATTTCACTACACCAATTGCAAGAGACAAATCTCTTCTAAAGCTCTGTCGAAATCATTCTAGACTTAGCAAATTACATCAAAGTTTTTCAGAACTTGCAAAATTGAGGGACGTTTGCGTGTGAACCCTCGGACTACACAAAACTTGAAGATTCGCGAATTGCTATCTACAAAATGTAAGTCTTCTGTTGAAGTATTACATTATGCTTTGTGTTTTATTTTACATCATATAATCATACTACAGTTTGACCAAAATCGAGTTTGAAACATAAATTTTAAAATTCCGTTGCGTGTACGAACCCTACTAAAACACCTACAGTGGTATCAGAGTCTGGGCTATTTTGTGTGTTTATATGATGAATATTAATGATAATATGAGTTAGGATTTATTTAGATATATTTTTAATGTTGTTAAAGGCTTTAAAATCCTAAATCTTTAGAACACATGGTCCTTGTGCCCAGATCTGGTAAAAACAATTATGTATTCGAGAAAGACAATCCAATATATAACTTTTCTAAGTTGATATGTGTTATCCGACTCAAAGCATGGTGCATTAAAATGAAGAACGAGAAGAAAATTGGATTTGATGATCGATGAACATATTGTTTTAATGGTGATGGAGATACAAGTGATACATCTGAAAATCTGACCCTAAATCAGTTTTAGAAGTTTGGATTTTCGGGATTTGTGATTCTGGAGGTAAGGCACCGCGACTCTGTTCTAGAGCACCGCGGTGTCTGCTAGGGTTTTTGAGGCGGCGCCGGGGTTCCACGATGGAACGTCGCGGTGCTGTTCATCCAGAAAGCTTAAAATTAATATTTTAGACTTACTGCCTCTGAGGCACTGCGGTGCCACCTGTTAGGATCGCGATGCCCACGACGGTAATTTGGATTTGCTCTCTGCTTTTGAGGCACCGCGGTGCCACCTGTTAGGACCGCGGTGCTAATTAGAATTTTGCAGATAGAGTGACTTACTGCCTCCGAGGCACCGCGGTGCCACCTGTTGGGACCGCGGTGCCGACGACGGTTATTATAAAAAAAAAATTGAAAATCAGAAACAGAACTTTAAAAGTTTCAGATTTTGAATCTGAAGCTTTATAGGTTTCAGTTTCTGAATATAAGTTTTAAAATTGGCAGATTTGGTCCTTTCGGGCAAATTTGTAATTAAAGAAAGTTTCTGAAAATTGGTTTTATGTTCTGAAAATTGCAAACAGGTCCCAGAAACTTGAAAATATTTTCTGACGTTTGAAATTGTATTTTCTGAATTTATAAGGGTTCAGAATTGAACTTTTAAATTCTCAAGGGACTAAACTGTAAATTTTAAAAGTTTGCAGAATTCCTGAAAATCAGAATTTTGAAATCAGAAAATGTTTAGGGACTGTTTGGCATAGACATAGATTATAGAGTTTAGACAAATAGACTCATTATTATCATTAATGATATATTATTGTATAATATACAAATGTGCTAATATTTTGAATGTGATGCATTTAAATTATTAGCATAGTGTCCGCAATTATTGTTTGGGTAGGCGGCGCCCAGTAATTGTTTAATTTCAAATGACCGTTATAACTGTCTAGGTAGACGGCGCCCAGTATGTGATTAAAATCATCTTATATCATGCCTATTGGGTTTGATGGTTTCCCATCTAAATGTGTATAGAAATTGCATGATAGGCTGTCATATGATGTATGACTTGATTATTGATCTTGAATGAATCCCCGAAAACTGAAAATGTTCCCCAAATATTAAATACAAGTCTAATTATAACGCGTCGTTCATTATAATTGTTAGGGTGCTAAATTCTCTTCGGCGATACGAGTATTTATGCCAAAGCATTTGCTCTAAGTCTACAAGGACCAAGGCCCTTTAATAGATGTGTTAAAATGAAAGTAGATAATAAACTTTTGTAGGTATTTACACCAAAGTGTTTGCTTGCAAAGGCTAAATTTACTTACGCATTTAAACGCAGTCGTGTAATGGGGTTGGCTTGTTTAGATGAATATTGGCGCCAAAGTGTCGGACTAGTCTAAAGACGTAAGATTAAAATGAAAGATATTTAATCAAACCAAGAGTTGTAGAGTTGATTTACAATTGGTTGAGGACCTACCAAAGTGTGCTATTGAAGTTATCAGCCAAAGCAAACGCGGATATAACATATGTTTGGATCTTGGCCCATTATGACCTTAAAATGATTTAGGTCCGTATTCTACCTTGGGGTCGTAGAAGTATGCAAAATAGTGGGAGCTAATTAAACAAAAGACCGTGTTAAATTAACATATAATGAATGTGTATAAATTAGGAGAATGAATTTTGATTGCATTTTCCCATTTCTATCTATATCTTCAGATCTTCAGAATGTCGAGTTTTTCGTTGAAAATGCTTATGGAGTCCAACAGACTTACTGGACCTAATTTCATAGACTGGCTCAGGAATGTAAGAATAGTCATGAGACAAGAAAATATTGAATATACATTGGACAAGGTATTCCCAACAGCTCATGTGGAGGACTCTGCAGTCTGCTGAGTATGCCACATTCGATAAGGTTGCTTATGAGAAACATTTTTAAGATGTCACTTCAGCTCAATGTTTGATGTTTTCTTCTATGTCTCCACCATTGCAAAGACAACATGAGCAAACGGGGTCCAACGAAATGTTAGTACATTTGAAGAGTCTATGACTCGCAGTCTCAGACAATGGAGTATGACCTGCTCATAGAACTTTTCAAATGTAAGCTAAATGAAGGGGCCAGGTGTCTCATCATGTGTTGAGAATGATTGAGTTGATTGAGAGATTGGATTCCATCGACATAAAGTTTCATGACAGAGTCTCCACCACCCTTGTCAGGTCGATTTCCACATGCTCACGCAAGTGTACGTATCGTCACAAGTAATATAGTCTTGTAAGACTGAATATCATCCTCAGAGACTGATTTTTAATTACCGAACATCTATTCTAGGTTATCTATTTGGCAAACGATAAGTTGATTTGATTGTTATCTAACACTAGTAGAGTAATTGCAAGAATTGAAATAAATTATTGAAGTTTAATCAGTTATGAAGGAATTAGGGCTTCTAATATCCTCAAATATCCACTCTTTTCAATCTTTAATGCAACTAGAATGACTTCTTCTTTTACGTTAAGATATCGGTTAACTAGATTGTCTTATATTCCGGTTAGGATATATAATCGCTCAACCCCAGTGCAGAAACCTTCTATATTTCTATGATAGGATTTACCATATAGGAGGATTAAGAACAATAACCTATAATGCTACACAAGTATCAGGGTACTTTCATCCGCGATTTTAACCTATGTCTATTCAATTACAGCATATCAAAATCTCTCATCTCGGTTCTTGATTCGAAATCATATAGATTATGATAATTAGTGATCAATTAACTATCAAACTTTCATACCAATATTGAATAAATCTTAATCAAGTGAATAAGAAATCAAACTAATGCATTAATTCATGAAAGAGATTTTCAAGTGATTCAATAGGAAAGTCCTAATAAAGTGTTTAGCTCCTAGACATAGACATGCTAAGAACTAATACAAATCCAAACATGAACTGAATGAAAATAAAGGAAAGAAAATTACATAGAACTAATGTCTCCAATTGTAGCCGCCAAGCGTTGTGTTGCGTTCTGAGAGATGATATGTGATAGATCTCCCCCCTAAAATCTGTCTCAAGGGTTTATAGATGTTGTAAAAAATGTGTGTCTTGGACCCTTTTGCCCCTTGCCAATTCTATTTCGGATTGGAAATTCCCGCATCGGCACCGGGTCCTGCAGAATGGTACCGTGGTGCCGAAAGTACTGCGGCTTCTCAGTAATTGTGGCACCGCGGTCCCACGGTCTTTCGTCCTGATCTGCCAACTTTCATCCCGCAGTACCACATTATGTACATATATACAAGAACTTTAAGCATAATTTATACCCTAGTCTTAAATTTGATAGCAGATAACACATTCACAATTAATGACTAATCCCAATTTTATATATTCAGATTCCTTATTCTATTTTAACAAGTAGGTAATTACTTAAACGAATGTTTTAACTCAAAATCAGCAGTTTCAACTAAACACATAAGGATTAGGGAAGACATAACTTCAAAATGGTGTAATAGCAGAGACTAAAAATTATTCTGAGTTCCCGAAAGCCTAATATCCTCAACCTGGATCAAGATTGGATCAAGATGCAAGCGTTCTATATAATAGAATCCAAATCTACATATTAGAGTCATTGTATGATCATGCAGGATACTAAGAAAAAACACACAAGCTATCCTAACGAAGATATACATATGAGCATGCCAAAGACACCAACACGGCATATACATTAGTTGCCTAGTCTAAACCATAAACAAGGGATCATATGGCGGATATGAATAAGTGACACATGCATACAAACTACTTTAGACCGTCCCAACCACACATATATATATTTAGGAACACAAAAGATGCTAAATTAATAGAGTTATTTATAGGATTTAGGTTTTCCTAAGAACCAAAGATGTCATGAAGTGAAATATCAAGCATCATCTAAATGATCCAGTGGTCTAGCAAGTAATCACACAACCATCAATATTGGTATACATGACAAAAATACATTTTGTACTTAAATCAAGCCAAATACTTCAGTAATTAAATGGGCACCGGATGCCATTAATAAATACAAGTAAGTTCAATGCCTAATCTTAGATAAATTTTCAACCTCTATAATATATTTTAGTCACCCTGAATGCCCTAAAGTCATGATTGAGTTAAAATTCAATGAATAATTAACAAAAGACAATTAACATAGTTTCAGAACTTAGCAATATGCAGACATATCATGGTTTAAAGATCAGACCATTTCAAGTCTTATGTCAATATATTGGCCAAATAACTTAAAGGAATCGATTAGTAAACATGACAAATAGTATAAGAATCTTGACTCATTCCTTAATCCCTAAAAAGCATTTAAGCTAAGCAACATAAACCTATAGATAAATAGTATTGACATAGATTTGAATAGGCAGATACATGCCACTTTTTCACGTGTTCATGGCAGTTTGGACCAGTTGAAAATACAAGCATGGACTAAGAATTTGCTGAAATTAAACAGAGATGTAATGAAATACAAAACACACATAGAGGTCAATGTAAGCAGCATGACTCAAAGAGTTAAGAAGACATAACACTAGCACTTAGTTGGAAGTTTGAATAGGGTAGATATATATGATTATCTTTTTCACTCAACTGGACATAATACCATATTATTTCTAATCAATCAGGTTTTAATTAAGTGTAACCATCATAGGTAAAGGAAAATGAACTAAGCATGAAACAATCCTGAGTAGGTACTAACTTAATAAGTGTCAAGCTATTAGAAAGTCCCAACTTAAGTACAGAGCTTTATTTTTAGGAGATGTTCTGTTATACCCCGTATTTCCAGAGTATGTACGTAAGGGAATACGTACAAAAAGTCTAGCCTTAAAGTTTAGGCAAAACGTTTTTTTTGGGCACAACTCACAAAACGAATAGTTTTCCGACGAAACGTTTCCACAGCTTTCGTAGGGTAAATTCCGGCTATGCCATTTCTAATTTTTGCGGATTTTTCCGAGAGACGAAACATTTTGGACCAACGGGAGGGCGACACTTGTCACCCTCCAATTGATGGACTTGAAATCGTCCATTTGGACGATTTGGACAATGGTGAGCACGTTTTTTGTGCCTTGTGCACAAGTCGAGAGTTGGTAGGATATTTGTGTATAGTTAATCCTCACCCTACACTTGCCTTGCACTTGTCTTAATCTTGGCCATTGGTTGGCCACTTCTGACCTATAAATAGCCCCTTAGAGATGAAGAGTTCTTCATCCACAAATCTTTCCAAGTCTTGAAAATCCTCTCCTCTCCCTTTGTAGCCTTTTCGTCCAACACCTCCCCCCTCCCCTTGTGAAGGCCCTTGGACGAATACCCCTCCCCCCCCCCCCCTCTAGCCTAGTAGTTTGGCCGAGGCCCCCTAGCCTAGCCAAAAATCTACCCTCCCTTGGTAGAAAAGTTGTCTTCAGTATTGTTATAATGCCCAAAATACCCTAGCCCAAATCCCTTAGTCCTTAGTAGAAGTTGTGAAGAACTTCTAAGGTTTCTTGGAGCTACCTGAGCGTACAACTTAGGAGCTAAACCTTGCTCAGGCGCGACTTTATCTAGGATATTATTGGGCTTACTGAGGTAACTAATCCTAACCTCTTTGAATTAGAGAATACTTACTGTTGTAGTATTAGAATAAGTATTAAATACTTAGAAGAATATCACGTAATAGAATTGAATTTACTACCACAGAAGGGTTTACAAGAAGAATAATCAAATCAGACTTACATAGGACTGTTTTCACAAGAGACTTATATAGCTCACCGTAGGGAAGTACGCCCAACATTCCATAGAATTGTGAACCTCTGCTTAGAATGACCTTCGAGTAGTCTTTGATAGATGTCGTGACTATTATAGGTGACTCTCTGCGACATATTCAACTTGGCGGTGGTTTTCACTGAGAAGGTATGTGATTCTTCCTAAAGCATGATATTTTACAATATATATAGTACGGTGACGCATACGTGTTAATCGAATAATACTTACGGCAATGCCTCACGCTTAAGCTCGAATAACACTTACGGAATGCCTCACGGCTTAAGCCCGAATAATAAAGATCTCAAAGCATTTCATAAGAATATTGAATCATTTTTTAATGTAAGAGAACTAATTGGTTTTTAAGCGAAGCTTAAGAGTTATACTAGCTTTATGGGAAGTTAAGTATAACCACTTAAGATTGATAAAAGAAACAGTTTGCCTATGTGTTTATAAATGGACTTATATTGAATTGTGAAAAGAATAATAAGATGGTTTGATAAGTAGACATGATATGATGCTATGTGTGTTAGTGTCTTGTAACGTTTGTGTAAAAGAGTATTCTTGTTGTGCTTATGTTGTTAACGATAAGCTGTTAGGTTAGTGTAACATCACTCACCTCTTGACATATTACACGGGGTTGTCGCCTCCACGCGGGTAGACTCGAGTCCGCAGGACCATGATTCGAGAATACCTCATGCAGTCCAAGGGACCTATCGCGAGCTACGGAGTTTCGTGTTAGTGTGCGGGTTATACCTCACGCGTCTATGTGGCCATGCGGACGACGAGTCCAGGACGATGCCGAGGAGTAGCTACCCTCGATGCGGGGTTATATACCCTATGCGGGCCTATGTGATTGGCCTATGCGGACTACGGGAGTCCAGGATTAGGCTTGCATGGTGATACTACGGGCAATTGGCCCTGCTTCGATCATTCGCAGCCTAGAAAAGACCATTACGCTTACCTATCACGCTCTTGTTTGTGATGTGGCACTATGTGCGGTTTCCTTGGTTGTTTTATACATACTTGCAAAACTGTTTTTAAAATGATATGTTTCATTTAAGTATTTTACAGTTTCATATACTTAGTACCTGTTGTACTGACCTCCTTCGGGGGGCTGCGTTCATGCCGCAGGTAAGGGCAAGCAGGTGCTAGATCCACATTCTTAGGATCTCTACGTTGGTGTCGGGAGCTCCATCTTTTCCGGAGGCTCTACTTTTGGGTATGATCTCCCTGTTGTAGATAGTTTTGTATGCAGGGTATGGCGGGGCCCTGTCCCGCCATAGTTGTATATTTCCTTAGAGGTCTGTAGTCATGTTGTACAGTGTCGGATGTAACTGCTAAACCATG
Organism: Przewalskia tangutica; assembly: GCA_029844215.1. Lineage (NCBI taxonomy): Eukaryota > Viridiplantae > Streptophyta > Magnoliopsida > Solanales > Solanaceae > Przewalskia > Przewalskia tangutica. Next base: position 11,405,855 of record CM056732.1, on the reverse strand, counting down.
TTTTTATATATATGCCGAAAGGCGATGTTTTCTCACATAAATTGTGTCTTATTTTATAAACTGTTTCATGTCTTGCTTTATATTTCCGCTGATTACTCTGATGTATGACTACTTGGGTGCCGGTAAGACGATCACGCCCCGAACGAGTCGTGACAAAAGTGGTATCGAAGCGATTAATCCTGAAAGTGTCTGACGTAACGTATCTAGTAGAGTCTTGATTATCGGTGTTGCACCACACCAATAATCGTGAGGCTATAGGATATTTAGGATTAGTTTCCATTCTTCTCATTCCGAGATCGTGCTTAGAGTCGTGTTATAGGTTGGACCCTCTAACGTATTCCTTTCCCCGTAATGATTATGCCTCCACGTAAGGCAACCCGCCCGTGGCGGCAAGGCAGCCGAGGAGGCGCTAGCAGACACCCAGAGTCACGAGGGCTCGTGCCCGGGCCTATACCGAGACGGCGAGTTCTATGACGCCGCCAAAGAGACCACAGCACCCACACCTCCCGCCCCACACTGGGCGGAGGAGTTAGGGTACAAGGAGATGGCCCTATTGGCTAAAGTTGTGGCCCGACACGGAGAGAGGCCGACGCGGCAGTTCAGCCCAGCCAGCTCGGGCCGCACCCGTGCACGCGAGGCGAATAGTTTGAGACTACGAGATTTCTTGAGTTGTAGCCCGCCAGAGTTTTACTGTCGAGGCCGAGGATGATCCGCAGGAGTTCATCCGTCACCACAGAGAATCATGAGGGTGATCAAGGCCTCTGAGACGTAGTCCGTGACCTTTGTTCGCGTCGGCCGCGCGTGATACCGCGATCGATTGGTCCGATTCACGGAGTTATCCCGGGAGAGCACGCGTCCCTACTGGGATGAGTTCTCGAGGCTTTCCTCACTCACTTCTTGCCTCCACGGATGAGGAGGGCGCGGCCGATAGATTTTTACTCGAGGCGCAGAGGACGACCGCCGTGAGTACAATGTCGAGTTTGATTCATCGCTCGATATGTCCCAACATTGTAGCGATATGGAGGATAGGTGCACCGCTATGTCACCGGCTAGACGACTATATGGCCGAGTCATGTGCGGGTGTTTCTCCACCGTATGGACATTACCCGCACGCAGCTCATGCTCTTGGATGTGAGCGTAGAGACCGCCGTTGACAAAGCGGCAGGAAGACCAGACGGCAGGTCTTTGGTGGCTATCGTGGTGGCGGCCTCGCAGCGAGCCTAGATTTGCACCACGCCAGCCCGAGCACTCCCGCACCGCCCTCAAGACCCAGATATTCGAGGCGCACAGGGCCCCGGACTTGAGACGTCGAGCGGCAGAGGTATCGCCGACGGGACCACCCTCGGTGTGGCCGACGCGGTAGATCCCACTTCGAGTTGTGGTGCTACGAGTTTGTTTGCCAGGCCGCAGGTCACTATGCGAGGAACCGTCCGACCAAGGGCGGCGTGGCGATGCAGGGTCACCTGAGTTCTTTCACGGTCTTCTTCATCTCCTACGATTACTCGCCCCGAGGCGTGGTACTCGTAGGTCGCAGGTCGCGCAGAGGTCGTGGCTCGGTCCAGATTCTAGCGGTCCTCGTAACCGCATTTATGCTTTGTCCACCGACAGATCGTGAGGCCTCACCGATGTCGCCACGGTACTTTATCGGTTCGGGTTTGATGTGTATGCGTTGATAGATCCGGTTCTACTGGCCCCTATATGTCTCCCTTGTTGCTAGTAGGATAGGGATAGAGCACGAGTCCATAGACCCTTTCGAGGTAGCTACGCCAATGGTGATTCGGTGGTAGCTCGGCGGGTATATAGAGCTTGTCCTGTGACCATTTACGATCGTCGGACCTAGCCGACTTGATAGAGTTAGAGATGATTGACTTCGACGTGATCACGGGATGGATTGGCTAGCTTCTTGCTACGCCAATGTAGACCGCAGAGAGAGTAGTACGGTTCCAGTTCGGCGAGCCATTGTTGAGTGGGAGGAGCACCAGACGCCGGTAGGTAGGTTTATTTCCTACCTCAAGGCTAGGAAGATGGTGCGAAGGGGTATATCTACCATCTCGTTGGTGTTTGATAATCAAGGCGCGGTACCAGATTTTGATCGATTCCAGAGAGTCACGAGTTCCCGGGCGTGTTTCGGATGACCTCGGGTATCCTCCCGAGAGAGATCGAGTTTTGTATAGATGTGTTGCGGATACTCGGCCTATTTCCATTCCGCCATACGTAATGGCACTGCCGAGTTGAGAGAGTTGAAGGACCACCGAGGGATTTGCCGGAGAAGGGCTTCATCGCCTAGTGTTTCTCCCGGGAGCGCCTTGTATTGTTCGTGAAAAAGAAGGGCGGGGCACTGCGCATGTGTGTTGATTACAGTGAACAAGGTGACCATTAAGAATATACCCCTTCCCGAGATTGATGATTTGTTCGACCGTTGCGAAGTGCGAGATGTTTCTCCAAGATTGATCTGCGATCGGGCTATCATCAGTGCGAGTCGAGAGGTGGATGTCCCTAGATCGCATTCCGACCCAGACGGGCATTATGAGTTCATGGTCATGTCCTTTGGGTTGACCAATGCTCGGCGGATTCATGGATTTGATGAACCGAGTGTTCAAACCATTTTTGGACACGCTTGTGATAGTGTTCATCGATGATATCTTGGTTTATTCTCGCCAGAGCGGAGCACGCGAGCACTGGCGATCGTGGCCGATTCTCAGACCCAGCTTGTACGCCAAGTTTTCCAAATGTGAGTTTTGTTGACTTCGGCGTTTCTTGGGCATATTGTCGGGCCGATGGCATTCGAGTGAATACGCCAAGATCGAAGCGATCAGACTTGCCTAGACCTACTACTCCGGCAGAGGTTCGCAGATTTCGGGCCTTGCAGATATTATCGCGGTTCGTAGAAGTTTGCTTCTATCTCTCGCACCATTGACTAGGCCGACTCGTAAGGTAGCCAAGTTTGATGGATGATGCTTGTGGCGGTGGTTTCCATCTTTGAAAGAGAGACTGACGACCGCCCCCGTTCTTACTCTTCCAGAGGGTCCAGATGGTTATGTCGTGTATTGTGATTCGTCAGGCATCGGGTTGGGATGTGTGTTGATGCAGCATGGCAGGGTTATAGCATATGCATCCCGACAGCTGAAGAAATACGAGAGGAACTACCCCACCCATGATTTGGAGTTGGCGGCTGTGATTCACGCCTTGAAGATCTGGAGGCACTATTTGTATGGGTTCACGTGGATATTTTTACAGACCACAAGAGCCTCCAGTATATCTTCAGCCAGAGGGAGCTGAACTTACGACAGAGACGGTGGTTAGAGTTGCTTAAGGATTACGATGTTGATATCCTGTACCACCCGGGGAAGGCCAATGTTGTGGCAGATGCTCTTAGTCGTAGGTCGATGGGGAGCCTATCAGATGTGCGGTAGAGAGAGGGACATGGTTCGTGATTTGCATCGCTAGCGAGCCTGGTGTCCGTTTGATTGATTCTGATAGCAGTGGGGTTATTGTTCGTGAGGTTGCAGAGTCTTACATCGTCGGAGAGGTGAAGAGGCAACAGCCGAGGATCCACTTTGATTCGATATCGTGAGACGACTCTTCGTGAGGCAAGCGGTCCTTGAGGTAGCACGATGGGGTGCTAAGGTTTGAGGGCGATTGTGTGTTCCGGATGTTTGAGACTTCAGCGGAGTTCTTGGGAAGCACACGCAAGCGTTACTATCCATCCGGTCGACCAAGATGTACCACGACCTTAGATCTGTGTATTGGTGGGATGGCTTGAAGAGGGCGTTGCGAGTTAGTAGCTCGCCCGTGTTGTCGCAGTGAAGGTAGAGCACCGAGGCCGGTGGTTTATTCTGACGATTGAGATCCCGACCGGAAGTGGGAGGTAATCAACATGGACTTCATCACGGGATTACCTCGCACTCGCAGGAGAGACATGATTCTATATGGGTTATCGCCGACAGTCGACGAAATCAGCCCACTTTCTTCCCGTCAGACGACTTTTTCTACCGAGGATTATGCCGACTTTACATCCGAGAGATCGCCGATCGCATGGAGTCCCTACTTCGATCATATCATACGAGGAGCCCGATTTCGCTAACTCGGAGGTCCTTCCAGAGGTTTAGGACGCAGTGAGCACGAGTAATCGCATTTCATCCACGCAGCACGGACAGCAGAGCGCACTATCCGCACTCTCGAGGATATGTCGCGAGCCCGTTATTGACTTCATGGTAGTTGGGAGGATCATTTGCCTCTAGTTGAGTTCGCGTATAATAATAGCTACCACTCCAGATTCGGATGGCGCCTTATGAGGCCTTGTATGGGAGGAAGTGCAGATCGCCTATAGGTTGGTTCGATGTGGGCGAGTGCGGCTAGTGGGACCAGATTTGGTACAGTGCGATGGATAAGGTGAAGCTTATCCGAGAGCGGCTATCGACATTTCGAGTCGCGTAAGTCGTATGCAGATCATCGTCGTCGGCATCTTGAGTTCGAGGTTCATGATTGGGTTTTCCTAAAGTGTCACCCATGAAGCGGTGTGATGAGATTCGGGAAGAAGGGAAACTCACAGGTACATCGGGCCGCTTCAGATTGTCCGCAGGTAGGCAAGGTTGCCTATGAGTTGATCTGCCGTCCGATCTGGGGCGGCATCCGGTTTTCACGTATCTATGTTGAGAGATGTATCGGATCCATCTAGGTACACCCGATTGAAGATGTCCAGTGACCGGGGGTTATCGTATGAGGAGATTCCCATAGCGATAGTCGATCGTCGTTAGGCGTCTGCGACCAAGGACGTGGCTTCCGTCAAAGTCTTGTGGCGAACGAGCTCGGGGAGAAGATGGCGTGGGAAGCCGGCGAGGACATGAGGCGAAGTATCCTCACCTATTCCCACACCTCCGTAATTCACTTTCCTACTTGTAAATTTTCGTTATCGTTTACGCCAAGTGTTGTTACGTGGCCGTGTGTGGCATTTGCAATCGCTTTAGTTATGAAGAATCTTATCGTTAACTGTCTTGGGAAGGAACATTCGGGACGAATGTTTCTAAGGAGGGGAGAATGTTATACCCCGTATTTCCAGAGTATGTACGTAAGGGAATACGTACAAAAAGTCTAGCCTTAAAGTTTAGGCAAAACGTTTTTTTGGGCACAACTCACAAAACGAATAGTTTTCCGACGAAACGTTTCCACGACTTCGTAGGGTAAATTCCGGCTATGCCATTTCTAATTTTTGCGGATTTTTCCGAGAGACGAAATATTTTGGACCAACGGGAGGGCGACACTTGTCACCCTCCAATTGATGGACTTGAAATCGTCCATTTGGACGATTTGGACAATGGTGAGCACGTTTTTTGTGCCTTGTGCACAAGTCAAGGAGTTGGTAGGATATTTGTGTATAGTTAATCCTCACCCTACACTTGCCTTGCACTTGTCTTAATCTTGGCCATTGGTTGGCCACTTCTTGACCTATAAATACCCCCTTAGAGATGAAGAGTTCTTCATCCACAAATCTTTCCAAGTCTTGAAAATCCTCTCCTCTCCCTTTGTAGCCTTTTCGTCCAACACCTCCCCCCTCCCCTTGGCCGAATACCCCCCCTCTAGCCTAGTAGTTTGGCCGAGGCCCCCCCTAGCCTAGCCAAAAATCTACCCCCCCTCCCTTGGTAGAAAAGTTGTCTTCTAGTATTGTTATAATGCCCAAAATACCCTAGCCCAAATCCCTTAGTACTTAGTAGAAGTTGTGAATAACTTCTAAGGTTTCTCGAGCTACCTGAGCGCATAAACTTAGAGCTAAACCTTGCTCAGCGCGACTTTATCTAGGATATTATTGGGCTTTACCGAGGTAACTACTCCTAACCCTCCTTTGAATGAGAGAATACTGACTGTTGTAGTATTAGAAGAAGTATTAAATACTTAGGAGAATATCACGAATAGAATTGAACTGCTACCACGTAGAAGGGTTTACAAGAAGAATAATCAAATCAGACTTACATAGGACTGTTTTCACATGAACTTATATAGCTCACCGGGTAGGGAAGTACTGCCCAACTTTCCATAGAATTGTGAACCCTCTGTTTAGAATGACCTTGAGTAGTCTTTGATAGATGTGCGTGACTATTATAGGCTGACTCTCTGCGCGCGACATATTCAACTTGGCAGGTGGTTTTCGCTGAGAAGGTATGTGATTCTTCCTAAAGCATGATATTTTACAATATATATAGTACGGTAGACGTACATGTGTTAACTGAATAATACTTACGGCAATGCCTCACTAGCTTAAGCACGAATAACACTTACAGAATGCCTCACGCTTAAGCTCGAATAATAAAGATCCAAAGCATTTCATAAGAATATGAATCATTTTTTAAATGTAAGAGAACTAATTGGTTTTTAACAAGCTTAAGAGTTATACTAGCTTTATGGGAAGTTAAGTATAACCACTTAAGATTGATAAAAGAAACAGTTTGCCTATGTGTTTATAACAGACTTATATTGAATTGTGAAAAAGAATAATAAGATGGTTTGATAAGTAGACATGATATGATGCTATGTGTGTTAGTGTCTTGTAACGTTTGTGTAAAAGAGTATTCTTGTTGTGCTTATGTTGTTAACGATAAGTTGTTAGGTTAGTGTAACATCACTCACCTCTTGACATATTACAGGGGTTAAGGCGCCTCCGACGCGGTAGACTCGGCGATGCAGGACCATGATTCGAGAATACCTCATGCAGTCCAAGGGACCTATGCGGAGCTACGGAGTTCCGAGTTAGTGTGCGGGTTATACCTCATGCGATCTATGTGGCCACGCGACGACGAGTCCGGGGCGATGCCGAGGAGTAGCTACCGATGCGGGGTTATATACCCTATGCGGGCCTATGTGATTGGCCTACGCGACTACGGAGTCCGTGATTAGGCTTGCATGGTGATACTACGCAATTGGCCTGCCGATCATTCGCAGCCTAGAAAAGACACATTCGATTTACCTATCACGCTCTTGTTTGTGATGGCACTATGCGCGGTTTCTCGATTGTTTTATACATACTTGCAAAACTGCTTTTAAAATGATATGTTTCATTTAAGTATTTCTGATTTCATATACTTAGTACTGTTGTGCGACCTCCTTCGGGCTGCGTTCATGCCGCAGGTGGCAAGCAGTGCTAGATCCACATTCTTAGGATCTCTACGTTGGTGTCTGAGCTCCATCTTTTAGGAGGCTCTACTTTGGTATGATCTCCTGTTGTAGATAGTTTTGTATGATCAGGTATGGCGGGGCCCTGTCCCGCCATAGTTGTATATTTCCTTAGAGGTCTGTAGTCATGTTGTACAGTGTCGGATGTAACTGCTAAACCATGTTTTTATATATATGCCGAAAGGCGATGTTTTCTCACATAAATTGTGTCTTATTTTATAAACTGTTTCATGTCTTGCTTTATATTTCCGCTGATTACTCTGATATATGACTACTTGGGTGCCCCGGTAAGGCACCAGTCACGGGCCCCGGAACGGGTCGTGACATGTTCAGGATAGGTGGTTTAAATGCAGTAATCAAGAAGATAGGGAAAGAATCATGCAAAACACAGACACTCATTACACTTAGTCTCTAGGTTTTCTTAAACTAGATCAAGACATAGGCTTACCAAAACAAATCAGAAGCAGACACTATTAAATTAGGCAGGCAGCAGATATGTGAGCATGTCAGAAAGCACCAACACAACAGACATGTATAAATTTTTCAAGAGTGAAACAAGAGTTCTATAAATATCTCTCTTACACATAATATGTTGTTCTTTTTTTTTCTTAACTGAGAGTCAATAACAACACAAATAAAATACAACCCTACCTTCTCAATGCATCATGCATCTTTATTCTTAAAACAACCTAATTCTAAGCTAAACAAACTCATGTTTTCTTTCTTTTTATACTTAAATAAGTTAGGAAATCATAATTAAACTGTTAATCATGTGAGGACAAACTAGAGGATCCATGGGAAATCGTTAGTTCTACATATAGCAAAAGAGATATGGGATGACCACAAGATAGGTAGACATTCTTCAATTTAGACTCAAGTATCACATATATCTTACTTAGTCATGGAAACAATTTAAAATGCTAGTCAGAATTAGACAATCAAATTAATCAGTTGATATGCAATTTGGTATTCCACTTTTTACTAAAACATTCAACCAATGATTTGAGACTTAAAATTATGGCTTAGATATGTAGTGGTATGCAGGTAATACATGACCAATTACTAGGATCACAAGTACATAGGGTAGAGCACCAAACACCACATAAAATAATAAACTTGGCGCTACTCACTACAATACATAAACTAGACCCAATCAAGTTTGTAAAGACATCATGGAAATAACAGTAACATCAGGATCTGACATTTCATAATGACAGACAGAGTGCTAACATTTATGACATAATTTTATGTCCTTTGAGACTCTTAGAATTAACATACCATGTAGGCCAAAACTATGTACAAATGGAGAAACATATAATTTTAACCAAGATAGACAGAACAAATCCAAAAGATCACCATGTAGATAGGAAAACTTATGCTAAGGCATATAAAAAGCCATTAGGGCCTTGCCGTGAGTACTTCAGTTTAAAATTAACAACTGGGGACTTTAAGATAGAAATGTGGTGGCTCATACAAGCTTTCAGGAAAGACTCCACATGTATTATCTTAAGCTAAAACGTGAGCAGAGCCATTCAACAAAACTTAGTGCATATAAGCAAGATAAATGCATGATTATGAGACAATAGGAACTAGACCAAACTCACATATACTCATACAGAAATTCTAGAGGTAACATATATACAATCCTATAAGGATTTGAACTATGGTCTTAAAACATCAACCAAAAGGCGAATGTTGAATGATATGAGAAACAACTATGTTTTCCAGTGAACCAAGTATCATTTCTAACTGTGAATACATGCTTCCTGGCAGCTACTAAGACCTAACAATCTATACTTAGTAAGGCAACCTCAACCTGGCATATTAACAACACAACGAACTCACACATAGTTAAGATAAACTTCAACTTAACAAATTAAATGTCATTCTAACTCAAACAACCTTGATACTAATTAAAACAAGTTTTATACTTACATGCTAGGCATTAATAGAGTAGTCACAAATAGCCACAATATTCACAATCATCACATATATTACATAATGCTTGGCGTAACATATTCAAGGTTTAATAGTTAACTAATTAGGTAAATCATTTATTGCAGCAGTAAAGTATTCCTGGAATTATTTAAACACTCCCATTTTCACTCCCTTAAGCATTTATTTACAACATGTTTAGCATGCGAATTTATTCCCTATTTAAGAAATAAAACACGGGCTTGGGTTATTAAAACATATCACATTCTACATTATGATATGCAAAGACAATTATGGGGGTAAATTTAATCAAACATGAAAGATATTTAGGCAAGTCTAATTAACTGTTTAGAAGTAGTCTCAATAAGCAAAATTGGCAAGGATAGGTCCTACCACAAGTGATTTATACTCAAACCAAGGAATCATCACAACTAATATACTTCACATATACTATGTACTTTAACCAAGATCAAACATAAAATATTTTACTCAAGAAGGCCTTGTATATCTAAGGTCCCAACGATTATCTAATATTCTAAAATTCTCAAATATTCTATGTCCCAAGCTTACATTATCTTCTCCCCTTATACGAGTGAGATAACTTCTCATAATTTCGAAATCATATCGTCCTTTCTGGCGTACCAATAGTCTGAGTGTAAACCGCTTCTCTATTGGCTACGAGTATCAACTGACTGAAGTCATTTTTTGGGTAACCGGGGTTATCAAAATTGTAACATACCTTCCAAACAATTACTAAAGCTTAAACAACTCATGATAACCTATAATCACTTCAGACAACACACACATGGCCCTAATAAATATGTCCGTATAGATGCACATCATCATCACACCAACTATACAACAATCTTACCAACATATATACAAAGTCCATATATTTCCTTCTGGGCCGTTGTCGCTTTCTTTTGAAGCATAGTTGAAAACGCAATAATTCGTTAGTGAGGGATTACCCTAATAACATAGCTCTATCGCACGATCTTAGAGTAAGAAGAAAAGATGACATCCTAAATGTCTTGCAGCCTCCTGCGTATAAGTATGATGCACAACATACCCATACGCAAGACTCTACTAGACACGGTATGTAGACATTCCGAGGACGAAATGCTCTAATATCACTTCTGTCACGACCCGACGGGCCGCGACTGGTGCCCTACCTGGGCACCCTTATACCCACCAGTCACATGTAATCACATAGATACTAAGGATAATGTAGAAATCGGTAAACCATATCAAAATAGGCAAGTCGACAAGGCTGCCACTATATACGGGAACATCCCAAAATGAAGTACAATAGTACAACTGACCAAAAAACATATACAGTCCACACAAGTCCAAAACGCATCTACCACCCACACCTGTCTACCGACCTCTAAGAGTATGATAGTGAAACATGACGGGACAGGGCCTCACTGTACCCCTGAATATACATAAGTCTATAACAAAAGGGTCTGTACCAAAATGACTTGGCTCCGGATCAATGGAGCTCTCCAAATAGCTGAACAGGAATCCTAGACTGGAGGATCACCAAACCGAATATTTGTACCTGCGGGCATGAAACGCATCCCCCCCGAGGAAAGGGGGTCAGTACGAAATAATGTACTGAGTATATAAAATATGAAGTACGACAAAGAACATCATAACTGGTCAAAAGATAACATGAGACAAGTATAATCAAAGGTACCAATACACTTGTGCCTTATGAAATGAGAGTCATGTATGTTCATATAATAAACCATACCCGGCCCAATGTGGGACTCGGTGAATGAAGTCATATACATATACATACCGTACTCGGCCCCCTAGTGAGGGTCTCAATGATATGATAATGTGTACACATACTGTACCCGACCCATCATGGGACTCGGTAAATGAAGTCATATCCGTGGATGTCTATCCACATACATCGTACCCGGCCTATTCTGGGACTCGGTAAAATCATCATATATAAACGTGCGACCTCTAGTGAGGATTCGGTGAAAAGCACTAACATACCCTACAGGACTCGGTGAAATGATATAATCATATCAAGCACGAATAGAGTATCATGATTAACCATATGCAAATTAAATTATCATTTGACTCTCAATAGAATAAATAAAATGAACTATCACTGAAAAATCAAAGGCACTATCATATCATGTATCACTAGGAATTAGGATTCACAGGAACTATGTACGCCCGTTGTACATTCCTTTTATGTAAATCATGCCAAAAAGAAAGAATGAATAGTTTCACATACCTCTTGTCATCTATACCAACTCGATAATTAAAATACGTCTCGTCTAACACTTCAACTTATAATAATAGTAACATGTCAGTCAACTCTATGATTACTAGTTATACCAAATGGTGACTCTCTTTTCATATAAAAATTTGGGCAACATTTCCCCTACTTATATGCACATCCACGACTTACAAACAAAGCCAACAATACCAATAACAAGATGCAACTTAAAGATATAACCAAAACAATCCCAAATACTCCATATACGCCATCATAATACATTCCTTCTCTTTACGTTCATGGAAGACAACAACTACAACAACCAAGGTGATTAATACACCTACTTCTCTTGTTAATTCAACCCCTTAAACCACATTAAAACAATCCTTAAAACAGTCCATCAACTCTAGCAACAGCAACAAGAGTGCAAGTCTTATAGTTTGCAACATAACACTCTTCTACGCCTTAATTCATTTAAGACATACATTAGTAATTACCACAACGTATATACATGTTTATAACTTACATTTTCAGCATTATAACTTAACAAAAAACAGTCCATACTTCAACACAACAATGTCCAACAATTTCATGAAGTTCTCTGCCAACAACCATAATACCATAACTCTTCTCTTCATTCCTTAGAATCTAATTCACCCTTTTTAATATTTCATATAACCAATCTACAACTTTTAAATATCAAGATTTTCTTCAATTTTAACATGCAATTAGTGATAAGGATAACAACAACAACACTCAAATCCAATGTGTACAAAAACAGTCCCCAAAAATCGGTAAACCACACCAACACCATCACATGCATTGTCTTAATTTCAAGTTTCTCTTAACACAAGTTCATTCCTTAATTTACAACATCATGCAACTCCAATTATACTATAAGAGGAAGAAATCTTACCTTAATTTTCCCCAAAATAGTCCCTAAAAATTGGTCACTGCTCCATCCATTTTGCACCATTTTCACCATTTTTTCAACCAAAAATGACATGCATGTATTCTACAAGTTCAATCCATCATTCTTATATGTTTCTCTTCCAAAATGTTCATCTTCAAAGCCACAATTTCTTGGCTGTGTTTCGGTCCAGCAGTGTACCGTGACCCACTGTTTTGGGTGTTAATCTTGGCTTAGAACTTAGTTGAGAACTTGCACTTGGAATGGGAGTTAGTTTGGTCTATAACTTAGCTATGGAGGTGGAGTAAAATATGTTTTAGAGGAGAGAGGATGGAGGGATGTGGGTGAGGCTTGTTACACCCCATTATACCATGACACGTAAGTGAGAACGTGACTAAGAATTTAAGGTTTGAAAGTCGGAAAGAGAGTGTAGGTACATTTTCGTTAAGGAAACGGTTTGGTCACGACGAACGTGACGTCGTAATTTCTTCACGAGGGGTCGGATTCGATCCAAATTTGGTATGTGGGCCTTGTATATGATTATGAAGGCTTGGAGCTAATAAAATAGGGCTCGCCAAAATTTCACAATTTCGCGGGGCCCACCGAAAAATAAGATACTTTCTCCAAGTCTTGGGATTTATTACTATTTTGTGAAGTATTATTAATTATGGACCTATAGGAGGGTGACACGTGTCACCCCCACATGTCTTGGAAGACTTTGACTCTCTCTAGATATTTTGAGGACAAGTGGCTTGTGAGGCCCACTCCACTTGCCTATTGATGCATGAATTATGCACACACTAACGCAAGTGCACGTGTCGTGACAAGTAATATAGTCTAGGTAAGACCGAATATCGTCCTCAAGGATTGGTTTTCAAGTACCGATTATCTATCCTTTAGTTTCTATTTGGTTAACGTTAATTGAATTGGAATTCTAAACTAATAATGCAGGAAATAAACTAATTATGAAAATACTTTGATTTAAATCAGTTATGATGGAGAATTATGGCTTCCAAGATCATCAACTATTCACTCTATTCAATCTTTAATACAATTAGACTAACTTCTTCTTCTACGTTAAGATAGCAGGTTAACTAGACTGTTTTATACTCCTGTTAAGGTAATATAAACACTCAACCCCAATGGAGAACTCTTCTACCTTTCGGTGACAAGATTGACTACAAAGGAGGATTAAGAGCAATAACCTATTAAGCTACACAAGTATCGGGGTACTTTCGTCCACGATTTAACCTATGTTTATTCAACTATAGCATATTCACAATCTCCCCTTTCGACTTTCGATTAGAAATCATATAAGTGATGATAACTAGTGATCAATTAATTATCAAGCAATCAAAACAACTATTGAATAAATCTTAAAACAAGTGAAGAAGAAATCAACTAATGTATTAATTCATGAATAAGAGTTTCAAGAGAATCACAAGGAAGTCCCTAACAAAGTAATTAGCTCCTAGCCATAGTCACGCTAAGAACTAATATAATCTCCTTACATGAACTGAAATAAACAAAGCAAAAAGAAAGAAAAGAAAAATACTCAAGAACAAGTCTCCAAGCCTTCGAGCATCCAAGGATTGTGTTGTGGAATATTTACAAGATCGAATGGAATGGAATGGTGGATGGAATGTAGGATGGGGTGGAATTTTGGATGGAGTGGAATGAATTCTTCTAATGATGTAGAGACTATTTATAGACCAAGAATCTTTTAGGTAAAGGGTTAGGGATTATGTAGGTAGGACAGATTATGGAATCCTTTTAGGTAAAGGTTTTAGAAAAAGTTATGGAAAAGGGTTAAGGAATATGTAGGTAGGAAAAGTTATCTCTTTTGGATTCTGAAAATGTGTCAAATTCGGCCCAAAAACTCGTAAATCAGCGTGTGTGTGCACTGCTAACAGCCATGGCCGGTGGCGTTTTCGCGGATTAGTTTCGTCATCCTTTTTTCGTCCGAACTTCGTCTGATCTCCTCTATAATTCCCGGAACTTCTTAGACTTCATTTCTTGGCCCTTTTTGTGTGCAATTCCATCTTATTTATGCTCATTTCATCTCCTTTTCGTCATTTCTCCATTTCTGACCGCTGTGACACAAAAGAAAGGAAAACGACCCTAATACTATACTAAACATAAATGAAATGAGTAAAATACTAACTAAAAATGACTCAAGAGGTGTATATAAAATACACCGATCAGCTATATCTATCCAAGTCTTGCAAGACTTGGATTCACTTTACACTTAGCCAAATATTGCTCTCATCTTTCTCTCCTTTGAGCTCAAGAACACCAAGAACACCTAGTGTGATTAAATTATTTTATCTCCAAGATTAAGGTCCCTAACCAAGTGTTAAACCAAATTAACTCTCCAAGAACCTCCTAATTTGTGTGTTGGTCGAAAATGGTGATGAAACCCTAGGGGTTTTCGTCGACTTTTAGGAAGCGAAACGTAAAGAGAAGTTTCTCCTAAGGTTTTAGGGGATACATATATGTTACTGGATCTTGAAGAAGTGGAGCAAAACGAAAACTGCGGACCAATAAAGACCGACCTATTTTGGGGCATTTTTGGGCACAAAATGAGGTAAAAGTCCTTATTCTTTTAAAGTAAGTGGATATTACTTATTGTTATAATATATGGATAACTTGTACTAAAGAGAATGAGGATTAAAAAGTGTTTGGACAATTTTTTAAGGCTTGGCCGAGAGCTAGACTAATTTTGAGGTTTTCGGATTTCGTTGGTTATTGACTTATTGTCGTTATTTACACTTGGTACATGTTATATAAAGAAGGAATATTGTTGTTGATAGTTTGTACTTATATAACATGTTGGAATGTGAATTGGATTAAAAGTAATTAAGGAAAAGGACTTTGGATTGTCGTAGTTGTTGTTGGCCGAAAACTGCCTAAAACTGTTGGATGTGGTTATGCAGTTTTTATGGACTGTTTTGGGGTGTAGATATGCTGGAAAATCAGCCCCTAATATGAATGTTTAAGTGTAGTAATTGACTAGTGAAAGTCCTAAGAAATAAGGGTGTTAAAGGCTTCACATTGGACCCTTAATATTGATTTAACATGGACCGTTTTTATGGACTGTTTGATATAGATTGTGGGGCAGAATTTTACACGTCAAGTTAGACGTGTAATCCCCTTTGGTTAACTGTTGGTTGTGCCTTAAATGAGGCGTGTTGGTTGATGAATACGGGTCTTGGAAAATGTGGAAAAGTACGTAGAAACAAAGGAAGTGCTGCCCAAATTTCTGTAGAATTAGAGGGCAATTATTTGGTATAAGTCTTACAATAGTAAGCTTGGAATTGATAGAAGTTCTATCGTTATTATAGGTTGAAGTACTACATGTAGCATATTCTACTTGGAATGTGGAATAGACGATAAGGTTGAAGTACATTGGAGCGTATTGCTACTTGTCGTATGAGTTAGTCGTCAACGAGGTATGTTTACTTCTTCCTTCTATCGACATGATTATCCTTGAAATATACCTGCCTTGTTTTGGAGTATACGTGATTTGTTTTCTTGAAGTACTTGCCTTGTCATTAGGAAGTATTCATGTTATTGATTTTATGCTAAAGACATGTCCAAAGATAATCCTAAGTCCTTACCAAGTCTTATGGGAGATGTTGGTAAGAGTTGTTAGAAAGGATATGAGTCTTAGTTATGAAAAGTATCAGTTACTTGAATTAATTTAAAGTTAAGAGACTTGATTTATTTTGAAAGTTTGAGACTTTATTTCTCAAGTTATGGGACTTGATTTCTAAAGAAAAGAGACTTAGAAAAAGTACCGCAGATTTGGTGCGAGTGCAGCGCTTGATTGCGGGGCCGCGGCAGAAACTTCAGAGCGCGAAGTTCGGCCATGGCCTCTAGTGCGAGGCGCTGCCTCTTCTGAGGGGAGCCGAGGTTAGTCAGGGGGGCGGGGTGGTGTTTCAATGCCACGGTATCGACCCTAGTGAGTACCAGTGACTTGATGATTAAAAGAAAGGGTTACTTGAAGTTAAACGTACACTGGACTTGATTTTAAAAGTAGAAGTGTCTTGACACTACGAGTGTTAGTATCTTGGGGTTTTATAAGGGAAAGGATGTACGACAGACGTACATGGTGCTACGTGGTTCAACTCCCCTATATTGCATGATGTGATTCTTTGTATAAAGAATAGATGTACATAGTACTTTGGGTTCAATTCCCTTATATGACATGATAATGCTTTGGTTGTATTAAAAGGAAAGACGTGGTAGTGCTTTAGTTTTCTAAAATGAAAGTTGTTATAACGACTTTATGGGAAGTTTGTTATAACAGTTTTGTGGAAAGTCAACAGATGGTTTAAAATGTTATATGAGAATCATGTGAGAATGTCCATGATTAAGCCCTTAATATAGTACATAAAACGAAAGTGTCTTGAGTTTATAAAGTGAATGTACGGCGGACGTACAATTGTTGTAATGGATCTTAATCTTTAATGAACTATGTGATAGTGCCTTGGTGTTATAAAATGAAAGACTTGTTAGTGTCTTGGTTTTTCAAAGAGAATGATAGTTCATTCTATTTGTGCTAACGAGAGTCAAAAGGTTATTTAAAGTGTAAATAGTTGCTTGTGATAGCTTTATGTGTACAGTCCTTTATATTTACCCCGAGTCCCAGAATGGGCCGGGACATGCTGTACCTCGCATGACAGTATTGTTTGGGTTATTTTAGAAAGGAAGGCATGACATTGTCTTAGTAATTCTAAAAAATGAAGGCATGGTATTGCCTTGGTTTTTCTAAGGAGGAGAGTACCTCCTATTTGATCTAATGAGAGTTAAAGATTACTCAACTTGCATATGTTGTTCATGATCGACATTAGTGCTAGTGTTATAAGTATAATTGCGGGGTAAACCCCCAAGACATTATACATCTCTGTGGATTTGCTCCCCACGATGTGAGTATTGCGTATATGCTCATTGCGGGCACGTAGGGCCTAAGCGGGTGAAATAGTCCTATGCGGGTGAAATAGTCCTATGCGGGGCAAATTGTCCTATGCGGGTCCACAAGACCCTTGCGGGTGAAACAGTCCCAGGAGTAGGATTGCATAATGATACTACGGGCGGGTGGCCCTAGATTGATCATACGTTTCCTATTTTAAAGCATGTAAAGTTTACTCTTATTACTCTCATTGTTAATAAGGCACAGTGTATTGTTGATTTGGTTATCATACTTGCCTCCTACTTTATATTTGGACTGTACGATCTCCTTTACAGTACTTACAGTTTTACATGACTTTATCGCGTCCTTCACTAAAAGTCGGGCAGTATGTTGTATGCGATGTTACTGATGTCTGATGAGTCTGATGAAACAAAGGTCTGATTGGCTCGATTTTATATGACACGGTAGGATCTGATATTTGATTTTCATACTTGCCCCTGTCATTCTTTGGTACAGTTATGATTTGTTTACTGTACTTTATTTCCGTTCCATACTTAGTACTGTTATGCGGACCCGCTGAAATTTGCGTTCATGTCTGCAGGTCTAGGTACTCAGTTGTGGATCCGCGAACTTAGGATCCTGGTTCAACATTTTGAGATGACTCCAATGTTCCGGAGCTTGTCATTATGGCTAGGTATATTCAGGGGGTACGGCAGGGCCTTGTCCCGTCACAGTTTAATGTCCAAATTCTTAGAGGTCTGTATTCATATGTGGGCTGGACTGACTAGAGTTGTATTTACATTGTTGTACAGTGTAGACCCATTCGGGTGTGATATATATTATGGTGGCAGCCTTATCGGCTTTGCCTTTGTTTAAGAAAAAAAATGTTTGAGTGTCATTTACCTTCCGCAGTTTATTTGAGTTGTGTAAATAAAAGGGTGCCTAGGTAGGGCACCAGTCGCGGGCAAGGGGTTCGGGGCGTGACAAGGCTGATTTTCGAAATGGATGGGAGAAGGGAGAGGCATAGGTATAAGTAAAAATCTGAAAATTGTTTTGCATGTTGTCCATGTGGCGGACGAGAATTGCCACTTGTTTTATCCACACATTTTTCATCTTCTCCGCTTAACTTAATCCTACAATTAAATAGTCAATTTCCCACACTTAACATAATCCTGAAATTTTCGATAAGTCTTCATCCTTTCGACGTTAAGATTTTTATAATACAACACTAATCCATAACCCATTGGAAAAATTCAACCACTAGTATTAATTTTCGTCGTCACATTTGTTGTATTCAAAATTATTCCATATTAGCATATCTAAATATACTTTATTTCCAATACTCGAATCTTATTTTCTTAATTACGTTCTCAATTTATAAACTAAAATTACGGGGTGTAACAAGCAGCAATGAATCCCAAGGGAGAGGCGAAGAAGAAGAAGAAGACGAAAATGTCGACATTGCATGTTTGCATGAATTGCAACAGGAAGGGGCATTGGAGAAAAGACTGTACTGCTCCAGGCGGAAGAATGGCACCAGGTGCCTCAGCCTCTACTGGACAAGGTATGTTTGTAATTGAAATTAATATGTCTATAAATGATTCTCATTCCTGTATACTAGATACCGCTTGTGGCTCACACATTTGTACAAATGTGCAGGGGCTAACTGATAGCAGGAAGGTCGGGCCTCGAGAGGTGGACCTGCGTGTCGGAAACGGAGCACGTGTTGGTGCTGAGCACGTGGGAACTTATAGACTAGATTTATCTTCCGACAAAATAATTTTTACTATGTTCCTTCTTTGACAAGGAACATTATTTCCATTATTGTACTTGACACTGAGGGATTTTCCTCAAGCATTAATGATGGCAATATGATTTTGACTTTTGATAATGTTGTGTATGAAATTGCGCCTCTTGTGAATGGATTGTATATATTAAACTGTCGCATGAAAATTTTCAATAATCAAAATAAAAGAGCTAAGTTAAATGAAAGAAATTCTACCTACTTGTGGCATTGCAGACTTGGTCATATCAATCAAACAAGGATAGAACGGTTGAGGAAATTAAATTACCTCGAACCATTTGACTTACAATCTTATGGTAACTGTGAATCCTGTTTGAAGGGTAAGATGACCATTAAACCTCTTTCTGGAAAGGAGATCTGTGTCAATGAGGTGCTTGAGTTGGTACATACGGACGTATATGAACCATTTTCGACTCAAGCTAGAGAATGTTTCTCTTACTTCATTACTTTCACAGACGACTTATCAAGGTATGGATATGTGTATCTTATGAGACACAAATCCGAGGTCTTCGAGAAGTTTAAGGAGTTTAGTGTGAAGTTGAGAAACAACTCTCAAAGAGTATCAAGACTCTCCGATCTGATCGAGGGGGTGAATACTTGAGTAAAAAATTTCTTGACTACTTAAAGCTTCATGGAGTTCATTCAGAATGGACACCTCCTAGGACACCACAGATGAATGGTTTTGTCGAGAGGAGAAACCGAACCTTGCTTGATATGGCTCGTTCCATGATGAGTTTTTCAGCTCTTCCAACATACCTTTGGGGATACACGATTTTAACCTCGATATATGTTATGAATAGAATTCCTTCTAAATCAGTTGAAAAGACACCATATGAGGTATGGTGTGGCAAGAAGTCATCACTTAGACACATAAGGTCCTGGGGGTGTCCTTCATATGTCAAGAAGTTGATCACTGATAAGTTGGAGTCTAAAAGTGAGAAATACTACTTTGTTGGGTATCCAAAGGAAACTAAGGGATACTATTTCTATCTTCCTGGAGAACATAAGATACTTGTTTCTAGGAACACATTCTTGAGGATGAATATGTATACAAGGAAGAGAGTTGCACAGAGATAGAACTTGAAGAAATTCAAGGACAAAGTAACATAGAGGTTGAACCCTTGCCGAATGAACAAGGCAAGGATTCAGTGGGAGCTTTTGGCGAAGATTGGGTACTTAGTGTACGCCTTTCGGCCAGTGGGAGTGCTACGAGGAGAGATACAGAAATGTAAGATCCTCTTGCACAGACCTTGGGAGAAAATGCACCAGTTGCACCTCCTCCCATTCAGGAAAGACATAAAAATGATATTCCTCAAAGCTCTAATGTTGGTGGATCGACCAGCGCATAAGAACCTACTCACAGTCAGAACATACCTGTAACTGAACTGCAAGACAATCAACTCTATAGGTCTACTAGAACTCATCGTCCTCCGGAAAGACTAAATCTACTCGTGGAAACACAAAATGAGCTAGACATTCCAGATGATGACGAGCCTAGAACCTACATCGTAGCAATGCTAGACATTGATTCGAAGAGATGACAAGAAGCCATGAAATCCGAAATGGAATCTATGTATATCAATCAAGTGTGGAACTTGTTTGATTTGCCAAATGGGGTTAAACCCATAGGATGCAAATGGGTCATCAAGAAGAATATTAATGCATCTGGTAAGATTCAGACTTATAAAGCTAGACTAGTGGCTAAAGGTTTTACTCAGCGTCCTGGTGTGGATTATGATGAAACCTTTTCACCGGCGGCTAAGATAAAGTCTATTCGGATTTTGCTTACGATAGTTGCACATTATGATTATGACATTTGGCAGATGGACGTCAAAACTACATTCCTCAATGATAATCTAATTGAGGAAGTATATATGAAGCAACCCGAGGGTTTTTCATGTGAGTCCAGACCGAATGTTGTGTGCAGGCTACAGAAGTCCATTTATGGACTTAAGCAAGCCTCTAGGAGTTGGAACATTTGCTTTGACAACGCTATCAAATATTTTGATTTCGTCAGAAGAAAAGAGGATCCTTGTGTTTACATCAAACGCAAGGATGAGGGTATTATCTTCATTATTATATATGTTGATGAAATATTGATAATGAGAGATAATAAGACCCTCATGCAGTCAGTTAAGGATTGGTTGTCCAATACCTTCATGATGAAGGATTTAGGTGAAGCCTGCTACATTCTCGGAATTAGGATCTATAGAGATAGACCTAATAGATTGTTGGGGCTATCATAGTCAATCTACATAGACAAAGTGCTTAGACGCTTTTCAATGGAGAATTCCAAGAAAGGCGGTCTTCCGATGGGTCAAGGCATCAAGTTATCAAAGAAGTGCTGCCCTTCTAATGTTGTAGAACATGAGCGCATGAAGAGATCCCATATGATTCAGATATAGGATCGATCATGTATGCCATGACCTGTACTAGGCCAGATGTGACCTTTGCACTTAGTATGACTTGCAAGTTCCAGCAGAATCCTGGTGAGGAACACTGGAAAACAGTCAAAAGTATTCTCAAGTACCTCAGACGTACTAAAGATTACTTTCTAGTCTATGGTGGAAATAATGAGTTGGTTGCCACTGGGTATACTGTAAAATCCGGAAAAAAATAAAATAATATATAGTTGTGGTTGGGTTAATAAAAATAAACACTATTGTGTCTATGTGATTATGTTACGACCTTATTCACATTCGAGGACGAATGTTGCTTAAGGAGGAGAGAATGTGAAATCCGAAAATATATATATATATATATATATATATATATATATATATATATATATATATATATATATAGTTGTGGTTGGGTTAATAAAAATATATATATAAGAAAACAAAGAATAAATTGCATGGGATAGATTTAGTGTTAAAGTTGGATAAATAGATAGATAAAATGAAAATAAGAAAAAAAAAAAAAAAAAAAAAAAAGTTGCACCACCCCCCATGCACGTACATGTGTGCTTTCCCCCTTCCCCCCTTTTCATTTCCCCTCCAACTCTTGTCATTTCACCTCCCATAGGTTATAGAAAACTCTCCACTTATACATTGTAATTACACACAAATAAAATACCTAACACAAAGAATAGGAAATCAGAAAAAACAAGTGAAAAGAAGAGGAAAAAAATACCAAGAGGGCAAGAAGAACAAGAAGCAAAATACTAGAGAAGTAAGAATAATTTTAGCAACCACACAATAATAATCTTCACACTTACAAGGTGAGTTTTCTCACTCAAAAATTCTTGGTAACATCCTTTATTTTTAGTTCAATACATGTTAGAATAAGAATTGAGTGTTGAAAAGAAATATTAAACTTTTGATTGTTTAGACGACTAGTTGCGTCATGAACTTTATGAACTATTCTCACTGAGTTATAATTGTTAGAATTTGATGAAATTCGGAAGAGTGGTACACCTCTCTAATATGATCATATAGAACCAAAAATGAGGTAAAATGGACATACGGTTTAAAAATTATCATAGTTCAAAGTTCCTGCCTTAGATTTGGTCGAAATTCGGGAAGACATAATTACGGACTGTTTTTATTGAGTTTTACTTATTAGAATTATATGAAAATTTACATGGTTGTAAATATCTATGTTACGGACAGATATAGATAAAGAGTTATTAAAACGGACTTACGAGTTGAGAGTTATTGTAGTTTGAAGTTGCTGCCTCGGATTCATCGGAATCCAGAAGGGCAGGACGTGGAAACGTAAAACTGTACTAATATGTGGGGAATATGAAAATTGTTGCTAAATGAAAGTTCTAGATCTCTCTGTTATGGACATTTTTAGACCTTACGGGGGTCTATCCGACTTACGGATTGAGAGTTATCACTTTTTAAAGTTTCTGCCTCGGATCTATCGAGATCCAGGAAGGGCAGCGAATAAAAGTGTAAAACTGTACCAAATGGTACAGAATATGAAAGGATGGCTCACATGGAGACGTGTATCTCTCTGTTCTCGTCGTTTTGAGATTTTATGGGGCTTGAAAGGGTTTACAGATTAGGATTTATGACTATTCTAAGATTGGGTTCTGTTTAATAAAAATTCTGCCGAAACAAATTTTATGTGGCTATTTTGAGGATAAATTTGTGTTAGTTACCCAAAGTAGTTTTAAATGAAATTTGGTACAGTGAAAGATCTCCGTCTTACCTTAGTTTCCGCTTAAGAAACACCTTAGTTGGAGTTATGGTTAAAAAATTATAATCGTTACAAGTATGAATGACAGAATGTTAGAAAAGAGAATAGTATTTATTCGATCTTCTGAAAAATATGAAAAAGTGAATACATGTTCACATAAATATATAAATATATAATGGATCGGGTTGCACGCTGCAACAAAACGTAAAGTGAATACGCGTTCACAAATACGTAAACATAAAGGATCGGGTTGCACGCCGCAACAAAACGTAAAGTGAATATGTGTTCACAAATACGTAAACATAATGGATCGGGTTGCACGCCGCAACAAAACGTAAAGTGAATACGCGTTCACAAATACGTAAATATAATGGATCGGGTTGCACGCCGCAACAAAACGTAAAGTGAATACGCGTTCACAAATACGTAAATATAATGGATCGGGTTGCACGCCGCAACAAAACGTAAAGTGAATACGCGTTCACAAATACGTAAACATAATGGATCGGGTTGCACGCCGCAACAAAACGTAAAGTGAATACGTGTTCACAAATACGTAAATATAATGGATCGGGTTGCACGCCGCAACAAATATGAAAGATGAATACATGTTCACATATATATAAATATGAAAAGTGAATACGCGTTCACAAATATATGAATATAATAAACATGTGGAAAATGCAGGGGAATGTCTTAACGTATAATACGGGATAAAATGAAGTGTTAGTTAAACCGAAAATTTCCTATGAGGAGTTGTTGCATAATTAAAAATGTTGTAACCTGATATGTTTTTGAAATATGCTTATTACGTTATAATGTGATTGCACTTGGAATATTGTGGTGTTACTTTGAATTGCAGGGTAAGGTTCTCACTCAGCCCCAGATGGTAGGGCTGACTCTTTATTTAACATGTTTCAGGAAAGCGTGATAGAGGAAAGGCTCCACGCCAAGGCTAGCGATCGTCCCGCAGCCTCTTGTCATACCAAGTCCATTGTTCCGGGCTTGGTACTCGTCAGGTTCAGAATGTCAGTTTCAATGTCTCGGGAAATGCCCGTGTGGAATGGTCTCCCTTCCAACTTAGAATAGTCTTTGTCAGTATGTCTATGTAGAAACAATATTTGCACGAGCATGGGCTCGCGTTATGTTTTTCTTATAAAGTCATAAACAGATTTCTTTATTGTTATTTTTATTAATCGCTCCGTATTTGAATATAAGTTTAAATTTCTAAATAAAGAGAATTAAATGGTGCTCCTGGTGGAAAATAATTGTTCAGGTGTCATCACGCCCTAGGTAAAGACTTAGGAAAAGTCGGGGCGTGACATATACCGATGCTAGTTTTCAGACAGATGTTGATGATTTTAAATCTCAGTCTGGTTATACTTTTGTTTTCAACGGAGGAGCAGTGAGCTGGAAGAGTTCCAAACAGGCTACTACTGCACACTCGACTACTGAAGCGGAGTACATTGCTGGATCGGAATCTGCTAAGGAAGGTGTCGCGATTTTTGAGTTCCTGAAGGAACTAGAGGTTGTTCCGAGTGCTAGTTGTCCAATAACTATTTATTGTGACAACACTGGTGTGATTGCACAGGCAAAGGAACCAAGATCAACTAACAGAAACAAACATGTATCTAGGAAGTACCACATTCTCCGAGAGATGGTGGAAGCTGAAGATATCAAGATAGATTATATTCCCACAAACAATAATCTAGCAGACCCGTTTACTAAACCATTAAGCTTGGTAAAGCAAAATGGTCATTTTGAGAACATGAGTATTAGATATGTTGGTGATTGGCTCTAGGTCAAGTGGGAGATTGAAAGTATATGTATGTCCTAAAGACAATCTGTATTAGGACAAAATATACTTTATACACATTCATATTTATATATTAATGATGATTAATATTATGACATTTGCATTTGTTGAATTATTAGTTGATTGTTTATAATATTCTATAAATGCATCCCTAGAGTTTACGTGTTTATTAATGATGTGAGAATTAATATTATAACGGAACTCATAAACTACCTCGACTAATGATCATCGAGATTGAGATATCGATGATATGCGATACGTCGACATGTGGTCTGCATCATATCCTTAGGGGGTGTTGTATGTCTCACTTGCTACGAGTTATGACAACTCGTGATGAACACATGAATACTTGTTGAAGTATTGGTATACCCTACTGATGCACTGTTTGTTATATGTCTAAAGTGTCATCGATATGTGGGAGATAGTAGTCCTTAGACTTGAGGTTGATACGCACCTTATTCATGGAGTAATATACTTTGATCATGTCCTAAGCTCAAATGCCTTATAGGTTGAGACGCGACTTGTTTTGGGTACGTTACGAAGTGGATTAAAAGTGGTAGTCGAACCAATATTAAAATTCATTCCTTGAATGTATATTCGAGAGAACACTCAGATATTCATAAGATATTAGGTTGACTAAGTCGTTGACCAACGCAATGGACATGTTTGTGACATGGTCCTGTTGTCAACTAATATAGATGAGTTATAATGATCAAGCCATTTGGATAGACACTTGACAAATCCTAATCTTGATTGAGTGTGTCGTGAATGAAAGGATTTTATCTTCCCACATATAGGTTCAGTTCACATATTTCGTGTAGCTAAACTTTACATATTGGGTTCGTCTTCTGGAGAAGTCTAGGAGTTCCGTGAATATCCTAATGTAATTAGTGACGATATATAAAGGCCTGAAGGTTAACACTAAGTCAAATGTTCTGTCGATTGAAGGATGTAATTAGAAGGAGATTATATATGTTCGATTGATAACCGGGACATTGGAAATGGGAACAAGACAGAAAATTGGGACAGGACCGCGGCGCCAAAATGCGTATAGGCACCGCGGTGCCTCTTACTCAGGGATCGCGGTGCTGAGGCGTCCAGTGGGTCCGACTCGCTGGCCCAGTCTGCTGACTTGTTATATGGGCTGGCCCGTGGGGAACCCTAGGTTGTCTTCTCAACTATAAATAGAGGGCTTTCCCCTTCCATTTCACTACACCAATTGCAAGAGACAAATCTCTTCTAAAGCTCTGTCGGAATCCCTAGCATTCTAGACTTAGCAAATTGCATCAAAGTTTTTCAGAATTTGCAAATCGAGGGACGATTGCGTGTGCACCCTCGGACTACACAAAGCTTGAAGATTCACGGATTAATATCTACAAAACGTAAGTCTTCTGTCGAAGTATTACATTATGCTTTGTGTTTTATTTTACATCATATATTCATACTACAGTTTGACCGAAAGTCGGGTTTGAAACATAAATTTTCAAATTTCGCTGCGTGTACGAACCCGACTAAAACGCCTACACACATGTCCTCTTTAAATTGAATACTTTATAATTAATTAGTACACATAATTAATTAACATATATTTTTTTACAGTTAATTATACTTAATTAACTAAATAATCATATCACGGGTATTGTAGCACCGAAACAGTAATAGAAAAAAGAAAAAAATAGAACCAGTGATATCAAAAGAATAAAAAAGCAAAGACAATGAATCTTGCAAAAAAAAAAGGAACGCCGGAGAAAATGAGAACTCCAATAAGCACAAAAACACAAGGGCATGTTAGATTTGCAAAACTTCAGAAACAGAGATAACGACCAGCAATGGTGGCGTTACTTCAACGGCGATGGATTGCGGAGCAACACCCGAAATATTTTTTGGTGATAGCGTTTCACTACTCAAATACAAATCTAGTGGTAGCATTTCAAGGGAATAATACTTTTGTTTTAGAAATAGTCAGGGGGGTAACATAATTCCCGTAAAAATATAGATGTGTTATAACAAATTCTATCAGAGTTTAAGGTTTATTTTAGCCAATTTTCCTATAACTAATAGTAGTAAGAAGCTTAAACTTACTTTTTTTGATGGTTGATTACCCCGAAAAAGTTACAGTTGAATTTGTAAGTAATTTTAAAGATACATGAATTAATTCGTAAGCAAACGTAATAAATGATTAGAGATAAATAAATAAATGTAAATAATAAGCAATAGAAATAGTCTGAATTAATAGAATCATGATTAAGACTTGTCCCTAAGATTAGTTTGGTCTTTAGTTGAATTGCTTTGAACTCGAGCCAATATTGAGAGCTTGAGTATCTTAAGTTTACAATGAAATTGTGCAAGTGAATGTAATGAGAATCAAATGTCTTCCTAACATGAAGGTTGGACTCCTTTATAATTATGAATTACAAACGTTACAGATTTAAACTCTCTCTTCACTTAAATGTCATCTATACTATTTACGGTCATCGATGGTCTCTTAATGACTGAAGAATAACAATTATAATGGATCTAACGGCTGAATAATGGTTGACATCTGGTTCGATTGCAAGCTGAGTACCTTCGGGTCTTCCTCCTGTATCAATTGGCTCGATCACCATTCGATGTCATTTGGTTCAACTTCCACTCGACCTTGATTTAGCACTCGGACTCACCCCGGTGTAACCCACATTTTATACAAAGCATGACTATTCCCTTCGATCTCATACTTAAACTATGTCACATGTCGTGCCGGTTTTCACCGTATAAAGATAGTCCCCACACTTCTTGGATCAAAATTTACCGAAGTGGTGGAAAGTGGAAATGATTCCTTCCTTCTTGCCGAAAAGTCATATAATCACTCTCGCTACTGCCTCATTAAAAATCTTGCTGGAAAAACCCTCTTCAGGATAAAAATCGAACTAAGAAAAAAAAGTGTAGAACCTTAGGGATTTTGATGACATCATCGGCACTGGTTTTTCTTTCGCCAATGGTCGGTCGGTGCTGAAAAAGTACCACTACCATAAAAAGTTTGATCTCAAAATTTTAATGTTCATCCGAAACTTCTCGTGGGTTTTTAGTGCACCCGAAACTTTTATTACCTCACAGTCTTTGAGACAAGTGATGTTAATGATCAGGAATTTTTTACTTCTGATTTTGGTAAAGTTTGAGAATTAAATGCATCTGGTTAATTTTATGACCGGAAAACAAAGCATCCGACCTTTAGCCATTTGACTTAAATAAAGTTTTAACTTAGTTCTAACCAAGAATAATTCTTCCAGTCTGAAGCTTTTTATCTGGGACTTTATTGAAACTTTAAATCTTTTAATTTTCATCGGAAATTAATCATTTTGTTATTGGGTAAAGGTTTGAGCCTAAACTCATTATGCTTATGAAGATGACGTCTCCTTTTCATCTTGGCACAAATGTTAGAATTCGTAATCCTTAGAATTTGTAGTCCTTAAGTATTAGGATTCGTAGCTCTTAGGATTTGCAGTCCTTATTTGCTTTTAAGTGTGAGCAAATTTAAGAATGATTTAGTTCATTCGGACATATACAAGGATGTTTAGAAAGTGCAATTTTTGCTTCATTCATTCCTCGAACATACACAAGTGCTTTCGCATATAAGATAGTTTAGAGGAAATTAACTAAAGTACATTACAAGAGAATTGCGGCTGAGCTAACATCTATTGGGTCTAGCCGGTTCCTGATTTTGTTTTCTTCTATGTTTTCCCTCCGGGGCTGATCTGGCAGTCCCTAGTCTTTTTTTATTTATTCCGAAGCTAGTTCAGGCTATCTCCAGTATTTATTCTTGAGTACGAAGTATGAGGATTCATACATGGTGTCTTTGGGCATAGTACCTTCCTTTAACTCCGCTCCGGAGCCATCTTCAAATGCTTCCGATATTTTCATAGTTCCCACTACTTTGATGCAATAGTCTGTGTTCGTATACATTACTGTTCTTCATGTAAATCATTTTCAGGGGCGGCGCCCTGAATCAATCAAAAAGCTTATTGATTTCATTTCAGGGAACTAAGACAATTAGCTTCGCTTTGGAAATGCTCCTGCCTCCTATCAATTAGTGATCCCGATGGATACGGTTCAACTCGGGAATGCCTCCGATCAAAGTTTTGTTGATCTTTATTATGGGTCATGGAAGACATCGACGCAATCATATGATCATATTTCACGCGAATTTTGGACTCGTACCTATTATGTACGTCTGCCCATGTCACTACCGGGAATTCCAACAGGTTCTCCTTTAATTTGAACGAAGCATTACAGCTCCTAGAATTCAGCCATTTGGTGAACGCTTCAACTGCCCATTCATCTGGTACTAGGGGAAGAAACATCCGTTCTTTTTGAACCTGATCACGAACTCCCGTAGTAATTATGTATCATTTTGAGCAATTTTAAATATATCCATTTTTCTTTCTTGAACTTTTTGAGCTCCATCATATGCCTTTATAAAAACATCATCAAACGAGTTAATAAAATATTTGGGCAATTGAGAATATCAGGTCATTTCTTCTTTGGACAATGTTTTGCCAAAAACTTTCAGCAAAATGGACTCTATGATGCATGTCGTTGCCCTTCACCGCACAAGTGTATGAGGTCGGATGCTTCTATGGATTCGTAGTTCCATCATACTTTGAGAGATCTAGCATTTTAAACCTTTTTGGTATTAACCTCGGAGCTGCACTTGGTGGAAATGGCAGCTGGATGTATCTCTTTGAGCCTGTTCCCTTCAGGATCAGAGGCGCTCCGGGAATCTGGTCTATCAGTGAATTGTAGGTTTTAATCTTATTTTCGTTAGTATCTATTCGCTTAGTTAAAGCTTGAATTTTTTTCAAGACCTCTGAAGACTTATTTGCCCCCGAACCAGTGCCATCTCCTTCGACTCGATCCTCTTCTCATACCCGATCTTGATCCCGAACGGGATGAGTTTCATCTACAATACTTGTTCCACTGCTCTTCTTTTGCAACTGAGTAATAGCCTCTTGTTGCTCTTTCAGTTTGTAAAAGATTTGGGCCAAATTTATTTCACCATCGTCTGGTGTCTTTCCATGTGACCTTTTAGACTCTTTTTGGGGGGTGAAATCACGGGGTTGGGATTCAATAGATAGATCAACGGGCGAAACGCTGTTATTGTTATTAATGTTGTTAACACTATTTCTCCATTATTGTTGTCATCGTGGTTGCTAACCACACCTTGAATGTCACTAGCCATTCTGCAACACTGAGTTTTAACCTGAAAGCATAAAATCTCGAAAGAAATAAGTAAAATTTGAGTTTGAACAAATCATCACTATTATCCTCAGCCCTACGGTGGGTGCCAAACTATTTACCCCAAAAATGTATAGTTGAATTTGTAAGTAATTTTAAGGATACGTGGATTGATTCGTAAGCAAACGTAATAAATAATTTGAGATAAATAAGCAAATGTAAATAATAAGCAATAGAAATAGCATGAATTGATAGAATCTTGATTGAGACTTGTCCTTGAGACTGATTCGGTCTTTAACTGAATTACTTTGAACCCGAGCCAATATTGAGAGCTTGAGTATCTTAAGTTTATAATGAAATCATGCAAGTGAATTGTCACGACCCGACCCCGGATCCGTGACCGGTGCCTTAACCCGGGCACCCTTGTGACACAACATCAGAGAAAACCAGCGGAATATAAACTCACAATAAACAACCATAATGATATAAATAGTCTAGCCCAAAATGGCTACCCCAAAAGTACATAAAACCGAACAGTTACATCCTTAAACAAATCGGTCCCTACTATTGTTTTCAGATATACCATTTCCGGATCAGAGAAATGCCCAATTGCTTTAGTCGCCTACCTCATTTGAAGTGCTAGTGTTGCTTGTTCAATGTCTGTTTTCCGATAAGCGGATAAGACTGCCCGCCTTGATGATCCCGGAGTTTGCTTTTGGCTACGGACTTGACGTTGACTACTTCTTTTCTTTCTAGTGGCGCACTTAGGCTTCCAAGCCTAGCCTACTCTAAGAAGGAGTAACACTATGACGGGACAGGGCCCCGTCATGCCCCTGAATGTATAAAGCATCAACAACACCAGGGAGAACCATACCAAAAGTCGAGCCTCCGAAGAAATGGAGCTCCTGACACCTGAGTAAAAGATCCTAGGAATGAGGATCTACCACCTGCTTTCCCTTACCTGCGGCATGACGGCCAGAGAAGGGGTCGCGACAATGCGTACAGTATGTAAAGCGGAAAATCGTAGTAATATCATAAGTCCAAAATACACGAAGTTATAGGTAAAAATTAAATTATGTTGCCTTTGTGTCTTACTAACAATGAGAGTAACAAGTATAAGTATAATCTTTGCGTAAAAATAGGAGGCTCATGATCAAAAGCAGATCTGCTTTGTAGTATCATTAAGCAATCCTACTCCTGGGACTGTTTCACCCGCATGGATCCTGTGGATCCGCATAAGGCCATCCGCCTCGCATGGGACTATTTCACCCGCATGGGACTATTTCACCCGCATGGATCCTATGGACCCGCATGAGACTATTTCACCTGCATGGACCCAGTGGGCCCGCATGAGTACAAGCGCCGCACTCGCATCATGGGTAGCAAATCCATGGAATACGCAGTAATAACAATGATAATACATAAATCAGCACAACCGGCTAGTATACATAACATAAGTGCTACCGGCTTATCAGAATACTCAGTGATAACAATAATAATACATAAATCAGCACAACCGGCTAGTATACATAACATAAGCGCTACCGGCTTATCATAACATAAACAAGATAAGAAATCTTCTAACTTTTTATGAACATTATTAATATAAATCCTCTCATTTTAGCTCATTAAGGCACTACATGTCTTTTTAAGAGAAATCCGGGAATTTAACCCAAGTATCACATACCGTAAACCTTTTTCGAAATGACTCCTTTTTATATAAAACTTCCAAGATACTAATACACATAGTATCATGTCACAACCACTTTCAAAACAAGTCACAATTTTTCATTTAGAAAATATCCCAAGCTTCTAAATCAAGTGACTTCATTTCCTTTAAAACCTTAGGCCATTAATGCCTTAAAACAATTTACATTCCACAAATTCAACTCATTTTCCCCTTGCTTATTTTATGTAAAGTAAACCCTTCTTTATTTACCTTTTTCCCAAACTAATATAACCAACTTCCCATAAAGCCGTTATATTAACATTTTACGTTAGTCAAACACATTTCCACATGTCGAGGACTTATACCTTTAAAAGCGAAACAAGTATCATATACTTCAAAACAAGTGAAGATTATCAAATCTTGTGCATTATACCGCACTACATAGGTACAACTACTCATGCTCAAGAGATAGGAAAGCTCTACATACCTCTTTGGTCAATCCACATTAATTCCAACTATCGCACGTGTCGTCAACCTATAATGACCATAATACGTTTATTAACTTCTAGTTTCAAAGTAGAATATTTCCAAGTTCAAGGTTACTAATTCCTATGGAAAATTGGGCGATATTTCCTTTGTTTCTACTCACTTTGCCACCTTTTCAAGGCGATTTTAACACTCAAACGCCACATTTAAGTCCCAACATCCAAACCAACACAAGGGGATTACACACCTAAACTTGGGTGTGTAAAATTCTGCCCCAAAAGTTCTAACAATTAATCTTATCAAGTTTAAGGTAATTTTTAGGCTACAACATGCTCACATCACCTCTTTAGCCAAATCCTTCATACCCAAACCACATTTGTTGCATGATGACTCTAAGAGCATTATTTACTACCACAAGTTCTTTCTTCTTAACATGCAACACTAAAAACTAATTATAAAGGAAGAATCATTACCTTAGAGCTTTAGCCAAAACTATTCCAACAATTTTTGCTAGCCTCCTTTCAAGAATACCACCACAATAACCTCCACAAGCTTGCAAATAACTTTCCTTCTTAACACCCTTTTCAGATTTTCCTTAAGCAAGTTTCTCTTGATTTTCTAGCGAGAATGGAGAGCGTTGTAGCTTAGAGAGAGAGAGAGAGAGAGAGAGAGATGTAAGATGACCTAGTCTTCAAGAGTTGGTCATTCTAAGGCATCTGACATTTCAGATGGGGGGACACTTGTCACCCACCCATGACTCTTTTAAAACAAAAGCGATCAGAAATTTCCACTAACTCGCAGATCCCGCCTCGGCGCATGGTCTGCGATCGGCCAGCAGTGAAACTCCTGCCGCGCCTTAGGACTTTTAGCGCGCGCCACCTTCCGGTCTTTGCTGAAACTTCAGCGACCCCTCAGATCTTCCCGCGCGCCACTATCACCCGCCAGCGCCGCGCCGCTGCCTGCGGGCCGTGGCCCGCGCTGGCCCGATCATGTCTGACGAACCACGGGGTATAACATGAATGTAATGAGAATAAGATGTCCTCCTAATATGAAGGTTGAACTTCTTTTAAAGCTATGAATTCCAAATGTTACAGATTTAAACTCCCTCTCCACTTAAATGTCATATATAGTAATTATGGTCAATGATGACCTATTAATGACTGAAGAATAACGGTTATAACGACTAAATAATGGTTGGCACCATGTCTGATTCGATTATAAGTTGAGTACCTTCGGGTCTTCCTCTGGTGTCAATTGGCTCGATCGCCATTCGATGTCATCTGGTTCGGCTGTCACTCGACCTTACTGTCACGACCTAACCCAACGGGCCGCGACTAAACGTCCTAATTGGATATCATACTGACCTGTCACTCTTAATCCATTTAATACCGATATCTATAGAAATTTCGGCAGCACAACGCTGCTTTTACAACATCTCCCCAAAATGGGCGAGCCGACAAGGCTGCCAAAACAACAACAGAACAACAATCATAACAGGATAGCCGACTAGGCTGCCACCAACCAACATTATGTACACAAAGGAATAGTCAAAATAAGCAAGCCGGCAAGGCTGCTACTAGATAACAACAAGTATAATCGGGAATGCCCCAACACAGAGTACAACAACATTACAACCCAAAGCAAGGTACAAACGTCCAACCCACAACTGTCTACAGACCTCTAAGAGTACAGTGCTGACATATGACGGGACAGGACCCCGTCGTGCCCAAAATGTGCATAAGTCTGAAAAATAGGGATCTGTACCAAAATAACTGGCTCCGGAACAAAGGAGCTCTCCGACTGCTGAATAGAAGCCCTAAACTGGAGGGTCACCTATCTGAACACTGAACATGAGCATGACGCAGCCCCAGGAAAGGGGTCGATCTGAATAATGTCGAGTATATAAGCATGAAATCATGTAAATAAGATCAAAATTGTGTCCTGTAAGGTAGAGAGTCAACTGTATCATAAAAGAATGAGAGTCATACCCGTACTCATGCATGCTTAGTCATAAAATCATCAGATGTAAATAAATGAATAAACTGCCCGACCCTTGGGCGAGGGACGCGGTGGAATATACTGTCATGGGTATTTGTACCCGCATCAAGGATGCCTGTCCGTGGAATCATCATATATATATACATAAACTGCCCGACCCTCTAGTGAGGGACGCGGTGAATCATCCTGATATATGTGCACGAATCTGCCCGACCAGGGACGCGGTGAAGTGGAAAAATAAGTCTTAGCACGAGTAGATATCATGAGCAGCTGTATGCAATTTAAATCATTTCTTTGACTCTCATTAAAATCATTAAATAACTTATTACAAGAAGATCACATGTACTTTTCATAACTCAGATTACTATGAATAAGACTATGAAGGAGTCATGTACGTCCGCCGTACATTCCCTTGTATAATATTCATGTCGAATGAAAGAATCAATAATTCACAAAATCATGCCAAAAGAAAGGAAGATAGGCTCACACACCTCTTAGGTGAACTAATCAACTCAATATTAAGGTATGTCTCGTCTAGTACTTCAACCTATAAAAAGGAATAACACGCTCGTCAATTTTGATTTTCTAATGTAAGTTATATGAATAACGGCTCCCTTATTTCTATAAAAATTTGGGCAGCATTTCCTTTGTTTATGTGCGTATCCATAATTTCCAACAATCCAAATCAGCCAACAATTCAATTCCAACCAACAATCCAATTCAGCCAACAATCCAACCAACCAATCAAATAAGTCATTACTTAAGAGTATGACCATAATAGCCCATATACTTGGCACATACCATCTATACAACTTTTCTTCCCGCCTTTATGGAATTTAATCCCAACAACAATTTAGGTGATTAAACCACCTATCTATCATATTCCACCAACTCTTAATTCATAATAAGAAAATAGTCCATTAAGGCAATCCACCAAGTTTAACAATTAGTAACAAGAGCACAAGTCTTCTAGTTTGCAATATATTACTTTTAACCTCTTTTAAGATATGTATTGTGATCATCATAGCGTATTTACAATTTCATAACTTATATTATAATCTAACAAGAATGACCTTTAAAGCGGGACAATCATGCTCAACAATTTCATAAAAGTTGGCCCTAACATGTTACAATTTTCTAATTCTTTTTCTTACTTCTTAATCCAACATCTCTATCAACAATTTCATATCACAAGTGCATTAACATTAAGCTTTCCTTCCAATTCCCATCATGCAATTATCGAACATAACCCAATACTTCAACTACAACAACATGCACTTCAATTGTAACTTAAGGGAAGAATTTTTACCTCAATTAAATTACCAAAAGCGATCCTGGCGAGCTCATCGCGACAACGTGATACTGCGGTTTAAATACTTTTCTTCGCTAAATGGTCGTCGTTTCAACTTCAAACCAACATGCAAACATTCTACAATGTTAGACCAACATCCTTACGTGTTTTTCTTCTCAAAAACTTATCCGAAAATCCGAAAAATCTTACCTTGACCATGGCGGCAAATGATTTCCCCACTGTTTTGGCTTCTCTTTTGCCCAACTTCACCCCTTTTTAATTCCAAATCAACATGCAACAATCTATGGTGTTACTCCATCATTCCTACACAATTTTCATCCACAAATTTGTCCAAAAATTGGACAAAAACCGAGACCTAGAAATTTGTTGGCAGTGCTTGGCCACTGTTTTGGGTCAAAATTTGGCTTCTAATTGTGATGAATTAATCTAGTAAGAAGATGACAATGTGACTTAAATTCTTGGCTATGGATAGTGAGTTTTCGGATTGGAATTGAGAGAAAAGATGAAGATTTGGGTGTTTAAGAATGAAGATAGAATTGAAATGAAAAAGGGTTTGGGTATTAAATTCAAATCTGAAAATAGTTTTAAAAAAATTACACTTTGGCCCTTAAAAGCCTTCTTTAGTCAAGACAATCCCCAAGTAATAAATCTTAATCTTACTTCTATTAATCTCAAACACCCGTTGCCTTAAATTCTTATCATCATATCTTCTATACGTCACTAATCCATGACGGAATATATATGTATATATAAACCATTATTATTAAAGAAATTTCCGGCGTCGTATTCACCATTACCAATAATTAATCTGTATTAGCACGTAAAATACATTTAAATTTGATAATTGGAAATCTTAATCCTTAATGATGTTCTTAATTATCGTCTTAAACTTACGAGGTGTAACACTTACCTTAGCACCCGGACTCACCCCGGTGTAACTCACATTCGCTATAAAGCATTGTTATTCCCTTCGATCTCATACTTAAACCATGCCACATGTCGTGTCGGTTTTCACTTTATACAACCCTATTGGAAATTGTAACTTCATAAAGGTATGATTCAATATCTCTCATTTGAATAAGCCTTAGTTTGAGGGGGGGTCCAAAGATATGATATGAGTATGTTGTCAGTGCCATAAGAAAAAGAAGTAATATATTGTTATTCCAAATCTAGTATCATCAATGAATAAGCACAATAATATAATAATAATTCAATATAACTTGAAATCAACAATAATGAATTCAGCAAATTGAAAACACATACTAACTTGATGTCGATAGAGGCCTGCAATGCAGTGTCCTAAGACAAAAATTCGCCTCCACTTGTGTTGTAGTTTTACGGATGTCTGTCTAGAGGATACAATTATCTAAGTGAGAATTCTAGCACAATAACTTCACCTCTGGAACTTTACTTTATTTCTGAACATCGTGATATGACATGCATCAGAAAAAGTGTCTTTTTGACTTGAACCGTTCGTAGTGAATACTAATCGGATCTACTTTGTGAAATAGTGGACGTATGTCTTGAACTATTCACGTTTTGTAGTAAACCAAGACAACAAGTATCACACATATCATATCAACATATTTCAATTATTACGGTTGTGTTCATTTCAGTCCTGAACAACTCATTCTTCGTGAGATTTTCTAGAGAACGTAGCCATATCAGTTCTCCCAGATGCGACCCCACATCAATCTCATATAGGTAATTCTAAACAAGAATAGTCTGTACTATCCCACCATAAAGACTTTTAGTATTATTAAGAATAATATTCATCCCTTAATCGTCAACGGATTAACATACTTAGTACACCATATGAATGAACATATGTGTGTTTTATGCTCCTTGAGTCTTCCCCAACTAGTTTTCCTATTGAACCTAAACCATGAGATCTCCAATTATGATAGGTTAGGTTTCCGCCAGTTAACGACTCATTGTGTTGGCTATAAGCTCATTCCCCTCTGTTGACACCCAATTTTGTCTCGTCTTTACTGAACATTTCATTTAGATCGTCCTTTTATCTCCAATTAATTTTACTATGCTTCTCAGTCTTGAAAATTGTCAAAAAAATAAGTAGTTTTAATATTCTTCACTAATTACCTCATAATTTTAAAATATCGAGTATTATATTTTTATAATTATTAATATAAACAAAATAATTTTAATATTTCGGCATTAGCATTGATAATTGATTTTCTCTTAATATTTTCACCAATTACCAAATTAATCATTTCATATGAATATTATACTTTTCTATTTAAACTAATTATATATATATATTAAAACATTTGTACCATAATTTTATGTGTGTGCGCACTTTTTGAAAATTAATTAGGACAAGGAAACATATTTTTATTAATTGAAAGAATTGGATTAATTGCATATAAATCCAATAATTAGATTAATTAAACCCCCATTCGTTTTTCGTCCAGCCCACCCTCCTTTTCCTAATCAACCGCCCAGCCCAATTCCCGTCCGACCCGGCCCAATCATCCTTTAAACACCCATCATCCAAACACCCCCCCCCCCCATTCCCAACTAAATCCCTAAAGCCATACCAGCAGCCCTTCAAACTAAACCTTACCCTCCCCATCGACGAACCTCCAAGAAACCACCAGTCCGCCGTCACATCTCCCATTTACCTGCCGGACAAACCATACCACTACCGCCACCCATCACATTAACCAAACACATCACCTGCAGTTCCGTCTCCTTTTCTGAATTGCTCTGAACCATGAGAGTTCGTTTTAACCGCTGAATCGAGGAATGCATGAAGGTCTGGCGGTTTGCTGACCTTTCCTCTCTTCGATTCAGTGGATAAAATACTGATTCGATTTCGTTCAAAGGTCAATCCAAAGGATAAAAATCTTATCCCCGTCCCAACGTTTTCTTCTCCTCAAATCAGACTGAGAAAGCAATATTTTTCAACATGTCCATCACCTCATCTGTCAAATGTCACACGTTTCCCCCCTCTCTTTTGAATTCGAAATTCAAAATGAAGAGCTTCTTGAAGAAGTTGTATGGGCAGAGGTATTGGGCTATAAATACAACCATCTGCTTGTATTTGAGGGGAGAGATTTTTTCTCCTTTAAAAAAGCCGAGAACAAGTTTCAATTTTGAACTTTGAAGGAGCTCAGAAAAATCAGAAATACATACTCTTAGAAAACAGACTTCAAAACTGCATTTTTATTTTCTAGTATTGATTCAAATCCGAAAACACTAAGTCTTTCTTCGCTTCAGTCGCACACATACAAAACATATCCGAGCGGATTCGACGAGTCGAGACGACGCCTCGGTTCGCCACCCAAAGAAGGTAAACACGATTCCATCTTTAATTCCCTAATTGATTTACTTAATCTACTTTACGTGATGTATTTGTATGTGAGATAAGCACATTTTTAGTCGACAGCAGTGTCTGCTAGGTTTGGTTTCAGTCGACTTATAAACAAATTTTTGATCAAATGTTGACTGTTAAGATCATTTAATAAGTTATTAAGCATGTCCAGTCCAATATGAATCGCTGCTAAGGTTTGTAATGATTTATCTTGTTAGCTTAGGTTTAAGTTAATCATATATGACTACGTCGAGTTAAGGTATTAGTGATTAATATGCCGATGAGCTGGTTTGTTGTGTTGAAATTGGATATGACCATCATTTATTGTCTATTTGGTTAGATAAATACTTGTCGTTCAGTACAAGACAGACCCCATTCATATTGTGAACTATTTGGCTAATACGATACTTAGTTGGAGGTTTCTTTGGGTTACATCTGATCTTAACTAGTTTAAGATGAGATAGTATTAATGTCTAGCAGGTTCAATGATGTGAACACACTTTAGAGCATATTATAATGATTAGTTAAGTGTTTGTCTAGTTAGTTTAATATTTATTTGACCATTATGGTCACTGGTTCGAATCAGACTACATTTTTCTTCAAAACTCATGCCTATATATAATTAGTTATGGAGTGGCCCTTTTGTGTGTATTTTCTGGTAAATCTAGTTTTAAACATATTGAGTTATGTCTATCATCTACATGTTTGAGTGTAAAACAGAGTATAATAAGAAGCTTGTTAATTCTGAACTTGGTATAATGTATTGAACTGAAATGGTATTTGTTTAATGTGTTATGAACTGTTTCAAGAGAAGTTCCCTGTTCTCTAAGTCCCTTTTTTTTACTTACTTATCTTCTCCTGTGTGTGTTGACCTTGCTTTACTATTAGCTGCCCTGTTTTGGTAAAGAATAGGTATAGGATATGCATCAAATCACTATTTATTGCTCAACAATCTCATCTGTAACTCTATGAGTTTAAGGATCAGTATGAGGCTTACTAAAATCTTGAAATAACCCTGAATATGTTTACATGCATACCTGGTTTGTAACAAGTATACTTGAACTGGTTCAGGGGAACTAATGTCCTAGAAGGATAGTTTTGACTTGATAGGAATCCCAACATGAAATTAGAGTAGTATGTGATAAGTTATAACCAAAGACTTGTATAGTTCTTACCTTCTCATTCGCATGATTGCATTACCTTAATCTGAACTTATGAAACATGTGACTTTTCTTGGTTTTTTTGGGTATTTCCATAGTACACTCACTGTTTTAGAATGGTATAGCTTGACTGAAGATGGTCCATGACATGTTTGACCTTAAACTTGACACCATGATTCCTTGAGTATGTTATTAATACTTTGTTACCTTCTGTGAACGCACATTGTTATGTAGACTGGTTAATCTGGTTAAAATGGACTCAACATGCTTATTTGCCCCTGATGAGTAGTGTTAAATTTATTTGGACTCATGAATACCACTTGCGGTTGGTCAGGATATATGCATAGGTATATAAGCAATGTCACACTTAGTGGTCTAGGTTTAACATGGATGCAAGGTGCCAATGGATGTTAATAAGTCTATTTCAGTTCATACCGTCCTAGGCTGATTGAAACCTCCCTCTCATAAGAATAATAGGTGCCTAATGTATTTTACTGCCTGTCTTTATGCATTCCTGTTAGTTATACCTAAGAATTGGTTCCAATACAACCTTTAAGTTTTGTTAGCTTAGTGGATGAATTACATAAATCTGGGTATTTGTCTTTGATGAAAGTATACAAGTAACGTACTCCCAAATATACAAGTGTAAAGCTCCCAAAGTACATCCAGTGTGTACTGGAGTTATATACTCTTGTATACCATGGGTATGCTACATAAGTATGAAACAATTACTTCAATAGATATTAAAATTGGATCCATATTTATGTAAACTGCGCCCTGCAGGGCTCACGATGCATTGGGTTTAAGTTTGTGTATAATCTATTTCTTAAAATGTTTGTGCATGTTCTATGTTTCTGGATATTGTGTAACCCATCATTAATGATAATGTGTTTGAATAGTCTTGGGGGAGTTACCAATTTTGGGCTGGCCAGTTTCCTTCTCTTTAAATAAAATCTCTCCTTTAATTTTCTGTTAAAATTATTTGAGGTCGGTGTTGTGGGCTTGCTTGCCCTGTGAACTGATCGGTGTATTTTATATACACCTTTTGAGTCTGTTTTAGTTAGTCTTTTGTCCCATTTTGCACATATAAATGTCGTATTAGGATAGTTTTTCTTTCTATTGAGTCAAAGTGGTTGAAATGGCCAAATGGCGGAAAAGGAGCAAAAAGAGGGCAAAAGAGGAGGTACTAGAGCTGAAAACGGAGAAAGTGGCAAACGAGGCTGAAATCGGACTGCTTGCGCCTCCTGCGATCGAAGCGGCGCGGCGCTATTATTCAGAGGAGCTGCGAAGATCCAGCGCGCGCCTCGTGAGACCAGAAAGCAGCGCGGCGCTAAACATCCAGAAGCCACAGAGTTGCAGCCGCGCGCCTCGCATGCAGATATCGGCCGCGCGCCAAAACACCCGGCAGTATTGCAGAACTTTAGCGCCATGCGCCGACAGCAGGTGGCGCCGACGCGGAAAAATTAGGTCTTTTGACGGATTTTTGGGCCAGGCCTGGAAGGAAAAGAGGGGAGACGTTTTAAACCTATAAAAGGAGAACCCTAGGCAGTTTTCAAGGGTTCCCCTTTCTTGCACAACTCAAGATTCTTGACTTGGAGATTGGACACCATTAGCTTAGTAATTTCTTTTCCCTTTCCTTTATTTATTTCAGTTTTGCATGATGAACTTTGAATTAGTTCTTGTCATATTCATGGCTAGGAACTAATTCTCTTATAGGGCTTTCTATGTTGAATTTCTTGAACCTTATGTTATAACTTAATGCATGCTTATGGTTATTATTCTTATTGAGAGATCTATCCAATAATTGAGTTGAATTCTTGGTAGCTAATTGACAACTAGTTATCACTATATGATTTCTAATCAGATTCTGAAAAGGAGGGATTGTGAATATGCTGTAAGTTGGGTAGACGGTCTCGAGTTGGGGATGAAAATACCTCAATTAGATTTGTAGCGTTGATGAGAGGCTTAACAACCCTAATTTTGCGCATTGTGCGTGACGGTCAACTAGGTTTTTGTGCTTAATCCTCCTATAGAGTTACCCTTATCGTGAAAGTTAGGTAAGGAACAATACGGGGTTGAGTGTTTATATAACCCTACCTGGAGTATAAAACGATTTCGTAAACCTGCTTTCTCCAAAAGAAGAACACCATAAGTAATGCATTAACAAGTAATATAAGCGGATAGTAAGGATGCATAGAAGCCCTATTCTCATCACATCTGAAGTAATTCTTTATATTTACTTATCTTTAATAATTCTTAGTTATAAACAACCAATCAAATATTAATTCGCCAAATAGATACTATAAAATAGATAACTGATACTTGAACCCTAATCCCAGAGGACGATATTCGGTCTTATCTAAGACTATACTACTTGATACGATAACGTGCACTTGCGTTTAAAAGTGTGTGCATCTAATCGCGCATCAAGTTTTTGGCGCCGTTGCCGGGGACTAGGCAATAGTTCAATATCAAATTTATCTATTTTTAATTTCTAATTTGGTTTTATGTATAGTTTTTTTAATTTTGTTTATTTTATGTATTTATTGTGTGAAAACAAGGGTGCCGTGATTCTTTGTTGGTTTTGATGCATCTCAGGGATCCTGAAGATATGGATTTCTACTGTCAATATGATCGAGCTCCAACCATAGAGGAAGAGAGGGAGGAATTACGAGAAATCCTACTTAGTCTCACGAGGCGCCAAGCTCGGTTCATGGACGAAATGAGGTCGGGCATAAAGAAGTTGGAAACGCAAATAGCAGAACTCGCAATCATATTCAACAACGAACAACAAATTGAGGAGCCCGAACCAAATCCAACTATTGAGGAATCTGGCAAGACAGTCGGTGTAGAGAAGGAGAAGAGTGCAGAGATCCAATTATTCACCTTCTTGGATTCCTTGGAAAATCTGTTTCTTGTACCTATTGCAGAAGAAACACCACCAGCTGTCAAAATTGACTCCCAAACAGGAAGTCAATACCATCAAGGGCACCCCCTAGAGTTGAAAGATGTAGGGAATCTCACTGATCCCTACATTAGAGAGAACCTAAAAGACAAGCATGTCTTGCATACTTGGGGGATAATCGTATATTTGAGGCCCTTGTTTGAAGCAATTGTTGTAGTTGAAGTGAGACCTGCAACAATAACTCTGCGGATTGCAAGCAGTTCGCAGAAGGATCCAATGGGCACTCGGAAAGGTTAATTGCGTCCGGCTAAAAGACGTTAAAGACAGCGCTTGTTGGGAGGCAACCCAATGTTTTTAATTATGTTATTTTAATTTCAGTCTTTAGTTTATTTTATTTTGTCTAGAACAATCTCACGGTCATGGGGTCTTGTGTTTGAGCTGTGATTGATAGGTGCGGAATGAATCAAGGCGAAAATCGAAAGAAAGTCGATTTCCAGAGAGCGGGTAGCGCGCGCCAGAGCAGGGCGCGCGCCAAAAGATCTGAACAGCTCGGAAGTTTAAGAGCCGCGCGCTGCGAGCAGCGAGGCCGCGTAGAATTCGAAAGTTGGCCGAGTTTAGCGCGCGCCAGAGCAGGGCAGCGCAGAAAAGTCCCGGCGAGCGCAGATGTTTAGCCGCGCTAAAGCGTGGCCGCGCCGGCGAATCGAAATTTAAAACGCCTAAAAATCAGATTTTCCCCAATTCCAACTTCCAAAACCTAACCTTCCTCTCCAAAAACCCACGAAATTCCAGAAATTTGCCCACAAAACCTCCACAAATCCAAACCAACCACAACCTAAACTCTTAAATTCCCAAAACCCTCAACTATCTCAAACAACAAAGCTCCATTCCATAGCCT
This sequence comes from Przewalskia tangutica, assembly GCA_029844215.1. Lineage (NCBI taxonomy): Eukaryota > Viridiplantae > Streptophyta > Magnoliopsida > Solanales > Solanaceae > Przewalskia > Przewalskia tangutica. The sequence continues at coordinate 11,361,950 of CM056732.1, read as the reverse complement.
CAACCCACCAATGAAACAAGAACAAGCTTCGAGTCTTCTCATCAAAAGGTAATCCCTATCTTTGTTCTTGAATCCTTTCACCAAGTCATAGGAGGTAGTAGTTGGGAAGAGTATTGTAGTTGGAGTAGTTTGGATCTTGAAAAGTTGGTTGTGAAGTTGGAGAAAAGAGTAGAAAAAGAGGTTGTGGGCATTGTTGAAGTTTGGGGTGTCGCTAGTTGTTGAGTGTATAGGAGACATTGTGCCACAAAAATTAGAAGCTGCAGATTTTGTTTATAAATGGCCACCAGAAAGAGAAGAGGATCCACATCCACCCCAACCCCACAATACGATGAAAATAGATTTGTGAGTTACCAGGCCTTCCAAAGATACAAAAGGCTTGATACCAGGCCCGTAATTCCAGAAAGGGGAATGGATTACCAAAGGGGATCATATGGGGAGGAAGACATTTATGAGCCCATCCGGGCTATGATAGAGCTAAGGGGGTGGAAGAGATTTGTCAATCCGGAGAAGATAAAACCAGTGAATACAACAATGGTGCGGGAATTTTATGCAAACTTTCCGGAGAGGACAGAAAGGGGGTGCTTTGTAAGGGGACAGTATATGCCTGTAACAGCAAACGCGATAAATGCAGATCTCAAGACAGTTGATGTTGAAGAAGGAAGTGATTGGAATCACTTTAGAACATGGTCTAGAAGCACCAACCACATCGACTGGAATGCCGTTGCAAACACAGTAAGCTACCCAGGGGCTGCTTTTGAGATAGGAAGAAATGGGTCCAGAGCACTGAGCAGGTGCCAATTCAACAAGGCAGCCAAGGCTTGGCTGTATTTTGTCAGTGCCCGCATGATTCCATCCACGCACTTCACCAGAGTGCCAGAAGACAGGATTAAGCTGATTTATGGAATTATGAGGGGGCTGCAAATTGATGTTGGGAAAGAAATAGTGCAGAGCATTGAAGAAATCAGCAGGATGGTGACAACAGGTGGGTTGGGACATGGCTCACTTATCACAAATTTGTGCAGCATAAATGCGGTCCCAATCCTACCCACTGACACTCATGAGAGAAACCACCGCCGGTGTCCTATGGGATAGTGCACTCTTTTCCGCACCCCAGCCCCGTGACGGAGAGCACCACGGCGGCAGCGCAGCAGAGGCCGCCATGAATGAAGATGAGCACGAAATAGGGGCTCAATGAGGCGAGACCCACCACCGGCCAACCACAAGAGCAGAACCTTGAGCCCACAATGGGGCAATTGTACCAACACGAAGGAGATGATGCAGACCTTGCAAAAGAGTACAAGGATGCAAGAAACAAGGCAACAAATCGATTTAGCCGAGTGCCTTGTTCAACCAACGGTCGATCATTATCCACCGCCACCACCACCATTTTAGCCAAAGTTTGTAAGTGTGTGTCGTTTTCTTTTCGTCTTTGAGTCTACACACATTGGGGACAATGTGTGATTTAAGTTTGGGGGTGTGTTTTTGTGTTTTAGTTTTTATTTGTGTGTCATGTTATGTCTTATTTAAATTTTTCTATTTGTTTTATGTTTATTTTGAGTCACCAAAATTTTTTCTTTCTTGAGTCATAATTGCCTGTCAAAGATCATGTATGCTGTAGTTGCTAGAAACACCTAGTGAAGTAAGGTGGAATAATGTAAAGGAATGGAAGCAATATCTAAACACTTAGGTTAGAGATGCCAAAACTCACAGAATCTGTCTATTTGGAGTCTCTTGCTTGAGTTATGTATGCTAAATGATAAATGCTTATGTTATGATTGCTTGCTGTTTGAGGCGAAATAGTTAGGATGTGCATGTTAGGGAGATGACTCAGGCATTTCTTTTATAGCCAATTCTTACCATTCTTTTCTATCCAGTACTTTAAAAATATCCCTAGTCAGCCCCATTGAGCCTAAATTTGAAACTTCTACTTTGACACCCCATATTCCCACAAAATTGTGCCATAAGTGAAAATATGAAATTGTGGAGTACATTGTGTCAAAAAGAAGAAACAAAAAGAGTGAACAAGTTTGAGGCACCCTAATGGAAAAGTAATAAGAAAGAGGCAAAAGCCTAAGTTTGGGGAGTGCTATTTGTATAATACACTTCACTCTCCCAAAACAAAAGAGGGAAGGATAGAATTGAAGTGAAGGAAAGAATCAAAAGAAAAAGGAAAAATTGAAAAGCCAAAGAGCTTATGGTACGGAAAAATGAGCCTAAATGCCTATCTTTACCAACCCCTACCTAAGCCTACATTCTGACTCCCAAAGTCTGAAGATCTCTTCTATGTATATCGAATTAGTGGAGAATAGCAAGTAAGCATGCCATAGGAATTTTTGAATTTATATGCATACTTGAGTACACCGACTTCCATTTAAGCATGATAAGTATGAGTTTGCGAAATATCTAGCTCAATGTGTTGAAATTCCATGCTATATGTTCCTCGTATTATTACGCTAACCTTCATGTTTTTCTAGTTAACATTAAATGCGACAAAAGTGATCAATGGCGGAGTGCATTTATTTTCTTTGTTGATTTTCTTATTTATTGAGTCTGTCATTTTATTGTATTTCTTTCTATCTTTGCTCGAGGCGAGCAAAGGTTAAGTTGGGGGTATTTGATCGGTGTATTTTATATACACCTTTTGAGTCTGTTTAGTTAGTCTTTTGTCCCATTTGCACATATAAATGTCGTATTAGGATAGTTTTCTTTCTATTGAGTCAAAGTGGTTGAAATGGCCAAATGGCGGAAAAGGAGCAAAAAGAGGGCAAAGAGTACTTGAGTGAAAGCGGAGAAAGTGGCAAAGCGGTGAAATCCGGACACTGCGCGCGGCCTCCTGCGATCGAAGCGGGCGCGGCGCTATTATTCGAGGAGCTGCGAAGATTCAGCGCGGCTCTCGAAGACCAGAAAGCAGGGCGCGGCGCGCTAAACATCAGAAGCCACAGAGAGTTCTGTGCGTGGCCTCTCGAGCCAATGATATCGGTATGGCGCCAAAACACCAGTATTGCAGAACTTTAGGGCGCCGACAATGAAGCCATGGCCGTAGCGGAAAAATTAGGTCTTTTGACGGATTTTGGGCCAGAACGGAAGGAAAAGAGGAGACGCGTTTTAACCTATAAAAGGAGAACCTAGGCGGTTTCAAGGGTTCCCTTTCTTGCACAACTCAAGATTCTTGACTTGGAGATTGGACACCATTAGCTTAGTAATTTCTTTTCCCTTTCCTTTATTTATTTCAGTTTTTGCATGATGAACTTTGAATTAGTTCTTGTCATATTCATGGCTAGGAACTAATTCTCTTATAGGGCTTTCTATGTTGAATTTCTTGAACCTTATGTTATAACTTAATGCATGCTTATGGTTATTATTCTTATTGAGAGATCTATCCAATAATTGAGTTGAATTCTTGGTAGCTAATTGACAACTAGTTATCACTATATGATTTCTAATCAGTTACGAAAAGGAGGATTGTGAATATGCTGTAAGTTGGGTAGACGGTCTCGAGTTGGGGATGAAAATACCTCAATTAGATTTGTAGCGTTGATGAGAGGCTTAACAACCCTAATTTTGCGCATTGTGCGTGACGGTCAACTAGGTTTTTGTGCTTAATCCTCCTATAGAGTTACCACTTATCGTGAAAGTTAGGTAAGGAACAATCTTTGGGGTTGAGTGTTTATATAACCTAACGGGAGTATAAAGCGATTTAAATAAACCTGCTTTCTCCAAAAGAAGAACACCATAAGTAATGCATTAACAAGTAATATAAGCGGATAGTAAGGATGCATAGAAGCCCTATTCTCATCACATCTGAAGTAATTCTTTATATTTACTTATCTTTAATAATTCTTAGTTATAAACAACCAATCAAATATTAATTCGCCAAATAGATACTATAAAATAGATAACTGATACTTGAACCCTAATCCCAGAGGACGATATTCGGTCTTATCTAAGACTATACTACTTGATACGATAACGTGCACTTGCGTTTAAAAGTGTGTGCATCTAATCGCGCATCATGAACAGTCAAAAATGAAACTGATTTATTTATGTTTAAATTTTGTATCAATGTTTGTTATTTTTTTTAATAAGATTTGGGATATTTTCTAATTCTTTTTTTTTCTTTTATTTACATGAAATGCATTGGAGAGCAACAAAGAGTCTCGCTACGAGATTTACTCATTACATACACGGTCTACATTCCTTGCATCCTCCGATCTCGGGACCTTCGAAACTAATAGGGCAGGATAATATCTTCACCTGCCCTAGTCATTTTATCTCCTTTCTTTAACTCCGTCACTTTATTTTTATTTGTACAATTATTGAAAATGCTTAGAATAGTTAGGCCTAGAATTATTAAAGGTGGGTAGTTAAATAATAAAATGTGTCGCTAGTTTAATCTATCTTTAGGACGTTATGCATTTTTAAAAACTTTTCAAAATAACTTAGCCTTTTTCATTGATATTATAGAAATAAATGAGTTCCAAATTCTTATTAAACTTCATAAAATGACAAATCTATTTTTTCTATAACAAAGATCTATTTTCTTATTACCAAGTGCAAAAGAGGAAAATCCTTCTACCCATTTGTATACCCTTTACAAAGATTAAAATTTACATATGATACGTACTTTTAGTAAGCCATCTTTTTTTTATTATTTTGCATTTTTATGATAAACCTCTTTAGAATATTTTCCTTGCATTTTACAAATAAACTTCATACAATTCTATGGAAAATATATATACTTACATATCTTTTAAATAATTATTTGTAGACATCTTTTAACCCATGTCCCCCTAAATATACATTTTTTAAATAATACTAACCTAAGTTTGACCGGACAACCGCAAGTTAGCGGATCCTATAGGGTGCCTAACCCCTTCCCTTAGGGATAATAAAGAACCCTTACCTAGAATCTCACATAGTTTCACGGACCTTTAAACTGGAGATCATTTGTAGTATTTTTATGCTACATTTTTAGTGTCCTAATTCACTATAATAATTAGGTGGCGACTCCTTTAAATAAATTTAGTAATCCCGTTTCCGACTCCGGTTGAAATGGGGTGTTACACCCTCCATGTAAATATGACTTGCTCTCTGTTAAGGCCTTTTGTCAAAGGATCCGCTATATTGTCCTTTGATTTTACATAATCAATGGAGATAATTCCATTCTTCAGCATGCTTCGTATTGTATTATGATGTCGCCTTATATGTCTCGACTTGCCATTGTATATTTGATTTTTTGCCCTCGTTAGGGCAACCATACTATCACAGTGTATGCAAATGACTGTCACAAGCTTTGTCCACAACGGAATACCTTCTAGTAAGTTTCTGAGCCATTCTGCCTCTTCGGCAGCTTTGTCTAAGGTTACAAACTCTGCTTCCATAGTTGATCGCGTATTTACCGTTTGCTTTGATGATTTCCAAGATACCGACGCTTCACCAAGTGTAAATACATAACCACTTATGGACTTACTTTCCGACTGGTTGGAAATCCAATTAGCATCACAATATCCTTCTAACATAGGAGGATATTTTGTATAATGCAATTCATAGTTCATTGTATGCTTTAGTTATCGGAGTGCTCTTATTAGTGCAAACCAATGATCCTTTTTAGGATTGTGTGAGTATCGACTAAGTCGACTCACTGTATATGCTAAGTCCGGTCTTGTACAACACTATGTACATCAAGCTTCCAAGAACTTGTGTATACTCTAATTGAGACACACTTTCACCTTGATTCTTCTTAGGGTGACAAAATGAATCAAATGGTGTAACAACCGGTCGATCATCATAGTGTCCAAACTTTCTAAGGACCTTTTCAATATAATGGGATTGTGTTAAGATGTAACCCTCAAAATTCTTTTGAATTCTAATACCAAGAATGACATCCGCTATCCCATATCCTTCATATCGAAAGCGGCATGCAACATCTTCTTAGTTTGGTTAATTACATATTTATCTGTTCCCCTAATTAGCATATCATCAACATATTTATTTGAAAACATTTGATAATAATGTATTATCAAACTTTTCATGCCATTATTTTGGAGCTTGTTTAAGTTCGTATAAAAACTTAATCAATTTACAAACCTTCTTTTCTTGACCTTTCATAACAAATCCTTCGGGTTGTTTCATGAAATTTCTTCATCTAATTCACCATTTAAAAACACAGTTTTCACATCCATTTGGTGTATTTCCAAGTTGTGAATTACCGTTATAGCAATTAATGTCCTTATCGACGTAATTCTCGTTACAGGTGGTAAGTATTGAAGAAATCTATACCTTCCTTTTGATGAAATCTTTTGGCTACTATACGAGCTTTGTATTTTTCTATAGTACCATCAGGCCTTAATTTCCGTTTGAAAATTCATTTATGGCCTATTGGTTTTTGTCCCGGAGGAAGATCAACCAATATTCATGTATTATTTTACACAATGGATTCTACCTCACTTTGGATAACCTCCTTCCAATAAGGTGCTTCACATGATTCCATAGCAGCCCTATATGTTTGAGGTTCTCCTTCAACGGAAAAGGGCATGAAATCTGGTCCAAAATCTTTGGCAGTTTTCACACATTTACTTCTCCTTGGTTCAGAATTTTCTTCATGAAAAGATGAAGTAAGATTATCATCACTTTGTGCGTTTTGATTTGACTCATCTTGAGGCAATGTCCTCTTATTATGAGTAAAAACACTCTTATCCATGTCTTTGTAAGAAAAAATATCCTCAAAAAATTCAGCTTCCGCAGATTCCATAAGTGTGTTTTTGTGAATACCTTCAACATCGAAATGATACACCAAAAACTTATATGCGACACTATTATTGGCAGTGCCAATATATATGCAATCCACCATTTTTTGTCCAAGTTTTGTTCCCTTTGGTAAGGTGATCGGTGTATTTTATATACACTTTTTGAGTTGTTTTTAGTTAGTCTTTTGTCCCTTTTTGTACAAATAAGTGTCGTATTAGGATAGATTTTCTTTCCTTTGAGTCAAAGTGGTTAAAATGGTCAAATGGCGGAAAATGAGCTAAAAGAGGGCAAAAGTGGAGGTTCCAGAGCTTAAAAGCAGAGAAAGTGGCGAACGAGGCAAAAGCACGGACCAGCGCCGCGGCGCCTACTGCAGACAGGTGCAGGGCCGCGACGCCTAATATCCAGAAGGCCGCAGAAGTTGCAGCGCCGCGGCTGCGAGAGAAGCGAGGGCGCGGCGCAAATCATCCGAAGGATCGCAGAACTTTCCGCGGCCTTCGATATCGGCTGCATGGCGCCGACGCGAAAATCGAGTTTAATGACGATTTTACGGGCGAACTGAAGGAAAAGTTAGAGCGGTTGTGAGCCTATAAAGGAGAACCCTATGCGCTTTTAAGGGTTCCCTTTCTTGCAACACTGAGACTCTTGGATTGAAGATTGGAGACCTTAATTTAGTAATTTTCTTTTCTTTTCTTTCCTTTATTTCAGTTTTATGATGAACCTTGAATTAGTTCTTGTCATGTCAATGGCTAGGAACTAATTCTTTTATAGGGTTTTCCATGTTAAATCACTAGAAACTTATGTTATGAATTAATGCATGTTTATGGTAATTCTTCTTCTTGTTGAGATTTATCCAATAATTGCTTTGAATGCTTGGTAATTAATTGATCACTAATTATCATTACTTATATGATTTATAATCAAACTTCGAAAAGAGGAAGTTGTGAATATGCTGTAAGTTGGGTAGACATATTTTGGATTGGGGATGAAAATACCTCAATTACTTATGTAGCGTTAATGAGAGACTTAACAACCCTAATTTTACGCATGGCGCGTGACGGTTAACTAGGTTTTTGGTCTTAATCCTCCTATAGAGTCATCCTTATCACCGAAAGGTAGAAAGGAGCAATACTGGGGTTGAGTGTTTATATAGCCTTAACGGGAGTATAAAGCGATTTAAATGAAACCTGCTAGCTCCGAGAGAAGAAGAACCATAATTCATTGCATTAATAAGTAACATAAGCGGATAGTTGAGGAGACGTGGAAGCCCTATTCCCATCACTACTGAAGTAAACCTATAGTTAATTAGCCTTTATAATTATTAGTCATAAACAACAAAAATCAATATCGGTTACCAACTAGATACCAAAAGATAGATAATTGGTACTTGAACACTAATCCTTTTGGACGATATTCGGTCTTACCAAGACTATATTACTTGTCACGATAACGTGCACTTGCGTTAAAGTGTGTGCATCTTTTCGTGCATCAAGTTTTTGGCGCAGTTGCCGGGGATTAGGCATAGTTCAATATCAAGTTATCTATTTTTAATTTCTAATTTGGTTTTTAATTTTTTTTTTTTTTTACTTTTTTTTGTTATTTTCGGTAAAAATCAAGGTGCCGTGATCTGTTTGTCTGTTTTTGATCTGTTTCAGGAAATCAGTTTATGCGAAGGAGAAGAGGGGCAGACACTCTTGTTCCCTTCAATCCAGAGATTGAGAAGACACAGAACCGAGCAGAAAGAACGGACGGATTAGTTGAGATGGACGGTGTCCAGAACAATAATATGATGAGAGAAGGGTTAGGTGAAAATCAACCTAACCTAGGAATGCCTCGGCAAGTACCTGTGGATGTAGAGGAAAGAGTTCAAGTCCAGGCAGAAAGAAGTTTGGGAGACTTTTTTCACGACCCGACCCCGGGGCCGCGACTGGTACCCTACCGGGGTACCCTGCCAGGTATACATCAGAGAATAGCAGCGGAACATACATAACACATAACTTATAAAAAGGTAAACATCACTGGCCAGCCGATAAGGCTGCCTTCCATAAAAAAACATACTTAATCAAAAGTATAGCAGTACAACTAGTTCTTATAGCCCAAAACACATACGTGACCACAGACCTCTAAGGATAACAACTGTGGCGGGACAGGGCCCCGCCATACCCCTGAATGTACACAATACCTATAGCATCAGGGAAAAACCGTACCAACAAAACAAGCTTCCGGAGGAATGGAGCTTCTGACACCGGAACAGTGATCCTAAGAACGAGGATCCACCGCTCTTTACCACCTGCGGCATGAGCGGCCCAGGAAGGGGTCAGTACACAATATGTACCAAGTATGTAAAACTGGAAAATACTGTAATAATGATATCATAAGTCTGAAAAATAAGCTGGAGTCATGGACGAAAATCAAAATACAGTACACTGTGCCTTACTAACAATGAGAGTAACAAGTATGTACTTTAATGCATAAAAATAGGAGGCTTGTGATCAAAACAGGGTCCCTCTCCCGTAGTATCAATAAGCAATCCTACTCCTGGGACTATTTCACCCGCATGAGGTATTCCTCGCATAGGTTGTACCCGCCCACATGGGACTATTTCACCCGCATAAGTCCGTAGGACTCGCATGAGGTATTCCTCGCATCGTGGGTAGCAAATCCACGGAACAGGTGGTATAATGATCTTGGGGCTTGCCGCCGGATATCTCTTACCACTGGCGGTGGTATAACGATTTTGGGGATGTACCCCTCAGATATACTCTTACCCTGAAGAAGGTGGTATAACGATGTTGGGGATGTACCCCTCAGATATACTCTTACCCTGAAGAAGGTGGTATGACGATCTTGGGGCTTACCCCTCATTCATACTCTTACCCTGGAGAAGGTGGTATAACGATCTTGGGGCTTGCCCCTCAGATATACTCTTACCCTAGCTCAATCTGTCATCATATCATAATCATATATACTGATTCTGAAGCTCATACTTTTTATTAGTCTTGTTCATATACCCTCTCATTTTAGTTTACTCAAGGCACTAACATATTTAATAGAAGAAAATCCGGGAATTTAACCCAAAGTACCACATACTTATATTCTTTAAAAATGACTCTTTTTCATATAAAACCTTTGGGCAATTGATGCCTTAAAATCAATTTGTCTTTCATAAATCAAGTCGTTTGTCCTTACTTATCTTACTTAGAGTAAATCTCTTCTTATTATCCTTTTATAAAGCTAATAGACCAACTTCCCATAAAGTTGTTATATTAACCCTATACCTTAGTAAAATCATACTTTTCCCTTAACCAAGGGACTTATACTTCTTAAAACGAAACAAGTCTTTATATACTAAAAACAAGTAAGAATACCAAATCTTGTACGTTTACCGTACTACATAGATACAACTACTCATGCTTAAGAGATAGGAAAGCTTCACATACCTCTTTGGTCAATCCACTTGCTAAGCCCAAACTACCGCAAGTAACATGTCAACCTAAAATAACCATGATACATTCATTAACCTCTAATTTCAATGTAGAAATAATCCAAGTTCAAAGTTACTAATTTCTATGGAAAATTGGGCAGCATTTCCTTTGTTTCTACATACTTTGCCACCTTTTTCAAGGCCGAATTCAACATCCAAACGCCACATCCTAGGCCCAACAATCCAAACATTTCAAAGGGGATTACACACCTAAACTTGGGTGTGTAAAATTCTGCCCCATAAGGTACAACAATTCACTTAACAATTCTAAAGTAGTTTGTAGGCTACAACATGCTCAAAATATCTTCTTAACCAATCTTTTCATAACCAAACCACATTTCTTACATGCAATGATTCTAAGAGCATTATTTACTACTACAAGTTCCTTCTTTTTCACATGCAACACAAATAACTAGCTACAAGAGAAGAATGTTACCTTAAAGCTTTAGCCAAAAGTATTCCAACAACTTTTCTAGCCTCATTTCCAAGAACACCACCACAATAACTCCTACAAGCTAGCCACAAGCTTCCTTCTTGTCCTTAACTTTTCAGATTTTTCTTAGGCTTTGAATTCCTCTTGGAATTTTAGAGAGAAGTGAGAGCTTTTGCTTAGAGAGAGAGAGGGATTTGAAAGATGACCAAGTCTTGAAGACTTGGTCAATATAAGAGACATGCAAAATCAGATGGGGGGGACACTTGTCACCCACCCATGACCTCTTTTAAAACAAAACAGTGCAGAAATCCCCACTCAACTTCGCAGAACCCGCCTCGGCGCCGCGGCCCTGCAGCCGGCGCCGCGGCGCTGAAACCTCTGCCGGGCGCTTTCGTGCGCCGCGGCCTACTTTCCGTGCGCGGCCTGCAACTCTGCGCCTCTCGGGCCTTTCCGCGGCCCTGTTTCCCGGCGCCGCGGCGCTGCAACTTCAGCGACCCCTCGAATATCGGCGCGCGAACTGCATCCGCGCCGCGGCACTGCCATCTTGTCCAAACACATTTACGTGCATCTGCGACCGAACTTGTAACTCCCATAACTTCCTACTCTGATGTTCTATCGACGAACGGTTGGTTGCGTTGGAAACTAGACTCAACGAACTACGCACTAGGCCTTTGAAACACTTAGGAACTCTCAATGTACCGGGTCATAACCCGCCTCAAAATTGACTAAAACCCGTCAAAACAATCACAACTTATCTTTCGAAAATTTTAAGTCTTACACCCTTTCGCACGCTCTCACGTATGGCGAACTACGGTATAACATTCTCCCCTTAGAAACATTCATCCCGAATGTTCCTTCTAGGCTTACTCAAATCACAATATCGGCATAGACCCTCTTAACTATTCTTTTTGCAATAAAAGATGCTCCATGAGCCACAACAATACTCAAGCAAAATTTCCAATTTTAAAACTATCAAGCAAGAAAGTAGGTTACCTGGAGGTATAGGAAATAAGTGAGGATACTTCTTCATCATGTCATCCTCTGCTTCCCACGTCATCTCCTCCCTGTTCTCGTTCCGCCATAATACTTTGACGGAAGCCACGTCCTTCGTCCGAAGTCGCCTAACCTGACGATCGAGTATCGCAATGGGACTCTCCTCGTACGATAACTCCTTTGTTACCTGGACATCATGAATCGGGTGCACTCTAGATGGATCTCTAATACATATTCGCAACATAGACACATGGAAAACTGGATGTACCGCCTCTAAATCGGACGGCAGGTCTAACTCATAGGCAACCTTGCCTACCCTACGGACAATCTGATAAGGCACAATGTACCTTGGGCTAAGTTTCCCCTTCTTTCCAAATCTCATCACGCCCTTCATGGGCGATACCTTTAGGAAAACTCAATCATCTATCTCAAATTCCAAGTGTCGACGCCGATGATCTTCATACGACTTACGCGACTCGACTGCCAACAACCGCTCCTGGATAAGCTTCACTTATCCATCACTGTGAACCAAGTCGGCCCGACTAATCGCATTTCTCCACCTCGAACCGCCTATCGGTGACTGCACTTTCTCGTATAAGGCCTCATAAGGCCCATCGAATACTAGAGTAGTAGCCGTTGTTATAAGCAAACTCCACAAGAGGTAAATGATCCTACCCACGAAATCAATAACACAAGCCGCGGCATATCCTCGAGTGTGCGGATAGTGCGCTCGGCTTGTCGTCGATCTGAGGATGAAACGCCGTCGAGACTCACCTGGTCCCTAATCCACGGAAAGACCTCGAGCATTAGCCGTGGCGGGCTCCTGCATGCGAAATAATCGTCTGAGCACTCAATGCGATCTCACAATCTCACGATATACGATCTAGCATAATCCTTGGCCGAAAAAGTCGTCATTTGGAAGAAAATGGTGATTTTCGACCGTCGACGATAACCCAAATGGAATCATGCTTCCTCGAGTGGAAGGTAACCTGTAATAAAATCCATATTTACCACATCCCACTTCCAAGTCGAATGTCGATAGCTGCAATGACCAGCGGGCTTCGTGCTCAACCTTAACTCGGCAATTTGGGCTGCGCCACGAACTCATGGCGTCCTCTTCGTGCCATCCGCAATACACGATTCGAGGTCATGATACATCTTAGTCGACCCGGATGAATAGAATAACGAGCAGCGTGTGCCTCACGAGAATCTGGCGGCGAAGTCCTGTCACATCGGGAACACACAACCGGCCCTCAAATCTTAGCACCCCATCCGGCGCTACCTCAAATAGACTCTTCTCTTTCTGAACAGCGGCATCTCGATACCGTACAATAATCGAATCCTCATACTGTCGCCTCTTCACCTCCTTGACGATGGAAGACTCTGCAACCTCTCGAACCCGAACTCCAGCACTATCAGAATCAACCAAACGAACCCCAAGGCTCGCTAGCTGATGTAACTCTCGGACTATATCCCTTTTCTCTGGCTGTACATCAGACAGACTACCCATCGATCTGCGACTAAGGGCATCTGAAACTACATTGGCCTTCCCTGGGTGGTATAGAATATCAACATCGTAATCCTTAGCGGCTTAACCACCGCGTCTGCATGAGTTCGGCTCCTGCAGTGAAGATATACTGGAGACTCTTGTGGTCTGTGTAAATATCCATGGGGATTTCTGCACTGTTTTATTTTAAAAGAGGTCATGGGTGGGTGACAAGTGTCCCCCCCATCTGATTTTGCATGTCTCTTATATTAACCAAGTCTTCAAGACTTGGCCATCTTTCAAATCCCTCTCTCTCTCTCTAAGCAAAAGCTCTCACTTCTCTCTAAAATTCCAAGAGGAATTCAAAGCCTAAGAAAAATCTGAAAAGTTAAGGACAAGAAGGAAGCTTGTGGCTAGCTTGTAGGAGTTATTGTGGTGGTGTTCTTGGAAAGGAGGCTAGAAAAGTTGTTGGAATACTTTTGGCTAAAGCTTTAAGGTAACATTCTTCTCTTGTAGCTAGTTATTTGTGTTGCATGTGAAGAAGAAGGAACTTGTAGTAGTAAATAATGCTCTTAGAATCATTGCATGTAAGAAATGTGGTTTGAATATGAAAAGATTGGTTAAGAAGATATTTTGAGCATGTTGTAGCCTACAAACTACTTTAGAATTGTTAAGTGAATTGTTGTACCTTATGGGGCAGAATTTTACACACCCAAGTTTAGGTGTGTAATCCCCTTTGAAATGTTTGGATTGTTGGGCCTAGGATGTGGCGTTTGGATGTTGAATTCGGCCTTGAAAAATGTGGCAAAGTATGTAGAAACAAAGGAAATGCTGCCCAATTTTCCATAGAAATTAGTAACTTTGAACTTGGATTATTTCTACATTGAAATTATAGGTTAATGAACGTATCATGGTTATTTTAGGTTGACATGTTACTTGCGGTAGTTTGGGCTTAGCAAGTGGATTGACCAAAGAGGTATGTGAAGCTTTCCTATCTCTTGAGCATGAGTAGTTGTATCTATGTAGTACGGTAAACGTACAAGATTTGGTATTCTTACTTGTTTTTAGTATATAAAGACTTGTTTCGTTTTAAGAAGTATAAGTCCATTGGTTAAGGGAAAAGTATGATTTTACTAAGGTATAGGGTTAATATAACAACTTTATGGGAAGTTGGTCTATTAACTTTATAAAAGGATAATAAGAAGAGATTTACTCTAAGTAAGATAAGTAAGGACAAGCGACTTGATTTATGAAAGGCAAATTGATTTTAAGGCATCAATTGCCCAAAGGTTTTATATGAAAAAGAGTCATTTTTAAAGAATATAAGTATGTGGTACTTTGGGTTAAATTCCCTGATTTTCTTCTATTAAATATGTTAGTGCCTTGAGTAAACTAAAATGAGAGGGTATATGAACAAGACTAATAAAAAGTATGAGCTTTCGTAACTTGTATATATGATTATGATATGATGACAGATTGAGCTAGAGTAAGAGTATATCTGAGGGGCAAGCCCCAAGATCGTTATACCACCTTCTCCAGGGTAAGAGTATGAATGAGGGGTAAGCCCCAAGATCGTCATACCACCTTCTTCAGGGTAAGAGTATATCGAAGTACATCCCCAAGATCGTTATACCACCTTCGGGGTAAGAGTATATCGAAGTACATCCCAAGATCGTTATACCACCTGCTTCAGGGTAAGAGTATATCTGAGAGGCAAGCCCCAAGATCGTTATACCACCTGTTCCGTGGATTTGCTACCACGATGCGAGGAATACCTCATGCGAGTCCTACGGACTTATGCGGGTGAAATAGTCCCATGCGGGCGGGTACAGCCTATGCGAGGAATACCTCATGCGGGTCCACAAGACCCATGCGGGTGAAATAGTCTCAGGAGTTGGATTGCTTATTGATACTACGGGCGAGGGTCCCTGTTTTGATCACAAGCCTCCTATTTTTATGCATTAAAGTACATACTTGTTACTCTCATTATTAGTAAGGCACGATTATCAGTATTTTGATTTTCGCCCATGACTCAAACTTATTTTGGACTTATGATATCATTATTACGATATTTTCGATTTTACATACTTGGTACATATTGTGTCTTGACCCGCTTCCCGGGTGCGTTAAATCTGCGCGGTAAGGGTAGCGGTGGTGGATCCTCGTTCTTAGGATCACCGTTCGGTGTCGAAGCTCCATTCCTCGGAAGCTTGTTTTGTTGGTACGGTTTTCACGATGCTATAGGTATTGTGTACATTCGGGGTATGGCGGGGCCCGCCACAATTGTTATCCTTAAGTGCGTGGTCACGTATGTGTTTTGGGCTATAAGAACTAGTTGTACTGCTATACTTTTGATTAAGTATGTTTTTATGGAAGGCATCCTTATCGGCTGGCCAGTGATGTTACCTTTTTATAAGTTATGTGTTATGTATGTTCATTGCTATTCTCGATGTATACTGGCGGTACCGGTAGTACGATCGCGGCCGGTCGGTCGTGACAAAAGTGGTATCGAGCGATTAGTCCTCGGAAAGTGTCTACAGACCGTATCTAGTAGAGTCTTGATTATCGGTGTGTTGTGCACCACATCTATAATCAGGAGGCTGCAGGATATTTAGGATTGGTTTTCATTCTTTCACTCTAAGATCGTGCAATAAAGATGTGTTATAGGTTGAACCTCCTCTGATGTTTTCCCTTTTGTATCAGTTATGCCTCCACGCAAGGCAACCGCGTCCCAGAAGGGCAAAGCGGTGAGAGTCTTTGCTAGTGGGACGCGGAGGGTCGCGAGGCCTGAGCCCGATCTTTACGAAGATGATGTTTGGGCGGCGAGTTCCACGACGTCGCCCGGCCTCACCGAGTTCGAGGCGTGAGCGGCTCACGAGACCGCGATGCGAGCCTCGATCCACGATCGGTGAGTATAGAGATTACGGGGAACAGATCCGCTTATTGACAAGTATAGTGGCGAGCGGCAAGCGAGAACACGGCCAACCCAAGCCGACGGTTTGCGGATTCGGATTTCCTAGGTTGTCATCCACGAGTTCTATGGCTCGAGATTCGGCGAGGATCCGCGAGAGTTTGTCGCGGCGATTGCAGCGGACCGTGCAGTGCTCGAGCCTCGAGGACCGAGTGCATTATGCTAGCTTCTTACCGATTACGAGATATTGCGTTGAACTGGTTCGAGTCATGGGTGTTGTCGAGAGGTGAGAATGCTCTTCCAACTGTTTGGGAGGAGTTCACAGAGGCTTTCCTGGATCACTTCTTACCTCCTGAGGTGAGGAGAGCCCGCGTAGATAGATTCTTGATCTTGAGGCAGGACGGGAGGACTATTAGAAATCTGACTGGAGTTTGACTCACAGCTAGATATCGCACACCATTGTAGGCGCATGGCGCACAAGGTTCATCGATATGTGATGGGGTTAGGCGTCATATGATTCTGCATGCTTGGGGTGGCTCTTCACGAGGATGGATATTGCGGAGATGCAGCGTATCTGCGAGGATTGAGGGCGAGAGAGCGAGATCGGCTAGATTTAGGCGGCCAGAGGCGGGGCAGCAGGTCTCGAGGCGATTTGAGTGGGCGGCCTCGGCGAACTAGGTCACATTTCAGCCCGGCCTGAGTGCTCCTTCTCGATTTTCGCGGGAGTCGATCGGTAGGGTTATTCGAGAACGCGTCGGGGCTCGGGACTTCGAGTTTGAGGAAGCGGCCGTCTGTCGAGACCACCCACATCTCAGTGCGTTCGATGCGGTAGGTCTCATCTGGGCGAGTGCCGTATGGGTTCGGGAGCGTGTTACTCTTGTGGCCAGCAGGGCCATCTGAAGAAGGATTATCCGTCCTTAGGCGGCGAGAGCGTTATGGTTCAGCCGACGGTCGATTCTTTGGATCTTCATCTTCGATGGTCGACGCCGGAGCGAGTACTCGGGCGGCGAGCGCGGCGAGGTCGTGGTAGGGGTCCCGATTCTAGCGGTCCTCGAACCGCATCTATGCTATGTCGGCCGTCGGGACCGTGAGGCATCACGGATGTCGCCACGCAGTACATTGTTGGTTTCTTCTTTGTGATGTATATGCTTTGATAGATCGAGTTCTACCTTGTCTATATATCTCCCATATTCTTTGGTAGAATAGGGATAGAGCCCGAGTCCATAAGACCTTTTGAGGTGGCTACGCCAGTAGGTGATTCGGTGGTAGCCGAGAGGATATATAGAGCTTGCCCAGTGACTGTAGACAGTCGTCAGACTCTAGCCGACTTGATAGAGTTGGATATGTTCGTTATAGTTTTCATTGATGATATCTTGGTGTATTCGCGCACAGAACATGAGCATACAGATCATTTGAGGACGGTATTGGGAGTCCTCCGGGACCGGCAGTTGTATGCCAAATTCTCGAAATGTGAGTTTTGGTTGGCTTCGGTGGCTTTCTTGGGGCATGTGATCGGGGCCGATGGTATTCGGGTTGATACATCAAAGATTGAGGCAGTCAAGACTTGGCCCAGACCCACTACACCAACGGAGGTGCGCAGCTTTTTGGGCCTTGCAGGTTATTATCGGAGGTTTGTGGAGAAGTTTGCTTCCATTTCAGCACCTTTGACTAAGCTGACTCAGAAGGCAGCTATGTTCCGGTGGACGGATACTTGTGAGGACAGTTTCCAGTTGCTAAAGGAAAATTGACGACCGCCCCAGTTCTTACTCTTCCAAAGGGTTTAGATGGATATGTGGTTTATTGTGACGCGTCAGGTATCGGGCTTGGGTGTGTGCTGATGCAGCACGGCAAGGTTATAGCTTACGCATCTCGACAGCTTAGGAAGCATGAGAAGAACTATCCCACACATTACTTGGAGTTGGCAGCAGTGATTCATGCCTTGAAGATCTGGAGACATTATTCACTACTACAAGTTCCTTCTTCTTCACATGCAACACAAATAACTAGCTACAAGAGAAGAATGTTACCTTAAAGCTTTAGCCAAAAGTATTCCAACAACTTTTCTAGCCTCCTTTCCAAGAACACCACCACAATAACTCCTACAAGCTAGCCACAAGCTTCCTTCTTGTCCTTAATTTTTCAGATTTTTCTTAGGCTTTGAATTCCTCTTGGAATTTTAGAGAGAAGTGAGAGCTTTTGCTTAGAGAGAGAGAGAGGGATTTGAAAGATGACCAAGTCTTCAAGACTTGGTCAATATAAGAGACATCCAAAACCAGATGGGGGGGGGGGACACTTGTCACCCACCCTCCTCTTTTAAAACAAAGCGGTCAGAAATCCCCACTCAACCTCTGCAGAACCTGGCCTCTCGCCCGCACTGGCCAGGCGCTGAAACTCCCCGCTCTCAGCCTTTCCGGCGCCATGCCTCGCTTCCCAGCCATGGCGCTGCAACTTCAGCGACCCTCGGAATATCCGGCGCGCCCCGCTGCCATCGTCCAAACGCATTGCATCTGTCACGACCGAACTTGTAACTCTCATAACTTCCTACTCCGATGTCCTATCGACGAACGGTTGGTTGCATTGGAAACTAGACTCAACGAAATACGCACTAGGCCTTTGAAACACTTAGGAACTCTCAATGTACCGGGTCATAACCCGCCTCAAAATTGACTAAAACCCGTCCGAAACAATCCGTCAACTTATCTTTCGAAAATTTTAAGTCTTACACCCTTTTGCACGCTCTCACACATATGGCCAGAACTACGGGGTATAACAACTACGTGCTACCGAGGGTGAATGGAGCACAGACATGTATTAGGCTCCCCGCAATAGGAGCAAACAACTTTGAGATAAAACCGGCGATTCTGAGCATGGTGCAGAACACAGTGCAATTTGGAGGATCGCCGTCGAGGATCACATATGCACATAGCTAATTTCTTGGAGCTATGTGCAACTTTCGATATAACGGCGTTCATCGATGATGCCGTCAGATTGAGGCTTTTTCCCTTCTCACTCAGGGATAGAGCAAAAGTATGGTTAAATTCCCTGCCAGCTGATTCAATTTTTACATGGCAAGAGCTGACACAAAAATTTCTAGCCAAATTCTTTCTCCCGTGCAAAGCAGCGAAATTGAGAGGGGAGCTGAATAACTTCTACCAAGCAGATGGAGAGTCATTGTACGAAGCGTGGGAAAGGTTCAAAGATTTGCAGAGAAAATGCCCACACCATTGCATTGAGTTGTGGAACTTGGTCCACATCTTCTATAACGGGCTCAGCGGAACAACCAGAACCATTATAGATGCAACAGCAGGTGGGACATTCATGAGGAAAACAGCTCACGACGCTCACGAATTATTAGAAGATATGACCACCAAAAACCATGTCTCAGAAGAGAGATCAACGAGTGGGAGGAGAACAGTGGGAGTCCACGAAATAGATGTCATTGCTGCCTTGAATGCCCAAGTGGCCTGGCTGACGAAACGATTCTGACAACATACGATCGAAACGCAGCAGATGCCTAAAAGCTATGAAATATGTGGTGGCCCACATACATTCGATAGGTGTCCTTCAGCTGATCCGAATAATATACCAATTGAGCAGGCAGAGTGTCAGGCCGTGGGTAATTATCAGAGGCCACAGAACAACTCATACTCCAACACATATAATCCAGGGTGGAGGAATCACCCAAATTTCTCATGGAGGAGAGACGGGCAGCAGAATCAATATAGGCGATGCAAAACCAAGCAGAACCAAAATCAGCAGCCCTTTACTCAGGCCCCACCTTCTCAACAGTTCAATGCACCTGTTCAGCCAGAAAAGTCAGACGAGCTGAGAGAAGCTTTGTTGGCACTCACCAACGCCTGCACTCCCCAGAATGTAAGCTAGATCCTCGTTCAGGAACTTGGAAACACAAGTGGGTCAGCTAGCAAAGCAAGCAAACAGCCGGCCACAGGGTACACTGCCAAGCAACACAGAGGTGAATCCGAGGGAGCAATGCCATGCAGTACAGTTGAGAAGTGGCAAACAGTTGGAGCGCGATACCTCACCCGATAGTTGAGCAAAGGGCGAGATAGAAAAAGAGAAGGTGGTGAATCTCGCCCGATGGTAGAAAACTCCAGAGAAGGAGTATACAGGAAGATCCCATTCCCCAGATTACAATGAAGGCGGTTGATAAACAATTCTCCAAATTTTTGGAGACATTGAAAGTCTGCGTATCAACATACCATTTATAGAAGCATTGGAGCGGATGCCTCCTATTTCAAATTCATGAAGGAGATCTTGGGGAAGAAGAAGAAACTGGCGGAATATGAGATAGTAGCACTAACGGAGGAGTGCAGTGCTATCTTGCAGAAGAAGTTGCCCCCTAAACTAAAAGACCGAGGGAGCTTTACACTACCTTGCACAGTTGGCAGGGTGACATGCAATGAGGCTCATGCGATTTAGGGCAAGTATAAATCGATGCCTTTATCGGTATTTAAACGTTGGAGTTGGGTGAGGCCAAACCAACCACGGTGAGCTGCGGTGGTGATAGGACGATGAGTTCATCCAAGAGGGAAGATTGAGGACGTGATTGTTAAAGTAGGAAAATTCTTTTTTCCTGCGGACTTCCTCATTCTTGACATGGAAGAGGATGCAGAAATCCCTATCATATTGGGGAGACCATTCCTGGAGACAGGGAGAGCATTGATCGATGTAGAAAGAGGAGAGCTGACATTGAGGGTGGAGAAGGAAGAAATGGTGTTTAAAGTATTTAAACACATCATTGAGCCACCAACCATGAGCAGGTGCTTTGCAATCAGCACCATCAACCCTCCCTGTGAGCCCGTACAAGTCAAACCAAGGGAGATGAGTCCATGAAAGCAGGTATGGATTGTCGAACCTCCACAAAACAGGTATGTGTTCCTGAACTTTCCCTTAACGATAATGCTAAGAGGAGAAGAAGAAAAAGAAAACGGAAAATGTGGAGAAAATGGATTTGTTGTGGGGTTAATCCACCCCACATTTATTGAGTAAGGAACTTGCGTCCGGCTAAAAGACGTTAAAGACATCGCTACTTGGGAGGCAACCCAAGGTATTTGATTTATTTTCACTTTAAATATAGTAGTTTTTATTAAGAACGGTCTCACGGAGGTAGTGTTTGTGTTGTGATTGGTGCAGTACCGATAAATTGAAGGCGGCGAAAAATCAAGAACAACCAGATTTCGGAAAAAGCGGGCGCCAGAGTGGCTACGGAAAGAGCGTAAAAGCGCGCTGAAGTTTAAGCCACTACGCGCCGAGCAGGTCGCCGCCAAAAATCCAAAAATTGCCAAGTCTAGCCATGCGCAGAAATTCCCGGCGACGGAACATTGGCAGCCGCTGCTAAACGCAGTCCGCGACGCGGAAATCCTGAAAGTGATAAAACGCCCAGAAATCAGATTTTCCCCAATTTCAAAACCAAAACCTAACCCCCCTTCTCCACAAAATCCACGAAAATCCACAAATTACCCACAAATCCCCCACAAATCAAACCCAACCACAACCAAAACTCTTAAATCCCTAAAACCCTTAGCCATCTCAACCAACAAAACTCCATCCCATTACCTCAAATCACCATTAGAAGCAAGAACACATTGAAGAACACCATAAAAAGGTAATCTTCATCTTATCTTGAAAGCTTTCAGTAATCAAAGGAGGTAGTAGTTGGAAGAGTGTTGTATTGTTCAAGTAGTTGGGGTGTCGAAAAATTGGTTGTGAAAAAGTGAGGAAGAGTGTACAAAGAGGGTTGGGTATTGAAATGAGGAGTGGAGTTTGGAGGTGTTGGGGAGTGTGCAGAATGAAGTTTTTAGGGTGATAGTGTTGGGTAGTGTTGTGGATACGAAGGAAAAGCTGCAAAAAGTTATCCAACATGTCTGCCAGAAAACGAAGAGCCTCCGCATCTACATCAGCCCCGCAATATGATGAGACTAGGTTTGTCAGTCGAAGTGCTCAAGATAGATACCACAAACTCGGTACAAGGCCCTTAATCCCTGAAAGGGGAATGGACTATCAAAGGGACTCGCTGGAAGAGGGAGATGTCTATGAGCCCATTCGGGCGATGATTGAGATGAGGGGGTGGAAAAGATTTGTAAAACCGGGAGAGATAGCACCAATAAACACAGTGATAGTGCGTGAATTTTATGCTAATCTTCCGGAGAAGGGGGAAAATGGATGCTTTGTAAGGGGAAAATATGTGTCTGTGACGGCAGAAGCGGCAAATGCGCAATTTGAAACAGATGATGTTGAAGGAGGAGATGGTGATTGGAACCATTTTAGAACATGGTCTAGGAGAACTAACAACATCAACTGGAATGCCGCGAACCAGATGAAAGCTACCCCGAGCTGCGTTTGATATTGCGAAATGGGTCGAGAAGCGGCGGTGTCATTTCAACAAGCAAACGAGGTTGGTTGTATTTCGTCAGCGCCCGCATGATTCCATCCACGCACTTCACCAGAGTGCCAGAAGATAGGATCAAACTGATATATGGAATTATGAAGGGGAAGACGATTGATGTGGGGAGAGAAATAGAGCAAAGTATTGAAGAGACCAGCCGGTTGGTAACAACGGGTGGGTTGGGACATGGCTCAATCATTACAACTCTATGCGCCTTCAATGGGGTCCCAACCCTCCCAATGACACTCGAGAGAAACCAACGCACGTGTCATATGGGATAGTGCACGCCTTCCTGCACCAATTCCCAAAGAAGCGAAGAAGAGCACCGGCGCCACCGGCAGCGGTAGAGGCTGCGATGAGCGAAGATGAGCACGAAATAGAGGCTCGATATGCGGCGGGCGAGCCACCACCAACCACGAATCGTAACCTCCGATGTCTATGATGGGCGATTACTCCAAAATCAGATGAGGATGATGCAGAGTTTGGACACGGTGATACAAGGACAACAAGAAACGAGGCAGCAAATTAACGAGATGAGTTCCTTGTTCAACCAAATGGTCCACGCACTATCGATGCCACCGCCACCACCACCATTTTAGCCAAGTCTGTAAGTGTCCTGTTTTCTTTTATTGTCTTTGAGTCTACACACATTGGGGACAATGTGTGATTTAAGTTTGGGGGGTGTTTTATTTGTGTTTTATTTGTGTCTTATTGTTATAGTATGGTTAAGTCTTTTTGTTGTTTTTGTGTATTTTTGAGTCACAATTTTTTTTTCTTTTTTTTTCTTTTGAGTCATAATTGTCTGTCAAAAGATCATGTATGTTGTAGTTACTAGAAACACCTAGTGAAGTAATGTGGAATAATGTAACGGAATTAGAGCAACCATCTAAACACTTAGGTTTGATATGCCAAAAACTCATAAAATCTGTCTATTTGGAGTTCTTGCTTGAATTGTGCATGCTAAATGATTTAAACCTATGTGTTATGATTGCTTGCTATTTGAGGCGAAATAGTTAGGATATGCATGTTTAGGGAGATGACTCAGGCGTTTCTTTGTTAGCCAATTCTTATCACTCTTTTCTATCCCTGACATTAAACGTATCCCTAGTCAGCCTCATTGAGCCTTAAAAAATTGAACTTTTTCTTTGACACCCTATATTCCCATACTTGTGCCATAAGCAAACATGTGAAATCGTGGAATAAAAGTGTGTTAAAAAAGAGACAAAAAGAGCAAGAAAAATTGATGCACCCCACTTAAAAAGTAATGAGAAATAGGCAAAAGCCTAAGTTTGGGGGTGCTTGCTATTATGATACACTTCACGCTCTCAAAACAAAAGAGGGGAAAGATAGATTTGAAGTGAAAGAAAAGAATCAAAAGAAAAGGGAAAAATTGAAAAGCTACAAGAGCTTATGGTACACAAAAATGAGTCTAAATGCCTATTTTTACCTACCCGTGCCTAAGCCTACATTACAACCCTTAAAAGTCCTGAAGATCTCTTAGATGCATAGCCATGATTAGTGGAGAATAGCAAGTAAACATGCCATAGGAATTTTGATATTAACATGCATAATTCAGTATTTGACTTTCATTAAGCATGATAAAAATGAGTTTACGAAATATCTAGTTTAATGTGTTTAGAATGCTGAAATTTCAGGCTATATGTTCTTCTAAGTAACATCAATGCATCAAAAGTGATCAATGTCATTGAGTCTATCTATTTTCCTTTTTCTTGAGTCTTTTATTTCTTTCTTTTTATCTTTGCTCGAGGGCGAGCAAAGGTTAAGTTTGGGGGTATTTGATCGGTGTATTTTATATACACTTTTTGAGTTGTTTTTAGTTAGTCTTTTGTCCTTTTTTGTACAAATAAGTGTCGTATTAGGATAGATTTTCTTTCCTTTGAGTCAAAGTGGTTAAAATGGCCAAATGGCGGAAAAGGAGCTAAAAGAGGGCAAAAGTGGAGGTTCCAGAGCTTAAAAGCAGAGAAAGTGGCGAACGAGGCAAAAGCACAGCGGCGCGCAGCAGTGGTCGCGGCGCCTAATATCCGAGGCGCGCAGTTGCGTAGCGGCGCCATGCTGAACAGAGAGCGTGGTCGCGGCGCCAAATCATCCGGGCGATCGCGAACTTCCGGCCGCGCGCGCTAATATCCGAAGCGCAGTTGCAGCAGGCCGCGCGCCATACAGCAGAGAGCAGGGTCGCGGCGCCAAATCATCCGGATCGCGAACTCCGGCGCGGCGCCGATATCGGCCGCGGCGCCGACGCGGAAAATCGAGTTTAATGACGATTTTCGGGCGAACTGAAGGGAAAAGTTAGAGGCGGTTGTGAGCCTATAAAAGGAGAACCCTATGCAGTTTTTAAGGGTTCCCTTTCTTGCACAACACAAGGACTCTTGGATTGAAGATTGGAGACCTTAATTTAGTAATTTTCTTTTCTTTTCTTTCCTTTATTTCAGTTTTTATGATGAACCTTGAATTAGTTCTTGTCATGTCAATGGCTAGGAACTAATTCTTTTATAGGGCTTTCCATGTTAAATCACTAGAAACTTATGTTATGAATTAATGCATGTTTATGATAATTCTTCTTCTTGTTGAGATTTATCCAATAATTGCTTTGAATGCTTGGTAATTAATTGATCACTAATTATCATTACTTATATGATTTCTAATCAAACTTCGAAAGGAGGAGGTTGTGAATATGCTGTAAGTTGGGTAGACATATTTTGGATTGGGGATGAAAATACCTCAATTACTTATGTAGCGTTAATGAGAGGCTTAACAACCCTAATTTTACGCATGGCGCGTGACGGTTAATTAGGTTTTTGGTCTTAATCCTCCTATAAAGTCATCCTTATCACCGAAAGGTAGAAATGAGCAATACTGGGGTTGAGTGTTTATATAGCCTTAACGGGAGTATAAAACGATTTCGTAAACCTGATAGCTCCGAGAGAAGAAGAACCATAATTCATTGCATTAATAAGTAACATAAGCGGATAGTTGAGGAGACGTGGAAGCCCTATTCCCATCACTACTGAAGTAAACCTATAGTTAATTAGTCTTTATAATTATTAGTCATAAACAACAAAAATCAATATCGGTTACCAAATAGATACCAAAAGATAGATAATTGGTACTTGAACACTAATCCTTGTGGACGATATTCGGTCTTACCAAGACTATATTACTTGTCACGATAACGTGCACTTGCGTTAAAGTGTGTGCATCTATTCGCGCATCATAAGGGAACTTGAACTTTCGCAAGGCAACCTCACACTTTCATCCTTTTGAAATCAGAGCCTTTGAATTTCTCAGGCTTCTCAACATGGTTTTTCACCATTGACGATCCAGATTGATCCATCTTTGCAAATCAAGAAATTGAATTCTCTGAATTTTTTTGCAAACTCAACAAATCAGGGGAAAAAAATTGAGAATTTTTGTCTTACATTTTATTGACAATCTTGTATCATCAATGAATAAACACAATAATATAATAATAATAATTCAATATAACTTGAAATAAACAACAATGAACTCAACAAATTGAAAACACATACAAACTTGATGTTGATAGAGGTCTGCAATGCAGTGTCTTAATACAAAAATTATCCCCCACTTGTGTTGTAGTTTTACGGACGTCTGTCTAGAGGATACAACTATCTAAGTGAGAGTTCTAGCACAAGAACTTCACCTCTGGCGAATTTACTATATG
This sequence comes from Przewalskia tangutica, assembly GCA_029844215.1. Lineage (NCBI taxonomy): Eukaryota > Viridiplantae > Streptophyta > Magnoliopsida > Solanales > Solanaceae > Przewalskia > Przewalskia tangutica. Next base: position 11,335,790 of record CM056732.1, on the reverse strand, counting down.
TGTTCTTCAGAAAAAAAAATTTAGGAAGAAGAAGATGAAGCACAATCTTAAATGATTGATTGTAAGTTCTATGTTTATTCTCACCTTCAACCAAGTGATCATCACCTTTATAAAGAGATATTTTCGACCATTGCAGCCTTTCACACCAAAGGTTGTGACTATAGGGAAGAGACAAAACTTTTGGAAATTTCCAGAAAATGACTGTTGCCCAAGCGCCGGCGCTAGCCCCCGGCGCCGCGGCTCTTGCCCCAAGGCGCCGCCGCCCTAATTCAATTTCGGAATTCCAGTAGCTCACTGCCAATCAGGCGTCGCGGCTTAGTTTCCCAGTGTCACGGCCCTTACAATCGGATTTTCAGGAATTTATCCTCGGCTTACTGGACGTGAGGCGCCGCGGCTCTTCGATAAAATTTCTGAGGCCTTATTTTGATCACTTATTTCTTCTTATTCCATACAAATTCCAACATATATATTACAAGTGGATGGGATCAATGGATATTAGTTGGAGTCACCTTTCGTAGGGTTCTCAATTCAACATCTATCACTTGCAATAGATTTGCATTAAAAGTAGTTGACCTTGTAATTTTCGAATTCTAAACTCGCTAATTAAGTAGCGTTTATCCCTCAAAGTTGGATATTCTTGTGTGAATTTGAATTAATCAAGCCCCAGATATGGAAAAATAGAATGGACGAGAGGAACAAGAAAAAAGGATGGATATTATTGGTGGGATACGGAAGAGGGGGCTTCTTAGGTATGTGACATTAAAGAGGTGAAGAGGAAAATGAACAAAGGGTGTAACAGTGTCTTAATACTACTGGTTAATATTCTAACTGTGGTTACGACATTCTTTTCAAACAAACCAACGAGCAAAAAGAAGAAGATATCGAATGAACACACAGCCTCTCATAAAACAAATTTGCCCCTACAATTGTATGAGAAGCCTATATTTGGCGAAATGATGCTAAGGTTATCAGAATCTTTTTGTTTGCATTTTGCTCAATCCTGCTAGTGTTTGGGCAGTTGCCATGCGTGTATACGCGGTATCAATGAACACAAACATTTTAAGAACTACATAAATAATATAAGATGTATTTAATGTTACTATACTGAGTCAAACTTACTTTCGAAGCAGTGAATTAAACCAAAGCATAAGTGGCCTAGTAGTGGAGTGGAATCTAAATCTTTCTTTACTCAAAAAGTACAAGATCCCGTAGTAAAAGAATAAATGGTGGGACAAAAAGTAGAAAAGAAACTTTTCTAATTATATATTTTTTTAGATACAGAAGGAAAAACAAAAGGCAGTTTTTTTAATTGGGTAAGGCTTTTGTCGCGTGAATGTACGGACAGGGAATCGGCCGTGGCGAATTGGCCTCGTATTAGCTAGCGATCTAAAATGCAAGAGCATATTCCTTGGAATGTTCTCTTTTTTATTATATTATGTTGTGGAGTACATAATTGCTACTTTTATAATAACTAAAAGAATATGTTCCTTTTGAAAAAAGCATGTACTAGTCATTTCTTCAAATCATATATGTGCTTGGAAGTTGGAAACTGTGTTTTTAATGATATCGAAGCATTTTTATTGTATTATCAATAATATATATATATATTAGTACAAGAATATTCAACTAGGTAACTAATCAATTTAATTATAATAGGAAATATAATTCTACATAAAATAGAAGATCTAATTACAATAGGAATACAATTCTACATAAAATAAGAGATATACAATTAATGAAAAATATTCGGGAGATATTCTATTACACCCCCGTAGTCGAAGCGGGAGGTTCACGAATACTGAGACTGACTCGAAAATCATCAAATAGTATGTGTGGAAGTCCTTTGGTGAAGATGTCGACAATCTGATATCTGGAAGGAACATGAAGGCTACGAACTTAACCACGAGCCATTTTTTCGCGAATGAAATAAATGTTCATCTCAATGTGTTTAGTGCGCTAATGTTGGACGGGATTACCGAAAAGATATATCACACTATTATCGCAGTAGACCAGTGTTGCCTTTTGAATCAGGCAGTGAAGCTCAAGTAGAAGGTTACGAATCCAACAAGACTCAAAGACGACATTGGCGACACATCTGTACTCTATTTCGGTACTGAATCGGGATAATGTAGGTTGTCGTTTGGAAGACCAAGACAATAGGTTATCTCTGAGGAAAATACAGTAACCAGACGTGGAGTGTCGGGTGCCAGGACATTCACCCCAATCAGTATCAGAATAAGCAGCGAGACCAGTGAGCGAGGACCTTTATAGATGTAATCTGAAGTGAAGTGTACCTTGGACGTATCACAAAATACGTTTGAGGGCATGCATGTGTGCTTCCGTCGGATTGTGCATGTGTAGGCAGATTTGTTGCACGACATAGGATATGTTAGGTCTCGTGAATGTGAGGTACTATAGGGCCCCAACCAGGCTACGATAGTGAATCAGATCTGAATATGGTGGGTCGGTATCAGCGCTGAGCTTGGAATTGGTATTTACTGGCGTGTGGGATGGCGTGCAAGATGTCATGCCTGCACGATCAAGGATCTTTTCGGTGTACTTATTCTAACACAAAAATAGGCCGCCAGAATGTCGAGTTACAGAGATTCCCAAGAAATAACTCAGGGGCCTCAGATCCTTCATAGCAAACTCAGAGGAAATGAGAGACATAAAGAACCGACGGAAAGCATCAGATGATGTGGTGAGGATAATGTCATCAACATATAATAATAATAGGTAAGCCATATTTGTACCCTTGTTGTAGATGAACAGGGAATGATTGGATCTACTGTATGAAAAAACGATAGAGGAGACATAATCGGTGAATCGCTTGTATCATGCTCGATGAGTCTGTTTTAGCCCATAGAGCGATTTTAGCAATAGACACACATAATCCGGACGAAGACGATCCCTGAATTCCATAGGCTGATGCATATATACCATTTCATGAAGATATCCATGTAAGAAGGCATTCTTGACATCAAGCTGATGAATGGGTCAAGACTTGGATAGAGCAATGCTGAGGACGGTCCGGATGGTTTCGGGCTTTACAACCAGACTGAACGTTTCATCACAGTCCACTCCCACGTGTTGAGACCTGCCATCACCTACAAGATGAGCCTTGTACCTCTGAAAATAACCATCTGATTTCTTTTTATGTCTAAAAATCTATATAGAACGAATAATGTTAGCATTAGGTGGACGGAGTACTAGGTCTCATGTCTTATTATCAATAAGAGTATTATATTCGTCAATCATGCGACTTTACAATTAGGGTCGGACAAGGCATCCTTTGGATTTCGAGGGACAGGGAAGGGACAACTGAAACAGATAAGTTAAGAAGTCATTTAAGTTTATGAATTCCATGCATGAAACGAGTTTCCATGGTCCAAGAGCGTGTCTTGAGACGCGAGAAGGGAGTGGGGTGTGATATGGGACTGCCGAGAAGAGGAGGAAGGGCAGAGGTGGCGGGACCGGCTGGCCGATGCTTAGTTTACTGAGTGGTGGCTACAGAATCACCCTGAGGCGGGTTGTTCTGGGCCACCGTCGGTAGAACCAGGTGGGTAGTGTATCCCAGATTGTCCGAAGTGGGGGCGGGTGCCGGGGTCTGGGACAATAAACTTTGTAAATGATGAATTAGAAGAGGGTTCAGGCCATCATCTAGGAAGTCGTAGCAATGCCAAGGTGATAAGTTTATGGAGGCAAAGGGGGAATTGAGACTCATCAAATAGGACACGACGTGAAATAATAATTTTATGGCTTGACAAGTCATAGCACAAGTAATCACGATGATTGGCGAGGTAACAAGAAATACACACGGGAAAGACCGAAGTTTAAGTTTGTGAGTGGTCAGATGGAGAGGATAACCGAGACATCTAAAGATACACAAGTGTTGGTAAGAGAGGTTCCTACAAAACAGAACTTATCTACTTTCAAACTCTTATTCTTTCAGCTTAAATATATTGCCTTTTAATATTCCATTTTCCTATATTTCAGCCATCTAATGGATTCCGGCTTACGTGGACAATCTCCATTCATGGGTCAAAAAAATAATTAGCACTTATCCGCATAAGAAGCATACATGGAAAGAACTTTCTGATAAATAATGGGTATCCCGAAACCACGATTAGTATTCGGCTGACTCCTTTTTAGCTTTGATAACAACCTTGTGCACTTTTTCACTTCTTTTATTTTTCGAACTTGCATGTCTACCGAATGGCTCATCGACCTCGAGGTCCAACCCTTTTGTTGATATAGTTTTCCCTGATACAGTGTTTGATACAGCTGCATCAGTTCAGCATATCACTGAAGTACCAAAGAAAAATAAATCCTCCAAACCCAAATCCTCGAAGCCTCGAAAATCACATTCGGCTGGCTCAAAAAGAAAAAGAGCTTCAGAAGCGGGTGACTCTTCAAGAAGTAAAGACACCGACATCTCACCAGAAGATATTTGAGACAGAGAGGTCACCACCACCACCACTTCGACGAAGGATACTCCTGCCAAAGTTAGAGAAGAGAATGTTGCCACTAAAGCAAGCGAACCGATTCTGCTACCAACAGATGTTGCAGCTATACTTGTCACCACAATATCGGTCACTGAGCCAGTCATCAGCTAAGATGACGATGAATCCACGGACGAGGAGCCATTGGCTAAGAAACCCAAAACTTCCACTTTAACTCCTCCTCCATCATTACAATCGGCCCAAAACTTTTGGCAAAAAGACTTTGAGCACTTCTTTGAGGAAGCCAGAACCTCCTCTAATCCGGCCCAGTGAGTGAACACCTCTAGGTTGTCTCACCTGTTCATACCTCAAAAATTGACCAAGTCTACCTGAACTCTGAGAAACCATGCTAGCTCCTGGTCTAAACTCGTGGGCGTCTTCCTAGCCCTAAGTACGGACCCAAGGAATGTGCGATCTGCCGCTATTTCCTTCCTTGAGGACACCAACTTCATATCTTGGCCGGTTGGGGTTACCAACTACTTAAGGCCTCTAATATCAGATTCAGATAGGGAAAAAAACATTCCTGGCAGTGCCTCTTTAATGAGGATATGCATGCCTCCAACCGAGTATGCATCTTTTTTGCCTATTTAAGCTTATACTTGTTCTTATATTGCATTTTAAACCTTCATCCATTTTCCAATTCGACAGTCATCCATTCTAGTTGGTGATGTCTTCATCTGCTGCATGGATGAAAATGAGCACCTCAAAGGGAAACTGGACGTCCAAGATAAAAATATTCAACACCTTAAAGGACTTTTGCAACGAAAAAAAGGCTCAGCTTCAGCAAACCAATGAGTTGTCTGCTATCAAGGCATAATAGGGTAGCGTCAAAGGAGACTAACTCCGAGCTGTAAATAACCTCGAGCTTACCAACGATGAGAATAAGCCCTTGGAAGAGGAAAATGATGAACTCTATGACAACGTCTAGGCTTTAACCTTAGATCTCGAAGATCGAGGGAATTTCCTTAACTTCAAAATTTATTACATCAATCGAGCTTGCCGAGATTAATGCAAAGGCAAACTACCGAACATGATGCTCTGAAGGTGGCTCGGGATCATGCCAACCAAAAATCTCAGACAATTGAGGGGCTAAGAAATGACTCAAGGCCTCTGCCCAAAATAATGTAGAAATTTTGGCCCAACTTGCTCAAGTCTCGACTGAATGAAACCGGGCTCTATCCGATGTGGAGGCCAATGTGGCATAGATTGTGCAAAATACCGAGCATATCAAATGGAATATCTGAAGATTCACCTTTAAGAAGGCTCGTGATGGGATCTCAGAGATTGATAACAAGATTGCGGAGGCAAATGAGATCGAGCTCAGAGCTTACCGCAAACTGAATGGTGACAATTCCGAGGATGACTTGGAGGACTCTGGATCCGATTCTAATTAAGATCTAGGCTTCAAAGCATTTGTACTTAATTTCTTTTTTTTTAACATGTTTTGATTTGGCAGTTTACCGGCCTTACTTATAAAATGAATATCCCTTTTAGTCATGATTGTTCTATCTTTGAGCTTATATTATTTCTTTCTTATTTTCAATAACTTAGCCACATAAAATCTCAATCCAATTCGGGATAATTGCCTCCGACTTTGGAGTCTTAATTAAACAAATCACTTAGTTTGTGTCGAGCCGAATGAAAATTCTTTTCGGTATTACAAATAACTCAAGTAAATTGGACAAACTTTTATTCTTAGTTTTCTTTATACCGGGTAATTTCTTCCGGTTTTAGGTCATTCAATGACTAAATATAAAGAACTTAGTTTTATGCTTACTAATAAGACATCTCCTATTCACTTCGGACATGTATATTGGAACTTCATTTATTTCTAATTCCTTTAGACAATTTCAAGTGTCTTTAAGAATAGGTTGGGTTTCATTTTGAACTAATACCTTAGAAGCGCATTCTAGGAACTTTACTTATCTTTGTTTGAATCTTTTAGGATGACAATCACCGGTTAAGGACTTTAACAAATTCATTAGCTTGTAAACCATTAACAAATTCATTAGCTCGAATGTATTTAACAAATTCATTAGCTCGTAAGCTTAAAATTTTTATCGATTGTACAGAGACAAGAGTATGCAAATGGTATATTCGGGGAATATTTCGGACACAAATCTCTTTTATTCAAATTTTGCGTCGGTCAAATAACTGGGCAAGATTCATTCGATCTTTTTGCCTTTATATTTTTACCGTAACACTAAAACTATTTGGCCAATATTCACTCGATATTTTAACCCTTACAATAGTCCTAAAAACTTTTTAAAAAAAAATCTTTGAAATTCTTATTGCTTTGAAATTTTGAACTTTTTTACCTTCAAACTTCTTCACCGATGGCATGGAAGTCCCTTAGTGTTTGTATTCAAAGCTATAAATATTTAAACACTATTTGATTTTCAATACCGGGCAGTCTGCAGTCCCCGATGTTTTTCCGTCTTCAGCTACTAAGTAACACACTTTACATTGTTGCCTCATTAAAAACCTTATCGGAAAAACTCTTTTTGGGGTAAAAACCGCACTAAAGAAAAAAGAGCAACACATATTTTCAGGTTTAATTTTAACTTATGCTCGGTCCTTAATCCTTGACTCCGACTTTGCTCTTGCAATAGTTAGTTTTATTGAAACAAATGAAGTTCAAGTAATTAACCAAACACATACCTTCAAGTGTGAAACGTTCCAGTTCAACAACTTTTGACCATTTTTTACTTTCAACTGGTACGAGCATTTACCGGTTATTCTTGACACTTTATAGGAACCTTTCAAGGTGGGGCCTAATTTCCCCTTGTTGGAATTTTTGGTGTTGAGGGTTACTTTCCGTAGAACCAAGTTCCATAATTGAAAGTGCCTAATACTAGCCCTTTGGTTGTAGTATCGACTCATCCTTTGCTTCTAGGCACTAACCATAGTAATGCCAACCCACGATATTCATCCATTAAGTCAAACTTGACAATCATAACTTTATTGTTTGATTCTTCGGTTGAAAGGCTAACCTTAAGCTCGTATCACCAACTTCTACCAAAATTAGTGCCTCTACATCATAAATCAAGTGTTTCACCGGTACTGGATTTTGGCATTGTTTTGTATGCCCACAACACCTCCGATAAAATCTCTTTCTGCTTGCCTTTTGACTCCTTTAGTCTCTTCCTCAAATTTTGAATAATTATTTTGTTTGTTGACTTCGCTTGCCCTTTTACACTTGGGTGGTACGGAGTCAACACTATATTCTTAATTTTCAACCCTTCAAGAAAGTCATTCACCTTCTTCCCGGAGATTTGACGTCCATGATTGCAGGTGATCTCTGTTGGTATGCCCCAAGCCCGTACCTTTTCATGTTCGAAGCTCCGTTCATGTATAAGGTCCAGACCCCCGAAGTTTTTTTCGAGGTTAATAAAAGTTCTCTTTCTATTTTGGGAATCATTCCGAGTGTATAGTCTGTTAAAACTTGACACTTTATAGCGGTTGTTGGTTTATATTCTATGTCATACCCACTAATTTCTACTGCCCATTTGGCTATCCTACCAGACAAATCCAATTTATGCATTACATTCTTTAGCGAGTACGTTGTTACTACGTATATACAGTGACATTGAAAATATGGTCTCAGTTTTCTAGCAGCTGATATTAATATATATCAATTTATCTAAATGAGTATATCTAGTTCCTGCACTAGCTAGTGTTCTATTCACATAATAAATGAAAAAGTATGTACCTTTCTCTTCTCGAACAAAAACTACACTTACATCTACTTCAGAGATAGCCAAATACTGAAATAATTGCTCAATAGCGGTGGACTAGAAAAGTACTTCTGCAAATCCCTCAAAGATTGTTGACACACAAGTATCAACTCGAAGTCATTCTTCTTCTTTAATAAAGAGAAGAACCAATGACTTTTCTCCGCAGACCGAGAGAAGAATTTGCTTAAAGCGGCTATCCTCCGGGTGAGTTTCTTTATATCTTCAAGTATCTCCAGAATCTCCTTAATATCTTTAATCTTATATAGCTTGATCTCTATTCCTCGGTTGGAAACAAAGAAACCCAAAAGCTTGCCCGAGCCAACTCCAAAAGCACATTTTGCTGGATTCAGCTTCATGTTGTATTTTTGGAGTATGTCAAATGTTTTATGCAAATGCTTTAAATGGTCCTCTGCTTCCAAGGGCGTAACTAATATATCATCAATATAAATCTCTATTGTGTTACATATTTGATCCTCGAACATGCGATTAACTAGGCATTGATACGTTGCACCAATATTTTTTAAACCAAATGACATTACATTATAGCAACAAGTTCCGTATCTAGTTATACAAGAGGTTTTCTCGTGATCCTCCGGGCTTATCCTAATTTGATTGTATCGGAGTAAGCATCAAAAAAACTTAGCATATCATTATCAAGGATTAGAAATCTGTAACCTTTATCCCAATTGATGCAGCCTAATTCAATTACCCTCTCACTGTAAACTATTCCTACCTAGAGATAGAACATATGGGAGAAAGAATGGTTATTCTCTATCGTAGAATCAATCATTCGATCGATGTGCGGCAAAGGAAAATAATATTTTGGGCATGCTTTATTTAAATCTTTAAAATTTATACACATTCTCAGTTTATTGCTTTTTTAGATATGACTACTACATTTACTAACCAATCCAGATACTTTACCTCTGGATGAAACCTACATTTAAAGCTTTATTACCTCCCTATTGACGAACTTATGTTTGAAGTCATCCATAAGCCTTTTTTTTGCATTACCGGGGGAAAACTCAAGTCCAAACTCAATTTGTAAGTTATAATCTCTGGTGGGATACCTGTCATATCTAAGTGGGATCAAGCAAAGTAATCGGCATTAGCTTTAAGAAATTCAATTGATTTAAGCCTGAGCTCCAGAGTTAAACTGTGCCCATGTATACTTTTCTATCCTATAGATGCACGAACAAGATGACTTGCTCTAGCTCCTATATAGTCGACTTCATGGCATCTGAATCATCTGACAACACAAATGACCTCAGAACGTGAAAGTAGTCTTCAGCCTCGTAATTTGTCTTTTCTTCCTTTTTATTTTTCAAACTCAGCGAGCCTGTACCCTGTGATTGTTATTTTATTTCATTTCCTCTACCACGTCCTTCATTTCTTTTAGTATTTCTACTGGTTCTTCTACTGCAAATATCTCTTTTTCCACTGGTTGCTCCTCTCATATCATCTTGATTCCCTCAGGTGTTGGGAATTTCAGCATCATGTGAAACATCGAAGGTACAACCTTCATGTCATGTATCCAAGGCCTGTTGAATAAAGCGTTATACCTCATTTTTCCTTCTATGACATAGAACCCCGTTTGTTGAATTGTGTCGGTTGCATTGACTGGAAGAACAATCTCTCTTTTCGTGGTCTCACTTGTTATATTAAAATCATTTAGAACTTGGGCTGCTGATATAATTTGGTCCAACAACCCCAATTGCTCCACCACATTCCATCAGATGATGTTGGTCTAGCTACCTAGACTACTTAAAATCTGCTTAACCTAAAATTTATTAATGAAGACAGAAATTACCAATGCATCATTATGGGGTTGAATGATGCCCTCCGCATTTTTGTCATTGAAAGATACTGATTGCTCTGTTTCATAATTTTTGGATCTTTTCTCTTGAGTTATTGAATTTTCGTCTTCTTTGCGGTCATGATAGCTCCCTTCAGAAAATATATCCATCTGATAATCATATTTATGACATGCTGAGGTTCAATCGATTTTGTCTGCTTGTTTTCTTCTCTATTTATGTAATTTCCTTTGCACGATCACTTAAGAACTTGCGTAGGGACAATTCATCCCCTAATTAGCGACAATACTATATTCGATGACCTTGAGTTCCATGGTAATCACAAATTAGGTTTGGATCGCTTTGAGTCGGGTTTGTTCGAAGTGGTCTTGGCCACATTGTCTCTTTTATATGTGCAATGGCCGAAAAGAGCTCAGCTGCATCAACGTTGAAATTGTATTCGAACAGCCTTAGGCTTTCCACAATGTTTGAAGAAGATCCATCTGTATTATTTTTAATTGCAAACCCCTACTGGTGGACCCCCGATCATTATGTGTATCTCCTCTGTCCGATGGAAAATTGTGATTGTTGCGACCCAAATTTGATTTAAAATTCGACCTCTCCGATTATCGTATGGTTGATATCTATCCTTTGAAGATTTAGGCTCCGACTCGACTACCCTATTTGATTTATCAAAGTTCTTGTTTCGTCCTGTTGACCTCAATGTAAGTTCAAGCTGATCATCTTCCACCTTGATTTGGGACTCGTACATGTTATGCAAATCTGTCCATGTTACTATCGGGAATTCCAACAAGTTCTTCTTTAATTGAACGAGGCACTAGGGGTCTTAGGATTTAGCCTCTTGGTGAAAGTTTCAGCTGCCCATTCATCTGGTACCCATGGAAGAAATATCCGACCCTTTTGAAACTTTGTCACGAACTCCTGCAACAACTCTGTATCTTTCTAAGCAATTTTAAATATATCTGTTTTTCTTGCTTGAACCTTTGGAGCTTCGCTATGCGACTTTATAAAAGCATCTGCAAGCATTTCAAATGAATTAATAGAATGTTCAAACAATATAGAATACCATATCATTGCTCCATTGGAAAGCACTTAGCCGAATTTCTTCAGCAATACCGATTCAATCTCACCCGGGTATATGTCATTGTCATTTATTGTACAAGTATATGACATCACATGATCTTGTGGATTTGTTGTCCTATCTTACTTCGGGAGTCTGGGAATTTTAAACCTCTTCTGTATCAACTTCGGTGTTGCACATGGTGGGAACAACAACGAGATGTATCTCTTTGAGTATGACCTCTTAAATATTAGAGATGCCCCAAAAATCTGATCTACCTGTGAAATGTAGGTTTCAACCTTATTTTCATTGGTGTCAAATCATTTAGTTAATGATTCAAGCATTTTCAAGACCTCCGAGGACTCATTAGTCCCCAAACTATTGGCCATCGACTCAATCCTCTTTTCGGTCTGGTTCATCATTGCATATGGGACGAACTTCATCTACCGCACTTGCACCGATGATTTTTTTTTTTTTTTTGCAATTGAGTTATAACCTCTTGTTGCTCCTTTAGCATATAAAAGATTCGAGCCAAATTTATTTCATCATCCGGTGTCTTCTGATGTAATCTTCTAGACGATCGAGGTGAAATTATAGTATTGTTGTTATTCATGGAATTAATGGGCGGAACATCGTTTAGTGGCATAACAGGTGGAATGCCATTCAGTGGATAAACGGGTGTAATGCCAGGTGGAACGCCATTGTTGTTATTGACGGTGTGATCACCATTGTCACCGTTGTTGTCCTCGTGATTGCTAACGTCAATGTTGATTTCACTAGCCATATTGTTAGTACTTAGTATTGACATGTAACCACAAAAATCTTGAAAGAAATAAGTGAAATTTGAGTTTAAATTAAATCACCACTATTATCCTTAGCCCTATAGTGGTCGCTAAGCTATTTACCCAAAAAAAGTACAGTTAAATTTGTAAGTGGTCTTAAGGATACATGAATAGATTTGTAGATAAATTTGATAAAAAATCAACAATAATGAGTAAATAAAAACGATAAGCAAGTAATTAGCCTAGAAAGTCGTGATATTGATTGAAATGAATTGAGAGTTTGGTCCGATTCTTAGCTGAATTGTTTCGGGTCCGAGCCAATAACAAGAGCCAACAAAAGTACTTTTGAATGTAAATTATGCGAGTATCAGCAATGAGAATGAGATGCCCTTCCAACATGAGGGTTGAGCTCTTTTTATAGCTAATAATACAAGACATTTATGTCCAAGAATCACTCCATCATTAAATGCAATTAAATGATAAAAATGGTCACTTAATGAACAGATAGTAACACCTGGCAATCCGGAACAGGTAGGCGCTGAGCCCCTTCGATCTTCCACCCGATAACACCAGGTCCGGTCGCTATTTGGTGTCACATGGTTCGACCATCAACCGATCTTCTTACGACACCCGAACTTACCACCGATACAAATTGTTACTTCAATTGATTTCCATTCCCAAACTATGATACGTGTCGTGCCGATTTTCACTGTATAAAAGTGGACACTTTTTTTTATTAAAAAATAAAGGCTAAATGTACACTCTTTTTTATCCGAAGGGAATATAGCATAACTTTATACATATTTTGATTATAAGAAAATGGAGAAAATAATCTCCACATAGAATGAAGCATAAGTTATACAATGTTTGATTATTGTTCTCTTCTCCAAATAAAATATAGCATTACTTATATAATATTTGATTCATATTTATTTTCGCGTAACTAATATATGTGTAAGTTATTATGGAATCTACATATTATGTTAACTAGGGTAAGCTTATATAGACTATTTGCCTTGAAATCCCATCGAACAATTATAGCCTACATAGCTAATCTCGACATTACTAATATTTGCATAATTAATCTTTGCATAACTTTAATCAACAACTAAAACGATTCTTTAGGTCCCATTTTGTTGCTAGTTAGGAGGTGATTTATTTATGTATTAATTCTCGCATTATTTTACTATGTTTGGTAGTGTATTTTTTCTATGTATAAAGTTCATCATATCAAATACAGTATTTGTTTAGCTATTTGGTATCCCGCATGTAGTATTAGTTATGAGGAAATTTATGTAGTATTTTATGCATAATAAAATGGTGAATTATTTATTAACTACTATAAATAATAAACGAACAGTGAAAGTACCTAGGCTGTATTATTATTATTATTATTATTATTATTATTATTATTATTATTATTATTATTATAAAAAACTAACGGTCAACATTCAATCTAAAAAAAAAAAGAAAAAACTACGGTAATAGGAATGATCTGATTCATGCATGACGAGGCGCGCACATTAACGGCCGTTTAGCGATGGAGACGGGAGGCAAGCGTAGGTCCTCCTCTCTTCTCAAGTTGCATACAAAATGGGTAATGTCCCTGTGCTCACTGCTGCCTCTCCACCGGCATTCCTCACCCTACCCGGCCCCTACCTCAATCATACTTCAAAATATCATATTTGGAAATAGTTAAAGTTTCATGCATTAAGGGATTTAGGATAAGAAGTTATGATTGTTTTAAGTTTGTGTCTTGTTTCATAAATATAAACAGGGCAGGACGGAGCAGGAAAGAGCAAATTATTTTTTAAATGCTAAACGGGGCAGGGCAAGGCAGGTTAACATCTTAGCAGGAGATGAAATAAATACGCCCTAACCCGCCCTATTGTCACCCCTATTTGTATGTATGATAGAAATGAAATAACTAATACATAAATAATCAAATTCTGCATAAATTCTTTTTTTTTTTTTTTTTTTTTTTTTGTTGTGAAGGCACATGGCCATTCTTCTTTCAGTGCACGAGGTAAACCGGTCGACGCAATAGCGCAACCACGTCAGCCAGTTAAACCACACAGCAAGTTAGGAATGAGCTCCACGAAGCGGCGAGTCGACGTTCTGCAGGGTTTGAACTTGTGATCAGCTCCCACACCACCGATGAGATCTCCTCTGCGAAGCCATTAGTACAGGCTTGGATTGCATAAATTCTTTATAACTCATTGTGCGGTTGTTATTTACACGAAAACCACCCACTTCTTAGTTTTTCTCCTTTTTTGTTTTCTAAAAAACAACCAAATTTATCTCCGAACCTTATGAAATAGTTTCGAATTATCTTTCATTAGTAAATGGGTTCAAATATATCTACGTTTTTTTAAATTGATCCAAATATGTCTTTATTTATTAAGGCTAAATTTTTCAAATACATAGGCCTTTCTTACAAGAAAATAATTATCTAATTTGTCCCTTGAACTTTGAAGAAGGGGGTAGGGTTCCATCATCAACTACATCATCTTCATTAACACTCAGAATCTCCAATGACAGTGACTTTATCCTTCAAGATCAAATTAACATCCCTCAAGCTGTCAAGCATCAAATCATCTCAAATAAAATTAAAACAATGATCAATTGCACCATCAAATTGAAGTTTTACCTATGAGAGAATTTTATCAACACAACTCTATGAACAATTCTTCTCAGACCGCTATTAGAGCTCCACATCTCCTAATCCTAAAATAACCTAGGTACACAATACCTTTAAATCATTTACAATAATATTGTGGCGGTTAAGATGGGGTTATAGCGATGGAAGGATGATCTTACAACATTGGTAAAATAATACTAAGGAAAAATGGTAAAGACGAAGGTGGAAAGAGATCTTTGGAATGAGGTTGGTTTTGTGAGGAATTTTTTGTGTATTATTTTTGTATGTGTTGTTAAGGTGAATTGTGAAAGTATATGTATGTCCTAGAGACAATTTGTATTAGGACATAATGTACTTTATACACATTCGTATTTATATTAATGATGATTAATATTATGGTAATTTGCATTTGTTGAATTATTAGTTGATTGTTTATAATTTTCTATAAATGCATCCCTAAAAGTTACGTGTTTATTAATGATGTGAGAATTAACGTTATAACGTAACTCTTAAGTTACCTCGACTAATGATCATCGAAATTGGGATATCGATGATATGTGATACGTCGACATGTGGTCTGCATCATATCCTTAGGGGATGTAATATGTCTCACTTGCTACGAGTTATGGCAACTCGTAATGGACACATGAATACTTGTTGAAGTTTTGGTACACCCTGCTGATGTATTATTTGTTATATGTCTATAATGTCATCGGCATGTGGGAGATAAAAGTCCTTAGACTTGAGGTCAATATCATCTTGTTTACGGAGTAATGTACTTTGATCCTGTCCTAAGCTCAAATGCCTTATAGGTTGAGACGCGACTTGTTTTGGGTGCATTAAGAAGTAGATTAAAGGTGGTATGTGAGCCAAGAAAGGATTCATTCCGTGAATTTATATTCGAGTGAACATTCAAGTACTCATATGAGATTAGGTTGACTAAGTCATTGGCGATCATTGGGCGTATACGTGACGTAGTCTGTTGTCAACTAATATAGATGAGTTATAATAATCGTCATTTGGATGTACACTGCGGATCCACATGCTTGATTGAGTGTGTCACGAATGAAGGGATTTTATCTTCTCACATATAGGGTCAGTTCACATATTTTATGTAGCTAAACTTTACATATTGAGTTCGTCTTCCGGCGCAGTCTAGGAGTTTCGTGAAGATCCTAATGTAATTAGTGACAATATGTAAAGGCCTGAAGGGTAACACTAAGTCAAATGTTCCATCGATTGAAGGAAGTAATTAGAAGAAGATTATACCTAAATGTTCGGTTGATGACCGGGACATTAAAATGGGACAGTGGGCAAAAAATAGGACGGAATCGTGGTGGCTTGATTCAGGACCGCGGTGCCAGGAACACGTGCCAGCACCGCGGTGCCTTTTACTGAGGACCGCGGTGCCTCTTACTAAGGACTGCGGTGCGGGGCGTGGCACAGCGATCCGGTGCCCGATCGATTTTCTGCTGGGCCCAGCCCACGGAAACCCTAAGCCTCTGTTTAAAACTATAAATAGAGGGCTTACCTCCCATTCAAAGTACAATACTAAACCTAAGAGAGGCCAATCTCTTCTAAAGCTCTGTCAGAATCTCTAGCATTCCTGACATAGTGTTGACACCCAATTTTGACCCTCCCGTCCAGTCCATAACTATAAATTTACACTAATTTTTCAAAAAATAATTGTTTATATAATTTTTATAATAAAATGCAAGAATAATACATTAATACATGCATAAATAAGCGATTAATAACAGCACCGTATCTTACGTAGAAAATTAAGCACTTTAGGTCTCGCGCCCGCATTTATCAATTTTGAGCCCTATTCTATTTTTTTTTTCATTATTTCTTAATAATTTTATTAATAATAAATACATCGATAAATAATTTAGCAATGACGTCATGTCAAATAGCATAGTCGCATTTATTAATACGCAAAGTAATTCCATAATTATTGTAGCGCCTAAAGTCATATTAAGATAATTTAATTTTAGCTTAAATAACGATAAATAATGCACAATAAATAAGATTTTAACGGCATCGCATTATTAAGCACTAATTAAATAGCACGCCCGTCTTTATTTTTATAATAATTTAAATTCAAACTTAGATTAATAAAGCACCTAAATAATTTAATCACAATTTAAATAATAATTTACCACTAATTAAATACATAGTACTTAAAAAACTAACTCCTAAATCTAATACCCATTTAAAGTAGCCCAATTCCCATCCAATAACAAATACCCAGCCCAGGCCCAAACCGCCTAACCCGTGGCCCAACTCACCCTTTCAGCCCTTTAACTATACCATCTTCTTCAACCCAGCGAGAAAACAAAAGAAAGAAAAAAAAACCTAAGGAACCCTAGGTCTTTTTCAGTCGCCGCCATGCCCGGGATTCTCGTCGGAGAATTCGGGGGTTTTCTTACCCACGCATACCCAGCCAGCTCACCCCTTACCATCTCCAAGAACCACGAATCTCCCAGATTCCCTGAAATCTCTCAAATCCTTTTCAAACTTACGATAACAACAAAGCATACCAAAATCTTCCTAACATTGATACTCCAAAAGAACGGTAACAAATCGTCTAAAATCAGCTACCAAACTTAGAACCAAAATTGAGACTATAAATTAATCCTTTTATACATGCAATGGGCATCTTCTACGGTCCGGAACCCAGCACCTTTCTGAATCCAGAAAGATCCATTCGAATCTCATAAACATAGGGGGGTGGACAACAATCCAGACCCCTTCTTCACTGTCAAAAACCGATCGATATACACATTGGGGAGGGGGATGAAGCAGTCGAGGGACAGTAAGAGTTCTACCCCGAGGAACTCCCCTTAAAATCAAAAAATTAGCAGTCAAGGGGACAATAGGCATCGAAGAAACAGAGAAGTCATTTTAGCGCAAGTTCTGTTCGCAGAGCCGAAGCCTCACCCTTCTTTATCGCATAGCATAAAACCTTCGAGTGGATCGACGACTTGATACGCTGTCTCGGTTCGCTGCCCGGAGAAGGTAAATTCAAATCCCTCTAAATTCTGTTATATCCGTCAGAGCCTATGTGTTTGTATGACTACTTGAGTGCGTATTAAGTTGATATCGATGACTGTTTATGCTTATTAAGTTAATCGTTAGGCCTGTTCAAGCTAATGTTAATCGCTATTAATATTCGTGATTGTGGTCGTTAACATGTTTAGACTAATACTGGCATTCGTGGTGTGTTTGCATACGTGATTGAGTAGATCGGCTATTGTTTGAGTCTAGGGCATTAATTGTTGAAGCATGTTAGTCGGGAATTGATGTCCATCTGGAATTATTAGGCTAATATACAGTTTCGCTTAGTTTAAAGACATGTTTGATGGTTGTTATATGACTGTGTCTGCATTTGGTAATATCTAATATATTTGATTGATCATGATCATTGTTAAGATGTATCAGAATGGGTATTGGTATGTTAAGTTACCTATTGTATTGGATCGGGGCAACTTAAGTAGGGGAAGATCCCTAAGGTCATGTAATTCGTAAATGGGGGTTCATAGTCCAGTTCATATGTTTGGATACATTTATCCACTATTTTGTTGACTATTATGCATGTTTAAGTCAGTAAAAAAATATTTTTCATATCAATTTAAGAGCCTGTTGAAACACATATGCACCGGGTAGTCAATTTAACACTCAATCTTCTGTTTTCAAGAAGTGCTAATTAGGTATGGACTGTTATAGGTGTCATACTGTTTGTGCAGCTCTAATTATGCATATGTCTGCCTCTAGAAACCAAGAAATGATAACGTGACGAGGTCATTTCCATTTTGGGATATCTATTGATATTTTGGTTGTGTGATTCTCTGTATGTTGTACTGGCTTGCTCATATGTGTGCATCTGTCATAATTGTCTTAGTCTCAACTGCCCTCTATGACCCTGCATAATTCGGCACTGCTCCAAATGATCACTTCACCCTGCGTATTTGCTTCCTGTATTTGATTGATATAGTGTGACTACCTCATCTATTTAAAGGCAAATTGGTTCTATGATGTCATGAATAGTCCCCTGAGTTATGTTATAGAGTACGCTGGTTACCCAATTGGTTTTGAATATAACCCAGACAATTGCACATGTATGATGTATCCCTGGAAAGATTTTCTAGTTGTTGGCTCTCTAAACTTGGTATATCACCACACCAAACATCGCTGCTATCAACTCCCTGTGAAGCGGCTCCCAGTTCTTGTTTCTAAGTCTGCATAAGGTCTGCTTCATTGTTCCTACTGAAATGTTGGTTCCAGGCCATTGTATCATTGTGTCATTACTCTTCTTGTCCCTTCACATTTCGCAAATAGATGCATATGAGTTTCTTCCACCATGCTGTCACATAAACAAATGTCACCCCCTACCTACATATTCAAACTTTCTGAGCCTTTCTTTGCTTAGTAACCTATCCTGCATTGCTAACCAAAGTATAAACATGTGTTTGGGTCATTAGCATATACAGGCTGAGTGGTCCTTCTTTCAAAGATCTAAAATTTAGATATGGGGCCCTGTCATCTCGTTTCTGTTCTGTAACAAATCTGGAAAAATCGCATGTCCTGGACCTACTTCATGTTATGTGCACAGTTCGCATTAAGGCCCAACATGTGATTATATAGCATTGAAATGTTTTCTGCTTGTGCTTCTTTTTATATATCAGATCATATATGTGCAAGTTTATCTACTTGTATGATTTGAGTTCATTCTAATCCTTATCTTTTCTTATATTTTTACATGAAATGCATCGGAGCAAAAAAATGAAGAGTCTCATGGCAAGACTCATCACAAGCTACAACAAATGAAGACCCGCATCTATGTGCATTTCTCTATGGAATTCCAAAACTACCGGCGAAAAGACATCGCCTTTCCTTCGAGTCATTTATTGATCCTTTCTTCCCCATTTATTTGTTGTAAATTATTTGACTGACATTGCACTATTAACGCTACACTTAGTATAGTTTGAACCTTGAATCATAGATTAGAAAGTAGTTAATTAGCAATTTGTTTCCCTTCGAGTTAAATATTTTAGATTATCCATACATAGTTTAAGCTATACTAAACCACCTAATAATCTTAACTTGCATAACTAATCATGTAGCTAGGATAGTATTTCCAAGACTCCTAACCCATTTGCTATAAATTCCATATAGAAATCTTATTTTTTTACTAAGAAACCCCCCTTAAGCATGTGACATACTAATCAAGGTCCATTTAGTAGGCAAATGCATACATTTAGTCAATAAATCAAATTTTTTTTTATAATATAGATGCATGCTTTTAAAAATTTACACATATTGTTATAGCACTAGTCTTATAATTTCTTAAATAAAAGACAAAATACATTCGTTTACTAAAACACCCTCTACATTGCATCTTAGCATAAATAATTAATCCTAGGTTTGAACGGACAACCGCAAGTAAGCGGATCTTAGAGGGTGTCTAATCCCTTCCCTCTAGATTAATAAAGAACTCTTACCCAGAATCTCACATAAGTTTTGCAGACCACAAAAACGGAGTTAATGTTGACTTAGTTGACATTTATGTGTCCTAATTCACCCAAACTAATTAGGTGGCGACTCCGCGAACCCTTTTAAGCACTTTTTAGCATTTTTAACATTTTATATTATCTTCTAACATTTTATTTAAGCAAGAATTCGCTAGAATAATGTCGCGGTCGAAAAAGGGCGTGACACATAGCACTTTACATCATAGTTTCTATAACTTACAAATCGAGGGACGTTTGCTTGTGCACCTTCAGACTACACAAAGCATCGAGAATCAACTGCTTGACTGATTGCTACAATAATGTAAGTATTCTGTCGAGGTATTACATTATACTATGTGCTTTGTATTTTCATTACTTATCATATTACAGTTCGACCGTCGTCGGGTTTGAAACATAAATTTTCAAATTTCGCTTCGTGTACGAATCCGACGTAAACACTACAAATCGGTGGTCTTCAAGTGATGTTTTCCATCAATTTATGTTGGTGAATGATTTAGAGTGATGATAGATGGTGGAAGAGAAATTATATTGTGCATAATTTCATAAAGTTTAGAAATAAATTTGAATCATTCCACATAATTTAAAGATAAATTTGACCTTTTTCGTGGGTAAGAAAAGACATCATATATTGCAAAATTTCCCCGTTAATGAACAAAAATATATCTGAATCAATCTTGTGATGATTGGGTATATTTAATCTCAACTATTAATGAAAGATAAATTCACCATAATTTATTCTCCTCCACAAACTCTATCGGATCGGGGAATGGGGCTGGGTGGGAGATTCCACCTTTTGGAGGAATGAAAGATAAATTCGACCCCCCCCCCCCACATTAGCTGAGTTAGGTTGTTACCCTAATAGTATATCTTTTCTTTCTCAAACATGTCTTTTCACAACAGTATTATTTTACGACAATTCTTTTGGTTGATCAAGCATAAATTGTAAATTAAGACGATCTTGTGACAACAGATTATAATTTAAATTGCATTATTATGAGTTTAAAATGGAAATAAAGTAAGTGGACTAGCCAACGAAACAGAACGTTGAAGAGAAGCATGAAGCAGGTTAGAGGAAATTATTTTACTATCCTTATATGCCGAAAGCAAGGGCATTTAGCTCGTGTTTAATCAAACTAACAAAAACTGCTTAGTTAAAAAAATTATGTCATTAAAATAAATTCTTAATTGTGATGTGTCCACCCGAGAAGTCGATGGGATCCGCTCCCATCAAATCCTAGTTTCCGAGATACCACGTCAACGCTATCACCACTAGGTTATTAGGGGAAGCCTAAATATATCAATATATATCATTAATTTTTTAGTTAAGATTTAGGATATTTTCTCCCTTCACGTTTGGTCCGTGCTAATCTTCTCGTCTACATTTCAACATAGCTGGAATATTGAGCAATTTTCAAAATGACATGTTTTTTTTTTGGCTCATTGCACCAAACAAAAAAAAGGAGAAAAAGAAAGGAAGAAAAGCAACAGCTGTTATAGCCAATGTTAAGAAAAGAATCTGTGGTCGTCTATTGGAAAAGTCATTTCTCTGCACCAATAATTGAGATATGTGATTCTTATGATCAATTGGCGAATCTATATACATTGACTGTATAGATAACGGTAGAATTGTATAATTCTCTTCTGATTAATATAGGTGTTTACAAGTACAAACCTAATTGTATGAGAATATTTAGTATGTATAATTATATTAAAATCATATCATAATTACAGAATATATGGAGAATTTATATTAATATATTCTCTATCACACCCTCGGACGGGAGTATAGACTGACACGAGATCAATCGACGCAGGAACAATCACGAGAAAGTCCCTTAGTAACTATATATGTGTACTGATAGGAAGGAACATGTAAAACCCGAACATGACCCATGACAACCTTCTCACGAACAAAATGAATATTCATCTCGATATGTTTGGTTCTCTAATATTCAACCAGGTTATGAGACAAATAGACAGTAGATATATTATCACAGTATACAATAGATGTCTTACGTAAGGGACAATGAAGCTATAGAAGTGATCGGTGTATTTTATATACACCTTTTGAGTCATTTTTAGTTAGTCTTTTGCCCATTTTTGTACAAATACGTGTCGTCTTAGGATATATTTTCTTTCTTTTGAGTCAATTTGGTTTAAAGTGGCTCATTGGCGGAAAAGGAGCAAAAAGAGGGCAGAAACAGAGGTTCCAGAGCTCGAAAAGCGAGAAAGTTGGCGAACCGGGCACGAATAGCGGCCATACAACGGAAATTTCAAATATTCGAATGGGAATGGACCAAGGCCTGAAGGAAAACCTGGAAAAACGTTTTGAGGCTATAAAAGGCAGCCTTTAGGTCAGAATTAAAGGTTCCCTTCCTTGCCAATTCACACAACTTTTGGAGACCACTTCTTAGTAAATTATTGTTCTTGTTTTATTTTCTTTGTAGTTTATGTTGCATTTTAATTTAGTGTTTGTCATGTCTATGGTTAGGAACTAACTTAATCTAGGGCTTTCCATGTCAAATCACTTGAACTTTATTATTATGAATTAACGACGTTTGGTTCTTCTTGTTATTGTTGAGATTTATTCAATAATTGTCTTGAATGTTTGGTAATTAATTGATCACTAATTATCATAATATATATGATTTCTAATCGAAAGCCGAAAGGGGATATTGTGAATATGCTATAGTTGAATAGACATAGGTTAAATCGTGGACGAAAGTACCCCGATACTTGTGTAGTATTAATAGGTTATTGCTCTTAATCCTCCTTTATAGTAAATCTTATCACCGAAAGGTAGAAGAGTTCTATATTGGGGTTGAGTGTTTATATTACCTTAACAGGAGTATAAAACGGCTTAGTTAACCTGCTATCTCCAAATAGAAGAAGAACCATAATTAATTGCATTAACAAGTAAGATAAGCGGATAGTTGAGGAGATTTGAAAGCCCTATTTCCACCATAATTGAAGTAAAACAAATTAGTCTAGTTAGCATTCTTAATTATAGTTATAAACCATCTATCAATCATCGGTCACCAAATAGATACCATAGAATAGAATTTGAGAATTGAACACTAATCTCTGAGGACGATAACTCGGTCTTCTAAGACTATATTACTTGACACGACACGTGCACTTGCGTTGAGTGTGTGCATAAATCGCACCATCAAATTTTTGGCGCCGTTGTCGGGGATTGGCGTAGTTCAATATCATTTTACCTATTCTTAATTTCTCATTTGGTTTTTATTTTTGTTTTTATTTATTACTATTTTTTTTTATTTTGTGAAAACCAGTGTGCCGTGATCCGTTTATTTATTTTGATTTGTTGCAGGAATCTAGTTTATGCGAAGGAGAAGAGGAGCAAACACACTTGTTCCCTTCAACCCAGAAATTGAAAAGACTTGCAAACAGAACAGGAGAAACCAACGAGTTTCGGCCTTAATAGAGATGGGAGGCTTACAAACAACAACAACGATGAACGGCGGTTAGGTGATCATCAACCTAACCAAAGGATGCCCGAGATTGTCGGTGGATGTAGAAGAGGGTTCAGTCCAAGCCGAGAAGCTTGGGAGATTATGTCGCTGCCGGTGAATGGGCACAACTTGCATCAGCTCCGCATTGTGAGCAAATAATTTTGAAATCAAGCTGCGATCCCGAGTATGGTGCGAATCGTCGATTCGGAGGGTTGCCATCGAAAGATCCTCACGCACATAGCGAATTTTTGGAGTCAGGTGCAACCTTCTAAGTACAATGGCGCATCGATGACGCCGTCCGATTGAGGCTCTTTCCTTCTCACTCAGGATAGAGCGAAAGTTTGGTTGAATTCCTTGCCAATGATTCGATATTCATACGGCAAAGAGTGGCACATAATTTTAGCAAAGTTCTTTCCATCGGCAAAGCCGCTAAGCCGAGAGGAGTTGAACAATTTTTATCAAGCTGATGGAGAGTCACTCTATGAAGCTTGGGAGAGATTCAAAGATTTGCAAAGAAAGTGTCCACATCACAGCATTGAGTTATGGAATTTGGTCCATATTTTCTACAATGGGTTAAGCGGGACCACCAGAACGATTGACGCAGCCGCAGGTGGAACTTTCATGAGAAAAACAGCACACGAAGCTCATGATTTATTGGAAGACATGACCACCAATAATCATGTAACAGAGGACAGAGGGGTGAGTGGCGTATGGCACAGTGAGTCCACGAGATTGATGTCATCACAAAGATTAAATGCACAAGTTGCTCTCGACCAAGCAATCGCAACAAAATATCGTGGTTCAGAAATGCAGTACAAATGTCATTGAGTTGTGAAATGTGTAGAGGTCCACATACCTTTGATAGGTGTCCATCAGCTGATCCTAACAACATCTCGATCGAGCAAGCAGAGTGCCAAGCAGTAGGGAATTATCAAAGGCCCCAGAACAATCCCTATTCGAATACCTACAATCCAAGGTGGAGGAATCACCCTAACTTTTCATGGAGAGGGGATCAAAGACAACAAAACCAGTTTCGAGGCCAGTACCAAAATCAGCAACCATTCACTCAGGCCTCATCTTCACAACAATTCAGTGCGTCTGCTCAACAAGAGAAGCCAGATGAGTTGAGAGCAGCCCTGTTGACACTCACCAACTCACAGACCCAGTTCATGGCAGAGACTAGATCCTCTATCAGGAATTTGAAGACACAGGTGGGACAACTAGCGAAGATGGCAAACAACATGCCACAGGGCACTTTGCCTAGCAATACAGAGATAAACCCCAGAGAACAATGCCAAGCGATGCAGCTGAGGAGTGGAAAACAGTTAGAACAGCTTACACCCCAGCCTGTGGTGGAACAAGAAGTAGATGCAGAGAGAGAAAGGGTTGCTGAAGATCGCCCGATATTAGAGAAAGCTCCAACAGTCCCAATGAAGGAGTACACTGAGAGGATTCCTTTCCCGCAAAGATTGCAAAAGAAAGTGGTTGATAAGCAATTCTCCAAGTTCTTGGAGATATTCAGAAAGTTACACATCAACATTCCGTTCATTGAGGCATTACAGCAAATGCCTACTTACTTTAAATTCATGAAGGAAAATCTTGGAAAGAAGAAGAAGTTGGCAGAGTATGAGATGGTGGCACTGACAGAGGAATGCAGTGCCATCTTGCAGAAGAAATTGCCCCTAAACTCGCGATCCGCGAGCTTCACACCGCTTGCACGGCGTGGCAACATGTAATAGGGCCCTTTGTGACTTGGGGGCTAGCATAAATCTTATGCCTTTGTCTGTTTTTAAAAGGTTGGAGTTAGGTGAAGCCAAATCAATCACTGTGAGCTTGCAGTTAGCAGATAGAACGGTGGTGCATCCGAGGGGAAAAATTGAAGATGTCCTAGTTAAGGTGGGAAAATTCTTCTTTCCTGCGGACTTCCTCATCCTTGATATGGAGGAAGATGAGGAGATCCCCATCATATTGGGAAGACCGTTCTTGGAAACAGGGAGAGCCCTAATTGACGTAGAGAAGGGTGAGCTGACACTTAGAGTGGAAAGTGAAGAGATGGTGTTCAAAGTGTTCAAACACATTATTGAACCCCCAGTCATGAGCAAGTGCTTTGCAATTAGCACTGTCAGAACTTCGTTTGAGCCAGCGCAAGCCACGGCAAGGGAGATAAGCCCGCCAAAACAGGTAAGTGATACTGAACCTCCTCTTGAAAAAAAAAGAAAAAAAGAAAAACAGAAAGAGAAAGCGGAAAATGTTGATGAAGTGGATAGGTTGAGGGGTTAATTTACCCCATGCCTCGTGAGTAAGGAACCTGCGTCCGGCTAAAAGACGTTAAAGACAGCGCTACTTGGGAGGCAACACAAGGTTATTTTATTCAATTTAATGCAATTTAGTTTTTTTAGTTTTTTTACTTAGAACAGTCTCACGTAAGGTATTGTTTATATGTTGTGATGACAGGTGCAGAGCCAAGAGTTTGGAGGACGAAAACTGAAAAGAAACCAAAAGAAAATCGGCACGGCGCCAAAAGATCGCGGCGCAGAAGATTCCAGTACATGCGCCAATAGTCCGTAAAAGTTCTGAAGGTCAGCCGCGCGAAGTTCAGAGGATTGCAGAGTTCAGCCGCGCACACATTTAAAATTCTGATATTGAAGTTTTACCCTAAATCTGATTTTCCTCACTCCAAATCAAAACCCAAACCTTCCCTCTCTCCAAAACCCACGAAATTTACCCTTTACCTAAAAAAATTCCACAAACTAAACCCAATCACAACCAAAGTTCTTAAATTCCTTAAACCCTTAACCATCCTAAACAACAACCCCCATTCCATTGCCTCAAAACATCATTAGGAACAAGAGAATCTTGAGGAACACCGTCCAAGGTAACCTTTATCACTTTTCTTGAAATCTTCAATACAAACAGGGGAGGTAATAGGTGAGGAGGTGCTTTATTGGTGGAAGGTGTGTGGTGTGTTGAAGTTGAGTGTGAGATTTAGCGGAAGATTATACGAAGTGAGTGTGGGGTGTTGTGCAGGAGCTTTTTGAGTGAAGTGTGGGGGTTGATAAGTGTCAGAATCGATTGTTGATTGATAGTGTTGGGTAATATCGTTGAACAAAGGAAACGCTGCCAAGTTATCTAAAAATATCTGCCAAGAAGAGGAGAGCTTCCACATCCACTTTCATCCCTCAATATGACACTACTAGGTTTGTCAGCCAAAAAGTTGAGGATAGATACCAAAAACTTAGTACTAGACCCTTGATCCCTGAAAGATGAATGGAGTACCAAAGGGAGTCGTTTGAGGAGGGAGATGTCTATGAGCCTATTTGGGCAATGATAGAGGTCATGGGGTGGAAGAGATTTGTTAACCCGAAAAGAATAGCACCGATGAACACAGTAATTGTGAGAGAATTTTATGCTAACTTTCCAGAGAGGGCGGATGATAGATGCTTTGTGAGGGGATGGTATGTGCCTGTGACGGCAGAAGTGGTGAGTGTGTTATTAAAAACAGCTGATGTTGAAGAAAGTGGTGACGACCGGAGCTATTTCAGAACATGGTCTAGAGACACCAACAACATCGACTGGGATGTCGTCGCCGCAAGCACGAAGCTACCCCGGGCCGAAAATGATTGCAAGAAATGGATCAAGAGGATCGAGCGGATGTCGGTTCAACAAAACAAGCGGTTGGTTATATTTCTTCAGTGCCCGCTTAATTCCATCGATGCACTTCACCAGAGTGCCAGCAGATAGAATAAAAATGATATATGGAATCATGTCAGGGAGGACGATTGACGTTGGGAAGGAAATATTGCAAAACATCAGAGAAACCAGCAGGTTGGTAACGACAGGTGGGTTGGGACATGGCTAATTTATTAGCAGCTTATGCTCCAGACATGGGGTCCCAGCCTTACCCACTGATACATATGAGAAAGTCCAACCTCTTGTGTCATATGGGCTAGTGCATTCCTTCCCAGACTCACTCCCTCCAGCAGCAGCAGCAGAAGCTGCCATGGATGAAGATGAGCCTGAGACAGTGGCTCAGCATGAGGCAGGAAGCAGTCAACAGCAACTCCCAGAATCTGAACCTCCAATGCCCATAATGGAGCAGTTGCTCATGAACCAGAGAAGGATGATGCAGAACTTTGACATAATGATACAAGGTCAACAGGACCTGAGGCAAGGACAACAAGAATTAAGGCAGGAGCAACAACAGTTGCACCAGAGATTTGATGAGATGAGTTCCTTGTTCAACCAGTAGTCAATGCATTATCCACCGCCACCGCCACCACTTTAAACCAAGTTTGTAAGTTGTCCTGTTTTCTTTTATTTTTGTTATCTTTTTTAGTCTTGAACACATTGGGGACAATGTGTGATTTAAGTTTGAGGGGTGTCTTATTGTCTTAGTATTTTTGAGTCTTTTTTATTTGTTTTAAGTATTTTTGAGTCATAATTTTCTTTGAAAGATCATGCATGCTGTAGTTACTAGAAACGCCTAGTGAAGTAAGGTTGAATAATGTAATGGAATTAGAAGCAACTATCTAAACACTTAGGTTAGATATGCCAAAAATTCATGAAATCAGATTATTTGGGGTATCTTGCTTGACTTGTGCATTGTTTATGATTAAAACTATGTGTATGTTTGCTTGCTATTTTAGGCAAAATAGTTAGGAAATGCATGTTAGGGAGATGACTCAGGCAATTCTTTGTTAGCCCTTTCTTACCACTTTTGCATATCCCTGATATTCAAAAATATCCCTAGTTAGCCCCTTGAGCCTAAAAAGTTGACTTTTTCTTTGACACCCTGCATTTCCACACTTGTGCCATAAGTGAAAAATTTTGGTGATTGGAATAGAAAGTGTTAAAAAGAGACAAAAAGAGTGAACAATCTTGATGCACCCCAGTGAAAAAGTAATAATAAATAGGCAAAAGCCTAAGTTTGGGGGTGCATGTTATTCATAATACACTTCATTCTCTCAAAACAAAAGAGGGGAGAGATAGGTATGAAGTGAAGAAATAAGAAATCAAAAGAAAAGGGAAGAATTGAACGCAAAAGAGTTTATGGTACATAAAATGAGCCTAAATGCCTACTTTTACCTACCCATGCCTAAGCCTACATTACAACCCTGAAAAGCTCTGAAGATCTCTTACATGTGTATCTATGATTAGTGGAGAATAGCAAGTAAACATGTCATAGGATTTTGAAATTGACATACATAGTTAGGTATTTTTACTTTCATTAAGCATGATTAAATGTGAATTTGCGAAATATCTAACTTAATGTGTTTAGAATGCTAAAAATTCATGCTATATGTTCCTGCATATTATTCTGCTAACCTTCATGCTTTTATAAGTAACAATGATGCAGCAAAGTGATCAGTGTCTTTGAGTCAGTCTATTTTTCTTCCTTCTCTTGTCTTTAATTCTTTCTTTTGATCTTTGCTCGAGGGCGAGCAAATGTTAAGTTTGGGGGTGTTTGATCGGTGTATTTTATATACACATTTTGAGTCATATTTAGTTAGTCTTTTGCCCAGTTTTATACAAATACGTGTCGTCTTAGGATATATTTTCTTTCTTTTGAGTCAATTTGGTTTAAAGTGGCTCATTGGCGGAAAAGGAGCAAAAAAGGGCATAAACAGATGTTCCAGAGCTCGAAAAGCGAGAAAGTTGGCGAACCGGGCACGAAACAGGGCGGCGCCCAATTTACAGAGAGCTGCAGAAGTTTCGGCGCCGCGGCGCCGAAGCGGAAATTCTGAAATATTCGAATGGGAATGGACCAAGGCCTGAAGGAAAACCTGGAAAAACGTTTTGAGGCTATAAAAGGCAGCCTTTAGGTCAGAATTAAAGGTTCCCTTCCTTGCCAATTCACACAACTTTTGGAGACCACTTCTTAGTAAATTATTGTTCTTGTTTTATTTTCTTTGTAGTTTATGTTGCATTTTAATTTAGTGTTTGTCATGTCTATGGCTAGGAACTAACTTAATCTAGGGCTTTCCATGTCAAATCACTTGAACTTTATTATTATGAATTAATGCATGTTCTTGGTTCTTCTTGTTATTGTTGAGATTTATTCAATAATTGTCTTGAATGTTTGGTAATTAATTGATCACTAATTATCATAATCTATATGATTTCTAATCGAAAGCCGAAAGGGGAGATTGTAAATATGCTATAGTTGAATAGACATAGGTTAAATCGTGGACGAAAGTACCCTGATACTTGTGTAGTATTAATAGGTTATTGCTCTTAATCCTCTTTTATAGTCAATCTTATCACCGAAAGGTAGAAGGGTTCTATATTGGGGTTGAGTGTTTATATTACCTTAACAGGAGTATAAAACGGCTTTGTTAATCTGCTATCTCCAAATAGAAGAAGAACCATAATTAATTGCATTAACAAGTAAGATAAGCGGATAGTTGAGGAGATTTGGAAGCCCTATTTCCACCATAATTGAAGTAAAACCAATTAGTCTAGTTAGCATTCTTAATTATAGTTATAAACCATCTATCAATCATCGGTCACCAAATAGATACCATAGAATAGAATTTGAGAATTGAACACTAATCCCTGAGGACGATAACTCGGTCTTCTAAGACTATATTACTTGACACGACACGTGCACTTGCGTTGAGTGTGTGCATAAATCGCACCATCAAGAAGGAGGTTTCTGAGCCAACAAGTTTCGGCAACAACGTTCGCAACACCTCTATATTCTGTTTCTGCACTCAAGGAAGCGTGACTTGTCATTTTGTAGACCACGAAGTGAGGTTATCACCTAAAAAATACATAATAGCCGGAAGTAGATTGACGTGTTTCAGGATAGCCTCCCCAATCGGCGTTTGTGTATGATATCAGACTAGTTGGTGCAGTTGTTTAAAGATGTAATCTATAGTCAAGGGTGCCCTTAGCATATCAAATGATACGTTTAAAATCGGTCAAGTGAGACTCACCGAGAGCATGCAAGAACAAGCACACCTATTAAACAACATAGGCAATATCGGGCCTAGTGAAGGTAAGATACTGAAGTGCACCAGTGAGACTCCTATAAAGAGAATGATCACACACCGGATCCCCATCATTGGCACTGAGCTTTGACACATGATCATTGCATTAACAGATCTAGTCACAAAAATCCCCAAAAAATAACTCAACTTACCTAAGTTCGTCATGACAAATTCTAATTTGAGCAAGGTAATGATCTCATTTTTCAGCATATCAGAGGAGGCGGTCAGGACAATGTCATCCACATAGAGCAAAAGGTATGCAGTGTTATTACCTTGATGAAAAATAAAAAGAGAATTATTACTTTTGTTGCACACAAACTCGATCTGCATGATGTAGGTGACAAATCGCTCATACCAAGTCCGGAGAGGGGGTTGTTTTAAGCCATAGAGTGACTTGCGAAGACGACATACATGTTGAGGAGCTGATGGATGCACAAAGCCAAGTGGTTGATGCATATAGATGATTTCTTTCAAATCCCCATGTAGGAACATATTTTTCACATCAAGTTGATAAATCGTCAGGTTTTCCCATAGCAATGTTCAAACAGTACGAATGGTGGTAGGTTTAACCACTGGACCGAAGGTCTCAACAAAATCAATGCCCTTCTGTTACCCTGTGCCATTTATCATAAGTCTCGTCTTATGGTGTTCAAGCTCACCACTATCCCTGAATTTATAATGATATAACCACATACAACGAATCACATTGACCCCCTATGGTTTGGGGACAAGATCTCATGTGTGATATTTACTGAGCATATCAAATTCCTCACGCATGACCGCATTCCAATTTGGGTCAAACTTGATGTTCGTCACGGCAAAGGCTGAATGAAATGTGTTAAGAGGGGGGGTGAGTAGGATGTGTGTCGTGGGTAGGGGTGTTCACCGTCCGAATCGAATGGACCGGAACCTAATCCGTAAAATTCTCGACCGAGGACCATTGGACCGTTTTTTTTTTTTTGTTTTTGTTAAATGCAATTTATAAATTATAAATTTTTAAGAATGTGTTTGTTTATCAATCTCATTAAATATGTTTGTTTTTTTCCTTATCCTTCAATAAACTTTATTTCATTAATATGACTAACTTAAAGAAAATCACCAAATGTACTTGGTTCGTATACGAACTACTGAACTACTCATTAATTAAAGTTACACACCACATTTATATTTTCTATTTTCTATTTGGAATTTGGACATTCCTGAAACTAGGTGCACAAAGGTTAAAGCCGACTGACCAAGGCAGAAAGACCGAATTACAGTTACTCGGACCGAATGGACGAATGATTTACCCAAGTCCACCACCCCGCCACTGCCAAATCCACCCGCCACTTCTCCCGCCAAATTCGGACGTATTCACATATCAAATATAGGTTGTAAATTGATCAAACTTTATACTGGCCATAACTTTGCGCTCGGACGTCCGCTTTACCTAAAAATAAATTGATTTCGTATTTTTTTCGATACGGCGCTAAACCGCATAAGCGGTTTGATTCCTCCGATTTCTCCAAAACGCCCATCTTGCCCTCAATTTCACTTTTCCCCCAAATCGTTATGTTTTTCTCCTTTTCAAATCTAAATATCTCGCGATGTACAATTGATTTCAACGTAAAAATTGCGTGGCACCGCATCCGGGAATGTCAATTTCAATATTGGAAATTCAATTTATAAAAAAATCGGTCCATTCGGTCCGGACCGAAAATTCGGTTTACGACCGGACCGAAAACCGAATCCACTATTTTGACGGATGAGGACCGGGCCGGAATCACCGGTCGGACGGTCCGGCCGATCCGTCGATTCGGTCCGATTTTTCCGGTCCTGTTTTGTACACCCCTAGTCGTGGGTGGAGGAGGAATAGGCGGGAGAAGCCATGGACAAGGGCTGCCAGCGGCGTGAGAAAGAAAAGGGGCGCCAGATTTAGGGTTTTGGGAGAGGGTAGGGTTTGACTCTTAATACCGTATAGAATTGTATAATTCTCCCTGTCTGAAGGCTTTTCATTAATATAATATATATAGGTGTTTATAAGTACAAACCTAATTGTGTGAGAATATCTAGTTTACGTAATTACATCAAAATTATAATTACAAAATATATGGATAATATTAATATATTCTCCATCAATAACATTTGCAAATTTCGTGTGAATTTTTTTGTCTTACAAGTTAGTCGATCCAAAGTTTGAACACCCAAAAGTGTAAGAATTTGGTCCATTAACTTGTGAGATAATAAAAAAGTCTCACGCTAATATCAATTGTGTGAGAATAAAAAAATTCATAACATTTACTATATAATAATATTAATTAGTTTAATGGTACTTGCTACAATCGTGTATGATGTGAGTGACAATTATTTAAGTTAATGTATTATAAATTAAATACCCATAGATAATATACCGTTCAAACTTTTTTTTTCTATGGTTAGAGAAAAATATGGAGTTTAACTAATATGCACTAACGTTTGTAAGCTTTTGTATACACTGTCACGTAACATTGAAGGGCTATAATAGGTTACCATCAGTTTTTATTTTTATTTTTTTACACACTGCCTCCGCTAATTGCGCCGTCCCTCTCTTTCTTTTCATCCCCTCCCTCACTCTCTCCCATTTGTTTTTTTTTATATATATATTCAGAACTTGACTTGCGTCAAACTAGTCACTGGCCAGTCTCAACACTACTATCGATCATCGTGAGATGTCTTGATAACCAGGTGTTTGAGCAGACAACCGATAAGCCTTACTGAGAATCAACCCAAAAGAGAGCAGAATGCTCCCACTGGGAATCGATCTCACGCTGTAAGTGTCCAGAGCGTCTTAAGCCTCCTCCTTTGCTATTGGACTGTGCCCCGGACGACAAAATCTCTCTCCCATTCTAACTCTTTTGTCTCCTTTAACCCAATCTTCCCCTCTCCCCTAAGTTCAAAACAGATTTAAATTGTTTGAACTCTAGGAGCTTAGTTGTTTCAACTTTTCGAAGTTTGGATATGAAGTTTTAATTTAATCTATTTTCCATGGTAAGAAAATTATTTCTCTCATGTGATGCAAACTTTATCCGTATTGGCCCTAAAATTTCTGATATACTCCATCTGTTTCAATTTATGTGAACTCTTTACTATTTGAGAAGTTTAGGAGGTGGTTCTTTGATCACATTTTCATTATATATATTTTTAAAATTATTTGAATTATAAATTATCATGACTTATAGTACTTTTAATGTAGTTTTTAAATATATAAATTTTATTTTTACAAACTTGAAAAATCTATATCAAAATTTAAGGTCAAACTTTACTCCCAAAAAGTTCACATAAATTGAAACAGATGGAGTAATTTCAATGAATATTGAGTTCATCATGTTAAACTTGTTAGTCCCAAAAGTGAGATAAAATAATCTTTTAGCTTAGTCGTCAGAATAAAAAATTGTTGGTGATACTTTTCTTTAGTTAGATCGGTTCTTTGCTCTTATATATGAACAATATGGATCAACCACAAAACTTTTCTATCTCTAAAACCTGAAGAAAAAAGAAAAGAAACTTAAATATATAAAGAGTTCTCATATGTAATATAGCTTAGGATTGCTTCAATGGTGTATATATGTTGTTAATTGCTTCAATGAAGGCATGAAGAAACAGAATGTAGAGCTGAAGATGGGAATCCTGCGTATTTTTTATAAACATAGTAAAATAATATATGTTGATTGTAGAGTTCATGTTATCTTTTGTAACTATCTACCTTATTTATAACTTATTTAAAAAACAAACTTGAAAGTTACCTGTAATAGGCTTTTATATTATCTGATAGTGTACAAAATGTTTACATTGTTGGTGAATATTAATTAAACTCTTTCTTTAAGGTAAAACTTGGACTTGAAGCGAGAGAAGGTAGTGTGATGTGACAATAACCTAATGCGTGATTACCACCTTTGTGCTACATTACCCTTTCTAAATAATGACTTCTTAATGCATTTCTTGTCTGGATTATTTTCTAAAAAAATATTTAAATATTGAAATTCACTGGATTGATCAAATTTGTATCAAGAAACTTCACCGGGCATATCCTTAACGATTGATGTTTACCACCAAATGATAGTGGTATAGTAGATAAGGTTGCTCCTCCCTTAATCAGAGATTTCAGGTTCGAGCTTTAGATATGAACAATTTTTTTTGTAGAGAGTGCTTCCTCTAGAAATAGATTCTACCCAGCCGCGAATTCAAGTATAGCCAGACTCCAATACAATATCGGACACCGGATAGAAAAAAAAATTGGTGTTCAACGTTTAGTTCAATAAATATAGATATTCGTCATAATTTGTATTTTTTCTCCTCCTACCTTATTTTCCATTTTCTTCGTATGTGCTCTAAAACATTTAGATATTCATCACTTATTTGTGATTAATTTAATTATAATTGAAGAAACTTGAAAGACACCGTTATTGAATTTTATTGAATAAGACATAATTTATTGAATATTTAAGGTTTGAATTGAATTTAATAATGAAAATATTGTTAGATAAATTTGGTTCATTTTTTAAGTAAACCGTATTGGTGAAGTTTCTTAAGAAATTTGGTAGGAATTATTTATAATTGGTTTATCCTAGTGATTCACAAAGACTTGTGGCAAGCTTATCCTTAAGAACCCCCTAGTGCTTGCTACAACCTATTTCAAAACAACAACATAATGCGTACTAAAATTTTGACAATTCACTAAAATGAGGAGGTTTTTCCCGTGAACTATGCAAAATGGTCAATTTGCCTCTGAACTACGCGAAAGGGTCAAATTTGTCCATGTACTATGTGGAATTCGCCCTTCGTTTCAAAAGTTAGTCCTTAATTGTGTGGCATCACAGGGTGTTAAGATTCCACCGCTTAAATATAAGGACAAATATATTCCATTTCGCATAGTTCGAGAGCAAATTTGACCCCAACTAATAATAACGATGTCATATTTGACCCCAATTATTAATAGAGGGAAAATTTATTTCATTTCTCGTAGTTTAAGAACAAATTTAACCCTTTACCCTAGATTATATACAAATATTATGGAGATAATATCGTTTGCTTACTTACTAAACACCAAAAAGTGAATAAGAAAACTACTTAATTATTTTTCAGGAAAATAGTTTCTTTCATACCAAACACACTCTAAATTTAGATAAACATGAAATAAATGTTGAAGAACTTTATACAGTCTACACAAAATTACAAGTAAATTATTAGACAACGATATAAATTTAGAAGAATGGCAAGAACACTAACCTTGTTTCATTGGGAGAAACATCCAAAGAGACATGATCTTCTAAGAGTGCACTTTCA
Organism: Przewalskia tangutica; assembly: GCA_029844215.1. Taxonomy (NCBI): domain Eukaryota; kingdom Viridiplantae; phylum Streptophyta; class Magnoliopsida; order Solanales; family Solanaceae; genus Przewalskia; species Przewalskia tangutica. Next base: position 11,299,951 of record CM056732.1, on the reverse strand, counting down.
ATATTTTTTTTAGAGACGGAAAGAAAAAGAAAAATAGTGTCTATTCAAAAGGTATTAAAGTGTCTTTTTTTATTTAGGTGTCCTTTCGATATATTTTTCATCAATGTATAAAAGAAAAGAAGTTAATAGATATTTTCTAGGTTCATATAATATTTATAAAATTGGCTTCATTTAATTAATAGCATATCTATGTAAAATATATTATTATGTGAGTTCATAAAATAGAAAATTATTAACAACAAATTCAATTATATTGATATATAGAATAAGCATATTAGTCTGACTTTTAAAGACATAATTTTAAAATTCAAATTCTCGTTTTCTCTTAAACGAATCTTACGTCTAATTAAGCACTCACAAAACATATTTGAACCACCTAAGTAATAGTATATGAAAGAATAATATTTTTGTAAGGAACATGGTTTTTTGTCTAAACGCCATGTGCATAAAGTTTTGGTTTTCACGTGCATTCCAAGAGAGTCCTATATATTGTTAATAAGTACTTATTTTTATTGGTATTATATTAAGCTCTTCTTTTTTCCTTGATTATTAAATACTAATACTACTATTATGGTGATTGGTTAAAGCTCTTAGCTTTCTGGAAATTAAATGAGCACGAGAGATTGTGCTGCCTGCTAGCAGGGTTAAAATTCAAAAGCCGAGGAAGAGGAGTAGTTGGAGGGAAAAAAGAGATTAATACTAAGAATTTAGTTATTCCTTAATTCCAAATCGGTTATATTCACTGTATTTTATTTTGACATTCAACAATGACTAACATGTATTTGAGCCGTTGTTAGAGTTTGAAACTTGAAGAAAAAAACATGAAAATGAGTTTTGTTGATTTAATGTTTGTTTAAAGAAATTGGTGGTTGAAATTTGTTCACTAATCGTAAGGAAGTTGTATCTCAAATTTGAGCTCATTTTGTAAACGTGTAAATATAGGAAATAATATATTTCATATCCATAATTAGAATATTTCTATATATTGTGTAAATATAATTATGGTAAGATTAAGATTCCTCTTTTGTATAGGCTTAGGATTCCTATTGTATAAGGGATGAATATTGTACTCTATATATACCTTAATATTAATGAAAGACTCCCCAAGAGAGATTAATATCATCTTACATGGTATCAAGAGTCAAACACCCAAAATCCTAGAACTCTTTCTTCCTACCGCCGCCGAGAACCCCTGTTATACCCCGTGGTTCGGGCCTGGACCATGATCGGTCAGTGGCCATGTGGCGCCGGGCGAAGCGGCGCGAGTGATGATTGCGGCCGCGGCCGCGTCGGGCGCGAAATCTTGGTCGCTGAAGTTTCAGTACATGGCCGGAAGCAGTGCGCCGGAAGATCCGAGGTTCGCAGAGGTTGCGGCGCCGCGCACCGGAAACAGCGGCGCGAAATCGGCGGAAAAACTTAGGAAAAGTCAGTTTTTACTTTGAAAGGGCTGAGTGGGGACAAGTGTCCCCATCCGATTTTTACATGCGATATATTGACCAAGTCTTAAAGACTTGGTCATTTGTCATCTCTCTTTGAAAAACCTCTTCCTTCTCTCTAAATATTTCAAGCTCCTCCTTCTCTCTAAAAATCCAAGAGGATTCTAGCCTTAAGAAAATCAAAAATTAAAAGACAAGAATGAAGCTTGTGGCAAGCTTGTGAAGGTGGTGGTGGTGGTATTCTTGGTAGAAAGGCTAGCAAATTGTTGGATAAAATTTGGCTAAAGCTCTAAGGTAATGATTCTTCCTCTATTATTAGTTTATAGAGTTGCATGTTAAGAAGAAAATACTTATGGTGGTAAATAATGCTCTTAGAGTCATTCGTGCTAGAAATGTGGGTTGAATATGAAGGATTTGGCTAAAGAAATATTATGAGCATGTTGTAGCCTAAAACCACCTTAGAATTGTTAAGTGTACTATTATAACTTATGGGGCAGAATTTTACACACCCAAGATTAGGTGTGTAATCCCCTTTGTGTTGGTTTGGTTGTTGGGCCTTAATAAGGCGTTTGAATGTTGAAAAATCGGCCTTTGAAAAGGTGGCAAAGTTAGTAGAAAAAAAGGAAATGATGCCAAATTTTACTTAGGAATTGATAACATGAATTTGTAATTTCTACATTGAAATTAGAGGTTAATAAACCCACTATGGTTATTATAGGTTGACATATTACTTGCGGTAGTTGGACTTAGCAAGTGGATTAACCGAAAGAGGTATGTAGAACTTTCCTATCTCTTGAGCATGAGTAGTTGTACTATGTAGTACGGTGAGCGTCAAGATTTGATATCTTTCACTTGTTTTAAAAGTATATGCTACTTGTTTCATTTCAAAAGTATAAGTCCCTTGGATTTAGGGAAAATGTATTTGACAAAGGAATAACGCTAATATAATGACTTTATGGGAAGTTGGTTATATTAGTTTTTGGAAAGGTTCACAAAGAATGGTTTACTCTAATTAAAACAAGTACGGGTAAAGGATTTGAAACTATGGAAGGTGGATTGATTTTTAGGCATTTGTTGCCTAAGGTTTTAAAGGAAATGAAGTCACTTGATTTAGAAGCCTATTATATTTCTAAAAGGAAATGTGACTTGTTTTGAAAAGAAATTGTAACTTGATACTATGGTGATTAGTATCTTGGAATCCTTGTATAAAAAGAGTTTTCTTAAAAAGTTAGAAGTACATGGTACTTGGGTTGAATTCCCGGATTTTCTATTAAAAGACATGTTAGTGCCTTAGGATACTAAAATGAGAGGATATATTAATAATGTTAATAAGAAGTTAGGGGATTTCTTAACTTGCTTATGTTATGATAAGCCGGTAGTGCTTATGTATGATATGATAGGCCGGTAATGCTTATGTTGTGATATGATAGGCTGGTAGTGCTTATGTATGATATGATAGGTCGGTAGTGCTTATGTTATGTATGATAGTCGGATGAGCTATGTTATATATTTGTATTATTACGGGGTAAACCCCGGGTTATTATCTATGCCATGGATTTGCTACCCATGATGCGAGTGCGGCGCTTGCACTCATGCGGATCCGGACCACAGGATCCATGCGGGTGAAATAGTCCCATGCGAGTACGGCGATGGTACTCATGCGGGTCCACAGGATCCATGCGGGTGAAATAGTCCCATGACGAGGCGGATGACCTCATGCGGGTGAAATAGTCCCAGGAGTAGGATTGCTTAATGATACTACGGGCGAGGTACCCTGTTTTGATCGTGAGCCTCCTATTTTTATGTTATAAGTTTTATACTTGTTACTCTCATTGTTAGTAAGGCACAGTGCAAGGAAATTGATTTTTATCTATGACTCCAGCTTACTTTTGACTTATGATATTACTACAGTATTTTCCAGTTTTACATGCTTGGTACGTTGTGTATTGACCCGCCGCCATTTGCGTTCATCTGCAGTGGGAAAGCGGTGGTAGATCCTCATTCCTAGGATCTCTTACTCAGTGTCGGGAGCTCCATTTCTTGAGCTCGACTTTTGGTACAGTTCTCCGGTGTTGTGATATTTTTTCTATTCAGGGGCATGTCGGGGCCCTGTCCCGTCTAGTGTTACTTATTCTTAGAGGCCTGTAGTCTTGTCATAACTTGGGTTGTTTAAGGATATAGCTGTTCGATTTGATGTACTTTTGGGGTAGCCATTTTGGGCTAGACTGTTTATACTATTATGGTTGTTTTACCTTGAGTTTATTTCCGCTGGTTTTCTCTGATGTTGTGTCACGAGGGTGCCCGGGTCAAGGCACCGGTCACGGACCCGGGGTCGGGTCGTGACAACCCCCCCCCCTCGGAACTCGCCGCGGCCCCTCCTACAAATTCTAGGTTTTCTTCTTCATTCATCTCTTCTCTAAATGGCTATCCCTGAATCTATCACACTTTCTAAATCTTCTACCTCCACAAATCCCACCACCACGTTGTCATTCTCTTTTCATCCAGCCCTAACTGTTACAAACATCAAGAACTCTATTCCAATTATTCTTGATCAAGAAAATAGTCAGTATTATCCCCGGGTTGAACTATTTCGTAATCATGCATGTCTCTATAACGTGCTTGATCACATCGATGACACTATTCCGCGTCCTCCGGAGGTTGATGAGTCTACTTGGCGTTAGGGGTGTACAAAAGAGGACCAGACCGGAAAATCGGACCGGAATGGACCGGACCGGTGGATTCCGGTCCGGTCCTCGGTCCTTCAAAATGGTGGATTCCGGTTTTCCGGTCCGGTCCGGACCGGAATGGACCGGAATTTTTTTTTTTTTTTTTTTTATAAATTGAATTTCCAATATTGAAATTGACATTCTCGGATGCGGTGCCACGCAATTTTTACGTTGAAATCAATTGTACATCGCGATATATTTAGATTTGAAAAGGGGAAAAACGTAACGATTTGGGGGAAAAGTGAAATTGAGGGGCAAGATGGACGTTTTTGGAGAAATCGGAGGAATCAAACCGCTTAAGAAGTTTGGCGCCGTGATCGAAAAATACGCGAAATCAAAAAAATTAGGTAAAGCGGACGTCAGCGCAAAGTTATAACAGTATAAAGTTTGATCAATTCTGACCTATATTAGATATGTCAATACGTCCGGTGGCGGGGGCTAGCTAGGTGGATGAGGGCTGGCGGGGGCTGGCGGGAGGGTGGTGGTGAGGGGGTGAGGCAAATCATTCGGTCCATTCGGTCGAGTAATCTATAATTCGGTCTTGATCTTGGTCCGATCCGGTTTAACCTTTATGCACCCTAGTTTCGTGAATGTCCAAATTCCAAATAGAAAATAGAAAATATAAATGTGGTGTGTAACTTTAATTAATGAGTAGTTCAATAGTTCGTATACGAACAAGTACATTGGTGATTTTCTTTAAGTTAGTCATATTAATGAAATAAAGTTTATTGAAGGATAAGGAAAAAACAAACATATTTAATGAGATTGATAAACGAACACATTCTTAAAATTTATAATTTATAAATTGCATTTAACAAAAAAAAAAAAAAAAAAAATCGGTCAATGGTCCTCGGTCGAGAAATTTTACGGATTAGGTTCGGTCGGTCGATTCTAGACAGTGAACACCCTACTTGGCGTCGTCAGGCAGCGTCAACAATGGATTTATAGTAGTATTTCTCAGGAACTTCTTCTTACTATCATGAAATATGGCGCGCGACCGCGAGTTATGGAATCGTTTGGAGAAATTTTTCAGACAATAAGCACACGCGTCTTTGTGTATTTAGAGGAGCAATTTAACAATACACGTCTTGAAAACTTTTTCAATGTGATCGAAATCGCAAGCGATTAAAGCTCTTGTGAGTAACTTCTGCTGTCGACGAGCACATTCGCGACATCAAACTGGTGTTACAATTGATTGATGGCCTTCCTAAAGGCGAATATGATAATTTGGCCACCATGATTCAACAGGCAGATCCGTTACCCAGCTTTAACAAAGCTCGCTCGCAGTTGTGGCTTGAAGAGACTCGACGTGCTAAGAAGGATGAGCAAATTCAGAAGGCATTAGCGGTCGAAACGCGCCCTCAAGATCCAACGCCTCCAGAAAACTCTCAACCGCAGCAGAGACGCGGTGGAAAGGGTGGCAGGGGCCGCGGCAGGGGAGGTCGTGGTCGTGGCAAGGGTCGCGGTCAACAGAACCAGCAGCAGCAACAGCGAGGATCACGCGAACAATTGGGCGCGGCTCGTCGCCATTCGCCACAAGACCGCGGCGCGCCCGTCTGAGCCGCGACGCCCGGTTGAGTCGCGGACGCGAGTCCATTCCAAGATTACTAGCGACCTGTCCGTATTTTACCACGATTTGTTGGGCCCGCTCGACCTCGCGAGTCCTCTTCATGCAAGGTCAGATTTTGCAACCCTCATCCGACATGACACCCACTGAGTTTGGACAAGCATTCAGCACCCTCTCCATGCAACAACCTGACAATACTTGGTACATGGACTCAGGCGCCACATCTCACGTCACCAATCTGCGGGTACTATTCCTAAAATGTTTAGTTTAAAGCATCCTCAATATGTTACAGTTGGTAGTGGACAACACATTCCAGTTAAAGGGTATGGTACCTCATACACACAACCTCCTCATCCACCCTTATCCCTCAAAAACACCCTATATGCCCCACACATGATTAAGAACCTCATATTTGTCCACCAATTTACTCGTAATAATTCTGTCTCCGTGGATTTTGACCCTTTTGGTTTTACTGTGAAGGATCTTCATACGGGGACACCTCTTACGAGATGCAATAGCACGGAGGATCTCTATCCATTCACTTCCACATCCGATGCCAGATCTTGCTCTCCCATCACTCTATCGGCTGTTTCTTCTTCAACTTGGCATAATAGGCTTGGTCATCCAGGAGTCCCAGTTTTTAATTTTCTTAAAGACAACAATTTCATTGCTTGTAATAGAAAACTTGCCCAAAATTGTGTTTCTTGCTCTTTAGGCAAACATATTCGTCTTCCGTTTAAATCATCTACTAGTGTTACACTTGCTCCTTTTGATATTATACATGCCGATTTATGGACATCTCATATCTCTAGTTCTCTCGGTCATAAATACTATCTTGTGTTGCTTGATGATTTTTCACACTAAGTTTGGTTATATCCTCTTAAATTTAAATCAGAAGTGTTTGTCAAATTTCTTGAGTTTCGCAAGTTTATCCACACACAATTTGGAAAAAGCATAAAATCATTTCAGTGCGATAATGGTCGTGAATTCAATAACTCTATGTTTCACCGATTTTGTACAAATAATGGCATGGTTTTTCGCTTCTCCTGCCCTCACACCTCACCACAAAACGGTAAAGCTGAAAGAATCATACGTACCATTAACAATATAATTCGCACATATTGATGCATGCCTCCTTCCTTCCTTCCTTCTGGGTATATGCTGCTAAAATGTCAGAATACATTCTAATATTCTTCCTACTAGCACTCTTCATAATATGACCCCTACCGAAATCCTCTACCATAGAGTCCCCTCCTATGATCATCTATGGTTTTTATGTTGTCTGTGCTATCCCAACCTCAATTCTACCGCCCCTCACAAGCTTGCTTCTAGGTCTACTCCATGTGTCTTCCTAGGATTCCCGCCAAACTATAGGGGCTATCTATGTTATGACTTGTCAACTCGTCAAATTCACATATCTCGTCACGTCACATTCGACGAGACCACATTCCCGTTTTCGAATCTTCCAAAATTCTAAAAACTGGACTACTCATTTCTTGACGAGCCTGCCATCTCTCCCCTCATCCTCGAACAGCTCACGTCTTACATTAGTCGTCGAGCCGCGGCCCCGAGGCGCGCGACGTCGATTTCGATGAGCAATCTTGTGAATATCGTCGGCAGCGCGAACTGTGCTAGCGCGCGCGCCAAACTTCGCAGGCTTCGTCAACCCTCTAGCGTCGCGGTGCTCGATCCAGGAGTCGCGGCTCCTCCGACGGCTTCACCCCCACCTTCTTCTTATCTGACTTTACCCACCGTCTCAGAGACCACTCTGCCACCCACTGTCCCTACTAATCTAATGAAAACTCATTCAAAACATGAAATCTTCAAACCCAAAGTCCATTTCAACTTTTCTGCCCAAACCATCTCTCCACTTCCAAAGAACCCAAAATTGGCCAAACAAGACTCTAATTGAAATGCGGCTATGTATGAGGAGTTCAATGATTTAACTAAACAGCACACGTGTGATCTAGTACCTAGACCTGGGGGGTGAATGTAATTCGATGTATGTGGATTTTTCGTCACAAGTTCAGAGACAATTGGGATCTTGAGAGGTATAAGGCTCGTCTTGTGGCTAATGACACAAATCAGCAGAAGGGCATTGATTGTGGAGAGACCTTCAGCCCGGTTGTCAAACCGTCTACTATTCGCACAGTTTTAACATTGCCATGGGCAAACACTGTCGATCCATCAACTTGATATGAAGAATGCATTCTTACATGGGGACCTGAGAGAAACGGTGTACATGTATCAGCCGTCTGAGTTCACCTATCTAGCAGTCCCTCACTATGTGTGTCATCTCCGTAAGTCACTATATGGCCTGAAACAGGTTCCCCGTGCGTGGTATGATCGATTTGCCAGGTATATCTTGCAGATTGGGTTTGTATGAAGCAAGAGTGATACATCACTCTTCATTTTTCATCGAGTTAGCAGTACTGCTTACTTATTACTGTACGTGGATGATATTGTTCTCACTGCCTCCTCAGATAGATTGAAAAATGAGATTATTGTCTTGCTTAAGTCCGAATTTGCAATGACTGATTTGAGAAAGTTGAGTTATTTCTTGGGGATATCAGTGACCAGGTCTGCCAATCACATGCCACCCTATCTAGATTCAGTGTCGAGACTGAGTACAGAGGCGTTGCAAATGTAGTAGCTGAGATTTATTCGCTCAGAAACTTATTGTTAGAACTTCAGTGTCCTTTGCGTCAGGCATCTATTGTGTACTGTGATAACATCTCTGCCATATATTTGTCTCATAATCCGCTTCAGCATCAGCGAACCAACCACATTGAGATAGACCTACACTTTGTTCGTGAGAAAGTTGCTCTAGGCCATGTCAGAGTGTTACATGTTTCATCATCTGTCGGTATCTGAACATATTTACCAAAGGACTTTCAGACATTGTTTCTTGACTTGGATCCGATCTCGGCGTTCGCCTCACTCCGATCGAGGGTGTGTAAACGTGTAAATATATGAAATAATATATTCCCTACCCATAATTAGAATATTTTCATATATTGTGTAAATATAATCATGGTAAGACTGAGATTCCTCTTTTGTATAGGCTTAAGATTCCTATTGTATAAGGGATGAATACTGTACTATATATATAACTTGATATTAATGAAAGACTCATCAAGGGAGATTAATATCATCTTACACATTTGGTTGAGAATTAAAGGAGATAAGATCAAATTTTTTGAGCATTCTTCTTAAAGAAAATGATGAAATCGGGGCTGGGTTGGAAAGGGTCAGAGCTGGGATTAGGTAATTTATTTAAAATCAGGTAATTTAATTTGATTTGGAGTTTTTCATCCAAATAAGGGCACAAATGTAAACTTTGTAGACGACATAGATATATTTGTTCACGGTCACTCACAAAAAATAAAATTAGCTAATAAAACAAAGTAGAATGATATATTTGATCATTTTCCCTTAATATTTTTTATAACTGACTAAAAATAAAAGAAAAAGTCAATAAAGTTCGTGGAATGATTGAGATCCTTTATTATTAGTTAAAATTAAAATTTAGAATATTTCAATAAAAAGTTCTTGTAGTTATTTTTTAATTAAATTTGTGGATTTTTATTTAGATGATATTTTTTCTCCCGAAAAGCATACGCATTGACGACCACTATTTTACCTAAAGCAGCACCTGACCCAGGCCCTGAGAACTCTCCCCTCTCGAAAAAGTGAGTAATATGTGTTTTTAAATTTGTATGAAACAATTTTTTTAAGAGTCTAAAAAATAATAATATCTTTTTTATTTGATAATAATTTAATTTTAAATTTTATTCTCTTCATCTCAATTTAAGTGTCTTAATTTAATTTGACACGAAATTTAAAAAATAAAAGATTTTTTTTAATGTTGTAATCTTAAATTAAAGATATATGAGTTCTTTTAAATCTCGTGATCTTAAACTTATCTTAGAATTATTAAATATAGAAAGAAATACTTTTTGGGACGGACAAAAAAAAAAAACACTTAAATTGGAATAGAAAGAGTATCTTTATAGCTTAACGAAATAATCTACAATCACGTAAACATATTTAATTTATTTTAGATCATAAAATTTTAAATTTTTATTTATTTTTTAAACTTCGTGTCAGTCTTAATATAAAATGGGAGGGAGAGAGTAATATGTGCGCCTATAAATTCCAAGTTCCAAAACGAGGAAGTTCCCCCACTAGTATCAATCTCCAATTCCACTACCCCTTTTTCAACTCTCTCTCGTCTCTCAGTTATGAAACAACACGCAACTGTTGCTTCCACAGCTGACACGTGTAAAACCATCGAAGTCGCCGTCGTCGAAGAGCGACAACATCACCACCGTTCTCAGCAGCTTCTTCCTCCACAATCCATCAAACTTCCGCCAGTCCCCATTGCCGACGTTAACTTTGACTTTAACTACAGTTGTGATGAAAACGGGGAAGAGTTTTTCATTCCTCCACTCAACTTCTCTATGGTTGATAATGGCATTTTCCGGTCTGGCTTCCCTGACCTAGATGACTTCCCCTTTCTTCAAACACTTGGCCTTCGTTCCATCATGTAAGTTAATTACTCTCTCTCTCGTTACACTCTTGCTTGTCTTTCTCAAAAGTCAAATACATGAATTTTTATCAATATTAAGATATACTGTAGTATTTTTTATTTTTATCAGAAGTATTGCAACTCATACTATTTTCTGTGTAGTTTTTAAACATTTAAAATTCTACCTTTAAGATCTAATTTAATTTAGCTCCGAAGATTAGTCGAATTTACTCTCGAAAAGTGAGTTGAATTAACTCTCCAAAAGCGAAAAAGTGATGGGAGATGGATATAGTGACGCTCTCTGTGCTTATTTGATGAGTAAAGAATAAATTGATGAATTAGGTTTTTTGTTGTTGATGACAGATACTTGTGTCCAGAGCCATATCCAGAAGCAAATATGGAGTTTCTCAAGGCGAATGATATTCGCTTGTTTCAGTTCGGAATTAAAAATTGCAAAGTAGGTTTCTCATTCTCTCTGAAATCGTTTGGTTATTTATGCATAAAATCATCACATTTAGTGTGATTCAGCTTTTTATCTGAAGCTAAATATGGTAAAGGCTTAAATTAGCTTTGATGAAGAGGCGAATGTCAATTTTTAGAAGTTAAAAGAGGGGCACTAAAATAATTGAAAGCACGCCTAGTAGGTCGTAGAAGATTTCGGAAAAACCAGTTAATTTTGGCATTTATAGGAGTGTACAGTTCATTGAAAAGAGAACCGTGTAACAGTTATTTGAACATAAAAATTCGGCTACGCCAGCACAATACATATTTATATATATATCCGTTTCAATTTGTCTTGAGCCGAGGGTCTCCGGAAACAGCCGCTCTACCTCCCAGGTGGAGGTAAGGTCTGTGTACACTCTACCCTCCCCAGACCCCACGGTGTGGAATTTCACTGGGTATGTAGTTGTTGTTGTATATTTATCCGTTTCAATGTACAACATAAAATGATGCTCATTTGTTTGTATATCTGTACATAATATACATGGTTCTCTAAGATTTAGTTAAAATTATTCATTTTTCGGTCTACATCATATGATCTTGTGCTTAAGTCATGTGGTAGGATTGAATTAACTGACCATGTCAATCTTCAGTTTAGGAAAATTAATTCGTGAAGGGTTCGGATACCTGGAAAGTTGCATAATAATATAATGCATTTTAGAGAATGCCGCAACATGATAGGTCTAGAATTTGGCCGTTGCTGATCTTAAAGGTCATGGTCCACATAGGGTTTAGAAATTTAATTATTAGTACTACTACTTTCCAGTGATACAAATAATGATCTGTGGATAACCACAAGTATTACTTTAGAGAAAAGAATCAGTATATCATGTCTGGCTATGTTTATTCTTCTTTTTTATTTTTGTTTTTATTTTTCTCGATTGTTGAGAATTTATGTCTTAAAACGCAAAAAAAATTGTCTTTTCATCCATTTCTTCGTTTAAATCAACACCTAGTTGGTTTAAAACTTAAAACTACTTCTCTTAGTTACGCACACTAGGAGTGTCTTCAGAAAAAAACTGTCTTTAAGATCAGTATTCTTTATCCGAATTAACCTTTAAGATTCTATGTCTTACTCATATACCTCAATACTTATGTGTTTTGTAACACTTGAATCTGTATAGAAAACATAAGATATATATTAACTGGAAATCTCGGATTATAGTATTCTTAGTTCTGCCTCATAATACCTTGATTAAGTTTTTTTCCGTATCTAAAAGTTTTTGTTCTTGAGTATGGGGTTCTGTTGGTTATGTATGTATCATAGTAACCATCTGTAGTACCATTAAGTTTCCCCTTGTTGATAAGGTCAAGTCATGTATAAACTTGAATTATGATTAAGTTGTAATTGTAGCTTGGAAGAATTAAATATAAAATCATTGTCCCTATCCTGTATTTTAGGCTTCCAATTCCCCGCATGTCGCTTGAGCATAGAGTACATGAATTTGAATATTTAGAAGTAACAGTATTTCCGAACAGGTTGTGAGTTGTGATCCGGGTTTCATTGGATCCAACATTCCATAGCTATTTTAATAAGAACTAACTACACAGGATAGTCCTCCTCCTCTCTTTGAAAAGAAAGAGTGCAGCAATGGATAAGTTAGGTGCAGAAACACAAGGCACAGCGGCAATCACTTAAAAGTTAAAAACTTAGTTGTAGAGTTTCATTTCATTCATTTAACTGATTGGCAAAGTTCCAGTTTTTCTTTTGGATCTTCAAGCAAAGATCAAGTGATGTGTTTCCTGGTCATTGTCTTTCTAACATCTAACTGCTAAAGTTAGCAGAATTTTTCCTATTTCGTCTTTTTGAACTCTCTATGAATATTTGATTAACCAGGCAGTTGCTATGTGTGGTAGGTTGTTGGCTTCAGTCTGCTCCTGTCCCAGCTTAACTGTGTCTGTCTCTGTTATTTTTATAACTTTTAGCTTGTTTTTTTACCTCCACTGATAGCAATAAGAGTTCCTGGAGATAGGCTTGAGCCGCACTTCATTCCTGGCTTGAGATTTGCTTAATGAGGCAATCAATGTTGACATGGTCCATGTGTCCATCTTGAGATTATACAAAAATAATTGGTAATTTTTTAATTTGCTTGTCAGAAAAGGAAAATAGAAGAAAACAAAAGAAAGTAACTCAGGTAACAGTCACCAAACTCATGCTGGAAATATAATAAGGGCTTACATTTTGGTCCTCTCCCTTTGGTTCATTGCATATTTGAGATACTGTAGAACATTTTCAGTGTGGTGTCATTGCACTTTACTGATGCGAAAGAATTGACCACATCCGTCATTGCTCGAGAAGAGTATTTCCTTTTGTTCTTTTACGAAAATAATTATTGGCGATTGATTTTTACAATTTGCTTTCAGGAACCTTTTGTAAATATTCCAGAAGAGAAAGTTCGTGAAGCATTGGGGGTTCTAATTGGTATTCTCTTTCAAAACAATATATCCTTTTATGAACTTTTAATCAAAGTGAGTTAATACTGTTATCTTACTGTGCTAATGTCTTTAACCTGCTGTTCACAGATGTTAGAAATCACCCGGTGTTGATCCACTGCAAACGCGGGAAGGTGTGTAATTTTTATCTTTTATGTTGTAGCCTCAAATTCCAAAGTACGAGTACCTTATTTAAATTATGTTTTTTTTTTGTGTCCGTTTTCCAGCACCGAACTGGTTGCCTTGTTGGATGCTTGAGAAAATTGCAGAAGTGGTGCCTAACTTCTGTGTTCGACGAGTACCAGCGTTTTGCTGCTGCCAAAGCAAGAGTGTCAGATCAAAGGTTTATGGAGCTTTTTGATGCATCCAGCTTCAAACAACAATCATTGCCGTTTTCATGTTCAAAGAGGTAACAAACGTTACGCATGAACAGGGATTCTGCTTCTTTTCTTTGCTGTGGCTGCTTTCAATAAATTGGAAGAGGTGATGACTTTTTGAAGAAGTACATTTCGTTAATGAAGGAAATGGCCAATTCTTTTTCCATTACAAGATCAATTAAAAAAGATTATGAGTATCTCCTTCTTGAAGAGCTCTTAGCTTCCTCCTTGAATTTTCCGTAATGTGTTTAGCATAGATATGCTTAAATTTCTTTTAGATTCCATGACCTGGTAAAGAAGCATTTAGTCAAATGCTGAGAGTGTTATTTCTCAATAATACCAGGAGTAGAGCTCATTCTCGCCGTCCGGTTCTTCTTGCCAACTATGATTAAACCAAGGCAGCTACTAGAAAGCAAATTGTACCCGTGATGCTACCTGGTTTCTGGTTCTCTGACAAATATCTGTGTGTAATTTATTAGTATGTAGCTGTAATTAGTTGTAACTAGGAAGGTCCGCAAGCAACAAGTGCTCAATGATGCTGTTGGGTTCCCTTAGAAGAAAGGAGTCTTTTGTAGTTTTGCATCCCATTCTGTATTTGACCTTGAATGCCATGTCCAATTTAACATTTAGCACGATATAATTTTTGCTATTTTCTACCTTTGTTACAAATTTGTGACAAATTAAAGTGCTATGATGAAATGCACACATTATAAGTGGTAAAGGAACAGCGCTGGATTTTATTTTATGGAAGTTTAACTTGATCAGTTCATCCTATTAAGAGAGAGCCTCTTTGGAGGTTGGAGACTTGTATAGATTGTGGGAGTCCCTTTTGGTAGGGAGTACTAAAACTCCCTATAGCAGGCTTTATCGGCGCAAATTCAGATTAGTCAGACTAGGGTGCCAGACATCATATGATTTTTTGGACATCAGATGATTTAACAAAAACATAGATCAAGAGAATTTCAAAATATGAAGGATGGTGCATAATTTTAGATCTAGAATTAATCAATTGAAAATATCTTCTTGTTCATAAATTTAAGTGTTGTCATCCTTAATCCTGATAGGAAAAATTAGATAAGATTGGTGATATCATTAGTGATTTTGTATATCTTTAATTATTGTAGTAATCTTTTATATTAGTTAGGTGTATATTTAATTTCCGTAATTATAGCCTAGGATAACTATTGTATATCAGGTATATAAGCTAATTACATTAATGAAATCATCTATGGATTATCTTCTTTCATGGCATCAGAAGTCTAGGGCAAATTTTTCTCTCCCCTGTCACACAAATTCCGCCATGCCCTACCTCCCTTTCGTCGCCCAATATTTTTTTCTCCTCCCCTCAGTCATGTCTAACACAAAGAATATCTTTCATCATACTCTTGCAGTCTCCAACATCAAGAACATCCATATCGTCCTTGAAATGGAGAACGTCCAATATGCGACGTGGGCGAAACTTTTTAAAATTCACACAAGGTCTCATAGAGTCCTCTATCACATCGTCAAACCGGAAAAAAGCAGGGAGAAAGTGCTTTCCATCGATAATGAAATGGAATTATGGACAACTCTTGATGCTACGATCCTCCAATGGATTTATTCCACCATCTCTACGGACCTCTTGCATACAATTATCGAATCCGACGTCACGACAATGAAAGCTTGGAATAGGTTGCGTGATATATTCTAAGATAACAAAAATTGTCGTGTTGTAACCCTTGAGCAAGAATTCTCTCACACAACTATGGAGAATTTTACGAATGCCTCCGTATATTGTCAAAGACTCAAGGAATTTTCGGATCAACTCAAGACGTCAGAGCGTCGATCACGAATGATCGTCTCGTTCGTCAAATGATTGTGGGCCTCTCCGAAGCATATAATGGGGTTGGAACCCTTCGTCGCCAAAGCAATCCTATCCCACCTTTCTACCAAGCACGTTTCATGCTCACTCTAGAAGAGGTGGGGTTGGCTAAAAAGTATACCTGTCTAACGGATCGACCCGGACCGGGGCCGTGCGTTATCGGGTTGAGCAGATTCGGACGGTTCTGCGATCCCGTCATCGCTTCTTCCTACCGGTCCGCTTCATTACCGATTTCCGATCGGCGTGCAATGCAGGTAGAACCAGGACTACTGATTCGGTTTTTTTTTTTGTAAATTTCAAAAATCTAACTAAATTCAAATTAAATATGTAATATAATAATATAATATAGTTTATAACTTTATACTTTATAGTTATATTGTAGTTATATAAACTATATTAATTTTTTTAATTTTTTTTTATTTCAAAAATTTATTAATTTATTAAATTAGTAGACATAAGATAAGTTAACAAATAACAACTAAAGAGATAATAAAATAAAAACTAATGATAAGATGTAAACTTTAAAACTTTCATTAATTATTAATAAGAGTACATAATGAAGTAATAATAATTATTATTTACATATTATGCATCATTATTGCAAGTTCTTCGTAATTTATAGGTTGCTCCATAGCCTCTAAATCTGGAGTATTAATTCCAGTCCCGATTGCACTCCCGGTTTCTAAAATATTGCCGATTTCTTCATCTTCCGGAGAGTCAACGTATTCATATCCTTGATTTCTTCTCTCTGATCTGATTCAATCCCTTAAGCATACTAACACTTCTAATGTGCTTCCGCCCAATGAGTGACGTATGTCTCCTATTTGATATCGTGCTTGGCTGAATGCACTTTCAGAAGCCACTGTTGAGATAGCCACATTAAGAACATCCCGTGCCATAGCTGCTAGTACCGGAAATTGTCTTTTGTTATCCTGTCACCATTGTAAAGGTTGAAAGTTCTTCTTCGACTTCGTTGGCTTTTGCAAATAAAACTGCATCTCATCACAATTTCGAGTTGTGCTTGCTTGTGTTGTTGCAAAAGTGCTCCATATAGATAAAGATTCATTTTCATCGTCTTCATCGAATCCTGCAGATGTAGACACAGAAGCAGAAGCAGAACTAGAAGGAATATTAGTAGCAGAGTTGTTGTCATGTAATGTAGCATAATAATCATATAATTTAGCTAAATTAATATCAAGTTTACATATGCAATCAAATGAAGATGGAGTTTCTGTTTCACCTACTTCCATATGAGTATCTAAACTAAATATTAAATTATGACAATCTACTTTTTAACAGAAGAATTTAAAACTGCACCAATACAATAAATATCAGGAATAGGAAAAAAATATTTTTTAAACTTTTCAAACATAACTGTAACTGCAGCTTTAATTTTGATTTTAAACCATAAAGTAAATATGAAATTTCAGCTATATGAGCTAAAGCATTACAAACTGTTGGGTAATAAGATTCTGAAAATTCAACAGTAGTAGTGTAAAATTTACGTAAATTTTTTTAAAGTTCAGCAATTGATTTTCAAACATCGTCGGTTAACATATAAATTGCGTTCTTACAATGAGCATTTGAAACATGTGTTATGGGGTCTTTATACTTATAACATTCTTTTAAAAATAAATAAGTATAATTTCACCGTGTAATAATCTCTTGTGGCATGAATTTAGGTCTCAAATCAAATTGTTTACATTTTTCTTTAAATTCTATAAGTCTATTTTTTTTATTATTACCTTGAATAACTCCAACTGCTCTTTTGACAATTTGTATTTCAGTTGAAAATAACTCAAGACTACTTTTAACAATTAAATTATAAATATGACAAACACAACGAACATGAAATATATCAGGAAGTGACAGTTCTAATTTCACTTTTAAAAGATCTATAGCAGCAGTATTATTAGATGCATTATCGAATGATATACAAAATATTTTTTATAAAGATTATAATTTTTGGCATAAGCACAAATAGTTTCGCTTATATATTTTCCAGTGTGACTTTGATCCTCGTCATACGCAAAAACATTAATACGTTTTTTCATTTTAAAAGTTTCATCAATCCAATAACAAGTAATTGTTAAATAATCATAATCGTTTAAAGCATGCTCAATATCTGTAGTAAAACTAACTAGGCATGGAAGATTAGTGAACAAATATTGTAAAAAATAACATAATCATTATAAAGTCTAAAAACGTCGGCTCTACAAGTACTACGAGGAACACATGTAAAACAATGATTATATACTCTTTGAATATATGTAATTAAATATGAAGAAGAAGCAAAAGAAAAAGGTAAACAACCTCCGACAATCATTTTTGCTAATTCAATGCGATCCTTCTTTGGATCGTACTTAGCCAGTCCCCCCCCCCCTCCCCCCGTTAATGGATTAAGTTGTTGTTGACCGGATTCTAAATCGGTGGCAACACCCCATCAGATCGGATGATCTTTAAATAAATGTCTACCTATAGTGTCAATACCACCCCTCTCTTTGTAAGTTTTCCCACAAATATTACATCTAACTCTATCGGTGTCCCCAACTCTATCATAAAAGAGCCACACTTTACTCTTTTTCTCCTTACTGGTTCGTAATCGATAAAGGAGGTCTACATTATCACTAGCAGCACTAACATCGTGTAAGGAACACTAGTAGGTGTAGGAGGTTCAGTTTCTTCAAGTTCAACAATATTATCTAATTGAACGTTATTATATTCATTATCTTCTATTCCAAAATCTTCTTGCATTTGATCATAATCTATATTTTGATTAGATGATGAAGAACCTATAGATTTTTACCCTGAACTAGATTTACTGTACGATCCGTGCAATTCCCTTAGCAAAGACATTATAAAATATTTAAATAATCAACAAATAAATATGATAATTTAATAAAATAATTAGAGAATGAAACGAGTGTACCAAACTTCGGGATTCAGAATTCAATTGAAACTCGAAGGTCGAAGCTCGAAGTCTTGCTACTTTGCAAATTAATAATAATAATAATAATAACTTGAGAATTGATAATATAGAGAATTAAGAGAGTATGAGAATTGAGAGAATTGTAGAAATAATTGTGTTATAAAAATGAGAAAAATGGTATTTATAGATTTTTTAAAGGATAAAAATGTAATTAACAAAAAATTAAAAAATAAAAAAACAAAAAAAATGCCAAACGGTCCACTGACTGTTGGCCCCTCTCCCCAGCCCCTCTACCCCCAGCCCCAACGGTAATGTTACCGTTGGGCACCAACAACCCTTTAATTTATTTTTATTTTTTTCCTTACCGGTTCGGACCGGACCGGTTAACCGGTAAGGTTACCAATTTTCCGTTACCGGTTCAACCGGTCCAGGTTCTTATCGGATTTCTCTGTAACCCGTGTGGGTTGGGGTTGGGGCCAAACCAACCCCCAACCCGGTAAGCCTTACCGGTCCGGATCGGATTTTGTACCGGGTCGACCGGTCCGGTTCCGGGTCAACCCGCCCCCTTAGACAAGTATACTAAAAAGGACACAACCAGATCACATTCCGCTATGATGCGGCCACGTCCCGAGAAATCGATGACTCTCAATCATTCAATGAAAATTATAGTCAAAACAGTACAACGGTGGTGGCAAAAAGGGTCAACAGCAACAACGGTGGCAAAAATGGTCGCGACAGTGGTAAGTGTAGTGGTGGCGGACGTGGCGAGGGCCAGCAGGGGTCCGGGCCACAACACCCCTGGCAGCATCCTTGGGCCAGCGAGCAGTGGCCTTGGGGCTTGCCTTGAGTCAGTGCGCAGTGGCCCATCCCGCCATGCCCATACCCAACACATAATTGGGCTAGGCCCACGCAGCAACAGACAACCTAGTTTGGGCCTCGACAGCAATAGGCATGTCAACAACATGGTTTGCTTGGGCCTCGGCCACAGCAGGCCTTCGTTGCTGCGGGCCCAACATTATTCCCGGCCCACACAAACATCGAGGTAGCGATGCATACACTTGGGCTAAATTCTCCGGATGTGAATTGGTACATAGATATTGGTGCTACTTCTCATATGACGTCCGCGCAAGGTAACATCTTGTCTTATTTCAATTTGAGCAAAAATTATGGCATAATTGTTGGTAATGATCATTCAATTTCAATTCGTGGTTATGATCACACAAATTTATCTCCCCCAAACCCGTCTTTAGCCTTGAAAAATGTCCTTCATGCTTTTCAATTAATTAAAAATTTGGTGTCTGTTAGAAAATTTACAACTGATAACTCAATTTCTATTGAATTTGATCCATTTAGATTTTTTTGTGAAGAATTTCTGGACGGGGATACATCTAATGAGATGTGATAGTGGGGGTGAACTCTATCCCATCATCACCACAAAACAAGCCACACCATCAACATTTGCAACTTTAACACCTTTCTTATAGCATGCACGTTTGGGTCATCCGGGAGCGTATGTTTTTTACTCCCTTAAAACCAATAAATTTATTGAGTGTAATAACATTCATAGTGCTAATGTTTGTCCTTCTTGTCCGCTTGGGAAACATGTTAAAATGTCATTTGTTGCCTCTAATTCTACTATTATGTTGTCTTTTGATATTATTCATAGTGATCTTTGGACGTCTCCCGTTTTGAGCTCGTCGGGACATCGTTATTATTTTTTGTTGTTGGATGATTACTCTAATTTTTGTGTGGACATTTCCGTTATCTAAAAAGCCTCAGGTTTATTCCACATTCCTATCATTTAGAGCATTCATCCGTACTCAATTTGAATTGGAGGTTGAGAACATTCTATGTGATAATAGAAGAGAATTTGATAATGGGCCATTTAGGGAATTTTGTAAGGTTAATGGTATATCTTTTCGGTTCTGATGTCCACATACGTCATCACAAAATAAGAAAGCAGAGAAAAAAATCTGCACCATTAATAATATTGTTCGTACATTACTAGCTCATGCATCATTACCACCTTCATTTTGGCATCATGCATTACAAATGACAACTTACCTTCTCAACATACTCTCTAGCAAAGGATTAGCCTACCACTCTCTACTCAAAATTCTTTATCAAAAAGACCCTTCGTATTCTCACCTTAAGGTATTTGGGTATTTATGTTATCATCTATTCTCCTCCACTACCATAAACAAATTTCAAGCCCGCTCTACCACTCGTGTCTTTTTGGGTTACCCATCTAATCACCATGGTTACAAATGTTCTGATTTATCCTCTAATAAGATCATCATTAGTCGTCATGCCATTTTCGATGAAACCTAATTTTTGTTTGCTAAGTTACATAGTTTCACGTCCCATTCATATGATGTTTTGGATGATAGGCTCTCAGCGTATGTGGTCCACCATTTAGCCCAGACCACACCACGACATATGGACCAGCGGGCACAGTCAGGCCCACAGCCTGCTGGCCCAACAACCTCCAGTCGGCCCACTGCCTACTGGCCCAACTCTTTCTCGCTAGCACCCAGCCAACCCAGAACTTCGGCTCACCTTGCTAGGCCCAGCGGGTGGCAGCCCACTGCCCTTCCAACCCGATTCCACTACATCAAAACTGGGTCAGCCTACGGCTCCCACCCAAATCCAGCCCACGACTCCCACCCAAATCCAGCCCACTTCGATTCCAGGATCAGGGCCCGTTACTCACAGGCAACAGTGTTTTTTAGATAAAAGTGACAATTTAATCTCAACTCAAATGGTACTAAATCCACTCTATCATGTAATCATATGTCTGCCCTTCGTGACCCGAATTGAAAAATGACTATGGATGATAAATATAATGCTCTTATTAAAAATAAGACGTGAGAGTTGGTGCCATGTTGTGTTAATGCGATTCGTTTTATGTGGATTTTAACTCATAAAGAAAAATTTGATGGTTGTTTTGAGAGGCATAAGACCCGTCTTGTAGATGATGGCAAAACTCAACAGGTTGGCGTGAACTGTGGAGAGACATTTAGTCCGGTGGTCAAACCGACAATTATTCGTACTGTTCTCAGTCTAGCTCTCTCAAAAGCATGTCACATTCATCAACTGGACGTGAAAAATGCATTTTTACATGCAGAACTCAAGAAAATAGTATACATGCATCAATCCTTGGGTTTCAGGGACCCCGCTCATCCTAATGCTTGCTGAAAAAATCTTTGTATGGGCTAAACAGGCTCCTCGACCTTGGTACAAAAGATTTACATATTATGTGTCTACTCTTGGGTTTTCTCACAACAAGTATGATCATTCTCTCTTCATATACTATCACGGTACTTCTATGGCCTACATTCTGTTATATGTGGATGATATTATATTGAATGTTTCCTCTGTTGAACTTCGCAAGTCTATTATATCTCTTCTTAGCTCAGAAATTGCTATTAAAGACTTGGGGTCATTGAGTTATTTTCTGGATATAGTTGTCACTCATTATGCATGTGGTCTATTTCTATCTTAGAGGAAGTATGCAACATAGATCATTGAACGAGCTGGCATGTTAGCCTTTAAGTCATCTCCTACTCCGGTTGACACTAAACCGAAGCTGAATGCTACTTCTAGCACACCATATGAGGATCCCTTCCACTATCATAGTCTTGCGGGAGATCTTCAATATCTCACGTTTACAATACCCGATATTACTTATGCAGTGCAACATGTGTGTTTATTCATGCATGATCCGAGGGAGTTGGGGTGAGATGGTGAAGGCGTTGGGGTATTGGGTGGGTCGGAGGTGACAATTAAGTTGGAATTTACTTATAATCTTGTTTTCTCTACTTTTATTAGGGCAGAACATTTTCCTCATTTTGAAGAAATTTGTTTTTCTAAGGAAAATGTTTTCCATTACATTTTGACCAACCAAATATGGGAAAATTGGAAATCCTTCATACCAAACACACTCTTAATATTTATTTTTTGAGTAAAAAAAAAGTGTTCACTTACCAAATCAAGAAAGAATTAACCTTACTTTTCAGATTTGTCCTTATTAAGTGATAGATGATTGAATTTCAATACCTATTTAATTAAGAATATTTTAGTTAAATTAACTATTTTTTTCTAAAAGTTAATATTTTTTTATGGGATATGTAAATGACTAAGTAGTATGAGGAGAGATTATTGCTGTACCAAGAAGGATCCAGATTTTTTTTAGTGAAAATGATCTTTCTCCCCCTTCCTATAAATAAAGCATGTAACAGAGGTTATCCACCTCCCCCACAACAGAACCATTATTGATAATGGGCTTCTACTTATCCCCACCCTGTCCTGTGACGAAGAATTATTGGTCATTGTTGATAAGAACATAAAGTTTGTTGCACCTTTATATTCTTACGTTCTGTTTGTTTGCTCATATTTCACTTGAAAGTTTTGAGTCTGTCACACATGGCTTGTCAAGTGTGATTTACCTGGCTGACATGGTTTGCAGGCTATTGCGTCAGTCCGAAGGTTTACTTGTAAAAAAAGTTGCGGCTGCGAGTTCCGTTCATCAAAAAAAAAAATCACTTGAAAGGCTCCTTTTAAGTCTATTTCTATCGATAAGAGATCTAAATCAAAGTAATAACATAGACCATGTTTAAATTAGTAAGTGTCTATTAAAATAAGCTTTAAAGAATGTAAACAGTGAAGATGAGAAGTTTTTTTCCCTTGTTGAAGTTGAAGAGGGAATAAGATTAAGTTGAAATTAGTTTGCCCCTTATTACACAACTTCTTTTGCTCTTCAAGCACTGTGCAACATGTTTGATAAACTGCCTCATAGACTATGATCACTATCTCATTTAAAATAAATGATTTTTTTTTTTTTTTTTGTTGGCGAACCCATTGTTACCAGTCTTTCGAAATGCATGGTAGAAACCCTGACCGACGCACAGGCAAACCACATCACGATCGCTTAAACCACACTGACAAGACAGTGTGACACTCCCAAGCTCGGCGAGGCGGGCGTTACCACAGGGTTTCGAACTTATGACCAAGCTCTCCCACACCACCCAATGAGGATACCCTCTGCCTTCAAGACCAACTGGTCTTGAATCTTATCTTTGCTTTGAAGTGAAGTGAAGTTAATTCATCTTATTTGTGAAGTTCACATTCTTATTTCTTACTACAGTATTGTTGGTATAATAATTTGTACTTGGCTAAATAATGATTCAAAACAATATGTTAATCACTTAGTGAAACATATAACATTAATGAAACAATAAACGAAAACAGAATCTGTTTTGGAAAAATAATTTCAGAATGTAATCGAGCCCACTTAGTTCAAAGTGTGTCCTTAAGGAAATTATTCCCTCACGCGATCTCGAGGTTAACGGAATATCGCCTCCCGTGATAGAGCGATTATCTTACGAATAGTAGTACTCCAAATTCGGTAGCAACGAACCACTCAACTAGCAAAGATATCACACATAATGAAATTTTCGAGTTGAAGAACAACTCGAATTTAATTGATTAGAATATGAATTAGTGAATAAATTCTTGAAATAATCAAGAATTTATAGGGTTAGAAAATCTTGATTACGAATGGTTGCAACCATTCGAATAGTCCTTTCATTTTGGAGAAATTCGAAAAGAGAGAGCGGACGGGTCGGATCGGGTCGCGGGTCGATCCGTTTGGATTTGTTTTTTAATTCAATAATTAATTAATTAAAGAAACGTTTGTCCAAAAAGATTATCAATCAATCCAAATCGGCCGGAAGCGGCGGCGACGGCGACAATCGCGAGGGTCGCCTCTCAACCCTTTTAGCAGCTCGAGAAGGTGTAATGTAATATATACACCTCTCTTTCCTTCCCTTTTTTTCGATGTGGGACAAAAGAGCCTTTTACCCTCTTTAATTTTTATCCCATCATTTCCTATTCACCAATATCAAAACCCAACAAGTATTTATTTTTTGCAGTACGTGATACCCACGTCAACTATAAATTCGACAACTCTCTGACTAATAATGTGGGTCAAGATTAATTCCTATCATTAAACAAAAGTTGATGACAATGAAAGCTTTTATCCTTTTCTTGCATGAAAAGTAAGCCAAAAGGATGCTGTTACAGGACCACTACATACATAGTCTATTGCTTACCTAATTCTTTTTAAATTTATCTGTTCCCTCTTTTCCCGGTCTAATCTGATAAAAATTGGCATAATAGACTTGTCCAACATCAATATAAGTTTGTTCATGCTGAATTTCTCCACAGTAAATTAAGTATGCTCAAAAGTTTAACTTTTGAAGGTAAGACAAACTATTTTCATGAAAAGGGAACAGGATACTGCCAATTATTTGTATCACTAAATTGATTATTTTTAGATACAAAATTAGGACTCTTTATAATACCACGCAGCAGTGACTCTTTATATGATTCTATGATATTAAAGAAGCAAATAATATGTTTATCTAGGTTTTTGAAACTTCAAGAACAGAATCATTTTCTTTTCAAGATCCATATCCTTCCTCGTGAATTGGAATTTAAGCACTTGCAACTGGATCAACTTTAGCATCAGCTTCCATCCTTCATGGCTTCAAACCTTGGCTCTTTGGCCTGAAACTTGAGTCCAGCATATAACTTCATGTAATCATCAAACACGAACTTTGGATAAACTTGCTTGCTTTCCTTTGCCTCTTTCTCAACTAGAGTTGGTGCTGGATAGATCACTGCATCATTTCCCGGATTATAGAATGAGGCTAGTGACATGCGAGTCCCATCTGTTTGTGCAATCACTCTGTGCATCACACTCTTGTACTTCCCATTGGTGATCACCTGTTTTTCATTTTATAAATACCCTTTTAGTACTTCTAAGTCATGGTAAAAAAAAAGCAGACGCTTAATGAGACACTCTAGGATCTTGTACCTCAAGTTGATCACCGAGGTTAACCACAATAGAGTGGCGCATGGGAGGAACATCAACCCATTGTCCGTCTTTGAGGAGTTGGAGGCCACTCACTTTGTCATCTTGGAAGAGAAGGATTATGCCACCAGCGTCTGTGTGAGCGCGGAGTCCCTTTATCAAATCGGGCTTGGGGCATGGTGGATAGTTGCTCACCTTGGTTCCAAAGTTGGGACCTTTTGATCCATAAAAGGCCTTTTTCAAGTAACCCTTTTCAAGCCCAAGATTTTCACAGAGCAAGTCCAGTAACTCTTCAGCCAACTTCTCCAATCTTTTAGCAAAATCTCTCATCACCTCTCTGCATCATTTGGGACATGAATTAACTATAAACTTAAAACTTTGAACGAAGAAACTATATATCTTGCTCTTTATAGTATACATTACCTGTATTCGTCATCAAGATCGGGTAGTTCAGAGATGTTAGAAACAGGAAGATGGCGCAAGAAGAAAGTGCTTTCCCAATCCAAATCAGTAACCTCAGCTTGTACTGCTTCAAGACCCTTGCTGGCCACCAATTCTTTGAACCTCTGTTCCATGCACTTCTTGTAATGCCCCTTGGTCATTTTCTCCACTGCGTCCATTACTTCATGTGGAATCCCATGATTCACCAACTGCAATGATCACAGAAACAAATTAAGAAAAACATCAATATTAAAAATTACTATTCCCTCCAGTTCATCTTTTGTGTCTTGGTGTGACTGTTCACAGAGTTAAAGAAAGTACCGAAGTTTTTAAAATTTTATGGTTTTAAACTAAAGACGTGTACAATGTACAAAATGTCATCCCTTGTCAGGGACGGAGGAGGTTAGGTTTGCCTAAAGATGATTATCGGTTCAAGAGCGTAGGTGCCTTTTGTTCTTGTGGTTTTAGATATGTCACGCAGGATGTTGGAATTAAAGAATGATTAAATATAAAAAGTGACATTCATTTTAAATAGACTAAAAGGAAAGTAAGATACATAAAATTGAAATTGAGGCAGTAATATGCTTATGCAAACTGTAATTACCTCAAAAAAGCCCCAGTTCTCACAGGCATCTCTAATCATTTCCATGGTGTTTGCTCTCTCAGCTCCATTGAGCTTTTCCAAGTTGATAATTGGGAAGTTCTCCATCTTTCTTGGTAATGTGTTTCTAAGTGTGTTAAACAAATTAAAAGTAGCTGTGAATACAAAAGATTGAAGATATGAATATTAATGTTTGATGGAAAAGAGTGAGGCTTGAAAGGGTATTTATAGGTAAAGAAAGTAAGAATTTTAACTACAGTGAGGAGACTTAAAATAATTTGTACATGGGGTTTGCTCTTACTTTGTTCTTTGTCCTACAATGCATACATTATTCCAAGTCTTACAATGGCCCCCCTGAGTCCAAGTCCACCTTACGAGTATTCTGGTCATAGTTACCTGTTGAACCTTCTTAGCCACAAGTGTCATTTTTAATTTTGGAGCTATAAAGATGTACAATTTGGAAAATGAGCAATTTCTGGTGGCTAAAAATGGATTTCTTCCCTTTCAACTTGACCAGTATATATTATAATATAAAGGGATCTGTCCGAAGCGGCTGCTCAGTGAAAACTTTTATGTAATAATTGTCTCATGTGTTATTTTGAATTTGTTGGTTCTGTTTGACAAGTATCGTACTATCTTCAGGGAAGTTGCTGAACACTTGAAAGTTTCTAAGGGCTGCACAATACATTGCAGTCCAAAGGCGGAACCAAGATTTAAATCTTATGGATTCTAGATTCTAATCTTAAGTTACTAGTTTTAAATTAAGGATATGTATTTATTCAATGTATTTATAAGATAAAATACAAAGTTTGAACTAAAGCTACTGGAGTTTAGCCGATCACTTCACCACATCTTTCATATGAAATTTCTAGGAGATAGCCAGGGCCTTGGTGGCACTATTTACACAAATTGTGGTGTAATTGGTTCACTTAAAAAGCATGTATTAGGACTTCATATCTTCTAGATTTTTCCAGAGTCGATGGAACTATAACAATATGCTATACAGAAGCTATTTTTTTTTAGTTAAAACAAGGTTTTTAGGTACTTGGTAATTGGTGGAAAATAACATGTACCCGACAAAATAGCAAAGACCGCATACTACCGTTACAAAAAAAAAAACTATCTTTTAGTTGTCTTGAAATGTCTTGATCCATTTAATTGAAATCGTTTTCTTTGAGGGCGGCCGTGTGATCTTTGGCAATGCATTTGAGATTTAAAAATTTGAACGATGATTTTGAGGTAATTAGACATTGCAATTACGAGTTTTAATTATATTCTTAAGCCAAATCTAGTCCTGAAAACTATCTTTAACTAGGATGTTTGAACATTCGACATATCATGTCTTTTGGTACTCCTGCTATTTCATTCCATTTAATCGTTAATCAACAACTTTACCTAATTAACTAATTGTTTAATTTCGTATAACTAATTTCCATGAAATAAAATCGATCTAAGCTGATGAAACATGCACGCTTGTGCAAATTAGTATTGCAAGACACCCATTTTTATAACAAATAGTAATAATTCTTATTATAATGGTTGTAGGAGGGGTCTTCTTTAGGAGTAGACATGTCCAAGGGTGGGGACCTGCCCGGCCCGGCTCAAAAAAATCAGGGTCAGGGTCAACTTATTTCTGACCCGTGAGCTACCTGACCCGAAAAAGCGGGAACCCGAGCATTCGTAGGGTCGGGACAGGGTCATATTTTTCTACCCATTCGGCCCGGCCCGAACTCTGACACGATCTCGACCCGCCACTTAATTTTTTAAATATAATTTATATTATTTTCCTTTATTAATATTTACATGTTTTAAGAATATATGTGATGTAAACTTTATGCTTCAATGTGAATCATTGACATAAAATATAGGGAGAGAAGAAAGTAGTTGTAAATTGATGCAACTTTAAATGGTCATACCTCTACTCTCGGACGTGCGCTCGGAAGAAAGTAGTTGTAAATTGGTGCAACTTTAATCGGTTTGGCAACGCCAATTTCTAAAAAAACGTACGGATTTCCAATCGATTTGACGTTTTCCCCAAATCGATTTCTAATTTTTCCTTTTCTTCGCTACATATCTCACGATATACAATATATTTTAACGTACGAATTTCGTGGTAATGTAGGTGTGAATGTCAATTTCAGTTTTGGAAATTCAATTTTAGAAATAACAAAAAAAAAATCGCCGGGTCCCGGACCGTCCAAATCCCTCCGTTATTTTGTTTTGTAGATCGTGTCAGGGTCGATCCCGTGACCCATAGGGTCCCCCGAAGGGTCAGGATCGGAAAATTTAAAAAAAATAGGGTCAGGGTCGGGCAAGTAGGAAAAAAAGTCACCCGACCCGAGCTTTGGACAAGTCTATTTAGGAGTAGTATATTTTTGTAGTTATTACCGATCAAGGCAAAAACTTTGTCCTTGAGATCTAATCACTTTTTATAATAATGCTAAAACATCATGATACTTAGGGAGTCATAAACGCAATCGTTTTAGTCATGACTTCAATATTCGCTCTTCGTCTAGAACATTATCCAAGAAATAAAGTAATAGTTGTAATATGAAGCTTATTCTTTGGAATTTCCGTTCAAGAGGAAAAATAAATTTCAACTGGTTTATATGGAAATTAGTCTCATGGTTTATTTCATTCCCAAGATTACAATTTATATATAAGTGTACAAAGATTATTCTATGGCTAATATTAATGAAGACTTCCCCCACAGTTTTAGCGGAAGGTTCTCGTATGGTGAGACAGTTCCTAAAATCATCAAACAGTACGTGCGAAAGACCTTTCGTGAAAATATCTGCAATCTGATAACGGAACGGTACATGAAGAACACAGACTTGTCCATGTGCAACCTTTTCACGGACAAACAAGATATTCATTTCTATGTGTTTGTGCGTTGATGATGGACAAGGTTTCCTGATATGTATATCACAATCACATATCACATAACACAATAAACTACAATTGCTTTTTCAATCGGACAATGGAGTTCTAAAAAAAGATTCATGATTCAGTGGTCATATTAGCTACCACTCGATATTCTGCTTCAGCACTTGACTGACACATTATCGGCTGTCGTTTCGACGATCATGAAATGAGGTTGTCTCTAAAAAACACACAATAATCAGAGGTGGAACGTCGTGTGTCTGGGAAGCTTCCCCAATCAACATCTGTAAAGAGAGACTCGAAATGGAGGACTTGTACAGATGCAATCCAAACTCAAGAGTACCATTGACATACCACATAATTCGCTTAAGAGCCCCCATATTCTCTTCTTTCGGATCATGCATATGTAAACATACTTGTTGAACTGCATAAGAGATATCAGGTCTCGTGAAAGTAAGATATTGTAATGTTCCTGCTAAGTTGTAGTAATTTATTGGGTCACAGTATGTAGAACCCGTAGAGTTACTCAATTTGTTTTTGTAACAACCGGCGTATGTGACGGTTTGCACGAGGACATACCGGCTTTTTCAATGATCTCATCGACATATTTCTTTTGACGGAGAAACAGACTACCTGCATATTGAGTTACAACAATTCCCAAGAAATAGTTTAAAGGAATCAAATCCTTCATAGAGAATTCCGAAGCAATGAAAGTCATAATAGACTAGCGAAGTGACTCAGAAGATGATGTGAGAATAATGTCATCCACATAGAGAAGAATATATGCCATGTCATTACCCTTCTTGTAAATGAACAAAGAATGGTCGGACTTGCCGTGTGAGAACCTCAATTTGGCTACGAACCCTTCAAACCTATTATATTATGCCCCGGGGGCTTGTTTCAAACCATATAATGATTTTTTCAATAAGAAAACATAATTCGGATGAGTCGGATCTCAGAATCTCAATGGTTTGTGCATGTAAATTGTTTCTTGTATATGACCATGTAAAAATGCATTATATACGTTCAGTTGATGAATGAACCATGATTTCGATAATGCCAGATTGAGAACAGTCTTGATAGTCGCTTGTTTAACCATTGGGCTGAACGTCTCAATACAATCCACGCCAACCTACTGAGACCTACCATCAGCAACAAGACGAGCTTTGTGCCTCGCAAAAGAACCATCATGATTCTTTTTATGATAGAAATCCCACATAGATCGTATGATATTTACACTAGAAGGACATGGCACTAATTCCCACATCTTATTTTTAATAACATCAATTTTGTCTAACACGACAACTTTTCAATTCGGGTCTGATAGGGCCGTTTTTAGATTTTTTGGAAGTGGAAATGGTTGGACCGAAGATGTTAGGTTAAACTGACGCTTGGGCCGGAAAATCCAGTGCATGGCATGGGTTTCAATGGTTTGAGGTTGGGCTAGGATCGAAGGTTGGGGCAGTAGGCTCTCAAATTGTGAATTGGGTCGATGAGAGGTTCGAGATTGGGCCAAAACCGAATGTTGGAACAGTAGGTTCGCGGTTTGGGAATTGGGTCGAGGGTAGTTAAGATTTTGGGCCAAAGGGGTTGGGCCTATTGGCCTGGTTGGGGACACGAATGAGGGGTTAGTGGGCTCCCTCCTGTGGGCCTGCCCGTCACGAATAGTGGACTGGGCCGAAGCTGAAGAGGAGGAGGCAATGGGCTTTTCAATTCGAACTGGTCCAGTCCTATTTCGTTATTGGGCCGTCATAATTGGTGGTGTATTTTGAGCAGGTCCATTATGAGTTTGGGTATTGAGATGGTGATTTATGATTGGATATATTCCGTCGTCCAAAAGTTCATATGAAGGTGGGTATATAACATGAAATTTAGCAAATGAAAATGTGAACTCATCGAAAACAACGTGACGAGAGATGATAATTTTCCAATTCGTCATATCATAACACTTATATCCCCTATGATTTTTTGGGTATCCCAAAAAAATACAAAGAGTAGAACGGGCTTATGACGGAAACACCCAAAAACCCTCAAATGTGTATAAGAAGGAAGACGATTGTACAACATATGTGTGGGTAATATGTTTGATAGTTGATTGCTAGAAAAAATGTTTAAAAGATATGTGGTCATTTGAAGTGTATGATGCCAAAAAATCGGTGGTGTGGACGAATGTACAAGAAGTGTGCGGATTAAATTATTAATTGTTCGAATCTTTCTTTCGGCTTTTCCATTTTTAGGAGAAGTATGTGGACACGAAAGACGCAAGGACATTCTACTTTGGTGATAAAATTCTTTAAATTGGCTATTTATGAATTCTCTCCCATTGTAACATTGAAAATATTTAATGGATTTCTCAAATTGTGTTTTGATAAAAACACTAAACTATTTAAATATGGGGAAGACATGTGATTTATGTCCTAAGGGAAATGTCCATAGAAAATTCGAATAATCATCCAAAATAAACATATAATATTTATGACCCGCTGAACATAAAATTGATGATGTCCACAAATCACAATGCATAAGATCAAATGTCATAAGTGTATTTGAAGTAGATAATGAAAAAGAAAGTTTAACATGCTTCCCAAACACACAAGTCTGGCAAACAGAAGAGTCCATATGTTTGTTACAATCAATAAAATTATTATTTCTAAGAACATTGAATACATGTGCTCTCGGGTGTCCCAACCGGTTATGTTATAAAATAGGGAAAATAACTGTAAAGGTTGGTGGATTGGTAACTTGGTTGTTGGTTGTTGGTTGTTGTGGTGATGAGATTCAAGTCTTCATTGCTATTACATCTCATTAGTGGCATCCCCGTCTGAAATTTTCACAGAAAACAAACGGATCAAAATTAATAGAAATATTGTTGTCAGTAGTAAAACGACGTACATATACCAAGTTTTAATCGGTTTGGATGCATGTAGGACGTTTTTGTTTGACGATTTCCAAGTGCTCACGCAAGTGTACATATCGTTACAAGTAATATAGTCTTGTAAGACCGAGTTTATCTTCCACAGAGACTGGTTTCTAATTACCGAACATCTATTATAGGTTATCTATTTGGCAAACGATAATTGATTTGGGTTTTTATCTAACTACTAGAATAATTGCAAGAAGTAAACTAAATTGTTGAGGTTTAATCAGTTATGAAGGAATTAGGGCTTCCAATATCCTCGACTATCCACTCTTTTCAATCCCTAATGCAACTAGAATGACTTCTTTTTCTACGTTAAGATAGCGGTTAACTAGACTGTCTTATATTTCGGTTAGGATATATAATCGCTCAACCCCAGTGCAGAACCCTTATATATTTCTATGATAGGATTTACCACATAGGAGGATTAAGAACAATAACCTATAATGCTACACAAGTATCGGGGTACTTTCGTCCGTGATTTTAACCTATGTCTATTCAATTACAGCATATCTAAATCTCTCCTCTCGGTTCTTGATTCGAAATCATATAGATTATGATAATTAATGACCAGTTAACTATCAAACATTCATACCAATATTGAATAAATCTTAATCAAGTGAAGAAGAAATCAAACTAATGCATTAATTCATGAAATAGAGGTTCAAGCGATTCAATAGGAAAGCCCTAATAAAATGTTTAGCTCCTAGCCATAGTTGTTAGCGATTTTACAAATGCTCACGCAAGTGTACGTATCGTTCACAAGTAATATAGTCTGGTAAGACCGAATATCGTCCTCAGAGACTTGTTATCAAGTACCAATTATCTAAGCTTTAGTTTCTATTTGGTGAACGTAAATTTGTTTGTATTTTTATCTAATAACTAAGACAAAGTAATTGCAGAAAATAAACTAAAAACTATAATACTTTGACTTAAATCAGTTATGGTGAAAATAGGGCTTTCAATATCCTCGACTATCCACTCTATTCAATCCTTAATGCGACTAGAATGACTTCTTCTTCTACGTTAAGATAGCGGTTAACTAGACTGTCTTATATTCCAGTTAGGATATATAATCACTCAATCCCAGTACAGAACCCTTCTATATTTCTATGATAGGATTTACCACATATGAGGATTAAGAATAATAACCTATAATGCTACACAAGTATCGGGGTACTTTCGTCAGCGATTTTAACCTATGTCTATTCAATTACAGCATATTCAAATCTCTACTCTCGGTTCTTGATTCGAAATCATATGAGTTATGATAATTAGTGATCAATTAACTATCAAGCATTCAAACCAATTATTGAATAGATCTTAATCTAAGTGAAGGAATGCATTAATTCGTAAATAAGAGTTTCAAGTGATTCCAAATGAAAGTCCTAATAAAGTGTTTAGATCCTCGACATAGTCACGCTAAGAACTAATACACAATCCAACATGAACCAATTTAAAGACAAAGAAAAAGAAAAGAAAAATAACTGAAAAACCTCCAAAGTGTCTTGCCTCCTTCCCTAGCCTCCAAAGTAGAATGGTGGAATATGTACAAGGGTGATTCAAAAATGAGTAGGGTTTTAGGGTATTATAGCTGGGGAAAATTACATTGCGGACCCTGAAAACGTGTCAAATTTCGGCCCAGAACATGAAATTTTCGCCTTGGCGCCGCGGCCCTGCTGGTTGGCGCCGCGGCGCCGGAAATACTGAGGCAAATCCAAGGCTGCAGGTGTTTGGGCACCGCGGCCCTGCTGGCTGGCGTTGCGGCGCCGACGACGTCTCATGCTCGGTTTTCTGATTTTGTGTCATTTTCTCGTCCGGACTTCGTTTGATTTCTTCTATACTTCTCGGGACTTCTTAGGCTTTATTTCTTTGGCCTTTTCTTGTGCAATTACACCTCAATTAAGCTCAGTTCATCTTCTTTTTGCCATTTCTCTATTTTTGACCATTGTGACTCAAAAGAAAGAAAAACGACTCTAATACTATACTAAACACCAACAAAATGAATAAAATACTAACTCAAAATGACTCAAAAAGGTATATAAAATATGCCTAACAATAGTCATGCTAAGAACTAATACAAATACCAACATAAACTGAATTGAAAACTAAAGAAAGAAAAAGTACTTAGAACTAGGTCTCCAATGGTAGCCTCCAATTTGTCTTCAATTGTGTTCTGTGATAGAATGTCCGACCCCCTTCAATGGAATAATCCATAGGGCTTAAGTATGTTGCAAATTCCGTGCCTTCTGGACCCTTCTTTTATGCCCACTTTTCGCTCTTTTTCGCCATTTTACCTTTTTGAACCGATGTGACTCAAAAGAAAGGAAAACGACACTAACACTACACTTATTTAAACGGAAATGGGGAAAATACTAACTAAAAATGACTCAAAAAACGTATACAAAATACGCCTAATAAATACCCCCCAAATTTAACATTTGCTCGCCCTCGAGCAGAGATCAAAACAAAATAAAAAAACAGAAAGAAAACTGACTCAAAAGACTCTAATCAAGCAGATGCACAAGGTCACTTTGAAAAGCATGAATGTCAGTTGAGATAATATGTTGGAACATACATAACATGAATTTAGCAATCTAGATTTTAAGTCAGATATTTCGCAAATTCATTTCAATCATAATAAATGGAAGTACAAACACCTAACCTATGCATGTCAATTTCATTCCATCTTTCCCAAAATGCTATAGACATGTTTACTTGCTATTCTCCACTATCATAGACATACATATTAAAGATCATCATGACTTTTAAGGGTTGTAATGTCGGCTTAGGCAGGGGTAGGTAAAAATAGGCATTTTAGGCTCAAATTACGTACCATAAGCTATTTTCATTCAACTCCTTCTTCCTTCTTTTTGACTTTCCTTTTAGTCTCATACTTATCCTCTCCGCTCATTTCTTTTGAGAGAATGAGACATATTATAACAAGCACCCCCAAACTTAGATTTTTGCATATTTTTCATTGAGGTGCATCAAATTTTCATTCTCTTTTTATCTCTTTTTCAACACTTTTTTTTATTCCAAGAATCTTCAATTATCACTTATGGCACAAACATGAAATCATAGGGTGTCAAACAAAGATATTATTTTAGGCTCAACGGGGCTGACTAAGGATACAATTTATATTAGGGTAGGTAATGAATAGTCAGAAGGACGATCAAAAATATTCTTAATCATCTCCCTAAACATGTACATCTTAACTATTTCGCCTCAAATAACAAGCAAACAGATTTTCTAGACATTTTCAACATTTCGTTCCATAACTGACAACACATAGGCTAAGCATAACTATCCCAAATAATTAGATTTTCATGAATTGTTGGTCTATCTAACTTAAGCACACATATTTTAGCTTCTAATTCCATTACATTATCCCACTTAATTCATTAGGCGTTTCAAACAGCTACAGCATGCATGATCATAAAAAAATTGACTCATATAGACACAATAAAAGACACAAAAACTCAATAAAAAGACTCAAAAACAGACACACAAAAATAAAATAAGAAAGAACCCTCCCCAAACTTAAACGACACATTGTCCCAAATGTGTAACGACTAAAAAAATTAAAAAGAGACGAATTACAGACAATAGCGGCTCAAAATGGTGGGGGTGGCAGCGGATGTTGCATTGATGCGGTATCTGTGAGAGGGGAATTGGTGATTTAGGGCTTTTTATTTTTCTGAAATCGCGCTTCAGCACCGCGGTCCTGCAGAATGGTACCGTGGTGCCGAAAGTACTGTGACCTTTCTAATCATTCGGCACCGCGGGCCTGTAAAATGGCACCGCGGTGCTGACCCGTTTCCGTGTTTTCTACCCATTTCTTCATGCTTAGTCTCTGATTTCCTCACCTGTCATCACAACACAACCCAAAAATACCAAAATTGAGATTGTTCTATTTAAACTAATTGCATAATTTAAACCATAAGTTGCCTCCCAAGTAGTGTTGTCTTTAACGTCTTTTAGCCGGACGCAGGTTCCTCTTTACTGTGGCTTTAAACGGATAGCAGAGTTGAGTTGTTCTATGTCATTCAATAAGTATGGTTTCACTCTCTGTCCGTTCACTTTGAATGGAGCGCCATCCTTCCCTCTCACTTCGACTGCACCATAGGGGAACATTTTCTCCACAACGAATGACCCTGACCATCTGGACTTTAACTTGCTCGGGAACAATCTAAGCCTTGAGTTGAATAGGAGTACTTGTTTCCCAGGCTGTAGCTCTTTCAGGATCAAGTTCTTGTCGTGACATGCCTTGGCCCTTTCCTTGTAGATTTTTGCATTTTCATAGGCGTTGTTCTGAAATTCAACTAGCTCATTTAGTTGCAGCAACCTCTTCTGCCATGTTGCTTTGGCATCCATGTTCAACTTTCTCATTTCCCAGTATGCCCTGTGTTCCAACTCCACCGGTAGATGACATGCCTTCCCATATACCATCCTGTATGGTGACATCCCAATGGGAGTCTTGAAAGCTGTCCTATAGGCTCATAGTGCATCATACAGCTTCGTAGACCAATTCTTCCTTGAGCCATCCACTGTCTTTTCCAGTATGTTTTTCACTGCCCTGTTTGAAATTTTAGCATGTCCATTGGCTTGCGGGTGGTATGGCAAAGCAGTCCTGTGGTAGACTCCATAACGTGCCAACAAGGTGTCAAGCTGTTTGTTTCAAAAATGACTCCCTTCATCGCTGATGAGGGCTCTTGGAGTGCCAAACCTTGTGAATATATTTTTCTGGAGGAATTTCAAGACAGTTTTACTATCATTCTCTTTCGTATCCACTGCCTCGACCCATTTGGACATATAATCCACTGCGAGAAGAATGTATTGGTTCCCAAAGGACGTTGGGAACGGGGCCATGAAATCAATCCCCCACACGTCAAACAGCTCTACTTCTAAGATCCCAGTTAGAGGCATTTCATTTCGCCTTGACATGTTCCAGTTCTTTGGCAACGATCACAGCCCCTCACGAAGATGTTGACATCCTTGAATAGGGTTGGCCAATAGAATTCACTCTGCAATACCTTGGCTGTTATCCGTGATGCTCCAAAATGCCCACCACATTGCAAGGTGTGACAATGAGTGAGAATTTGGTGTATTTCATCCTCGGGTACGCACCGCCTTATGACTTGATCAGCACAGTGCTTGTAGAGAATTGGCTCCTCCCAGTAGTAATATTTTACCTTTGAATAGAACTTTTTCACCTGCTGCCTTGTCATTCCTGAAGGCAATACTTTTGCTGCAAGAAAATTAGCAAAGTCAGCGAACTAAAGTAAATTTACACTGGTACTTACCTGAAACAGTTGCTCATCTAGAAAGTAGTCATTTATTTGCACATCCTTTGTGTTCTGGCTCTCTTCCAATTCAAGCCTTGACAAGTGGTCTGCAACCACGTTCTCAGTCCCCTTTTTATCGCGGATCTCCATGTCAAATTCTTGTAGTAGCAGCACCCATCGTATAAGCCGAGGTTTTGCATCCTTCTTAGTTAACAAATACTTAATGGTTGAGTGGTCAGTGTACACTATCACCTTATTCCCAATGAGGTATGACCTGGATTTTTCAAATGCGTATACTATGGCTAGCAGCTCTTTCTTTGTCGTCACATAATTCAGCTGAGCATCATTGAGGGTTTTGCTAACATAGTAAATTAACCTGAATACATTGTCAATTCTCTGTCCAAGAACTGCTCCCACTGCGTAGTCACTTGCATCGCACATCAATTCAAATGGGAGTGTCCAATCAGGTGCAGTGACTATAGGTGCTGAGGTTAGCCTCTCTTTAAGTGTCTGAAAGGCAGTCAGACATTCTTCATTGAATTCAAAAGCAACCCCATTAATCAACAAGGTGGACAGAGGTTTAGAGATCTTTGAGAAGTCCTTGCTGAATCTTCTGTAGAAACCAGCGTGCCCAGTGAAACTTCTGATCCCTTTTACCGATACTGGAGGTGGCAGATTTTCGATCACTGAAACCTTAGCCTTGTCTACCTCAATGCCTTTGCTGGAAATTTTGTGGCCAAGAACGATATCTTCCTGCACCATAAAGTGACACTTCTCCCAGTTCAGCACCAGATTCGATTCTTTGCACCGCTGCAACACTGCTTCTAAATGCTTTAAGCATTCATCAAAGGAGAACCCAAAAACAGAAAAATCGTCCATGAATATTTCTATGGTCCTCTCCACCATGTCAGAAAAGATAGTCATCATATAACACTGAAAGGTGGCGGGTGCATTGCAAAGCCCAAATGACATTCTCCTGAAAGCAAACGTACCAAAGGGGCATGTGAAGGTTGTCTTCTCCTGATTTTCTAGAGAGATGGCAATTTGATGATACCCTGAATAACCATCCAGGAAGCAATATTAGTTGTGTCCTGCAAGCCTGTCAAGCATTTGATCAATAAAAGGCAAAGGAAAATGGTCCTTCCTGGTTGTTTTGTTCAACTTGTGGTAGTCAATACACATTCTCCACCCTGTAGTTGTTCTGGATGGAATAAGCTCATTCTTTTTGTTAGTCACCACAGTCATGCCACCTTTCTTGGGTACCATTTGCACTGTTAGAGATAGGATAAATCACCCCAGCATCGAGCCATTTCAGGATCTCTTTTCTCACTACCTCTTCATGGTTGGATTTAGTCTCCTCTGTGCCTCAATAGAGGGTCTGCTCTCATCTTCTAGACGAATTTTGTTCATTACTGTAGAAGGAATTATCCCTCTAATGTCAACCAGTGTCCACCCAATCGCGAGCTTGTGAGCCCTCAATACTCTCAACAGTTTTTCAACCTCCACTTTGGATAGATGACATGATACGATCACTGGTAAGGAGTGGTTCTCACCTAGATATTGATAGTGCAAATGATCTGGCAGAGTCTTGATGCGCGATTTATGCACACACTAAACGCAAGTGCACGTGTCGTGACAAGTAATATAATCTAGAAGGCCGAGTTATCGTCCTCAGGGATTAATGTCCAATTATAAAACTCTATTCTATGGTATCTATTTGGTGACCGATAATTGATGAATTGTTTATAACTACAATTATAGATGCTAACTAAATTACTTTATTTTACTTCAGATATGATGGAAATAGGGCTTCCAAATCTCCTCAACTATCCGCTCATCTTACTTGTTAATGCAATTAATTATGGTTCTTCTTCTATTTTGAGATAGCAGGTTAACTAAGCCGTTTTATACTCCTGTTAAGGTAATATAAACACTCAACCCCAATATAGAACCCTTCTACCTTTCGGTGATAAGATTGATTATAAAGGAGGATTAAGAGCAATAACCTATTAAGCTACACAAGTATAGGGGTACTTTCGTCCACGATTTAACCTATGTTTATTCAACTATAGCATATTCACAATCACCCATTTCGGCTTTCGATTAAAAATCATATAGATTATGATAATTAGTGATCAATTAATTACCAAACATTCAAGACAAATATTGAATAAATCTCAACAATGATAAGAAGAAACCAAAACATGCATTAATTCATAAGAATGAGTTTCAAGTGATTTGATATGGAAAGCCCTAAATTAAGTTAGTTCCTAGCCATAGACATGCCAAGAACTAAACTAATATCCAACATAAACTACAAAGAAATAAAACAAAGAACAAAGAAATTACACAAAAGTAGTCTCCAATCTTGATCTCCAAGTTTGTGATGAATTGGCCAAGGTTGGAACCCTTAATCTGACCTAGGAATGTCCTTTTTATAGCCTCCAAAACGTTATCCAATTTTTCCTTCTAGGCCTTGGCCCATTCCCATTCGCATTTGGCAGAATTCCCGCCTCGGCGCCGCGGCACTGCAACTGGCACCGCGACGCCGAAACTCCTGTGGTTCTCTGTACTTTGGGCACCGCGGCGCTCTGATGCTGCTGGTTGGAGCCGCCCTGTTTCTCTCCCGGATCGCCAACTTTCTAGCTTTTTGAGCTCTGGAACCTCTGTTTCTGCCCTCTTTTTGCTCCTTTTCGCCAATGAGCCACTTTAAACCATTATGACTCAAAAGAAAGAAAATATATCTTAGACGACGCGTATTTATACAAAAATGGGCAAAATAAGAATTAAAAATGACTCAAAAGGTGTATATAAAATACACCGATCAAGTCTTCAACTTTAGTTCTGGAGCTTGTTCTGTGGAAAGCACTGGTCTCTCTGGCATGGTTCCTAGCTCCTCATATTTTTTTTATAGCAGGGCTCATGGAAATCCAACCAATTCGCATACTCCATCAATTCTGTGTCATTACCACTATCCCCATCCCATTGTGTCATCACCACTTCAAGAGCATCCGCACTCTTGAACCCGTTTTCAGAAACTTCTTTATCAACCACATCAATAGAATAAACAGTTATCACTTGCCCTTGGGTAGGTTTCTGCCCTGAATACATTAAAAATCACTTCTTCTCCCTCAACACGAAGTCTCAGCTCACCTTTCTGAACATCAATGAGCCCCTGTCCCGTGGCTAAGAATGGCCTGCCAAGGATGATGGGCATCTCTTCATCTTCTTTCATGTCTAGGATGATGAAATCAGCGGGGAAGATCAACTTTTCCACCTTAACCAACACATCATCGATTATTCCTCTAGGGTGGACAATGGAGTGATCTCCTAGTTGTAAGGTTATGGTTGTAGGTTTTGCTTCCCCCACTCCAAATTTGCAGAAGACAGAATAGGGCATCAAATTTATACTTGCCCCCATATCACATAGAGCATGCTGACATTCAAACCTTCCTATAGTGCAAGGGATGGTGAAGCTTCCCGGATCTTTCAACTTCTGAGGTAACTTTATCTGTAGGATGACACTGCATTCCTCAGTCAACGCCACTGTTTCATACTCCTCCAACCTCCTCTTTTTACAGAGGATCTCCTTCATGAACTTCACATAACTTGGCATTTATTCTAAGGCTTCAACAAATGGAATGTTGATGTGCAGTTTTTTAAAGACCTCCAGAAACTTAGAAAACTGTTTGTCAAGAGAATTTTTTCTAAGTCTCTGAGGATATGGTATCTTCACATGCGGTGTGTCAACGACTGATGGTGGTGATCTATGGTCTGCAGGAAGATCTTCTATGATTACTGCATCCTCTGACTCCTTCACCTCACTGGGTTCACCCTTTTTTTCTGGACATATTGGGGATGAACCTGTCTCCATTTGTTTGCCACCTCTCAAATCAATTGCTTGGCACTGTTCTTGTGGGTCTGCACCAGTATTGCTAGGGCGGTTCCCTTGCATAACGTTTCTCAGCTTGCTAGCTAGCTGCCCCAACTGCATATCTAGATTCCTGATGGATGATCTTGTTTCCACCATGAACTGATTTTGGGCATTTGAGAGTGCCCAAAGAACATCTCCCATGTTATCTAGCTCTCCTGATGGAGCCTAATTCTGTGGTGGATAAGTTAGGCCTTGAGGGTTCTGGCACTCGGTGAGCCTGAGTAAGGCTTCCTGCAGCTCATTTCGCTCCTCTTGCGGCGCTTGTGGTCTAAATCGCTGCGGTGGACAAAGGCCATAGTCCTGCAGCCCCTGATAGTGATAGTCCATGTACATATACTTGACTTTACCTGCAAAATTACAAAAACAACAAAAATTGATAAAAATATGCTCTCAGAACAAGTTAGTTCTGGGAGCGACCAAATTAGAAATTAAGAATAAATTGTTCGATATTAGAAGTACGCCAGTCCCCGGCAACGACGCCAAAAAATTGTTAGGCGATTTCCACGTGCTCACGCAAGTATACGTATCGTTACAAGTAATATAGTCTTGTAAGACCGGGTTTATCGTCCACAAAGACTGGTTTCTAATTACCGAACATCTATTCTAGGTTATCTATTTGGCAAACGATAATTGATTTGAGTTTTTATCTAACTACTAGAATAATTGCAAGAAGTAAACTAAATTGTTGAGGTTTAATCAGTTATGAAGGAATTAGGGCTTTCAATATCCTCGAATATCCACTCTTTTCAATCCCTAATGCAACTAGAATGACTTCTTCTTCTACGTTAAGATAGCGGTTAACTAGACTGTCTTATATTACGGTTAGGATATATAATCATTCAACCCCAGTGCAGAACCCTTCTATATTTCTATGATAGGATTTACCACATAGGAGGATTAAGAATAATAACCTATAATGCTACACAAGTATCGGGGTACTTTCATCCGCGATTTTAACCTATGTCTATTCAATTACAACATATCCAAATCTCTCCTCTCGGTTCTTGATTCGAAATCATATAGATTGTAACGCCCCATTTCAACCGGAGTCGGAAACGGGATTACTGCTACGCATGGTTTGATTCCTGGAATGCTATTTAAGGAGTCGCCACCTAATTATTATAGTGAATTAGGACACTGAAAATGTAGCATAAAATACTACGGATGATCTCCATTTTAAAGGTCTGTGAAACTATGTGAGATTCTAGGTAAGGGTTCTTTATTATCCTAAAGGGAAGGGATTAGGCATCCTAAAGGATCCGCTAACTTGCGGTTGTCCGTTCAAACTTAGGTTTAAAATATTATTGTGTTAACATGCAATCTATAATTCTAAAGGTGTTCTAATTATTAAACTAACCGAGAGATATTTAAACTAGACATGCAAATATTTAAAATAGATATATATTTAACAAGATAGTAATAAAAGCAAATAATCATAAAAAGATGTAATGAAGAGAAATTAGCAACATTTCGCTTTTATTTCATTTTATGCGAATGTTTTAACTTTGGGGTGCGCCTCCGGGTACCTGCAAAAGACACTTAGTAGAAGAGTTAGTAAATAATAAATAAATTACCAAACAAACACAATATATGTATATATATATAGATATATATATAGAAGATATTGTAAAAGATATATTTTTATATAGTGTGGGCTCAGCTAGTGTTATGCCAATGATACTAAGACATGAGAAGCCAATATCGCTACGGCGGCGGTCGACTCGCCTCCCGGTGAACGATACTATGCATTCTCGTCTAATCTTTTTTACTTTCCTCCTTGCCCACATATTCCGTCTTGCTTACCACGGGGGCCTCCAGATCGACGGATAAATCCTTCTTTGGCCCGTGTAGTATCAAATTCAAAATCAGTAAATTACCAAGTGTAGTAACTTGTTCAAAAATCAGTAAAATGCCAAGTGTAGTAACTTGCTCAAAAATCAGTAAATAAATTGACCCAAATCGCCTAAAATTAATACAGAACCCAATGAACAACAGATATTCACGGAGCAAAGAAGAACGCGAACGATGCAAGCCGAAACAAGAGTGCGATGCGAACCAATCCCATAGATCAGGACAACACAACAGTCCAGAAACAAACCTCAAAGCAAAAGAAC
The DNA here is from genome assembly GCA_029844215.1 of Przewalskia tangutica. NCBI lineage: Eukaryota > Viridiplantae > Streptophyta > Magnoliopsida > Solanales > Solanaceae > Przewalskia > Przewalskia tangutica. The sequence continues at coordinate 11,256,535 of CM056732.1, read as the reverse complement.
AATAGTCAGTGATACAACAAACACAAGTAATGCAACAAGTTCGCCGAAAATGTCAACTAAAGCCAACAATAATACCCAAATAAACAATAGCGAAAAGCAGTATAAAACGGACAACCATGAGCGAAACAGTGGTCAGTTCGCCGGAACAGTGGCAGTGCCCGAAAAAATCGACGGAAAACCACCAGTTCGCCGGAGTTCAAACTCCGGCCATTATACAAAAATGAGGTCGAATCAGCCCAACAAACAAACGCAAGCCGACAAACTCCACAATATCACCGAACTAGTTCGCCGGAGTTTTTAACTCCGGCTAAATTACTAAAATAAATAAAAATCAGTCCCAACAACACAGTGCACAACAGATCCAACAGAACGTCGAAAAACCAACGTCGCCGGAGTTTCAGACTCCGGCTATTTTGAGTAGCACAAAAGGAAAATGGCGGCGTCACTACCACGGCTAACGCCGGAGCAACGCCGTCGTGGTGTTTGATGCAGGCAATGATGAGGTTCGCGGCTGAAGGTGTTCGCCGGAACAGTGGGTTCGTCGGCTGGGTTGGTGTTGCTGTCGAACTCCGGCGTCGTGAGTTCGCCGGAGTCAGCGACGGAGACGATGCGAGAGGGGAGGGTAGAGGTGCGGCTGCAGGCTGGGGTTCTGAAAATAAAAGGGGTGTGGGAGTTCGCCGGAGTTTTTATTTTAGAACTCCGGCGAAGGGCGGCGGCAAGAGAGGGAGGAGAGGAAGACCTCCTTCTCAAATGAAAAAGCTGGCCCCCTTTATTTTGTGCGGCTGGCCCTTAAAAGAAAAAATGAACGTTGTGGGCTGCCCCTTTTTTAATGGGGGGTGATGTTTAATAAATAGGGGGTAGAATTAGGGTTTGGTATTTTAGGGGGGGGGGGAATGAAAAGTGGGGTTTGAAACTTAAAAATGGGGGGGGGGGGAATAAAAGGGGGTGTTTGGATGAAATAGAAATGATGTTGAATTGAAATGATTCGGATTGGGTTCCGTACTGGACTGGTTTGACAAAATGCGAAGCGAGTTAATTATTTAAAAGAAAAATTATTTAAAAAGATGCAAAATTATTAAAATGCAAATGCCGACGCAAAAATGCAATATTTAAGACATGTTTAATGTCTGATTAAAAGTAAAAATGCGGGATGCCAATTAATTATTTAAAGAGATGCAAATATTATTAAAATAAAACGACGGTGTAACAATAATAAAAACATAATATTGACAACGACATAATGCTTAATTTAAAAATAAAAGATGCAATGTCATTTTGTAAAGAAATAAACATAGAATATAATGTAAAAATATGCAAAATAACGATTAAAATGCGGTGTGCTAAAATACTTTAAAATTGCACGAAATATACAAAAAACGGGTCAAAATTGACTGTCAACAGCATGTCCCTCTTTGTACGGAGATGATGGAAGAGTCTTCGGACAAAGATGTTGACTCGTAGCCAATTTTGTCCTGTTTTATAAACTAGAACTCAAAAGTGATGCGACTGAAATTGTCCCAGTGTCGAATTATGATGACCCTGGGTCGTTGTGATGCGAAAAATAAAAAGCAAAACTGACGCTGATTTAAAAAATGTCCCAGTGTCGAATCATGATGACACTGGGCTGCTGCAATGCTAGAAAATAAAAGTAAAGCTGACGCAGATTTTTAAAATGTCCCAGTGTCGAATTACGATGACGCTGGATTGTTGCGATGCTACAGTAAAAAGTAAAGCTGACGTAGATTTAAAAATATTCCCGTGTCGAATTACGATGACACTGGGCTGCTGTGATGCTGCAAAATTAAAGACAATGCCGACACAGATTCGAAATTTGTCCCAGTGTCGAAGTATGATTGACACTGGGTTGCAGGTGATGTGGTGCTGGAAAAGACGTGGTGTTTGGTAAATGTTGATGGAGCCGTTCCATAGGCATAATGAAATAACGTCGTTGCATAAACGTTATATGGATGTCGTCGTTGCATGGACGAAATGCAGAGGTCATCGTTGCATAGATGAAATGTTGATGATGGCGTCATTTTCGGACTTTGGCGTGTTGCTGCTGGCGTCGTTGTGTAGATGTGATATGCTGATGATAGCGTCATTTTCGGACTTGTTGTGCTGATAACGTCATTGCCTGGACGTGTTGCTGCTGGCGTCGTTGCGTAGACGCAATGCTGATGATGTCGTTGCCTGGACATAATGCTGCTAACGTCGTTGCTTGGACGTATTGCTGGTGGCGTCGTTGCGTAGACGCGATGCTGATGACGTCGTTGCCTGGACATAATGCTGCTGGCGTCGTTGCGTAGACGCAATGCTGATGATGTCGTTGCCTGGACATAATGCTGATAACGTCGTTGCCTGGACGTATTGCTGCTGGCGTCGTTGCGTAGACGCAATGCTGATGATGTCGTTGCCTGGACGTATTGCTGCTGGCGTCGTTGCGTAGACGCAATGCTGATGATGTCGTTGCCTGGACATAATGCTGCTGGCGTCGTTGCGTAGACGCAATGCTGATGATGTCGTTGCCTTGACATAATGCTGATAACGTCGTTGCCTGGACGTATTGCTGCTGGCGTCTTTGCGTAGACGCGATGCTGATGATGTCGTTGTCTGGACATAATGTTGATAACGTCGTTGCCTGGACGTATTGATGATGACGTCGTTGCGTAGACGCCGATCGTCGACGGCGTCGTTGCTGGGCGTGTTCTTCGGCGTCGTTGCGTGACGCACGCCGATGATGTCGTTGCTGGACATAATGCCGATAACGTCGTTACTGGACGTATTGTTGCCGGGCGTCGTGCGTAGACGCACGCCGATGATGTCGTTGCCTGACACAATCGCGATAATGTCGTTATGCGGGCGTATTCGCCGGGCGTCGTTGCGTAGACGCACGCCGATGATGTCGCCGTCGGACATAATCGCCGGGCGTCGTTGCGTAAACGCAACGCCGATGTCGCCGTCGACACAATGTTGCCGACGCCGTTGCTGGACGTATTCTTCCGGGCGTTGCGTGACGCACGCTGATGATGTCGTTGCCTGGACACAATGCTGCTGGCGTCGTTGCGTAGACGCAATGCTGATGATGTCGTTGCCTGGACATAATGCTGATAACGTCGTTGCCTGGACGTATTGATGATGGCGTCGTTGCGTAGACGCGATGCTGACGACGTCGTTGCCTGGACGTGTTGATGCTGACGTCGTTGCCTAGACGTATTGCTGCTGGCGTCGTTGCGTAGACGCAATGCTGATGATGTCGTTGCCTTGACATAATGCTGATAACGTCGTTGCCTGGACGTATTGCTGCTGGCGTCGTTGCGTAGACGCGATGCTGATCATGTCGTTGCCTTGACATAATGTTGATAACGTCGTTGCATAAACGTTATATGGATGTCGTTGTGCGGATGTAATAAAGTGATTTCGACCTGGTGGGCCAGGCTACTATGATGAAGTTACCTGCCTAATATAAACTGAAAAATGATTAGAGTTGTAAAATGATTGAGAAATGCGGATGAGAATGGCCCTGTGAGCCAAATGACGTCTTGATAGACGCGTGCGATTATGGCTTTGCGGGCTGAGCTGCTATGTGAAACTTCCTACAAAATAAAAGATAGATGTAATAATTAGTGTTATAGATATGCAAAAACGAATGAATGAGAATAAGAATGTGGCCCTGTGAGCCGAGCTGCTATGCGAAAATCTCCTCCAACGTCGTCAAATTTTCACCGTTATACAGAATCGCCGGCTTTAAGTATTTGGCTACGAGAACGTAGTTGATCGTTAATGTCCCCTTTCTGCTTCTGCTGCGTTCCTTCCGCCTCCGCTAATATGAAGAAACCTGCGCTCAAAGAAAATTTGTGAGTTCTGGGGGGGAATCGGTTCGTATTGACTTGTTGTCTTGGTCCTTTCTGTCCGTGCACCTGATTTGTTTGGACCTGTAACCCCTGTCTGACCTCTTTGAGATGTTTAATAGTGTTCCAAAAGCATTTTCCAGAACGAAATGTTTTCATGAAGTATGCACAAAACATTTTTTAGAAATAAACATTTATATGATATGCGTTAAAAATGTAAAAGCCTTGTCGAATTTGCCGAATATGACACGTATTTTGACCAAACGAACATCTTTTGGAGTCCTTGTTATGGTCTTCTTCATGGTGCGCAAAATTGTCTCAGTTTCGTTATGTGGCGCGTGGGCGGAACTTAACTTCGGCGGGAATTGCTCATATCGCTTTTGGAATAACCAAACACATTTTGTTGCATGCAGACAAATGGGAAGATTCCTAACGGTGTGACCGAAGCCGATTTAGGCCGCCTACGTATCCCCATGAGGGAATCAGGTCATGACGTAGTTCATTACAAGCGAAATTGGGTGAAATTAAAATTTCTAAAGGGGGGACCGAAGCCGAAACGACCGCCTACGTATCCGCCAAGGGAATCAGGTCAAACGTAGTTCCAAAGTGTGACAAAATTTTGAGAAAATCGTTGTTTGAGATATGGGTTTTTCGCGTATCGTGCTAATAACGCAAGGAATAACACAGCCCCAAAAAACCAAGCTAGTATAGCTCGTAATTAATACTAAGTGAATGCACAAAGTTGAAGTAGCAAAATAATGTAGTAAAGTGCACATAGCTGAAAGCAACAAACATTATAATAGCAAGCAGACTATATAGATATCAAATGCGCGTCCTAGCATGTTTGAGACCTCTTTTAATGCCAGAGGTGGGCCTAAACGCCAAATATGCGAGATTATGATAAATAGGTCCAAGTCGTTAAACTGCAATGTTTTGTTGAAAATGGCGACCAAATGACGGTGCACTTTTTCCAATTTCGGCATGACATGTTTCGGCTTGGATTTGTCTATCATTGTCACGCTACACATAATATGCTGGTTGGTCGTTGGGTTGAGAAACCCGTCGACAAGTTTGGTGTCTTCCTAATTGTGGTGTCGATACCAGGGATCAACCCACCTAAGATAAATGCATGCATGCCTTAAAATAAAGGGTGGTATAGCTCTATCCTGAGTTTCTAAGATTTGGCTTTACTAGACGCAAGGTTCCCGAGCGGACAACTCGAGTGAGAAGGCTACGCGGCCACCGGTTAGACCGGACACTCCACGTATATTACCAACTCTCCTAAATTTGGGTTTTGTAGAAAGAATTTTGCTGATGCACCAAGCGCACCTCGCATGTAGTGTGTGATTGTGTGAATTTTCCAGAGTGGAAGAAATATGAGCGGAATGTCAGTTTAAGGAAAGCGGTAACAAATAGCAGTTAATACAATATGCAAATATTTATATGTAAAGTAGAATAATTTAGACAAAACATAAAAGCAAATGAATGTAAAACACAGAAGAAGCAATTTTAAGCAGATAAGAAAAAATAAAGCATAATAGTGAACCTATGTTTGTTATGGTTAAGAACCTTAAATCCCCAGTGGAGTCGCCATGCTGTAACGCCCCATTTCGACCGGAGTCGGAAACGGGATTACTGCTACGCATGGTTTGATTCCTGGAATGCTATTTAAGGAGTCGCCACCTAATTATTATAGTGAATTAGGACACTGAAAATGTAGCATAAAATACTACGGATGATCTCCATTTTAAAGGTCTGTGAAACTATGTGAGATTCTAGGTAAGGGTTCTTTATTATCCTAAAGGGAAGGGATTAGGCATCCTAAAGGATCCGCTAACTTGCGGTTGTCCGTTCAAACTTAGGTTTAAAATATTATTGTGTTAACATGCAATCTATAATTCTAAAGGTGTTCTAATTATTAAACTAACCGAGAGATATTTAAACTAGACATGCAAATATTTAAAATAGATATATATTTAACAAGATAGTAATAAAAGCAAATAATCATAAAAAGATGTAATGAAGAGAAATTAGCAACATTTCGCTTTTATTTCATTTTATGCGAATGTTTTAACTTTAAAGCGCTCAGGGTACTAAAAGACACTTAGTAGAAGAGTTAGTAAATAATAAATAAATTACCAAACAAACACAATATATGTATATATATATAGATATATATATAGAAGATATTGTAAAAGATATATTTTTATATAGTGTGGGCTCAGCTAGTGTTATGCCAATGATACTAAGACATGAGAAGCCAATATCGCTACGGCGGCGGTCGACTCGCCTCCCGGTGAACGATACTATGCATTCTCGTCTAATCTTTTTCACTTTCCTCCTTGCCCACATATTCCGTCTTGCTTACCACGGGGGCCTCCAGATCGACAGATAAATCCTTCTTTGGCCCGTGTAGTATCAAATTCAAAATCAGTAAAATACCAAGTGTAGTAACTTGTTCAAAAATCAGTAAAATGCCAAGTGTAGTAACTTGCTCAAAAATCAGTAAATAAATTGACCCAAATCGCCTAAAATTAATACAGAACCCAATGAACAACAGATAGCCACGAGCGGCTCGCGAATACGATATGGCTAAACAAAAGAGCGATGCGAAACCAATCCCATAGATCAGGACAACACAACAGTCCAGAAACAAACCTCAAAGCAAAAGAACAATAGTCAGTGATACAACAAACACAAGTAATGCAACAAGTTCGCCGAAAATGTCAACTAAAGCCAACAATAATACCCAAATAAACAATAGCGAAAAGCAGTATAAAACGGACAACCATGAAAGCGATAAACAAGGTCGGGCCACGAAGCGATGGCGTGCGAAAAATCGACGGAAAACCACCAGTTCGCCGGAGTTCAAACTCCGACCATTATACAAAAATGAGGTCGAATCAGCCAAACAAACAAACGCAAGCCGACAAACTCCACAATATCACCGAACTAGTTCACCGGAGTTTTTAACTCCGGCTAAATTACTAAAATAAATAAAAATCAGTCCCAACAACACAGTGCATAACAGATCCAACAGAACGTCGAAAAACCAACGTCGCGGAGTTTGGACTCATTTATTTTGTAGCACAAAAGGAAAATGGCGGCGTCACTACCACGGCTAACGCCGGAGCAACGCCGTCGTGGTGTTTGATGCAGGCAATGATGAGGTTCGCGGCTGAAGGTGTTCGCCGGAGCGATGGGTTAAATCGGTGGGTTGGTGTTCTTTGTCGAACTCGACGTCGTGAGTTCGCGAGTCGGCAGCGGAGACGATGCGAGAGGGGAGGGTAGAGGTGCGGCTGCAGGCTGGGGTTCTGAAAATAAAAGGGGTGTGGGAGTTCGCCGGAGTTTTTTTTTTAGAACTCCGGCGAAGGGCGGCGAAGGGCGGCGGCAAGAGAGGGAGGAGAGGAAGACCTCTTTCTCGAATGAAAAAGCTGGCCCCTTTATTTTGTGCGGCTGGCCCTTAAAAGAAAAAATGAACGTTGTGGGCTGCCCCTTTTTTAATGGGGGGTGATGTTTAATAAATAGGGGATAGAATTAGGGTTTGGTATTTTAGGGGGGGGAATGAAAAGTGGGGTTTGAAACTTAAAAATGGGGAATAAAGGGGTGTTTGGATGAAATAGAAATGATGTTGAATTGAAATGATTCGGATTGGGTTAATCTTTGGGTGATTTGACAAAATGCAAAGCGAGTTAATTATTTAAAAGAAAAATTATTTAAAAAGATGCAAAATTATTAAAATGCAAATGCCGACGCAAAAATGCAATATTTAAGACATGTTTAATGTCTGATTAAAAGTAAAAATGCGGGATGCCAATTAATTATTTAAAGAGATGCAAATATTATTAAAATAAAACGACGGTGTAACAATAATAAAAACATAATATTGACAACGACATAATGCTTAATTTAAAAATAAAAGATGCAATGTCATTTTGTAAAGAAATAAACACATAATATAATGTAAAAATATGCAAAATAACGATTAAAATGCGGTGTGCTAAAATACTTTAAAATTGCACGAAATATACAAAAAACGGGTCAAAATTGACTGTCAACATAGATTATGATAATTAAGGGACAGTTAACTATCAAACATTCATACCAATATTGAATAAATCTTAATCAAGTGAAGAAGAAATCAAACTAATGCATTAATTCATGAAATAGAGGTTCAAGCGATTCAATAGAAAAACCCTAATAAAGTGTTTAGCTCATAGCCATAGTCACACTAAGAACTAATACAAATACCAACATAAACTGAATTGAAAACTAAAGAAAGAAAAAATACTTAGAATTAGGTCTCCAATGGTAGCCTCCAATTTGTCTTCAATTGTGTTCTGTGATAGAATGCCCGACCCCTTTCAATAGAATAATCCCTAGGGCTTAAGTATGTTGCAAATTTCGTGCCCTCTGGACCCTTCTTTTATGCCCATTTTTCGCTCCTTTTCGCTATTTTGCCTTTTTGAACAGTTGTGACTCAAAAGAAAGGAAAACGACCCTAACACTACACTTATTTAAACGAAAATGGAAAAAATACTAACTAAAAATGACTCAAAAACGTATACAAAGTACGCCTAACAGTTTTGAAAATGTAAAGGTGGGTGGGGAGTAGGAAGATTTAATTGGCCAATACCACGAATTGGAATTTCCTGTCCACTGCCAACAACAATATTTTTATTAATACTCATTAAAATAAGACGAGAGATTACCTTGAGATTTTGTGATGTGTGACGTTGCGCCAGTGTCCATATACCACAAATTGTCGGGAACACTTAGATTCATGTTGTTCATGGCATGTTCAATATCAGTGGGAGCATAACCTGCAGATGATGGTCCATGGGATGCAAAAGCTTATTGCGGATGAATCTTCTGTAGAAAACAGCGTGCTCAGTGAAACTTCTAATCCCTTTTACCGATACTGGAGGTGGCAGATTTTCGATCACTGAAACCTTAGCCTTGTCTACCTCAATGCCTTTGCTGGAAATCTTGTGGCGAAGAACGATATCTTCCTGCACCATAAAGTGACACTTCTCCCAGTTCAGCACTAGATTCGATTCTTTGCACCGCTGCAACACTGCTTCTAAATGCTTTAAGCATTCATCAAAGAAGGACCCAAAAACAGAAAAATCGTCCATGAATATTTCTATGGTCCTCTCCACCATGTCAGAAAAGACAGTCATCATATAACACTGAAAGGTGGCGGGTGCATTGCAAAGCCCAAATGGCATTCTCCTGAAAGCAAACGTACCAAAGGGGCATGTGAAAGTTGTCTTCTCCTGATCTTCTAGAGAGATGGCAATTTGATGATACCCTGAATAACCATCCAGGAAGCAATAGTAGTTGTGTCCTGCAAGCCTGTCAAGCATTTGATCAAGAAAAGACAAAGGAAAATGGTCCTTCCTGGTTGTTTTGTTCAACTTGCGGTAGTCAATACACATTCTCCGCCCTGTAGTTGTTCTGGATGGAATAAGCTCATTCTTTTTGTTAGTCACCACAGTCATACCACCTTTCTTAGGTACCATTTGCACTGTTAGAGATAGGATAAATCACCCCAGCATCGAGCCATTTCAGGATCTCTTTTCTCACTACCTCTTCATGGTTGGATTTAGTCTCCTCTGTGCCTCAATAGAGGGTCTGCTCTCATCTTCTAGACGAATTTTGTTCATTACTGTAGAAAGACTTATCCCTCTAATGTCAACCAGTGTCCACCCAATCGCGAGCTTGTGAGCCCTCAATACTCTCAACAGTTTTTCAACCTCCACTTTGGATAGATGACATGATACGATCACTGGTAAGGAGTGGTTCTCACCTAGATATTGATAGTGCAAATGATCTGACAGAGTCTTGATGCGCGATTTATGCACACACTAAACGCAAGTGCACGTGTCGTGACAAGTAATATAGTCTAGAAGGCCGAGTTATCGTCCTCAGGGATTAGTGTCCAATTATAAAACTCTATTCTATGGTATCTATTTGGTGACCGATAATTGATGAATTGTTTATAACTACAATTATAGATGCTAACTAAATTACTTTATTTTACTTCAGATATGTTGGAAATAGGGCTTCCAAATCTCCTCAACTATCCGCTCATCTTACTTGTTAATGCAATTAATTATGGTTATTCTTCTATTTTGAGATAGCAGGTTAACTAAGCCGTTTTATACTCCTGTTAAGGTAATATAAACACTCAACCCCAATATAGAACTGTTATACCCCGTGGTTCGGGCCGTGTGTGTGGGGCCGTGCGAGAAATTAGAGAAACACGTTCAGGGGCCTCAGAGCCGCGGCGCCAAGGCGGGTGAAGTGCGGTGGCGAAGTTCAGCGCCATGGCCCGGGAAGCGAAGGCATGGCGCCGAAATATCAGTCCGCGGGAGTTGCGGCCATGGCCAGGAAGCGAGCCGAGGCGCCGAAATCGAGCGGAAAAACTTAGGAAAAGTCAGATTTTTATTTTGAAAGGGCCTGAGTGGGGGACAAGTGTCCCCCCCCCCCCCATCTGATTTTCAGAATGCATGCAATATAATTGACCGAGGCTTGGTCACTTTTCCATCTTTCATCTTTACTCTCTCTCTCTCTCTCTCTCTCTCCCTCTCCAAAGCTTGAGCTCCCCCTTCTCTCTAAAACCTCAAGAAGTGTTCTAGCCTAAGAAAATCTGAAAAGTTAAAGCGAAGGAAGGCTTGTGACTATCTTAGAAGTGCTATTGTGGTGGTGTTCTTGGAGAAAAGGCTAAGGTGTTGGAATAAGTTTGGCTAAAACTTAAGGTAACATTTCTTCTCTTGTAGTTGGTATTGGGTGTTGCATGTTTAATAGGAAGAACTTGTAGTTGGAAAAATGCACTTAGAGTAGTTGCATGTAAGAAATGGGGTGTGATTATGAAAGAATTGGTTAGGGGGATTTTATGAGCATGATGTTGCCTAAATACTACATTAGACTTGTTGGGTTAGTTGTTGTAACTTGTGGGGCTAAATTTTTTACACACCAAAGTTTAGGTGTGTAATCCCCTTGGTGTTGGTTGGTTGTTGAGCCTTAAACATAGCATTTGAGCGTTAAAAATCGACCTTGGAAAAGGTGGCAATGTATGTAGAAACAAAGGAAAGCATCCCAATTTTAGTAGGAAATTGGTGACTTTAACTTGGAAAAATTTTGCATTGTAATTAGAGCTTGATAAGCGTATTGTGGTCATTTTAGGTTGACATACTACGTGCGGTAAATTGGACTTAGCTTGTGGATTGACCGAAGAGGTATGTGGAGCTTTCCTATCTCTTGAGCATGATTAGTTGTACCTATGTAGCGGTGAGCGTCTGAGATTTGGAAATCTTCATTTGTTATAAGTATTTGATACTTGCTTCGTTTTAAAAGAAAAGTATAAAAATCCCTTGGACTTAAGGGAATGTGTTTTACTATTGTTTAACTCTAATATAACGGCTTTATAGGGAGTTGGTTATATTAGTTTGTGAAAGTTTAATGGAGAAAGGTTTTGATGATTTGAACTTGTGAAAGGAAAATGGTTTTAAGGCATGAATTGCCTAAGGTTTTACAAGAAATGAAGTCACTTAATTTAGAAGCTTGAGATAGTTTTAAAAGGAAATGTGACTTGTTTTGAAAAGAAATCGTAACTTGATACTATGGTGATTAGTATCTTGGAATTTTTGTATAAAACAAGTTATTTCTTAAAAGGTTAAGTACATGATACTTGGGTTAAATTCCCGGATTTTTATTAAAAGACATGATCGTGCCTTAGGTATACTAAAATGAGAGGATGTATTAGTACTATTAATAAGAAGTTAGGTGATTCTTAACTTGCTTAAGTTATGATAGGCCGGTAGTGCTTATGTTGTGATGTGATAGGCCGGTAGTGCTTATGTTATGTTTATTAGCCGGATGAGCTATGTTATATATATTTATATTGTTACGGGTAAACCCCGGGTTATTATTTATGCCATGGATTTGCTACCCATGATGCGAGTGCGGCGCTTGTTCATGCGGATCTGGACCATAGGATCCATGCGGGTGAAATAGTGTCATGCGATGCAGCGATGGTACTCATGCGGATCCACGGGATCCGTGCGGGTGAAATAGTCCCACGCGGGTGAAATAGTCCTATGGCGAGGCGGATGACCTCATGCGGGTCCACGGGACCTATGCGGGTGAAATAGTCCCGAGTAGGATTGCTTAATGATACTACAGGCGAGGTACCTGTTTTGATCATGAGCCTCTATTTTTATGCTATAAAATGTATACTTGTTACTCTCATTATTAGTAAGGCACGGTCTGACATAATTTGGTTTTATCTATAACTTGGTGTATTTTGGACTTATGATATTACTACGGTATTTTCGATTTTACATACTTGGTACGTTGTGTCGACCCCGCCATAGCTGCGTTAAATCTGCGGTAAGGGAAGCGGTGGTAGATCCTCATTCCTAGGATCTTGTACTCAGTGTCGGGAGCTCCATTTCTTGAGGCTCGACTTTTGGTATGGTTCTCCGAGTCGTTGATATTTTGTACATTCGGGGCATGGCGGGGCCTGTCGTCATAGTGTTATTCATTCTTAGAGGCTGTAGTCTTGTCGAACTTGGTTAGTTAAGGATGCTTGTTCGGTTTATGTACTTTTGGGTTAGCCATTTTGGGCTAGACTATTCTATATCTTAATGGTTGTTTATCTTGAGTTTACATTCATTTGGTTTTCTCGATGTTGTGTCACTAGGGTGCGGGTTAAGGCACCGGTCACGGTCGGGTTAGTCGTGACAAAAGTGGTATCGAGCGATTAATCCTCGGAAAGAGTCTGAGCCGTATCTAGTAGAGTCTTGATTATCGGTGTGTTGTGCACCACATCTATAATCAGTGCGAGGATATTTAGGATTGGTTCCCATTCTTTCACTCTAAGATCGTGCAATAGTCATGCTATAGGTTGAATTTCCTCGGCGTATTTTCTGTATCGATTATGTCTCGCGCAAGGCAACCGCATGGCCCGAAGGGCAAAGCGATGAGAACTACGGTAGGGCACCGAAGTCACGAGGCACGAGCAGGTCCTTACGAGCGAGGTGTTTGGACGGCGAGTTCTCTGGCGTCGCCAACCCCAAGAGTCGGAGGCGGCGGCGGCTGCGAGACCGGTACACTGAGCCTCGATCCAGCGGCGAGGCGAGAGGATATGGGCTACAAGATAGCCCGATTCGGCGAGATCGTGGCGAGCGGAGAGGATAGGTTGGAGAGCAGCGATTCGTGCACCGTGGTTCGGCCAGGCTGCTAACGAGGCGAGACTTTTGAGTTGCGGCCCACGAGTTTTATGGGTGAGGCACGAGGATGATCGCGAGGAGTTTATCAAGCGATTCTGAAGGATCGTAGGGTGATCGGGGCTTGGAGACCGAGTCGATGGTATTAGGTTCGCGTCGGCTGCGGGACACTGCGATTGGCCGGTATGATTCGTGGGAAGCGTCGGGGAGCATGCGCGTCCAGTGTTTGGGGCGAGTTCTCGGAGGCGTTACAGCCATTTCTTGCCACCGCGATGAGAGGGCTCGGGCCGATAGATTTTTGTGGCCCGAGGCGAGAATGGGCGGGCGGTCGGGAATACAACGTGGAGTTTGATTCATTGGCTAGGTATGTGCCGCATTGGTAGCGAACATATAGGGCGAGTGCACCGCTATGTCACGAGACTCGATGATCACTTGGCGAGAGTTGCTCGGGGTGGCTCTCGGCCGGGCATGGACATTGCCGCGTGCGAGCACATGCTCGGGTGTGAGCGCGGGCCGAGCGGATCGGCAGTATCAGCGAAGAGGGCGGGGCAGCGAGGTCTCTGGTAGTTTTAAAGGGTAGACAACCCAAGGCAAACGATTTGCACCACGGCCGGTCAGGCGCTCCTCCACCATCTTGGGGCGTCTGAGTATTCGGGAGGCGGGGCGGGGTTCGAGGCCGGGTTTTGAGGACGAGTTCGGTCGGATGAGGCCACCTATGCCTCGGTGTGGTCGATGTGGTGATTGCCATTATGAAGTGTCGTGTTCCTCCGGGAGCTTGTTATTCTTGCGGCGGCGAGGCCATTTGAGAAGATTGTCCGTCAGTGGCGGGAATATGATGGCTCGGTAAGCGGTCGATGGGTGGATCTTCATCGTCGATGGCGTCGCCCGAGGCGAGGTATTCCAGCGAGGCAGTCGCGGCGAAGTCGTGGTAGAGTTCGATTCGGCGGTCCTCGAACCGCATTTATGCTATGTCCGGCCGCCCGGGACGGGGCGTCACGATGTCGTCCGCAGTACATTGTTGGTTTCTTCTTTGTGATGTTTATGCTTTGATAGATCCGAGTTCTACCATCCTATATATCTCCTCATATTCTTTGGTAGAATAGGGATAGAGCGAGTCCATAGAATCCTTTGAGGTGGCTACGCAGTCGGTGCCGGTGTTAGGCGGCGGGTATATAAGGCTTGCCCGGTGACTATAGATGGTCGTCGGACTCTGGCGACTTGATAGAGTTGGACATAGCGGACCGATGTGATTATGGGTATGGATTGGTTAGCGTCTTGCTATGCCAATGTGGGCAGAGAGAGGTTAGTTCGGTTCGGTTTCTGGTGGCCGGTTATCAGTGGAAGGGAATCTTGCATCGTAGGGTAGGTTTATTTCTTACCTCAAGGCTAGGAAGATGGTGCGGAAAGGGTATATTTACCATTTGGTTCGGGTATTAAATCGAGGTGAGATCGGACCTTGATCGATTCGGTGGTTAGAGAGTTTCAGACGTTTTCCCAGACGAGCTTGGGTATCCTCACGAGAGGAGATTGAGTTTTGCATCGATTTGGCACGGACACTCGGCCGATATCTATCCCGCCATACGAGGATGGCTGCCGAGTTGAAGGAATTGAAGGACCGGTGAAAGATTTCTTTGGAAAAAAGGCTTTATCGAGCCAAGTGTTTCTCCACAGGGAGCAGGTGTTATTTGTAAAGAAGAAAGATGGGGCCAGCTGCGTATGTGTATTGATTCTGAGCGGTGAACAAGGTAACTATCAAGAATAGATATCCTCCCGGGATTGATGATTTGTTTGACGATTGCGAGTGCGAGATGTTTTCCAAGATAGACTGCGTTACGGTTATAATCAGTCTGCGAGTTAGAGCGAGATATCCGAAATCGCATTCGGGACCGGTATGGGCACTATGAGTTCGGTGATGTCTTTGGGTTGACAACGCTCAGCGGTATTCATGGATTTGATGAATAGGGTGTTCGAGCCATTCTTGGATATGTTCGTTATAGTTTTCATCGATGATATCTTGGTGTATTCGCGCGAGCGGAGCATCTGGTCATTTGAGGCGGTGTTAGAGTCCTCGGGGGCCGGCGATTGTATGTCAAGTTCTCGAAATGCGAGTTTTGGTAGCTTGATGGCTTTCTTAGGACATGTTATCGGGCCGATGGTATTCGGGTTGTCTGACAAAGATTGAGCGATCAGACTTGGCCTAGACCATTCTGGCAAGCAGTGCGCGACTTTTGGGCCTTGCGAGTTATTATCGAAGGTTTGTGGAAGCGGTTGCTTCTATTTGACACCTTTGACTAAGGCGACTCGAGAAGCGGCTATGTTCGATGGACGGATACTTGTGAGAAAGTTTCCGATTGCTAAAGGAGAAGTTGGCGGCCGCCCGTTCTTACTCTTCGGAGGTTTAGATGGATATGTGGTTTATTGTGGCCGCGTCAGGTGTCGGGCTTGGGTGCGTGCTGATGCAGCACGACAAGGTTATAACTTATGCATCCCGACAGCTTAGGAAACATGAGAAGAACTATCCCACACATGACTTGGAGCTGGCAGCAATGATTCATGCCTTGAAGATCTGGAGACATTATTTATATGGAGTTCATGTGGACATTTACCACGGACAAGAGTCTCTCGGTACATCTTGACGGAGGAGCTGAACTTGCGGCGAAGAGCGGTGGTTGGAGCTACTTAAGGATTACGATGTTGACATTACGTACCACCCGGGGAAGGCGATGTAGTTGCGGATGCCCAGTCGCGGTCGATGGGTAGTCTATCGATGTTGAGGACAGAGAAAAGGGATATGGTCAGAGAGTTACACGATTAGCAAGCCTTGGGGTTCGTTTGGTTGATTCCGTTAATGCGATTCGGGTTCGAAGGTCGCCGAGTCTTCCATCGTCGAGAGGTGAAGAAGCGGCGATATGAGGATCCGATTTTGATGCGATGCGAGATGCGACTCTCGGGAAGAGAAGAGTCTATTTGAGGTAGCACCGGATGGGGTGCTAAGATTCGAGGCGGTTGTGTGTTCCGATGTGACGAGGACTTCGTCGGCCGGTCGGGAGGCACCGCGGTGCTCGTTATTCGATTCATCCGGGTCGACTAAGATGTACCATGACCTCAGTGCGTGTATTGGTGGGATGGTTTGAAGAGGGCGTGGCGGTTTTGTTGCCCAGATGTCCTAATTGTCGGCCGAGTTAAGGTTGAGCACGAAGCGGTGGGCTATTACGGTATTGATATTCCGATGTGGAAGTGGGAGGTGGTCAACATGGACTTTATTACGAGGTTACCTCGGACCCGGAGGAGACATGATTCCATTTGGGTTATTGTTGTGGTGTGAAATCAGCCCACTTTCTTCCGATCGGGGCGGCGTTTTGTAGGACTATGTCGATTATATATTAGAGATTGTGAGATTGCACGGAGTCGGTGTCGATTATATCAGATAGAGAGCCCGGTTCACGGCTAACTTCGGAGGTCTTTCGAGAAGGGATTAGGGACACAGTGAGTCTCGGACGGCGTTTCATCCTCGGACGGACGGGCGGTAGCGCACTATCGGACAACGAGGATATCTTTGCGGGCTTGTGTTATTGATTTGAGGTAGTGGGAGGATCATTTACCTCTTGTGGAGTTTGCTTATAACAACGGCTACCATTCTAGTGTTCGGATGGCGCCTTATGAGGCCTTATACGGGAGAAGTGCAGTCACCGATAGGTTGGTTTGAAGTGGGAGAAGTGCGATTAATCGGGCGGTTGGTTCAAGTGACGATGGATAAGGTGAAGCTTATCCAGAAGCGGTTATTAGCGGCCAGTCGGCAAATCATATGCGGATCATCGGCGTCGACAACAGAGTTTGAGGTTAATGATTGGGTCTTTACGAAAGTGTCACCCATGAAGGGTGTGATGGGATTTGGGAGAAAGGAAACTTCGGCCCAGTACATTGGGCGTGTCAGTTGTCGAATAGTGGGCAAGGCTGGCTATGAGTTGGATCTGCCGTCCGATCTTGAGGCGGTACATCCAGTTTTTCACGTGTCTATGTTACGGAAATGCGTTGGAGATCCGTCTAGAGTGCACCCGATTCAGGATATCCAGGTGACAGAGGAGTTGTCGTATGAGGAGAGTCCCATAGCGATTCTCGATCGTCAAGTTAGACGACTCCGGACGAAGGAAGTGGCTTCCGTCAAGGTTTTATGGCGGAACGAGAACAGAGAGAAGATGACGTGGGAAGCGGAGGATGATATGATGAAGAAATACCCATACTTATTCCCTATACCTCCAGGTAACCCCCCTTTCCTACTGATTGGTGTTAATTTAGTTGATTATGCTTGAGTAATATTGTAGCTCGGGGAGCATTCTTATTTGCAAAGGAATAGTTAAGAAGATATGTTTATATTGTGTTTTGTGTAAGGGTAGAAGGAACATTCGGGACGAATGTTTCTAAGGGGGGGAGAATGTTATACCCCGTGGTTCGGGCCGTGCGTGTGGTCGTCACGAGAAATTAGAGAAACACGTTCGGGGCCT
Organism: Przewalskia tangutica; assembly: GCA_029844215.1. Lineage (NCBI taxonomy): Eukaryota > Viridiplantae > Streptophyta > Magnoliopsida > Solanales > Solanaceae > Przewalskia > Przewalskia tangutica. The sequence continues at coordinate 11,238,949 of CM056732.1, read as the reverse complement.
CAGGCGCATGGCGCGGAGCGAGGGCAGCGCGCGGAGTGAAGTGCGGTGGCGCTAAAGTTCCAGCCGTGGCCCACAGGAAGCGAGACATGGCCGAAAGATCCGAGTCGCGAGAGTTGCGCGCGTGGCCGGAAGCAGAACGGCGCGGCGGAAATCAGCGGAAAAACTTAGGAAAAGTCAGATTTTATTTTGAAAGGGCACAGTGGGGACAAGTGTCCCCACATCTGATTTTGAGAATGCATGCAATATAATTGACAAGGCTTGGTCACTTTTCCATCTTTCATCTTTACTCTCTCTCTCTCTCTCTCTCCTCTCCAAAGCTTGAGCTCCTTCTCTCTAAAACCTCGAAGTGTTCTAGCCTAAGAAAATCTGAAAAGTTAAAGGCAAGAAGGAAGCTTGTGACTAGCTTAGAAGTCTATTGTGGTGGTGTTCTTGGAGAAAAAGGCTAGCAAGGTGTTGGAATAAGTTTGGCTAAAACTTAAGGTAACATTTCTTCTCTTGTAGTTGGTATTGGGTGTTGCATGTTTAATAGGAAGAACTTGTAGTTGGAAAAATGCACTTAGAGTAGTTGCGTAAGAAATGGGGTGTGATTATGAAAGAATTGGTTAGGGGATTTTATGAGCATGATGTTGCCTAAATACTACATTAGACTTGTTGGGTTAGTTGTTGTAACTTGTGGGGCTAAATTTTTACACCAAAGTTTAGGTGTGTAATCCCTAGTGTTGGTTGGTTGTTGAGCCTTAAACATAGCATTTGAGCGTTAAAAATCGACCTTGGAAAAGGTGACAATGTATGTAGAAACAAAGGAAAGCTGCCCAATTTTCCGTAGGAAATTGGTGACTTTAACTTGGAAAAATTCTGCATTGTAATTAGAGCTTGATAAGCGTATTGTGGTCATTTAGGTTGACATACTACGTGCGGTAAATTGGACTTAGCTTGTGGATTGACCAAGAGGTATGTGGAGCTTTCTTATCTCTTGAGCATGATTAGTTGTACCTATGTAGTGCGGTAGACGTCTGAGATTTGGAAATCTTCGTTTGTTATAAGTATTTGATACTTGCTTCGTTTTAAAAGAAAAGTATAAAAATCCCTTGGACTTAAGGAATGTGTTTTACTATTGTTTAACTCTAATATAACGGCTTTATGGGAGGTGGTTATATTAGTTTGTGAAAGTTTAATGGAGAAAGGTTTTGATGATTTGAACTTGTGGAAGGAAAATGGTTTTAAGGCATGAATTGCCTAAGGTTTTACAAGAAATGAAGTCACTTAATTTAGAAGCTTGAGATAGTTTTAAAAGGAAATGTGACTTGTTTTGAAAAGAAATCGTAACTTGATACTATGGTGATTAGTATCTTGGAATTTTTGTATAAAAGAGTTATTTCTTAAAAGGTTAAGTACATGATACTTGGGTTAAATTCCCGGATTTTTATTAAAAGACATGATCGTGCCTTAGGTATACTAAAATGAGAGGATGTATTAGTACTATTAATAAGAAGTTAGGTGATTCTTAACTTGCTTAAGTTATGATAGGCCGGTAGTGCTTATGTTGTGATGTGATAGGCCGGTAGTGCTTATGTTATGTTTATTAGCCGGATGAGCTATGTTATATATATTTATATTGTTACGGGTAAACCCCGGGTTATTATTTATGCCATGGATTTGCTACCCATGATGCGAGTGCGACGTTTGTACTTATGCGGATCTGGACCATAGGATCCATGCGGGTGAAATAGTCCCATGCGAGTACGCGATGGTACTCATGCGGATCCACATGATCCATGCGGGTGAAATAGTCCTATGACGAGGCGGATGACCTCATGCGGGTCCACAGGACCTATGCGGGTGAAATAGTCTCAGGAGTAGGATTGCTTAATGATACTACGGGCGAGGTACCCTGTTTTGATCATGAGCCTCCTATTTTTATGCTATAAAATGTATACTTGTTACTCTCATTATTAGTAAGGCACGGTCTGACATAATTTGGTTTTATCTATAACTTGGTGTATTTTGGACTTATGATATTACTACAGTATTTTCGATTTACATACTTGATGCGTTGTGTCTTGACCCGCTTCCTGGGCTGCGTTAAATCTGCAGTGGTAGGAAGCGGTGGTAGATCCTCATTCCTAGGATCTTGTACTCAGTGTCGAGAGCTCCATTTCTTGGAGGCTCGACTTTTGGTATGGTTCTCCACAGGTTGTTGATATTTTGTACATTCAGGGGCATGACGGGGCCCTGTCCCGTCATAGTGTTATTCATTCTTAGAGGCATGTAGTCTTGTCAGAACTTGGTTCGTTAAGGATGTAACTGTTCGGTTTATGTACTTTTGGGTTAGCCATTTTGGGCTAGACTATTTTATATCTTAATGGTTGTTTATCTTGAGTTTACATTCCGCTGGTTTTCTCTGATGTTGTGTCACTAGGGTGCCCGGGTTAAGGCACCGGTCACGGGTCCGGGTTCGGGTCGTGACAAGAACCCTTCTACCTTTCGGTGATAAGATTGACTATAAAGGAGGATTAAGAGCAATAACATATTAAGCTATACAAGTATAGGAGTACTTTCGTCCACGATTTAACCTATGTTTATTCAACTATAGCATATTCACAATCTCCCATTTCGGCTTTCGATTAGAAATCATATAGATTATGATAATTAGTGATCAATTAATTACCAAACATTCAAGACAAATATTGAATAAATCTCAACAATGATAAGAAGAAACCAAAACATGCATTAATTCATAAGAATGAGTTTCAAGTGATTTGATATGGAAAGCCCTAAATTAAGTTAGTTCCTATCCATAGACATGCCAAGAACTAAACTAATATCCAACATAAACTACAAAGAAATAAAACAAAGAACAAAGAAATTACACAAAAGTAGTCTCCAATCTTGATCTCCAAGTTTGTGATGAATTGGCCAAGGTTGGAACCCTTAATCTGACCTAGGAATGTCCTTTTTATAGCCTCCAAAACGTTATCCAACTTTTCCTTCTAGGCCTTGGCCCATTCCCATTCGGATTTGGCAGAATTCCCGCCTCGGCGCCGCGGCAGTGCAACTGGCGCCGCGACGCCGAAACTCCTGCGGTTCTCTGTACTTTGGGCGCCGGCCTAAATCTTCTTTGGTTGAAGCGCCATTTCTCGCCCGGATCGCCAACTTTCTAGCTTTTTGAGCTCTGGAACCTCTGTTTCTGCCCTCTTTTTGCTCTTTTTCGCCAATGAGCCACTTTAAACCATTATGACTCAAAAGAAAGAAAATATATCCTAGATGACACGTATTTGTACAAAATGGGCAAAATAAGAATTAAAAATGACTCAAAAGGTGTATATAAAATACACCGATCAAGTCTTCAACTTTAGTTCTGGAGCTTGTTCTGTGGAAGGCACTGGTCTCTCTGGCATGGTTCCTAGCTCCTCATAATTTTTTATAGCAGGGCTCATGGGAATCCAACCAATTCGCATACTCCATCAATTCTGTGTCATTACCACTATCCCCATCCCATTGTGTCATCACCACTTCAAGAGCATCTGCACTCTTGAACCCGTTTTCAGAAACTTCTTTATCAACCACATCAATAGAATAGAAGTTATCACTTGCCCTTGGGTAGGTTGCTGCCCTGAATACATTAAAAATCACTTCTTCTCCCTCAACACGAAGTCTCAGCTCACCTTTCTGAACATCAATGAGCCCATGTCCCGTGGCTAAGAATGGCCTGCCAAGGATGATGGGCATCTCTTCATCTTCTTTCATGTCTAGGATGATGAAATCAGCGGGGAAGATAAACTTTTCCACCTTAACCAACACATCATCGATTATTCCTCTAGGGTGGACAATGGAGTGATCTGCTAGTTGTAAGGTTATGGTTGTAGGTTTTGCTTCCCCCACTCCAAATTTGCAGAACACAGAATAGGGCATCAAATTTATACTTGCCCCCATATCACATAGAGCCTGCTGACATTCAAACCTTCCTATAGTGCAAGGGATGGTGAAGCTTCCCGGATCTTTCAACTTCTGAGGTAACTTTCTCTGTAGGATGACACTGCATTCCTCAGTCAACGCCACTGTTTCATACTCCTCCAACCTCCTCTTTTTACAGAGGATCTCCTTCATGAACTTCTCATAACTTGGCATTTATTCTAAGGCTTCAACAAATGGAATGTTGATGTGAAGTTTTTTAAAGACCTCCAGAAACTTAGAAAATTGTTTGTCAAGAGAATTTTTTCTAAGTCTCTGAGGATATGGTATCTTCACCTGCGGTGTGTCAACGACTGATGGTGGTGATCTTTGGTCTGCAGGAAGATCTTCTATGATTACTGCATCCTCTGACTCCTTCACCTCACTGGGTTCACCCTTTTTTTCTGGACATATTGGGGATGAACCTGTCTCCATTTGTTTGCCACCTCTCAAATCAATTGCTTGGCACTGTTCTTGTGGGTCTGCACCAGTATTGCTAGGGCGGTTCCCTTGCATAACGTTTCTCAGCTTGCTAGCTAGCTGCCCCAACTGCATCTCTAGATTCCTGATGGATGATCTTGTTTCCACCATGAACTGATTTTGGGCATTTGAGAGTGCCCAAAGAACTTCTCCCATGTTATCTAGCTCTCCTGATGAAGCCTGATTCTGTGGTGGATAAGTTAGGCCTTGAGGGTTCTGGCACTCGGTGAGCCTGAGTAAGGCTTCCTGCAGCTCATTTCGCTCCTCTTGCGGCGCCTGTGGTCTAAATCGCTGCGGTGGACAAAGGCCATAGTCCTGCAGCCCCTGATAGTGATAGTCCATGTACCTATACTTGACTTTACCTGCAAAATTACAAAAACAACAAAAATTGATAAAAATATGCTCTCAGAACAAGTTAGAAATTAGAAATTAAGAATAAATTGTTCGATATTAGAAGTACGCCAGTCCCCGGCAACGACGCCAAAAAATTGTTAGGCGATTTCCACGTGCTCACGCAAGTATACGTATCGTTACAAGTAATATAGTCTTGTAAGACCGGGTTTATCATCCACAAAGACTGGTTTCTAATTACCGAACATCTATTCTAGGTTATCTATTTGGCAAACGATAATTGATTTGAGTTTTTATCTAACTACTAGAATAATTGCAAGAAGTAAACTAAATTGTTGAGGTTTAATCAGTTATGAAGGAATTAAGGCTTCCAATATCCTCGAATATCCACTCTTTTCAATCCCTAATGCAACTAGAATGATTTCTTCTTCTACGTTAAGATAGCGGTTAACTAGATTGTCTTATATTCCGGTTAGGATATATAATCATTCAACCCCAGTACAGAACCCTTCTATATTTCTATGATAGGATTTACCACATATGAGGATTAAGAATAATAACCTATAATGCTACACAAGTATCGGGGTACTTTCATCCGCGATTTTAACCTATGTCTATTCAATTACAACATATCCAAATCTCTCCTCTCGGTTCTTGATTCGAAATCATATAGATTATGATAATTAAGGGACAATTAACTATCAAACATTCATACCAATATTGAATAAATCTTAATCAAGTGAAGAAGAAATCAAACTAATGCATTAATTCATGAAATAGAGGTTCAAGTGATTCAATAGAAAAACCCTAATAAAGTGTTTAGCTCATAGCCATAGTCACACTAAGAACTAATACAAATACCAACATAAACTGAATTGAAAACTAAAGAAAGAAAAAGTACTTAGAATTAGGTCTCCAATGGTAGCCTCCAATTTGTCTTCAATTGTGTTCTGTGATAGAATGTCCGACCCCTTTCAATAGAATAATCTCTAGGGCTTAAGTATGTTGCAAATTTCGTGCCCTCTGGACCCTTCTTTTATGCCCATTTTTCGCTCATTTTCGCTATTTTGCCTTTTTGAACAGTTGTGACTCAAAAGAAAGGAAAACGACCCTAACACTACACTTATTTAAACGAAAATGGAAAAAATACTAACTAAAAATGACTCAAAAACGTATACAAAGTACGCCTAACAGTTTTGAAAATGTAAAGGTGGGTGGGGAGTAGGAAGATTTAATTGGCCAATACCACGAATTGGAATTTCCTGTCCACTGCCAACAACAATATTTTTATTAATACTCATTAAAATAAGACGGGAGATTACCTTGAGATGTTGTGATGTGTGACGTTGCGCCAGTGTCCATATACCACAAATTGTTGGGAACACTTAGATTCATGTTGTTCATGGCGTGTTCAATATCAGTGGGAGCATAACCTGCAGATTATGGTCCATGGGATGCAAAAACTTATTGCGGATGAGAACCTAGAACCCCTAGTTGTCTAGAGGCGGGAGGCAGTCGGGCCCACTGAGCTATGGGATACAGGCAGGGTGGGGAAACCCACAGTTGAGGCTGCCAAGCCCACATTGGGTAATGTCCCTACTGCCCTCCAACCGAATGGTTGAAATTTCCGCCGATGGGTCTGTTGCCCTCGCTAGCCGTTGCGCGCCGCGCCGTCGGTGGCCTGTCTCCTCCCCACCCCGACCCTTTCCACCATTATTTTTCCCTTTGTTATTGTTACGATTTTGACCCCTTTTGACCCATTACCGGAATTAAATTTTTGAGTGCCAAAATCATCATTATACGAGTTGGTAGAAATAAGATTGTCACCGGCAGTCGTTGCCTCCCCGTCGCCTGTTTTTGCTTTCGGGTTTCTTCCAGAATTAATCTCGACCAAGCCTCATAAAATGGTGGTAAGGGATTTCTTTGTTAAATGAACGTATCAAAATCGTCAAATTGTTCATTCAATCCCGCAATCAATTGGAGGACCAACATTTGATTTGTGACCGGCGTACCAACATTTGAAAGTTGATCGGCAAACATTTTTAATTCTTGATAATATGCAAAAACATTTGAAAAATCATCTAATTGTATATTGGTAAATTAGTTTTCAAGATATATTGCCCAAAATTTTTTATTATCTTGAAAAATATTTTGTAGACGTTCTCAAACATGTTGAGTCGTAGAGTCCAGTTTTAAAATGGTGTGCAAAAGGTCGTTGGAGATTGTATCATAAATCCATTGAAGGACTATAGCATCTAAACGAGATCACACATTCGAGCCAACAACAATGGTCTCTGATGAAGACTTAGGAGGAATAATATAATATATGACCTAGTATGCTCGGCAATGGATTTTAAACAACTCTACACAAGAAGAGTATTGCCCTTTTTCCATCCCAAGTGTAATAGGAATAAAGTTATTGATGTTGTTTACGACAAGAACATGATGGAATTTTTGTTTGTCGACCATTGTTGCCTACGAAAATAGAAAAAAAGTAAGAAAAGTAGAATTTCAGAAGATGAACACCCCTAGGGTTTCGGCTAGATGTTGGCCGAATGGTAGAACCCTAATTAGGGTTTCAGTTTAGAGAGAAAACCAAGAAGGAGAGTAGGAGAAAAGAGGGGTGTCGGTTAGGTTTAGGTTTTAAAAAAAACTTTATTTGCTTTTAGAGTGTGGAGGATGCCGAAATAGGGTAGGGCAAAAATTGAGAGTTAAAAAAAAATTGTGGCTCTTGATACCATGAAGGAAATTAATCACATGGTTTATTTCATTCCCAACATTACAATTTATATACAAGATCATTCCATGGCTAATATTAAGAAAGACTTATCTAATCATATTCTAATCATCCTAATAATCTGAATCTTAATTATATGATAATAAATCATATCATAAATTCATAATCATCCTAATAATCTGAATCTTAATTATATGATAATAAATAAAATTATATTGGTGATTTGATATGATTGAGATAATTATGGATTGGATACATAATTATCTCAATAATATCTAATGTCTATATTTTACAAATTCATTGCACTTGAAATTTCGAAAGAGCCACCTTTGATCTTTGAACCACATGCCTAAGGTTTTTTGTCCCCCCCCTGGTACTAATTAAATAGCAAATCAATGGATACAAAAAAAATTGAACTTTAAAAAGTATTAGGGATCACTTTGAATAATTTTAACAAGCGGGTCAAATATGCTAATGGTCTATTCAAAGTTAAAATTTGAACAATAACTTTGATTTTTCCTTTCTTTTTATTATGCTTTTCAAATTAATTTTTTTGAGGTTTTAGATGAAAAAAGGTAAACAAAGACCGGGATATATGGAAACTTGTTGGAAGAATACACATATATATAGGAAGGTGGTTAGCAATTTAGCATATAGAAACTCTAGGCGATAATATAACGTGCAACACCAAAAAACAACATACATGGATTTTTGTAATGCGATGAAAATGATCCTCCAGTCTTAATTAAAAAATTGAGTTTGAGTTCTGAAAATGAAAAAAAAAGAATCCTAATTGGTTTCGAATTAATAGCCCCAATGCACCCATAGAATACTGTGTGGGAAACTAAAAATGATAGTATATAGTTTTTACTTCTTACGTACCCTCTTGTTGGCAAGAATTCTATGATTAATTGTATTTGTTGGAATATCATTCCCTGAGGGAAATAGAAGGAAAGTACATTAATTCACTCAATCTTTGATCTGAAGGGCGAGACTTGGCCATAGCATAAGCACACCTTTCAGTTCACCTTTATAAAGATTAAAACATGCATGGTTAATTAAATCCATAAACTAGTGCATCACACAATTTTTACTAGTGGCGACTGAAAGAAAGGTAATGTAATAAATAAATGGAACTTTATAACCATGATCGATCCAAACTAAAGAGGCAAAAGACATTAGAAGACAAAGGCCTTAATTAGGCACCCCAACTGATAATGGAGTAATATTCCTCCAACAAAAAGGTTCTTTAATCCCCTTGCTTCACAAACAGAAATTTATGTAATTTATTAAAAGGGTCAGTTGGATTGACTTATCACATGCCTGTTGTCTCCCCATTGAGATCCAAAGACAGACGCTTCAATCATTGTAAACAAGTATTATGCCCAGAATTAAATCCTGAGAAAACAGACAAATTTCATAAAATCAGAGAGAACTAATATATAAGAGAACAGATGAAATTCCTGAGGTTACTAACTTAACTCTAGTAACACTAATTTTCACAAATGATATTACGCATTTGTTATTCAAATTGATCTTCCAAAAATCTCGCAACCAAGAACCAAATGAGTAGGGTGTTCACGGCTTGGTTATACATCGATCCGAAAATCAAACCAAAGCAAATCGATTAAGTAAATCGATATTTGTTTGGGTTTGGTTCGATTTGGTTTTAAACTTTTAAAAACCGATAACATTTGGTTTGATTTGGTTTATTAAAACAAAACCTGGCAGCTGAACATGTATGCCAAGTTCCATGTGCAAACCAGTAAGCCAGACTACTTCTGAGACTGTCATGGCTCTATATTCAGCTTCTGTTGAGCTCCTTGAAACAGCTTCTTAGACTTTCAGGATACAGGTGAATGCCCAAACATTACTAGATATCCAGTAATAGTGCTATTGACACATGACCCCTAATATACATCACAAAACACCTGAAGTTGAGGATTGCTAGAACTGGACATAAGAATGTCTGATCCTGACGCTTATTTAATGTACCTGACCAGTCTCATGCCAGCCTCCAAATGTGAAGTTTTAGGAACTTGCATAAACTGACTTAAGCATTGTACAACAAATGCTATATTATTTGTAAGATATAATAATCTTCCAATCAGCCTCTTATAAATGTTAGGATCTGCTAGTGGCAATTCAGGTGGCTGAGGGGATGTTGCAGTTTCTGAAGTAGATTGTGAAGCTATATATTGATCATATGTCACATTTGTGAGCTTCAGGTTCATTTTCATAGGTGAGGAAGCACTCTTACCACCTGCTAACCATATATAAGCTCCAAAGTATATTTTCTTTGATGCATAAGAATACCCTGAGAACTTCTTGCAAATTCTATCCCAAAAAAATATCTAAGTTCTCCCAGATCTTTAATTTTGAATGTTGACTGAAGTGCCTCTTTGGTAGCCTGAATAAGATTGGAATCATTTTCAGTAATGAGTATGTCATCTACATACACAAGCACCACAACTAACTTATCCTCTTGTTGCTTAGTAAACAAATAATAGTCTATGTGACTCTGAATAAAGCCAAATGAAGTCAATGATGAGATGAATTTAATATTCCATTGTCTTGAGGCCTGTTTCAAGCCATATAGATATTTTAACAATCTGCAGACTTATTTATGTCCTCCAGTAGTATTGAAACCCTCAGGCAGAGTCATATACACTTCTTCATAGAGATCTCATTGTAAGAAAGCATTGTATACATCCATCTGATGAATTATCCAATGTTTAGATGTTGTAATGGATATAACTGATCTCACAGTGGTCATTTTGACCACATGTGAGAATATTTCTTGATAGTCAAGGCCTTTCTTTTGGTTGTATCCTTTGGCTACCAATATAGCTTTGAATCTCTTCACTTTTTCTTTTGCTTTGTACTTTATTTTGTAAATCCACCCGCATCTAATGGCCTTTTTCCCTTTTGGAAGTTGACTAACTCCCATGTTTTATTACCCTTCAGTGCTTGAATCTCAGCCTTCATTTCTTCAACCCATATGTGGTCTGTTGCAGCCGCTAAATAGCTATATGATTCAGTGTCAACAGAAATTTGTGCTACAAAATTCTAATATATGGATGATAATCCTGTGTAGCTTAATCCATCAGATATGAAATACAAACAGTTGTTGGAACCATACTTAGTAACATTCTTGGTGCCATATATGGGGTTTGTTGGTTTTTGCAGATCTCCTAACATCAATGTCAGATAATGCTGATGTTCCATTCAGCCGATCTACAGGCTGTTGTCTTGGACTATCTATTGCAGTAGGGACACTCTCATTTTCTGAGCTTGCATGTTTATTCTGAATTTCTGGATTGCTGCACACAACTTCTATAATTTGTGGATAAACCAGATCATCAAAACTGAAATGCTCATGTGATCTCATAAGCCCAAATCTGTCATTTGTATCATTTATGAAAGGAAATACTGTCTCCATGAACACTATATTCCTGCTCATGAAAAATGTTCTATTTTCCATATCATATAGTTTGTATCTTTTCTGTGCAGAATCATATCCAAGAAAAATGATTCTCACAGCTCTAGGGTCAAACTTGTTCTGCCTGATCAGAGTAGTAGCATAACACAAGGATCCTATCACTCTCAGATGAGAAAGTGATGGTATTTTGTATATACCAGTTCATAAGGTGATTTATTCTCTATAACAAAAAAAGGTACTCTATTCATTATATATACATCACCTTCCACACAGAAGCCCCAAAACTTATCTGGCAAATTAGCCTGAATTTTTATTGCTCTAGTTGTTTCAAGTATATGTCTGTGCTTCCTTTCCACAACACCATTTTGTTGTGATGTATGTTGACATGAACACTCATGTACTACACCATCCAGTTGAAACAACTCCTTACAATTGTGATTAAAGAACTCTGTACCATTGTCTGACCTTACCCTTTTAATTTTCATATCAAATTGAGTGTGCACTTTAGTAAAGAAATTTTTAAGCAGTGTGACTACATCTGTTTTAGTCTCAATAAAAAAATCCAAGTCCATCTAGAATAGTCATCCACTATAGTCAGAAAATACCTTATTCCATTATATGTCTCAACTTTGTAAGATCCTCATACATTTATATGTAACAATTGAAATGGTCCTGTCTTTCTACTAGTACTGTTAGGAAATGTCTTTCTAGTTTATCTAGCTAAAGGATACACTTCACATTTATTCAGAATAAAAGAATTATCATTCTTGAAACATGGGATCTTCTTCAGAATATGCATGGGCACATGACACAACCTATGATGCCATATGACTGCATCAACATGTTGAGTTGCTGCCAAACACTTAGTCATCTCTCCTGCATTATTTAATGTGTCTAGACATAGTATGTGTTTCCTTTCTTCCTCATTATCAATGCTCTTACCTTCCCAGATGAGAGATCCTAAACTACGAAATATTTGGAAACAAATGTAACACTACAATTCAGTTCTCTTGTCACCTTAGAAACATACATCAAATTAAAATTAAACTTTGGCACACATAAGACATTCTTAAGCACATCACCTCTTCATATATGGTAGTCACCAATGTGTGCAATTTTGGTTGAATCTCTTGTAGGCATCTGTACTTTTCCTGCATATTCTATCATATTTTTATTTTGTAAGTATTTCTGGTTACCAATCATGTGATTGGTTGCACCTGTATCCACAATCTATTTTAACACTTTATTTATATTAAGATTAGATATATCTGTCATGTTTGCCTTAGCACTAGTTTCTCCAATTATATCTTTGTTGTTAAGCATGTTGAGAAGTTATTGGTGTTGGCTGGGGGTAAATTGACCAACATTCATATATGTGTCTTGTTAATACTGATATGTGTTGTATCCAGGTATAAAATATGATCTCTGTTGGTGGTTGTACACCTGTGAGTGTGGAATTGATACTGTTCCATGATGTTGATGTATATTCTTCGCAAACTGCAAATTTTGTATATGCTGGTGACTTTGAGTTTCATCTCCTTATGTAGTGTCTTCAAATTGCAAACTTCCCCATGTCACTATATTTGCCTTCTCAGAAGCAGTAGCATTTACTTTAAAATTATTAGGATATCCATTAAGTTTATAACAATTCTCTTGCATATGTCCAGTTTTGTGACAGAAGTCACATTTCATTAGTTTAAAACAGTCCATTTTCAAGTGTCCTCTGCCATGACAAAAATCACATATTGCATTAAGATTATATGGTTTCTTTTGCCTAGGCCTTCCACTTCCATGTTTGGTTGTAAACATAGCTGATGGTTCCATTGTATCTTGTATCATTCTTTGGCTCTCCTTTTGGTTAATCATTGCATAAACCTGATTCAGGTTTGACACTTGCAGCATCATTATCACTTGGCTCCTAGCTTGGTCATAACTATCATTAAGTCTCATTATAAATTGTAGCATTCTCTGATATTGTAAATGATCTACAAATTTTTTGGACTTATGACAGTAAGAAGGTGGTGGTATAATTGAATCATACTCATCCCAAAGGTCCTTAAGCTTGGAATAGTATATTGATACTGATAAAGTTCTCTGTCTCAATGTGACTATCTCCTTATGCAACTGGAATGTCCTCGAATTGTTGATCTTATCAAACTTATCCTTCAAATCCTCCCATATCATATACGAGACTGAATTGAACAAAATTCCAGTGAGCAAATTTTGCTCACATTTACCATCAACCATGACACCACAATTGCATTGCACCTATCCCAAAGTCTGGCTAATTCACTATTGAATGCTTCTCTCCTTACTGTGCCATCTATAAATCATATTTTATTCTTTCCTAGTAGAGCCAATTTCATTGCTTTAGTCCATAGAGTGTAATTATCCATACTTGTTAGCATTATTCCAGTCGATATTGAACCTGGTGCATAAAATGGAAATATGTACAATGGATGATCGTGATCGATGTTCATTGTTGTCGTCGCAGCTATGTTCTCCATATCTTCTCCAATTGCTCTCATTATTGTCGAATTTATGAGTCCTCAAACTTCAATTGCATATACGATAACAGTATTTATCTTCAAAATATGATTCAATACAGGTTTTTGATGTTTAGCTTCTTCGATTGCAGACATATATCTCTTGAACTCATCACTGCATGTGACTGAATCTGTCTCGATCTACGTCGTATGGTAGTTTTGATACCATGTTGAGCTTCTACACTAGTCCTAGAAGAAGAAATCGAACATAAATGGCTAATATGTCATTGATGTGAAGCAAAGAAAACAGAGGGAATTTTGGTGCTCGAGAAGAGCATTTTTTTTATATATTTGTGTATCCTTACAATGCTCCACAAGAGTTGTTTATATACACATTACCATACATAAAAATATCTACTAATTACATAACCAACTCTAACCAAACTCAACTAACCCAACTAACTAACTCAACAATCATAACAAACTCTAACAAACTCAACCATAATAATATTAACATACACTCCTCCTCATAGTACCCTTGTGCACCTCTCTATTATTTCCACATGTACACACGCTAAGATGTTTACTATGGGTGTCAAATGAGCGGATTAGGTTAAAATTAGGCTAAAATTGAATTGAGTTAATAAATAAGCATGTCAATGACCTCTGCCTGAAAGGTGCTTTAGCTGAAATGAGCAAAAAATCGGATCATAACTCAACCCGCCCAATTTTTATATTCTTTAATTATTTATTTTCTTATAATATTTTGAGTACGTACTTAATAAAACTTTTTCTTTATATTATGACTATATATAATATATCAAAAAAATTAGATCAATTTTTTTATGTGTCAATCTAGAATGCATTTCAGCTCAGTTTTTAAAACGGCTGAATTAAGCGAGTTAAAATGAGTTACGTTAATAAATAAACGGATCATAATTTATAATGGACTGATTTTGTCACTCTCTAGTGATTGCATATTTACCTTAGACGTTATAAGGATTTTTGTGGTTAAAATCCATTTAATTTCAATGTTTTATCAAACACAATCAGGTCATCGGTTGGACCACACTGTTTTTCGCAACAAAAATACAGCAATGTACGAAAAGAAAAAGGAGCTTTATAACGATGACTCAAACAAAAGAGGAAGACATATTAGAAACCAAGCCAAAGAGTTGAGTTACTTCCAACTGATAATTTAATACTAGTCATATTCATCTACGAAACATTATTACGTAGTAGTTATTTAGAGAGTTATTTACTTCCCTTTCACTTCTAGAATTTGCTCGCCCAACCCTTCAGATAACATTTTAAAAAGATATATAACACGTATCAGGGTCGTTTCAAATATTTTAGAGGTTATGTTCTAATTCATAAAAGTAGTCTTAAATTAGGCTAAGACCTGCGAATTATGGGTCTTTACAGTAAATTCTAGTTAATACTACACTACAAGAAATTGGTTCTCCCTCTTTGGGTGAAATATCGCCCCTTAGATCAAAGGAGCGATTTTTAGTCGCCCTTCAACTCGCCTAATTAGTCGCGTTGTCTTAGATCAAGAAAAGCGATTTTTAAAGTCGCCTCCTTTGATAAGGACCAAAGAGGGCGACTTGGTTCAAAAAAGAAAAAAATTAAATGCATCAACTGGGATTCGAACCCTGGTCTGAACTGTGACATTGTATTATTCTATCACTAGATTACTAGTTATGCAACATTAATCACCACAAATACAACCCTCTGCCAAGAATCGAACCCGAGCATCCTCTGTGGAATTGTGTCAATCTACCACTAAATCAGTCATCAATACTTGTTATATTTATACTCTTCATAATCATAAATCCCTTGGATTACGATCTGAATATTTCAGATATCCAAAAAATTGGATATCCGCAATTTTCGGATAATTTCGAATCGGATTCGGATTTGAATATTTCGGATATCCAAAAAATCAGATATTCGTAATTTTAGATAATTTCGGATCGGATTCGGATCCGAATATTTCAGATATACAAAAAATCGGATATCCATAATTTTCGGATAATTTCGGATCGGATTCGGATCCGAATATTTCAGATAAAATTCGGATTGGATTCGGATCCGAATATTTCAGATATACAAAAATCGGATATTCATAATTTTCGGATAATTTCAGATCGGATTCGGATCCGAATATTTCGGATAAAATTCAGATTGGATTCGGATCCGAATATTTCAGATATACAAAAAATTGGATATCCATAATTTTCGGATAATGTCGGATCGGATTCGGATCCGAATATTTCGGATAAATTCGGATTGGATTCGGATCCGAATATTTCGGATATACAAAAAATCGGATATCCGTCATTTTTGGATAATTTCGGATCCGAATATTTTGCATAAATTTCGGGTCGGATTCGGATCCGAATATTTCGAATATACAAAAAATCGGATTTGTTTTCCCCTTCTTGCATCTCAAGAGCTAACTCAAATTTTAAAATAACCCTTTCATTTTTATGCATATATATTTATTGAAAGTTATTTTATGTTATTTACTTTTTGGTGAGTTATTTAGCTTGTTACTATTTTGATTTGCAGAAAACAGAAAAAGCACGACGATATTTGAAAACGAATGACAAATTACAAAATTAGGAAGGAGTACAAAATAAGGAAGGAGGATGGAAATTATTTATTAGCATTCCAAGATAAAAAGTTCATTTTTTTTTTGTATAAAGAGTAGTAATATGGAAATACTTAATATTAATATAATATTTGGAAGAATATTAATACGGATTGGTACGTGTAAATAGTTAAAAATAAAATTTGTGAAACACTTAATTTTTAGTACCAGCTTTTGGGTTGGACCAAAAAGGGCGGCTTGGAAAAGTCGCCCCTTTTGTTTTGGACCAAAAGGGGCGACTTCTCCAAGCGCCCCTTTTGATTCGGACCAAAAGAGGCGACTTTTCCAAGTCGCCTTTTTTGGTCCAACCCAAAAGGGGCGACTTCAAATAGTCGTCCTTCTTGCTTTATTATTTATTTTTAATAAATTCGGACCAAAAATGACGACTTGGAGAAGTCGCCCTTCTTGCTAAAGGGTAAAAATTAAAGACGAACCCATTTGAACGCCAAAAATTAGAGATCAACCCACTTGAATTGAAAGGCAAAACGTGCAATTTTCATTTAAGCTACAAATTTAGCTTAAATCAACCTACCTTTTAGATGACTGAATTTGAATCGGACCAAATGTATCAAACTAATAAATAAATAACTTGAACACGTCATACTTTTGTGAGCTAATTTTACCACGTAGATGTCCATTCTTGAGTTATACATATTGAAAGAGTAAAGATTTATTTACATTATCAATTAATTTAAACATGTAATATATAATGAGTTGATTTTTTTACTGGATTACTAATTTATATTTATTAAAACATTTAACAATAACTACCTAATAACTATCCTAATCATTATATTGCTCACACTATCCGTATATATTTGAAGAACATCGCTAATTGAATGATTCAACACTTAATAATTCGTTAAATTTGTAAAAGTTCATAATTAGAGGGATCAAGTAAAGTGTGATTTAGATTTAGGACCAAAAAGAGCGACTTTTTCAAGTCGTCCCATTTGATTCGGACTAAAAAGGGCGATTTGAAGTCGCCCCCTTTGGTGATGACCAAAAAGGGCGACTTGAAGAAGTCGCCCCTTTTGTGTGACCAAAAAGGACGATTTGAAAAAGTCGCCCCTTTGGTGAAATTAAAAAGGGCGACTGTATGTCGCCTTTTTTGTCCGAACTAAAAGGACATTTTTTAGTTGCCCTCTTTGATTTAAAAAAATCGCCCTCTTTGGGGCGATTTGTTGTAGTGCTACTTAATAAAAAATGAAAAAATATATTCTAAAAATTTTCGTTTTTCGAGGAGTCTTGTGCGGTAGCACACCTCGCACGGATTCAAAGAATGTTTGTACGTAAAGGATAGTATTAACAAGTCAAAAAGTAATATTTAATTTATCGCACTAGAAAAAACTAACTGCTAGTACTATTTAAGGAAGAAATGATGATTATGTTATCTCTAGTTTGTGTTTACTGAACTTTCCACTTAATCTCAAAAGTTTAGCTTAAAAGGTTACAAAAATGTCACTGATTGAATTGTACAGGACTTTTCTTCACCATTACAACCAGAATAGCAGAAAAATTTAGTCATTGTGACCAAGTACTAAACTTGGCGCATTTTCACGGTGAAAAATGAAAAGAAAAAAATTGTTGCATATCATGATGACGTTAGAAGTTTTCCAAGTGCTTACCATTTAAAAACATAAACGATGCCCTAAAAGTCTTGAGAAACAGATGAATCTCAATAAGTGATAACAACACCTTATCCAGTTACACAAATCTTACTTCTATCTTTGTGCGGTAAAAATATTGTTTTCGATAAATCTTCGGCTCAAAACACGTAGTCAATGAAAGATTGCAAAAAAATAAGACAACGGAAAATATCAAGATATAGAATAAATGAAGTAATACCCACATAGGAATAACGATCTACGTTATACCTAATTACTACTACTAAAAAAAGGAGAAGAGATGGAAAGGCTAGCCCCCACCCCTCACCTCCCTCAAACACGTTGCAACAAAACTCAATTATCTACTAACATTCTACCCTAACCCTCGACCTTCATATCATCTTATCTACGGCCATGTCCTCAGTCAGATAGAGTTATGTCATGTCGTGTCTAGCTAATCACCTCCCCCAGTTCTTCTTCGGCTTACCTCTACCTCTCCTAACTCCTGCGACCGTCAATCTCTCACACCTCCTAACTGGTGAATCTTCACACTTCCTCTTCACATGCCCAAACCATTTCAGTCGCGCTTTTATCATCTTGTCCACCATGGAGGCCACTCCAACCTTGTCCCGTATAAATTTATTTTTAATCATATCTCTTCTAGTATGACCACACATCCATCTATGATTTCTCATCTCCGCTACTTCATCAAGAATTGATAGAGAACACAAAAGGTGTTGAAAATTTACTAAATGTGAAATAATTTCCTATTAAATTATGACTCGAATAATTGGGGCCCCGTATTGGACGCGGCGCGCCATGAGGGCGGCGCTAAGTCCTGAAGTTTGGCGCCATCTGCGAGGATGCGCGCGCGCTCTAAAGTTCTCGACGTCGACGCCTCCCTCTGAGGCCGGTCTTGTGGCCGTTTCACTGTTAGAGAAGAATAAAAACGGACGTTTGAGCTGACTTTGGAGAATTAACTCTTCATTATTCTGCTCTTGAATTCAGTCATTACTTGGTTGAATTGTAACTCCATACTAATGGTCATTACTTGGTCATTCAAAGCCATAAATTGGCTAGTTAGATGGTCTTCTTCTCAACACTATAAAATGAGGTCTTTGGCTCATTTGTAAAACACACTTGACATTCACTAAACAATTCTCTGAAATTGTCTTCCTCTCTTGCAATCACAAACACTCAAAGATCTTTCTTCCAAAGCAAACACTTGAGTTCCCTTTGCTCATTTGTTTGATTGCTGTTTTATCTTGGGAGATAAGTTGTCATTACAACCGTTGAAAGGATATATGGGGGAATATTATCTTAAGGATAGATCAAGAATTTGGTCGACTCAGCAAGCCCTCATATTTGATCATTTCCAGAGTTCTAACAAATAGTTGTTGTTGTTATTTTCCTGTTCTACACATTACCACTCACAAGCTTAAGATAATATTCGCTATTTCAACAACAACATGACTGGACAAGATCAATTCAATCAGTTCAACACTGAAGGTTCAACCGATGCTCAAGGCAATCCAATTGCCTTCAATCCCACTACTCAATGCACTAACACTGCCTACTCTCCAACTAATACTGACATTCATAATGTCTTCCAAACTACTGTTTTTGGCACTTCTAGTGCTACCACTATTTTCGGCACTTCAAGTGCCACCACTGCTTTTGGCACAATTAGTGTCAACACTGATTTAGGTACAACCAATGCCTCCACTGTTTCTCTGGGGAATTATAGTGCCTATGCTCCTGTCCAAGGCGTCAACAACATTTATGCTCCTGTTGGAGGCATTTCCAACGCCTTTGCAACTACTCAAGGGAGCGTCACTGTCCCTACACCTGCTGGCTTTCACCATGAACATCCTGAAAAGTTCATGGGTACTCATTTTAAGATATGGCAGCAAAAGATACTGTTTTTCCTGACGGTTATGAGAATGTCACGTTTCCTAACCGAAGATCCTCCACTAGTTGGGGAAGACGTGGACCCTTAGCCAAATGATTTGGCGGGAGGGGGCAGTGTAACCATGTCACTGATGACATGAGGATGGTTCGCGAAGCATGGAAACATAGTGATTTTATGTGTTAGGAACTATATTCTAAGTAGTTTGTCCGATCCACTATACACGGTATATTGCACCGTTGAAACTGCCAAGCAGTTATGGGACAAACTTCAGAAGAAATACAACACCCAAGATGCGGGTAGTAAAAAGTTCATCATTGGGAAGTTCCTGAAATTTCAAATGGTGGACAACAAAAGTGTAACATCCCAAGTCCATGAATTTCAAATGATTCTACATCACCTGAATTTGGAAGGATTAAAGCCCAACGAACAATTCTATGTTGGGGCATTGATCGAGAAACTGCCTCCCTCGTGGACTGAGTTTATGAACTATCAAAAACTCAAAACGAAGGAGATGACTTTAGACGAACTTGTTGTCAAACTCCAGATTCGGGAGGACAATAAGAAGGTCATGTCAAAAGGAAAACAACCCACTGAGGCTAAGGCAAATCTGACGAAATTCAAAGGGAACTCAAGCAATAAGCGGAAGTTCCAGAAGGAAGACAAGCCCCAAACAACTGAAAAGTTTAAGGGCAAATGTAATCATTATGGTATAGTTGTTCACATAACCAGAGACTGTCGCAAGCTCAAACGTGAGAATAAATCCAAAGGCAAGGCCAAGGCTAACATCGTCGAAGACACGCTCGTAGACGATATGATTCAGGAGTTCTCAGCGGTGGTTCTTGAAGCAAACCTCGTTGAGAATCCAGTGCAATGGTGGTTAGAGACAGGTGCCACCCGTCACATATGTTCCAATAAAGAAGTTTTCTCCACTTATACACACACCAGTCTCAGATAAGAAGTTGTTCATGGGAAACAATTCTTCTTCAGAGGTACTGGGGGTAGGAAAGGTGTCCTAAAGATGACATCCGGGAAGGATCTGACTCTGAAGGAAGTGATGCATGTCCCAGAAATTCGTAGAAATCTGATTTCTGGACCTTTGTTAATAAATGATGGTTTTAGGCTAGTATTAGAGGCTAACAATTTTTTAATCACTAAGAATGGAACGTTTGTAGGAAGGGGCTTCGTCTGTGAAGGTCTCTTTAAGCTTAATGTTGCACCTGTAATGTCTTCTGCTTCAACTATCAATAAAATTGCACCTTCTACTTACTTGATTGAGTCATCTAATATATGGCATCATAGATTAGGACATGTTAACTATCAATCTATCTAAAGATTGGTAAAGCTGGAACTATTGTCATCTATCGACATAAATCCTCAACGTAAGTGTGAGGTGTGCGTAGAGGCAAAATTTTTCAAGAGTCCATTTAGATCCGTCGAACGGGATACCGCTCATCTAGAACTTATACACACAGATATATGTGATTTGAAGTTTGCTAAAACTAGAGGGGGAACAAGTACTTTGTGACTTTCATAGATGATGGCACAAGGTTTTGTTACCTTTACTTACTAAAAAGTAAAGATGAAGCCTTTGAAGCATTCAAACGCTACAAAGCAGAAGTTGAGAATCAACTAGGTGGACGGATTAAAACAATTTGTAGCGATAGAGGGGGAGAATATATAGCGCCTTTTGAAGAACTGTGTACCCAATCGGGTATAGTTCATCAAATCACGGCTCCTTACTCACCTCAATCAAACGGGGTTGCTGAACGCAAGAACCGAACACTAAAGGAAATGATGAATGCTCTACTCATCAATTTGAGCCTCCCTCAAACCATATAGGGAGAAGTTGTTCTTACCACAAATAGGATTCTTAACAGAGTCTCACACAAGGATAAAGACAAGACTCCATACGAGCTATGGAATGGAAAGAAACCTACCTACAAGTATTTGAAGGTATGGGGTTGTCTGGCCAAGATAAAAGTACCTATGCCAAAGCAGGTCAAGATTGGACCTAAGACTGTGGATTGCATATTCATCGGATATGTCAATAACAGCAGTTCTTGTCGTTTCATAGTGCATAAGTCGGATCATCCGGACATCTATGAAGATACGATCATGGAATCAAGGAACGCATGGTTCTTTGAAGACACGTTTCCATACAAGGAAAACAACTTAACCTCTCACAAACAAAGTTATGATCAAGCCTCTGAGGAGCAAGAGGTAGATGACTACCTAAATCCGAACGGTTCAGATCTAGTGAATTCTGAAGTAGCTGATTATCTGGATTTCAGTAATCCAGATTGACAGGACTTGGAAGATTCATAGATGGAACCAAGGAGAAGCAAAAGATCCCGGAAGGACAAGTCCTTCGGTCCAGACTTTAAAGTTTATTTGGTTCAGAATGAACCACGGACAATCGTCGAAGCATTGTCAACTCCAGAAGCACCACTCTGGAAGGAAGCTTTAGAAAGTGAGATAAAATCCATCCTGCATAACCATACTTGGGAGTTGGTTGAACTTCCCTCGGGACACAAACCATTGGGTTGTAAGTGGATTCTTAAACGGAAGTTAAAAGCAGATAGATCTATTGACAAATACAAATCTAGGTTAGTAGTCAAGGGCTATCGCCAAAATGAGGGCCTTGATTACTTCGACACCTACGCTCCGGTGTCAAGAATGACATCCATACGTATGGTCATAGCTATCGCCGCCTTGCGGGATCTTGAAATACATCAAATGGATGTTAAGACTGCCTTCCTAAATGGTCATTTGGAAGAAGAAATATATATGGACCAACCCGAGGGGTATGTGGTTCCAGGACAAGAGACAAAAGTATGTCGGCTTGTTAAATCGCTGTACGGGCTGAAACAAGCTCCTAAACAATGGCACGGAAAATTTGATAGTACTCTACTATCAAAAGGGTACGCCATTAATGGAGGTGACAAATGTGTTTACATGAAAGAAAATGTCAAATCCTTCGTCATGATATATACCTATATGTAGACGACTTGTTGATCACTGGGAGCAGTTCTAGGATAATCCTAGAAACTAAGAACATGTTAAAATAGTGTTTTGACATGAAAAATATGGGCATTTCAGATGTCATCTTAGGTATCAAGATCTCTAAGACATCTAATGGACTGGTCTTATCTCAATCTCATTACATCGATGATGTACTGAAGAAATTTGGGATGTTCGACAGTTCACCGGTATCAACACCATTGGATATAAGTCAAAAGTTTGACAAACATCTTGGTAGCATACACGAAGCGATATCTGCGAGTGATTGGTAGTCGATGTATATCACTGGCGCACTCGACTTGATATCGCTCATGCAGTCAATAAATTGGCTAGGTTCACTCGAAATCCAAGTGAGGATCACTGGAAAGCGTTGAACAGGGTACTACGGTTCCTAAAGTTCACAATACATTTTGGGTTACACTATTCAAGATATCCAGCGGTACTAGAGGGTACAACGATGCAAACTGGATATCTGATAGCGATGACATCAAGTCCACCAGCGGATATATTTTTACAATCGGTGGTGAAGTTGCGTCTTAGAAATCCTCTAGACAAACTCTTATTGCCCGATCCACGATGGAATCGGAATTTATCGCTTTAGATAAAGCGGGAGAAGAATCTAAATGGCTTCATGGTTTTCTAGAGGATTTCCATGTTGGGATAAATATGTGTCTTCGGTAATGATCCACTGCGACAGTCAGTCGGCTCTAGGAAGAGCACGAAGTTCAATATACAATGGTAAGTCTCGTCATATTCGACGGAGAAATGAGTCTGTTAGGCAGTTGATCACCTCGGGCATTATTTTCATTGATTACATAAAATCTAAGGAAAATGTCGCAGATCCCTTGACGAAGGGAATACCCAAAGATCAGTTGTTCTGTCTGTCTAGGGGAATGGGCTTAAAATCCAAACAATAAGAACAGATATAGTAGACACCCAACCTTAAAGACTGCAAGAATAAGGTTCAATGGGAAAACTAAACTGTAAAGGTTCCGTAAGCGCTTCGGTAAAAGCAAGAGCACTTCGGATAATGTGTCTTTCTTAAAAAACATAATCCAAGATCGTTTCCGTGATAGACAAAAAGTGCTACTTGTAAAAGGGGTAAAGGTTAAATTTCCAAACCTTTAGTGATCCACAATAATTGAGGTTAGGTTGGGAAAATTTTTAATGGTTCCTAAAGCTTATGTAGCGGGGTATTACAGGATACCTTGTAGGAGACCACCTATTTAAGTGCGAGGACATGCCGCCTCAAATGAACGCACTTAAGAATCCAAGGGTGTCCACGGCCCACGGCGGACAAAATAATAGAAAGATTGAGTAGGAAAGGTGTTGTGTTGGTACCATTGTCTTGGCATATACTAAACACTGACGGTTCAAGACATCACGTTCACCGCGCAGTAAATATGTTCGATGGTAGTGTTACACCCCGTAAGTCCAGGACATGTAAAAGAGAATGTACGAAAGGAAACAAGACTGGGAAATTAGTACGAAAGGAAGAATTATTTTTCCGACGGAAAATCTTTCGGACATCGGAAAGGAAAAATGTTCGTTGTTGAGAATTGGATTCTCAAAATGTATTATTTGAAGAGTATGGAACCTATTGACATTATGGAAATTTATTTATTACGGATTTGGTCACGTGGGGCCCACCCGAGGAATTTCACATTTTTGTGGGACCCACGAGGGTTACGGAATTTTATGGACGAATGAGAAGGCGACACGTGGAACCCCCACAAGTGGTCTTGGACGAAATTGGTAAGGGGCAAAATGGTCATTGACCACCTTGGAAGATTAGTCTTGCTAGCATGACATTGTTGACTTGTCAACTTGTCCACATAGGCTTAATCCAAGTGAAATTCATCTTAGCCACCCATTTGTTTAAGTCTAAGCCCTCCAATATGTGTTATATACTAAGTTAGTGCAAGACAAGCTCATTTTACACTTAGAAAATTTAGAGAACTTGAGCTTAGCCTTAGAAGCTCTCGGCTTTGTCAACTTTCCCACACAAAATTTTGTAGTTTTGATCCATTAGCCACAAGACTTTAACCCAATGTCCCCGAGGGTATTGTAAGGTTATCTCGATAGAAAGATTTGGAAAAAGCGCATTTTTACGTTAGTCATGGCGGAAACTAAGTGAGTTCTTGACTTTGAAGATGGAACTTGAAGATGGGTTCTTCATGGGCCTCTAGGAGTGCTTGGAGCGGATTGGAACCTAAGGAAAGGAGCTAAGAATTGCTAAGGCGCGACTTTGGAATCTTGGAAATTTTAAGGGCTTATAAAGGTATAAATTTTGTCGTTTTAGTAGTTAAGACTTACTTATTGTTGTAGCTATGGATTTTAGCAAGCATGTGTTATATAGTATGAAGTTTGATATGTTTATTGGCAATTGGAACCTAATCAGAAAACTAGCATGTTTAGCCTTAAGATTTCAATTCAAGTCGACTTTTGGTCTAAGCGTCGCATGTTGTATAAAGAAGGAAATTGTAGTTGTGAAGTAGCTTATAACTATATAACATGTTAGACCTTGGAAATTGGAATTTGAAAAGGGTTGGAAAAGACTTAGTGTTCTTATGTAAGTTGGTAGGAATTGGCTAGTGTGCGTTAGACTCTTGCATTATGAATTGTGGGGCGGAATTTTACGTATTGTAAGGCGTGTAATCCCCTGTTTGGTTGTTGTTTGGAGCCTTAAAAGTGGCTTGTTGGTTATTGTATTCGGCGCTTGAAAAGGTGGCAAAGTGAGTAGAAACAAAGGAAGTCTTTGCCGATTTTCCGTAGAATTAGAGACCAAACACTTAGTATTATTCTCGTTGAGACTAGAAGTTGATAGTCTTGTTGTGACCATTATAGGTTGACACTTCTCGTGCAGCGTATTCGGCAGCTTGTGGATTTTAGCGAAAGGTATGTGAACTATCTCTCTTCTAGCATGATTAGTAAGATAAAGAAAGTAGGTTCTACTCAAAATGATCCATTCCTTGGTTGTATTTGGATTGCCTAAAATAGAATTTGTTCTATGTACTTAAGCGAGTGTACTTTGATGTTTGGATTGTAAGTTGTAGAATCCATTTTCTTGATGAAGTTTGGATTCTTAAAAGTGAAGGTATTTTTACTTAAAGTACATGTAGTCTTAAAAAGGAAGTGGTTTCCAAATCTTTTGGCTAGTGCCTTAGTTCTAAAACCTAAAGGTCATTATAGTAACTATAGGAGTCAAAGAGTGATTTACTTATTTGATTTAAAAGAGGAGAAATGACATGATTTAAGAGAAGTAACTTGTGTTAAGGGTGAAGTTACTTGAGGTTTAAAAAGTAGAAGAAAACTTGTTTTCTAACTATTAAGAGACTTGGAGTATATTTGAAAGTTAAGAACTTGATTTGTAAGTATGTGATACTTGGTTTTAATAGTATAAGTCTCTTGGTCATTGAAGGAATGGATGTGTCTAAAATCATAAAGGGTTATAACGGCTTTATGGGAAGTTGGTTATAACGGCTTTATGAAAGATTTAGAAAGTTGTCTATTTTGATAAAAGGGCATAAGTTGCCAAGATTGTGAAAATTTGGAGTTACTTGATTTCAAGACTTGAAATGAGTTTTCTAAAAGTGTAGTAACTTACTTTGAAAAATAGACACGCCTTGATACTACGGTGTTAGTATCTTGGGGCTTTACATAGAAAGGAGTCTTTTATAAAAGAGATATGCGTCACGTAGTACTTTGGCTTGATAAATTGAGAATTTGTCTAAGTGTGCCTTGATAAGTACTTTGACTTGTTAAAAGAGAATTATTCTATGTATGCCTTGATTAGTACTTTGGCTTGATAAATTGAGAATTTTTCTATTTGTGCCCGGATAAGTACTTTGGCTAGTTAAATAAGAATTTATTCTAATTGTGCCCTGATAAGTACTTTGGCTTGTTAAATGAGAATTTATCCTATGTGTGCCTTGATAAGTACTTTGGCTTGGTTAATTGAGAACTTGCCTATATGTGCTGGTAATAGCCTTTAAGTGCAAGTATTATGTTTTATTAAGTTGTCGCGACTCTCGGTTGAAGGGAATTTTGTCTTGTTGTAAGTTCTTGGGACGTCTGAAGCGGTGATGTGGGATTCCACGGGTATGCTTCCGTTACTTGTAGTACTTGGGTTAAATTCGGATTTTTATAGAAGACATGGTAGTGCTTATGTCTTGTTTGATGGTCGGTCGAGATAGGGTAAGAGTATAAGTGAGGGTAAACCCCCGAGGCTGTACCACCTTTATGTGTTGTTTGTGGCCAGGTTGAGATAGGGTAAGAGTATAAATGAGGGCAAGCCCAGGCGTTATACCACCTTCTCCGAGGTAAGAGTATAAATGAGGGCAAGCCCAGGCGTTATACCACTGCTACCACCTCGCCCGGTCGGAGTATAAATGAGGGTAAACCCAAGGCGTTATACCACTGTTCGTTTTACTACTTGGCGTCTGATTTTAGAACACGGTGGGACTTGGTGTTCATGTATGCCTATTGGTGCTATGTTATATCATGGATCAGCGGTGAGGAAGGATTCCACGCATGATTGATATTATGGGCGTGAGACCCATAGTTATATTTGAGTAGTGACTTTGAGGGCTGCGTCACGACTTGATATATGCTTATGTATTGTATGTCTTGTAGGTTAGCTATCATACATGTCTCTGTTTTGTTTAGATTATGATTTTATTACGATCTACTGTTCACATACTTGGTACATTCTTGTCTTGACCTCGCCCGAAGTGCGTTAAATCTGCGAGTTTAGGTCGTTGTTTGGTGATCGGCGGTGTAGGATCTGCTCGGGGTTTTGGATAGCTCCTCTGTCGTGAGTTTATCTTTTTGGTATATATCCTTGATGCAGGCTTTATGCATTTTGGGTCTGGCGGGGCCTTGTCGTCATATTTGATTTAACTCCTAGAAGTGCGTATTCGTATGTGGGATTGGACTGCGTGTGCGATGTAGTGTCTTTTGTTTATGTATATGATATGGCGGCTAGTCGGCTTTGCCTTGTCGTCGTTGGTTTTAAAAGAAAAAAAAATATGGTGTTATTAATTTCATGATATACTTAGTTGTTAAGGTAGCGGGGTGCGGGTAGGGCACGATCCACGAGCTTGAGGTTCGGGTGTGACGGGTGATCTTATGAAAGGTTCAAACTCCGGCTACCTCTCCAGATGCAACATAGATCCGCTGAGTGATTGCTTGAAAGGCACCATGTGCGTGCGCCAAAATCTCTTCCAAGAGGTGATTGTTGGAAATTTACTAAATGTGAAATAAATTCCTATTAAATTATGACTCGAACAATTGGGGTCCCGCACGTCGGAAACATGGTTTTCACATACGTGCACATAAAGTGCCAAGGATCGTAATTTCCTTAAATGGAAGAGATATTGATGCATTATCTGAATTGTTTGAGACATGAGAGAATAGATGGTTATTGGCAAATAACAATGGTTTCACGTTGGTAAACAAAGGAAGGCATGCGATGTGTTAAAAGATGAAGCAGTCGTGAATTTGTGGTCTTTGGAGCATGGTGCCTTCACGCAGTGCGGCGCCAGTCCACGAAGTTTCGGCGCCACGGTGCCACTGCGAGTGGCTGCGCCTCTGGGTCAGCCGTGCGCCTCCTCTGCGGCGCGTGTTGTGATCGTTCGATCCGTTGGAGAAGAATAAAAACTGACGTTTGAGATGACTTTGGATAATTAACTCTTCATTATTCTGCTCTTGAATTCAGCCATTACTTGGCTGAATTGTAACTCCATACTAATGGCCATTACTTGGTCATTCAAAGCCATAAATTGGCTAGTTGGAGGGTCTTCTTCTCAACACTATAAAATGAGGCATTTGGCTTATTTGCAAAAAAACACTTGACATTCACTAAACAATTTTCTGAAATTGTCTTCCTCTCTTACAATCACAAACACTCAATGATCTTTCTTCCAAAGCAAACACTTGAGTTCCCTTTTCTCATTTGTTTGATTGTTATTTTATCTTGAGAGATAAGTTATCATTACAATCGTTGAAAGGATATACGGGGCAATATTATCTTAAGGATAGATCAAGAATTTGATCGACTCAGCAAGCCCTCATATTTGATCATTTCCAGATTTTTAATAAATAGTTATTGTTGTTATTTTCTCGTTCTACACATTATCACTCACAAAAGGAAGTTTAATATGAAAACGACTAAAATTTCTTATATTCATATCCTATCCCGCTAAAACTAATGATTTTGTAGAAATTAAAGTTACTTTTTAGTTATGCCAGATTCGTGTTATACCAACTCTAAAATATGGTTTGGAATCTGGATGAAATTAAAGTAACGTGAGGCAGTCATCTCTTTATTTTTCCAAAAGGTGGATGTCCGATCACACCCCGGTCCGACAAGATTGTAAATGAGTTAATCATGATAATTCAACTGGTTTCAAAGGTTATATCACTATCACGTTGCGCACAATGGACCCTCCTTTATTTCAAGAAGTAACCCCCACTCTGCCGCTAGCGGGATTCAATCTTGGTCATTTTTTCAATTATTCCCTTGAAAATTAGTTGAGCTGTCCGTGCGGACAGAGTCATCTCTTTATTTACATAACAAAGGTGTAGATGAAAATGAGGCACGTCACCGTCATGATGAGACCGTCTCCAACTAAAATAATTCACAAACTTTTCTTCATTCATCCATTCCCTAAGCTTCCAAGACATGATCTTGATGCCACCATGTGTGTTTGTGCAGTGTCTTTCGATTCTCGTGTTTAAATTTGAGATTAATGCATGTACATTGAATTTGATTTCTTAGTACCATGATGACCAAAATGAATTTTTTCCTCCATTGTCTCTTTCAAACTTAAGTTCATATCCAATTAAAGGTGACAAGCATGTATGATAATCTTAATCGATATTTTCTTTTTTTATGATTAAGATGTTTAAATAATTTGAATATTAAGATTTTATATTAAAATATGAATACTGCTTAACGAAAATAGTTTATTTTCTCAACATCATTATGTATAAAAATTATCTTTATTCACTACAAGAAAACTGATTATTAGAGACCAACATTTAGCTACAGGGTTATAATCTGGTCCCGAAAATATATTTATAGGGACGATATTTCTTCTGGTCTCTAATTTCCATTTTATTTATGTGAAAAGCTTGTAAATCCCTAATAATTGAACTCTTCATAATCTCTCTCTCAAAATTGTTTGGCATGAGGAATGCTGGCTAGGGTTAGATGTTAAAAGGTGGCTTTTAGGGGATGAAAATATCTCCCTTTAATTGTTTGGTTCGTATGAGAAAATACATTTAGGAAACAAAAGTGTTTCACTTCTGAAATGTCCTTTCTGATGCAAGTATGAATGTGTTTTTGGGATTGTGAAACGAGTATACTCGGAATTGTTTCACCTCTTTTTTGGTTTTGTTAAAAAAATTACACACATATGCATCTGCCATGACCTTGAGTTCTGAATTGCCTCTGGTGTGACTTGTGAGCTTTATTCCTGCTCCATCATGGTGAATTCTTCTCTATTTTTGCATTTCTTTTAATACACTTGATTCTTACTCATGGGATTTTGGTGGATATCTGGTAGTGTCTCTATTCTTTTGGATATTTTCTTATGCCTGTATCTAATTTGTTCAATGATGCACTTAACAACAACAATAACATACTCAGTAAAATTTTATAATTTGGCGTCTGGGAAGAATTACTTATTCTTAACGGGCAAAGTGAGCCCCTTTATTCTGAATTCTTTAATTCAGAATCAATCAAATCTCTCCAAGTAGGATTCGAACCTACGACCTTAATAGCCGACCGCTCTACCACTGAGCTACTGAGGAACAACAGGAGATTTGATCTCATAGAGTTCAATTCCCGTTTCCAACTCATGACCAATATGAGCTCGAAGCTTCCTTCGTAACTCCCGAAATTTCCTCATAGTGGCTATGATGATCCAGAGAAACGCGTGGTTTCTGAACCCATGAACCCATTGAGATGAACCAAGAATTTCGCTATTTTGATTCTGCTAGTCCTTGGGAACAGCGTAGCGACGGATAATTCAAAATCATAATAGGTCCAGTCCAGGGGACAAATATGCTATTTGCTAATTCACTTCTATGAAATGAAAGGGTTTTTGATCGTCGGATATCATTGAGAAAAGAAATAGGACTTCGTGTTCTATTGATCAGAAGCATCCAGTCGCGCCACGCCAGTAGAAAAAATATTGCTACTAAGCTAAGCTACTGTTGGAGAACTCGGTATAAGCGATTTTTCGCTTCCGTCTTTCTAGGCTTCACAATAGCTCCCCTTTTCATCGAAAAAAAAAAAGGAATGAAAAATATCTTGGTAGTGCATATTCTTTAACGGGTCTATGCTGCGCGAATTCAAATTTACCAATACCTCAAAGGGAAAAAGTTCCCAAATTAACCCACCCCCACCCCCTATCTCTCCGTAGTGTTTGGTGGGGAGTAGAGTCCAAAAAGCCATTAAATGGAAGGACCATTTGAGAATGACAACACAATGGCAGTGTCTTCAATTTCTGAGAGTGCAAAACATACACTTGTATTATATGAACATTAAAGGATAAAACATAACAAGGAGAATTAATTAAGGCGCTACAGTTGACAGAGTAAAATAACACTCTGCCACTGTTTCAATGAGATATTTGGAAAATATATAACAGAATAAAAGAATAATTAGAACACGACTGATGACAATCACTATTTTTTTTTTTTTTTTTTTTTGTTGACGAAGGAAGGGCCATTCTTCTTTTCAGTCTTGTAGATGGCAGACCCATGATAAGCGCAAACCACGTCGGTCGATTAAACCATCTTGTAGTCAGTGTGTGCGAGCAAGAAATGGCGGGCGGTCAGCGTCTGCGATGTTTGAGCTTCGTGGCTTCTTCACATCAGCCGATGAGATCTTACCTTTCCGCCACTAACTCTAGGGCTTTGGATATCATGACAATCACTATTTGGAGCTATGTTATTTTACGTTCTTTCGCTTTCTCATCTTCTGTACGTCTGTCCATATTAATTTTAATGGTCAAACCCTCGTTTAATACTCTATTTAATGCAACCATACCCCAGCTCTCTATTTTTCCTCTTTTACCCATTTTTTAAATTTGTAACATATTTCCATTTCTTATCATAAAGGAACCACTGATTTTGAATTCATTTTCCTTTTAATTCTTGATTTCCGTGCTTATTATTAGTCGGTTTTGTTCTAATAAAGGTTCTTGCCTACTCCCTCCGTCTCAATTGATATGATATAGCTTGATTGGACGCGAAGTTTAAAATATAAAGAAAGACTTTTGATTAAAATTTTAATAATTTAATGAAGTGAGAATATATTAAATAATCATAGTTACGTGAGAAAAATCAATATATATCATGTACGTATTTATTAATTTGGTGTAATGATAATTTCTTACCCTTTTGGATGGTAATAGACCATTACAAGTAGTAACTATTTCTTGCAAACGGAAAAGAGGCCAATGACAAAATGGTTTGGTGTAAATATACATGCATTTCTACTGGCTATCTTAAACATAATTAAGAGAGCGCAGCACTTTATAGTTAACGAGAAATATTTGCAAGAATATCTGATTAAACCAATAAAAAGGACAACCAAAACAAGTGCACTATGTTTGCTACACCTTTTGCAATAGTCTTGCTCAATTATGAAATCATTGTATTTTTATGGATCCAATTGCTCAGAAAGGGCACCTGCACCTATCACTATAATTATGATAAAGAAAGTATGTCCGTTTGGTCAGCTCAATTGATTTTAAAGAAATATTTGAAGTAAGGATAAAGAAAGTATGTACTTTTGTTCCCGACCCTAGGAAAAAGAGTATATATCTGGACCTAAGTAGAAGAGGAATGAAGTAAATACAATGTATACAAACTTTGTTTGGCTTCTAAGGGTGAATTGTGGCCTGGACTTTTCCATGATTATTCGGACAGAATAAAATATTTATCTTTTTGTATCCTTTTATATAATTTGGCCCTGAAAAATTATAGTGTAGCAATTGTGCACGTTGTATATCTCACGTATATAATTCACATTGTAAGGTATATATATAACAATAAGAATAATTGAATCACATATTGTATACCTTAATGATATACAACACTTGAATTCGCCACCGGGATCGTTGAGGGTGAGGTCAGAGCGGGACTTCTTTGAGAAAAAAAACTTGAATAAGTTTATTTTTCTGAAGGAGTTGTCATTTTCTATCAGACGATATGTTATTGTTGGACATTTACTAATGTGGAGTTAAGATTATTCCATTATTTATGACTCGAACAATTGGGGTCCCGCACGTCGGAAACGTCGTTTCCACACACGTGCACACGTAGTGCCAAGTATCGTAAATTTCATTAGTGAAAGAGATATTGGTACGTGAGTAAACGTTTGAGACATGAAATGATAGACGGTCGTTGGTTAAATGACACGTATTCCACGTTGGTAAATGAAGGAAGAAGTGTATGAAGTGTAAGATCGAAACGGGGCGGAAAAGGGTCTCGGCGTCGCCACGGAGTCGGGGCACCGCGACGCCAACACCACAAAGGCGGCGGCGCCGCAGCGCCGCGACGCTTGAGTGGAATTTGGCTATTGTAGCCGCAGCGCTTCCCGGGTAGTGTCTGTGCGAACGGAAGTTCAAAAGTTTAGCTGATTATGGGGACGTTTTGGAGCATTCAAATTGCAGTTTTTCCTCCATAAATCAGTCATTATTTGGTTGCATTACTTGGTGTATTAAGTGGTCATTACATGGCACTTGAATGACCATTGCATAGGCACTTGAAGAGACATTTTTACACTACTATAAATTGAGGCCTTAGGCTCATTTGTAGAACACACCTCACTCTTGTATAGTTCAGATTTTCTGAACTTCTTCCTCTCTAGCATATCTCTCACACACGCGAATCCGACCTATGGATAGAAAGAAAGATGCAGGAAAGGAAAATGAAAGAAGAAATCCAAATTTGCTTTGGGCTCAAAGGTTCTTCTTGAGAAACACTTGAGTTTTCTTTGCTCATTTGTTTAGTTGTTGTTTTATCTTGGGATACAGTTGCATGTATCGTAAAAGGATATATACGAGCAATAATGTCTTAAGGACAGATTGAATATCACTTGACTCAGCAACGCCCTTGTAACACTACCAGATTTAGTGTCTTTTGGTTTCAGGTTATAAAGATCAAGGGGCTTGATGCAGTTCCAACGAAAATCTCAAAATCCAAGACTCAAAGACGCATTCAAGAACGAAGACCAAGATCATCAAACTTGTTGTGGTTGTCACAACTCTTGTTAGGCTTCAAATATGTTGTATTGTAACCATTTTAGTTTATCCTTTCAAAAGCACTAGTAGTAGTTGTATATGTTAAAGTGCAGTTAGGAAGAAGGATCGAGCTTCTATGTACAGTAATGGAGGAAAGGAAAATGGAGGAGAAGAAAGTTTTCAGAATCACTTTTATTTCGTAATGCAGAAGACAACTCAAAAGTTTACATTGTATAGGCTTTTCTCTTACTAAGGGGTAAAATGGTAAACTACTTAGGGAAAGGGTAGAATGGTAAAAGACTATTGCTAACAGAAAATAGAATGCAGCTAGTACCAACAATAAAATGGAATGCAACTAGTAAAGTGAAAAATACTCTTTGTTGAGTCTAACTACTCTCAGCTTCCGTGAGCTCGATGCGAAAACAAGTTCTTGGTAGAGCTTGGATAACAAATCTGATGATGATCTGGGTGAGTCCGCCCGTTAGTACATCAATGGTGATGCGGTTGGAACATAGGCGATGGAAATCGATCCACGATGTATTTTCTCCCGGATAAAATGGCAGTCAATGTCTATGTGTTTCGTGCGCTCATGAAACACAGGATTCGCAGCAATTTGGATAGCAGATTTGCTGTCACAGTGCAAGGGAACAGGCAAAGACAAGGAAACACCAAGATTGGCAAACAAACCAGATAACCAAACTATTTCTGCCACAGCAGAAGCCATGCTCATGTACTCTGCTTCTGCCGAGCTCCTGGAGATGGTCTGCTGTTTTTTTGATTTCCAGGAGATGAGGGAGGCTCCAAAGAAGACCAGATACCATGAGATCTTGAGTGTTGAGGCATGAAGCCCAATCATCACAAAAGCGATGGTGGGTAGAATTTCGAGAAGACGAAGATCCCCAGGCAGAGCCGCGATGTACCTCACCACCTGTCTTTGCCCGGAAGATGAGATGCCTTTGGAGCTTGCATAAATTGGCTCAGATTCTGGACAGCAAAAGCAATGTCTGGTCGAGTATGGGTTAAATACAAAAGGCGACCAATCGATGCGTTGATAGTAGCGAGATCATCTAATAGGGGATCATTGTGTAAGTCGTGAAGAATCAAGAACAACATGTTTATCATAAAGAAAAAGTAAGCAATGTTCATCTCCATAGGAGAACCGGAGTTTTCCTCTGTGAAGCCCAAATCACCAATCAATTCCAGGGCATATTTACGCTGATGCATCACAATCTCAGTTGCATTTCTGGCAAATTCCAGCCCCAAAAAATATCGCAAATCACCTAAATCTTTAATTTTGAAGTTACGTGAGCAGAGATTTAGTCTCCTGGATGAGGAGTGCATCATTCCCTGTGATAAGCAAATCATCCACATAAACAAGCACCACCACCAGTCTGTGAGCATCCCTCTTGGTGAATAGAGAATAATCCAAATGACTTTGAACAAATCCAAAAGAAAGTAATGATGTGGTGAGCTTTATGTTCCATTGTCGAGAGGCCTGTTTCAGTCCATAGAGGGACTTCAACAGCCTACATACCTTTCTTGTTGGTAAACCCACGTGGAGTGTCGTATAAACTTCCTCTGTGAGATCACCTTGCAAGAAGGCATTAAACACATCCATTTGATACATATTCCAGCCCTTTGAAGCAGCAACTGAAATGACAGATCTAACAGTTACCATTTTTGCCACCGGGGAAAAAGTATCTTGATAATCTATGCCTTCTTTTTGATTGTAGCCCTTTGCCACAAGTCTTGCCTTGAATCTCTCAATCTCACCAGATGCCTTGTACTTGATCTTAAACACCCATTTGCAACCTATAGCCTTCTTTTGAGCAGGGAGATCCAATATCTCCCAGGTATGATTGTCCTCCAAAGCCTGAATTTCAGACTTCATGGACTCTACCCATCTGCTATCTTTCACTGCTTCACTGTATGAGTGTGGTTCACATTCTTCTGATTCCTTAACCAAATAACTGTGATATGTAGAGGATAGGCCTCCGCTGAGAGAAGCAGACAGTGGATATAGACATGCCTGCATACCCTTTGAGTTTGCTGCAGGCTGAATGAAGTCCTTCATCCATGATGGTGGTTTTCTAGCTCTGTCAGATCTCACGATTCTTTGGTGCGAGCAGTTGGTGAAGGAAGGAAATACTTCGAGAGGAAGGAAATGCAGCCCATGCGAGTTATCTGCTGCAGTATGAAGGAAATCTGAGTTATCTGCTGAGTCTCCAAAATTAGTTCCTTCTGCATTTGTATTTTCAGTCTGAGCTGATAACTTGTCTGTTCCATCTGACCCAACAGTGTGTTGGTTTCTAGAATTATACCCGGCTAACGGTGGACCGAGCCGGGCCGGTAGCCCTTCAAGGTTTAGCAGGTTCGGACGATTCTGCGGTCGGATTCACGCCAACTCCGATTCACCTGATTCGGTGATTGCGTGATTCGGGTTAAGGTCGAACTGTCCAGTCCTGGTTTCTTATTATTATTTTTAAAATTTTTTTAAATTCTAGTATTTATTTTCTATAATATAAACTAAATTCAATTTAAATATGTAATATAATAATATAATATATAATTTAGTTGTATATATTAAAATTGAAACTTTAAAGTTAACTTTTATTTTATAGTTTATAACTTTATACTTTATTATAGATTATAACTTTATACTTTATAGTTTATAACTTTATAGTTTATATTGTAAATTTGTAATTATAATTTTATTAATTTATTAGATTAGTAGATATAAGTCATATAACTTATAAGTAATAATGATTAACAACTAAATAGATAGTAAAATTAAAATTAATGATAAGATGTAAACTTTTGAACTTTCATAACGTTAATAAGAGTACATAATGAAGTAATAATAATTTTATTTACATATTATGCATCCTTTTGCAAGTTCTTCGTAATCTATAGGTTGATTGAATTGGTTATGCTCATAGCCTCTAAATGCAGGTATTAATTCGATCCCGCCTTCCGCCTTCCAAAATATTGCCTATTTCTTCATCTTACGGAGAATTAACGTCTCCACATCCTTGATTTCTTCTCTCGATCGATCCAATCCAGCGGACTAACACTTAATGTGCTTCCACCCAATGAGTGGCGTGTGTCTCTATTTGATCTCGTGCTTGGCTAAATGCACTTTGAAGCCACTGTTGAGATCGACACATTAAGAACATCCCGCCATCGCGCAATGCAGGAATTGCCTTTTGTTATCCTGCCACCATTGTAAAGGGTCAAAATTTTCTTCGGCTCATTGCTTTTGCAAATAAAATTGCATCTCATCGCAAGATCGGCATGGTTGGTTGTGTTGTAAAAGTGCTTCATATGTCTAAAGATTCTTCTTCATCATCATCATTGAATCCTGCAGTGTAGACACGTAACGAACTAGAAGGAATATTAGTAGCGAGTTGGTGTTATCATGTAATGTAGCATAATATTCATATAATGTTGTTAAATTAGTATCCAGTTTATTTATGCAATCAAATGAAGATGGATTTTATGTTCCAACTATTTCCATATAAGTATATAAACTAAATATTAGATTATGACAATCTACCTTTTTAATATAAGGATTTAAGACTGCACCAATACAATAAACATCGGAATAGGAAAAAATATTTTTAAACTTTTCAAACATAATCAGAATCGCATCTGTATATTTCACATTTGATTTTAAACCATAAAGTAAATAGGAAATTTCACTATATGAGCTAAAGCATTACAAATTGTTGGGTAATAAGATCACGAAAATTCAACGATTTGCGATGTAAAATTTACGTAAAAATTTTAAAAGTTCACCAATTGATTTCCAATGTTTCGGTTAACATATACATTACGTTCTACAATGCGCATTTGCAACATGTGTTATGGGGTCTTTATACTTATAACATTCTTTTAAAAATAAATAAGTATAATTCCAGTGTAATAATCTCTTCCGCATGAATTTAGGTCTCAAATTAAATTGTTTACATTTTTCTTTAAATTCTATAATTCTATTTTTCCTATTATTACCACTGAATAACTCCAATGACTCTTTTGACAAGTTTTATTTCGGTGAAAATAAATCAAGACCACTTTTAACAATTAAATTATAAATATGACAAGCACAACGAACATGAAATATATCGGAAGTGGTGGTTGTACTTCGCTTTTAAAAGATCTACACAGTGTATTATTAGATGCGTTATCAAATGATACACAAAGTATTTTATTATAAAGATTATATTTTTGGGCATAAAAACAAATAGTTTAAACATATATTTTCCAAGTATGACTTTGATCCTCGCCATACGCCAAAAGCAATAATACGTTTTCCATTTTAAAATTTTCATCAATCCAATGACAAGTAATTGTTAAATAATCATAACCGTTCAATGCGTGTCGATATGCGAGTAAAACTAACATGGCATGGAAGGTTAGCAAACAAATATTGCAAGAAAATAATATAATCATTATGAAGTTTAAAAATATCGGCTCTAGTAGTACTACGAGGAACACCTTTAAAAAAAAGATTATATACTCTTTGAATATATGTAATTAAATATGAAGAAGAAGCAAAAGAAAAGACAAACAACCTCCGACAATCATTTTTGCTAATTCAATGCGATCTTTTTGGATCGTACTTAGCCAACCCGGTTAATGGATTAAGTTGTTGTTGACGGGTTCTAAATCGAGAACGGCATCGTTATCAGGCGTATGATCGTGTTTTATATGTCTATCTATAGTGCGTCCCCGTCGCACCCGCCTTATGTTTATAAGTTCTCACAAATATTACATTTAACTCTATCGGTACCCACAACTATATCATAAAAGAGCCACACTTTACTCCTTTTTTCTTGCTCGGTTACGGTAAAGGAGGTCTACGACTACGACTACCACTTCAGCAGCGTTGAACAAGAACACTAAGTAGGTGTAGGAGGTTCTTGTTCTTCAAGTTCAACAATATTATCTAATTGAGCGTTATCACATTCATTATCTTATTCCAAAATCTTCTTGCATTTGATCATAATCTATATTTTGATTAGATGATGAAGAACTACGATTTTACCCTCAACTAGATTTACTACGATCCGACGATTCCTTAGTAAAGACATTATAAAATATTTAAATAATCAACAAATAAATATGACAATTTAATAAAATAATTAGAGAATGAAAGCGAGTGTACCAAACTTGGGATTAATTGATAGAAACTCGAAGCTCGAAGTCTTGCGTCTTGCTACTTTGAATTTGAAAACTAATAATATTAATAACTTGAAGATTGATAATAAAGATGATTAAGAGAGTATGAGAATAAGAGAATTGAGAGAAATGTTGTGTGATAAAAATGAAGAAAATGTAGAGAATTTATAGCTTTTTTAAAGGGTAAAAATGGAATTAAAATAAATAATTAAACAAAAAAACAAAAAAAAATAACAAAAGCCGACCAGCAGTCGAAACGAGATTAGCCCGCCACTAGCCCATAAAGCCCAGCGGTGAAATGGCCGTTGGGCAATTTATTTTTTTGTTCTGCGGTCGGTCAGGTTAAGATCTGAACGGTTTTAGATTCACTAACCTAAGTCCCGCCTTACCGTTTTTAAATAATGTCGTGCGGGTTGGGGTTGAGCGGCCAACCCGACGGTATGCCACCGGTCGGCGGCGGTTAAACTACTGGTCAGCCGTCGATTCGGTCAATCCGGGCCAGGTTTAGTTTCATCTTATCGATGGACTCGCGTCGTATGCTCTTCAAAACTCGAGAATAAAGCGCGGCTTACGATGTGGAATCCTGCTGTGAGTTACGAAGGAAAGATATTTTCATGAAATGCTACATCTCCGCTCACAAACACGGTGTTGTTAGTGAGGTTAAATAATTGTAGCCTTTACGCTAGATGAGTATCGATAACACCGATTTGATGGCCGCGTGTCAAACTTGTCGCCTTACGTAAATTGGTGGCATAACAAAGACATCCCAAGACTACCGTATGTGAAAGATTAGGAACCCTTCCATACAATTTTTCATATGGTGAAGCATTACCCAATACTATAGATGGGATCCTATTGATCACATGACGGTGATTCCACACATTCTCCCGAATGAGATGGCGGTGACTTTGAAATTTGATGGCCTGGCGATCTCTAGTATATGTCTATGTCTTCTTTCCACTACTCCATTTTGTTGAGGTAGGTGGACAGGAACTTTGATGCATAATTCCCAGCTGTGTAAATAACTCATTACAGGATCTATTAAAGAATTCTGAACCATTATCTGACCTAACACCTTTAATACATGCTCCAAACTGATTTTTGATCATTATGCTAAGGTTCTTAAGAATGGTAACAACATCAGACTTGACATGAAGTAGGAAGATCCAAGTCCATCTGGTATAGTCATCAACAACAGTTAGGAAGTATTTCATACCAGTGTAAGTGGGGAACCTATATGGTCCCCATACATCAAGGTGCAGCAATTGAAATGCACTATCAGTTCTACTACTACTCACAGGAAATTTCATCCTAGTTTGTCTTGCCATGGGGCAAACTCCACAATGTTGTATAGTAAAATTGGACTTATTTTTGAAACTACCTATCTTTCTAATGACACTCATGGGCACATGTCCCAGCCTTCTGTGCCAAAGCTCTGCATTCAGCTCATCTACTGTCACTACTGCAGTGTGTGCCTTTGCCTTCATACTTTCTAGACTCCTTCCTTTTGACTCCAACATGTATAGACCATCTACTTCTCTACCAATCTCCTTCACCTTCCCAGTGAAGAGATCCTGTAACACAAAAAAGTCAGGAAAAAACCTTGCACTACAATTCAGTTCTTTTGTTAACTTCGAAACAGAAAGCAAGTTAAATTTGAAGCTTGGTACACATAGCACATGTTTTATGATGTCACCTCCATTTAACCTACAATTCCCAGTTTGTGTAATTGAAGTTGTGTCTCCAGTGGGCAGCTGCACTCTCCCTGCATTCTCTAATGTATCAGGTTGTTCAATCATTTTTCTATCATTTACCATATGGTTAGTTGCTCCTGAATCAACTATCCATGAACTTTCTTTGTCAAGAGCAAGTTTACCTGCCATATGTGCTTTATGAACTGGTGGGGGACCATACTGTAGTCCTGTTTCCACTGGATGAACCATGGCTTTTATCTCTTCAAGCTTCTCTGGAGTACACATCCTGAGTAAGTAGTTAAGGTGCTCCTGCTGGTCCTGAGATGGAAGTCTGCCTCCTCCAAATCCTTCTAACTGTGGCATACCAGCCATGGCTACATTTACTATCTTCTTTCTTCCTTTATAATCCGATGGATACCCTATCAACTCATAGCATTTTTCTTTGACATGTCCTTGTTTTTACTGATAATCACAATACATCGGTTTAGCATCCTTGCAGTATGTCCCTTCATTTGACAATAGTCACAGAAAGCATATGACCTTTTTTGCTGTTGCTGTTTATTCTGTGGGAATCGACTGGCCAGTACAATATTTTCAGTATTGTCTCCTCCATAGAAATGACCTTCTGCTATATGCTTTTGGCTCTCGTCTTGTGCAATCATTGCGTAAGCTTGGTTTACACTTGAGTATGAGACATCGAGTATATGGCTCATGCACGATTATAACCGTCATTCGGTCCATTAGAAATTCCAATAACCTTTGGTTAGACAAGTGCTCTATGTATTCTCTTGGACTTGTACAATCGCATATCGGTGGGAATTATCGAGTCGATCTCGTCCATAAGTCCTTCAACGGAGTAATAATTACCGCGGTGAAACTCGCGAGTCAACATTGTGAGCTCTCTTTTCGGTTGATAAACCCTAGATAGATTTATTTTATCGAACCTTTCCTTTAGATCCTTCCACACTGCATGAGCGATCGATCTATCTGATATCTACTCGGTGAACTCTTATTAACATTCTTCATAATCCAAGAGATAACTACAACGTTACATCGATCCACATGCCTCATGATTTGGACCGAATGTATCTCGCAATTGAACCATCTATGAATCGA
Organism: Przewalskia tangutica; assembly: GCA_029844215.1. Taxonomy (NCBI): domain Eukaryota; kingdom Viridiplantae; phylum Streptophyta; class Magnoliopsida; order Solanales; family Solanaceae; genus Przewalskia; species Przewalskia tangutica. Next base: position 11,197,054 of record CM056732.1, on the reverse strand, counting down.
TTTTGTTCTTGTCGATAGGACCGACCGTAGATCGACACGAGGGTATAGTTTTCCATACACCGCGGTGAATCTCCATTTGTATTGCTCATTGTGTCCGATGCTCACAAGCAGAGGATGATTGTGGTCTGCTATGTTTTCCACTGTCATAGCTGAATCTGCTGTAAATGTGTTGACGTTGTCCATATAAGTGCTCAATCAATTGAAATTGTAAGAGATGATGCGAGATGATGCGATGTAACCTCAAAAAAAATTGCAAGAAAAAGAAAAACAGATCTGAATTTCGTAAAGTTCAGCGAGTCATAATCGACTGCTGCATGTGTGTAATCTCGATCTCTTCATCTGGCACTGCTCGATACCGTGTTAAAGTGCGATTAGGAAGAAGGATCGAGCTTATGTCTGATAATGGAGGAAAGGAAAATGGAGGAGAAGAAAGTTTTCAGAATCACTTTTATTTCGTAATGCAGAAGACAACTCAAAAGTTTACATTGTATAGGCTTTTCTCTTACTAAGGGGTAAAATGGTAAACTACTTAGGGAAAGGGTAGAATGGTAAAAGACTATTGCTAACAGAAAATAGAATGCAGCTAGTACCAACAATAAAATGGAATGCAACTAGTAAAGTGAAAAATACTACTGTTGAGTCTAACTACTCTCAACAGTATACCATTTCCGTACATCCATTGTATCTCACAATTTTCAATCCCGACATATTACTAATATGATATTTTATAAATATTTTTCACTAAATAGATATGAAATGTAATTTCTTAAAGTGGACATTTTTTGTAATCTTTACCGCGTAGTCACACGGTGTCAATATCCCTATTATTATTTACAAGCATTCACTATTAATAGGGAACAAATAAATCTTTAACTTATAGTCTAATTACAACGTATCCCAATTTCTCCTCATTTTTATCTGTATAATCACCAGAAATCGTGAGTCCAACCAGCACAAATTTGATTTAATAAACTTTTAATACGTGAAATAAAAAAAAATTACTGAAATTGATTGATTTCCTGTTGTAAATTTTCTATTTAGTAAACTCACATATTTAATATAATTGTAATCTGCTATCAATTAAGAAGCCCATTTTTTTGATATGATACAATGTTATTTTATGGGCTATTTATAACTTTAATTTTATAAGGTATGAATTTTATATGTGTAGAAACCTAATTAACTTTTCAGTTACAATTGATGGGTTCATGACTGAAGAATTACGTTTTTTCTGAAAGGTTACCTCTGAAGCACCTATTTTGAAAGGTTATATCTGAAAAGTTGTCTCACTATTATATATTTGGTTGTGGTCCCTAAATGTGTTACCAATCTCATTAAGAGAAGTACCCTAATGAAAATAACAAACTTAGAAAATTATGGCTTACTTCAATCATTTCTTATAATGAATCAACGTAAAAGCCCTTACTAATCTTTTAGTACTCATTACTATCTAATAATTTATTTGCCATCCTGTTTGGATTGTGTAAAGTTTTCCAACACTTCCACCTTCTAGAAGCAAACATGTCTTCGCATTTGTTAATCCGAAATAGCTAAAGATATGAAATGTTTCTTTTCTAATAGCACTATGGGAAACAGAGCCTAGTGGAAAGAGGACTAGTATTATATCTTTTAAATCCGATGTCCTTCCCTTAGGTTACAACTTACAACAATCAAGCTTTCATTCTACTAAGGCATTTGCTTTTCATTTTCAGTTTCCTAATCCTAATACGCACTCCACATTTTATAGAGAATCCATAGTAGGAAATTGATAATTTCATTCCAATACTATAATATATATATATATATATATATATATATAATTATAATATTCATGTCTTATGAAAGACTAATTTATCTTACCTAAAATATAAAATGATAATTATAATTATCCTAATTATAAAATATTACAATATGAATTATGAATAATGAATTGAGGTAATTATGGATTGCCCCATAATTACTCTAACATTCCACCGCAGTCTTAGCGGGAGGTTCTCGTATTCTGAGACTGTCCCTGAAATCATCAAAAAGTACGCGTGGAAGACCTTTTGTGAAGATGTCAGCAATCTGATAACGGGACGGTACATGGAGAACACAGACTTGTCCACAGACAACCTTTTCGCATACAAATAAGATATCTATTTCAATGTGTTTTGTGCGCTGAGGCTGAACAAGATTGTCGGATAAGTATATCGCACTCACATTGTCACAATAGACCAATATTGCCTTTTTAATCGGACAATGTAGCTCAACGGTAGATTACGGAGCCAACATGATTCAGCAACCACATGGCTACCCCTCGGTATTCTGCCTCGGCACTTGACCGAGACAGTGTGGATTGTCGTTTGGATGACTGATCGGTATATTTTATATACACTTTTAGAGTCATTTTTAGTTAGTATTTTGCTCATTTTTGTGTAAATATGTGTCGTGTCAGGGTAGTTTTTCTTCCTTTTGAGTCAAAGCGGTCAAAAATGGAGAAATGGAGAAAAGAAGAGAAAATGAGCTTATTTGAGGTGGAATTGCACACTTAAAGGGCCAATAAATGAAGCCTAAGAAGTCCCAGGAAGTATAGAAGAAATCAGACGAAGTCCGAATGAAAACAGGACACCGAATTGAAAAACTGGCAGATTAACGCCTCAGGCGCCGCGACGCTTGAAATGCTGAAAGTTGGATTCGTCGCAGGAGTTTCGGCGCCGTGGCGCCAGCCTGCGGGGCCGAAGCGCCGAAGCGCCGATGCGGGATTTTTGAGTTTCTGGGCCGAATTTGACACGTTTTTCAGGGCCCAAGAGGACAACTTTTCCTACCTATATAATCCCTAAACCCTGCTGATTCTATGAATTCTCCATACCACCATTCTACCACAACACAACTCTTGGAGGCTAGTTCTAAGTATTTTTTTCTCTTTTTCTTTGTTTTATTTCAGTTCATGTTAGAGATTGTATTAGTTCTTAGCGTGACTATGGCTAGGAGCTAATTACTTTGTTAGGGTTTTTCCTATTGAATCGCTTGAAACTTTTATTCATGACTTAATGCATTAATTTGGTTTCTTCTTCATATAGTTAAGATTTATTCAATAGTTTTTTTGATTGCTTGGTAATTAACTGATCAGTAGTTATCATCACATATATGATTTCGAATCGAAATCCGAAAGGGGAGGTTCTGAATATGCTATAGTTGAATAAATATAGGTTAAAATCATGGACGAAAGTACCCCAATACTTGTGTAGTTTAATAGGTTATTGTTCTTAATCCTCCTTTGTGGTAAATCCTATCATCGAAAAGGGTTTTGCATCAGGGTTGCGTGTTTATATATCGTAATCAAAATATAAAACGGTCTAGTTAACCTGCTATCTTAACATAGAAGAAGAAGTCATTCTAGTTGCATTAGGGATTGAATATAGTGGATAGTTGATGATCTTGGAAGCCCTAATTCTCCATCATAACTGATTTAAATCAAAGTATTTTCATCTTTAGTTTATTTCCTGCATTAGTTTTAATTATTAGTCTAAAAATCCAACAAATTAACGTTCACCAAATAGAAACTAAAGCGTAGATAATCGGTACTTGAAACCAGTCTCTGTGGACGATATTCGGTCTTACCTAGACTATATTACTTGTAACGATACGTACACTTGTGTTAAGCGTGTGGATAAATCGCTATCAATGACCAAGTGATGAGATTGTCCCCCAATAACACACAATACCCGAAAGTGGAACGACGTGTGTCCGGGCAGCCACCTCAATCGACATATGTGTAGTCTGAAAGATGCGAGATAGAGGACTTACACAGATGTAGGCCGAAATGGAGACTACCCTTAACATACCACAGAATACTTTTAATAGCCCCCATATGTTTATCCTTCATAATGCATGTGTAAACAAACTTGCTGAACCGCATAGGAAATATCTAGTCTCGTGAAAGTCAGATACTACAAGGCTCCTACGAGGCTGCGGTAATGTGTAGGATCACTGTATGAAGTTCCGACAGCGTTACTCAATTTCGCCTTATTGTCAACTGGAGTATGTGATGATTTGTAGAAAGACATACATGCTTTGTCAATTATTTCTTCTTTATATTTCTTTTGACTATGAAACAGACCACCTACATATTGGGTGAAGGCAATGTCAAGAAAATAATTCAACGGACTCAAATCCTTCATTGCAAATTTTGTTGCAAGAAGGGACATAATAGACTAGCGAAGTGAAGTGGATGATGTTGTGAGAATAATATCACCGACATACAGAAGTATATATGCCATGTCAGTGCCTTCCGATAAATGAACAACGACTGATTAGACTTGTTGTGAGAGAACCCTAACTTGAAAACAAATCATGCAAACCGGTTATAACATGCCTTAGGAGCTTGTTTCAAACCATATAATGATTTCTTCAACAGGCAGACATGATCTGGACGGGAATATCTCAGAAACCCAACAGATAATGCATGTATACTGTTTTCGGTTTGTGGCCATGTAAGAATGCATTTTTAAAATCCAACTGATGAATGGATCAAGATTTGGAAAGATCTAGGCTGAGAACAGTCCCGATAGTTGTTGGCTTAACTACTAGACTGAATATTTCACCACAATCGACTCCAACCTACTGAGACTTGTCATCACCAACAAGACGAGTTTTGTATCTCGCAAAAGAATCATCAGAATTCTTTTTATGACAAAAAATTCACATAGACCGAATGATGTTCATATTATACGGACGTGGTACTAATTTTCATGTCTTATTTTTAATAAGATCATTAAATTCGTCTAATATGGCAGTTTTCCAATTCGTATCGGACAAGACAGCTTTGGAATATTTTGATAGAGGTGACAGTTGAACTGAGGATAGTAGGTTAAACTGACGTTTGGGGCGAAAAATCTCGTGCATGGCACGAGTTTCAATGGTATGAGACTGATCCGTCATTGGTTGGGTAGTATGGGTCTCGGGTAGGTTAATGGGTCGAGAGGGTGTATGGTGGCCCAAGTGAAACCGGGCAGTCGATCAGGTATTGGGCTGGTTGACGGGTTCATTTGAGGGAGAAGTGGGCTCCCCCACTTGGACCTACCTGCCACAAAAATAGGACTGGGCTTAAATCAGTGGTAACAAGGTTGTGGTCTCCGGTACAGTCCCATTTTGTGGTGGGCCAAAAAATGTTAGGTTGGTTTCACTTGTGTTTGGTTATTAAGGTGGTGGTGTAAAATGAAATGTATTCCGTTATCCAAAAAATCATATGAAGGTGAGGATGTCACATGAGACTTAGCAAACGGAAATGTAGACTTATCAAAAACCATATGACGAGACACAATTATTTTTCCATTCGTCCAATCATAACATTTATATCCCATATGGTTTTGTGGATATCCCAAAAACACACAAGGAGTTGAAAGAGAATGCAACTTGTTAATGGTAGTTGATGAAAACAAAAGATATCACAAACACCCTCAAATGTGTAAAAGAAGGGACACGATGATACAACATTTGTGTAGAATACACATTGAAGAGCAATTTACTAGAAAGAATATTTAAAATGTATGTGGCCATTTGAAGTGCATGATGCCAAAACTTTGGTGGTGTGAAAAAATGCACAAAAATAGAGCGAATCATATTGTTAATCGTTCGAATTTTTCTTTCGGTTTTTCCATTTTGTGGTGATGTATGTGGACACTAAAGACGCAAAGACATCCCATTTTGGTGACAAAAATCATTAAATTGGGTATTGATGAACCCCCCCCCCCCCCCAATTGTCACATTGAAAACATTTAATGCTTTGACCAAATTAAGTTTTGATAAAAATACTAAATTGTTCAAAAATTGTGTAAGTTTGTGATTTATGTCCTAAGGGAAACGTCCACAAAAAAATCAAATAATCATCTAGAATGAGCATATAATATTTATGACCCGCAGAATTCAAAACTGATGATGTCCATAAATCACAATGCACAAGATCAAATGGCATAAAAGTATACGAAGTAAAGGATGCAAAAAGGAAGCTTAATAAGTTTACCAAGCACACAAGTTTGGAAAACAGAAGAGTCCAAAAGTTTGTTACAACCAAACAAATTATTCTTTCTAAGAGTATTAAAAATATGGGCTCCTGGGTGTCCCAACCGACTGTGTCATAGAGTAGGAGAAATGACAGCAAATGTTGATGGTTTGGTCATGCTATTTTTAGAGAAGTGACTAGGGATGTTAACGGGGCGGGGTGAGGGAAGGGTACCTCATACTCATACCCGCCACCTAAACCCACCCCCACACCCGCCCCACCACACATCACGAATAGTAATTTCTCCACTCGTACTCGCCTGACGGGTATATGATTACACCGACCCCCGCCCCACTTACCGGCGAGTACCCATTACCCGCATTACCATCCGTTGGGTACCGGCATACTCGTCTATCCGCCTTACCTACCCACCTAAAATATTCAACTAATCAATGTTCTACACTTCTACACCACTTGTATCAATAAAATTAACAAAGCTCAAATCATACATCAGTAAGTTAACTCTTCATCATTTGATTAAAAGAGAGACGATATTTACCTAAATAATAAGAATTGAAAAGTGAAGACCTAACAAAGAATGAAAAAAATAGGAAGAAATAAAGATGGGTTTTGCCTTGAATAGAAAGAGATGAAGATGGTATCAAGGATTCATGGCAGCCGCATGGAGTTCTTTTTTTTTAGTTTGTCTTTAGGAATTAGGGATTTAGGGTTGGCTTTTGAGTTTCTTTCTAGGAAGCTTTTGGTTTTGAGTTTTGGGATTCCTAAGATTTCGCAAGATGGGTTATACGTGTACGGTGTATGTGAGAAATCAAGAATATTTTTTTTTTTTACTTTTTCTTCACTTTTAAACCATATTTGGTTTTTGGGCTAAGGAAACAAGTAGCAGGCCCATTAATTAGGCGGTGTGGGTACGGGCGGTGCGGATAGCGGGTACGGTGCAAATCTTATATGAAATCCAATCCCTCCCCACTATCCATGGCGGGTATTGATACACATACCTGCCCCACCACCCATCAAACCATCCCACTACCCGACCCAACTAGAGCGGGTGTGGGGCGTTACCTGTATTTACCCGCCCCACTAACATCCCTAGAGGTGATGGGATACAAGTCCCCCGTGCTATTGCATCTTATAAGTGGCATCTCCGTCTGAAAATTCTTCACAGAAAAGCCAAACGGATAAAAATTCACAGAAACATTATTATCAATGGTAAAACATCTAACATATATCAAGTTTTTAATTAGTTTTGGTGCATGTAAAACGTTTTTAAGTATAAATGTGGGTGTGGAGGGGGTAGTTGTACCTGACTAATACTACGAATTAGAATTTTCTGCCCACTGTCGACAATAATATTTTTTATTATTACTCATATTAAAATACGATGAGAGATTACCTTGAGATGTCGTCATGTGTGATGTAGTCATGTGTCATTGAACCAAGACTCATCCAGAATACTTATATTCATGTTGTTCATGGCTTGTTCAATATTCGTGGGTTAATAGCCAATCGATGACGGCGCCTGAGCCGCAAATGCATGTTGTGGACGAAACCCTAGAATATCGGGTTGGCGATTCGAAAGAGGCTTGACCAACGATGAAGTCAGATAAAGGCATGGCAACACACCGCGGCCTGTGCCCTGCTGACATCGCCACCGCCATCGCCGATCGCCACCGCCTACTTGTCCCTTTCCACCATTATTTTTTCCTTTATTGTTATGGTTTGAACCTCGCTTTTTGCCATTATTATTATTGCCCCCGAGCCAGAATTTTGGGGCTTCAAATTCGTGGAAAATGAGTTGGTGGAAACGAGAGTAGTTCCGGCGGTGGTTTCTCTAGAAGGTGTTTGTTTTGCTTTTCGTGTTTCCTCGAGAATCAACCTCGAACTGGCCTCATAAAAAGGAGGCAAGATTACAATGAATGTAGCAACATATTACTTTGTTGAATGAATGTAGAAACTCCATCATATTGTTCATTCAACCCTTCAATCAACTGAAGGACCAACATTTGATTTGTTACAGACGAACCAACGTTAGATAGTTGGTCCGCAAGTACCTTCGATTCCTGACAATAGGCGGAGATATTGGAAAAGTCGTTCAATTTAACATTAGTAAATTTGTGTTCAATATAAACGACCCTAGAAAGTTTGTTATCTTGGAAACGTTCCCACGTCTATTGTGTCGTAGAATTCGGCTCTAATATGGTATGAAGAAGATCATTCAAAATTGTGTCATAAATCCATTGAAGGACTATAGCATCTAACTGAGACCATAATTTTTTGTCCGCCGTAGTGGTATCCGACGATGACTCGGACGGGATGATATGGTCGATTACCTCATAGGCGCGACAATGAATTTTGAACAACTCCGCCGAAGAGGTGTATTGCCCTATTTCCATTTCAAGAGTTATAGATATAAAGTTCTTGACGTTATTAATGGTAAGAGCGGGATGAAAGCTTTGTTTTTCGGCCATATGGTCCACTTAGAATCAAAAGAAGATGAGAAGTAGGTGGTGTTTTGATGAAAGTGGATGAAAGAACCCTAAATTTTTTGTTAGGGTTTTCTAGCCAAGGGGGAGGGGTAGTTGTCGGCTAGGGTGTGTTTTAGGTTTAGGGTTTGAGAAAAATGTTTAGGTTTAGGGTTTATGAGTATTAACACCTTTAAGGGGCCGAAAAAAACAAGAAGAAAGAAGGGAAGATTTAGGCTAAGAGAAAAGAAAGAAGAATGTTTAGGGCAAATGATCTTTGGCTCTTGATATCATGTAGGAAATTGATTTCTTGATTAATTTCATTTTAATAGTACAATATATATACAATTATAATATGCATGTCTTATGGAAGACTAATCTATCTTACCTAAAATATAAGATGCTAATTATAATCATCCTAATTACAAAATATTACAATATCAATTATGAATAATGAATGAATGTAATTATGGGATTGCCCCATAATTACTCTAACATTCATGACTTTCTTTTTTTAAATCGCAAATTTATGTAACTATATTACTAATCTTTATTAGTAGTGTAATTTATATAGTTTCTAAATATAATAATTTATGTGAGAATATAATTTATCAGTAGTTGAAGATTGAGAAATTACATATAAAATGCATGTGTACTTTTAATAGTACGTGCGACATGTAGCATCATCTGAAGTATATGAAAGATTCAAATTTATCCTCTGTTTAAGGAAATTAATCCTTAATTGTGTAATACGTAGCATCATCGTATGCTAAGCTTCCCCCATTAAAAAAATTAGGACAAATTTATTTTTATTTTGCATAGTTCAAAGAAGAATTTGACCCTAACTAGTAACGGCGAGGACATATTTAACTCATAATGGAGGACAAATATGTTCACTTCGCGTTGTTCATGGGCAAATTTAATCTTTTACCCTGAGAGAGGTAAAGATCGGGTAATTTTCTTATTCACGGATGAAGGAAAGTGTGTGTAATTTTTTTTCCAGTGTGTACTACCCTGCCAAACGGAGGGTTAAATGAAAGGATGAAATCCCATATATATTTATTTTCAAGAAATTGCCAAGACTTAACCCGCATGCCAGAAATTGCTCTGCGTTATTTCCCGCAAGCAAGGCTGCTCAGTTCTCGCAAATGTGGGAGTTCATTTCTCCTTTGTGAGGATGGCCTCATTGCGAGTTCATTTCTCCTTTGTGAGGATGGCTTCATGTGACTGCGATCTTGTCTCCCACCTAGCCGAAATGCCGAAGACTACGATTTACCTTCCTTCACCAATCTCCTGAAATGGAGGTGAGCGCATGAGCGAGGGATTTCGTCTTTTGCTCCCAAGAAATTGCAAGACTTGGGACAAAGAGCATGAGTATGATAGTTATGTTTTGATAGAACCAAGAAAACAAACTTATTTTTTTCATCTTGTCCCTTCTTACACTGAAAATGACATATCGAATCCTCATTTAATTGAACGCCCAATTATACCCATTTATCAGCCTTTTCTTACGTCTTGTTACAAAACCAAATTTAAGGCCCCTCTTCAATTTTCTCTATAAATAACCACATACACTTTCATTATTTCTCTTGTGCTATACCTTCCTCCTACTAGTGAAGAAAACATGATGCCTATATTAACTTTTCATCGTCACTCTGAAGGTGATGATGATAAAATGAGCCAACATGAGTACTTATCTTGAAGCATGAATGGCGTTATTCCTCCTGAGCTTATTCTTCTTACATCTTCTCCTCGTCTTTTTCAACTTTAGAGGAGCGGTTCGAGTTTTCTTGACCTTGCAAGTCCGAGGTTAATTTCATGTGACCCTCAAAGTGGCAAGGCTGCTAAATTCTTGTCTCCATTCTATCCCTTCTGGGCTTTTACTTTTTCAATATATACAAACCCCTGGCTAAGATTGGGTCATGTCATTTGTATTTCATATTATTATTAATATGCAAATATAAATGTACCTGTTCTTGTGCTTTTTTTCCGTGTATGCGAAGGTTTATGCGTATGTATTGAAAACACCAAGATGTAGTGTATGAGTATATAATTCAGTTTATTTCTCCACTCTTTATGTTACGAATATGATAGAAACACGCGAAAATAATAGTAAAAGAGAAAATTGTAAAACATGTACAAGTAATTTTCAGTTGTCATTCAGGCTTTTAGCTTCAATAATAACAATGGAACAACTTTTTGGTCAATTTATTCCAGCATAAAAGAATGAAAACGCCAAATTTCTTATTCCTCTAGGCACATGCCAGTTTCCTGTACAGGGACCCAAAATTGTACTAGTATGTCTTGGAAGCTGGCTTATTGGAATGGTAAAGGTAAAAATCATTGAATTTATTATTTTTCAAGGAATTTAAGTTTTAGACTGTGATTTGCTCCAACAGTAAATCATTGCAGACGGTATACGTAGTTATATTAATTAAAATAGAACACCACAATTGTCTTTGTAGGTTCCACTCTATGTCATTGACCAATTTCACGAACCTTATTATCTGTTGGTCTGCGAATCGTTTATATGGTACTTGCGCTGCTGGGCTTGACATGAATACCTAGGAACAAATTTGTGGGATTTGTTCGACTAAAGCAGACAATATGTGTCATGGGCTAGTGATTGGACATGCTAAAATAAGCTCGTTTTGGACAAATTTTTGTACTATAAGAAACAATTTCTCTATGGCAACTCAATACTTGATGCACGAAAAAATAGTCAGGGTTAATTCAAAAGAGAAGCAGAGGGAGAGAAGCAAACCAAGTTAGCAAAGCACTAAAAATATTATTTTGCAGGAGATATGTTAGCTGAAGATAGATGATATGATATCACAACTGAAAATTCACCTGTCAATTGGTAACGTCCCACATATTTGAAATTCTATTATTGCTATTAACTATATGGTTCTTTCTTTACTTAATCCAGCTTAAGCAGCTAAGCTATTAGATGAAGTTGAGATTTCAACTACAGGACAGTGTTTGCAACAAATTTTAAATATGTGGAATATAAACCACAGCCACAAATAAAATATGAAGAAACATAAATCTTATTGATAAAGAATGCAGGTGCAAATCTATTTAATTGCCTTGATTCTTCTCTCCTAAATTTTCTCAATGATTTGAGGGTTGTTAGTAGCGTATTTTTCGAACATGTGATGATTTGGTTTGGACTTTCTTGGGATGTATTTGATTTCCATGAAAGAATATTGTAGATCTTCTTGGTTGTCAAGAAATATCCGGCCACATATTGATCTCTTTGTGAATATCCCGGATGGGATTTTCGAGATTCTGATCTCTTTATGAATATCCAAGAGTTTGTGAGATATTCCAGTTGTCTTTTCAAGAAAATATGTGCCCTTTATATATGTGTGAGATAGGGTTTAGGGTAGAGTAGTCTCCAAAAAAAAAATCTACGTTAGAGTTTGAAGATAGATTGAACTCGGCTTGTAGAGTTCCACAAAATATTGATGTCTACAGACAGTAGAGCAGAAGTAACTTAAAAAATGAAAAAGCATACTAGAAAAAGCCTCACAGGCAGTGGAGTTGGGATTCATTAAGGGGATTGAAAATAGAAAGAAGTAAATACAAGAATAAACTAAGGGAAGTCCATATTTACTTTATAAAAAGGGCAGGGCGTCCCGGTGCACAAAGCATCCGACAATAATAGAGTTCGGGGAAGGGTCGCACCACGAGGGATGTCATGTAGACAGCCTAACCTAATGCAAGCATCAGTGGCTCGAACCCGTAACGTACCTGCTTCACACCAAGACAACTTCACCTTTCCTCTTAAATAATTTTTACACTGTAATTTTCCAACAAAGGAGATTCAGATGAACCCCTTGCGCCCCTAGCTCTGCTCCTGCTCAGGGGACTCAGAAAAGGTTAACCGTAGAATAAAGTAGTCCAGAATGTTGCTTGAGGTAAGAAAGTAGACAACAGTAGCATAGATTGTATCTATGTCAATGCCCAAAAGTATTTACAATAGGCAGGCAATGTTTCTTCTATTGCAAGCACAAGTCTGATGTGTTGTAGGGACAGACAAGAATTTGCAACATGTATTATGCATGAATTGCATGATATGTTATCAGCACCTATTGTGAGCAACTTTGCAGTGATCTCATGAAAGCTCCCTAGTAAGCTTATAGGGTTGAAGTGCTTTCAATTCCATAGACCAGTACTTTCCATAGGCAATTATGAGCATTGAAACTTATTGCAAAGAACTTGTGGAGATGAAAATGGTTGATTGCCACTCATGATATCATCTTTAAACACTGCACAACACTTCGTGCAAAAACACATTAAGTATCCATGGGCCTTATGCCATTCACATTAACTCACAATTTCATTACTCCCTGCCTTGTAGCTACAATTTTAGGCATGTCATCTACTTTGTAATACTGTCTCTCTGTACATAATAAGATTTTGGAGAAATTCAACCATTTTCTGTCTGATGTGCTCTGAGTAGTTCGTACTACACCATTCACTACTAGTCTATAACAACTACAACATAACCAGTGGAATCCCATAAGGTGGAATCTAAATATAGTAGAATGTATGCAGACCTTACACCATTCACTATTAGACTATATGATTTTTATTTTCTTGTTAATTATATTGAAACAATCGCTTCCGTAAACCTTCGTATATTTGTCTCTGTTTTAGTTAGACACGTCCAGTTTAACAATTTATTTACTCCATCCGCATAAAAAAAAATGTCCACTTAGCCTTTATTTTTTTAGTCAAAAAAGGTGTCCACTTATCAAATCAAGAAAGAAATAATCTTACTTTTCCCGATTTGCTCTTATTAAGTATTAGGTGACCAAATCTCAATAACTATTTAATTAGGAGCATTTTAGTCAAATTATCTATTTTTACCTCGAAGATAGTATTTTTAAGGGGTGTGCAAATGGCTAAGTGGACACCCTTTTTGATCTAGAGAGAGTAGTGTTTTAGCTATGAATTTAGTGCATGTTTGGATTAGCTTTTGGGTATCCAGAATCAGTTCTGGGTACCTACGTTCGTGAAAATCATAAAATTGACATGTTTGGCTGGTCAAAATCAATTCTCAGAATTGATTCTGGCTAAATCAATTTTGCCATTAATTTCAATTTGATTTTTACCCTTTCTTTTATTACCCTCTTTAATTATTTTTCAACAACTCTATCCATTTTCATTACTCTCTTTAAATATCTAGAAATAATTAATAAAAAAAATCAAATACAACTTTCATTATCCTCTTTAAATATCTAGAAATAATTACTAAAAAACATTCAAATATACAATTTTCATTACCCTCTTTAAATATCTAGAAATAATTACTAAAAAAATCAAATATACTACTCATGTTCAGTTTTGAGTATGCTATTGTTAATTTTAGGACATTTCTCGTACTTAGGAATGAGAATAGTGCAACTCATTTGGATTATCCTTCTCCTTTTTCTATTGTCTTCTTTCAAATACTTCGAATATTATTAATATTTTAAATGCGGCAAAATGTGCTCTACAATTTTAACTGAAAACCGATTCCAAGTTACTTCTTAAAATAACTATTAAATATAATATTATTCCTTTTTCTATAATGTATTATTAATATAAATGAAGCTAGCCCACGAATTTTAAATGAAACTAGTCCCGAAAAATGCGGCAAAATGAGCTCTACAATTTTAACTGAAAACCGATTCCAAGGTACTTTTTAAAATAACTATTAAGTATAATATTATTCCTTTTTCTATAATGTATTATTAATATAAATGAAGCTAGTCCAAGAATTTTAAATGAAGCTAGTCCCGAGAAATGCAGCAAAATGAGCTCTACAATTTTAACTGAAAACCGATTCCAATGTACTTTTTAAAATAACTATTAAGTATAATATTATTCCTTTTTCTATAACGTATTATTAATTTAATATATTATAGAGTACATGCAAAATGTAGTATTGTAATAATATTTAATTAATACTTGCACTTTAAATTAGTATTGTAATAATATTCTACTAATATTTAAGTACTATATTGCACTTTAAATTCTATTATCTATTTATAATTTTTATTTACATACTTCCATCTATTTATATTTATATTTTTATTTATATGTAGGTATGTCCATTTTGGTAATTCTACATTCAAAATCAATTTTGATCAAAACTATCCAAACATAAATCAATTATAAGAATCACTTTTACATTGTAGCATTCAAACATAAATCACTTCTGTCATTAGGGTGTGTTTGGATTAGCTTCTGGCAGAATTGATAATAGTTATTTTAAAAAGTACCTTGGAATCGGTTTTCAATTAAAATTGTAGAGCACATTTTGCAGCATTTAAAATATTAATAATATTCAGAATATTTGAAAGAAGACAATAGAAAAAGGAGAAGGATAATCCAAATGAGTTGCACTATTCTCATTTCTAAGTACGAGAAATGTCCTAAAATTAATAATAGCATACTCAAAATTGAACATGAGTAGTATATTTGATTTTTTTAGTAATTATTTCTAGATATTTAAAGAGGGTAATGAAAGTTGTATATTTGAATGTTGTTTTAGTAATTATTTCTAGATATTTAAAGAAGATAATGAAAGTTGTATATTTGATTTTTTTTTTATTAATTATTTCTAGATATTTAAAGAGAGTAATGAAAGTGGATAGAGTTGTTGATGAAAATTAAAGTGGGTAATAAAGAAAATGGTAAATTTCAAATTGAAATTAATGACAAAATTGATTCCGGCAGAATTGATTTTGGTCAGCCAAACATGTTAATTTTTTTATTTTCACGAAACTAGGTACCCAGAATTGATTCTGGGTACCCAAAAGATAATTCAATTCTGGGTACCCAAAAGATAATTCAAACATGCACTTAATTTGTTGATTCTGGGTACCCAAAAGTTAATTCAAACATGCACTTAATCTGTCTAAGGACCCGTTTGGTACAGCTTATTAAAAAGAGCTTTTAGAATTAGACCTTTTAGGAGTAGAGCTTTTCAAGTAGAGTTTTTATCAAAAATTTGTTAGGTGTTTGGTTGTCAATAAAAAAAAATGTTTTGGCTTGAAAATGGGAAAAGACAAAAGAGATTTTGCCTTTACCGGGCAAAAGCCCAAAATTTGAGCTTCTCCTAGTAGAGGTCAAAAGTGTTTTTTCAGCCAAAAGCACTTTTGGTCTTTCCAGCCAAACACCCAAAAAAAAAGTCAAAAATGCTTTTGGCAAAAAAAAAACACTTTTGGTCATTTGAAAATCCCAGCCAAACGGGCACTAAATCCATTTTTTCTGTTAGCAGCCGTCCTACCCTGTTGGGTCCTTTATGTAATTTAACTAAATCGAGCAACAACATAGCTAGATATAATAATACAATTTAGGTTCTGTTTGGCCAAGCTTCTGAAAATGTGTTTCTGTTTCTCAGAAGTAGTTCTGCAGAAACTGTTTCTAGAGAATCAGTTAGGGTGTTTGGCCTATAATTATAGAAGTGCTTCTGAGAAACAGAAATAGTTTTCTGTTTGGCCAACATTTATGCAAATTTACTAGAATAGTCTTTTTAATAGATTTAAAACTATTTAAAATATTCTTTTCTATCATATGTTTCTAAAAATTAGTATATCTTTACAATTTAATAATTTAATTTTTTTTTATCTAATTACAATATTTAATCAAAAAATAATATTATATTGTACATAAGAAATGTAACTACAATATGATAGTCAATGACTCATATGTCCAAACCTATCCCCCGCCCTACCCACACCTACCCCCACCCATCCTCAAATTTTTTTGTCATATTTTTTTTACTTTTATAAAAAATATTATGAATTTTTTTCTTCCCCCCTTACCCCCTACCCCCCAACTCCACCCCATTGCCCTACCTCATCCTCAAATTTCTATTTCATATTTTTGTTACTTTTATAAAAAATAATTGAAAATATGAAATTTTTTCTTACCACCGCCCTACCTCCTACCCCCACCCCCACCTCATTGCCCTACCCCATCCTCAAATTTTTATTTCATATTTTTGTTGCTTTTATAAAAAATAATTCAAAATATGAAATTTGTTCTTACCATACCCCATCCTCAAATTTCTATTTCATATTTTTTGTTACTTTTATAAAAATAATGAATTTTTTTCTTACTCCCGCCCTACCCCTACCTCCCATCTCATTGCCCTACCCATCCTCAAATTTCTATTTTATATTTTTTGTTACTTTTATAAAAAGAAATTATTAAAATATATGAATTTTTTTCTTACCCCCGCCCTACCCCCTACCCCACACCCCACCCCTATTGCCCTACCCATCCTCAAATTTCTATTTCATATTTTTTGTTACTTTTATAAAAAAAATGATTTTTTTCTTACCCCCGCCCTAACCCCTACCCCTATTCCCAAATTTCTATTTTATATGGGAATATTATATGAGATTAAAAGGAATTTTGTGAAAAGAAAATGGTAAATGGATCCAAAAAAAAAAAATCAATGAATGAGTAAAAAGGGTTTCTCCCGAAACACCAAATTGATGTTTCTGCTTCTCTTCTCATCTAAAAA
This sequence comes from Przewalskia tangutica, assembly GCA_029844215.1. Lineage (NCBI taxonomy): Eukaryota > Viridiplantae > Streptophyta > Magnoliopsida > Solanales > Solanaceae > Przewalskia > Przewalskia tangutica. The sequence goes on along the minus strand of CM056732.1, from coordinate 11,180,058 downwards.
CACTTTTTGACTTCTGGAAAAAGTGTATTCTGAAAAGAGGGTGTTTGGCCAAAAACAGAAATACTTCCAGAAGCTTGACCAAACACCATCTTAATACATACCCACCCTGAGTGGTACAACCTACCACAGGTGACAAAGTAATACTTACTAATTAAAAAAAAAGGACAAATCAGTATTCACACCAACCATTAAAGTAAATGTATACAACAGCATTCTATCGAAAAGATTGTGATAGATTCTGTAATTGAGTTACATCTACAGTCCCGGTCGGTTAAGTATAACTAGTTTAGATCACATATTACTGTCAATTTGCAATGCCAGTTGTGGATATGTACAACAAGTTCTTATTCTGCAAACTGTGTCTACAGACTACATTTACGAAAAAACTAACACATTAAGTTTAAACGTTACCAAGAAACTAAGGTACCGGTGAACGTTTCACACATATTTAAGACTATAATATTGTACTAGAAGGGGGGAAAAGGGCATTTACCGAGTAATACAAAGTTATTTAGTAGAAAAAAGCACTAATGTCAAGTAATATTCATAACAAACTAGTCGGATATAAAATGGGCATTCACAACTTCTCCAGTAACATAGAGGGAGCAGGGAAGAAGGTCAAAATGTGTAAACACCTGTTGCGGGTAAGTATTTACCAGATGGATAATAATGAATATGTGGAGATACTCACACACCTACTAATAAACTGTAAACCAAGTTAAGATAAGCTCTTTACGCTATGCTTAAACACGCCTTCCAGCTCAACCTCCACCATAATACAATCATTGACAAGATAACCTTTTTTTCTGATCATGCAACTCGGTTAAAGGCATAAACTGATAAAAGCTGGAAACCCCCAATTCCGGCTGGTACTTGAAAACCAAAGACAATCTGTACAAAAGGAAAAAAAGGAAAAACAGAAACAATTAGACATGCAACAAAGAATCTAATATTTTGAAAAAGAAAACTAGCTATTGAATTATAATGGTATTCATCTTGCAAGACTTCGATATGAGCTACTGACACAAATAGAAACAAATGATTTCAGATATTTTAAAAAGATCCATTCGAAGAACTCAAGTGAACTTGGTAACAAATAAACATTTGCCTTACAAGATAGCTTTTTGCATCCACCATTTATATGCAATTTGCCTTCACTTTTTTATGGTGATCAAACTCCTTAGAATCAACAGATTGTAAGAATATTGAGATATTACATCCCTCACTTTCTGCATTGCCTTATGGATATAACAAGAGCTTCCTACACAAGAATTAACACGAGGATTCAAACGAATAAATTCAAGAGGAGTGATGGTACGGCGGGAAAAAAACAATATACACGACAAACAAGTATGCGCCAAGGAGATGAACGAAGTACCATTTGTGATCTCCCACAGTAAATTCTTCTGAAAGCCAATCTTCGCCAACATATCCTCCATTCACGCTTAAATGAGTCATTAGATTACCATGGACAAACAATCACCGATTTCTTGTCTTTGGACGACGAATATCTCTGCTCCAAAGACACATTTGTCATCAACAACATCCTCATCTTCATAATCCCATCTCTCATAATATGTCCACACAACATCCTCATCTTCGTAACTTGTCTCACCATCACTATGTAGACTTTCGGTGGCACCTTCTTGTCTGTAGGGTTTTTGTCGGGTTCGTACACAGAGCGGAATTTGAAAATTTATGTTTAAAACCCGATGGACGGTCAAACTGATGGATGATTATATAATGAAACACATAGGAAAACTGTAATGCTTCGAAAGAACACTTACAGTATGCAAATCTGGAATCTTATTCTTCAAGTGTAAGCCGAGGATGAGCATGCAACCGTTCCTCGATTTGCAAGTCATGACTCCAATGTAATACTCTTTCGGAAAGCTAGGAAATCCGACAGAGTTTCAGCAAAGAATAATTCAAGAGAATTAGGTGTCTTAAAATAATGATTGAACCCTCTATTTATAGCTAAAAAATCAGCTAGGGTTTCCAAGTGAGCCAGGCCCAGAAACCTAGGCAGAGTGGGTCGTCTCACCCACTGGACACGTGCCGCCGCCGCGCTGAGTGGGAGGCGCCGCGGCGCTGAGACATTGCGGCCCTGGTCCAATTTCGCCTCGTTTCTATTTTAATTAAATCTGAAATATCATCTCGATTTAATTAAATAATCTTTATTTATTCTAATGTCTCGATTATAAATCGAACATCTATATTCTCTCTGATCGGTGTATTTTATATACACCTTTTGAGTCATTTTTAGTTAGTCTTTTGCCCACTTTTGTACAAATATGTGTCGTCTTAGGATAAATTTTCTTTCTTTTGAGTCATATTGGTTTAAAGTGGCTCATTTGGCGGAAAAGGAGCAAAAAGATGGCAGAAACAGAGGTTCCGGAGATCAAAAAGCGAGAAAGTTAGCGAGCAAGACGCGAAATAGAGCGGCCATGGCCTCCGGCCAGAGTCGAGGCCGCGCGCCAATTCTGAAGGCGTCAGGAGTTTCGCTCATGGCGCCGATTGTAAGTCGCGGCGGGAAAAATGACATATTCGAATGGTAATGGGCCAAGGCCTGAAGGAAAACCTGAAAAACGTTTTGGAGGCTATAAAAAGCAGCCTTTAGGTCAGAATTAAGGGTTCACTTCCTTGCCAAATCACACAACTTTGGAGATCAAGATTGGAAACCACTTCTTAGTAATTTCTTGTTTCTTGTTTTATTTCGTTGTAGTTTATGTTGGATGTTAATTTAGTTCTTGTCATGTCTATGGCTAGAACTAACTTAATCTAGGGTTTTCCATGTCAAATCACTTGAACCTTATCATTATGAATTAATGCATGTTTTTGGTTCTTCTTGTTATTGTTAAGATTTATTCAATAATTGTCTTGCATGTTTGGTAATTAATTGATCACTAATTATCATAATCCATATGATTTCTAATCAAAAGCCGAAAGGGGAGATTGTGAATATGCTATAGTTGAATAAACATAGGTTAAATCGTGGACGAAAGTACCCCGATACTTGTGTAGTCTTAATAGGTTATTGCTCTTAATCCTCCTTTAGAGTCAATCTTATCACCGAAAGGTAGAAGGGTTCTATATTGGGGTTGAGTGTTTATATTACCTTAACAGGAGTATAAAACGGCTTAGTTAACCTGCTATCTCAAAATAGAAGAAGAACCATAATTAATTGCATTAACAAGTAAGATAAGCAGATAGTTGAGGAGATTTAGAAGCCCTATTTCCATCATATCTGAAGTAAACCAAAGTAGTTTAATTAGCATTTATAATTATAGTTATAAACACTTTATCAATCATCGGTTACCAAATAGATATCATATAATAGAATTTGAGAATTGAACACTAATCCCTGAGGACGATAACTCGGTCTTCTAGACTATATTACTTGTCACGACACGTGCACTTGCGTAAGTGTGTGCATAAATCGCGCATCACTCTCTTATTACATCCTTGAATCAGCGGAACAATTGACTTAGTGTTACCTTACATGCCTTCAGATATCGACACTAATAACATTAGGGTCTACACGGAGCTCCTAGACGGTGCCGGAAGACGAACTCAATATGTGAAGTATAGTTACACGAAACCAGTGAACTGAACCTCTTTGTGGGTAGATAATTTGTTTTCGTTCACGACACACTCGATCAAGCTTAGGATCAGCCAAATGTCTATCCAAATGGCTTGATCATTATATCTCATCTATATTAGCTGACAACAAGACCATATCAAAGATATGTCTACTGCATTGACCAATGACTTAGTCAACCTAATACCATATGAGAATTTGAGTGTTCTCTCGAAGATACATTCGAGGAATTAATCCTAATCTTGGCTCAACTACCACATTTAATCTACGTCACAATATACCTGATACAAGTCGCGTCTCAACCTACAAGACATTTGAGCTTAGGACAGGATCAAAGTACATTACTCTGTAAACAAGGCGTGTATCGACCTCAAGTCTAAAGACTTTTATCTCCCACACGTTGATGACACTTTAGACATATATAACAAACAATACATCAGCAAGGTATATCAATACTTCTACAAGTATTCATGTGTCCATCACGAGTTGTCATAACTCGTAGCAGGTGATGCATATTACATCCCTAAGGATATGATGCAGACCAAATATCGATGTATCACATATCATCGATATCTCTTTCTCGATGATCATTAGTTTATGCAATTTAATAGTTACGTTATAATATTAATCTCTCACATTATTAATAACCACGTAACCTCTAGGGATAGAATTATTGAATATTACAGACAATCAACAAATATTAATCTCCATTAATATAAATATGAATGTGTATAAAGTACATTTGTCCTAATACAGATTATCTCTAGAACATAAATATACTTTCACACACAACACTCCAAATGTGAGCCTCTATTTCATCCACCATGTACCAATATGTTGTGTGACATTCTCGTCAATATCTTAATTACCTTGGATAATAGACCCAAGATACTTGAAACTTCATTTCTTTTGGATGGCATGTGTATCAAATCTCACTTCCGCACCACCATCATGCGTCACATCATTGAACTTGATGTGCGACGTCAAAACATCCATCAGTAGGGTAAATAAAAACAGGTAAGAGCTAATCTCTGGTGCAATACCATCAAAATTGGAAAGTACTCTGAAATACCTTCCACCATCCTCACTCTGATATTGGCTCCATCATACATGTCCTTCATTGCCCTAGTATACGCCACATGTATTTCTCTAGCCTCCAAGCACCTCCATATAACCTCCCTAGAAACTTTATCGTAAGCCTTTTCTAGATCGATGAATATTATGTACATATTCTTCTTCGTCTCCCTTTACCGCTCCACTAACCTCCTCATAAGATTAATGATTTTTGTTGTTGAGCGCCCCAATATGAATCTAAACTGGTTCTCTAAAATAGTCACACCCCTCCTCACTCTCATCTTCACCATTCTCTCCCAAACTTTCATAGTGTGATTTAATAGTTTGATACTTCTATAATGAGTTAATTTATAAATTCTGATTGAATTTTTATTTCATTGCGTCAAAGTCATTAACCTATCTTTTTGTTACAAAAGAATAATAATCAATTTTATCTAAATATTTAAAAAGTCACAAATCTATTTTTTGTAACAATAAAGATCATTCAACTTTGTCTAAGCACGCAAAAAGTCACTAAGAGGCATTTTTTGTGATAATTAAGAATAAATATTTAATGACTTTCCCTGATAATTAAAATTGAGTGACTTTTTTATATAGTAAGATATAATTGAAAGTATATATGTCTTAGAAATAATCATTTTAGAGACAAATGTACTTGAACACATTTATATTATTAATGAGATTAATATAATTTGGCATTTGCAATTATTGAATTATGATTTGATTGCTTGTGATTATTCATTAATGTGCATTCATTGAGCTTACGTTGCCATTGATAGAGTAAGATATTAATGATAAAACGTAACTTTCAAAATAGTCTTGACTGGTGATCTTTGAGAATGAGATATCAATGATATATTATAAGTCAACATGTGGTCTGCATCACATTCTTAGAGAATGTAGTATATCTCACTTACTACTGATATGATTACTAGTGATAGACACATGGATACTCTTAGAGGGTATTGGTATACCCTGCTGATAACTATTTGTTATACATATCTAGAGTATTATCAGCATGTGAGATATAGAAGTCCTTTGACTTGAGGTCAATACGCACCTAATTTACAGAGTAATGTACTTTGACCCTGTCCTAAGCTTAAATTCCTTATATGATAAGGCATGGCTTGTGTTGGATACATTGTGATGTAAACAAATGTGGTAGTTGAGCCAATAATATGATTCATTCATCGATTGAATATTCGAGATGGAACACTCAGCTTCTCAGTGATATTAGGTCGACCAAGGCATTTGCCAATGCAAGAGACATATTTAGGATATAATCTGGTTATCAACTAATATATATGAAATAAAGTGATCAAGCCTTTTGGATAGACACATGGCAAATACTAAGCTTGATCGAGTGTGTCACGAATGAAAGGAATTTATCATCTCACATAAAGGTTGTGTTTACAGAAGTCATGTAAACGTACTTCACATATTGAGTTCGTCATATGACGCAGTCTAGGAGTTCCGTATGAACCTTAATTTGATTAATGTCGATGTGTGAAGGCCTAAAAGATCACACTAAGTCGATTGTCTTTTCGATCAAATGATATATTTGAGAAAATGTAAAATACTTGATTTAGAATCAAGATATTTAAACCAATAATAAATTATGGGATAATTCCTATTTGATGGAAATTATTTAATTAAGTCAAAATTGGATTTTGGATTTAATTAAATCAAAACGTGCTGAATGATTAAAATAGGGTGGGAGCGTCGCGACGCTGAAGGTGAGCCACGGCGCTTTGATGCAAGATGGGCCCATCAGACCGCCCATCGCGTCGGATTTTGGGTCAGATTTTAAGCCTAATCCTAATCTGATTTATAACCTAATCCTAATCTGATTTATAACCTAATCTCCCTTATATATTTAGCACTTTAACCCCATTACTTGGTTACTGAAATTGATAACTCAATTCTTACTTTCTGAACAGAGAATAAAATCCTCACAAATCTCAGCCAAGATTTCCTAGTTTTCCTGACATAAGAATATACCACATCAAGACTTGTGGTCGAAAGGATACTCGTGTGCGCTCCCTTTAGTAAAGACTCCAAGAATATCAACTGTAAGTTTATGTCTCATGTCTTTACAAGTTTCAATTGTAAAGTAATCATACCAAAGACGGAATTGTTGGGGGGTAAGTAAGTTAAACAAATTTTAAACTTCCGTTGTGTTTTACTTACGTATTTTAGACCCAACAAAAATCTGACAATAATTTAGGGAAAAGGGTCATATTTGTCATCCAACTTTAGAAAAAGGGTCATAATTGCCGTCCGTTAAAGTTTGGGGTCAAATATACCCTCAACGTTAGCAAAGTTGTCACACGTATGCCCTCTTTTGACGAAAATCTCACGTGGACGCCACGTTGGATCCACGTGGACGGATGGGACCCACCTTTTCGTATTCAACAACCTCCACCACCAACGCTGCTACCACCACCAGCGCCGCCGCCACCACCATCGCCTCCACAAATTCCGCGTTAACTTTCAAGATTCAATTATCTCCCATTTCAACAACCTACAAGCAAGAAAACCTTTAAAAAAAAACTTTGAAGAATTTCAACTTCCAAGACTCAATTCTCTCCCCATTTAACAACCCATAAGCAAAAAATCTTTAAAAAACAAAACTTTGAAGGATTTTAACTTCAAAGATCTCCCCATTTCAATATCCCAGAACCAAGGAAACCTTAAAAATTGAAACTTTGAAGTATTACAACCCCTCCGAAAATCACCATAAATTTGTTAACGTGGGTGTTATTCGAGGTTCTATTCAAGCCCCGGCGAAATTCGACGATGGTGTGACCGAACAAATTTTGTCAACGGTGGCGGCGGGACGGGGGGCTCGTCGACCAATCCGAATTTTTCAGGAAAATAAAATAGAAAATAAATTGTGGTGGTGAAGTTTTGCAGGTGACGATCGGAATAATCAATTTTTTCGGCAATTTGCAGGTGACGATAGAAAAGTTTTCTGGTGGTTTAAAGTGGATTAGGGGTTGTAGCGGTGCTGGTTGTGGTGGTGCACTGGGTTGTGATCGATCAGAGAAGAAGGAGAGGGGGAGGTTGGTGTGGTGACGTTGGTGGTCGTGGTTGGCAGAGATGATGGTGAACCAACCACTCCGACCTCCAACCCCGCCATCGCCACGATCGTCGATTTACAAATCTTATTTACAATCACCACGTCGGTGATGGTTCTTATGTTACATATCTGATTTTCGTCAAAAGTTTACAGAGGGGTCGTTTGGCAGTGGTGGTGGCGGCACTGGTGGTGGTGTTGGTGGTGGCGACGGTTGTTGAAGACGAAAAGGTGGGTCCCATCCGCCCATATGGAACTAACGTGGCGTCCACGTGGGATTTCCGTCAACAGAGGGCATATGTGACAACTTTGTTAACGTTGAGGGTATATTTGACCCAAACTTTAATAGAGAGCAAATATAACCCTTTTTCGAAAGTTAAATGACAAATATGACTCTTTTTTCTATAATTTTATAGGTTAGTGTAATTCAAATGACAAAATTACCCCTACTAACCACCAAACCTTGTGAAACTTTGACTGTGCGCAAATAAACTTTCATATTCCATTTTAATTAAAACCCCAATACGAAATTAGCTCAAGACTTAATTTTCTTTTTTGGTCTTTCCCTCCCAATCCCTATGTCTCACCACTCTCTCACATACTCGTAAGTGTGAGAGCAGTGAAGAAACAAAAATATTCTAGAAACTTCCATTTGCTTCTTCACTTCTAACGGAAACCCTAACACCGTAAGCAATCCGTTTTCATCAACTTATTTCTTCTACATTCACTTGATTCTGTGCATTGTTGTTGTGGTAGTCTTACATTGTATATTTACCATTTTTGCATGTATTAATTGCTCAATTTTGCCTATTTTACTCCAGTTCCTTTTGGCATTTGATTTATTTTTTCACTGTTCAATTTTTCTAATATATTTAAATATTTATGCATATTATTCAATCTGTTCCATTATATAGGAGTATGTTTTTTTATTTGATATACTTATTAGCAGTGGCGCACGCAGGAATTTTTCCAAATGGGTGCACACATTTAATAAATAAGGATAGGTGGGTCACCATACATTATATATACATGAATCTAAAATTTTAGCCTAGCTAAACAGTGTAATTTTATGACGAAAGGGTAGGTCCGCCAGTGCTTATTAGTGATGACTAATGTAGAAGAAACTATTGAAGTAAATGTGGAAAGTATAGTTTAATGGGAAAAACAGCAGTTTCAAAAGTTGAGAGTTGAAGAGAATTTTTTCTTTTGGCTGTTGGCTTCAGCATATATTTGATATTGTGTCACTGCTATTCTATGCTTTCATCTTATAATAAGAAGTGGGTATGTGTACCGTACACGCGACAATTTCCCATAGGTCAATTATTGTTTGACGAGTATACTACTTGGTGATACACTATAGTTTGAGCATGGTTGATTTGTGATTTTTATTTGTTCTATTTAGAGTTGAAGTATTATTGTTCTTATTTTAGAGTTTGACAGACATTTTAGTCTCTCTTACTACTTTATATACTTTGTTATGTCCTGATAGTATTGGTGTTCTTAGTAAGTAGTAAGTGATGTCCGTAAGTTTGAAAGAATACTTAAATACCTGTTGCAGTTGGAAAGTAGTAAGTTGTCAATTCCTTGATGAAGCTCTTCCAATGCTTATTTCCCCATTTGTGCTATAAATCTTCATGAATTTGGAAGTTACGTGATTGGTTCTAGTGCTCGCTTTAGAAAGTCTTGATGTTTCCCTTTCTTTCTTTTGATGTGTCAAATTTTGCTTGTAATATGATGTTTCGACTAATTCTCTTTCAGAATATACAAACTGTTTGACCATAAATTACTCTTCATACTGTGTACTGCTCTTCATGAAGATTAAATTTTAACTTGATTTGAATAGAGCTGAACGAATACATGGATTGATATAATAACCTACCACAAGAAGTTTGGAATTGAGGTTTAGTTGGTTGATTGTCCTCGTTGGACAAGAAACGGAAACAAGCTTAAATTTTTGGTAGCTGTGTGCATATGATGTATCATAGAGGGGTATAGATAGAGGAGATGATTTAGAAAAGACTCTGATTTCAGTAGATTTCATCTTTTGATGTTTATCCTGCTAACAACTTCCGTAGGTCACTGTTCTGTTTGAAATATGGAAAGAAGTGAGGGAAGAGAGAATTCTTGCACACCTGTGGCAGCAGCACCACCAGTTATAATGTCGCACACGGAGCCGGAGAGTTGTTGCACACCTGTGACAGCACCACCACCAGATATAATGTCGCTCGCAGAACCGGAGATAGTTGATCAGCCCAAGCGTTCTATAATGATGAGGCCTGGATATGGAACATCTGGACGAGAGATTACTTTGCTCGCAAACCACCTAAAAGTTTCTATCAAACGTCCTGATGAAATATTTTACTTATACAGTGTATGATTTTCCAATTATTTAGTCCTTCTTCAGTCATCTGTATTGAAGCTCCCATCACACTCAACCAAATTTTTCTGTGTTGCACTATTACAGGTCACTATAACTTCTGATGAAAAGAGGGCTGTTAACAACAAGGGGATTGGAAGAAAAATTATTGATAAACTTCACGAAACATACTCGTCTGAATTTTCCGGGAAGAAATTTGCTTATGATGGAGAGAAGAGTTTGTATACGGTGGGACCTCTGCCGCGCAACAGACTGGAATTCACGGTGGTTGTTGAGGAGTCTAGTGCAAGACAGTAATGTCCTTGAAAAAATCTTTGACTCTGTTGTTGCAGTGTTGTTGCAGTTACTGCAAGGCTTCTATAATATACATTAAGCTTATGTTATACTTTGGTTGCAGTGCTAGCGAGAGCCCTTCAGATAACGGAAGTTCCAATCACTCCAGTAAAAGGTCTAAGCATTCTCTACATTCGAAGGCTTTCCTGGTGGAGATCGACTATGCAGCTAAAATACCATTAAGGTCTGTCAATCTTGCCCTTCAAGGAGGTGATCCAGAAAATGTTCAAGATGCATTGAGGGTTCTGGACATTATATTGCGACAGAAAGCTGCTAATAGGTAATCACCCTGTTATTCTAGTAACCATCAATCTTTTCCTGAGCCAAAACTTATACAATTCATGTTGGTCACAGAGGATGCCTATTGGTTAGACAGTCATTTTTTCATGACGACTCAAGGAACTTCACAGATGTTGGAGGGGGCGTAATGGGTTGTAGGGGGTTTCATTCCAGCTTTCGTCCAACCGATGGTGGTTTGACCTTGAACATGGGTATAACAATAGAAACTCTCCAGTTTAGCTGTCTCCTATGATTTTTCTCAATCTTAATGCTGCTTAATTCCTGGTTGTAGATGTGTCTACAACTATGATCCTATCACCTGGACCTGTAATTGATTTTTTACTTGCTAACCAGAATGTAAAGGAGCCTCGTTATATTGATTGGGCAAGAGTGAGTAATATCTAACTGCATGCTAAAAATCTTCTTTCTTTCATCTCTCCACGCTTCACTAACTTGTAGTTTTATACAGGCAAAAAGAATGTTGAAGAATCTGAGAGTTAAAGCTAAACACAGCAACAGGGAATTCAAAATCATCGGTTTGAGTGACAGACCTTGCAATCAACAGTTGTGAGTATCCATTTGTCTTGTGCATATCTAATGCTAATATGTAACATCTAACTTTGTTGACTGTTTCTTATAGATTTTCTATGAAGGTCAGAAATGGTGGTAGTCCAGATAATGGAGAAGAGACCATAGAGATAACTGTTTATGAGTATTTCACGAAACATCGTAACATAGAACTTTCATCCTCGGCTTATATGCCATGTCTGGATGTTGGAAAACCAAAACGACCAAACTATCTGCCACTGGAGGTGTGCAGAGTTATTATTGGTTCTGTTTACACAATAGGACCCTAATGTACTTAACCAGCTTCTAAGAGCCAACTTTATTTTCTTTCCTTAATATTCAGCTGTGTTATTTGGTCTCCCTTCAAAGATACACAAAGGCATTATCATCGGTCCAGAGGGCCTCTTTAGTTGAAAAATCAAAGCAGAAGCCTCGAGAACGAATTAAAGTTATAACAGATGTAAGTTGTTGCAGGCTTGATGGTTCTGATCCTTTTAATTTCCGCTTCTGTACCTTACTGGAATTTTGGCAGGCTGTGAGGGACTACAGCTATGATGATGATCCCCTTCTTGCTGCTTGTGGAATCTCAATAGAAAAGCAGCTCATTCAAATTAACGGCAGGGTCCTTGAAGCCCCAAAGGTAGCATCTGCACTTTCTTGAACAACGGTGTTCATTAAAATTTTAAATTCTTTCTGACTTTACTTCTATTATCCTGTAATCTCTAGTTGAAGGTTGGTAATGGCGAAGAGGTCTCTCCCTGCAACGGCCGGTGGAATTTTAAGAACAAGGTACGTTTAACAGCATAATATAACCTTGTAGTTTGGGGTGTCAACTGCAAATATAAGGAGATGTGGTAATCATCTATGGTTGTCCTCTTATCATTTTGTTACTACTTGGGGATCAACCTTTTGAAAATTGACTATGAAGGGAAGGACGAATGGTGGATATGAATTTGTCCCCATTATTCTCGATATCTGAGGATAATCTTTGTGGAAATGAAAAAGATTTCTACTGTTACTTTACCTACTGTAGTGAAAATGTTATAATGTCATCTGCAGTTTTTCGGTTGACCACACCTTCCACTCTCTCTTCCTACCATTTTTTTCTTGTAGCATCTTTTCACCCCTGCACGAATTGAGCGCTGGGCCGTGGTCAACTTCTCTGCCCGTTGTGATACAAGTCAACTTTCAAGGGAGCTTATTAGTTGCGGAAGGAGCAAAGGCATTGTATGTAGTGCCACATTTACATCTTTCATTGTGTGATTTGTGGCTATATAATCTGGGTTCAAATTCTTTACTTTCCTGTCTATCAGCATTTTGAGCGCCCACATACACTCATTGAGGAAGATCCCCAGTATAGGCGAGCTGGGGCTGTAGTTCGAGTAGAACAGATGTTCGAAGAGATAATAGCTAGACTGCCTGGCCCTCCTGACTTTCTCCTCTGTGTCTTGCCAGAGAGAAAAAACTCGGAGATATATGGTAACGTACTATGTTAGTCCTGCTCACGTTGCTTTCAATACCCTATACTAACTTATACATTTAATAATGTCAAGGACCTTGGAAGAAAAAAAGTTTGACTGAGTTGGGAATTGTTACTCAATGTATCTCTCCGTTAAAGATCACTGATCAATATCTAACAAATGTGCTTCTCAAAATTAATGCAAAGGTAATCTTTGAATCTGCGATCAACAGTTTGGATATTTTCTACTTTCAGTTATTCTAAATTGAGATGGTTTTTTTATTGCTCGTGTTTAATAGCTTGGAGGGACCAATTCATTGTTGGCTATGGAACATACCTCTCATCTACCACTTATTAAGGACACTCCAACAATGATCCTGGGCATGGACGTCTCTCATGGATCTACTGGTCAAGCAGATATTCCGTCAATTGCTGCGGTTGTTCTTCTTCCCAAGATATTTTCTCTTTTCTTTTTTCAATTGCATTGCAACTGATTCCTATGTCTTATTATCACTGTTCTTCCAGGTTGTGGGATCCTTATACTGGCCATTAATATCCAAGTATAGGGCAGTTGTCCGTAGTCAATCTCCAAAGTTGGAAATCATAGAATCCTTATACAAGCCTTTACCAAATGGAGACGATGAAGGAATCATGAGGTTCATCTTTATATCCAATAATATTTCAAGTCATTCATGAAAACTATGTATAGAAGCATTTAAATTTTATACATTTACTTGTGCTGCAGAGAACTGCTTCTGGACTTCTATAGGACAAGTAACGGGCATAAGCCAACTCAAATTATTGTCTTCAGGTATTCCAATATTCATGTTTGAAGTCTAAGCTGCAGATGTTGTTCTACATATGAGTAGTGACCTATTTTGTTCGGACTCTCCAATGCTCCCACACCGGTGTCGGATCCTCCAAAAATTCACTACTTTTCGAGGATCCAACACGCAGACGACGACATGTTTTAAGAGTCCGAGCAACATAGGTAGTGACAGTTGCTAATTTAAACGAAAATTGTTAGTTTAACCCCAAATTCAGCTTTTTATATTAGATATATAGGATACTGCTTCATACAACAACATACCCAGTGAAATCCCACAACGTGGGGTCTGCCCAGGGTAGAGTGTACGCAGACCTTACCTCTACCTTGGTAGGTAGAGAGGATGTCTCCGAGAGGCCCTCGGCTCAGGATACTGCTTCATATGATTGCATAAAATCCTTTTAGTTTGCTTTGATGCCAGGCGTGTCTAGTTATAGGCATTTTTGTTATTGTAAATATTAGCAGTAATGTCATGCACCATAGGCAACACAACGAAAAAAAATACATCTTAATATTTCTAAATCCACATATATGTAGTTTTTGTGGACAACTGTTTCCCTCGACCAAAAGAGAAGTAAGATATGGCCTTATTGGATTAGTCAATGCGTGGGTAAGCTAAGTTGGCATAGATACCATAATTTAAAAGAAATTTAATAGGAATGAGTATCTAGTGTTATCAAAAGCGAAACACGCAAAATTATTCTAAAGTCTGTTGGGCTTTAAGCGCAAATAAAGCGTGGGTTTTAATTAAAAAAGGCGCAAATGGGGAAAAGATACAAATATATGTGTTTGTTCAAGACAAATAATTATAAGCATGAATGACAAATATATGGACAAAGAAATTGAAAAACAATATAACGATAAAGTGAAAAATCAACTGTTTAGTGTCGCCTCTCCAGGAGATGTTCATTGGCAAGGAAAAGTATGTCTTAGAGTCTTGATGACGAGACTGAAGTGCACATTAAGTTAGGCGAAGCACTCTAACACGCTTGAGCCTCGCTTCAGGGCTTAAGCGCGCCTTTGACAACAATGTGAGTATCATGAAGTGCACTCACAAGGTCAAAGTTGGAGCCAATCATTCTGGATAACTAAAACAAATCCAGAATCTTACAGATTCTCCAATGAGACGATGTGGGTCGCTGATCGGTGTTCTTAGATGTCATCTTCATATCATGTCAATCTTGAGAGCCTTTTGATAGCACAAATTATCTTCACCTGGGCTAGATTGAAATAGTACATCTATGTCCCTAAGATGTGCAATTTATTTTGGCAGAATACATTTGGGAACCCACCCCACCCCATCTTGATAGTTTGATAACTTCGACCTCCTGGATGATCTCAACCCAGGGAAGTGTGACACACGTGCTGGCACATGAATTTTTTCGTACACGACATTTTAAAATTATATATATTACCTTTTAAGTCCACCAATTATTCAGATCATCTCTTTTGAGACAGCTGTAAAAAACTTGGTTAGAACGTTATTTTGGCCAAAAATAATTTGATTTGGCTAAAATAATGAATTTCTAATAAAAAATTATGCGAGAAAAAGAAGTAGGACACAGTTGAAACAAATAGCCATTGCATCTAAAGAACTCAAAAGAAATACACTGTTAAAACTCTAATATTTTGGGTAAAAAATTATTTGGCTAAATGAAATCCCAACAAAGTATTTTTTCCCAGATATTACCCGAAAAGGAAGAAAGGCATAGTTGAAAAATAATCATTGCATCTATAGAGAAATAAAAACAAATATGCAGTAGGAACTCCATAATTTTGGCTAAAAATAATGGAATTCCTACCAATTTTGTTACAAATTTGACCCAAAAGGAAGAAATAGACCGTTGAAACAAATAACCATTGCAAATAAAGAAGATATACACCGTCCTTTTCTTTCTCAAAAGAAATACTCCGTTTGAGCTTTATTACATTGTTTAAGTTTTTTTATTTAGCTAAAAATAATAGAGTTTCATCTCTCTCTATATATATATATATATATGGATGCCGAAGGAAGGGGGAGAAAGGGTAAATGCATTCTTTTTGAATGAATACCCGGTAGCTGTAGCAAAGGAAGAAGGCATATAGGCTCTGCCTGATCTTAATTCTAGTTCTTATTCAACTGGAAATGCTTCCTTTACTGGAGTAGGTAATGGAAATGTTGAAGCGGATTGAATTAACTTTTTTTTTGAGTGCCAACAAAGTTCATGTGTTCTTGGTTAATAAAAACACAAGTATAGGCTGGAGGACTGATACTATAAGTAGGACAAAGGCCTTCAAATAGAAATGAAAGGATGTTTTGAGCATTTTTCCGGATTCTTCCTTTGAGATGAATCTTCAAAAGTCTTTATGGTCTGAAGAAGTGTTAACTAAAGTCTCTCGACGGCGGGAATGGTAGATTACCGGTAAGCCAGATGCTTCGTGAATCATATTCAACTTTAAGACATTTTGTTGCACTTGAATCACCCTCGTGAAGAGGCGCACTCCGATACCGCTTCCGACTTCGAAAAGGTCTAGTCTGATCTTCCCGACTGGTACCTTTGTAGGGGTTTACTTTAGCAAGGAATTGAAGTTCACTGTAAAACTGGGGTATACTGTGCTCCCAATGAAAGGATACCTCTTTGAGAAGGGCGAGGCCTTATTTGTACCAAGCTACAATCTATTCCCTTAGGCCCAAGAGCCCCTCGGCCAATCGTCACTCGTCCGTCCTTGCTTAGGAAAAAAATGAACCACTATCTCTTGATTGATCTTTTTTTTTTCTACCTTTATATATTATATCTTTTGTTTTTTACAAATTTGGCAGGAAAAAAGAAGAAATACACAGTTGGAATAAATAGGTATTGCATTTAAAGAAGAAACAAAAATACAGAGTTGGGGGTAAAATATACAATGTATTTTAAGAAGAAACAAGGAAAAATACACAATTAAAACAAATAAATTATTGTATATGATTATGTGACAATTAATAATTGGAAATACCCCTCTTGGAAACTATTTTTTTTCTTGACTCCCACACACCTAAAAGTGAGTGTATCTGCTCTCTTTGCCATGTCAACGTCCACATAGGTCAAGACTATCAAACTGCCAACTTCTGAGGATAATTAGTACAAAAAATAGTTCAGGGGTACACCGAATAAATGTGCCAAGTTTAGAGGGGTCTCAGTGTGTTCTGAGTGTGTTCTGCCATTTATTTTTGGTGAAGTGGGGCAACTCACAACTATATAAGGTATCAAGCTAGGTAAATTTTGACCATTCTACTATGTACTTCTGCAGTTTTGCGTATTGAAGTTTATGTGGCTGCGACTTTTATAGCAGTCCTCTTTCAAGTTTCTGTTTGCAATCACATGATGATCGTTCTTCAATATTATATCGATAACCATTTGCAATCAACTTAACAATGTGCTTTTCTAGGGATGGCGTCGGTGAATCACAGTTTAATCAAGTTCTGAACCTTGAGCTAGATCAAATGATCAAGGTAATGTCCATTTATCTGGAAAATGTTTTTTGCCTTCTGTCATTCCGATAAACTCATACTTAATACTGCATTGTAAAATAGCTTTTTGTTTTGCTTGTAGAGATGTTAATTTCTTATCTTGTGTTTTTCAAGACAAAAAATGAAAGGAATATCCGCAGTTTACACAGATTTTGCAGCTGATGCTCTGGAATAGAGATTTAATGCTTTAAATTGGCGCATCTCTTAGGATCTGAGTTCTATATATTATCCATCAGTTATTAGTTCCTTGTACGGTTATTTTTGGTTTTCACATTTTCTGAAAAGCAGGCATACAAACATCTTGGTGAAGGTGACGACCCTAAGTTCACCTTGATCGTGGCTCAAAAGAATCACCAGACAAAGCTGTTTCAAGCTAGTGCAGCTGAAAATGTACCACCAGGTCTGTAACTTTCCAGCAACTCTTTTCTTCTACGTCAACTTATGTGTGCTAATGTATTCTTTAAAACACACACTCTCTCTCTCTTCCCTCAGGTACTGTTGTAGACACAAATATTGTGCATCCTAGAAATAATGATTTTTTCATGTGTGCACATGCGGGGATGATTGTAAGTTACTCTAATCCTTTTATCCATCTGGGGTTTTCTAGATTTTGTCCTACTTATCCTGGAGTATAGAACTTTTTCTGGCAGATAATTACGTTATTTTCTCGTGTCATTATGTATTACTTGCACTTTGGAATTTCTTATTCATCTCCTTCAGTGCTTCAACAATATGAGAACAATTTAAACTGAGCCATACTGTGTCTATAAATTTACAACAGGGAACAACTAGACCTGCACATTATCATGTATTGCTCGACGAGATTGGTTTCTCACCTGATGTCCTGCAAAATCTCATACATGCACTATCATATGTGTAAGATGTCTGATTTGCAATCTATTAGTTATTATGGTTCACTTTGCAAGTTCAGTTTGATAGTATTTTGTTGTCTTTCAGGTACCAAAGGAGCACCAGTGCGACCTCTATTGGTAATTCCGCTTATCCTTGCATTAAATTTTTTTCCTCGGGGAGAAATTGAAATATTATGAGCCATAGGCCATATGATACTGAAACTGTTATCAATCATCTTGAATTATAGAATTAGCAAAATTTAGCGATGCGTTTTAACTTCATTGTTGCTGCAGTGGCCCCTGTGCGTTATGCACACTTAGCAGCAGCACAAGTTGGACAGTTCGTGAAGTTCGAGGATCTATCCGAGACTTCTTCAGGACAGGGCAGCGTCAAATCAATTGGGAGCACCCCCGTCACTGAGCTGCCCAGGTTGCACAAGAATGTCAGCGACTCAATGTTTTTCTGTTGAAGATGGAAAAGTTGTCAACTGCATATGCTGTAAATGCTCTGGTAGTATAGTACTCTGGCTCCAAATTTTGTGCAGCTTTTATTTAGTAGAAGTACTTAGGTCGTCTAACAAGGGAAAATGATCATCTTTCTGGCACTTTATTTTTACGTAATTAGGATAAAATCTCACTATTCAAAGGGGCATTAAATTTTGGGTGTTGTCCAACCAGCTACTTTAGCTATTTAGAAGTTGGACTAATTTTTGTATAGTCAAATTTTGCCTAATATGGGCTTGATTTGTTAAATACCAGGAAGTTTTGGCTGTATAGTGTTGAAATTTATTTGTTATGCATCTGCGATTTAATGAATATTGAGAAACTTTTAAGTTATTTTTATTCGCTAGTTAGATTGCTAGTTTGGAGAATGCTTCAGAAATTGTGAACTTGGACCAGTGAAGGGGTTCAACATATTTCAACAGCCAGTTCATGCTAACCCAAGTTACTCTATTAACAAATTCAACGATCTAAAATTTCAAAACGAAAAAAAAGTCAAAGCAATTGGACTTGTATAAGACCACTCATCACCTATGCAAATGAGCAATAATTTCGAAAATTCAAGAAGCTGTTTCCAACCATTAGCAAAGCATACACAAATACTGTTTTGGACACTATAAATTATTTCAGCAGTGAGAATATAAGACTGATCCTCTCTCCACTTATATAAGACCACTGAAATGATTCACTATCAAGCCGTCGGCTCCGATCTGGGGAACACACGGTCAAGACAAACTCCGACCCCGCTTAATGGAGTTCTCCTAGAAGATACTTGTTGATAATATGGTTGTTGAAGTTAGTTAGAACTTAGAAGTAGTTGGAGTTAAGTTTGTTAGTGTTTGTTAAAGAGTTGGTTAGTGAATTTAATTAGTTGGATGTAACTAATTAGACTTATGCAGATTCTAGAATATTCATTGTAAGTGTGTGTATATATACTACACATAAACACTACCCGCAAGTGGTAATTGGCTTGAAGAAGAGCGGGACCGCAAGGTCACGAGTTCGATCCCTGCATAAACCTTCTTGGTTGAGCACACATGGCTTGCCAAGTGTGGTTTACTGGCGACGTGGTTTGCGTGCATCACACCGGGTTTACCCTGTGCGCACTCGAAAGAGTAGCGGCTGCGGGTTCCTTCGTCAACAAAAAAAAAAGAATATTCATTGTAAGTGTGTGTATATATACTACACATAAACATTTCTAATCAATACAAATCATTTTCCCTTCTATTCACCATCTCTCTCCCGTCCATCTCTCTCTCTCGCATACTTCTTCTCCTTTCTCTTTTCTGTTCTTCATTTCCTGTCAATTGTATCTTGATTGTTGAATACTCGTTAATTGTATATATTCAATACATGATGACAAAGGTGAAAATCCACTGATGTAGCTCTCAACATGGTATCAGAGCTTGGAAATGCAGTGATAGAACTATTGGTTGCGATCAAAGGGATCTCATACACAGAAGAGGTCAGATCTGTGTGTCTGAATCATAGAATATGAAATTGAAAGAAGATGAAGTTGATCTGGGGATCTCTTTTGCATGCACAGAGAGATTCGAGAGATCTACGCATCGATAGTAGATAATCGATGAATTTGGTGAGCAATAGATGAAGATTTAGATCTGATTCACGGTTACATTGTTTTTTTTATTAGTGCAACTCTGTTGAAATTAGACATTTGTTAGATAGTGTTGTTTCGATTTTGTTGATTACAGACAATCAAGTTAAATTCTAAAAAACTTGTATTAATTCAGAGATGGAAAATAATGGAGAGGAGTTGTCGAGTGAGACAACAACAGTGACAGTTAACATAGATCATAATCATCCACTATACCTTTTCCCATCTGATGCACCAGGGTGATTGACAGTAGGAGTAACACTGAATGGGATGGATAATTACTCGTTATGGAGTAGAGCAATGAAACTATTATTATTGGGGAAAAACAAGATATGATTTGTGGAGGGGACTGTGAGAAGAGAAGTTTTTCAAGGAAATTTGGCTAGATTGTGGGATAGGTGTAATGTCATTGTTGTTTCATGGCTAATGGGAAATGTAAATAAAACTCTGCTCAGTGGCATGCTATTTAATTCTGATGCACATATTATTTGGGAAGAACTGAAGGAAAGGTTTGACAAAGATAAATAGTTCAAGAGCCTTCCAATTACACAAGAAAATCTTCTCTTTAAGGCAGGGAATAATGTCAGTTTCAGTCTATTACAGCATGCTGAAGGACCTTTGGGATGAATACGATTCTATTGTGCCACCATCTTCTTGTTGTCCTAAATCAAAGGAGTTCATTAACCACCTACACTATCAGAGGATGCTACAATTCTTAATGGGATTAAATGAAGGATACAATCAAGCTCGAAGGCAAATCTCATGATGCAACAAGTACCAAGTCTGAATCAGGCATATGCTATGGTGAATCAAGAGGAAAGCCAAAGGATAGTGACAGGAAACAGTAGAGCCTTCTAGGAGTCGACTGAGTCTGCATTAATGTTCACACCAAGGAATGGAGTTGGCAAAGGTGGAGGTGGAGCACCAAGACAGAAAAAGCCATACAATCCAAATGCACACTGTGATTTCTGTTATGGAAAAGGACATTTTAAACAAGATTGTAACAAGTTGATGAAGTGTGACTATTATCACAAGACAGGCCATTTGCAGGATTGGTGTTACAAACTGATTGGATATCCAGAGAGTTCTAAAACTAAAGAAAAGAAAGCATATGCAGTGGTAGGAGGAGATACATTTCCTTAGGCAGATGGGAAAGAAAATGATCCATATTACAGCAGAGGGACTCCATATGCAGCATCACCACTTATGCAACTGACACCCAATCAGCAACAACAGCTTATAAACATATTAAATGAAAGGACAGAATCTAGAGCCATGGCTAATATGGCAGGTAAAAGTACATTTGATATTAAAGAATTAGTGCAGTGGATTGTAGACACGGGGACAACCAATCACATGATTGGTGATCCAAGACACTTACATAACAGATACTTGACAGAAAATGCAGGGAAGGTACATCTACCAACAAGTGATTCAGCAACTGTGTCTCATGTTGGAGATCATCATTTATGTCACACCTCATAAGGTTAGGACGAGGATTAAGAACGTCGTTAAGAATTAAGATTCGAATTTTAGAATTTAAGTATATTTTATACGTTGATACGAAATAATTTTTAATCACTACAAATGTGACGACGAGAATAAATACGAGTAGTAGAAATTGCTCCAGTGGAGTTATGGATTTGTATGGTATTATAAAATCTTGGCATGAGGGGTATGAGGACTTATGGGGAGCTTGTTTTTAATAGAGGGACCTTTTTAATTAAACAATTAAGAGAATGGGGTTAAAAGACAATAACAATTTTCAGATTTGCCTAAAGATTTAAAAACTTCTCCTCCTTCCATTCAAACCCTTCCTCACCTCTCTCATTCCTCTCCCCCAGCCGTGACACCCATTCCCCCTAGCAACATTGTAGGTTGGTTTTCCTCCTCCTTCCAAAGTTGAATTCTTCTACTACTCTAAGTAAGTTAAGCACCAAACAGTGGGTAAATCATTACCACTGCTGGACCGAATTCAAGCTTAAGAATTTCAGATTTTAGGTGATTTTTTTTGGAAGAAAAATATGTTAGAATGATGGGTTAATATTGTAGAATGGTTGCATGTTAATTTGGAGTGAAAAGAAGTGAGAAATTGGAGAGAAATCGACGAAGCAGTGGGCTGATTTCAGGACTGCTGAGCAGATTTTTATTCAACTTTGGAGAGGTATATCTCCTAGAATATTAGGAGTTTTTGGGTGTTTCAAAAGCCTAAAATGAAGTTCGTCGAGTCTAGTTTCCAACGCAACAAACCGCTCGTCGATAGGACACTGGAGTAGAGAGTTATCGATGTTACACGTTCAACTGACGAAGCAGTGGCTAAAAATCTGGACAGTCACGTTTTTGGGGACTGTTTTGGACGAATTCGAGGTATAAAATTCTTCTTTTATAGTTTAATGACATTGCATGTTGTTGTAGTTGAAGATATGAATTGGTGTTAAGACGAAATTGGAAATATGAAATGCATGTGATTGTATTAAGGATATATACACCGATTTAGAACATATTCTTGGCGTACGTTGGAATTGAGTAATTGTGTTGGTATGTTATTACTAATTGCATGTGAAAATTTAGATGAAACCTTGATGTTTAAAGTTAAAGTTGTTAATTGAAGTTGTTGGGAGATTAATTGGAAAGTAAGGAATTTTGGAAAAAAACTTTGGAATTGTAAAATGTTGATATGACCGGAAAGTTGATAGAAATTGTTGAAAATTTCGATAATGTATTACGGACTGAATTAGTGTGTGAATATAAGTTACTACATGCATATTTATTGAGGCAATTATCTATACATGCCTCGAAAGGATTAAAGTATAGAAAAATGTTAAATTCACATTCTTGAATTGGCGATGTCGTTAAGAGATTGGATTGCCCAACGATAATTCTAACGTGACTAAATGATTGACTAACATGAGAGGTAAGTGTATAAATTCCCTTGGTTATTGAAGTTGATAAATTGAATGTATAGATAATTTTGACTACATATGGAAATGGTAGTGGTTATTAGTTTAATTTGGATCATTGGGTTGATTTAGATTGTTGGTTTGAATTGGATTGTTAGTTGGAGTTGAATTGTTGGTTGATTTGGATTATTGGTAAAATTGTGGATACGCACATAAACAAAGGAAGTGCTGCCCAAATTTTTATAGAAATAAGAAGCCGTTATCTGAATAAATTACGTTAGAGACCGTAGAATTGACAAACGTATTGTCATTATTATAGGTTGACATACTGGATGAGGCATATCTTAGCATTTAGTTGATTTGCTCGCTTAAAAGGTATGTGAGACCTTTCCTTCTTTCTTTTGGCATGATTTTTAGTAAAGTACGGCGGACGTACTTAACTCCTACCAGTTCAGTTTTAAAAATGATTATTTACTAATGATTATGATTCAGTAACAGAGTTTATGGTAGTAATGTTATTGAGAGTCACATAATGATTTTAGCTGCATACAGTTGCTCATGATATCTACTCGTGCTAAGTGTTACTATTTCATTCCACTGAGTCCCGCCGATCATGTTCGCACGTACCATGCATCATTCATCGAGTCCCTCACTAGAGGGCCGAGACACGTTATATATATACAGATTACATCGAGTCCCTCCTTAGAGGGCCGAGACATGTTACGCGCGCAGATACAGATTCCATCGAGTCCCTCCATAGAGGGCCGAGACATGTTATCTGCTTTATATCTGACGCATACGAGCACGATGTTTTATGATTCAAGATACATGATATGCTTTTCGCATACGATTCTCGCTTTATGACAGTTTGATGACTCTGCTTTACTTGTACGATTGTTATTCGATTTACAAGATTTTATGTTTTACATACTCGATCATTATCCGTCGACCCTTCCTCGAAGTGCGTTAAATGCCCGCGAGTTCAGTGTTGAATAGGTGACCCGCCGCCTAGGATTTACATGACAGCGGTTGGAGAGCTCCTTTGTTCGGAGCGGCTATTTTTGGTACAGACCTTTATTTTTCGAACTTATGCATATTTTGGGCACGACGGTCTGTCGTCATATGTCGATATTACTCTCTTAGAGTGCAGCGATTGTGGGTTGGATGTTTGTACTTTGTTTTGGGTTTTGATGTCGTTATTTAGTAGCAGCCTTGCCGGCTTGTGTATTTTGACTTATGCATTCGTGCGCGTGATGTGGTTGGTGGCAGCCTAGTCGGCTAGCCTATTATGACTGTTGTCTTGTTGTTGTTTTGGCAGCCTTGTCGGCTCGCCCGTTTTTAGGGATATGTTGTAAAAGTAGCGTTGTGCTGCCGAAATTTATGTAGACATCTGTATTAAATGGATTAAGAGTGACAGGTCAGTAATGACGTCCAATTAGGACGTAAATCGCGGCCTGTTGGGTCGTGACAATTTAGGAGGAGGTGACATTCTAAAAAATATCTTATGTGTTCCAACATTCAAATTTAACCTCATGTCAGTTTCGAAGGTGACTAGGGAACTGTATTGTAGTGTTAAATTCTTTCCAACTTATTGTGTGTTTCAGGATCTCTCATCTGGGAAGGTGAGGGGGATTGGTAGAGAAGAAGGAGGGTTGTACATAGTGAGCTTGGATTTCCAGAATAAAGAAGCAGAATTGAATGGGTGTATGGCAGCAGTTCAATCAGTAGATGCAACAACTTGACGCCAAAGGTTATGTCACATACCTATGAGTGTAATAAAGACAATTTCGTGTATTAAAATTCCTCTTGTTTTACATGAATGTGAGATCTGTCCTTTAGCTAGACAGACCAGAGTTCCCTTTCCTAACAGTTTTAGTAGAAAAACAAGGGCCTTCCAATTGTTGCATGTTGATGTATGGGGTCCTTACAAAGTAGAAACACGCAATGGAATGAGATATTTTTTGACAACTGTGGATGATTTCTCTAGATGGATATGGATATTCTTGATGAGGTTAAAATCTGATGTGATCACAGTTCTTAAAAATTTCTTTATTGAAGTTGAAACACGGTTTCAAGTTAGAATATAGAGAGTGAGGTCTGATAATGGAGGTGAATTCTTCAATAATAGTTGTAGAGAATTATTCACACAATATGGTGTGATACATGAGAGTTCTTGTCCTTACTCACCACAGCAAAATGGTGTGGTGGAGAGAAAACACATGCATATACTTGAGTTCGCCAGAGCTATGAAGTTTCAGAGAGGCTTGCCAGACAACTTCTGGAATTTTTGTGTAGAAGGTGTTGTTTATATTATCAATAGAATACCTTCAACTGTCATAGGTAACAAGTATCCTTATGAACTGATGTACAACAAGACACCATCACTCCATCATTTAAGGGTGATAAGTTGTTTATGTTATGCAACAGTTCTGCTCCGACATGATAAGTTTGGACCTAGAGCAGTGCAGACTATTTTTCTTGGTTATGGTGCAACACAGAAGGGATATAAACAGATGTAGTCTTCATGGAGAAAGTATTTCCTCTCAAAGGCAATGATGATGTTCCTATCCCCATATTAGTTCACATGATGATTTTTGCTTTGATGATCTAGTCCACTCTCAGGTAGCTAGTATCCCACAAGAAGTCTCATCCAATATTCCCTCAACTATTCCACATAGAGATACATATGAGATGGTTCCATCTATTGCTGATCCCTTACAATGTGTACCATAGATTGATCATTCAGCAGCTGCTGATCTCTTACAAAGTGTACCAGAGAATGATAATTCAGTAGCTGCCGATTCCAGTGTTATTACTAGAAAGTCTGCCATAACTTGCAAGCCACCAATATGGCATAAGGATTATGTCACTCAGAATGGGTCATCACATTGTCTCTACTCTATCCCAAATGGAGTGGATTATACTGGATTGTCTCCTCAGTATCAAAGTTTTGTAGCACAACTCTCAGTCAATGTTGAACCTTGCTCTTACTCAGAAGCTGCTAAAGACAATATGTGGGTTGAAGCAATGAGGACAGAGATCAAGGCCTTAGAAGATAATGGAACCTGGTCACTGTTTTCCTTCTAGAAGGCAAGAAAGCAATAGGCTGTAGGTGGGTGTATAAAATAAAATATAAAGCAACAGGTGAGGTGGAAAGATATAAGTCAAGGCTTGTTACAAAAGGGTACAACCAAAAAGAGGGATTTTATTATCAAGAAACTTTCCCATCAGTGGTCAAGATGACCATTGTGAGATCAATTGTCACGACCCGAACCCGGGCCCGTGACTGGTGCCTTACCCGGGCACCCAAGTAGACATACATCAGAGTAATCAGCGGAATATAAAAACACAACATGAAACAATGTAAAAGAGACACAGTTTATCTGAGGAAAAGTTGCCTTTCGGCATATATATATAAACCCAAAGTGAGCGATTCATCCCAACTTTACAACGGGACTACAGACCTCTAAGGAAGTAAAACAACTATGGCGGGACAGGGCCCCGCCATACCCTGAATGAACATTAATACCTACAACATCAGGGACTATACCAAAGATAAGCCTCCGAAGAAACGGAGCTTCCCAAAACGCTGAACTGTGATCCTATGAGCGAGGATCGACGATCGGTGTACCTACTGCGGCGTGAACGCACTTCGGCGAGGTCGATAACAGTACCAAGTATGTGGCGAAAATCGTAAATGAAATCATAATAGTCTATATAAAACAAAAGACATAAATGATAAACAATTTACGATACACAATATGTAAACAGTCATGTCAAGTCAGGGACTCACGCCCTTAAAGTCATCACTCAAATATAAACATGGGTCTCATGCCCACAATATCAATCATGCGGTGGAATTCCTTCCTCACGGCGATCCATGATATAACAAGCACCAAGGAATACACATGAACACCGAGTCCCACCTGTGTCATAATAAAACCGTGCGGGGTAAATGCGAAGGCATAGCCGACTACTAAGACCAGCGGTACCAACAATGCCATAAAGCGTATCACGAGGTCTTTCTGCACCGCACTACATGATCGAAGGCGCCACTCGCCCTCGGTATCAATGCGCGTCTAATCTGGAGCATACCGCCGCTCGCGATAAAGCTGCATAGGCCCGCGTGAGGTATTCTCGCGTCGGGGTAGCTAGCCGGTACCTCGCAGACTCCGCGATCGCGCATAGTCACATAGACCGCGTAGTCACACAGGCCGCGTAAGGCACTCGCCGCGTCGGGATAATACACCGGAATGATCAATCCGGAGCATACCGGCGCTCCGTATAGTCACCAGACCGCGTAGCCGTATAGACCGCGTCGCGGTGTGCAAGCCACCGGTATAACAAGTCGAGGGTATGTGATATAATAACAAGATAACGCTTAACGTTTAACAACGTAAGCACAATAAAAATAACCCCCTTACACAACATCACAAGATACTAACACACGTAGCATCCTAACATGTTTACTTATCAAATCAACAAGAAAGTATTACAAGGCTATCACAAACCAACACAATCAAGTTATTCACACAAGGTACTTTCTACTTTATGTTAACAAGTTCGGGTTTTTATCCCCAAAGTACTTCATACATTAACTCTTTAAAAGATCCGTTTCTTTCACAAAGGTCACACAATACCCGTAGTATAAAAATAGAGTGACTATCTTTTTAAGTAAACCAAAACACTTCCCTAAGTAACAACATTATTTTCCAAACGTTCAAGTTTGCCTAATTTCAAATGCTCAAGTTTCTCATTTTCGAAAGGTTTCGTAGTTCATAGTTTTAATCACTTAATAATATAATTCTCCTTTTAAAAACAATTTGAGAAACATATGTCTTATGTGTGAGTAGGTTATTCTTGTTTATAACAATCTTGTTAAAGCAGCCATGATCTAAGAAATGTAATATCATTTTGTCTCATCTTAGCTTCTATGCAGATGGAGGTTTCTACTGGTTTTAATAATACTTAATTAGTCGATACATTTCCCTTTATTAGCGCTGCAGTGGTTTGTTCGATACTTATTCTCATTTCCGAAATCAATACAAGGCGTTTATAACAATTAAGTAAACCGTTCCTTTTATCTCTCTTAAGTCGTTATACCTAACTTCTCATAAGGCTAGTATAACTCTTAAGCTTTTAAAACCAAGTATTACTCTTAACAAAACGGTTCTTAATTCTTTTGAAATACTTCAAGATTCTTTATTATTAGACTCAAGTCGGAAGACATCGCGATAAAACCACGTTCGGTTAACACACGTCGTCACCGTACTATATATATTCTTTTAAAAATATCATGCTCAAGAGGATAGGAAGAATCACATACCTCGCGACGATTATCGACTAATAGCAAAATGCTCCACCGTTATAACCCGGCCAGCCTTGTCCACCTTTCAAGTAGAAAAAATGCTACTCGCAGAACATTCAACCTAAAAAGGCCATATACGTCTATCAATGTCTAGACTACACTGAAGAATATTCTAAGTAGAGGGTTCTCTATTCTACGGAAAATCGGGCGATTTCACTGCGTCATACTACACAAGTCATCATGTAAATGCAGTCTATGTAAATGAGTCCAATTCTTCTTCTTTTATGCCCTTCTACTGTGATTACAGTTCAATTCTATTCTTTAATATCCTTCTATATCTTATACTCAAATCTTAACTATTCTTATATGTAATCTTCAATTACAATAGAAGGACAAAAGTGATTACCTCGACAAGCCCAAAATTATCCAAGTTAAATGTCGATCCTGAGCAAGGTTT
Source organism: Przewalskia tangutica (assembly GCA_029844215.1). Classification (NCBI taxonomy): domain Eukaryota; kingdom Viridiplantae; phylum Streptophyta; class Magnoliopsida; order Solanales; family Solanaceae; genus Przewalskia; species Przewalskia tangutica. The sequence continues at coordinate 11,151,341 of CM056732.1, read as the reverse complement.
AGCTCCTAATTGCACGCTCCGATAGCTCCAAGACCCTTAGAAGTCTCTAAACAACTTCTACTCAACTACAAAAAGGGATTTGGGGCTAGGGTATTTTGGAATAGTAACTACTAGAAGGCAACTTTCTACAAAGGGGAGAGGGTTCTCGTGAAGCCACTAGGAAGGGGAGAGAGGGCTTGGACGAGAAACACTACAAGGAGAGGAGTTTTGAGACTTAGAGAATGAGGAGTGGATGAAGAAGTCTTCACTCAAGGGGGGGTATTTATAGAACATTCAAGGGCTAAGATCAAAACAAATGGAAGGTGGAGATTATGATCCAAGTGAAAGATGAGGTCTTCCAACCAAGTGTCTCCCACAACATTTGGACATATGTCCACCACAATATTGGAACACATGCCTACCACAACAATGAGCCATGTGGACTCCACTAACTCTCCAAAAAAAACGTCCACTTCTACCTACTCCCACTCACACAAATCAACTTGCAAGACTTGACCAATTTGACTTGCCCACTAGGCCACATTTTCGTCCAACCTAAGCCAACTAAGGGTGACACATGTCGCCCTCCTAATGGTCCAAAATATTTCGTCTCTCGGAAAAATCCGTAATCGGTTAAAAATATTAAAAACGTAGAATTTCCTTCACAAGGCTCGGAATCTTTTCCGTTGAAAGTTCATAATTCCATTCTTAACTTAATTAGGGTTTGTACAAACGTACGTACGTCCTCACGTACATACTCCGGAACTACGGGGTATAACATCAATTCTTTCTATTGCTGCTGCTAAGCAGTGAGTGATTCATCAAATGGATGTTTATAATGCTTTTTTGCAAGGTGACTTGTATGAGGAGGTGTACATGACAGTGCCTGATGGTTTTGTTGTTGATCAAGGTAAGAAACAGGTTTGTAAGTTGTTGAAGTCTTTGTATGGTCTAAAGCAAGCTTCAAGGCAATGGAATATTAAACTAACCACTGCCTTGGTGGATGCTGGTTTTAAATAAAGCCACAGAGACTATTCATTATTTACAAAGCATGATGGTGACATCATTGTAGTGATATTGTTGTATGTTGATGACCTGTTGATTACTAGAGACAATATGAGTCTCATTCAATCCACAAAGAAGATCTTACAAAATGCTTTTAAAATAAAAGACTTGGGGGAGCTTCGATACTTCCTTGGTATTGAGTTTATTAGGAGTTCTCAGGGAATTCTCATGCATCAAATGAGGTATGCCTTAGAACTCATCTCAAACATGGGGGTTTCTGGTAGTAAACCTGTATCCTCACCAATGGAGAAGAACTTGAAGCTTACTACTACTGAATTCGACCAACACACATCTGATGACTCTGTTTCCAAGTCACAACCAGACCTGTTGATGTCTGATCCTACCATTTACAGAAGATTGATTGGGAGGTTATTGTATTTGACAAATACAAGGCCTGATATAGCTTTCTCAGTCCAGTGTTTGAGCCAATTTATGCAGGCTCCGAAATCATCACACATGGAAGCTGGCCTCATGCTTGTGAGATTTATTAAACAGGAGCCTGGTTTGGGTATCCTTCTGAGGAGTTCCACTTCAGCATCTTGTGTTAATAGTAAAAGATCAGTGACTGGTTACTTGGTCTTTTTTGGATCTTCTTTAGTGTCATGGAAATCCAGAAGCGAGGACATCGTGTCCGGTTCACCAAGCGAGAATATTGTGCCATGGCGGCAAAGATGCGCGATGTGGTGTGGCTCACTGGTCTTTATCGAGAGCTTGTCATACATATCACTACACCAGTCCCTTTATATACAGACAGTAAGTCTGCACTTCAGATTGTCGCGAACCCTGTATTCCATGAACGAACCAAACATATTGATATAGATTGTCACTTCATCCGAGAGCAAATTCAGAAGGTCTTGATTTCGACTTTGTTCTTGGCCTCTACTGAACAACCTGCAGATTTACTGACTAAGTCTCTTAGTCGCCCTCACATCAACACTTGGTTTCCAAGCTAGGGATGAAGAACATCTTCATATCTCCTAGCTTAATGGGGGTGTTGATAATATGGTTGTTGAAGTTAGTTAGAAGTAGTTGGAGTTGTTAAGTTTGTTAAAGAGTTTGTTAGTGTTTGTTAAAGAGTTGGTTAGTGAGTTTAATTAGTTGGATGTAACTAATTAGACTTATGCAGATTCTAGAATATTCATAGTAAGTGTGTGTGTATATATACTACACAACACTAAACATTTCTAATCAATACAAATCATTTTTCCCTTCTCTTCACCATCTCTCTCGTCCATCTCTCTCACACACTTCTTCTCCTTTCTCTTTTCTGTTCTTCATTTCATGTCAATTGTATCTTGATTGTTGAATACTCGTTAATTGTACATATTCAATACATATATTGTAAAGATGACAAAGGTGAAGATCCACTGATCGTAGCTCTCAACAATACCCAACAGAGCAGCACAATCCTATAATGATATGGGGAAAGGTAAAAAGAAACAGTATTAACAAATATATTTACTTAGAATAAGACCATAGATGTTTTTTTTATAACCAGAATAAGACCATAGATGCTAAAACATATACTAATATGGAATTATGGATTGCTTAAGCAATTCCTGCATTAGTAAGATTAACGAATTTATGGTAAGAGTAACTATTGAACTTGTTAATGCTGGAAAGTGGACAGCAAAGTAGACAGTGCTGGACAGAACAAAGCAAGGAGAAAAACAAAGATGTTGAAATTTAGATGTGTACATCTGCTACCTACCTGGTGTAATATACAATTTGTATCTGAGGAGAAAATAGTGGAAGTTCAGTACTATGATGAACAGATTTTTGTAAATGGGAAAACTTTATACTTTTCTTTTGTGATGTCCAGAAGGACCAGAACTATGTTAGTGCTAGGCTGCTCATACTAATACAACGCCGATCAGTAAAATACAGCCACAAAAGAGTTTAACATAATTTCCTTCAGTACCTTGATCAAGTATCATATTCTCTCAACATGTAGAATTTTTTAAATTCAGTCCTGCCATATAACAAAGCTTCTTCAAGTTTTTCCAATTTAACCTACAGATAGCACATAGCACTTCAGATTGTTTGCTATTTATATGACTACACAGCACCATAAAACACTAATAAAATACATATTCTGAAGATAAGCCAACAACTGAGATTCTTATACAATCCCAGAAAGAGTGCGGGAATAAGATCATTCAAGGATGCATCTAATCAGTCAACGATGCACCAAACTGTTCATTTCTTTGGAGATACATATATGTTCCCAAAGCAAACACATTTTGTTTAAAGATTAGTCAGAAGAAACGTACTACTCAGCTAGGCTTTACCAAAAGGATCCCTAACAGGACATCTTTTCTCTTTCATCCCAAATAGAGTTTAAATTGGACGGCTCAAATCTGTCTTATTTAGCTGTAATCCACTTACCAAAATAACCAGTCAAAATAATACATTTTGATAAAGTAAAGCACCAGACAGGAAGCAAGCTATATCACATGAATGGCTTACAAATTGCTTAGTTCAGCTACCTTTTTATTTTCTTTCGATTGTTCATAAGGAGTTCATGGTTGTAAATAGATATCTTCTTTTGTTGACCCATCGACCTCTTTTGCGACATACCTTCTCTTGTTTTCATGCACCACTGTCTCTAGCATGAACCTTAATTCTTCTCAATATGATTTTAAATGTAAAAGGATTTGAACTTTCACCAAGAAGTTGGAAAACATTTGCTTATGGGATGTTGCAGTCTTTTGCCCTGCAGCCTCATCTCGTCAAAGGATATGCAATGATGCACATTGGTGGCTGCAATGGATTGAATTTCAGCTGGAAAACTGAAGCCAAGTCAAATCTGAGAAGAAGATAAGCGCGGACTGCAATGGCCATAGAGGCACTTCAAATTCAGTATTCACTACAATATCTTAGTAATCCACCAGTTCTCAGATGCAAAAGATTAGATGAACTCGTATTCAACTATCAAGGGAAGGCAATATTATCATCTTTTAGAGTGGTAATGTTGGAAACGAGAACAGGAATATAAGTCCCAACTTAGTCCTCGTGACAAAATACACAGAACAAAAACAGCATAGCAAGATGAGAGAAATATGATCTTCGCTTGTACTGATAGTCTAGATTCATAATGAACTCTATCAGAGTAAAGCAAATTCATGCCCAAACAATCTTTTCATTTTTTAACAAAGCATAAAGAAACGAGAAGACTGCCAACCATGTTAGGAATCCTTGTTGGAGAATGTCCCCTAGACATTGTGGCTCAACAGTAATTTTGACTGTTTGAAGAAAAAAAATAAAAAGAGAAGCAATTTTGGTTGAAGTTGGATATATGGCCTAAACATAACAGAGAATACAATTTACAAGTGCCTTTTATTTTCTTATTCTGGTAAGAAATACAAGTTCAGATTACCACTGCTTCACCAAACACTGATCACACTTGGGAAATCACAGTAACCACCAAAGGTCCCTAAGGCAGAGATGAGATTCTCCAAAACACGGCTGATGTTGCCGTGTTCTATGATTGTGATCAAACCAAACACAAGTTGCAGCACCAGCAAAGGCCCTCAACATAAGCTCTTTCCGTATTTTGTGCTACCAAAAAGACTCACTAAGTGATGATGGAGCTACAATAGTTTCGTCAAACAATCTAAATAACTTATGCCAGACATCTTGCAATTTAACTTGATAATTTTACTTGTTAAAAAGCATTTTATTAATCAAAAGTACCGTTTGTAAGCCATTCCGGAACAAGATAGAAAGGCAACAACCACCAAATATATTATACGGGTTCATAAACAGGTCAGGGTACTAACTTCCACCACTGACACCTCAAACTATACAAAAAAAGAATTCTTGTTCAACTCATAGAAGGTAAAGAAGGGAAGCCCAGTATACTAAGCTCCCGCTATGCGCGGGGTACGGGAAAGGGTCGGACCACAAAGGTGTATTGTACGCAGCTTTATCCTGCATTTTTACTAGAGGCTGGTATAAAACAGTAGTCTACTTATATTAAGGACTGTATGATAGAGTTCACATTCTTTGTTGCTAAATATTCCTAAAGTGTCCACAAATAATTCATCTGTTTAACTGCTTACGATATTACTTCCTCCACTTTCGTTGCCAATAGATACCCCCTAATATACCAATATTGATGATGAAAACTGTATGCACACTTCAAAATCCTGAAGCAATCATGCTGCATCAAGAATAGTCCTGGGATAGTACACAAGATAACACACAAATACAGGAACATATCCATTGTGCTAACTGTAGGGTTTTGTTGGGTTAAAAAAAAAAAGTAAGACACAACGGAAGTTTAAAATTTTGTTTGACTTAGTTACCCTCAATAATTCCGTCTGGTATAGTTATGTTACAATTGATAACTTACAATTTGTTTAATTTGGAGTCTTTATGCACACGCGATTGTCCTTCGATTGCAAGTCTTTGCTACGGTATATTCCTCTATCAAAAAAGCGCAGAGGTTCGAGATAATTTTATTCTAAACTATGAGCCTAGAATTGATATAGAATTAGTATTAAACTTATGAGATTAGTGTTGTATTTATACTTATTTTTAGGTCATAAAACAGATTAGGGTTGGGCCCAGGCCTGACCCAAAATTGAGGTGCAGTGAGCTGTCAGACTGGGTCTACTGTCGGATAGGCGCCGCAGCTCAGCCTGGTAGGTGTCGCGGCTCCTTACGTCCCGTTTTGTTAAAATATATTCAGCACGTTTAATTAAATTCAAAACTCAATTTTGACTTAATTAAATAATTTCCATCAAATAGAAATTACTTCATAATTATTATCAACTTAAATATCTCGATTCTAAATCGAATACTTAACATTCTCTCAATACACCCTTACATCGGAAAAAATAATAATCGACATAGTATGACTCTATAGGCCTTCACATATCGACACTAATCCAATTAAGATCCATTCGGAACTCCTAGACTGCGTCGTATGACGAGCTCAATATGTGAAGTACGTTTACATGAATCCAACAAACATAACTTTTATGTGAGAAAATAAATTCATTTCATTCACGACACACTCGATCAAGCTTAGAATTTGTCACGTGTCTATCCAAATGACTTAATCACTTTATCTCATCTATATTAGTCGACAACTAGACCATATTCTAAATATGTCTCTTGCATTGGCCAATGACTTGGTCGACCTAATATCACTGAGAAGCTGAGTGTTCTCTCGAATATCCAATCGAGGAATGAATCCTATTCTTGACTCAACTACTACCTTAGTTTACGTCGTAATGTACCCAATACAAGTCGTATCTTATCCTATAAGGAATTTAAGCTTAGAACAGGGTCAAAGTACATTACTCTATAAACAAGGTGCGTATTGACCTCAAGTCAAAGGACTTTCTGATAACACTTTAGACATGTATAACAAATAGTTTATCAACAGGGTATATCAATATTTTTCAAAAGTATCCATGTGTCCATCACTAGTAACCATTACTAGTAGCAGGTGAAACATACTACATTCTCCAAGAATGTGATGCAGATCACATGCCGACTTATAACATATCATCGATATCCATTTTCGATAATCATTAGTCGAGACTATTTTCTGAGTAGCGCTCTATCATTAATATCTCACTCTATTAATGACATGTAAGCTCAAGAGATGCACATTAATTTATAATTACAAACAATTAAATAATAATTCAATAATCGCAGAAGTCATAAAATATTAATCTTATTAATAATACGAACGTGTTCAAATACATTTATCTCTAATAATGATTATTTCAGGACATACATACTTTCACTAACTGCATATAAATTATTTAGTGGATATGGAATTATGCCATGGATTGCTCCAAATACTAAATGGAAAACTACGACTAAATTAACAATCTGTCCTTGATGTTTGTTGTCTGCAGTACTTTAGTCCTCAATGTTCAATTTTCCGTAAAATATGTAAAATGAACTTTATGCAATATGCATAATTATACATGCTCTTACATAAAATCAAATGTATAAAGATTTTCATATTAATTGAGATTCACATCCCCACCACCTTGTGATTCCCTTCCTATTTTGCCTTCACATTGATAAATAAAGAATTTTAAGAAAATTGAGACGAAGATGTTTTTGTGATAAAAAGTCTTGTAATAAACTCAAATCTATGTGATCTGAAAATAGCTGCGCCGATGTATATAGAGGTGTCGACGGGCTGAAGTCGACGGATGCTGTTGGGCTAGGATTATAATATATTTAACAATATAATTAGAAAATTCACAGTAAAATAACTAGATTAAAGGTTATTTTTAATTTTTAAAATCGAGTTTTATGACGCTTTATTTCGAAATCTAAGCTTCGAAACTTGTTACTTTACTTGAATATATCGAGAATATTGACTTTCGGATTAAAAATTAACACGAAAACGATAAAATTTAAAAGTGGAACCTCAGATTTTGTACTCTAATGGTAGTTAAAAAAAGGAATGGGACAAGTTGGGGAAGAAAACGATGGTGCTCGTTTATCAAACCCTTATTGCGCAACAATATTTTGCTCAATAAGACTTAGGGCCCCTTTGATACAACTTATTAAAAAGAGCTTTTAGAAGTAGAACTTTTAAGAGTAGAGTTTTTGTGTTTGATTGTCAATACAAAAAAATGTTTTTGACTTAAAAATAGACAAAAACAACCTCTACTTCCAAAAGCCCAAAATTTGAGCTTTTGGAAATAGAGGCCAGATGTGTTTTTGGAAGCCAAAAACACTTTTTCGATTTTGAACCAAACACTCCAATTTTTGGCCAAAAGTGATTTTGGCCTTCCAAAAGCACTTTTGACAAATCCAAAAGCTTAATCAAACGGGCACTCAACGGTGTCGTTACAGTTAAGTCCTATTGCGCAATAACTTATTGCGCAAAAGGTATTTATGTGACATATTTATGGGGTATTTTGATTCAAAGCCCCACTTTTTAGGTCATTTATGTTTCGGACTCGTGATATAATCTGAACAGACGATAAGTGTTCCAATGATCAAAGATTTAGAAGGTTGTCAATGTATTTAGTGGGCTTTTGGACATAAGAATTATGAAATCTGAAAAGAAAAAAATTAATACTTTTTCGGTCTCATTTTATAGTGGCTAGAAATTATTTCATTAAAGATAAAAAGATAAATTTAAAGTTGAATTGTTATTAAATATAGATACTAATAATTATTTTTGAGACTGATTAAAAAGAAAATAATGTCATATAAATTGAGATAGACATATTATTTATTTTCAAATTAAAAATAGTATTTAGAAAATTGAGAAAACACCTTTTCAGTGTGTTTTTAAATTACAGAAAATTTCGAATTCTAATTTTTTTGTAACTGTGTGTCCAAACAGTTTTTCCATATAGTAAAGTGCACAGCATACATTAAAGCTCACGCTATACGGGCGGGTCCAAAAAAAGGCCGGACAAGGTCTATGTATTCAAAAAAAAAAAAAGCGAAAACTATCAAGAAGAAGAGAAAACAACATCCAAATCCCTAAAAAATTGACAATTTGGTGGAAGGCATGTACATATACAGAGGTTTACAACGCTTTAGAACATCTGGCTCCTCAATTATTAACCGTTTAACAGTGCCACAGTTGAAAAGAAAAGCCTCTAATTCATGGTCTGCTATTCAAGACACTTATTATTCAACAAAGGTACTGTCTTTGATGGGCATTAATTGGGTTTTGGATTAAATTGTGTGCTTTATTCATGAACACATGTAACAGTGGAAATATAATTTGTTTCTTTTAATAGGATATATTTGAGAGGCATAAGGTAGTGTTCACAATCTCGACGTCTATAGCATCAGTTGCTACAGCATGGACTGGTATGTTTATTGTATTGTATAGTTTTGTCCTAACTTGCTTGCTAATTGTTTTTGGATATTTGGGTGTTCATTTTATCAACTTTTATGTTGTTTTGTGAATTGTCATATGTAAGAATAGTTGTTCTTTATTTGATAAGTTGTTAATTGTTATTGGCAAAATTGGTTGAATTCCATAGACAAGTCGAAGCTTTGTTAGAGAATGTGGAAATAACTAGAGGGAAGTTTCAAGAATTTCATTATTATGCCATAATGCACACTGCTTGAGTTATATGCAAAATGCTGCTACTTGCAAAGCACCATAACTAAATTAATGTGGCCAAAAGTATTTAATCAAATGATCTACCGACTGGAGTGGACTGATTAATGAAAAGAACTTTAGCTAGTTAATTTATACTTAATATGAACTATCATATGTTGAACTAATCATGTGAAGGCCAAGTTTTCTTTGTTTGAGTGAGCTCCTCCTGCATAGAAGCCTTCTTTCCAATATAATGATCTACCTATTGAGACTTAGAAGACGTAAAAATGAACTGACATGTGTCGAGCAATTCCTCCCTGACAAAATGACAATCACGCTCAATGTGCTTGGTGCATTGATAAAAAACTGGACCCAGCAAGGTAAATGAATGCTTGATTGTCCCAGTGCTAGGGACGAGAGCAGTGGATGTGGCAATCAGTTGAGCTAACCTTCTAGTTACTCAAGGCAATTCTACCACCAGTCTTCCCATTGAATTTTATTCAGCTTTTGCTGAAGAATTAAGAAAATTGTAAGCTGCTTCTTAGGCTTCCAACAAAGCAATCTGGAACCTAATTAAACCACATAGCCAGAAACTGATCTCCTCAATCACTGTTCGGAAAGCTTGAGTTGAAAAGAAGTAAAGAGGCATAGAAAGACTGTGTGAGGATCTTGCTTGATGTTTCTAAGGACTTGAGAATGTGACGAGGAACCCTCGAAGATTTTATAAATTGATTGAGGTTTAAACAACAAAGGATATATCAGGTGTGAGGAAGTTCAACTTCCAAATAAGTTTCTTATACTAGTCAGAACCATCTTTGACATCCAAAGAACTAATAGCTGAGGAGTGTTCAGAGCAGTGCAATCACATTGATAGAACCAAAGCAAACTTTTGTTGAGTAATCAGAAATCCTTTAGGTTCCCGCAACACCTCCAAACCCAAAAATTAATGCAAAAGACTTAATCTTTCGTCAGGGTTCCTATCCAACATCTCACTTCAAGTTGGAGATGGGAGGATGATCAAGTTTTGGTAGGATAGTTGGCTAGTCCAACCGACATTAAGACAGCAGTATCCTGCCCTATTCATTAGTGCAGAGTCTCAGGAAGGTTTAATATCAGAATTTTGGTTGGACCGGGGCTGGAATTTCAACTTCAGGCGCAACTTAAATGACTGGGAAGTGGACACTGTGTCCTCGTTACTGCTCCGTTTTCACAACAGCAATCCTTTATTTTCCAGACCTGATTTTCAGATTTGGAAAGGTGATGCAAAATGAATTTGCAAAAGCGTGCTACAAGCAATCAAGGTACCTTTTCTCATTGGCCTTGGAAGTGTATTTGGAGGACAAGACACTTTGAAGGTGGAGTGTTTCACCTGGATGGTAACCCAGGGAGCATGCTTAACTCATGAAGATCTTCTAAAAAGAGGGGTCTATATATGTGGCAGACGTTTGCTAAGTGGAAGGCAAAATGAGGATATCTGTTAAAACTTGTAATCCAAGCTTATGTGCTGGTTCTGGACAACGTCCAGAACTGTATTGATCGAATAAGATGAGGAGGAAGAAAGGATCGAAGATGGAGAAGTGAGGAGAGGATATTTGGGAGCGTGTAACTGCTCTTCTATATTTTCAGATTTATTCCTCTCAAAAACAATAATACAAGGTAGTGTCCCTATTTATAATAAGTGACTAACTAACCCCTAAAATATCTCTAATCAACTATAAGTTGCGTAGCTGTTCGAATTAAAGAACTTGAACCTTGTTCCTACATGACCTGATCAATTCGATCAGGCACTCGCCATCTATTTTGCCTCTATCGAGCTTATAACAAAATATCCAACTAGCTTCTAACTAACCACATATATATACAATGTATATATGTGGTATATCTCAACACCCCCCTCAAGCTAGGCACTGAGTCCTAGCTTGGAAACAATAGCAAAATAGGGTACTAAACCAACAATAACTTGCAGAAACTAACAAATGAAGGCAAAAAAAAAAAACAGTTGAAGCACCAGCAAGCATTCCAGTTTCTTGCCATGCTTTCTCCATAAGTACATCGTCTCCCAAAAGTGCAGCCGCAAATGCAGCCTCCCGTCAAGTTGTTTACCAAGTTACTGAGTCGTGTCAACTCCCCATGATTCGCACAATAACTGCAGGCAGTCTGCTAGAAGTTCATCAGGGCTGGTTACGTTAATTCCACTTTGCAAAATTGGCAATAACATGCCACACAATTTAGGCAACTCATAACCGAGAGCAACTACAAAATTCTTCAGTGCAGTAAGAAGTTGAACTAAGATGCTTTCAGCAGAAGATTCTTCCCATGCCTTCTGAAAAATAGCATCCACATGTTTGCATATGGCATAACTTCAGTAACATGTGCTATCAGAACAGAGATAGTATTCAAAACTCGAACCTTCGAGTCAAATTCCTGTACGTCGTCCACCAATCTGATTAGAGCACAATAAACTGCTCTTCTGGTGTCATTTTTAATTCATAGCCTCTTGCAGAATAGAAGCAACAACAGCTCGATCGAACACTAGCAATGAGAACACCGTGAAGCTTTAACAATCACCGTACTAATCGGTGCTCCATAGAAGCTTCATAAATGTTTCTCACATTCCTCCATAAACCGCAGACACAATGCGGCGACATATGGATATCCCGAAAGACTCGACATCGTGAGCTGCCATAACAACATCAGTATTAGCACCTGCTAGAAACACCAGCAGTAGAAACAACATCAACAATCCCAACACAGCTATCTAGCAGCAGCAACACAATAGCAGTGAGAAGCAACACAATAGCAAATGCAAAGAACACGCTGCGGACCACTAATATCGGCCAAGTAACACTCGCCGCATCCCAACAATCCGCTTCCAACGGCGTTAATATTTTCCAGCAGGAGCTTCAACTCCCACAACAATAATGAAGAACCTCTCGTTCTCTAGTCTCGCTCGGACTAGAGAATCCCTCGATTCTCCCTATGCAAAATGACGGCAAGAACTCCTCGTTCTCTAGTCTCATTCGGACTAGAGAATCTCTCGATTCTCATCACGCAGCTAGACGGCAAGAGCCCCTCGTTCTCCAGTCTCATTCGGCCTAGAGAATCCCTCGATTCTCATCACGCAAGCTATTATAATAAGCTCGGATATGCATCGGAGTCTCCCTCAACTTCTAGTCCAAATCCGGTTAGAAATTCCTCGATTCTCCTATCCTGAGCTAAACAAATGAAAAGCAGGGATATACAATGTAATTCCCCTGCATAAGCCACTTCTCTGTCAGACAACAGCAAGCAGCATTTCCAGCATTCAAATTCAATTTCTAATCCTTGTAACTAGGTGAAACAAAACTGCTATCTACAGATGCATGTAACGAAATCAACAAATGTGATATTCGATCAGCTCTGTGTGCAGAAATTCCTCAATTATGTGATAACGAAATTCAATTTTCTCCACTGAAAGTACACTAACTGCAGGAGACAACAGCGGATCGCTCACTGCAACAGGCACAAGTGCACGAGGAACATGATCTTCAGTAATCAATTCTAGTTCTACAAGCACTTCTTCTCAACACAGTCTCTGTCAATTGAATAGTGTGAATCGACAAATGCGATCCTCGATCTACTTTGTATTGCAGCAGAATCAATCAAAACTACGGATTCTCCTTACTGATCTCGATATCAATTTATGATGAATTTTCAATCTACTGATCCAGAATTTTCCTTGTTAACATATTTCCGTCGCGGTTCTGTTTTTCAGATCGTGATTATCGCAGTAGAAGCAAACAGCATCTAAAACACAAAAATGAATTCACAAAATTGAATTTGAACAAATTTGTGGCTATGTTACCATCCTCTTGATCTCGATTTCAATTCATTGTTGTAGCTTCAGTCGGCAATTCCTCATTGTTATTCTCAATTTTCAGTAATAAATCAATGCATCATTGTTTCTTATTGTAGAATTTCTAGATTTCTCAGTTTCTCCAATCAGAAATTCGATTTCGATTCCTTCAATGAAATTCGATTTCGATTTGGATTTCTCAATCAGAGATTCACACCAGAGATTCGATTTCGACTCCTTCGATCCTTCGATCTCGATCTCTTCAATTGGTTACTCCTTCACTGATTTCGAATTTGCTCCTTCTCCGATTTCGAATCCTTCTTCAGTGCATGTGTTCTCGATCTCCATCGCCTACTGCGGTGGCTTTGATACCATGTTAAAACTTGTAATCCAAGCTTATGTGTTCCAGAACTGTATTGATCGAATAAGATGAGGAGGAAGAAAGGATCGAAGATGGAGAAGTGAGGAGAGGATATTTGGGAGCGTGTAACTGCTCTTCTATATTTTCAGATTTATTCCTCTCAAAAACAATATTACAAGGTAGTGTCCCTATTTATAATAAGTGACTAACTAACCCCTAAAATATCTCTAATCAAAATATCTAAATGAGCTTATAACAAAATATCCAACTAGCTTCTAACTAACCACATATATATACAATGTATATATGTGGTATATCTCAACAATATCAATTACCTCTTCTTACATTGCTCATTCACCAGGCAAATCTGGGAGCTCATGCTAAACATTGTGGGAGTTAATGGGATAATGCCGAGGACAGCCAAGGAGCTGGTGCAACACTTGTACATTAAAGGGATGGGAAAGGTAGAAATGAAGTAAAAGTTGACATGAAGTAAAGAAATGATCACACATATTAAAATCAGAGGAGGATCCAGGATTTAAGCTCTATAGGTTCAACCTTTAAAGTTTTTAGCATAGAACACATTTTTAAAATTATGGCCTTATGAGTTCAGACCTACTATTTGTTGCACTTTTAGTACATTCTTACACATAAATTTATGCTCTGCATCAAAAGTACCGGGTTCAGATGAACCTAGTGGCACAACACTCCATCCGCCCCTGATTAAAATTAAGAAACAATAAAATATGTTAGAAATCATAACTTAAGCATTTTAAACAGTTAGCACTTACCGCCCATTATAAAGTTGCTACCATAATGCTTGTAAAAAAAGTTGCTACCATTATGCTTTCAACTTGGAGTGCGTTCTACTCTCCCGTGTGCTAATCTATCAATTAGCTCATATAATTTCTGCATTTCCTGACAAATAAAGATGTCTATTGACTCTATGAATGCTGCTAGAATTTTGAGTTTTGATAAGTCGAGCTGACTGCGAGCAATTGGAGTGTGTTTTCCAATATGTGAGAAGTGCTGATCCATTGAATATGACATGATAAATTTGAACATCCTGCCCATCAGGGAGACTGTTCTTTCTTATTAATTGATCAGCTGACAGTTGAGTGAATAATATTTTTAAGGTTGTTTGTCTGCTCGTATGACCTATCTATTAGTATATGTAACAGTAACTTTTTTCCTCCGACTTCATTGTTTGCCTTTGCATTTCTTTGATGGCTTGCTATTTCTCTTGTATATTCACAGCGTACCATTTCATTGACGGATTCAGTGTGTTTTTTCGTAAGAGTTTCTCGTTGTCTGCTTATATGACATGCAGTCTATCTATTGTCCAGTTCATTAGGGATCATTTTTTGGAGTAGGTTCGAAACCTTGGCTACATTGTTAATTGCTTGTTTGGTGCAAAAAAGGAATTAAGCCTAAGTTGGTTAACTTGGTTCTCTAGAACTTAGAATTATCTGCAGAAAACATGCTTGAAATTCATGCATTTAATCTCTTGTTCATTGCATATTTATATTTTATGTTGCTCGGACTCTTCAAAAATGCCTATGGGTGTCGGATCCTCCAAAAGCAGTGTATTTTGGAGGATCCGACATGGGTCGGCAACATTTAGGAGAGTCCGAGCAACATAGTTTATATTATGTACTCCTTTCCCTAGATACATTGGTTATGCAATATTGAAGCTGATCTCAAACTTTTGCAGGTTATACTTTACGACATCTTCATCAATCAAGAATTGACCACCGTCTTGAATCTATAGAGAAAGCTGTAAGTTTTCATTGCAGAATATTGTTGTACCAAGATATTTTATTAGTTTTTTCTGTTCAAAGAATAAGATGTTTACTACCCAAGGGGATTTGCTGGAGTACTATACAGGAAGACCGGGAAGGCTCAGGGGTGGGGGTGGGGGGTTGGGTTGGGAGAAGGTTAGTTTGAATTTTAGAACGGAGTAAGTTCTTTTAGATAAATGTGTGCACCAAAAGCTAGCTAAAAAACATAAGACCAGCTCCCAACCGTACAAATTCATTTTCTACCCTTCAAAAGTTCTTCTATTCCTTTCCCTCCCAAGTACCCAAATAAGAGTGGTAAAAAAATGGATCTTGGGCCTAACTCAATCGCAAAAGCTAGCTCATAGGGTGATTATTGCATAAGTCCATATAAGGAGACCAATTACCCATCCTATATCCGATGTGGGAATCTTAACACTCCCACGCACGTCCAAACCTTGTTAAATGGAGCGTGAACAATATAATATATGGGGTCCAACATCGGTGAACAAAGAATTGGGTGGGCTTGACTCTGATACCATGTAAAATAAATGGATCTTGGGCCTAACTCAACCCCAAAAGCTAGCTCATAAGTGAGGATTTTCCAAGTCCATATAAGGAGACCAATTACCCATCCCATATCCGATGTGAGACTCTTAACAAGAGCCAAATGAGTTTACATCCTATGCTCTGCGTCTCCCTTTCCTTCTTCTGAAAACCTAGCTATGCGTCAAGTTTTTTACTGTTCACTGTATTCTAAGCAGTGCCCCCTTCTTTGTTGTTATCCACGTGAAAAAACATACTTTAATTGATATTCTGTGAATCCAAATTGATAGATATAAAAACTTCATATCCTAAATAGCACTTTACCGGAAAACATCCACTTCCCTTTCTGTTTCACTTCCGACTGTCCTAATATGCCTGTCTTATGTTGTGCTTATAAGTGTAACTCCTACAAGTTTGGGAATACAACTATTTCCGTCTTGTAAATTCCCTTTGAACCTCAAGGTCCAAAGAGCTTTGGCATGTTGTGCTCTGTAGATATGATATATAGTCATCTCCTTCTGGCTCGACATGTTATAGATATTTGCAAAGACAACTCTCAGTTTGTCGTTGCCGCATTACTTGTGCTTCGAAACACTAATCATATTTCGTTTGCCAACTTTAAAGTGATGGTTCTACTGAAGTCTTCTTATCCCTCCATGATGTTCCTACACAGTTCACATCCATAACATAGTGTTCCCAATCTTTCGCCTGCGATCTTGAATTTCATACTTCTGTGTAGTCCCAATCATACATAAAGCCTGTTCCTCATTACGGAACCACCGAAGCAATTTGATATGCTCTGCTGAACACCCTCAAGTCTTCACTTTAAACCTTCCTGCTTTATTGGGGAACCAGTGAACCACATCCCGTTTGATCAGATAGTCTTTTTTAGACCCTTCATTTGCGTCCACATTAACTTCCTTCGGAGCCTCTCAAAATTTTAGATCTTAATAAGCTGTGCGTGCATAAGAGACATATGATATGTTGGGATACTCTTTGACACGTACCTCTTTTGCTACCTCGCTAGCCTCTCCTCAACTTTTTCATTTATTGGTCTCCAAATTTGCAGTATTTAACTATTTAATGTTATGTTTAGAGGACAACCCTAAGTCATCAAAGGTCTCCCATCTTGCAATTAAACACGGGCTAATTGTGCAATGCTGTCTACTTCTCCTATCGAAATAACTCACACTTCTGTAAAATAAGTCTATGGTCCTGATATTGCTTGGATTCACAAAAGCCCCTGTTGCAGATATGATAGTTGAGATGTCTCAGCATTACAAAATACAAATATATTGTCTGCTAACAAAAGATGTAAATTGGTTTAGAACAGCAGAATTAGTAGCAAACGTGGTGTTAATTGTTGGGATTAATTCATCGAAAATAGGCCATTACAAATTAATGTAATTAAATACATGAAATTAAAAAATAAAATTATTACTCCCTGGAATTATTTGGTAATGAGTGTCCCGTAAAACTTTAAGTAGTTCTTTTGTCACCCAAGGCAATGAGAAGATGTGGCAAAGTTTTGTCTTCTTTGGGTAATGTGTAATTAGAGAATACATTTGGAATTTGACCTCCTGTACATACTATGGATATGGACTGCATTGTTTAAGATTCAACTACTGTTAAGCATGATGTGTATGGACTGTGGAGTTAATTAGGATTTTACATGTTCACCAGCTTGTATACTCACCTTTTTTATTTTTTGTGATAAAGTAAATTTTATGAATAAAGGGCAAAAATATGTGTATAAGTATACCAAAAAGTAAAAAACCTTATAAAAAGATGTGTTTTTTCACGAATAACACCCAATCTTGTATACTCACCTTCCAAGCGGACTAGGGTACAACCTGCCTCCTAGAAACCTAGCATAAGTAAATCAACGCTTCTTATAGGAATGTTAATGTGTGCGCATGCAGAAGTACTAAGCTGGGTTCTGGGCTGGCCAAAGTAATCCAAAGATTACAAATGTCAAAGATTGACCAGTCAAGACCGTCTGTTTTCTTCCACTGATCATCTCCTCTTTTGCTCCATTGCTGATCTTGTTCTGTCATCCCGCAGCTAGTACTTCTCCATTCATCTGTTTCTAGTTTGTTCTCCGACCTCTCTTGTTCCCTCACTCGTTCTCCAACATAATCCACCATCCCCACTTGTTTGCTTTCAACTTCTACGAATTTATTGTAAAAAATCCACGAACTATTTTTTTTCCAAATGGATCTGGCGCACACCTTGATTAATTTCACGAAGTACCTGCTACCTCCCACCAACATTTATACCGGATAATTCTATCCACCAAAAAGCATTTGTACCGGATAATTCTATCCACCAAAACCTTGAATACACAGGAAGAACTCACCTAGTGTTTTTGCCTCGGCTGGATTTGAACTCTCAATGGTTCTCAACCACTTCATTAACTACTAGACCACACCCTCGGGTGCAAAAATCCATGAACTAATTATCATATATTATTGCCCCATTGCTTTGGTTCATGGTAAAAGAAGTACAACATGGGATGTGTGGTAGGCAGATGTCACAAATTTGACTCTACTAAAGCCTGGTACTTAAGTTGGAGGATGGTAGAGAGGTGGGTCCACTCTCCCACGAGTTTCAAACCTGTGCCTCAACTTTAGATTGGCCAGCTAAACCACAAGGGTTTATTTGTTATGCCAACATAAAAATTATCATAGAATTTTCAGTAGTTGAACATTAACTAGAGCTGGCAATTTATAAAATCAACACATTTAACCCACATTTTAATGAGTTGGATCACTTATATTTCAGTTGGGTAAATATGGCTTCAGTCTATTTTTAACCCATAAAAATATGACACATATGGGTAAAATATGGGTATCCATATGCGAACTCACTTTTGTAAAATCGGATTGCAGTATTGCTAATAATTTGAATGCTATGAAAGACAGGTTGTTGCAGCTTTTCCAACTTCCAAACTTTCTAAATTCTAAAATAGAAAATATGAAAACATGAGTAGTGTGTTTTTATAGTCAATTTGCTTGTCTAAATTTACTGTTTGGATCCAACAGACATGATTAAAGTAAACTGTACCTTATAATCCTGCTTTACTTTGAGATAGAAATGTAATGCTGCAGGAAATAAGAGGCTATTGAAGAAATATGCTGCACCTGTTCAGTAAAATGTTGCTGAGGTAGTGACTAATTAGATTTAAGGGGTTATTAATCAGGGTTTCTTAAGTATTAGACAAACTATACAAATGAGTCTAATCTTGTTATATGGGGAGACATGGGAGATTATAACTATTCCTTGAAGAGTTGGGTCATGGATGAAATGTTAGGAAACATCAAGTCATTTTGAAAAACTAAAGTGTGTTTTAATTCATCACAGGTATTTGCTATTTAGCCCTGTTCATATAGTTTATATTAGACAATTGCCGATGTTCCAGCTTGTTCTTGACGTTTCAACAAGTTTCAAAAAGCTGCATTGTGCTCAAAAGTTTAGAAAGTTTTTTCGCTTTAGGAGATTAAAGTGGGTTAGGACCGTTTTACCCAATCCAGATCTACCTAATCCATTTTTACCCATATTCATATGGGTGGGTTGCATTCCAATCCATTTTAGCTCAATCTATTTTTAATCCATCCAAATCCGATCCAATCCGCCCATTTTCCACCACTAACGTCAACGTATAGGTTATGTCCCTAAGTATCATTGTCAACATATTATTCAGCTCCAAAACAATCAGTCGTTCCTTTTTGCTTGGCTAAATAATGTTCTTTTTACGCCAGAATATAGGTTAGTTTTGGAAGTTTCATTACTCTGAAGGTCTGGCTTTCTGTTCTGCAAATGGTAATAGAGTACCAAGATCGTAATATTTCATGTGACTAAGCTTTATGAACATGGAAAAAGGGAAAAGAAGTGCTAACAAAAGAGAATTTGGGGATGTGCGGCTGGGTGACACTTAAAAGGGGTTGTGGGACAGGTTACAGAAGCTTCAGAGATCAGCCGGTGGGAGGCTGATATAAGCAGAAGTCATTTAGGTCTGCTCGCGTGTTCAGTCTTATTTTAGCAGTTTCCATGGAGCACGTTGGTTTTTGTTACGTGCCACGAGCAATTTTTAAATTTCGTTAATCCTTTTGTTCTTTATTTCATATATGACATGACCTTTTCTATCTGGCAGATGAAGAATAATTATCAAATTGAAGATCCTGAATTTAAGAAGCTTGTGTCTGGTTCCATTAGTGTACCAGCGTGTGTTGCAACTGCTGGAACCACACTAATTCTCGGGTTTGTGAATTTTTCTTCTGTTTCAGTTACCTCGTTCATGCCTTGTTTCTTTTTCTTTTCTCCTTTCCCCGGCTGGTTAATTACTAGTAAAATAGCCATGTTTCGTGTAGTTTCCATTCTCTCATTCCACTTCTATTCCTTTTTAGTTTTTCGTTGATGAGTAGTTTTCATTGCTTTGTTTTCCCGTAAGGGTGGCAAAATCAAACCATACCCGCCCAACCCGTCCGGTGTTTATACGGGTTGGGTCATTGACCCGTTTGTTGAGTTGACCCAACGAGTTGAACCCAAAATGACCCATCAAACAATCTGGTCAAAATAGTGTAACCCGTTGAATCAAAATGTAACCAACCCAAACAAGCAAAGCATATTAGAAATGGAACAATTTATACTATGATTAATTCTCATAATATAAATTTAGTTTATACCGTTGAAATGTTGAAGCTTTAATTATTAACTTTTTCTCTCACAAGTTTTACTTTTAGCCACTGATATCAAGAAAGTAAATCTTCATCACAAAACATAGTTTTGAATAAGCACCCCAAGTGTCAATGCCTCGTAGTCTGAAGGGAAAAGGTGTAAATATCCCCTCAACTTTGCGATTTAGGGCAGATATGCCCCTCATTAAGAAAATGATGCATATATATCCCTGTTGTTACACAGATGACGTAAATATACCTTTTTCGCATGCAGAAACTTTTTAAAAAATCATTTAGCTTGTTTTTTTATTAAAAAATGCCTCGTGGATTTTTAAAAATAAGTCTACCTTTTTTAGCATATTTATTTTTTAAAAGTCACTTTTTTTGGTGGGTCGGGTTTGGTTCGTTTAAAAAATGGGTAGACTTATTTTTTTTTAAAGCCACAGAGATTTTTTAAACGAACTAGACAACCCACTAGAAAAAAATAATTGCCACATGTCTTTAAAAAAGAAGTCCTCAAAAAAATGGGTAGATTTATTTTATTAAAGACACGTGATGATTTTTAAAAATTATGTCAGATAAAAGGTTATATTTGCACTATTTGTATAACGGAAGGGGTATATATGCACCACTTTTTTAACGAGGGTATATCTGATCTAAATCGCAAAGTTGAGAGGTATATTTGCACCTTTGTCCTAGTTAGAATTCTGAATTAGCAGGTAATTAAAATTACACATAATTGAAAAAAAAGAACCACAACACCGCACTTGCTTGATGATGTGAGTTGTATGAAGACTGTACTTATGCGAGTTGAAAATAGTTGGGTTATGTTCGGCGGGTTGGGTTATGATCCAAGCAACTTTGGGTGGGTTGGGTTATGACCCAAGCAACTTTGGGTGGGTTGGGTCTTGACCCAATAATTAGTTTGACCCATTTTGACACGTCCAAATTTGACTCAACCCGCCCATTTGCACCCCCTAGTTTTCAAGACCCAATAATTAATTTGACCCGTTTTGACCCAACACGCCCGTTTCCCCCCTAGTTTACTGAAAATTGTCAAATTCATTGTTTAGTGAACAATAGTCTGCCAAATAGACTCACTTTCTGAATATCCTCTAATTGATATATCACACGTACACACCTAGGGAAAGAAGATGGGATTTGTGTTAATTCTTGTCTTATGCAGGTGAAACCTTGAATTTCTTAGTTCAATTTTCGCTATATTTGGTTTTATTAGCCATCAAATTGCCCAATTTCTGCTTGTTGAATGCTAATGAAGTTGGTGATTCTTCTCCTCCATGATCAGCTGTCACGTCCCCTCACCATAATTCTTTTCTTTTGGTATGCGGCTGTTATTTCTCTTATATAGTTTTAGTAACTTTTGTGGAAAAGAAGCTAGAAAGGTGTGTTGTTAATATAAAAATTCTCAAGAACTTAAAACCTGCTTCGATACCCCCTTTAATATGCTTTTTGTGGCTTTGATTTCAGGTATGGCTTGGGTTTTCGAGGTGGAAAATGGTACGCGGCCAGAAAGTTTAGAGGGGAGCAGATGAAACTGTTGGGACAAATAAAACCAAAAAGATGGCCGCTCAGGTTTTTACGACGACCACTAATAAGGCCTAAATCACCAGAAAATCTAGTTACATCATCAGAAACATTACCAAAGGGTGCATCTGCATTTGCTTCCACAGCTGAGGAGAACTCCCCTAACTTGCTGACAAAATGAGGTCCAATGGCGTAAGTTGTGGTTCTATCGAAATTACCTACGAGTACAGAAAAGCGGTATAGTTTACCAATATAGTTTACACCTCTTGTCATTGGGTTTTCTAATTATCAACCAGGGTTTGAAATCTTAATGTAAACTAGGGTAATAGTTGGCTCCTAAATAGGTTGGAGGAAATTCATCTTAAGCTCTTGAGGTAGCACATGTTCATTCTTTCATTAGTGAAGATCACATGTTTAGCTACTTGGCGTTTTTGTTTTCTCTTGCCCTTCATTACTACTTGGGTTTTAAAACATGCCATGATATTTTTACGATTATAAGAACATAAGTAAAATATAAAGTTTAAATTCACGTGCGCGATTCTTTTTGAGACAAAGTAAGAGGAAATTATTTTTCTTATACTCACTTTCAGTTTGAATAGGAAAACATAGACTCTATAAAAAAATTCTTTGTAATTTCAGTTGATTGTCTTTATTGGGGGAATGAAAATATTGTGCTCTAAAGAAGTTTCTTCAACATAACTAATACAAGCCATCTTATCATAACCTACGAAATTGGAATTAGTGGCTGATTTGGATTCTGATGTGAAATTATACCTGCAATACAGTCGTGCACGTCTGTTTTTGCGAGTAATTTAAAGCCAAAACTTCCCTTAGTTTGGTGATGAAAGTATATATAAATAGAGTTGGAAAGTAAAATAAGTATTTGGTATTTAATGACAATCCAGAAGACAGCATCTTATTCATAATCAAAGAGCAAGGATGATACATTAGACTCATAATCTTAAAGAATGATATAACTAAATACAACCACATGTTTGTTTAACAAGTCAGAATGACAAGAAACAAATTACTCACTTGTACAATTGGAATAAATGAAACTGAATAAAAATCATATGATCACTCAAAAAAATTAAAGAAGGAAATTAATAGTCTAGCATTTAGGTAGATCCGGTGGAGGAGGAGGTAGTTTAGTTGATGGTGTTGGCCCATTTTCAACAACAAAAGCTGTGGCTAAACCCCAAGGCATATGAACATCCAAATGACAATGCATCAGCCATACACCTGTAATTTATTTTTCAAATTAATAATAGGAACAATATGTCAATCATCACCTAAAATATCATAGAACATAATTTTACTGAATTTTTATGTTAGTTGATCTAAAACTTTTAGTAATTATATATTTACCTGGATTGTTAGCTCGGAATCTAATGACAGCCCATCCTCCAACTGGAACGCCAATTGTGTTACGTTCTTGTGGATTGACAAGGTTAAATATTTTGCGATCAACTGCGGGGTTATAGTTGCCAAATCCTTGGGCCAAGACATAGAAATTGAATCCATGCAAGTGAATAGGGTGATTTTCTATCCCAATCAAAGCAGTATTTTGGAACACAATCTCAACTGTGGCATTGAACTTAAGTTTCTTCACCTTTGTGGACTTTGTGGTCATTATAATATTAGCGTTGTTGCTATTATTAGGATTTGTGTAGTCAAACTTCAATGGTGGTTGGTCTGGGAAATCAGTGGTGTAGATTCCACCTACATTAAAGAAAAAGGCCTCCAACATTGAGATCTTGTCGGGGAACTGGAAAGATGCATTGTTCATGCTAGCAGCAAGTCGTTGCCCATTTGGGCCTGCACATGTTGCATTTCCTGGTCTTCCATTACAAGCAGTAAGGCCCAACCCAATAGTAATAAACATGTGCTCGTCCACTTTGCGGGGTGGAGGGTTCCAAAATGGCCCAGTTACAAGCCCAGTTAGGTTGGTGAAGAATTTGTGGGCCATTGGTGTGTCGTTAAAGGCCGGTAAAATTGGCATTATAGGAGTAGATGATAGTGCACCTTCATACATTATAATTCCCCTAGTTGTGGTGTTGTCAAATGGAACTCCGGCTGCACTGGCGTAGGGATTAGCAGTCATGTAGTACGATGCTGGAGTTTTGTCGGCCGTCAAGAGGACGTCGGTAGTCTGTCCCGGCCCAGTGACGACTACATCGGTGATGTAGGGATCAGTGTAAGCAGCATCAACCGCGACAACTTTCATTTTATGATTGGCAATCTTAAAAAAGAGTTGGTTATTGAGTGCAGCATTGACGATACGTAGAAGATACGTTTTTCCATATTTCACCGTCAATTTATATGTTTCTAATAGAAAAGAAAAAGAAAAAGAAAAAGAAAATCCAAGTTAGCAAGAAGATAAAATATCACAGAATAACAATAGGGCCGTCTTTGGACCCGTGATGAAAAAATTTAAGGTCTTTTTTTTCATTTTTTATTAAGTAATATTAATCATAATTTACCGTAAATGTTCATAATTCGCAGGTCTTAGCCCAATTAAGGGTTCACTTTTACGAATTAGAACAAGACCCAAAATATTTGAGACGGGCCTGATCGGTATCTATACATAAAGAAAATCTGATTTGTTTGTAATTCTCACGATTAACAGAGCAAGGGTAAAGATCGCCCGGCCAGCCGTTAATAGTATAAGCATCAGAGTTGTTAGGTGCAGCACCACTGGCTAGCCCTTCATTCTCCACGTCCACAACATTGGCATTCCACCATTCTCCTGCATTAACATTTTAACATATATACTTCTTTCAATATATTTCCTTTCATTAGGAAAAAAAACACATAATTCTTCATTTGCTAGTTTTATCAATAGGTAAGTTGTCATTCAATATGTCAATTCTTGTAGTAGTAACTCATTGCAATAACAATAGTTATGCCTTAATCCCAAATAAGTTGGGATTGACTATATGATCCTTACCGACCTGTCGCTCATATAGGACCCAATACTATACAAAAATAAAAATAGAAAGAAGAAGCTTTAGAAGCACCCACCTCTCCCCTACCCCCTCCCCTTTTTTTCTTTAGAATATATATGATCGGACCTAAAATAAATGTACTACCATTTATTGGTTACTACTAATATACCAAAGTAAAGTCGTTCTTGTAAATATTTGTGAGGATATATTGAAGAAGGGTAAGTTATTACCTAAGAGAATTGGGACTTCTCTGTAAGGTTTAGGGAAAGAATAAGAATGACCCTTTTTAGGGCGAATAATGAGTGCACCATGAACTGTGGCTCTAAGCCACGAGACATGTGCATGCCACCACAGAGTCCCTTCTTGTCCCGTCACTTTAAACTTGTACGTGTAACTATGTCCGGGTCGGATCGGGCACTGGGTCGCAAACTCGGGTCCATCTGCCCACCCACTCAATAGCTGGAAAACTCCATGCCTGCATTAGTTAAATTAATTTTTATTAGTTTTTTTCTTCACGTCATTCCATGATTATGTAATGATATTATCTAATTATTTCAAATCTTTTTCGTTAACTAATTGGAGGTGATATGCTGATAACTATAGTTGCCACAGATGTATTAAGTTAAATAATTAGTGATCACTGATGATCACTAAATTGCGACCATCAATAAAATTGTGATACTTTAGACAAGAAAATTGTGATACTTTAGAAAAGAAAATCAACTACTTTGCACGAGTCTAACATTATGAAACCAAAAAAATTAATATAAAAATAGTGATTGTTCTTATACTTGTCCCCTTCTTTAACAAACTTCATGTTTTTTTTTCCAATATTAAAAATTCAAGTGTGGAGCTGCAATATTAGATACGAGTTCAAATGGACTCAATAGCTTTTGCTTAAACGTTGTATTTGTCTTAAGAAATCCACTAAATATGTGTAAGTATTTATTTGCGAGATCAGTAACTAAAACGAGTTATGAGTTTGGTCACAAGTTTAGAATTCATAAATTTCAAATTTTGGCGCGGGTTCTAAATTTAATTAAAATTAGAATAACTTACCAATGAATAGTGAGATTGTAAGGTGAAAGATTGAAGACATGAACGACAAGGGTGTCTCCTTCGTTTACACGTATGGTCGGACCAGGAAGACTTCCATTTACAGCAGTTATCACTTGTCTACGGCACAGTCTCGTTATTGTACGGTTTTGAACCTATATATAGAAAACCAATATCATAAACAATAAATTGATTTAAAGAGTTTAACTTCTACCTACTGTTAGCGTAAATATATTTTTTATACTAAGTCATCTAAAATATAAGTAACAAATCATGATATATAAGTGGTGAATGTGTGATAGATGATAACCTGAAAAATAAGACATGTAACCTACCATAGTAGATTAAGATACCCAAATAATAACGTAAACATTATTTACTATGATGATCAAATTAAATTCTACATTAAATATATAGAAGTTCTACCAAATGCATATTATCTTGGCCGTATATACAGTAAGTGTAAAATATTTTTTACACTTGTCAGGTCATCTAGATGATATCTATAAGTATAAACCTCTTTAAAAAAAAAGGAGCAGCCCGGTGCATTAAGTTCCCGTTATGTGCAGAGTCCGAGAATGAGTAGAATCACAAATATAAGATTTATCATTTTGAAAATAAGACATGTTATCTGTTACATACATATGATCTAAATTTGCTATATGCATTTCTGTGAAATAAGGTTTTATGAAGAGTTGACTAGCTATTTTGCATGGGAAATTAAGATGATAAATGTAGTACTATAAGTACGTACATGAAAAGAATGCTCAACAACGTCAGCTGAAACCAAGGAGGAGCAAGAAGCTAGAAGAGCTATTACTGTGCAAGCAAACAAGAAAACTTGATGCCCCATTTTCTCACTTCAATTCGATTGTAAAGATTAGAAGTTGAAGAATATGAGATGAAGAGAAAAATGAGAAACGAATGCCTTTATATAAGCAAGAGTTTGTACACCTACAAAAGCCACAGGCGGCACCTATTTTCTAATTAAGGATGTAGACGTAATATATTAATTTGTTTTCCTCTTCATTATTTCTTCTTCTTTTTGTGGAATTGTTTATCTAAATTATTAGTATTTCACTCTTTCCATGGGTCTTGATATATCTAATTATTTGCCAAATTTTTCCACGATTGCGTATAAGACTTTGTTTAAGGCAAAACGAGGGCATTTTTTAAAATTTTGTAGTTAATAATTTAGCAAAAAGGTTCATTGAGTTGGCCATCAAATAAGTACTAAACTGAATAAGACTTTCAAACTGTTTTTTTGTGCAATTGTATAGAAGAACATCTATGTTCAATTTGACCATTTCGTCTATTTTGTTTTCTCAATGGTTTAATTCCTATAGGCTTCTTTTAATTCAGATTAGGTAGCTTCCATTGTCGTTAATAGTTGAGGTTCTATTGACATTTGTAACTAGCATTCTACTCCTTTTTCTAGAGTATCTTTTATTTCCATATATAGCCGGGGTAGATGTCTTTTACTTGGTCTAGACTAATATTTCCACTGAATTACTGAAATGTTTTTTTTAATAAAAACATTATATGATATATGAGATTCATTGACCCGTCTAAACCAAATTCTTGGTGTAGGGTTCATTAAATAGGAAAACGCAACAACTTTTAATTGTCTGGCCGGACTCGAATCTGGCTAAAATTTGAAGGAAATGTACCACAATTTT
Organism: Przewalskia tangutica; assembly: GCA_029844215.1. NCBI lineage: Eukaryota > Viridiplantae > Streptophyta > Magnoliopsida > Solanales > Solanaceae > Przewalskia > Przewalskia tangutica. Next base: position 11,123,820 of record CM056732.1, on the reverse strand, counting down.
GTCAAATAAAATTAAAAGGTTAAAAAGAATTTCATACTTTTCTCTATATATATCTGTTCATCATATTTCTTTAAACAGAGTTATCAAAGTCCTAAGAAATTGTCAAATTTGAGCTCTTTTTACGCTGTTGCTTACAAATGTTATTATGCTTAGGAGTAAATCAGTAAAATAGGAAGCACCATTCGAGATATCACAATCCAGTGGCATAAACAAAAGGGCTTAATTAGAAATGAAATACTCCATTATATATGTTAAAGTACATCCTCGTATGAATATGGCAATATTCTAGACTATGATAATCTAAACTGTTGTATGGATCTCCTTTCACACGCAATACCAACTAATTAATAATTATGACAAGATTTATTAATTGGAACATTGGACTTTGTTACCAGTAAGAATCAATTTCCATGGGGCTAATTACAAGTTAGTACTTTGCTTGGTCAAGGACATAAGTCGGTTATTCATATATACTACACATTTGACAATTTGTGTTATCAATATCAGGGGCGAAGCCAGGATTTTGGTTTAGGGGAGACTATTTATATTTAAACATAATTAAAATATATTATTAAAGAAATTAATATGTATTAAAAATCATGACAATCACAAATTCAACATGACCTCGGCGAGTTTTCATTTTCTGAAACGTATCTATGATATCTTCATTATCAACTTCAACAAATACGTCTTTCTCAATATAGGTAACCATGTTGTCATTCAACTATTGATCTCCCATTCTGTTTCGTAATTTATTCTTCACAATCTTCATGGTTCCGAGATTAACAAGGCCCTTTTTATAGCATATGCTCTTCGAACTTCATCTCGAATGTTAGGATCGTAATCTAGGATCCGAATTCGTAATCCATGGTCTGAAGGAAGAACGGATAACTCGATTTCAATGCGACTTTGTTTAGAGCTATCAACATTGTTCTTCTCCAAAGTAGATGATGACTCCAAAATTGGTTTTCTCTTAGTTAGGTATTTATCCATAGCTGTTAACATTAAATAAATCAATAAAGAGACTTAAATAAAATTAATTTTACAATTACACAAATATAAACCCTAAAACCCAAAATCCACCCTATAAAATCAAATATGTATACATCTACCCACAAAATAAATAACCAATGCAAACAGATCAATAGTCTAAGAAAAATTAAAAAATAAAGAATGTACCCAAATAACATAATCCATTATATGTAAAGATTTTTTAGCATTTTTCAACACATACCTTGAAAAAGACCGATTGGTTCCTTTGACAGGGTGTATATGTTGTCTCTGTTACTGTATTAATGTGCTTTTTCTTACCCAGAAAATATCAGTAAGTAGGTCAGCGGTTCTAGAAACGCATGCATCAAAAGGGAATAAAGGATGTCAATTAAAAACTATTTAATGCCTTTTGGATTTTAGGGTTTAAAAAAAACGTGAGGGGGAGCCTGGGCCAGTGGGTCTAATATTATAAATATATTACTTAGTAGTATAGATTTTTTTTTTAATTTTGAGGGGGAGCCCGGACCCCCTGGCTCTGGGGTGGCTCCGCCCTTGATCAATATATCACACATATTCTGCATTGGTCTTTTTTTTTTCCTTTCGATCATATGATGTATATTATTCAATGCCAAGGGAGAGATAGTACTAATTATTGGAAAATATTTACTCTATTGAGATTATATAATTGTCATCCTATTTTAATCTAATTGTAATAATTTTAGTTTATTTATGGTACAATTGTAATTAAGGTAAAATAAGATTAGGATTCCTATTAGAATAGAGTTACCTTATTAGACTAGGAGAAGGAAGACCTAAAATATATAAAAGTAGGTCATTATGATGAATGAAAAGCAGAAAAAATTCTCTCATTATTCTTGTTTCTCTAAATTCTCGTCAATGTCTCACATTTAACATGATATCAGAGCCACATTAGAAAAACACAAACAAAAACCCTAAAACAATGGCAGGTGACGGTAAAGAAGCCGCTGGTGATTGCAAAAAAATTACCGGTGAAGAAAATAAAATCCAAAGAAAAACAATCCCTCCCTACTATTTGTTGAATGATAACCTTGAAATTATGGTGACACAAGTCCAATTGAAGGGTGAGAATTATGAAGAATGAGCTAGATCCATGAGGACGACCCTAAGAGCAAGAAAGAAGTTCGGCTTCGTTGTAGGTACAATCAAGAAGTCGGATGAAGGATCGCCGAACTTGAAAAATTAGTGGACTATAAACTCACTGTTGGCGTCGTGGATTCGCAATACCATAGAACCAAGCTTCGCTCAACGATTTTACATAAAGAGGAAGCGGGAGAATTATGGACAAGCATCCGAGAGCAGTTCACCGTTATTAACGACCCTCAAATGCAATAAATAAAGGTAGAACTTGTGGAGTGCAAGAAGAAAAGAATGACCATAGTGGATTACTATGGAAAACTCACTAAGTTGTGAGAGGAATTGAAGAAATATAAATAGATCAAACTTGTAAGTGCGGAAAATACATGTGCAATTTAGGAACGGTCCTAAAAGACAAAAGAGAAGAAAAAAATGCATATTTACCTTATGGGATTGGATGAGACAATGTATGATACGGTGAGATCATACATACTGGCCCAGAAATCATTACCATCATTAAACAAGGTCTATTCGAAGCTGGTGCAAGAAAAACGTGTGAGAGAAATCACACGAAAAATGGAGGATCGGAGTGAAATCATGACTTTTGCCATACAAAGAAGAAGCCTTTACCGTGACTAAGGTAAAGAGAAAAGTGATGGTGCATTCTTCATACATTACAAAAGATCCAGACACGTTGTGACAAATATTTTTGACTCATTGATATTCCGGATTGGTGGCCAAAAATTAAAAAATAAAATGAGAAAACCGGAGGAAGATGATGAGGACAACAACAATAATGGAGGGATGGACCGAAATCCGATCATGGAAAAGGCAACAAAGACGGAATTCAGGTAGGGACACGACCGTTGAACACAGGCGGGACATGACCTCACAATTTGAGTGATGAGATTCGTAAAACTGTGATTCACGTGTTGAATTCCCAAAGAATAAATTCGAATGACAAGATTGATAGTAACACCTAAAAACTCATCCTAGATTATTGACTATGGAGCTACCAATCATGTAATAGATAATCTAGAGGAACTGAGTGATCAACGAGACATTCCTAAGTATTTGATTGGGCTTCCGGATGGAAGTATCTTGGTGACCATGAGAGAAGGAACAACCACATTAAATAATAGAATACGGTTGAAGGATGTCCTTTACGTTATGGATTTAACATGTAATTTAATTTATGTGTCACAACTTATTGATCATTTAGATTGTGATGTAAAATTTATGTGTGTTATACATGACCCCACCATGAGAAAGCTACTTGAAATGAGGGAGCGTCGAGGTGGACTTTACTATTTTAGAAATGTGCCACGGATACGAGCTATAAAGGCGGAGGTAATTGATTGATTCGATCTTTGGCACAAACAGTTAGGAGACCCTTCAGCACAAATAATGAAGTCCATTACGATATTAGGCCTAAAAGAGAGTATTAATGGACCAGATAAAGAATGTGATACATGCCAAAGGACAAAGCAAACAAGAAGTGTTTTTCCCTTAGTGATAATATAACTTCAGATATCTTTGAAATGATTAATTGTGATTTACGGCGACTGTATAGAACTTCTTGTGGTGATTCGTATTTTTTTTACTGTTGTGGATGAACGTTTGTGATCCGTGTGAATTTTTCTGTTGGTTGACAAAAATAAAGTGTCCCAAACTTCAAAGAATTTATTCACCTTAGTGGATATGCAGTTTGGTAAGAGGGTGAAAATTGTTTGAAGTGACAATAGACTAGGTGGCGATGGCGGCCACCGGCCGAGTCGGGCGAGAAAATGGGCGGGATCGAGGTGGGGCGGGCCTGGAGGGGTCGGATCGGGCGGGACCATACCGTGTCGTCCGGTCCGATCCGTTAGGTAGAAGTCGGGGCCAGGTCGGATCGGGACGGGACGGATTGGCGGGTTTTGTGTGTTTTTTTTTTAAAAATTTTTTCACTAAATTAAAACACTAAATTACTAAGTACTAACAAAGTAACATTAACATATACTTGTCATATAGTCATAATGTCATATACATATACTATAATATTATAGACTTATAGTATTATAATTTATAATTATAGTATTATAGTATTATACTCATATATATAATATATTTATAAAGTATAAAGTATAAACTATAAAGTATAAAGTTATAAACTAAATAATTAAACAAAGACAAGAATAGTGTAAAAAAAACATCCCAAGACTGTTTTTGTACCTCTTATATTATTAATTTCATTGAAATATCAAATATACAAGATTCAAAATTACATTGTAGTGTACTGTTGTTGAAAAAATTTGCAAAAGAGTGAAAGACATAGAAAAATTTAAAAATTGCAATGAAATAAATTACCAATTTGAAAATATTTTTTCTAATTTCTTTATAATTTCTTGTGGTTCTTCGGTTGGAATTGGTATATCTTGATCAAATTGTTCCACGTCGCTACTCATGCCTTCGATAAAATGTCGTTGTAGTTGTCGTCATCTTCTTCGTTAATCTACGGTTGTGCGCCTCTTTCGCTCACTCGTATCCAATCTCTGAATAGTACCGCCATCTCCAAGTATCTCCGACTAATGAGTGTCGTGCTCTCTATTTGAAATCACTGCGAAAAAGCGCTTCGAGCGATTGATGGCGCCAGAATGTTCAAAATATCTCGGGCCATCATTGAAAGTGTCGGAAATGTCTTCTCATTCGCTCCAATATTTCGCAAGTCTTCCTTTCCTTCTTCATTGATAAGCGCTTGGTAAGGTAAATTACCTGCAAAACAAAAACATCGAACTCACTAATTTGGTTAACATCGCTACCACCGCATTCTATTTACGAGGCTTTCAATAGAATTAATACTAGGCCTAGCCACGAAACCGCTTGTCTTTTTAGGTTGTGTTGAAGAAGAAGATGGTACAAAAGTCGGTTGGTTACTAGCACTTTCTTCTTTGGTAATGCCGATATACTTTTTGCATTCATCTTCTACGCTATTCAACACTTCTTCTAGCGTTAGTTCAATAGGTGACTCAACATTTAAATTTTTGGGAGTTGGAGGTGGTAATGCGTCCATACAGTATAAATATTTTGAATAAGACTTTTACAACCCTCTACTTTAATAGTCGGGTTTAATACACCAATAATATAAATAGGGAATAGGAATAAAATATTTCTTTAATTTCATAAACATTTTTTAATAGCTGCGGTATAAGCGGGTTTTCCATATATTCTTTAAGAAGTAAAAATATTATAGCTATATAAAACAACATAGTTGAAATAGTAGGATAATATAAAGTAGAAAATTCTTTTGTTGCTCGTTGAAAATTTTCTAAAAATACAATAAGTTCTCTAATTTTCTCCCAATCGGTATCCACAATCATATCATTTGAATTTTGATTATTCGTTAAAAAATAAAGTAATAGGTTTTCTATAGTCATAAGCAACAACTAGTTGGTCATATAAAGAATTCCACGGTTGGTACTTCAGGAATTTTTACGTAAGATAGTCCACAATCGTGGCAAGTTTTTATATTCTTTTCTCTGTTGAATTCTATTATTTTTAAAAATAAAGTGTATAGCAAATTGTATTTTTCAAGAATATCTTGAAAAAGTGAAAGACCATCATTTACAACTAAGTTATAAATATGGCGCACATTTGATATGAAAATGTTTTGGAAAAGACGGAGTTAAAACATCTCTTAAAATACTAATAGCGAGAATTGTTAGAAGATGCATTATCTAATGTAATACTCATAACTTTATCGGTTATTAGTAATAATCACATTTGAATAAATATTTTAAAATAAATTCACCGATTATGCCTACTATCTATATATCTATATGCTAAAATACGTTTTTGCATAGACCATTTATAATCTATCGATGACAAATTCTGGTTAAATAATCATGGTCGTTAGTACTACGACTATATCGGCTCCAGTTAAAGCGACTTTGCAATTTAAATGATATAATGCATAACGTAAATCATTGATATTCATGTGCAAATTTAAATACATCTCTTTTAACAGTTGATCTAGGAAAACATTTATAAGCGATTATACATATCTCTAATATAATGAATAAAACCGGAGATTCAGAAATGAAAAAGGCAAACCCTCCACAACAACTAATTTTGCTAGTGCTTCCTATCTTTATGTTTATCGTATTTAGGGCCTCTGACTCCCCGTCATAGGGTTAATTTGACCACTGTACTTTCTCGGGACAGTAGTATGTGAACCTTGTCCCGATTGAGAGGACGTCTTCACCTTCTTTTTCAATCATGTATTGAGCGTGCAAGGCTTTGTGTTTTGCAATAGATGTCTTCCTAACCCCGTCCACCATGACCTTGTCCGGTTTAAAGAATAAACATTTTTACAAGTTTTACATACTACTTGATTCGATGCGTTCTGTCAAAATATTTCCATCTGTTGATTTTAATGGTCGTTTCTTGGGACCTCGTCTCATAGTAGGGGATATGAGGCATTTCACTAGTGAGTGTATCATTATCTTCATTAGTAGGTGTATCATCAACTAGAGTGTCATCTAAATTAAAATCTTCTTGATTTCGGGATAATCATTTGTGTCAAGATCATATGGTATTTCAGAAACATTTCGGGATCTATAAAATCATCTTGTCTAGGAATAATGGAGCAGAATACTAGAAGAAGTACCACTTGCCCTTGTTACCACCCCTACTAGAAGAAGTCGACCACTTACCACTACCCAACATGCCTCTTAGTCCTTTCATTTTAATTATGCTAATAAATAGTTAAAGATAATGAAATTAAATGTGCTACATGAAATAAAGACAAAATAATAATTTAATGAGAGAACGAATGTACCAAGCGCCCGATGTAAAGTCGACGTGTAATCGAGAGGTTGAAAATTGAAACTTTGCTCGATAGATAATCCTCAAGCTAGTTATCAACTTCACTCCCGATTCTCAAATTAATAAATAGATTGAATATGTAGACAATGTTGTATAGAGATTGATTGAGAGATTAGAGTAGAAAGATTTGTGAAAATAATAAGAAGAGGAATGAGGTATTTATAGTTGAAAAATTGGGTTAAAGTGTAAATATAATAACTTAGGGTTAAAAATAAATATAAATGGGGTAGGGGTTGGGGAGGAGGAGGCCTAAAATGGTCGTTGTCAACGGCCAAAATGTAAATAGCCGTTGTCAGCGACAAAATGTAAAATAAATGGCCGTTGGACAGCGGCCATTTTCTCGCAGCGGCGGGGCCCGGGGCGGGGTGGGGCGGGGTCGGGCGGGATCGGGGCTGGCGAGGTCGGGTCGGCGGTACCATACTGTCCCGCCTGTTCGATCCGGTCCGTTTTTATAAGCGGGGTCGTGTCGGGGCGAAGGGCCGGGGGCAGTCGGCGACGGCCGCCAGCCTGATAGACTAAGTTTACATGTATGAAGACTTACTTCTTTGAATATGGAATTCTTTTCCAAACATCTTGCACGGGGACACCACAACAGAATGGAAAAATCGAACGAAAACACCCGTCACATTCTTAATGTGGCGCGAGCATTGAGATTTCAGGGTCATCTTTTGATCAAAATTAGGGGAGAATGTGTTTTGACTACAGGGTACTTGATCAATAGAACACCATCTCCGATTTTGAATGAAAAAACCCCTATAAAATTTTATACGGGGAGGCGCCCCTATAGGATCATGTAAGGGTGATATGATCACTATGCTATGCACACACAAAGAGAAGAACAAGAGACAAGTTTGAGACTCGTAGTTGTAGATGTGTCTTTTTGGGATACCCCTACGAAAAGAAGAGTTAGAGATTGTATGACTTATAGAACGATGAATATTTAGTCTCAAGAGATGTGAAATTTTACGAGACTTAGTTCCATTTTGCTGTAGGATCAGGTAACTTGGCCGAGAACATAGTTTTGATCCCGGACAAAATGGAAGGAGAAAGAAACCAACTCAACTTTAAAGACGACCCGACTGATAATGAAGGTACGAAGGAAACTCGGATGGACAAAGTATGGACACCGGATATCAAACCTACGGATCAATCAAAATTAGACCGGACAGATGTCGGTCTAGATAGAGAAAATGTGGAAAAAGTACAAATGAAAGGTGACCGAGCCAATGAAGTTCCACCAGAAGAACAATTGAGCCAGAGTAAATGTTAAAAGTATGAATCAATTTGGTTGCGCGACTACTTCAATGAAACATTCCGGAAAGAAAGTCCATTAACACGTTCACGCGATCCTCAACAACCCTCAGGTGCGTCTTACCCTTTAGCTCACTATATATCTTGTGATATTTTTTTCTCACATCACCAAAGCTTCCTTGAAACAATTATCACAGGAACCTAACAAAAACCTTCTCTGAGGTAATGAAAAGGGAACATTAATAGTCATACAACAAGAGATCCAAACATTAGAGGATAATGTGATATGTACACTAGAAACTTTGCCACCAAATAAGAAAGCACTAGGATGTAGATGGATGTTCAAAATCAAGTACAACTCTGACTCTACAATCGAGTGATATAAAGCTCATTTGGTCATCTTAGAAAATAAATAGGAGGAAGAAATTGACTATAATAAAACTTTTACTCCGGTTGGTAGATAGTAATTGTTCCGACCTTCTTGACTATTATGGTTGCGCGAAATTATGAGTCACATCATATGAATGTGCATAATGCTTTCTTACATGGCAATCTTACAGAAGAATTTTATATGAAATTGTCACACATATTCTGTGTACCTAATTCGGGGAAAGTATGTCGACTCCGAAAATCCTTGTACGATTTGAAGCAAGCTCCAAGGTATTGGTTTGAGAAATTCTCAAGTACTTTGATAAAATATGGGTTCAAACAATCGTACTCGGATTATTTTCTCTTTACTATGCACTAAGAATGTGTGCATCTTAACGTCTTAGTCTATGTGGATGACTTTATTATCTTCAGAAATGGCACTAGTGTCATTAAACAATTCAAAAATTATCTCCGCACCTGTTTTCACATGAATGATTTGAACCCTCTGAAGTATTTTTAGGAGTTAAAGTTGTACGTGGACCAACCGGGCTATTTCTCTGTCAACAAAATTATGTCCGAAATAATCTCTGAGTCGGATTATTGAGAGCTAAACCAATTAATAATCCGATGAAACATGATCCTGATTTAGCGTAGGCCGGAGGAGCCAATTTGGTTGACCTGGAATCATGTCGGTGTTTGGTCGGTCGATTGATATACCTCAATTTTACACGATCCATATTGCAAATTGTGTGCATGTTCTATCCCAATTCATGCACCAACTGAAGGAAGTACACTGGAATGCGGCTCTCCATGTGGTACGTTACTTAAAGAAGAACTCAAAACAAGACAGTGTGATAAAAAAATAATGTGATCTCCAGTTGTATGAATGGTGTGATTCGGATTGGGACGGATGTCTGAAAAATCACTTACCATTTGGTTTATGTCCCTCAGAAATTCACTCGTGTCATGAAAATCAAGAAACATCATATTGTCTCCCGCTCGTCAGCGGAGGCAGAATATCGATCGATGGTAATGACCGTCTGCGAACTGAAATGGTTAAAGAGAATTTTGCATAATTTAGGCGTTGAACACAAGTCACCGGTAAAAATGTATTGTGTCAGTCAAACATCTTTGTACATTGCACGAAATCTGGTGTTTCATAAACGGACTAAACACATAGAAGTGGAGTCACTATGTCCGGATGCACTCCAATCCAGTATAATATTCTCCAGTCATGTGTCAACTAGCGAACAATTGACAGATGTGTTTACAAAAGCTTTGGAAAAATCGCAACACAAATATTTACTTAGCAAGTTGGATATTTGAGACCCTCATGCTCCAAGTTGGGAAGGGGAGGGGGGAGGGTTATTAAGATTATATAATTGTAACCATGTTCTATTCTAATTGTAATTATTTTAGTCTATTTATGGTATAATTATAAATTTATAATTAAGATAAAATAGAATTTGGAGTCCTATTAGAATATGGTTACCTTATAAGGAATGAAAAGCAGAAAGAATTCTTCAATTATTCTTGTCTATCTAAATTTTCGTCCGTGTCTCAAATTTAACATACTCGTGCAGTATTTAATTATGATTACGTGATAAATGTAATATATGAAAATATTGTATTTATTAATATTGATTTTCCGTAAACAGAGTGCGGATTTTTTTTTACCTTACTCTTAATATAGGCTGCTAATTTATATACTTCTATGAGAAAAATGCCCCTTGTATTGTTAGTGTTTGGACATGATAGATCTCTGTCTGGACTAGCTTCATTCCATCACTCGGATAATCTTAAAATATAGAAGACTATTTAAAGATTTACGTTCCAACATCTGCATAAATATCACTACATTTTAGAAGAAAAGAATATATATATATATATATATATATATATATATATATATATATATATATATATATATATAACTGGAGTAATAATTTGGTATAAGTCAATATATGCATGTATTTAAAAGAAGACACCACCTCCTACACCGTATACCGAGTCAAGTTTTTCAAAACTTATAGACTAAAATAATTTATTATATTCTTTAATTTTTTGAAACTGAATTAATTACCAAATTATGTAGTTAGAAATTAGTGGAATGAAAGGAAAGTAATTTGAGGGTTTAATTTTTCCGTTTATTCTCTCACTCCCAAGTTTTTGTCCTCGTTAAACATCCTTATATTTTTTCTTTTGATGACAAAGTAATTTGCAGTCACTATCGTTCGGGTGCGCACATGATAAATTCCTTATACTTTTTTCATATAATTACTTATTTGATCTTTCGAGAGATTAATTTAAATTAATTGGAGATAATTTAGTTTTTAATCGTACCAATCCATGTTACCCGTTTTTTATTTCTTTTTTTCGGACACAATGTTCAATTTTTTAGTGGAAGCGGGCCATGCAAATTAAAGAACTAGTCATATGATGTACAAACGCAAACTACCTTTTGGACTCCACTATTTTAGAATGAAAAATAAACTATATATATGGTCGATGGATGGTCAAATCATATCCCCACGGAATTAAGAGTAAAAATATTATAAAGTACTGCATGAGAATGGAGATTAGTGCTTGATGGCGCGGGGCCATGAGTCGCGAGTTCGATCCTGCATAAACCTTCTTAGTCTGTCGCACATGGTTTTGCCAAGTGTGGTTAATCATTGGCGTTGTTTGCGGCTATTGCGTCGGCCGGGGTTTACTGTCTTGCTCGAAGAAGTAAGCGGTGCGAGTTCCTTCGGCAAAAAAAAAAAAAAAAATATATATATATATATATATATATATATTATAAAGTATCACTTTTTTTAGATTATGATATATTCGACTATTCATTATGTTTTCGAACGTTTAAGAATTTCACTGATAATATTTTTTTTTTCAAAATTTTAATTTCTTTGAATACTCTCGAAATTTGAACTTTAGTATGACAAGTTTTCTGTCAAATAAATTTCAATAATTGTTGTAATATTCTCTGCAAGTCATATAATCATAAATGTGATGGGGGAGTAATATCATTTGTTTGCTTATTTCAACAAATTAAAAAGTGGTTTCTTGGTTGACATTTTCAGTTAATAATTCTAGTTAATTGTAATCTTCTCTTCAATTTGAATATTGGAATATGGTGACATTGGGAGAGAATAGGGACCAAAACTTGTATAGCTAGGGAGTAGGAAGACAGTTAGTATCAAAACGTTGCTTCTACTACTCAACAAATCACAAATATTTTTCTTTGAAATGAGACTAAAAAATTAGACATTTGAGACTAAAAAACTAGACAGCTGAGCAGGGCATGAGGATAATAATAAATAAGAAAAGGAAGAGAATAACTGAGAAAATCTCATCCCAAATTTCACTTTTCCTCCCAAACATCCCAAAATCTTCAGCAGTTTTACAAAGTCAGAACAAATCAAATTACATAAATAAGTATCTCTCTCCCAATTAACTCTTTAATTTTAATCCATATGCAAAACAATTATCACATTTTTATATTTAGAAATAATTTAAATTATAATTCTTATTTTACCTTTAATAAAATGACTTATATATAGTCACAAAAATATCTAAGAGTTTAGATCATAAGTTTTAGAAGTCGTCATTTCTTAATCTCATGTTCAGTTAAACTATATCATATAAATTGGGACTATATTGAGTGAAAATGCTCCTGAGATATCTGATGCATCCGGGAACTCCAGCAACCCTAAATCTCTACACAACTGTCTTCCACTCTTAACAACCCCATCACATCAACCTTCATAGAACAGAGTATCGCGGCGCGCATGGGCACAGTGACATCGACATGCTCACTTCATCATAACTTTAGGGGGGCATAATAGTCTAGCTTTGTCTTATATACAAGATTTAGAAGAGAAGAAACACACATTGTATTCTCTCTAAGCCTACACTTGTAACCCAAATCTCTCTCAAGCTAAATACTTCATTCTCAACTCTTGTTCTTACGTTATTCATTGTTCTTTTCAGATCTAGCTTGTTTATTCATTTTACTTGCTTATTTTTGTATTTATTTGATATTTACCCTGTTTATCCCACTACAAGAAAAATGACCTACGGTGACAGTCAGAATGTGACAATTTTTTCAACTTTCACATAGTGTGACCATTTTTCCCTTGACTTCTTGGTCAACAGACACTTATGACATGTGTGAAATTTAAACTGTCATAAAATTATGACAGTTATATGATGGGTATTTGCACCGTCACATGTTGTGTGACAATTTTCTAGAGTTGACCCATTTTTTTAGTTGACCCGACCCAACACGTAAAAACCAGTCCATATCCAATTTTTTTGGCTCAAGACATGGCCCATTGCTACGCTTAAATGGGGAAAGCCCCGTCTCTTTGTCATGTTGCACATCGAAGAGTTTTTGAAAACCCTAGCCGCACATTTATTGCCAAAGATGGCAAAGGCCAACTGTACGGCCTAACTCCGATGGTATAATCAACGCATAACCATAACCCACTTCCCTCTCCGGCGAACCAAGTCCAAAAAAGGGTCGCTCCTAGTTCTCTCATATGCTCCAATAACGATGGACGACGCTGCCATCGCCATTATTCTTGCCGGAAAACACCCATTAAAATTGGTGTTTCTGTTCATTTTTTCGATGACTCGCTTCTACGTTTTTTATATGTTTTGTATGTGTATCTGTTTTTTTATCATTGGACTGATTTCTTACGACTTTTCGTCATTTTAATGTGTTTTCCGGTGAACTATGTTATTGATGCTAAATGTCTCCATTTTTGTCTATGTAAACTGTTCCTCTTTTGATAATTTGGCTTGGCTTCTGCTGCTTTGTTACAATTTTGTTATTGTTCACTATCACGCTACTATTTTGGACTATTTACATTATTTTTGTTAATGTTGGGTTGGTTTTGTGCCCGGAAAATACTTCCGGCATCCAACGGCCTCCCTGTAAAAAATTGGTTTTTATTTTTAGTTTACTTATTAATTCTTGACGTCATTTGAGAATTATCTACTCTCTTACTAACACTTTTACTAAGTACTTATACAGGTACCCGAAGATATATTTTGAGACGCCGCCTCGGTTTGCTGTCCGGAGAAGGTTAGTAAACTCGATTTCCTCTCAGCAATAGTTTATATATGTGTTTTCTTGTGTGCTTTCTGTTAATTAACCTTTTCCTGGAGATGGTAATTTTTCTGCTGGCAGGCAGAATTGGAATATGGAAGTTAAGGATGCTACCTCTGCTGCTCAAGCACCTGCTGAGTCTGCAGAATGTGCAAGCTTAGCTGCTAGAGCTGCTGCAGAACTTTCAAGGGTTTCAAGGCAATATTCCTCAGAATCTCAGAGGTCTGAAGTACAGTCTTTAGGAGGCGGAGGACCATCAATGTATGACACAAGTAAGCATGAATATTTTCACAAAGATTCAGCAACCAGCTCTGTACCTGATAGAAATCCAAGTAAAACCTCTCAATTGTTTCTCCCCCCCCCCCCTTTTTTTTTTGATAATCGAGGTTTCCAGGCTTGCGTCTGACTACTTCACTGGTATTACCCAGACTTCCTCGAGGTGATGGCACCAGTCCTTCAACAACATCACCAGTAAATCGCGAGATGTGCTTCAGTGACTAGTTTCTGGGAGCGTACAATTGATCAATGAGACAAGGTCAAATTCCCTAACATACAGAATTTCTTCGCGCCTGCGGGGAATCGAACCCACGCTGTCCATGCCAGAGCACCTTATAGCACCCAGACTTTATCACTGGACTATGCCCCGGAGGACATTCTTCCCCTTCTTTAATATGTTTTGAACCCATGTATGACATTTTTTCGAGTCTTTAATTGCATGTAATGTAAGTTCAAATTTGTCCAGTTAAGTAAATATTTGGGTTAAATTTGTTTTAAGGTACCATAACAGCCTAATGGATACAAGTGCGGTTACTATATGTTGAATTTCATTAAAGATCCCATGAATGATTTATCTCTGCTGTCAAAACATGTAAGTATCTAACATTATTTCTTGTTTATGTACTTGTCTATATATACTTTAGTTGATCTCTATTGTGTATTTATAATAAATCTAACATGTTGAATTATATTTGGATCTAATTACATTAGAATGACCTAATTATGATTAGAAATTTTAATTGATCTCTATTGTGTTTAACAATACAATGGAAAATAAGTTTCTTCATAGCATGAGCTTGATGAGGTCCGGATTGAATGGACGCATCATTTTTCAAGATTCTCCGTGCTACAGAAGTTGTGTCACCTTCATGATGTTTGGATAATATGTACTAGGCTCATTTTATTTTGTAAAATATTTTGTTTTGGATACATTTGGGAATAAGAAGAGTTGTAACCTGATTTGATTAATTAGTTACATTTTAGTTACAATTCGTAAATGTTTTAATATTATGTATTAAAATGATTTGATTAATTAGTTACATTTTAGTTACAACATGCTATTTTCCCACCAATTTAATTATTATTGAAATATGAAAAAAATGATTAATTAAATTAATTATTAAATAAATAATGCGCCAAAATCAATTTTCCGCAATTGTTTTATATTTAAATTAATTCAAATTCAAATTTGTTTAAAAATTTACCGCAAAAAATATATTAAATTAATAAAATTCAAATATTTTACCGCCAAAATTTATAAATACCCGGGGAAAAATTAAAAAAAAACGAAAAATAGTCAAAGTCAACGAGCAAATATGTGACGGTTTATGTCCGTCACATATTGTGTGACGGTTATTTAAACTGTCATCTATTCGTGACACTTGCTACAATGACACTTAAAAAAACTGTCATCCACCCCTCCGATGACAATGTTTAGCCGTCACCGTAAGTCCTTTTTCTTGTAGTGCTCATAACCTAACTAGTAACATCAGACTCGTTAAAGAAGGTCTTCGAATCGGATACTACCTGCTTGTCTTTAAACTCTTGACTATAAATCTCTAACTGTGTTTTTTATTAGAATTATTTTACGGAAAAATATGGACGGTGGAAAAGTGTAAAAGGAGATTGAGTTTGATCACTTATTCATAAGGATCCTAATTAAGGTAAAATACATGCTTAGTGTTTCACGTTTTTTCTGGTAAATATCTACTTGCATTAATTACTTGCTTTCTTATAGAATTTGTCCTCCATCAATATGTAGAAATACGTGATAGTTAAAGAAGCATAAAACTATCAAAATTTTCGGACTAAAAGAGAAAAATACAGTTTAGTCAAAACAATTTAGCAAAAAAGTTAAGGTAAGCCATTTTTCCTTAATCTTTATGAATGAATCAAAATAAGTTGTGTCGGGCTAGACAAGCTTGTGTCTATTGGACGAGATGTTTTATGGGAATAGTAAACAAGGGAATTCATTTTTTTCTATCAACATGGTGTGGTACGTATTCCTTCATCTTTAATCAGAGGTCTCGGGTATGAATCTTACTAGATACATAATCACCTTTGTTATAGAGTGTTTTACCCTCAATTATAGAATTTTTCGCGCAAATTAAATTTAATCGAGCCTTAATGCACGGATACCAAAATTGATAGTCAAATTAAATGAGATGTCGATGATATATATGATGATGACTGGTCACTTGCTTGGGATTAAGTTTCTTTTTCGTGTTTGTTAAGTGTTCGTTAGGGTGGGCGGAGGATTAAGAGAGACAGAAATTACTAATAATTAGTTTAATAAAATTAAGAAAAGTCTTCCTATGATTGGTTTGCTTGTCATTTTCCCTATGCATGGACGTCTCTTTAGCTAGATCAAGGAGAAGTTGTTAATATCTCTAAAATCACATATGTTTCATTGTATCAAATCAATTTGAATGAACTTTTTGGGGTTATAATATGTAATTGGACTATCAAATTGATCTTTATTCTATTTAGACTTTTGAAATAACGACTTAATTAGTCGCTATTTCAAAATATTATATTCAAGAAATTATTCCGAAACACTTATAAAGATTTATGTTGAAGTTGTTATAAGGTGTTGAAATTATAACTGTTCAAAAAAAAATCACGATAAAAAATCACACCATGGAGTAGACCGGGATTGAAGTTTTGTGATTGTGGTGGATGGAAATAGAGGGTAGCAAAGACAACCAAATACTCTCAAATGATGATATGAGGGCTCTCGTAAGTAAAGTATTTTTAGTGGAGCTTGGTAAGACATGTTTTTATGGGGAAGGATATTCAACATGTATGTTGCCATTTGAAGCGCATGATGCCAAAAAATGAGGGGGTACAGAAGCATGAGCGAGGGATGTTCTCACAATATTGTTTATGGTTTTAATTTTGCGTTCCGCCTTCCCATTCTGTGAAGATGTGTGAGGACAGGATAAACGAAATTGTAAACCATTTGTTTTGAAAAAATTCCAAAATTGATTATTGTCAAATTCCCTCCCATTGTCACATTGAATACTTTTAATCTTCCGTTCAAACTAAGTTCGGATAAATGCTCTAAAGTTTAGGAAAGTGGAAAACACTTGTGATTTTTTCGACAAAGGGAATGTCCACAAATAATTAGAGTAGTCATCAAGAATCAGTAAATAATATCTATGACCTGAGGAACTCAAAACAGGTGATGTCCAAATATCACAATGTAAAATATCAAACGTCATAGTAGTGCATGAAGTAGAAGAAGTAAATGGCAACCTAACATGTTTACCAAGGGCACAAGCATGACACTTATTCAAAACACGAGTTTGAGTACATGAAATAAAATTATTTTGTTTAAGAGAGGTCAAAATGGACTCCCCCGGATGTCCCAATCGTTCATGCCATAGTGATGGTGCCAAGGCTGCAAAAGTGGAAGGAACTTTAGACTGTGGATTTGGTAAACTTATTGGATAGAGCTCCCCTTGCTATCACATCTCATGAGAAGCTTCCCTGTCTGAAAGTCATGTACGGAAAAACCAAATGGGTCAAATTTAACAGAAATCCAATTATCACTAGTAAACTTCCTAACAGACACCAAATTTTTTATTAATTTGGGAGCATGCAGGACATTATTTAAAACTAGTGGCGGATGTGGTGGTGACAATGTGTTTGATCCATAACCTTTTATTGGAATTGCATGGCCATTTCCGACAATAATACCATTTTCTTTGCTCAAATTAAAATAGGGTGAGAGTGTACCTTGGGATGCCGTCATATGTGACGTTGCCCCGGAGTCCATATACCAATTAGAATCCGATGGATTGAGTCCAAGAGTGTGCATAGCCTGCCCAATATCCGTAGGATGGGTCGTGGTTGAATGGGCCTCTGCCGTTGGCGGAGGAGGCCCAAAAGCGCCGCTATCGCTGCTGGCCGACCACCGAGATGGGCTCTTTGGTCACATTGTTATGTTGCCCAAGCTTTGGACCTTTGTTGGTGCCGCCATCGCCATTGGGCTGTTGGCTTGCGCTCGCCCAACTCTCATCCAGGTTGCTGTGCCTCTCGCTTCTTTGCCGCCGTATCATTTCTTGCCCAGTGTGATGGGCCTTCCGTCTGCCGCTTCAGTGGCACAGTGGTTCTTGCCGCAGCCACCGCCGGAGTAGGTGTTGCCGCCATTTCCGCCGCCACCGGAATTTCGGTGACCCCCACCTTTATTATTAACGCGATTTCCACCTTTCTTCTTATTATTACCACGTCCTTTTTGACTCTTGTTTTGTGAGGAATAGTCAAAATAATTTCCTTCATTTGAAGACGTGGCAACCATGGCGAAATTTGTAGTCGTAGAAACCTTCTTAATCAAACTCGACTCTTCAAGAACAAGCATGGATCTTGCTTGATAAAACTTTGGTAAGGGATTACTTTGACGGATTAGTGTCCCCACGCCACTATAAGCATCCGTGAGACCGGCAACTAATTGTAAAACTAACCGGTTGTCGATGCTTAGGTGAACCTACGTTCTCAATTGATGCGCCAACACTTTGAGGCCGGCGATGGGTTGAAGCGTTAGGAAAGTCTGCATGACAATGGTTGAAAATTCTTGTTCCAACGCTTATGGCGAGAGTTTTGATTGTCTTGAAAAATATCTCTCAGCGTTCCCGTACGCCACGTGGCGATAGAATCTGGTTCAAATATTGTATGCAACAAGGCGGTGGATATTGTTGCATAAATACAACCAAGAACCGTCGCATCAAGAGTATCCCACAATTCTTTATGCGCTTGGATGATTGTTAGTTGTTGTACCATTTTTTGGTAGAATTATATGATGAAGAAATTTGTAAGACATACAAAATATTTTGAACAAATACTCACATTTTGAGTAATGAACAGTTTTCATCTCTAGTTTGACAGAAATATGTGTTTTGATGTTGGAGATAGTAAGGGCTGAGTGAAACGAAGATTTTGATTCAGACATGGTTGTGAGTAAGAACAATAATGGAGAAAATAAAAAAAATTATGAAAAATTTTCGGTCAGGGTAACACCAAGGAAGAAGATGACCGAAATTTGGAAGAAAACAAGAAAAATATTTGAGGATCTTTTTCTTCCTTATGCTCTTAATACCATGAAAGAGTTTTGGAATATCTTCCTTAATCTTTATTCATCCACAATGGTAACAATATATACACTAAGTAACAATTAATAGGAAGATTAAGTTTTCCTAAAATCCTCCAATACTATCCCATAATATATTCATATATTAATACTATTATATCCCTTACATTAATACATAATACTATTTACCATATACATAAGATTCTACATAATTATATTATTAATAGTTATTGATAATAAATATTCTAACAGTTTCAACTCAACAAATATAAAGGAAACTCGTAAGAAAAATGTTTGAATATAAAGTTTTCAAAATGGCTTTCATTTTCATATTTGATACTTTTTATTTTTAAATAAGACAAAAAAGTAGATAAAAAATAGATCCATAAAAAAGTTTCGTCTTTGCATTACCAACAAAGGGTATAATGCCAACGGTGGACAATGTGGAAATGGTATGTAAAAGTCATAAGGCGGAATAACTCAATGTCCTGGAGTTGTTGGTCACAAGCCGTGTTTGAAATAATTATGCTCTCTCTTATTATCTCCGATTAATGGCTTCTTGTTGTACGGAACAAAAATAATATATGTAAATAGGGCTGTTATCGGTCCGGATACTCTCGAGAATCGAATCGAAATACCTGAACCGATACTCAGATCAAAAAGTTAACGTTCCGGATACGAGTATCAGACATAAGGATCCGGATCAATAAGGATCCGGTCCAGCAACCCGATAAATATATGTTATCAGTCTGTGGCTTAGAATGTTCATATTTTTTTTGTTACCTTCTGTGTTTGTATATAGGAATATTTATTTCTACTTAGATTTTCTTTGGTTTAAGTTTTTGTTAGCACATATTTGCTACTTCTCAAACGTTTGTAATCAGTTTGTTTTCTGCTAATGAACATTTGAGTATGATTGATTTTTAAAAGAAATGCGATCAATTGAATTTAGAAAGGATAAGTAACTGAATATGTGAAATTCTTCTCTTTTGCAGCTCTGAAGACAGATTCCATGCGATTGAAGATGGATTAAAAATCGACAAGAACTCTTAACTTGAAATTCATTTTTACCCATGGTCGGATTGAAGATTATACATGCATGAAACTTAGAAGTTGGAAAACATGATTGCTGAAAAGTTTGACATTTTTGAAGCTCTACAATTATATATTACGATTACGCCACAAGAGTTTGAAAATGGTGTTGAGAATGCACTAAAAATTGGTCAATTTAATACTGAAAATGGTGCAGAAATTGTGGTGAAATTAAGTTGAAAGGGTGCTGAAAATGGTCTAAAGTGGTGCTGAAATTGTGCTGAAAATGATCTAATTATAGCTGCATTAGTTGCTGGGAAAAAACAACCAATATGGACCAGTTTTGCAAGCAATTTGCTACTGTATTATGTGCTGAAATGCAGGCAAAAAAGACGCCTAACAAATTTGCTGCTGCATTTTGTGTTGTAAGTTGTTATCGGTTTGGATACTCCGGATCGAAATATCCGGACCGATACTCGGACTTAAAAGTTAACGGTCCGGATACGAGTACCAGACATAAGGATCCGGATCGATAAGTATCCGGTCCAATAAACCCGATAACCTTATCAGTCCGGTTCCGATATGTCGATACCCGGATCGGACCGATAACAACTCTACATGTAAATTTAAGACTTGTTTGAATGAATTTTTCACAAGTAATTAAGTGTAAGATAACTTGAAGCGGAACAATAAATAAGCAAACCTAAAATAACAATAAGAAATTTCTATACAAGAAAGTCATTACTAATTAATACTTGATATATTTATTTCTTTTTAAATCAAAGGCATGAACACAAATTTTCATTAAATTTTTTATTCCTCTGATATTTAATGAAATTAAATATATATATAGTAAATTTTTACTTGTATTTTAGTTTGTCTTTTAATAATTATATTTTTATATACTTAGTTATGAAAATAGCTCATTATTTCTCAAAACTAAACACCTAACACAATAAAAATATATTCAAGCTACTATTTATATGAGATTTCATAGCATAGGGGTGTAAGTGTTAATTGATTTGAAAGATATGGGGTGTGTCTACAATTGAGTCACATTACAGAAGTTTTTAGTGTAATTTACCTTAACTTTTTTAGACGTCCTAGCTTAGATAGTAAGATGGAAAAACCATTGACATAAAAGAAAAGAAAAAGGTTACAAAAGCAATATTGGTATATTAAACACAGCTCTACCAAACAGAGAGATGGGCGTGTTTGGTATGACGGAAAATGTTTTTCATGAAAAATATTTTCCTAATTTTTTTTTAAAAAAAACAAGTAAATTTCTTACTTATTATTTAGTGTTTGGTATGTAATCATAAAAATATTAATATCCAACAAGCATTTAATGTAATCTAGGAAGTACTAGGGGTGGAAGGTGTGGGGAGTTAGGGAAGGCGGGGGGTGGGTAGTCAAGGGATGGGGGTTGGGTGAATAAGGAGTAGACAATGAACACTACAAGAAGAAAGACATTTGTCAACATTTTTATTGTCATATGTTGGATGTTGTTGCCAAAAATATTTTCGCAGCAACAAAAATTGTTGCATGTTGGTGCAATAATCTCCAATGCAATTTTTTTTCGCAACAACAAGTTATTTTTGTTGTCACTTACGTTTTTTAACAATAAAATATTAATTTTTTGTTGTCATTTACGTTTTTAGCAACAATATATTTATTGTATATTGTTGCTAAAGTTTTGTTGTTAATTCTATACTTTCTTATAGTGGAACTTAGAATGTCACTTATGGAACTTGTTTTCCTTATTTACATTAAGGAAGTCATTTTCTTCATATTTTTAAGGAATTTGTTTTTTGAAAGAAAATATTTTGACAAACAAAATATGAAAAAATTGGAAAATATTTTTGTCTGCACCAAACACACTTACTATGTGAAAGTACTTCTTGCTTTGACAAATCACTTTAAATAGCAAAGAAGTGATCTAAAATGGAGCTATGTGGAGGATTCCCACAAAATTACATTCTAAACATCTTACAGCTTGTTTGGTTGTTGCGTATTGTTTTATAATGTTTGTGATTACATTATATCGTGTGTATTAAATTATATTATTTTAATTAATATAATATTTGGATGGTAATATCATTTCTCGTCATTTCATAATGTCACATAACAACAATCTGAACAATTACAAAGAAAAAAGCATAAGATATAGAGTAGAATTATTATAGAAAGCATTAGGTTAAGGGTCAAATACGATTATTAAATAATAAGTAAGGGCAAGAGGAGAAAAAAATAAGATAACGATATGATCACATCAAATTAGTTGTTACATAAAATAATATTTTTCATCATTTCATAACGAAGGATTTAACAATTTGAATAAAGATTAAATAATAATAATAAAAAAAAAAAAAAATAACAATATGATACAATGCAATATATAACTACCATCCAAACAAACTGTAACGGGTTGATTCTTCTAAACTATATTGATAATAAACTTAAATACTGCTCTTTTAAAAAAATGAAAAGATGGCATTTAAGAAAATATTCACGGAAAGGAAGTTAACCACATCAGAGAATGGTGTCACATAATACTAAGGGCCCGTTTGATACAGCTTATTAAAAATAGCTTTTAGAAGTAGATCTTTTCAAGTAGAGCTTTTTATCAAAAAATTGTTAGTTATTTGATTGTCAATAAAAAAAAAAGTACTTTTGACTTAAAAATAGTCAAAAGCAACTTCTACTTCCAAAAGCCCAAAATTTAAGCTTTTGGAAATAGAGATCAGAAGTGCTTTTGGAAGCACAAAACATTTTTTCGATTTTGAACCAAACACTCTAATTTTTTACCAAAAGTGTTTTTGACCTTCCAAAAGCATTTTTATCAAATCCAAAAGTCCAACCAAACTGGCACAAATATATATGAATTATGTCTAAAAACTAATAAGGGTCCTCTTTGTCGTTATTGAGAAAAAGCTTAATTTTATGAAGTACTTTTTCTTTTCTATGGGAAGAAATTAGTGTACCAATAGTTTCTAAACAGAAAAAAATAGTCATTACCGTAAATTTTTTACATATCATAATATTTGTAGAATTTTAAATTCACCTATGATATTCTAGAATTTCAATTATGAAATTAATTTATTTTTTTAAAAAAAAACAAAGACTGAAAAAGCCCGTAAGCCCTTGCAACAAAGTTCAAAATGTTGAAAGTTGTTGGCCCATGCCCGCACTATTAAAGGCCCAAATTTGCTGCTCGAACCGGGCAATTCGCCCGTTTCCCTTATTTTAGGGTGGTCTTTAACTTTTGCCATTCAAATTGGTGGTTTTTAATTTTTTTTCCTTCACTTAAAAAGATCACCGAAAATATTCTTGAGGTTGTGGGTTCGAATCTCAGCAGAGTCAAAAAGGAAAAAATTCGCAAGGCAATATTTCATTAGAAAATATGACTATTCAGCCAAAGTTGTATAGAAATTATGCCTTAAGGGGCATAGTCTCTATGACTTACGCCTCCGAAAATACTTCTGAGGTTGTGGGTTTGAATCCCAGCCGAGTAAAAAAATCGCAAGCCAATTATTTCATAGAAATTATGCATATTCGGTCAAAATTGTATAGAGATTACGCCTTAAGGTGCATAGTTTCTACGTAACGATGCCTGAAGGAAAAATTTAGTTACATAGAAACTATGCCCCTTAAGGCATAATCTCTATGTAACTTTGGTCGATTACTTCATCATACCTAAGTTTTTTGAGATTTATACTCTCATGAGCGACAACTTTAGCATGCCACTATGAAGGAAGGCATCTGAGAATCTTTCTTATGTGGTCCCAGAAGATAAGACTTTTCTGAGGCTTTGAGTTCTCCTATAATTTTATTGAACCTTGCAAACATATCCTCAATTGTTCCCCATCTTTCATCTTGAAAGTCTCTTATTCATAGACAAGGAGACTAACAATAGTTTTCTTAACTTTGTCAGTACATTCATAGGTGACTTCAAATTTATACCACATTTCTTTATCGGTTTTAAATATGGAGATCTTTTCATATTCTTCTCCACTTATAGCATTGTATAGCAGATTTCTAGACTTTGAGTTTATTTGTATCACCTCATTTGTTTATCAGTGTAGTCGGCTAGGAAAGCTAACTCATCAGTTGGTGCGACTTCTTTTTTATTCTTATCATCAGCCTTTGCTTTAGGCATAGGAATGTCTCCCAACTTATGACTCTCCAGATCTTAACATCATATGACTTCATGTATGTTTCATTCTAACTTTCCAATGAGAGAAATGTTTCCCACTGAAGTAAGGTGGTCTAGTTTGAAAAATCCCTTCTTGAAATAAAGCTCCATCCATAACGTGGTTTGACATGATCATTTTCTCACTTGATGTTAATCAAATACAATGTGAGACCAAACTTTGATACCAATTGAAAGTACAAGAGGGGGGTGAATTATAATTTTTCGTTCCTTAATCGATTACCTCAAAGTGTTAGTCGACTGTTAACATATATATGCAGAAAATAAAAGCTGAATGTAAATGACATCAAATACTGGTTCAGAATCAATATGAATCATAATCCAGTCTCCTTGGATTGTAAGAGTGTTCTCTAGATCTCTTTTGAAATTTGATTTGGTACAAGGATGGTTTGAATAGAGCTCTTACGTCTACACTCAAATACTCGTAATTTTTTTTATACACTGCCTCACCAACTATACTATATCTCTTCTCACTTTTTTGTATACACTATAAATCACTCAGAATTACAATGCTTGTTAAAAGTAAAGTAGAGAGCTTAAGAAGTTGAGACAAAAATATGTTCTTCTTTCATCTTTGGAGCCGTTCTTTTATAGCTGTAAAATAGTCGTTTGGCCTTGGAAAAAGGAATATGAAATCTATTTTTCAAGAATAAGGTTAGATCTTTCTAACAGACTGGTTTTTCTTCCTCGTGAGCTTTATGATGAATCTTCAAGATGATTGTCCTTCATTATTTCCTCAAGGCTTGATACTTGTTTTCTTGCTGATGTAAGCGTGATATACTTGATTGATGCGCCGAGATCTTATAGATTCTTGATTTGATTCTTTTCAATTTTGATTTATTTGTCTCCATAAATAAGTTCATACTTATTTATTTCTGTGTAGACGTATTGTTTTGGACTTCATTAGTCAACTGGCTTGACGTTATTCTTTGAGTCATGTGAGTCAGCTGAACATGTCTTTTCCTCCTCATATTCTTCCTCATTTTTCTGTGCCACTAAGAAGTTCGATTAGTTTTTCTATGTACTAGCTATAGGTATGTCATTTGTGCAGGGATTTGTTGGGTGTAAAAAACACAAGTAAGGCACAGCGAAAGTTTAAAATTTTGAGTAAACTTACTTGTCCCAACAAACGTTTCTGGTATGATTATGCGATAATTCAAATCTGCAAAGACAGGAAGAAAACTTACAGTTTAAGCTTTGTTAGTCTTTACTAAAGGAAGCGCACACGATTGTCAATCCGGGTGCAAGTCTTGCTTCGGTATATTCCTTTGCCCAAGAAAGCTAGGAAATCTTGGCAGAGGTTTGAGAGAATTTTATTTCCTGAACTTTGAGTTCAGAAAGTGAAAAGTGAGAGCATCCTGAAATTATGGGTTAAGTGCCAAATATATAGTGGAGGAAACCCTAAACCAAATCAGATTTGGATCAGGCTTCAAGACCTGACCCAAATCCAAATTACTGATGGGCGGTCGGCGGGCCCATTGTCTTGACTCTCTATTTATTTTCTGCACGTTTTAGTTCTAATTAAATTCAAGATTTAATTTTGACGTAATTATATAATTTTCATCAAATGAAAATTATCCCATAATTTATTATTAAATAAAATATCGTGATTCTAAATCCGATATTTTACATTCTCTCAATATTCCCCAGGCCGAAAAGACAATCGACTTAGTGTGACTTCACAGGCGCCTTCGTGACTGATCAAATCGAGGTTCACGGAACTCACCAGGCGGTAGGTGTGGACCCGATATGTGAAATGCGTTCTGAGACTCAAGTAAACAGACCTCTATGTGAGATGATAAATTTATTTCATTCGCGACACACTCGATCAAGCTTAAGATTTGCCAAGTATTTATCCAAATGGCTTGATCACTTTATCTCATCTATATTAGTCGACAACTAGATCATATCCTAGATATGTCTCTTGCATTGGCCAATGATTTGGTCGACCTAACATCTCTGAGAAGCTGAGTGTTCTCTCGAAATTTCAATCGAGGAATGAATCCTATTCTTGGCTCAACTACCACCTTCAATCTACTTTTTAATGCACCCAATACAAGTCGCGTCTCAACCTATAATGTATTTGAGCTTAGGACAGGATCAAAGTGCATTACTCCGTAAAAACAGCCTTGGGATGTTTTTTTTTACACATTTCTTGTCTTTGTTTAACTATTTAGTTTATAAATATATATGAGTATAATACTATAATAGTATAATATGAGTATATGACTATCACTATATGACTATATGTTACTTTGTTAGTAATTTAGTATTTTTAATTTAGTGGAAAAATAAAAAAAAAAAATAAAAAACCGGCCAAGCGCCAGATCGCCAGTCTTGGGGCGGGACAGTATCGTCCCGCTAGTACCGGTCCCGCCTGGCCCGCCCCAACCCGACCCCGCCCCTCCTCTCCGTCCTGACCCCGTCCCGAGCCCACCTATCTCGATCCCAGTGAATCCGGCCCGGCCCACTGACCAGCCCTACCCATTTCAAACAAAAATATAGCAGTAGGTTTGAATGTGAGGGTAGCAACCAAATTTCAAATAAAAATAAAAATAGCTAAAATTTATATAAGAAATAAACTTACGATTCATTAATAATAATTGTCATGTTAGATCTCTGAAACCGGAATAACATCATAAGCTGACATGTACAATTCCAATTGGTTAATACGACGTAGTCATTGCCACAGTGAAACAGCATTCCATTAATAATTTTGCGTCCCTTTGTATAATCCACTAATTCGGAACTTAGTTCTAAAAAGAATGGATCGAGCTTCATTTTTTCCACTTTTCTTGATTATTGCTAGTGCCACTGCCACTGCCAATGCACTGTACGCACCTTCATCCCCAGTTGTTCAGTTAACTGCATCCAACTTTAACTCTAAGGTATTTTCATTCAAGACCCAGTTTCTAAATGTATTTTAGTTGAAGGGGAAACCCCCATTTTGTTGTTGTTAATGGGTGTGTATGTACAATACATCAGTGTTAGTTTCTGTAATATTTGGGAAAGGATTGAACTGGGGTTTGGGTTTTCGTTTTTGTGTGAATTGTTTCATTGATTACATCATTAAATGTCATTGTTTCGTGTTGTTTTCACTGTTAATTTTCTAGAAAATGGATTATTGATATTCTGTTACTCCCTCCGTCCCAATTTATACGAGGGTTAGACCTATTTGAGCTGTCAAACAACTATTCATTTCATATATAAATTGTTCAAGTATTTTATAATAAAATTTACATATTTGAAAACTACGTAAAAAAAAAATATATATGAAAAGAGTTGGAGGAAATCTTTTTCAAAGAAAGAGTTATTTGACTTCCAAATAGGTCAACCCTCCTGTAAATTGAATTGGGACGGAGGGAGTATAACTGATGGTATCAGAGAATAATGGGACTGCTTTATTGAAAATTTGAAATGATATTCCTATATGCTAGTGTAATGATTTTTAGATTACCTTGACACTGCAAATTTAAACATTTTAATGTCTGGATCATTGGCAAACAGTTAAAAACATCAATCCGGATAAGCTTCAATTGCCATTTTAAAAAAAAATAACTAAATCAAATAAAAAAAAAGTTTTTGGGGTAAAACTAGTGCCCATTTGAATCTTTATGAAATGTGCTTATATCCTACTTTGGGAGTGTTTTACTGCCTTACATCAGTTTTAAATCGTAATTAATTGCATTTCAAAGACCTTCAACTTTTACTGGGTAATTGCAGGTGCTAAATTCAAATGGGGTTGTTTTAGTTGAGTTCTTTGCGCCTTGGTGCGGTCATTGTCAAGCTCTGACACCCATATGGCAAAAGGCAGCTACCATATTGAAAGGTGTTGCCACTGTTGCAGCTCTTGATGCTGATGCTCACAAATCCCTAGCACAGGTATCATTTAGTTAATGATGTCTTAAACATGCATATCCGTTACTTCCTCGGTTATAGTGTTTTCTGCCTGATAACCTGAACAAGAACTATTAAAATCTGCAAGGAGTTCAGTTTAGATAAGGATGTGTAGTGATGATGAAATGAAACCTTCTAGTATGATATTGGTTATGGACCAGAATAATGTGCTGAAAAAATGGTGATGACTGATGGTTGATAAATATGAAAGAGCATGTAAAGGTGAGACATATATCATATTTCTTTGGAAAAAGAAAGATGCATGTTGTCATTAAATTACCCTGTATTGGTGAAATCATTCATATCAGTTGACGTATTGTAACGGTGGGACATGGATATGACCACTTTGTGCAAATTCTTCAACATACACTAAAAGTAACTGCACATACTCATACCAGAGACTTACATTGTGACAAATACATATGTGTGCCCATATTCATGTAACATAGATAGATGTTGCTCGAATTATGGCCGATCGCTCAGTGTTGGGCTTCTAAGCTTTGAAAATTATTTTTGGAATTATGATTGAGGCCTACGGAGCAATCTTAACATTATAAGGAAGTATGCTTGAACATATAAAATATGACTTATATCTGGAGTAATAAAGGTTAGGATAAATTTTGCTAAAGAATTCTGTCCTTGTCACTTAGGTTCTATTCTTCAAACACGCAACTAGTTTTTTTTGTTTAACCATTTAATTCTACAAAAATAGTTAAAATCCTTGATGTATGAGCATAGTTAAAGAGTCATTGAAACAATTAAAAAAGTTAAAGAATCATTGAACTTGCGTAGTTGCTATGTCTTGGTCCACTTTTATTTTGATATTCACAGCGGCTACTGATTCTTCTAGTCCTTGGTTTTATGTGGCTCCAATTTTCCTAAGAAAGAGAATAATACTAGGAGGATTGTGGACTAATCTAAAATGGCTCCATACTCTACTTATAGTTTCCCTAGCCTGAGTAAGATTCCAATCTAATAGAATGTGGAAGAAGCTGTGTAGTAAAGTCAAATTAGAACAATCTGGTTTAGTATTATGAAACAAGGGTTATTGCCATGCGCTTTAGAGAAGTTTGTACTTCAAATGATGGTGTACAAAGTGAATATAATGAGAATCGATCACCCCTTTAGTCTCAACTTTGGAGGAGTTGGAATAGTATCAGCATTGTTGTATATTGGATGGTGAGTTATAACAATTGCAATTCAAATTTTCTTGTACTAAATTCACAGATATTGGGTATTTTCTTATTCTCATATATTGTGTGCTTCACCTCAAAGAAGCATGTGTCTAACTTCTCGCTTTTCACTTCAACCCCCATGAACCTTGTCGTTCCTTAAACTTTTCGCTTTCGAGAAACACTGCAATTTGGTTGGGATCTTTGGAGTTAGAATTTCTGACCTATTTCAAAACGTCATTCAATCTACCTTTATGGCATTGCTTCTATCATTTTTCAGATCTTTCCGTGCACATTTATGCTTAAATATTCTAAAACCTAAAGATGCCAAGCGTCATCAGAGTATCAATAGGGGGACTTGAGGGTTTCACACTTACATATAAATTCAGAAGTGATAAAACTGACACATTTATTCGTGATTTAGGAATATGGAATCAGAGGATTTCCTACCATCAAGGTGTTTGTACCTGGAAAACCTCCTGTTGATTACCAAGGGGCACGTGACGCGAAACCAATTGCCGAATTCGCACTGCAGCAGGTAATTCTAATTGTTTACATTGTTAAAAGTCACCTAGCATCATGTCTTCTTTTAGCCTTGTTACAATTTCACCTCCAGCGAAAGCCCTTTGTCTTGAACAAACCAAGTTCTGCCTTTCATTTTCTTATTGACAGATATAATGCATTGCTAGATCCAAATCTAGTAGTTAAGATGAATAAATCCCTTTTCAACGATATATGGGGTTAAGCTGTATTCATTTACATGTCAAAAAAAGGATTCTATGTATTCACTCCTTATATTTGTTCTAAGCATATTAATAATTTTCAACAGACATCACACATTTGATGATAGTAAAAAAAAGGGCAGCCCGGTGCACTAAGCTCCCGCTATGTGCGGGGCCTGGGGAAGTGCTGAACCACAAGGGTCTATTGTACGCAGCCTTACCTTGCATTTCTGCAAGAGGTTGTTTCCACGGCTTGAACCCTTGACCCCTGGTCACATGGCAACAACTTTACCGGGCTATTTAATTGATAAATTATCCTATTGAGATTTTAATCATTATGTCTTGCATAATTGACGGAATGATGGTCTTGAGTCCTTCTGCATGTCCCGTTTGAGTCTTCGTGAGAAACCAGGGAAGCTTTTGATGTA
Organism: Przewalskia tangutica; assembly: GCA_029844215.1. NCBI lineage: Eukaryota > Viridiplantae > Streptophyta > Magnoliopsida > Solanales > Solanaceae > Przewalskia > Przewalskia tangutica. The sequence goes on along the minus strand of CM056732.1, from coordinate 11,093,286 downwards.
AACTGCTTTGCATACAGATCAAGGCACTGCTGAAGGATCGAGTACATGGAAAGGCAACTGGAGGATCTTCTGAGAGTTCTGAGCCTAGTGCATCAGTAGAGTTGAACTCACGAAATTTTGATGAGAGGGTGCTTAAGAGCAAAGATCTCTGGATAGTTGAGTTTTTTGCACCTTGGTAAGTTTCAACTTTAGCTTTTTCATTGTCAGCTGTTAAATTATTTGTACTTGCAAGAGTCTAAGGTCTTCTCTTTTTGTATATATATGTTTCTCCTTTCTTTCACATGGTGATAATTCATCTCACACTCGCTGTAAGTATTTATGAATGTTTCAGTTGAGTAGTTGAATTACTCTCTAAAGACTAGTGCTGTGGCACTGCACAGGATAAAGATCTATAAATGACTCTAGGTGTTATAGTCACTAACCCTTAAATTCCGTGGCCCATTACTTGATCTATGGCTCTGGGTTTCTAGGGGAGGAAACTACAGGACGTTGTTTCAACTGATGTAAACTCTGATAATTGGGTATTCCAGTAAGTGTAGTGCTTTACGCCATTTCTAAGAAATCAACATTTCATAAATATGAGAGAGCAAGTATCAGACATTAGAAGCTGATGCAACTATATGGTAGGGAACCTCAGTTTCTCTTTAAAATTGGAAGGTAGAATGCCCATAACATTTAAGGTCGACCTTTTCGTTAGAGCTTGTCCTCGTACGAAAGGCAGTGTTAAGTTTCTGAAGATGTGTGTACTAAAGGTATATGTGAATGTGATAGATGAGTCATAAAGTACCTCCTTCCTCTAACTTCTCTTCTCTGCTTCACAATTTTGATGTCAAGACCCTTCTCAACCATTACTTTCTTTTAGATCATATATTGTTTCAATTTAATCTTAAATTCAAATGGCACTTTCAAGGTGTGGGCACTGCAAAAAGCTTGCTCCTGAGTGGAAGAAAGCTGCAAAGAACCTTCAGGGTAAGGTGAAGCTGGGCCACGTAGACTGTGATGCGGAGAAGGTAAGTCTGGAATCCTATGATCAGTTGAACATCTGTCATCTAATTGAGTTTTAGCTCCTTTTCTTCTTTTAAATAGTAAGAGAATACCAGAGAACATATGAAGGTAGTTTCCGCTGACAAAAATTTTGCACATTAGCATGAGTTATAAAGTGAAACCTCTCTCAAATGACACCCCCCACCAAAAAAAAAATTCGATCATTTATTGTATATACTACCATTCCTGATGGTTTTCTGATTTTTCATTTTCTCTGGCCTGCATTTCTCTTCCATTCCTCTGAATATATCTAGTTCTATAATCATATATTGCTTTCTGTCCGTTCGGATAATTTCTCCAGCTTTAAATAGGAATATTTGCTTAAGCTTCCTTAAAAATAAAGGTCATGAACTTGGTTGAAATAACAAGCACTAAGCTCCAAGTTCAGTCTTACTCTTTAAAAAGAAAAGCAGGATTAAGTGGGGAAATAAAGAGCAACAGTACAAAAAATGGGCATGGTGCACTAAGCTCCTACTATGCGCGGGGTCCGGGGAATAGTAAGCACTAAACAAAATGGTGGGATACACTTGGGTTATCTTATGCAGTTACCTGGACGATGAGGAAGACATGGTTGTTCTCATCCCTTGATTTGGCATTACAAATGATAGTTGTAAAACTAGAATTTCTAATCGGAGTTTCTTTTTAACTTTTAACGATGCCTTATTGAGTGTCCCAAGTTCTAATTAGGGTCTGTCATCAGTCTTTGATGAGCAGGTACAATGTCCAAGGCTTCCCCACAATTTTGGTATTTGGTGCTGACAAGGAAAGCCCAGTCCCATACGAAGGTGCAAGAACGGCTTCAGCCATTGAGTCCTTCGGACTAGAGCAGCTGGAAACAAATGTTGCACCTCCTGAAGTGATTGAGTTGACTAGCCCAGTAAGCTCATTAATTCTGTGAACCCTTCTTCCTTATCTTGCCTGTCATACCCATTAAAATAATATGACTTTGTTTCATCTATTTACTAATGAAGGATGTCATGGAAGAGAAATGTAATTCTGCTGCAATCTGCTTTGTTTCATTCCTGCCGGATATATTAGATTCCAAGGCCGAAGGAAGGAACAAATACCTTGAAATGTTGTTAGATGTTGCAGAGAAGTTCAAGAGAAATCCCTACAGGCAAGTGCACTCAACCACACTTATCATGTGGGATAAAACCAAGTGAGTTAAACTGTACTTGGATTTGGAGATAACATAAGAGTTTTGTCAATTTTACAGCTATGTTTGGGTGGCTGCTGGTAAGCAACCAGATCTTGAAAAGCATGTCAGTGTTGGTGGTTATGGATATCCCGCTATGGTAGCTTTGAATGTTAAAAAAGGAGTATATGCACCTCTTAAGGGTGCATTCCAGCGCCAACCTATAATGTAAGTAGTTATCTCCATATGATTTGAATTCCAGTGTATTTGGGATTGAAACATGACATTGTTCATTCTGCATATACAGAGACTTCGTGAAAGAAGCTGGACTAGGTGGAAAAGGTAATCTTCCATTAGCTGCTACTCCTTCAATTGTAAAAAATGAACCATGGGATGGAAAAGATGGAGAAATCATTGAAGAAGACGAGTTCTCTCTTGATGAACTTATGGGCGATGAAACACCTAACAAGGCTGAGTTATAAGTCTTCTACTCTCTTATAGAGGATTACGATAAGCTAGATAGAAACAGTTTTGAGTAACAAACCGTGTATTACTGTGTTAGTATATGTTATTCATCATCAGATTGACATCCCCAGTTCAAAGATTTCCTTTTCCTTTGTTTACTGGAACTTTACATGGATTGTTACTCTTGGGGATCATATCAGAAGTCGCCTTTTTTTCTGTTGTTGGCTTGTTTTCTTCTAATGAAGTAAATCAGTGCTATGACAGGTGTAAGGTATAGTATATATAGCAGATATAGCACTACTCACCACATTGATTGAGTCTTTCAATAAATTAGATAAATGTCATGAACTAAGCATAGCTGTGGTAAAATTTCAAGATTTTCTAAACTCTGCATGCCTTTGTTATAAAGTTTCGTTTTTCAATTGTATGTAATCATTGTTTGTAACATAGAAAAGAATAGAGCTTATATGAAATAAATGAATGCCTATTTTGATTCAAAATAAGGCCATTTACTTTTGGCGGAAGAAATAAAGAAAAGCCTATCTTTTTTAATTTTGTTGTGCACAAAATATATTGTAACTCTTTCTGGGAATTATGCTCAATGTTTGTTTTCCTTTGTTCTTTTTGGCAAAGCTCAATGGCAACTATTTTAGTTTCTCGTTGTTTTATGAAAGAACTTTTGAAAAAAAAAGGAACATAAACTAAAGAACAATTTCAAGAAAAGGTAATTATATTAGCACGTAAAAATACTAATTTTCTCATTATATATATCCTTCTCCGTATGAGGGATGAAAGAAAATCACGCAACTCCACCAATTTAAGTAACTAGAAGAACACACCATCTAAGAATTCACAAGTGAATTACATACTCTCTGTAGGGTTTTATCGGATTCGTGTACAGAGCGAAATTTAAAAATTTGTATTTCAAACCCGATAGACGGACGAACTGGTGGATGATTATGTAATGATATAAACATACAAACATGTTATTAATCGTAATACTTCAAACGAAAACTTACAGTTTGTATAATCTGGAATCTTCAAGTGTGTACCGAGGGTGAGCACGCAACTATTCCTCGATTGCAAGTCCAAAACTCCTAGGAAATTCGGCAGAGTTTCAGCAGAGAATAATTCTTATGAATTGGGTATATTAAAATAATGATTGAACCCTTTATTTATAGCTGCAAAAAGCAGCTAGGGTTCCCACGTGTGCCAGGCCCAGAAACCGAGGTAAAGTGGTCTAGTCGGACTGCCCACTGGACATGAGGCGTCGCGACTCTAATGGGTGGCGCCACGGCGCTATGGCGCCGCGGCCCTGGGTCCCAAGCGCCACGACCCTGGTCCAATTTTACCTCGTTTCTATTTCAATTAAATCTGAAATCCTATCTCGATTTAATTAAATAATCATTATTTATTCTAATGTCTCGATCATAAATCGAACATTTATATTCTCTTTTATTACATCATTGAATCGACGGAACAATTGACTTAGTGTTACCCTACAGACCTTCACATATCGACACTAAATACATTAGGGTCTACACAGAACTCCTAGACGGCGCCGAAAGACGAACTCAATATGTGAAGTATAGTTACACGAATCCTGTAAACTGAACCTCTATGTGGGAAGACAAAATCCTTTCATTCACGACACACTCGATCAAGCTTAGGATCTGGCAAGTGTCTATCCAAATGGCTTGATCATTATATTTCATCTATAGTAACTGACAACAAGACCATATCATAAATATGTCTGCGTTGGCCAACGACTTAGTCAACCTAATACCATATGAGAATCTGAGTGTTCTCTCGAAGATACATTCGAGGAATGAATCCTAATCTTGGCTCAATTACCACTTTTAATCTACGTCGCAATGTACGTCCCAATACAAGCCGTGTCTCAACCTATAAGGCATTTGAGCTTATGATAGGATCAAAGTACATTACTCTGTAAACAAGGCGCGTATTGATCTCAAGTCTAAGGACTTATATCCCCCACACGTTGATCATGCTTTAGACATAATAACAAACAATATATCAGCAGGGTATACCAATACTTTCCAAGTATCCATGTGTCCATCACGAGTTACCATAACTCGTAGCAGGTGAGACATACTACATCCTCTAAGGATATGATGCAGACCACATGTCGACTTATCACATATCATCAATATCCCTATTTCGATGATCATTAGTCGAGGTTGTTTTAAGAGTTACGCTATAATATTAATATCTCACATTATTAATAATCATGTAACCTCTAGGGATGCATTTATAGAATATTATAAACAATCAACTAATAATTCAATAATTGCAAATGTCATAATATTAATCTTCATTAATAAAATACGAATATGTATAAAATACATTTGTCCTAATATTGATTGTCTATAGGACATAAATATACTTTCACTCTCTACTAATTATATATGACATCGTGGAACAACCAAATCATACAAATAATTTATCTCCATCTTATAATTGTAACTAATTATGATAAAAACTTGGAGAGAGCTGTGTTAACCACATGATCAGCGATGATACGATCAGTTTTCTCCGTTGGATGAAATGCATCCCAAAATATATATTTATTTGCGTCTGTACATGTGAAAAGATTGTATCGATCACATGCATAACCCATCTCAAACAGTCCCGTTGCACAGCATGCCACTGAAGCAACCTCAAACCCTGTCAATTAACAAGATGATAATAGTGTTTAGTTTATGTTGTATATAATAACAGTGTAAATAATTACTGCATGTATTTTCACTATATCATACGGAATATTAAGTTAACCTATAATAATATGTAATGTAATTTTTCATATCGACCATGATATAATAATTTGGGAAATAGAGTATAATAATCTATATAGTTGGTTAATTAAGTTGCATTGATAGTGCTGACATTTTTTAAACTGTCAACATATTAAACTCATAATGAGTTTAAGTTATATACATCGTCAGCATAAAAATATTTTTTACCATCAAACCACCATTACATGTTGTAGCAACTAATCTACTTTTATTTTTCAAGATTATAAATCTCATATTTTGAAAATGTTTAACGATAAATCTTTGGATGACCTAACAGTGTAAAAACAAATTTTTATGCTGACATGTATATAACTTAAAACTTTTTTTGGTAACTATTTAAAATAGCATTAATTGGTAACCTAGAGTATATATGATAAATAATATGTTATAACACGTTAAATTACATTATTTAACAACAACATACCCAGTGTAATTTCACAAATGAGGTCTGGGGAGAATGTTAAATTAAATTATTAGTGTAAAAGATTATTACGTTTTCTGTGTATATAACTTAAATCTTTTTTCTTTCGTTACTTTCAAGTATTTGTAATTTACTAAAATACACTATCAGAAAAAAAAAATTAACTATAAAAAGAAGAAAAATAACATACCATATGAGGAAGGCTTTTTAATCATTTGCAGCATAGGGTCGTAAGGGTTAGAGAGAACAACTTGAATCCCAGGAAGCTCTTTATTCAACTCCTCCACTAATCCACTCAATTTTCCATTAAAATTTACAGCTACAACATTGTAACTCTCCATACATTCATTCCCATTCCCCATATTTCTTGTTCTTTCTAATGGCATACACCCCATTGGAGGAAGGCCACCAAGTGATATCTTTCTTGCTCCAAGATTGTATAAATTTGTGATGAAATTCTTGGCTATTCCAACTAGGAATGTTTGGTACTGATCCACAGTGTATTGTGATCTCCTTTGACGCATTGTGTAATAGTTTTCGAGGAAGTCATTTGTTCCAAGGCTTGTGGCATATAATGCCTCACTTATTACTTCGTTTGCTTTTGTTTCACCAAGATAAGCTCTTAGTTTCTTTTGGTATTCTTTGTAGTACTCCAGTTCTTTCCATAATGGTATCACACCCTGCAATTTAGGATCATGCGTGAGAATTCTCATAAAACATGGTGGGATTCATAAAACGACTAAATACTAACTATTTCATATGTTTCATTTAAGTGTGGCACTCTATTCTTAATACTCCCTCTCTTTCAATTGATATGATACACTTTTCTTTTAAGTCTGTCTAAAAAAGAATGATACATTTTTTTATTTTACAACAATTTAAGTTTAATTTTTACCTTTTACGCTTGACGAGATGATCTATAACCACACAAATATATTTGACTTGTTTTAAACCACAAGATTCAAAAGTCTTCATTTATTTCGTAAATTTAATATCGAGTTAAACTATATTACATAATTTGAGACGGATGGATTAATATGTAAAGAATATGACATCAATTTGAATGTAAAATCAACTTATCTTAATATCCTCATTTTATACTTTACCTACATGTAGGGCTGCATAAAACTCTCGGACCGGATCAGACCGAGGATCGAATTTCCAGAAACGTAGGACCGAACGGTTCTGTCCGGTTCGATATACATTAAAAACTGGAAAAAAAATTGAATTTGACCGAGGACCGAATTTTCAGAAACATAGAATCAAAGATCGGATCGAAAAATTCGATCCGAGTCGGTCCAGATTTTTTTTTTGTCCAGTCCATTTGTTATGCAGCCCTACGTACATGGCCTTTTGGGACCCTACTTGATATGAAAATTGATGTTCTATTAGGGGTGACAAATAAAGAAGTGACATGTGAAACTATTATACATGTCTCTTCGAGAATATCCGACAAAATTGAAACATGTGAACTCACCACCTTTAATTTTTTGTTGTTGTTGTAATTCACCACCTTTAATTTAATTCTAAATAAAGGAAAGAGTACTTTTGGTACTCCCTTTTATATTTTAGCTTTTGCGATGAAAGACTCCATTAATTATTCCTTAAATTTTGTGTTCACGTCACCCCCCAACAACCAACACAATATTATTGGACTGAATCAACTTAAAAGACACTATTATAAGTCAACTTAGACACTATTAACATAATGTAATATTACGCCTTTTAGACCATGCACATACAACTTTTTCCAAAAGGTCACAATTAAGATATACCTTATATGTAACTTAGAGCTCATTTAGATTAGTTGATTTAAAATAAGTGATAAGTATTAAGAGCTGAAAACTACTTTTTGGTACTGATATTAATTTTATAAATAATCAATTACATGTTAGGTTTGAAGTGTCGAAATTGATAAATTGATTAAAAAAATGCAGATACATATTTTGGTTTGAAGTGTCGAAATTTGCAAATAAGTTGGTCTAAGTTTATTTTGGCTTAACTATAAGCATTTTAAGTGTTTACGAATTCGGTAAATAAGTTAAAAAATAATTATAAACTAGTGTGACCGATTAGCAAAGACTTTCTTCACATTCCCAATACTATAAAGCTACTTAACTAACTACTACATAGTTTTTAATTTTATTAAACTGTTCTACAAGTACAAGCTCGAAAGCAAAAATAATAATGTAAGAGTACTGCAAAGAAGCTTTACCAGAACATCAGCAGTTGCATTATCATATCCAGTACCAGCAGAGGCAAAACTAACTCCAACAGCAAAATCAGATATATTATAAGCTGGATCCAAGTATGCTGGAACTGTTTGTTTTAAACCAGCTGCCTCCGAAATAAAGTCAGTAGTAATTCTTCCGTTAGAGAACCGACCGGTCGACCGACCACCTGGAAAATCTCGACCATATGGCATAAAATCGCTCCGAGCAATTGTCTGAATATGGTTGTTATTGCCCGAATCGACCGATGAATCACCAAAGACAATAATCGCCGGAATTTTTGCATTTGTTTTGGCTAGTAACAAGAAAAATAATTGAACTATAAGGAGACATGACGATATGTTACTATGTGCCATTTTAATTTCACTTGGTTGTTTTCGTGCTATGTAGTTGAGTAGTTATATAGTACAAAAATTGAAGACTAGCAGTGAGAAAAAGGGGAGACGAAGTCACGAATGAACTAATTCTGTTGGGAGTTTTAATGCGTAGTAATAATAAATAAGTGTACATTTATAAGGAGGACAGGGACAAAGAGCTACACGAGGGTCCGTTCATGTTGACAATAATCCAAAAAATAGGTGCATTAATTAATTCATGAAATCCAACTACTTGCCTTGGCTCTTGTAGAAAAGTTCAATTTAGCCTTTTCAGTACTGAAGAATAAGTGCACTTGAAATTATCCTACTATTTTTCTTTTGGCCCTCAAACAAACCATGCATGCCTACATGCTTAGGAGTACTTTGAGTTTGACATACTTATCGATCTAATAGAACCAAAAACATGTTTTAATGGTGTATTAACATGTAGAAATGATTTTTTACTGCATTTTTTTATATATTGAACTTAGTTATGTTAATCCAAATTAATTGTAGTTATAATAATAAGTGACGGTACTAATCCAAAAAATAGAATGTTCTGATTCATGAGGTTTGCAGTTTTCAACTTGCTGGCGAGAGCATGTATTTTATCCATTACTTGCATTAATTCCCTATTACGTAGTATTGAGTAAACGGCATTGCACATTAATAATAAAGATAGGAAGTCTTTTGTTTTTATTGTGATTTGAGAATTAAAAAAATATTATAGTAATTAAATTCTTTACCTCATTTCGAGATGGGATTAAAGTTAGCTTCCTCATGATTGAAGTTTACTTAATTGTCGGGAAAAGAATCGAGAAGCTAAATTAGGTCAATCCTAAAACTAGCTTGGCATGACGATACCAGAGATCTCATCAAGGATGTCTGAGAGTTAATGGATACGTACGAAAACAAAAATTAACATATATACACAGTATAAATTTTCAGTTAAAGGTGTCCAACTGACCAGTGGACGGTAACTCCGACTCTGAATATGCTACTGTAATAATTAACAACAGTTGATATTGTAATAGATCGCCTCCGGGGAGTGGCTCCTACACACAGACGGGCCACGAGCATGAAGGGCACTGGCTAAGAATTTTCCTAGTTACCCCATCAGGGGCAACCATCAGACAAGCTATTAAATGTATGTCTTTAATAATGAGGCCGAGTATACGGCCGTAATCGCAAGTTTGTTGGCCCGCTTCAGAAAGTGGAAGGTGGCGCAGATTCCTCGAGAGATGAATGTCGAGGCGGACGCCTTGGATAACCTGGGTTCTTCATCCGAAGCAACTAAGGGAGAGTCAGAATCCATAGTCCAGCTCTTGCATTCCATCCTGGACCCTAGCCTGCATGAAGTAAATTCCACCAGACGTGGGACTGGCGGAATGACATCATCAACTATTTATAGATCGGGACTTTTCCGAAAGACGGTAAGATTGCACGAGCCTTAAGGACTAAAGCCACATGATATTACATGCACGAAGGAGATTTATACCAAATTTCTTACCTTAGCCCTCCGACCAGGTGTTTGGGGCCAACAGAAGCCGATTACGTGATGAAGAAAATACACGAAGGTAACTGCGGGAATAATTTTGGATATGACTCACTGGTAAAAACTGTAGTAAAGGCCGCATATTATTGGCCTCCGATTGAGGAAGATTCGACAGAAGGAGGTCATAGACTTCATCTGGGACCACATTATCTACCAATTTGGAATACCGAAAGAGATAACCAGTGACAACAGTCGACAATTCGTGGGAGCAAAGGTCACCAAATTTTTGAAAGAGTTGAACATCAAGAGGATCACTTCGTCACCTTACTATACATGCGCAAATGGACAGACAAAATCGACTAACAAAACGTTGATCCAAAACATTAAGAAAATGTTAGAAAACACCAAAGTTACCAGGGGTACAATGGGCTTATAGGACCACGACAAGACAAGTACCGGGGAAACATCATTTTCCTTAGTATATGGGGCCAAGGCCCTAATAACCATGAAAGTTGAGGAACCCAGCCTTCGATACACCCAGGCCACCGAAGAATCCAACAACGAGACCATGGTAGTAGGACTGGAATTATTGAAATGTGTCCCCCAAAGCTGCCAGAGCTTGCTTGGCCTCCTTCCCTTGAAGCCCCAAAGTGGTCTTCAAGTCCTGAAAACCTCTATTATCTTCCCAGAGCTGGGCAAGATCATCCCAGATGAATTGGTTCTCCTCCGCCAACCTCTCCACATCACAAAAGTAAGGAGGAATGTTCTTGAAAAGCTCGATGGCAGAGGAAGCGACATTATGACCCTAGAAAAGGACAAGCAAGCAAACTTAGTACATGAGTCCGCTCTAAGAACAACTGATATAGAGTAGAGAATTCCTATTACCTAAAGAAAAATACCTGCCAGATGAGTCAGGAAAGCCTCCAAGACTAGGTCTAAGCCAGTAGAAGGAGGAGGTGGAACGGAAGGTCAAACTCTCGCATTCTCAAAGGAGGCCACACCTCCACCCACGCTCTCTGGTTGGCCTTCACTGACTCCTAACCCCACAACAAACTTGGTGGAAAGGGCCTTCGTGTCCCCAGCCTCGGCGACCTCTCTATCATCGTCCTCCACATGGACCAGCCCCTACATCTCCTTCTTCCAATACTAATTGAATCGGCGACACATTCTTACACGCGAACTGATTCCTCCGAATGTGGATGTCCGATAGCATATGGAAGCACACGCCTCCTACTCTTCCTCGCTTTTGCATCCGCCTCGAAAATATGAGCCCGAGCTTTCTCCCGGGAGGGTGCCTTACTGGCTGAAGCCCCTCGAGCGGGAAAACCTTGCAGATAGGAAAGAAATCAGAATAACACACCAACCAAGACATAATTGGCGAGGGAACGAAGATAAGAAAAAATCACTCACCATGGCTTTTCCCTTTCCACCTATCGGCGAAAATGCTTGTTCAGGTCCGCTCAACATCTCCGGAGGTGCGAAGTATGCTCATCACCCAATCAAAAATATCAAGCAGGGTCCAGGTACTACCGGGGCCGCTAAAGGAACATGGAAGATAGAATTAGAAATAACATTCGAAGAAGTTTAAGGAGCAAATATAGGGAGAAAGGGTGCGGATACTCACATGCACTATTTCATTACTCCGGTAGAGGGCCCAGGGCGGCATCATAGAGGAGCCTAGTGTGAATCATCATGAACCGATCACACCAGCCTCGATCATGATCGTCCTCAGCACTAGTAATAAGGCCTTAGGAGCATCGGAAATTAAGGTTTATCATTTCCCCGTGAAAAACTCGGGGGGAGTAGAGGTGGATCAGGTGATCCAGAGTAAACAAAAGATTAGCAAGGTCCACCAGGTATTGCAAGAAGCGGACTACTCCCCAAGTTTTGGGGGCCAGTTTCCCAGACAAATATTATACCGACGACAGAAGACCTCAATAACTTCGTGGATCGGGAGGCCAAACCTGATGTTGAATGGGTAAGTTTAGATCATAGACATAAATGGGATATACTGGGTTATGCTATCATTAACAAGAGGGGGGATTACATCAACCTTAGGCCCCCATTAATAGTCGATACAGACTTAGGGGATGGTGTAGTCATCAATCAGATAAGTAATGCCTTCCACAAATTCGTATTGGAGGTTGCATGTAATCCCTTTCGTAATTAAAGTTGGAGGGAATGATGTCAGACGCAGAGAAGCCCATGTCTATTCATGGTTCGAGTAATCGAAGAAGACGACGATCAGCGGCGAACGGAGGCCGCCAAAGTAACACCTAATTATTCTCGCATACTAGCGAGAGTAAGATCATAGGAAGATGATATGGATGTAGAACAGAAATACACGGTGAAAATGAAAGTTTATTAAGGAATTGAATTTGCACAAAAGTGAGAGTAAGGATGGCGAAATACAAGCAGGGTCATCCGTTTAAATAGCCAACAAAAGTAATCATTAGTCTTGAAAAATGAGGATGTCAATCAGTGTCTCTGAAAGGGTCGAATGAGTGACTGAATGCATTAAATGTCGACATAAGGAAACGTCTGATCGTGAGAAAAAGAGGCGGTGTTTCGATTCCCGCAATTATTTTTTAAAACGAACATATTCTTCCACTTCTCGGGCTCATGAAATGAAGGGTCCGAAATGTGGGGGACTATTTGTATTAGGTGAAAAGTGCCTCATGATGAATCAGTATATTCAGAGACTCAGAGGACTCATGGGCATTCTACAGTTGTTCCCCACTCCTACCAACTCCTTTCATACTTATATCACCCACCTTGGTTAGAGCGCCGCAGCGCGTGTGGGCACAGTGACATCAACATGATCTCATCATCACGACTTTTAGGGGTAGAATAGTCTAGTTTTGGCTTATATATACCAAACTTAGGAAGGAAGAAACCATATTTTGGGTCCTATTGCTCACTCTTGTCATCTAAATTCTATTTTATCTCAAAACAAGATACTTAAAGTAATACTTGTCCGCTATTTTCATTACTTGTTCTGAATCTTAACTTGTTTATTTTATTTATTTATTTCTTATTTTTATAATTAAAAAACTGGACTCGTCAAGAGATTTTTTGAATCGGATACGATTGACTAGCCTTTAAACTATAAAATACAAATATCTAATTGAGTTTCTGGTTAAAACCGATTTCACCAAAAAATAGATTGTATTAGATCAAAAATCTTAAAACTGTTTTTTTTTTTTTTAAATGTTCAATCAAATATATGACATAAATTGAAATGGATGGCTTAATATTTTGGTGTAATTTTGTCTTTTCCAGAAGTTTGCATCATGATAATGAATGTACATATTTCATCGATAGATCCTAACTAGCTACGAACAACTTCTTGAGGCCATCCACGTGGTGCAAGCTAGTGATGGAATTGGTTTTATGATCTGTGCTCATGTAATGCCACTTCTGCATGGGTGAATTCAATATTTCAATATGGCTCGCATTACTAGTATGAAAGTCTACCGTTCGCATTTAATTCACGCAGAAGAACATTTGCTATTTTACAAGTCAACAAATTCAGATAAATGTCAATACTCCTAATAACAAGAGAAGTTGACATAAACAACGATAAATCAAAATAATAATCAGTAAATGTATTATATATATATATATAGATATATGTATTTTTGATATATAATGATATATATATTTTATATATTTGATTAGCGAATGTAATTATATTTGACCGACCAGTCAAATGCCTAACTTGCATATAAATAAGTTATTTAAATGATAATTGCGTTAATAGTTAACAAAAAATAAGATTAAAACTTGAAAATAATTTAGATTACATGATATAACAGGTTAAAATACACTAATATGAATAGGAATAATAGATAAACAAATTTACACTTTCAAAATTGAAATGGTCCATCCAATAAATCCTTTAAAGGTCCTATATTAATATTATAGATCTATATATGATGCAGAAAGGGAGAATAGTCACATCTGGTTGAGAAACATAATAATTGCTGATATGGTACCACTAGGCACCAACCAACCACCGACCGAAAGAAAGGAGGGAGGTCATTAACTTGGAAGCAACATAAGGAGTAATATTCACTACTGTTGAGCAGAAATGGAGGTGGTAGTTGGATATCCTTTATATTCTTCACATATTTATTGCTAAGCTATTCCATCGACATTAGTATATTTATGGTGTTTGTTTGTTTATTTCTCTCTCTTTTTTTGTGTGATGATGATAACTTAGAGTAATTTTTCGAGGAATTCTTTAATAATGGACCACGAAGCAAATGTCTATTCAATAACTTTGTTCGAACTTTTTTTTATTTAGTTTGAACCACCCGAAACAAAAGATAAATCAGACTAGGACATGATTCATTATATTTGTAATTTATCTTGAGAATGAAAGTTAAAATTTGTCTCTATAATGTAAACTTGTAAATATAGGAAATAATATATTCCCTACCTATAATTAGAATATTTTCATATATTGTGTAAATATTATTATGGTAAGACTAAGATTCCTCTTTTGTATACGCTTAGGATTCTTATTGTATAAGGAATGAATATTGTACTCTATATATATCTTGATATTAATGAAAGACTCCCCAAGAGAGATTAATATCATCTTACATGGTATCAAGAGCCTAAAACAAAAACCCTAGCTTTTTTGTTGAGCTACCGCCGGCCCCCCCCCCTCCCTCGGTTGTCGTGGCGCCTCCCCTTCCTCCCTCCAAAATTTCTAGGTTTTTCTTTTTCTTTCCCCTGTTCTCTAAATGGCTATCCCTGAATCTTCCACACTGTCTGAATCTTCTACCTCCACAAATTCCACCACCACGTTGTCATCCTCTTTTCATCCAGCCCTAACTGTTACAAACATCAAGAACTCTATTCCCATTCTTCTTGATCAAGAAAACAGTCAGTATTCTTCCTGAGTTGAATTGTTTCGTAATCATGCATGTCTCTATAACGTGCTTGATCACATCGATGACACTATTCCGCGCCCTCCGGAGGTTCATGAGTCTACTTGGCGTCGTCTAGACGCCGGCGTCAAACAGTGAATTTATGGTAGTATTTCTCAAGACCTTCTTCTTACTATCATGAAATCTGGCGCCACAACCCTTGAGTTATGGAATCGTTTGGAGGAAATTTTTCAGGACAATAAGCACACCCGTCTTTGTGTATTTAGAGGAAGCAATTTAACAATACACGCGTCTTGAAAACTTTTCCAATGTGATCGAAATCGCAAAGCGATTAAAGCTGCATCGACGATCAACTTGCGTTGTCGACGAGCACATCGCATCGACACCAAACCGTGTTACAATTGATTGCTGGCCTTCCTAAAGGCGAATATGATACTTTAGCCAACATGATTCAACAGGCATATCCGTTACCCAGCTTTAACAAAGCTCGCTCGCAGTTGTTGCTCGAAGAGACTCGACGTGCTAAGCAGGATGAGCACAGTCAGAAGGCATTAGCGGTCTAAACGCGCCCTCAAGATCCAATGCCGCCAGAAACTCTCAACAGCAGCAGGGACACGGTGGAAAGGGTGGCAGGGGAGGTCGTGGTTGTGGCGGTTCTTTGTCAACATAACCAAAGAATAAAGAATGGATCGCAGAACAAGCGGCCACGACTCGCATGCACACTCGCACCAGCGGCGCCAGACTGGTCGCGACAAGTCCATTCCATGCAGCGACCTACAATCCGTATTCTTACCCTGGTTTGATGGGCCCTGCTCCAGCCTCGCAGCAGGTCCACTTCATGCAAGGTTAGGTTTTGCAGCCCTCATCCGGCATGACACCCACTGAGTTGGGACAGGCATTCAGCACCCACTCCATGCAACAGCCTGACAATACTTGGTACATGGACTTAGGCGTCACATATCACGTCACCCAATCTGTAGGTACTATCCCTAAACTGTTTAGTTTAAAACATCCTCAATATGTTACAGTTGGTAGTAGACAATGCATTCCAGTTAAAGGGTATGGTACCTCATACACACAACCTCCTCATCCACTCTTCTCCCTCAAAAACACCCTATATGCCCCACACATGATTAAGAACCTCATATATGTCCGCCAATTTACTCGTAATAATTCTGTCTCTGTGGATTTTGACCCTTTTGGTTTCACTGTGAAGGATCTTCATATGGAGACACCTTTTGCGAGGTGTAATAGCACGGGGGATATCTATCCATTCACTTCCACCTCCGCTGCCAGATCTTGCTCTCCCGTCACTCTAGCGGTTGTTTCTTCTTCAACTTGGCATAATAGGCTTGGTCATCCAGAAGTCCCAGTTTTTAATTTTCTTAAAGGCAACAATTTCATTGCTTGTAAAGGGAAACTTGCCCAAAATTGTGTTTCTTGCTCTTTAGGCAAACATATACTAGTGTTACACTTTCTCCTTTTGATATTATACATGCCGATTTATAGACATCTCCTATCTCTAGTTCTTTCGGACATAAATACTATCTTGTGTTGCTTGATGATTTTTCACACTATGTTTGGTTATATCCTTTTAAATTTAAATCAGAAGTGTTTGCCAAATTTCTTGAGTTTCGCAGGTTTATCCACACACAATTTGGAAAAAACATAAAATCATTTCAGTGCGATAATGATCGTGAATTCAATAACTCTATGTTTCACCGATTTTGTACAAATAATGGCATGGTTTTTCGCTTCTCCTGCCCTCACACCCCACCACAAAACGGTAAAGCTGAAAGAATCATACGTACCATTAACAATATGATTCGCACCCTATTGATTCATGCCTCCCTCCCTCCTTCCTTCTGGGTATATGCTGCTAAAATGTCAGAATACATTCTAAATATTGTTCCTACTAGCACTCTTCACAATATGACCCCTACCGAAATCCTCTACCATAGATTCCCCTTCTATGATCATCTACGGATTTTCAGTTGTCTGTGCTATCCCAACCTCAGTTCTACCACCCCTTACAAGCTTGCTCCTAGGTCTACTCCCTGTGTCTTCCTAGGATTCCCGCCAAACCATAGGGGCTATCTATGCTATGAGTTGTCGACTCGTCAAATCCACATATCTCGTCACGTCACATTCGACGAGACCACATTCCCGTTTTCGAATCTTACAAAATTCCAAAAACGAACTACTCATTTATTGACGAGCCTTCCATCTCTCCCCTCATCCTCGAACAGCTCACGTCCTCTGTTCCGTCGTCAGAACCGCGACCCCTGATTTCCAGTGAGCAATCTTTAGGAATATCGTCGACAGCGCCGCGACCCTGTGCTGAGGCGTCGCGGCGCCCAAACTTCATAGAAGTCTGTCAACCTTCTAGCGCTGCGACGCTCGATCCAGGAGCCGCGACTCCTCCAATTGAAACTCGTTCAAAGCATGGAATCTTCAAACCCAAAGTCCATTTCAACTTGTCTGCCCAAACCATCTCTCCACTTCCAAAGAACCCAAAATTGGCCAAACAATACCATAATTGAAATGCGGCTATGTATGAGGAATTCAATGCTTTAACTAAACAACACACGTCGGATCTAGTACCTAGACCTGAGGGGATGAATGTAATTCGATGTATGTGGCTTTTTCGTCACAAGTTCAGAGATAATGGGGGTCTTGAGAGGTATAAGGCCCGACTTGTGGCTAATGGCACAAATCAGCAGGAGGGTATTGATTATGGAGAGACCTTTAGCCCGGTTGTCAAACCGGCTACTATTCACACAGTTTTGAGCATTGTCATGGACAAACACTGGCTGATTCATCAACTTGATGTAAAGAATGCATTCTTACATGGGGACCTGAGAGAAACAGTGTACATGCATCAGCCGTTCCAGCAGTCCCTCACTATGTGTGTCATCTCCGTAAGTCATTATATGGCCTGAAACAGGCTCCCCGTGCATGGTATGATTGCTTTGCCAGGTATATCTTGCAGATTGGGTTTGTATGCAGCAAGAGTGATACATCACTCTTCATTTTTCATCGAGGTAGTAGCACTGCTTACTTATTACTGTACGTGGATGATATTGTTACATCGCCTCAGATAGATTGAAAAATGAGATTATTGTCTTGCTTAAGTCCAAATTTGCAATGACTGATTTGGAAAAACTGAGTTATTTCTTGGGGATATCAGTGACCAGGTCTGCCAATCACATGTTCTTGTGTCAGCGTAAGTATGCAGAAGAGATAGTGTACAGGGCTAAGATGCGAATTGCAAAGTTATGCATACTCCAGTCGATTCGAAATCTAAGTTCGATGCATGGATGATTCTCCATCTCCGATCCTACTCAGATAAGACTTGCAGTGCACTTCAAGATCTCACATTTACGGGCCGCACATAGCTTATGTTGTTCAAAGGTGTGCTTATTCATGTATGCCTGCGAGTCTCATTTCATCGCTTTAAGCGTATCATTCGATACATTAAAGTACTCTTGATTATGGTTTGCACTTATACCCTCTGCGCCAAAGGTTGCTCATATACCGATGTTGATTGGGCGGGTGTCGGACACGCCGACGCTCCACCTCCGACTTTTGTGTTTTCTTAGGGATAATCGATTTCTTGTCCGCGGCAGGCTACCCTATCTAGATCCAAAGGTAGGCCGAGTACAGAGGCGTTACAAATGTAATGCCGAGATTTGTTGGCTCGAAACTTCTACTTAGAACTTGATGTCGCTGCGTCGGACATCTATCAGGTATCGTGATAACATCTCTCACATCTATTTGTCTCATAACTGTTCAACATCAATGAACCAAGCATTGAGATAGACTACACTTTGTTCGTTAGAAAGTTGCTTCTGGCCACGTATCAGTGTTACATCATCCTATCGATGCGACATATTTACCAAAGGAATTTTCGAGCTTGTTTCTTGACTTCAGATCCGCCTCGCCATTCCTCCCGCCCGATCGAGGGTGTGTAAACGTGTAAATATAGGAAATAATATATTCCCTACCCATAATTAGAATATTTTCATATATTGTGTAAATATAATTATGGTAAGACTAGGATTCCTCTTTTGTATAAACTTAAGATATCTATTATATAAGTGATGGATATTGTACTTTATATATAGCTTGATATTAATAAAAAGACTCTCTAACAAAGATTAAGCGTGCATTTGATCTTGATATGGCAACATTCTTCCTAGTTTACAACCACCCAAGCACAATACAAAACAAAAGAAAGAAATAATAATTAAAGAACTTGTCCGCATATGAGAGATTGAACGGCACATGAATGACAAACGGGGCAGAATGAACCGGTACTTGTGAATAGTGATCATTAATGGAACGGACAGGCAGAGGGTGGCTGGCAGTTACGTGGTCTTTTACAAATGTATGGACTAAAAAGATAATTGCCCGTCTAAAGTAACCCGACGTATTTTTCTCTTTTCTTGATCTTCAAATATGTCCAACACTAATTTTATATTTATTTATTTTTAGCTTGGAGGATCCTTGTTTTAAAAAAAATCAAAATTTACAAATTTATGTTTAAAATTTAATTTGCCTCAAAATTAACTTTAGATTTACCGGATTGAAGATTATGGATCTGAACTTTCAACTTCAGTCCTTTGAGTCTAAAATTATGAACTGGTCAAGCCAAACTTCAAACCTTCAAACAATAATTGAATTTTAAAATCTGAAATACTTTTGATTTAACAGTCTAAAATTAGGGTTAGCCAACTTCCAACTTCAGATCTTTGAGCTCAAGTTTGAGAACTTTCAACTCATACAAATGTCTGAAATTGGCATAAGCCAAACCCGAAATCGTCGTAGTCATTGAAACTTGGTATTGACATCATCTGAATTTTGTACAAGAAAAAATTCAACAATTTCATAAAAGGCATTTCTAATATACCTTAGAAGTTTTTTACAATATTTTTTTGAAGAATAAGGATCAATTTCATTGCTTTTAAAGCACCAATGAGGTTTATCATAATTATAAAACAAAAACCTTAAGACTCCTAGGTAAACAACATACACTTTGGAAGAACCACCAGAATCGATGCGGAGAGGGCCAGGTCAGTGGTATGTAGGTGTGAAGTCTCTTAATATTGACTAAATATTAAATAATTTTTAAAAATTAAATATGTTTTGAGAGCCGGATGATTTTTTTACTGCGATATTTTCATATGTCTTTTAAATATTTTGAATTGCTAATTATTATTATCTAATTTTCAAATATGTGAATCTTATTTTTAAAAAATACAATTAAAATTTGAAATCTAATTCTCAAAGTTCGAACTGTTCCAAAAATATCGGCAAAAAGAATAATAATTAAAGAACTTATCCGCATTTGAGAGATCGAACAGCACATGAATGACAAACGGGGCAAGATGAATTGGTAGTGAATAGTGATCATTAATAGAACGACCAGGCAAATTTGCGGACTGAAATATAAGATCAAGACATTACTAAAAAAACGGATTTTACCTACTTTAGTTAACCTATCTCATGAGGTCGGTAAATGTCTCATAATTTGTTTTTAAATAAACCGACCTCATGAGGTCGATAATATTATATAAAAATCCGTATAAAAGATATACCCATCTTACTAGGTTAGAAATTTATTTGAAAGTAAATATTATAAATTATTTTTAATAAATTGACCTCATTAATTATAAATAAAATAACTAAAATTACTGACCTCTAGATCTGAACTTTCAACTGAAATTGACAATCGACGGCCAAGTTAAATTTTCTAATTTCGGGTTGATTGAATTTTAAAGTCTGAAATTTGAATTTCAATCTCGAAGGTGTAAGAATCTCCAAACCAAAGGTCTAAAATCAGGAACTACCGAACCTAACTTCAAATAATCCAAATATATAGAGTTGACATAATTAACTTAGGCATGATCCTGTCTGCATGAATATTGTACACAAAAAATTCAATAATTTCACAAAAGACATTCTAACATACTTAAAAATGTTTTACAATTTACTTAAAAGGGATTGCATAACATTTACAAAGTTAAATATATTTTAAACAATATCATCACAAGCAACTACTTGGTATCATTCCTACAAAATAAGTGTTTAATGGGCCGGTCTAGACATGATCTTCAGCCCACCTTTTTGGGCTTGTACACACCGGTTATTTCACAAGAAAGAGGCGGTTTGATCAGGAAATGAAGCGTGGGGTTCTTAAAACTTAAAAGTGTTATTTTTTATTTTTATTCTCATAATAAAAAAATAAAAAAATAATCTTAACTTGGAAAATTCGTTGTAAAGAACTTTTGTTTTGTTGCCCATCGTACACAAGTTTTAGCTTTTGCTTATAATGCAAAATTTGAGGTCAATTGAGCAGATTTACTATCTTGAAATATTCTGAATTTCTTTCTTGTAGGCAAAACTAATTTATGTCCATTACTTATGCCTGAGCAAAAATAAATCGTCTGTTTCCATCATACATAAGTTTTAGCTTTTGCCGCTAAAGTAGAATTTGTGGTCAATTAAGCAAGTTCATTGTCTTGAAATATTATAAAATTTTATCATATAGGCAAAATTAATTTATGTTCATGAACAATAAAAACTTTGTCCAACTAATTTTCCGAAACAGGGGCTATTTTTCTAAAAAAAAAAATGAAAGCGGGCGCAGAAATAAAGACCGACCCAAAAGGGGACCCAAATTGGCACACCGCTAATTTCGGGTAGGTTCTGGTTTGCATAACCCGTAACCCTTATCTTTTTCTTTCATGTTGTTTTATAGATGACATATTCAAATAAAGGGTACATTTTTTTAAAGCGAAAATTTTATAAATTTTAAGGGTTACAATTTTCGCCTAGATATAGTTTCAATAATTACGAAGTGTAGCTATTTTGTATAGATACAACGATTGTATTTCTGTTGTATTCATGAATACAACGAGTAAAACTTTGCTAAAATCGTGAAGTGAAATTTGTTAAACCTGGAAAACAAAATAATTAGTTCCTCAAATCACACTGAATGAATTTCCTTCCATATTTTCACACGGCTCTTTATTCTTCCATACGTTCAATTTGAAATCCAAATTCTCATCATCATTATCATAAAAACAAGGCACTTCAGTAGCGAATTTGAATTCAATTATAACAAATTTGTGTATTAAAATTTTATCAAGCTCATTCTCGATTTGTGTTTGTTGTTGTACATCCAATTATGTTTTGTTCTTACGAGTTTCTACGGAATTTCTTCTTACGAGTTTCCACAGAATTCCTTCGTATTGTATTTTCACGTACCAATTATACATCAGATTACGAACATAGATATCACATTCAATGGGTTTAAACCTTTGAATTCAATTGATGTTAATGTTAATTTTGTCAAAATGATCTTAGTTCAATTGATCAATTGATCTTGTTTTTTTGTGATGTTGATGGTTCTCTTTTACAGTATTGAATTCTAATACAAAAATGTCGAACATAAAGGCATTAATTTGATATTTTGGTAGTTGGAACGATCAGAATTATTTTGTGAATTACACTATTGTTGCAATTATTTTCAAAGAGTATGCGTCGTATGAGGAATTGGTTGCTGCAATAGTGAATCAAGTTAGAATAGATATGAGTTTAAAATAATTAATATTAAATACATGATCGAAGGTAATTCTATGGCTATGAAAATACACAATTATATGAGTGCCAGGGTGTACGTTGAACTGAAGAAAGAAAATAGACAGTTCAACATGTATCCGTTGTGTATCGCTACAACTTATAAGGTGAGTGAATTCAATACGTCATGTGAAAGTGTTGTTCGAAGTGACCTAGCACAAATCAAATACGTGCATGACATACAAGCTATGTATACAAATGATTTTATGGGATTGACGGCATCAACTTCTGGTCAGTCAATAATTGTATTTGGAGGGGTCAAACATTTTATCATTACGGATCATAATCACAAAGATATCATGTAGATCAGGTATACAATGATAAATACACTTTAAAGTGTGTGATGACGGAGTATGCAATAAGAAATATGTTTCAATTCCGCACGAAGCGATCAAATTCTATAAGGTCAGTTGTCTTCACAATTTGAATGATGTATTCGTATATGTATATAAAAATGTATTTGTGTATATTAATTTAGTGTATTAAAGTGGTTGCTAATATACTTATACAATACGTTTTGTGAGTATAGTGTGTGTGTATATATATATATAGTTTGAATATCCAATTGAATGTATATACATACAAATTCGCATTCGCAGCTATACACTTGTATGCATATCAGAATCATGTGAGTGAAAATTCAAGGCTTCGAGTATTAACAAATCAACAATGGTCAAAGTCAAGAAATTTGTAGAAGAACATACATGTCCATTGAAGGATAAGGTCTATTCGCAACATCAAGCAAGTTGCGGATTTATGTTGTCGTTATCAAGCACATAATTTCAAATTATAAGAGGAAGTATACGCCATGAGATATAGTAGACGATGTGAGAAATGAATTTGATGTGGAAGTGTCATACATGAAGACCCGACATGCTAAAGAAAAGGCCATGATGGAGTTGAGGGGGGAGCCAACAGATTCTTATAAAAAATTATCGAGATATGTATACATTTTGAATAAATCGTACCCAAGTTCTCATATAAGAATGGACGATTTGCTGCAAATGAGTTCTTGTATGTATTTGTAGTACTGTATGCATTTATCTAAATGTTTTACTGTTGTTGACCTATCGTTGTTTTAGACGACAACCACCTTAAAACAACGTTCAATGGTACATTCATTTCAGAAAGCATGTTGGATGGTGCAGGAATGTCGAATACATTTTAATATATTATTGTATACATGTATACAATTTCAAAAAGCTTATTAAAACTCCTTAAAATTTGCATGTATTCAGCTATTTTTACATGAAATATACTGCCTCTAGCATATGGAGTGATTGATTCTGAAAATTAGTCGTATTTTGAAATATCTCTATTTGAATCTGAGAATCAAAACTCTATAAATACATGGACACTTATTAATTACTAGAAGAATACATAAGTTGTATTATAAAAAAATTAAAAAAGTCAATAACTGTACCCCTGCATTAATAATTACATGATCATGTTGCTTGACATCAACTTGTTCAATTGCTAAGATCAATTTCTTGGTTGGCATGTGTCCATGTTAACGACCTCCAACATCCTATAAAATAATAACGGAGTATATAAATGTATTAAAGTGATCATAATATTTGAATATACGATTGAATTACTTGTTAAATATACTTGAATACCTCTGATTCAATTAGTTCTCCCGAAAGGTGACCTTCGTGTATCTCTTCTGTTGAAATCCCTAAGGTATCGCCACTAGAGTTATCCTTGTTGATTCCAACATCACCCATTAGGCCATATGTATTGTAGTTGCAATGCTCTAAAGTTTGAGAATATTGTATTACAAAGTTGTAATGAGATAATCACTATAAAAATGAATACATTGTGCTTATATGTATGCAATAGACATATTGCATTTATCAATACATCAAAACATGAATATATTATGCATCAAAACATGTATTTACCATGACATCAAAAATATGAATACATTTATACTTGAATACATGTATATAAATGCAGGGGCGGACCCAGGATTCAAAAACAGAGGATTTATTCAACCATTCAATATTAATACTACTATATTAAAAAAAAAAGTTCAATACAAACAATAATGATAAATGTCTATTAAAATATGCGTATTACATAACCAAAATATAAGTCACTCAAATAACTTCAAATCTATTTACATTCTTCTGGCTCTCATTCCTTGAAACCGACTGATAATATCTCGATACCAATGGTACTAAATACATCTTTCTCAACAAAAGTAACCAAGCAATCATTAAGTCACTCGTCATTTTGTTTCTTAGTTCATCCTTCACATATTTAATGGACTCAGTCAATTATTTTTTAAATTTTGGATTGGATTTTTTCGGTATGGGCTTGTACATCCATCTTTCATGGCGCAATAAAAAATAAAAAAAAGCAAAAAGATGATAAATGAAGAAAAGAATGTATTTGCTGAAAACCGAACCGGACTTCATTGGGGTAAAAATTCAAATTTCTACCATCTCAGCTACATATTTATTATGTTGTGGGGGCTTCACATGAATACCTTAAAGCCCCCTTGGGTCCGCCCCTGTATAAATGTATCAAACACATCAAAAACATAAATACATTATGCATATATGGATACAAATTTTCTTTGATATTTGTGTTGACACAGTAACAAATGTATATGTATGCAGACTGTATTCAATTTTCATGTAACACTGTATTTATCAACTAACTATATAAAAATTGAATACAATAAGCCATGAAAAATAAATACAATATGCATACATTATAAAAAATGATACATTCTTATATGAAAGGTGAATACAACTAACAAAATGTAACAAAAACATGAAAGTGAAAACAGTATGCATCAGAAATACAATAAATGAATGCAATGTGAATATCAACCTCCGCAACAAAAAATAGCATTCACATGTATTCATCTATTCAATTGAATCAAAACATGAAAAATGAATACAATATTTGAATGTAATGTATTGAGCTAATGTATGACATTACCTCTATTTCAATATGAAATGTTTCATGATCTTTTTGAATTGGTGAATTATCGCGTAAGTTTTCATCTAATGTTTGGTGAATTTCACCATCATTTGCTGAAGTGGAGCTTCACTGTCAGCACCCTATACAACAAGAAATTATTTATGTATAACATAATTCAACTAGAATATTAAGAAATTGATAATTGATTTATTTTACCTTTTCATAATCATTGTTGTCTTCAATTGCTTGAAGAAGTTTTGTGAAGTTGTCGTTAATGAATTTGCGAAGATTTTTGAATTTGTTCTTCATCTAAAAATTCAAATAGATTTCAATATAGTATGACTATCATAAAATATCAAAATATAGTATGTAAAATCAACTAAAGCAATAGAGAATACAATTAGATCCTTAAATAATAATTATATATGCATATCTAAGTTATATCCTTAAAGAATAATTATATATGCATAATTTAAGGCCATGATTAGATCATAAAATCTTTTAAAATGGAAAGGGTACAATTTTTTATGAAAATCAATTAAACCTATATTTTAAATAGCGTTATTCGAAACACAACAATATTGTTGACACTCAATTTTGTCTCATCTTTACCAACTATTTATTCAAATCACCCTTTCATCTTTAATTAATTTCACTATGCTTCTTAGTCTTGAAAAATCTCAAAAAATAAGAAATTTTAATATTTTTCACTAATTACCGCATAATTTTAAAATATCGGGTATTACATTTTATTATTAAAATATAAGCAAAATATTTTTTAATATTTCGGCATCAACATTGTTGAGTGATTACCCTGAAATCCCTCACCCACTTCGAACAAAAATCAGAACCCATCAACTCCCATCAGCCGCGACTGCCATCTTCCATACCCATACCTCTGTCCCAAACAACCACTTTCACTTCACCCACACCCCTGACACAACCCACACCCTTTTGAACCAAGAATTTGTCCAAAATCAGACCTCTAACAGCTATTTTTCGAATTTCAAACCCAATTTTTCACCTATAAAACCCCCCTCTGTTCTACATCTGAGGGGGCCCGGATTTTCGAAGTACTTGGGCTAAAATATCTTCCATTCCTTCACCAAAAGATTTTCTTGTGAAAGCATCGAAAAATCTGGTCCGAAACCAAGAACAAGATTCACATTGTTGACACCATTTTCAGAGCTTAAACTCATAAAGAAAGCGCTCACCTTTCTGAAAAACAGACCTCAAAACTTCTCTTATTCATAGTATTGATTCGACAAAGTTCCTAATCCCCTAAGCTTTTACTCTTCATCAATCGCATAAACACAACAATATTCCGAGCGAAATCGACGAGTCGAAACGCGCCTCGGTTCGCTGCCCGGAGAATGTAAAACCGAATTTCCTCTCGTCTCCTCTTTCTACGCATTTCGTATATTTGTGTGTTTATGTGCTTTATTTATCGTTAATATTTTTTAAGTATGTCTAGTTTAGGTCAAGTGATCTTAGGTTTGTTTCTGTAATTCCGATTGTTTAAGTAAGTTAAGAATATTCTTTGGTTATGTATACGTTTGCTCATATGGAAAAAATGCTCTGTAGTAAATGATCGTTTTTTAGTCGGGTCGATTAATTACTATAAGTTGCACTAATATGTTATCCGGTTAGATGTTAGTATGAATAATATAAGGTTAATGCATACTTGGGAAGAGTTTGGTTTGGGCCAATGCTATTATGAGAATACTTAGTTGATTATTAATATCTAGAGGTATGGCATTCAGATTTAGATTTAGCCCTATACGATATGTATAAGTGAGGTTTGAGATGGAAATGGCTAGTAAGATAACTTTTTCTCACTTTAAAACCACGATTTGAGATCAGTGAAGTTTGAATGTATAATTCTTTACAGGTTTGGTATTCCATACTCAGTGATGATATAGTTTTTAGTCTGTTAAAGAGAGGTGACTTATTTGTTTCATGCTAAGATTGTTGTGTTGTCTGAATTGGTCATATGCTTTGCTTTGTCTTGCCTTAATATAGAAAGGGATCTATGATGACATTATATTGTTCCTATGCCATTCTATATCTATCAAGCTTTTTGGACCACATCCGTGTTATCCCCCCCCCCCCCCTCAATTTGATGTATGATTTGTCTATTCAAAGATCATTACGCCTAATGGTGTAACATGAATGCAACTGTGATGTTAGATTGGTTCGGCTAAGTAGTCACATGTTTGTCTCCCTGTCAAACTCATAATATCACTTTATTTGACTGAAACACAAAATGTCACCATGAAAATCTTCCTAATCCTTTGGTGTTGTCAAAGCCCCTCTTAACCGGAATTCCTAGGCATTTTTCTTGATCTATTTTCCTGTTATTATTTCATCCTCCTTTGTATAACTTACACTGTGCTGTTAATTTTCACACCATTTTTACCCATCATGCTCAAAATTAATTCTTTTATGTATTAAAGATCCAGACTATAGTAAAATTACTTGCTTGAACTTCTCAGATTGTTATTCATATTTAGACCCTTTAGGTATAGTTTTGGCAGCTAAAATTGAATGCTTGCCTATCTTGTTTAAGTTCTTTAACTAGTTCAACTATAATATCTAGTTGACTGTTGCCATTTGTTTACTGCTTGTTCTCTCTTAAAACAGTAAGCTTGATAACCATTTCGCATACAGTCCTGTAATGTGTCCATGTCTAGATATAGTTAAATGCGATGTGTCTGATTTAAGAGGATCTACATAGGTGAAATAGTATTCCTTAAGTGTTCTCCTTGTCCAGTTTCTAGATTTTCATTATTGCTCATATGCTTGAGCAGCTTCAACATATCCAATTCGGGTTCATACGATTTGGTGCAGCCTGAAATATAGATATAAATGATCTCCCATGCGTTACCAAGGAATATATTGTAGCCATTGATTGCATTCGGGCCTGCTTGTATTCTGTTTATTTATTGTTCGTTGATTTTGGAACCCTTACTAATTATTTTCTTTCTTTTATTTACATGAGATGCATCGGGAGCAACGAAGAGTCGCGTTATGAGACTCATCATGGCTATCATCAAATGAAGACCCACATCTATATTCCTTGCATTTCTCCGGCCTCGGAATTTCTAAACAAACGGGTATGGATGACAATGTCATCTGTCTTGAGTCGCTCTTTATTATTATTCCTTAATTCCACCATTTACTTTTACTGTAATTTAATTTATTGCACTTCTATAATTTATCTAGAATAGGTAGACTTGAGATTAATAAATTAGAAAGGATAGTTCTAAAATCGGAAATTCAATGCTAACTTATTCTAGGCCCATTATCCATATTTCCAAAATGATAGTTTTATTTATTTTAGGTTCGTCGCCTATATTTTCAAAACACTAGTTTATTTTATACTATGTCTACTTTGACATAAAACAAAATCATGTTCTATCAAAACACAATTTTCAGAAATGCATTTTATCATACTTTATCAATAAATAAATATATGTCATTTTACACAATTTTTTTTTTATATATTTCTTAACGCATCTTTAAAATTAATTCTTTGCAACATCCTTTTATTAAAACAACATATTTTCAAAACGTATGTTTTCTAAAGTATAATAATTAAGCTTAAGTTTGACCGGACACTCGTAACTTAGCGGATCTTGAGGGGTATCTAATCTCTTTTTTTAGGATAATAAAGAACCCTTACTTAGAATCATAAATTTCGCAGACCTTTAAATGAAGATCATTTGTAGCATTTTATTCTATATAAAAGTGTCCTAGTTCACTATAATAATTAGGTGGCGATTCTTTGAAACGGTGGTTTATTTCACGAACCGCCGCACCAACGTTGCGGATATCGTTCAAGGCTCCGGTCGTAAACAGGCGTGACAAATATTATTTTACGGGATGGACAAGGAGGAGGATAGATAAAATTATAAGAGCAAAATCATTGATAAAAATTCTTACAAATAAGTTTTGACAAATATTGAAATCGGTAAGTGACTTTTATCTACTAAAAGTGTGGGAAATGAAAGAGAAAGATAACATTAACTAAATTATTCATAAAGTAATTTTGGATGTTTAATATAACACATAAATCTTGAGATTATAAGGTATAATTAATTAAGAGAAAAATTTATGTTTTGATTTTGTGTAAAATTAGTATAAGGAAATAGACAAATCAACTTGATTATTTAAGAAAAGATAACTACGACTACTAATTATTTAAGAAGAGATAACTACGACTACTAATTATTTAAGAAAGAGATAACTACAATTACTAATTTTCGGATGGATTGAAAAAAAGGTAAAAAATATATATGAAAATAGAGAGGTAAAAGGGAGCCGAAAAATAATGTTAGGATGAATCTAAAAAAAGAAGTGATTACAAATTAAGAAAACTATTAAGATGAAAAATTGAATGGAAAATAAAATAAGAAAAATAAAAATAGATAATCAAGAAAAATACAAAAAAAATGAATAGGTTGAAAAAAGACACACAACCTTGGCAACAATAACATTTCATGAGTATATGATTCATGCTCCTTTAGGTTCTGAAGTTTGTCTATTTGTACTGTGTTAAGTCAAATTCCTATTACTTTGACTGGATTATTCGTAATTGCGTATTTACAATATTCAATATGATTAAAGTAAGGAGAGCTATTTGTTAAATATTGAATTGAATTGAAGTGATATTTATTTTTTCATTTGTCATTAGCTTTGAAAATATATTATTATAATAACAATAGTGTTATAATTGAAAAATATAGAAACGATAAAACTAATTGATGAACAAAGTTCGATATTTTCTAATTAGAAAAAATCAACAATAATTATTTAGTTATATTTTAGTTTTACTTTAATAACCGCGTGAAACGCGGGTTAATTCGCTATTATATTACTAATATTAGGATCTGATCACATTATTTTAAGTTAGTTCTTAAAAAGAGCACAAATGTTTGACTTGAAAAAAAGACATCTTAAGCTTCTTTCTAGAAATAAAAAAGAACTCACAATGTCTCGTTGCGTTAACTGAGAATAACTACGGTGATTGTTTTACACCATAACAAATGGAATACTAACATTTGGATTATGACTCCCTACATAATCCCACTGGTATTGGCTAGCAATAAAGTTTTCAGCGAACCACATGAAAAGAAGAAGTTACTAAAATGAATCAATATCGAATACATGTTATTATACAAAATCCAGTTCGATAACATCACTAAGATTGGTGAGATGGATGAGATTCTTTCATCTTTAATTAGAGAGTTCGATGGACAAACTTTTGATAGGACTTAGGAGGCATTATCATCTTTAATAGATCCGAAGCAGCACAAATATAAATTAATCGAGACAAATAGATTGCTACAATAATTCTAGTAGTAAAAAATTGTATTGGGGAGAAAGAAAATAAGTTTACTGAAATCATTCCTTATATTATATTCATCTCCTTGATAGTTAAGAAACAGGTTCACCAGTTCATCCCCTCATAATATCATTTAAGATTCACATATCCTAACCCACAATTTGAGAATTAGCGTCGCGGCTCCGGTAGGTTACTGCCCATTTAACGCCACGGCGCTGGCTTGGAGGCGCCGCGGCTTCGTGGCCCTTTCCGACTCGTTTCATCTTACACTTCGCACACTTCTTCCTTCATTTACCAACGTGGAACACTTATCATTTAGCCAATGACCGTCTATCATTCTATGTCTCAAACATGTTACTCACGTATCAATATCTCTTTCACCAATGAAATTTACGATACTTAGCACTACGAGTGCATGTGTGTGAAAACGACGTTTTCGACGTGCGGGGCCCCAATTATTCGAGTCATAAATAATGAGATAGCCTTTATTCCGTAAATTTCCAACATGTTGTACAAAGACACATCACAAGATCTTTTGACAAATATAGTAAATTTAGTCACCTTATTCCCATTGTAAAATGACCTCTTTGAAACCTTAAGCACAAGAAAATTAATGTTTTTTGGGGGTGGGATGGGGGGGTTCTATTCTACGTGAGACAATGATTTTAAGATATAAGTTTGTACTCCTGTATCCCATTTCACATATCCATTTTTCTATTTTAGAACATATGACAATGTTTGATATCTTTCTACTAGTAATATTTTGAAGATTCAAATTATTACTTTAACATTTCTTTACTTACTATTTACATAACAATAAGCGTAAACTCTATTTGCTAAATAGAAGCACATTTAAAGCTTCAGTAGCGAGCTCCGTGCGTGAGCAGCGACTAAGCAACATTCAATCTTTGTACGCTTGAAGGCCCATCCTCTACGGAAGGGTACAGAGGCGAGGCCTTTGATCTAACTCTTTTTTTACATAAAGAAATGAAAATACAAAAATCAAGAAAGTATATCTCAAATTCAATTTTGCAGTCAAATTATGTTGTATAAAATGTTGCATTATAAATGTAATGGTGGAAGAACAAATTTGATTTATATATGAATTTGAATTCTTGAAATAAAGTGATAATGGTTACCTTAGTATTAATGTGTTTTAATTTTAAAATAAAAATTGTGGTAGAGATTTAAGAATTTCCAAAAAAAAGTTGTCTTAAAAAGAAGCTTTATTTTCTCCCAAAATCCACACTTTTTGTGTCCACATATAACATTTTCAAGCATGCAATACTTCCTTTTCTTAAAGAAGACAACACTACGTGAACCTTTTTAACTTTGTCCAAATGCTCTAAACCGAGAATCTTAGTAGACATTTGGACATAAAAATTATGATATTTAAATGAACTTAATATTTCAAAAAGTTGAAATTGTTTTGACATGTGATTAACTTAACAAATAGTAGTGAATTTCTGTGAGAGAGAAAAAATTCACTTAAAAAATTAATCAACTCACTTTTTAAAACTTACAAATCATCTTTAAAAAATTAATACATATATAATAACCAAACGCTACTTTTATTTTTATTTTTTGAAAAAAAAGTTTCTTCTTCAAACGGCCCTAAAGGTAACATTTTGGCAAGCCAAACTAATTTGAGGGGGAGGGGGTAAGAACAAGAAAGTACAATAAAATACCGAGTGAAATTTCATAATGTAAGATGATATTAATCTCTCTTGGGAGTCTTTCATTAATATCAAGATATATATAGAGTATAATATTTAT
Source organism: Przewalskia tangutica (assembly GCA_029844215.1). Classification (NCBI taxonomy): domain Eukaryota; kingdom Viridiplantae; phylum Streptophyta; class Magnoliopsida; order Solanales; family Solanaceae; genus Przewalskia; species Przewalskia tangutica. The sequence continues at coordinate 11,060,718 of CM056732.1, read as the reverse complement.
CCATTATACAATAGGAAAACTAAGTCTATACAAAAGAGGAATCCTAGTCTTACCATAATTATATTTACACAATATATGAAAATATTCTAATTATGGGTAGGGAATATATTGTTTCCTATGTTTACACGTTTACACACCCTCGCCGAAATGGAGGAGGCGGACACGAGATCGATCAAGTCAAGAAATAATCGTTGGGAAGTCCTTTGGTAAATATGTCTGCATACTGATAGGATGATGTAACATGTAACACTCTGACATAGCCTAGAGCAACTTTCTCACGAACAAAGTGTAGGTCTATCTCAATGTGCTTGGTTCATTGAACCAGACATGAGACAAATAGATGGCGCAGATGTTATCACAAGACACAATAGATGTCTCGACGCAGCGACATCAAGTTCTAATGAAGTTTCGAGCCAACAAATCTCGCCATTACATTTGCAACGCTTCAGATCAAGATCGCAGACCGATCTAGATAGGTAGCTTTGCCGCCGCGTATCAAGAAATCAGATTATCCCCTAAGAAAACACAAAAGCCGGAGGTGGATCGTCACGTGTCCGGACACCCTGCTCAATCTGCATCCGTATATGAGAGCAACCTGTTTGGCGCAGAGGGGTATAGGTGCAAACCATAATCAAGAGTACCCTTAATGTATCGAATGATATGCTTAAGAGCATTGAAATGAGACTCCCTGAGGACATGCATGAATAAGCACACCTGCTGAACAAAGATAAGCTATGTCCGCCCGGTAATGTGAGATCTTAAGTGCACACTCGCAAAGCTCCTATACGTAGTAGATCGAGACTGGAGCACCATCCATAACACTGAGCTTAGATTTCGAATCGACTGGAGTAGGCATAACTTTGCAATTCGTCATCTTAGCCCTGTACACTATCTCCTCTACATACTTACGCTGACACAAGAACATGTGATTGGCAGACCTGGTCACTGATATCCCCAAGAAATAACTCAGCTTTTCCAAATCAGTCATTGCAAATTCGGACTTAAGCAAGGCAATAATCTCATTTTTCAATCTATCTGAGGAGGCAGTCAGAACAATATCATCCACATACAGTAATAAGTAAGCAGTGCTACTACCTCGATGAAAAATGAAGAGTGATATATCACTCTTGCTGCATATAAACCCAATCTGCAAGATATACCTGGCAAAGCGATCATACCACGCACGGGGAGCCTGTTTCAGGCCATATAGTGACTTACGGAGACGACACACATAGTGAGGGACTGCTGGATGGGTGAACCCAGACGGCTGATGCATGTACACTGTTTCTCTCAGGTCCCCATGTAAGAATTCATTCTTCACATCAAGTTGATGGATCGGTCAGTGTTTGCCCATGGCAATGCTCAAAACTGTGCGAATAGTAGCCGGTTTGACAACTGGGCTGAAGGTCTCTCCACAATCAATGTCCTCCTGTTGATTTGTGTCATTAGCCACAAGAGGGGCCTTATACCTCTCAAGATCCCCATTATCTCTGAACATGTGACGAAAAAGCCACATACATCGAATTACATTCACCCCCTCAGGTCTAGGTACTAGATCTCACGTGTGTTGTTTAGTTAAACCATTAAATTCCTCATATATAGCCGCATTCCAATTAGGGTCTTGTTTGGCCAATTTTGGGTTCTTTGGAAGTGGAGAGATGGTTTGGGCAGACAAATTGAAATGAACTTTGGGTTTGAAGATTCCATGCTTTGAACGAGTTTTCATTGGATGAGTAGGGACAGTGGGTGGCAGAGTGGTGTCTGAGACGGTGGGTAAAGTCGGATAAGGAGAATGTGGGGGTGAAGCCGTCAGAGAAGCCGCGACTCCTGGATCGAGCGCTGCGGCGCTAGAAGGTTGACAAGCCTGCGAAGTTTGGCGCGCGCGCCAGCGGTCGCGCTGTCGACGGTATTCCTGAAGATTGCTCACTGGAAATCAGGCACCGCGACGCCTCCCCTTGGGGCCGCGGCTCTGACGACGGAATAGAAGACGTGAGCTGTTCGGGGATGAGGGGAGAGATGGCAGGCTCGTCAAGAAATGAGTAATCCGGTTTTTGGAATTTTGGAAGATTCGAAAATGGGAATGTGGTCTCGTCGAATGTGACGTGACGAGATATGTGGATTTGACGAGTCGACAAGTCATAGCATAGATAGCCCCTATGGTTTGGCGGGAATCCTAGGAAGACACAGGGAGTAGACTTAGGAGCAAGCTTGTGAGGGGCGGTAGAACTGAGGTTGGGTAGCACAGACAACATAAAAACCGTAGATGATCATAGGAGGGGACTCTATGGTAGAGGATTTCGGTAGGGGTCATATTGTGAAGAGTGCTAGTAGGAAGAACATTTAGAATGTATTCTGACATTTTAACAGCATATATCCAGAAGGAATGAGGGAGGGAGGGATGAATTAATAGGGTGTGAATTATATTGTTAATGGTACGTATGATTCTTTCAGCTTTACCGTTTTGTGGTGAGGTGTGAGGGCAGGAGAAGCGAAAAATCTTGTCATTATTTGTACAAAACCGGTGAAACATAGAGTTATTGAATTCACGATCATTATCGCACTGAAATGATTTTATGTTTTTTCCAAATTGTGTGTGGATAAACTTGTGAAACTCAAGAAATTTGACAAACACTTCCGATTTAAATTTAAAAGGATATAACCAAACTTAGTGTGAAAAATCATCAAGCAACACAAAATAGTATTTATGACCGAGAGAACTAGAGATATGAGATGTCCATAAATCGGCATGTATAATATCAAAAGGAGCAAGTGTAACACTAGTAGATGATTTAAACGGAAGACGAATATGTTTGCCTAAAGAGCAAGAAACACAATTTTGGGCAAGTTTCTCATTACAAGCAATGAAATTGTTGTCTTTAAGAAAATTAAAAACTGGGACTCCTGGATGACCAAGCCTATTATGCCAAGTTGAAGAAGAAACAGTCGCTAGAGTGACGGGAGAGCAAGATCTAGCAGCGGAGGTGAAAGTGAATGGATAAAGTCCCCCGTGCTATTGCATCTCGTAAGAGGTGTCCCCGTATGAAGATCCTTCACAGTAAAACCAAAAGGGTCAAAATCCACGAAAACAGAATTATTACGAGTAAATTGGCGGACAGATATGAGGTTCTTAATCATATATGGGGCATATAGGGTGTTTTTGAGGGAGAATGGTGGATGAGGAGGTTGTGTGTATGATGTACCATACCCTTTAACTGGAATGCGTTGTCCACTACCAACTGTAACATATTAAGGATGCTTAAAACTAAACAGTTTAGGGATAGTACCTGCAGATTGGGTGACGTGAGATGTGGCGCCTGAGTCCATGTACCAAGTATTGTCAGGCTGTTGCATGGAGAGGGTGTTGAATGCCTGTCCCAACTCAGTGGGTGTCATACCGGATGAGGGCTGCAAAACCTGACCTTGCATGAAGTGGCCTGCTGCGAGGCTGGAGTGGGGCCCAACAAACCAGGGTAATAATAAGGATTGTAGGACTGCTGGTACTGGAATGGACTCGGTGTCGCAACTCTGAACTGGGAACGTCGCGACCAGATCTTGAGCCGCGCGGCAGTGCGACCGCCGGCGAGCCGCGCCCGCTTGTTCTGCAATCCTCGCTGCCGCCTGGTTATGTTGACCGCGACCCTTGCCACGACCACGACCTCCTCTGCCGCGGCCCCTGCCACCCTTTCCACCGCGTCCCTGCTGCAGTTGAGAGTTTTCTGGCGGCGTTGGATCTTGAAGGCGTGTTTCGACCGCTAATGCCTTTTGACTGTGCTCATCCTGCTTAGCACGTCGAGTCTTTTCGAGCAACAACTGCGAGCGAGCTTTGTTAAAGCTGGGTAACCGATCTGCCTGTTGAATCATGGTGGCCAAAGTATCATATTCGCCTTTAGGAAGGCCAGCAATCAATTGTAACACCAGTTTGGTGTCGATGTGCTCGCCGACAACAAAGAAGTTGATTCGCCAAGAGCTTTAATCGCTTGCGATGCTCAATCACATTGGAAAAGTTTTCAAGACGTGCATTGTTAAATTGCTCCTCTAAATACACAACACGAGTGTGCTTATTATCCTGAAAAATTTCCTCCAAACGATTCCATAACTCAAGGGCTGTGGCGCCAGATTTCATGATAGTAAGAAGAAGGTCCTGAGAAATACTATCATAAATCCACTGTTTGACGCCCATCAACCTCCGAAGGGCGCGGAATGGTGTCATCGATGTGATCAAGCACGTTATAGAGACATGCATGATTACGAAACAGTTCAACCCAGGGAGAATACTGATTGTTTTCTTGATCAAGAAGAATGGGAATAGAGTTCTTGATGTTTGTAACAGTTAGGGCTGGATGAAAAGAGGATGACAACGTGATTGTGGGATTTGTGGAGGTAGAAGATTCAGAAAGTGTGAAAGATTCAGGGATAGCCATTTAGAGAACATGGGAAAGAAAAAGAAAAACCTAAAAAATTTGGAGGGAGGAGGGGGAGGCACAACGGCAACCGAGGGAGGGGGGCCGGCGGTAGCTCAACAAAAAAGCTAGGGTTTTTGTTTTAGGCTTTTGATACCATGTAAGATGTATTAATCTCCCTCGGGGAGTCTTTCATTAATATCAAGGTATATATAGAGTACAATATTCATCCATTATACAATAGGAATCCTAAGCTTATACAAAAGAGGAATCCTAGTCTTACCATAATTATATTTACACAATATATGGAAATATTCTAATTATGGTAGGGAATATATTGTTTCCTATATTTACACGTTTACACATAACGTGGAGTCTGAAGAGGATAGAATGTAGCAAACCTTACCTCTACATTGGCAAGTAGAGAAGTTGTTTCCGAAAGACCATCGGTCAAGACAAAGCATAAGCACAAGCTAAACAAGAGAAACGGTCAGATCCAGACAAGAAATTTAAAGCAGTATGAAAATGAGAGTAATAAAAACGATTAAGTCGTGATAAATCATTCTGAAAAAGAAGCAATAACTAACACAGGTAAATAAAATAAATAAAGTACACGAAAGAACATACAGCAGCAGGAATCAAGGGACTATAAAACAATATTGCGCTTACTAGTATGATAGGCTAAGTAGGACTATAATAATAACACTACAACTATTATGTAAGCGTAAGTAGGACTACACTCAACTGTTTACTACCCTTCTACCCTAATTTGTGTCCTCCACAACCCTCTATCTAAGGTCATGTCCTTAGTAAGTTGTACTTGCGACATATCACGTCTAATCACCCCTCCCTAACACTTCTTCGGCCTACCACTACCCATCTGAACCCGTCCATAGCCAACCTCCCACACCTCCGCACTGGGGCATTTGTGTCTCTCCTCTGCACATGTCCGAATCATCTCAATCTCGTTTTCCGCATCTTATCCTCCACCTAAGCACTCCCACTATATCCCGGTTATTCTCATTTCTAGTCTTATCCTTCCATATATGCTCACACATCCATCTCAGCATTCTCATCTCCGCAACTTTCATTTTTTGGATGTGCGAAGTTTTGACTGGTCAACACTGTACTGATGATCAAAAGTAACCTTTTAATTTATAATCATTAATTTGGAATACGTAAATTGTAAACACTGATTGTCAAAAGTTACATTTTTTTTTTTTAAGAAAAAAATAGAAAATTAAAAGAAACCTCATCTTATGATGTCTTGGCACAAAGATTTTTCTTTAGCGCTAGATACACTATCAGAAAAAGAAAAAAGAAAAACTATTTTCTGTATGTTGTATCAAACTCAGAGTAATTTGATACTATCTACTAGTAGTATTATATTTTCTTTTTCAAATATATCAGTCCCCAGATAAACCATTGGCAATGGGACAAAGAGTGGAGTATTTCACCAATGGACCTTAAAGCGAATTATACTAATGAGCTAACAGGAATTTTGATCGCTCACTTATATGTAAATTCAAATTTAATCTTCAATTACTTAAATTTACACTTTAATACCTCTTTTCTTGTGTATATTCACAAATCTTCAACATTATCAACCGTTTCACCGTTTAATTACCCTTATATTAGTTGAAATTCTACTGTTACATGATAATATACTTTTGGAAACAATTCAAATATACATATTTCCTACATAAAAGGACCAGAAGAACACATTTTAATTTATTGAAGGTTAAATATGTTAGAATTATATATTAAAAGGACTAAAATCAAAATGTATCGATAACCGAGGGACTAAAGATACTATCCTCTCAATACTGTTCTATCAATTAACCACTAGCACAAATATTATTATATAGTATGCTAGATTCCAAATGAGGAACTATGGGTCCTGAAGATAGCAATATGATTTCTCGTGGGATCCATTACTTTCTGTAAATGTTTAAAACTTTAAAAGTTCAAAGGCCATAATAGTCCATTCTTTTGGCTGGGGAAGACTTTGATATAATTTATTGTAACATGCAAACTATGGACTTTAAAGGGTGGGGAACGGGTGGCCGGATGAACTAAATGTCGAAATGTAGTTAACATTGAAGTCAAATTTGGGCAATTTGATTCATTTTAGCACACAAATATTAAGTCAAATATGCCCACAATTTTAAAATAACCTTTTTCTTGCAAGAGATTTAGGACATTTTGCAACGATATGCTCATGGGGCTGACACATACCGCGTAGGCACTTGAATGACATTTTAAGTCGTCTGAAACTGAATTTTGCTAGAAGTGTACCAATTCTTAAATTGTTGTGCCCCTTCTACACACCTCACAAAGATACCAGTTTTAATTTACTTTGAAGTTTTATGGTCTTCGATTCGGATTGGGCACGCCTCGACTAATTACACAAGGTATTGCAACGAGAGGCTAATCCAAAATTTCAAGAGGTGGATGCACCATTTTATTTAAAGCCTACCTTACATTATTAAAAAAAAAAGACACAAAAAAGTCTTCACTCAATCTTAACTAGTTCGCTCCCTTGACCTTAGGGAATAAAACTCAATGCTTAACTAGTGCTTCACTCAATCTCATTTGATCATAGGTTCATTCAGTTAATATTATATATATTTTAAAAAGTATACACATAATATACCGAGTTTAATCGGGTGACTATGAGTTCACGTGACCCATTTTATATACATGAATTCGTTCTTGGTTGCAACCCCCACCAACACAATTCCACGAAATATTTGCTACTTTCCACCAACATAGGTACTACTGTCATATCAGATAACTTTCCCTCCATTGAAATTAAACCTAAAACCTCATGATACAACTTGATTGCCCACAAAACCATACTTTTCATTATTTGACTAATATAATAATGCCACAATCTTGTCCAATAGTTGGAGAAATGAAGGAATACAAGGACAATAAATAAGGTCATTTTGAAGGAAGCTTCAAAAGAAGCAAAAGTAGTAGGGAATTATTCTATTCATTTTCTTTGTAGAAAAAGAATTAACTTGAATTTGAAGTATGTAACCCTGCCAAGTACCAGCCCATGACACCCTAAAATATAAAGTAGAAAGACAGTTGAAGTTAAGAAATCATTAACTGCCAAAGTCTTAGCGGGAAGGAAGGATAGAAAAAAGTAGAAAATAACGAGAGGACTCACAGGAGAGAGAGGACAAGTGCTAAGCTTTACAGCTTGCAAAAGCTTTGGATATTGCAGTTGCTTTAAAGGGATATATTACAGCAAATATGACACACTCCAAAGGCCAAAATTCTCAGCCTTTTCTTTCACCTCTTTAGCCTCAGTATCTGGTTCATGTCCATTGGGCATTGGCGTTTCAAACAAGAAGAATCAACCAACCCTCCAGGCCCCTCCCCCCACAAACACCCCAAAGCCTCAACCTCTTGTTGGTGTGTGTGGTGGTGAGGGGGGATATCAAGAGACTACTTGACTCCTTCAATATGATTTGGATGGTTACAATGTGTAATATATTTGGATTGTTATGTGTAACATAATGTTCGTTTAAGAACACACACAGAAACTTTTTAATATGAGTTGAAAATATCTAATAAGAATACTTTATTATTTATTTAAATGCTCAATCAAAACACGTCATAGTTCAAGTAGTCTTTTTGATAATAGGAATATTCGAGCTAATTTATATGCACTTCAATTATTCCATCGAATTTCACTATATGTCCTATCAGTGCTGAAACTGAAAAACGCCACTACTAAAACTTTCACTCAATTTGTGCGTATTTTAATTATTTCAGCAAATACTTACCACCTTTATAAATACGAGCACTGAATTTAGTAAAACTTAAAAGGAATAAAAGGAAATCACATGTAATATTTTTTTCAGGTTGGGGGAAATAAAGAGGGGGGGGGAGGGGACAAGGTAGGCAGGCAGGGCATGTGAAAGAGAGAGATGATGAAGGAAAAAGAGACAGAGAATGTGAATCTCAACACTCCCCTCTTTCCATGTGTGCTTCCTCTTTACAAAAGAGGACATGGGGCGCACCTTTCATTACCGATAATCATGGCCGTCCAATTTATCCTATCTAAATTTCCAGATCAAAGAACACATTATCAACAATGCGGAACTCCATTGGGAACCCCAAAATCTATCAGAAGTTTCCATTTAGTCCAAGTGTACAAACTTTAAAACCCCTTTTTATTTGCACCAACCACCAAAGAATTAAACTAAGCTAAAAATGTTATCTTGGCATGATTAAGGCACTATAAAACAATTCACCAAATGCATTATATAGGAATCAATTCCAGCAACCACCCTAAAAGTTTAGCTTTATGCGAGGGTTATAAGCTACTATATTCTAACAATGTAAAAAAACAACCGGCAAACTGACCATAATTCTAGCCGCACCAAAAGTGTCAATAACAAATAGTATATGAAAAGTGTTGGAAAGGTTACCCGGTGGTATTGAGTTATTCCGTTCTTAATGACTTGAACACAAGGGGCCCTGTCGGATATACGATTTTCACACATATACATACGTCGTACAACATCTAGCTAAATTTCACGTAGTAAAAGAGATGTTGGTACACATGTTAAAGTGTTCTTAAGTTAAGTAAGGATGGACGATTAATTGGACAAATTAATGTATCTCCCACGATGGTATAAGAAAAGAAGAAATGTGCAAAATACGGAAAAAGGGAAAGAGCCGCGGGGCCTCGAGAAAAAGGACCGCGCCATCGAGCCAAAGGAGGCAGATCACGGTACACCGCCGAGGACCGCGGTGCTCGCGAGGACCGCGGTTCTTGTCCAAAGAGCTCAAAGTTTCGCCTACGATTTTGGGTCGCGGTGCCTATGGTACAGTGAACGAAAAACACTCCAGAATCTTCTGATTCATGGACAGAATTAAAGGGCTACGGATCATCCAACTCTTGACATAATCTAGGTGCCTTTTGAAGAGATCAAGATGTCTCTTGGCAAGATCTATGCACCCCATTTAAGACATTCACATGTCTTGTGATCCACAATCTTGCACCTATAAATAAAGGCTTCAAAATCAGATTTTACACACTGCAAACAACACAAAATCTGGAAATTGTTGAGAGCCCTTATTCTTCTTCTAGCAATCTTTTGTTCTTGTTTCTTCTACAAGGGTTCTCAGGCATTTGACTTGTGTTTGAGAAAGTACTGTCGTTTTATCTTGGAAGACTATTATCCATCTACCGTAAGCCAATATATACGGGGATAATATTGTCTTAAGGAGAGATTGTCAAACAATCGACTCGACAACATTACAACTAGCTTTCTCTATTCTCTTTCAGTTCTTCGTTCCCGTTCACACCAACAAATTTTACAACAGTCAATACAAAATTATTATTACGAAGAACTAAAGATGGTCAACGGAAAGGAACAAGTCTCTGCTTCCAACAATGTCACATCCTCTGGCACTGCTACTTGTTGCTGGTATAACTTTTGGTACCATTGAGAATACTATGATTCCACCAAACTTCCAAGCCGAAAGACCCGAAAAGTTTGCGGGTACCAACTTCAAAAGGTGGCAACAAAAGATGTTTTATCTCACCGTGCTAGGTATGTCAAAATATTTATCTGAAGATCCTCCAACTGTTGGAGATGATATGGACGTCCAAACCAATAAACGGTTCAGACGGGCCAGGATACCCAGGCTACTGGTGGCCTGATGATGAACTTTGACTCTTGGAGTCAAAACGACTATAACTGCAGGAACTACATCCTGAATTGCCTGTGCGACCCACTCTACACGGTATATTGTACTACAAATACCGCAAAGGAGTTATGGGAGTTGTTGCAGAAGAATTACAACACTCATGATGCGGGTGCTAAGAAGTTCATAGTCGGAAAGTTTCTGAAGTACCAAATGGTGAATGACAAATCAGTCATGTCACATGTACAGGAATTTCAGATGATTATCCATGATCTGGATCTAGAGGGGATGAAACCCAATGAGTCATTCTTGGTCACTTCACTGATTGAGAAACTGCCTCCATCGTGGGGTGAGTTCACTAGTTATCTAAAACTCAAATCCAAGGAGATGAGTTTTGAAGAGCTTGTCATCAAGCTTCACATCCATGAGGATAACAAAAAGACATTGTTTAAAGGCAAGGCAACAGAAGTGAAGGCTAACTTGGTGGAGACCAAAGGAAATCCAAGTAAGAAACGCAAGTTTCTGAAAGAAGATAAAACTCAGACAGTTGAGAAGTTCAAGGGCAATTGTCACCATTGTGGCAAAGCTGGCCATATGGTCAAAGATCGCCGCCAAGCGTGAGAAAGCGGAGAAGGCCAAAGGTAAGAAGGCCAAAGCCAACATGGTTGAAGACAAGATCTCGATGATCTCTCGAAGACTTCTCGACCGCCATTGTGCTAGAAGCAAATCGTGGAGAATCCAAAACAGCGGTGGTTGGATACGTGCAACCCGTCATATATGCTCCGACCAAATGCTTTCTACCTACGCAATCGCTGAATGTAAAGCTATACACGTGTCTTTGGGAAGGTGTTGTGGTACTCGCCGCCGTCCGCAAAGACCTCAAATTGAAGAATGTCATGCATGTTCCGGACATCCGGAATTGATTTCAGTTAATGTTTTAGTGCAGGCCGGATTTCGAGTTGTGTTCGAATCCGGTAAGTTTGTTGTTCCTAAAAATGGTGTGTTTGTTGGAAGGGGATTCGCTTGTGAAGGCCTCTTCAAGCTAAACGTCATACCTGTAATTCGCAATATCAATGAAAATGCATCTTCTTATTTGCTTGAGTCGTCCAGTCTATGGCATCATAGACTGGGACACGTAAACTATCAGTCAATTAAACGATTGGTAAAGTTGAAGTTATTGCTGTCTGACGATGTAAACCCTCAATCTAAGTGTGAGGTATGTGTAGAGGCAAAACATACTAAGCTGGTTTTCCGTTCCGTAGAACGAGATACCGCTCCTCTAGAACTTATACACACTGACACAGGTGATTTAAAGTTCGCTCAAACTAGAGGGGAGAATAAGTAGTTTGTGACTTTCATAGATGACAGTACAAGGTACAACTACCTTTACTTACTCAAAAGTAAGGACGAAGCGTTCAACGCCTTTAAGCGCTATAAAGCCGAGGTTGAAAATCAACTAAGCCTACGAATTAAAGCAATTCGTAGCGATAGAGGGGGAGACTATGTAGCCCCGTTTGAGGAATAATGTGCTCAATCTGGCATAATCCATCAAACGACTGCACTTTATTCTCCACAGTCAAACGGTGTGGCGGAACGCAATAACCGTACACTAAAGGAAATGATGAACGCTTTACTTATCAATTCCGGCCTTGCGCAGAATATGTTGGGGGAGGCAGTTCTTACTGCCAACATGATACTCAACAGAGTCCCTCACAGAAGCAAGAAGAAAACTCCATATGAACTATGGAAAGGAAAGACACCCTCTTATAAATACCTAAGGGTATGGGGTTGTTTGGCCAAGGTCGAGGCACCTAAGCCAAAACAGGTCAAGATAGGACCTAATACGGTAGATTGCATCTTCATTGGATATGCAAATAACAGTAGTGGCTATCGCTTTCTGGTACATAAGTCAAATATACCATATATCCACGGGGGTACAATTATAGAGTCAAGAAATGCCAAATTCTTTGAGACAATATTTCCTAAGAAGGAAAATGAAGTCGTCTCACGCAAAAGGAGTCATGATTCCCCGGAATCTAACGATTCTGAACGAATGGATACGGATGTGGATGAGAATCCAACTGATCCTGAGACAGAACCTAGGCGGAGCAAAAAGGCCAGGAAAGAGAAATCTTTCGGTCCGGACCTTTTTAACTTACTTGGTTGAGAATGAACCACGGACAATTGCAGAGGCATTTTCAACTCCAGAAGCACCGCTCTGGAAAGAAGCTATGGAAAGTGAAATAGAGTCCATCATGCAAAACCACACCTGGGTGTTGATTGATCTTCCTCCGGGAAATAAACCACTAGGTTGTAAGTGGGTACTTAAACGCAAGTACAAAACGGATGGATCTATAGATAAGTACAAGGCTAGGTTGATAGCCAAGGGTTACCGACAAACCGAAGGTCTTGACTATTTCGATACGTACTCCCCAGTATCAAGAATGACTTCCATAAGGGTGTTCATTGTCATGGAAGCACTGCATGACCTTGAATCCATCAAATGGATGTTAAGACAGCCTTCCTAAATGATGATTTGGAAGAGGAGATATATATGGAACAACCCGAGGGGTATGTAGTTCATTTAATTTATAAATGGCAGTTCCAAAAAAACGCACTTCGACATCAAAAAAGCGTATTCGTAAAAATATTTGGAAAGGGAAGGGATTCCAGGACAAGAGAAGAAAGTATGTAGACTTATCAAGTCTCTGTATGGGCTGAAACAAGCTCCAAAACAATGGAATGAAAAATTTGATAGCACACTACTCTCAAAAGGTTTCTCCATTAACGAGTGTGACAAGTGTGTCTACGTGAAAAGAGACTCTGACTCCTTCGTCATGATCTGTCTCTACGTAGATGACATGTTGATCACAGGAAGTAGTCGAGCCTTGATCCTGGAAACAAAGAACATGTTGAAACAATGTTTTGACATGAAGGACATGGGTATTGCAAATGTCATCTTAGGAATTAAGATTTCTAAGTCATCTGACGGACTAGTGCTATCTCAGTCTCATTACATAGAGAGTGTGTTGAGAAAGTTTAAGATGTTTGACTGTCCGCCATTAAGATCACCAATGGATATGAGTCAAAGCATTGACAAGAATCGTGGTGCACCCGTGCTCCAGGAGCGATATGCGCAGATAATCGACAGTTTGATGTATGTAACAAACTGTACCCGACCTGATATTGCTTATGCCGTCAATAAATTGGCGAGGTTTACACGCAATCCCGGAGATGACCATTAGAAAGCGCTTAATCAAATACTTCGGTATTTGAAATACTCAATGTCATACGGATTGCACTACTCGAGGTATCCAGCTGTACTAGAGGGGTACAGTGATGCAAACTGGATATCCGATATACGGAACACCAAGTTCACCAGTGGGTATGTGTTTACAATTGGTGGTGGGGTTGTGTCTTGGAAGTCCTCCAAACAAACATGCATCGCCTGATCCACCATGGAATCGAAGTTCATCACTTTAGACAAAGCAGGTGAAGAAGTCGAGTGGCTTCATAACTTCTTGGAGGATATCCCTTGTTGGGATAAACCCGTACCTTCGATGATGATCCACTGCGACAGTCAGTCGACATTAGACAACGACAAATCTCGGCACAGACGTCGGAGACATAAGACCGTTAGGCAATTGATCTCCACGGGTATTATCTCCATCGATTACATCAAATCAAAGGAGAATATAGCTGACCCTTTGACCAAGGGATTACCCAATGATCAGATGAACTGCATGTCTAGGGGAATGGGCTTAAAACTCAATCACTAAGGACCGATATGGTGGTAACCCATCCATACTGACTGGAGATCCCAGAAATTTGGTTCAATGGGAAAACTAAGTTGTAAAGGTCTAGTTGACCGCTTATAGAAAAGCAAGAGCACTTCGGATATTGGTTCCTTACGGAACACTAAATCCAAAGTCTTCCCGCGATAGACATTAAAGTGCTACCTGAATTATGGGTACAAGGTTATTTCTCAGGGTCTTAACACAATCCTCGATAGTTGAGATTAAGACGAAGATACTTTTAATGACTCCTGGTGGGAGGTCACCTATTTAAGTGCGAGGACATACCGCCTCAATTGTACGCACTTAAGAATCTAAGCGTGTCCACGGCCACAACAGACAAAACATAAAAAGAAACGAGAGGTTGGACAAGTATTTGTGTCTCTATCATTGTCTTGGCTTATACTAAACACTGACGGTTCAAAACATCACGTTCACCGCTCAGTAAATATGTCCGATGGTAGTTGACTAGGAAAGGTTCAAAGCTGTGTGCTACCTATTTCGATGCAATACACTTCCGCTACTAGATTGCTAATGGTTGGCACTCCGTGTGCACCAACACCTCTTTCAAGATGGGTTGTTGGAAATGTTACCTAGTGGGATTGAGTTATCCCGTCTTTAATGACTTGAACACAAGGGGGCCCGCATGTCGAAAATACGATTTCCACACACATGCATACGTCGTACAACGTCTAGCTAAATTTCACGTAGTGAAAGAGATGTTGGTACACATGTTAAAGTGTTCTTAAGTTAGGTAATGATGGACAATTAATTGGTCAAATTAATGTATCTCCCACGATGGTATAAGAAAAGAAGAAATGTGCAAAATACGGAAAAAGGTGAAGAGCCACGGGGCCTCGAGAAAAAGGACCGTGGCAGGAGCCAGAAAGCGGCGCGGTACACGGCGAGGATCGCGGTGCTTGTCGATGGCTCGAAGTTTCGGTTCGGCCGATTTTGGGTCGCGGTGCCTACGGTACAGTGAACGAAAAACACTCCAGAATCTTCTGATTCATGGACAGAATTAAAGGGCTAAGGATCATCCAACTCTTGGCATGATCTAGGTGTCTTTTGAAGAGATCAAGATGCCTCTAGGCAAGATCTATGCACCCCATTTAAGACATTCACATGTCTTGTGATCCACAATCTTGCATCTATAAATAGAAGCTTCAAAATCAGATTTTACACACTGCAAACAACACAAAATCTGGAAATTGTTGAGAGCCTTTATTCTTCTTCTAACAATCTTTTGTTCTTGTTTCTTCTACAAGGGTTCTCAAGCATTTGACTTGTATTTGAGAAAGTACTGTCGTTTTATCTTGGGAGACTATTATTCATCTACCGTAAGCCAATATATACGGGGATAATTTTATCTTAAAGAGAAATTGTCAAACAATCAATTCGACAACATTACAACTAGTTTTCTCTATTCTCTTTCAGTTCTTCGTTCCCGTCCACACCCACAAATTTTACAACAAAAAGCACATAGTACCAATAAAGAGAAGTTGCACACTTTGTAATTAAGGCTGGTAGGCTTGGCCATTACAAGAAAAACAAACCTTTGAATATACAATATCAACCGATGAGGATGATTAAAAAAAGGGTGGGGGTGCAAGCACTATCTATTATCACTCACTTACAAAGCTTCACATGGTGAATAAACATGAAAATTGAAAAAAAAAAAAGAGAAAAAATAAACAAACAAGGATACTCCCTAAAAACCGCATCCATGCCATGTGTTATATAGTTTAGAATAAATTCAATTTTTTTCTTACTTTTTCTTTTTCTAATAATTGAAAACAATATAGTACAAGGTTAAAGTTGGGGTATACCGAGTGTTTTGTGATTGTTTGTGGGTTTAATGAGTTGGTTTTCCACATTTGACAGTTGGGAAAATCCAAACAACCACCTGCAGGAAGCATCATCATAGGTACGATAATGTCAGGAAACAAGATCTAGTGAATAAAAGTAGAAACTTCCAGGCAACTAATTAAAGAGTAAACTGGACTTAAAGAAGCACTAATGTTCATCACGTGTAATCCTAACAACAAGACACTTCTGATAAGGATGATGAACCAGCAAAGCAGTGGCATCAATGCCATTCATATCCAAAGACTGAATAATAAAAGTTGAGAATCATGCCCCCACTCCAGGGCCAGTAAATTTATCACAACTCAGCCTGGCTGATTGCTAGCATTAACATGTCTAGCGTGTTTCACAAAAGAGAGGAGAAAAATGTACTTATGTAAGGTTGGACAGTTATGTTTTCTAATTATAGTCCACCAACTTTAACTCAATGGCAAATGACTTAGTCTTGACGGTTGTCTACAATCTACTAGTCTAAGGAAAGTAGTATCATTTGAATATATGAAAATTTGACTAAGCCTAGGACTCATTAAAAACTCATATCTCATGATCCCCCTCTTCCTCTTAAAATGATTAGGTAAGAAAAATAGTTTTACAAAATCAAGAAGCCCAAAAGAATCTCCTGTTTCTCTTTTGGAGGGGAAGGGGGGATCAAGAACTACAATGCGTATGAGCCACTAGATCTAGGTTTCACTCTCTTAAACTTAGAACATTTATGCAACCTGATCTTCTGGTTTAACAAATGATGTGTACTTAAAACCACAATGCTAAGCAAATTAATTCAACCACGTGAGCATGGGCGAATTCTCATGTATTACAACATTGGCATGTCAAGTTGGAATGTGCTGACCAGTAGGACCCATTAATGTCACATGGAATAAGTTAAGATATACCAGTAATTAAACTGCGAAGTAAATAGCTAATTAAAGATGTTCTAAGAAAAATTAATTACCTTTGTTAGTAGATTTGCTAATTACTCCATGTCCTTGTGAATATGCTCTTTAGCCTATTGCCTGAAAGTCTCTGCAATGCCTTCTTAGCTCCGGCAACCTCCGCCTCCACCAGCTTCTGTAAATGCCCGTATGCTCCGGCCTCCATTAACCGCTTCCGACAACCCTGGCTACCTCCCGACATGATTGCCGCCACAACTGCCACCGGAAACTTCTTCGAGACAACATCATTCTTGGCATCCAACATTTGTACCAACCTCATCACACTCTTCTCATCCTTAACCAATTCCTTCCTGTTCGACTTCACAACCAACAGCGAAACTAACGCATTCGCCGCCACCTCTTGCAGCCCATCTGGTTTAGCTGATTCCATCAGCTTCACCAAAGAGGGAATGCACCCAGCAATAGCCCTCTTTTTTTCCTCAGTTATCGATAAATTTGCAAGCAATGAAGCGGAAATGTACTGTAACATTAAGCTACCATGCTTTATAAGCTCAGATAACTGAATAGTAAAAGTGGTATACGATGAAAGTATCCTTGACGAACAATCAGAAGACCATAACGAATGAATTGCACGTAAAACGTATTCTAATGTATCAGGATTTGATGATTCATGAAGTAAATGAAGCAATCTTAGTAACCCCTTTTCTTGAATTAACAAATCCCGGTAGTACTCACCAGATGAAGCAAGAATCGCAACGCAATTTGCTGCCTTTTCTTGAATTAACGGTTTCCCCGAAACCATTAACTGTAAAAGAAGAGGTATCCCACCTTCTTCTGCTAATGCAATACGAACATCTTCATTTGTTGATACATTCTTGATAGCCCCAACACCATGAATTTGGGCCGAGACCGACCCGGATTTAATTAACTCCAATAGTACAGAAACACCACCATAAGCTGATATTGCCCAAGCATTTTCCGGGTCATTTGTAATGAATTCCACAGCCAATGAAGCTTTTTCCTTCATTATAACCGAACCAGACTCAATTATTCTCAATAAAGGACCTAAACCACCTTCTTCAAACACGCATTTTCGTGCTTGTTCGCTCAACGAAACAAGCATTGATACAGCAACAACTGCATGTTCACGTATAACAGGATCCGTATTAAGGTCAAGTAAATTAATTAAATACCCAACATGCCCTTCTTTCGCAACAAGAACAGCTGATTTTTCGTCCTCGGATAGCAACTGAATCAACGACTCTAACGCCTTTTTCTTGAACTCAATACCACCGATTTGTATTCTCGTAAACACGTCTCTGATATAAAGGACTAAATCGCCTTTTGTAGAGTTAACCGAAGGATGAGATAAAACAATGGCAGTTGACTGACGAAGCACACCCGAACGACAAAGGAGATCAAGATGATGGATCTGTTTAGATAGCCAACCCGAACCCATATCGAGATCCGACTGCATTAACAGCTTACCCGGAATCCTTTCCAGGTCAGAGCATTGCTCACATAAAGTCTGTACCCGAAGCACAATGGAGAGGAGGTTCGGGAGTAGGGTTGGGAGAAGCTCGTTTTCTGACCAGTGTGGAGATTCGGATATTTCCGTTAAAAGTGACTTAACGGTAGCGAGCTTGGAACGGAGAACTTGCCAACGGGAAGTGAAGGATTTGATGGAAAGTGAAAAGGGGAGGAGATGAGAGAGGAGTTGGTTGATTTGGTCTAGGGTTTGGGCTGTGGAGGGTTGCATTTTGTTAATTTGTATTACCCGGGACTAAGCATAGGAGCACCAAAAAAGATATGGGAGGGAAAGTGAAGCAGAGAGTGCTGATGAAGACTCTTAGTGTAAATGTGAAACGAAAAGTAGAAACTTGGTACTTGTACGTGGGCTGTCAAGTGTGGACGGTGACAACTGATAACTGACCAGGAACTAACGTGACTCATTATTCCTCTATTTGCCGCTGAAATAAATAAATAAATAAATAAATAAATAAATGTAGTATTCTTTTCTTCTCACCGTGTTCGATACCCGCAATAAAATCCAATTATATTAAGATTTGCGCAGCCGTGTATGACTCAATTTTGGGGAAGTACTCCCTATCAATAATTTTTTTATAGGCAGGGCTCGAATCTGAGATCTCTAATTATGAGAGGAACATTCTTATCCACCACACCACGTTTAGTAATATAATTTATGTGACACCTTATGTTTTTTCAAGATCGAAATTAGGTAGTAATCATTTTATAATATATTTGTATCATATTAACTTGATAATTTGTAATTTGTAGTAGTCTTTTATAAATTTTAATATTTATAATTTAAAGTTTAGAACATTACGTTAATCTAATTAGTTATAGCTTCAATGATGTGTCAAATTGATCTAAAAAGATAAAAAGTATAAGTAAATTGAGATGGATGAAATATTTTTTTAAAAGACATGATTTGGGATTTCAATTTTTTTTAAATATAAATCATTTATGTCAAATATATGAAAATTAATCTGCAAGTTGTTGGTATATTTATAATAAAATTTACTCTTACTAATCATTTACTAGCTAAACTTCTATAACTCATATTCAATTTTTCTTTTTATTGAACTAAAGTTTGATCAATAAAAGTTGTATTTTTTTAGAAAGCTCTTCTAGTAGCGTATTAACTTTATTATAAACTATAATTTGCTTATTTGGTAAGATTGTATAGGAATTGGGAAACTGTAAACATGTATATTATAGAAATAATTGTATCCCTACCCATAATTAGAATATTTTCATATATTGTGATAATATAATTATGGTAAGACTAGGATTCCTCTTTTGTATAGGCTTGGAATTTCTATTGTATAAGGGATGAATATTGTACTCTATATATATCTTGATTGTTGACACCGAATTTTGACCCATCTTTTAGTCATTTCTTGCAATTTTAAGCATTTTAAGACACCGCATTTTAATCACAATTTTTTGGCATTTTTGTATATGTTTTACCTAACATTCTATGTTGTTGTTTTTTTTTTTGTAAATTGACATCATGTTTTTTACTTTAATTAGGTATTAAACATTTCAAATATTATGTTATTATTGTTGCGCGATCATTTTATTTTACTAATTTTGCATCTCTTTAAATAATTAATTGAGATTCCGTCTTTACATTTAATTAGGCATTAAATATTTGTTAAATATTATATTTTTATTATTATTGCATCGGCATTTGCATTTTAATAATTTTGCATCTTTTAAATAATTTTTTCTTTTAAATAATGAACCCGTTTTGCATTTTTGTCAAATCAGTCCAATCCGCCAAGAAAAAAAGGGACATATTTGGTTCACTCATTCATTGCGTTTATTCAATCACGCACATTCATTATTGCATTTCATTCATTCTATCACAGTCATTCATTTTTTCATTACATTCATTTTACTTTGCATTAGTCTTATATTGGACAATCATTTCTTTTGCACAACTTTATATTGTTATCCTTTCATGAATGAATTCTTTTTAAATCATACGTTTTATAACATATCTGAACGAACTACGCACACCTGATTCTCGTCAAAGATGAGATACGTAGGCAGCCCTACTCGGGTTCGGTACATTTATTCAAAAAAATACAAAAAAATATTTTGTTCATAAATACAAAAACAAAGGTTATCCAAAAATACAAAAACATTTTTTTTAAGTATCATTGTTTGACTTGGTTGATACCAACACAGTTGGGAGTGTACATAGAAAAGAACGAGTAATAATCAGTATGGGTTGACTTCGTGGTAAACCATAGATTCTTTTGATACCTCTTATTCACCCGTAAATGACATTGTCTTACATGCTTTCAAGATAAGAACGAAACCAACCTTATCGTTTCATGTGCATTGTGTGGTGAGTTTTAGAATAAGTTCAATTGCATTGCATTGTGATCTAGAACTTGACCTGAATGTTTGTTGAGGCGAAATCCTGAGTAACATTCGATGTAGGAAATGATCGTATGCTTTCTTTGACCCGTTTGAGCCTTTTCAGCCTACCAAATAACATTATACGTAGTACACCCATTTGAGCCTAAAGCCTATTCTTTCGACAACCGCATATTACACCTATACCCTTTCTGAGTGCGTACGCACTATCCCTCTCTTGGTCCGACCTCCTTGAGCGCTTTGGAAATGTGCAAGTGGCTGACAAAATTCTGCGTCGAAGTTTGCAAAGACAAAAACTGTCAAAGTCCCAAAAGGGAAAAGGAAACACAAATAACGACTTCACAAAAGAAGCAATCAAAAGCCCCGACATTATATATATTAAAAAAATGAATAAAATGAGAGAATAACTTTGAAAAAAAGGGGGCTCCAAATGAAATATTCAAAAAGAAGTCAGTACAGAAAACTGGGACAAAAAGAAAGCAGGTCAGCATTAAACACACAAATATCAAACACGGACGTAGTCCAACGCTCGAGGAATGATTAGTCACTTTTTACCCCAATGATATTCATCCCTTCCCCCAAACCTATATTACAAGCCCGTGACAAGCCCTACATGATCTTATACTGAGGGTTCTCACATTAGTGGATACTTACATGACGGTCAAGCCTATGGTATCACAATTGCATGCATTAAACATCCTTTTGAGTGTGAGTGTACTTCTCTAAATGTCCCAAAACTCAAAATACTGGAATATATGTGAGAAATGGGACTTTCTTTCAGTGAGGGCATTTGAAACGTGAGATTACGTGTAGTTCGAAACCTTGGCTGCAAGCAAGTGTGTCGATACTTAGGTGTCTGAGATACCACTTGAAACTATAGAAATTACCCAGAAGTCGGTCTTGGTTAGACTGGAAGTGAATAATGGAATTCCTAAGCACAATACTAATTGTTGGTATCAACTGAAGTCAGAACGTGATACTGTCTTTTCACTTTTAAAAAAAAATGCATATATAAAAATTCTCATTTTTTGCATCATGAATTACGTCTTGACCTGATTCCCTCAGCAGGATACGTAGGCGGCCACATTGTCTTCGGTCCACATTGTTTGAAAACCCATAAAAAATCTTTATTCTTTGCATCACGAACTACGTCTTGACTTGACTCCCTCAGCGGGATACGTAGGCGGCCACATTGGCTTCGGTCTCATTTTTGAAAATTGTACAATCATTTTTTGCATCACGAACTACGTTTTGACCTGATTCCCTCATGAGGATACGTAGGCGGCCTAAGTCGGCTTCGGTCACACCATTAGAAATCTTCTCATTGGCTCGCGTGCGACAGAATGCATTTGATTATTCCGAAAAGAGATATGAGCAATTTCCGTCAGGGTTACGTCCGTGCAGAGACTAGCATGCAACAAGCATTCGCAGCATCCAGTAAGTCCGTGCAGGGATACATCAGCAATCATCGATCAATAGCGTTCAGCAAGCATTCGCAGCATCCAGCAAGTTCGTGCAGGGCTACATCAGCAATCAGCGATCAACAACGTTCAGCAAGCATTCGCTGCATCCAGCAAATCCGTGCAGAGACCACATCAGCATCAAAAGCATTCAGAAAGCATTCACAACATTCAACACGTTCGTGCAAGGACGAAATCTCAGCATTTGCAGCATCACATCAATACAACCGTCATCACGTTTTACAGGATCTTCATATCAGCAAAGGCGGGAGGACAATAATAAGCTCATGCGAATTACAAACGCACAACGTCTATGCAATGATGTTATCTCAACCCGGGCGAGTCACAAAGCAGGTACGTCCATAAAACGACACCATTTCATTGCAAGCCTATGCAACGGCTTCATCTACGTTTCGTCCATACAAGACGATAACGCCCACACAAGGCATCATTTGTATTTCGTCCATATAAGACGGCAATGCCCACACAAGGCGTCATTTGTATTTCGTCCATACAAGACGATAACGCTCATACAAGGCGTCATTTGCACTTCGTCCATACAAGACGATAACGCCCTCACAAGGTGTCTTGTGCATTTCATCCATGTTTCGTCTATGCAACGACGATCATCTGCATCGCGTCTATGCAACGACGCCCTTTCATCTAAGTCAATGCAACGACTTCATCTATGTTTCGTCTATGCAACGACGAGCATCTGCATCACGTCTATGCAACGACGCATTTCATAAAAGCCTATGCAACGGTTTCATCCATATTTCGTCTATGCAACGACGAGCATCTGCATCACGTCTATGCAACGACGCATTTCATGTAAGCCTATGCAACGACTTCATCCATGTTTCGTCTATGCAACGACGAACATCTGCATCGCGTCCATGCAACGACGTCATCTCATGTAAGCCTATGCAACGACTTCATCAATGTTTCGTCCATGCAACGACGAGCATCTGCATCGCGTCTATGCAACAACGTCATTTCATGTAAGCCCATGTAACGGCTTCATCTATGTTTTGTCTATGCAATGACGATCATCTGCATCGCGTCCATGCAATGACACCATCAACATCTACAAACACCATGTCTTTTTCAGCACCACATCACCTGCAACCCAGTGTCAATCATACTTCGACACTGGGACAAATTTTGAATTTGCGGTGGCATTATCCTTAATTTTGCAGCATCACAGCAGCTCAGTGTGATCATGATTCGACACTAGGACAATTTTGAATCGTCTGCCTACTTTAACTTTCTAGCATCGCAGCAACCCAGTGTCATCATAATTCGACATTGGGACAAAATTTTGAATTTGCATCAGCTTTTGTCCATTCTTTTTCTTGATCTTTATTTTAATTCTGACGATGGGAATAAAATTGGCTACAAGTCAACGTATTTGTCCGAAAACTCTTTCATCGTCTTCGGTCAAAGAGGGACAAGCTGTTGACACCCAATTTTGACTCATCTTTTAGTCATTTCTTGCAATTTTAAGCATTTTAGGACACCGCATTTTAATCACCATTTTTTGGCATTTTTGTATATTTTTTACCTAACATTCTATGCTATTTTTTTTGTAAATTGGCATCATGTTTTTTACTTTAATTAGGTATTAAACATTTTCAAATATTAAGTTATTATTGTTGCGCGATCATTTTATTTTACTAATTTTGCATCTCTTTAAATAATTAATTGACATTCTGTCTTTACTTTTAATTAGGCATTAAATATTTGTTAAATATTATATTTTTATTATTATTGCATCGGCATTTGCATTTTAATAATTTTGCATCTTTTAAATAATTTTTTCTTTTAAATAATGAACCCGTTTTGCATTTTTGTCAAATCAGTCCAATCCGCACACTCCTCTTCCCCTCACACCCCTTGTGACACTCATCTTCCCTCACCCCACTGCCTACCCTCTCTATCTCTTTTCCCTCTCAGCCGCACAACATCACACACATCCGCACTCTCTTCTGCCTCTCCCGTCGCTGTCACCCTCGCTGGAGCTCCAAGCTCCGGCGAACCCCCTTTAAACACCCTCAGCCGCCCTAACTCCCTTCACTCCATTCCCTGCCTTTCCTGTCGACCGCTGCTCCCACTCCCACTTCCCCGTCGCCACTTATCACCTTCAAACCCCTGTCAATGACCCATTGTTCCCCGGCGAACTCCACACCGCCCATCGCTCCCACACTTGCGTCAACCCTGACTCCGTGAACCGTCTGGCTTGTATTTTAGGCGTTGCTCCGGTGAAAATCGTTGAAGCAACGTCGTGCTTCCCTTCCCCTCTGTTTTGCGATCCTCACGCACTTGCGACACTACCGGCGATGTTGTTTATTTCTATGTTATTGCAACTATATTTTGTAGTGGGGGACTGATTTTGTTGGCATTTTTGGGGGTTCTATTCCGGTATTCTGTCTCTGTTGGACTGATCTTATGTTTGGGTTCTTGCCGGAGTTCTGAAAACTCCGGCGACTGTTGGTTATCGCCACTACTGTTTACTGTTCTGTTAGATATGCCTTTGGACTGATTTGGGTTGGGTTTATCTGCTGTTGCTATGACTTTGCTGCTTGTGACTGCTGTCTGTTGTCGGTTTTTGCGCTTCTGTCTAATGATACTAAGTTGATGTTAAACGCCGTCTGTGGTTGCTGTTCGACGCTGGTTTTACTGTTGTCAGACTGATTTTGACAATTTTGCCTTTTTATTTATCTTATTGAACTGATTTAGAACAAATACTATATTGGTAACTGATTTGAACAAGATACTACATTCATTGGCCAATGAAAAAGTTATCCGTCGATTTTTGAGGCCTCCACAGTTGCAAAGACGGAAAATAAAATAAATGAAGCTTTCAGGGCAATGATGATTTCTTCCACTTACACCGGATAACCAACATGCGCTGGCAAGGCGAATTCTCGCAGTTGCACTTGTTTAGGCTGTCCCACTTTATTTTAATATATCTGAGCCCTCTGTGTTTAAAACTATTACTGTTTTGGCGCGGATCCGAAGGGTTTTATTTATTTTATTGTTTCTAGCAATATTGGCCGATGAAGGAATCTCCGTCTGATTTCCAAGGCCTCCCCTGTACAAAAGACGAATTTATTTTTTACTTATTAATTCTTGCTATTACTTTAAAAATTATTTATTTTATTACTAACACTTTTACTAAGTGTTTATGCAGGTACCCGTAGATCATCTTGTGCAGAAGGCCTAAAAAGTGCTAAAAGATATCCCGGAGTTTTATCTTACGTCGCATTTAATTTTAGTTTTATTATTCTGTATTGCATTTTATTTAATTGTAAATTATGTAAAAATGTTTAGAATAGGTAGAATAAAAGTCAATATATAATTAACCTAGGTTTGAACGGATAACCGCAAGTTAGCAGATCTTAAAGGATGCCTAACCCCTTCCCTTTAGGATAATAAAGAACCCTGATCCAGAATCTCATTAATTTCGCAGACCATTAAATGGAGATCAATTGCAGTATTTTTATTGCAATAAATCAAGTGTCCTAATTCACTTAAATAATTAGGTGGCGACTACTTAAAATCAGCATTATTGCTCCATCCAGGAAACCGCGCCAAAGAGCATCGTTGCGGATACCGTTCAGACCCCGAGGTCAAAAACGGGCGCGACATTGATAATAATGAGAAGACTCGCTAAGGGAGATTAATATCATCTTACATGGTATCAAGAGCCTAACACAAAACCCTAGAATTTTTCTTTGTGTGAGCCGCCGCCGCCGACCAGCCCCCCCCCCTCGGGCAGTTCCGTCGCGGTTCCTCCCATCTCTCCGCCCAAAATTCTTGGGTTTTCTTCTTCTTTTCTCTCTTCTCTAAATGGATACTCATGATTACGCTTCTGATTCTGACGCATCTACCTCCACAAATCTCACCACCACGTCGTTATCCTCTTTTCATCCCGCCCTCACTGTTACCAATATCAAGAATTATATTCTCATTCTTCTTGATCAAGAAAACAGTCAGTATTCTCCTTGGGTTGAACTGTTCCGTAGTCATGAATGTCTCTATAATGTGCTTGACCACATCGACGACACTATTCCGCGCCATCCGGAGGTTGATAAGTCTACTTGGCGTCGTCTAGACGCCGGTGTCAAACAGTGGATTTATGGTAGTATTTCTCAGGATCTTCTTCTTACTATCATGAAATCTAGTGCCACAGCCCATGATTTATGGAACCGCTTGAAGGAAATCTTTCAAGATAACAAGCACACTCGTGCAGTGTATTTGGAGGAACAATTTAACAATACACGTCTTGAAAATTTCTCCAACATGACTGAATACTGCAGACAGTTGAAACTACTGGCGGATCAACTCTTCAACGTCGACACGCCTGTCTCGGACACTAAGATGGTGTTGCAATTGATTGCAGGTCTTCCCAAAGGCGACTATGATACATTAGCCGCCATAATTCAACAGGCAGATCCGCTTTCCAGTTTTAACAAAGCTCATTCGCAGTTGTTGCTCGAAGAGATTCGTCGTGCTAAACAGGATGAGCACACTCAGAATACGTTAGCTATCGAAATACGCCCTCAAGATCCAAAGCCGCCAGAAAACTCTCAACCGCAGCAGGGACGCGGTGGCAAGGGTCGCGGTGGCAAGGGTCGCGACAGAGGAGGTCGTGGTCGTGATATGGGTCGCGGACAGCAGAATCAGCAGTAGCAACAACAGGCCTGGCGATTCGGGCCTGCGTCGCGCCAAACAATACCCAGACAACGTCAGCGCGCCGCTTACGCCAAAGATCAGAAACACGCCCAAATTTACACCTGGTCGCACAAAATTCGATCTGGACCGAAAAATCGGACCGGGACGAACTGGGACCGACCGAGAAATTGGTCCTGGCCTCTTTCTGCTTTTTCCGGTCTGCTTTCAGTCCAGGTCGGTCATCGGTCGACCGATTTTTTCTTATAATATATATAATATATATAATTTATAATTTTCTAAATTCCTAATATATATAATTCCTAATTTTCTAAATTTCTAATATATAATATTATATAATTTGAATTGGGTTAGGGCCGATTTTTTTAAATTAAATTACCAATACTGAAATTGACATTCTCGGACGCGGTGCCACGAAATTTTTACGTTGAAATCTATTGTACATCGCGAGATATTTAGATTTGAAAATGGGAAAAACGTAACGATTTGGGGGAAAAGAGAAATTGAGGGGCAATATGGACGTTTTTGGAGAAATCCGGTGAAGCAAATAGACTTTTATCCGTTTGGGATTATTCGTCTCGAAAACATATGCGAAATCAAAAAAACATTTAGGTAAAACGGACGTTCGAGCGCAAAGTTATGACCGTATAAAGTTTGATCAATTTACAACCTATATTTCATATGTCAATACGTCCGGCCGGGCGAGAGGATGGTCAGGCTGACTGGGGCTGGGAATCAAATTCGGTCCATTCGGTCTGAAAACCCGGACCGGACCGAAAATGACCCGGACCGGACCGGACCGAGAAATTCGGTCCGGATAATCTTACTGTTCGGTCCTCGGTCCGGTCCGGTTCGGTCCGGTCCGGTTTTAACCCTTTGTGCACCCCTAATGACACCCACTGAGTTGTGTCACGACCAGAGCCGACGGACCGCGACTGGTACCCTACCTGGGCACCCTTCACCCAAACATCACACATAATCAGCGGAAGCTAAGGAACAAATCATATAATAAAAACATGCAAGCCGACAAGGCTGTCACTGTATACAGAATTTTTCAAAACAAATTACAACATATACAACCCACACCTGTCTACAGACCTCTAAGAGTTTGATAATGAAATGTGACGGGACAAGGCCCCGCCGTACCCCTGAATATACATAAGTTTGTACCAAAATGACAAGCTCCGGAACAATGGAGCTATCCCAAAAGCTGAGCAAAGATCCTAAGCTCGAGGATCATAAAACTGAGTACCTATACCTGTGGGCATGAACGCAGCCCCCCGAAGGGGGTCAGTACAACAAGGTACCAAGTATGTAAACATAAAGTGCATTTAATAAGATCATAACTGGCCAAAAGATGACAGTGACAAGTAAGAAAATCAAATACTAGATCCAATCGTGCCATATAAATAATAGCCAACTGTACCTTGTATCATTGTATCACTGTACCACTGTACTACTGTACCATTGTATCATTGTACCAATGTATCAATGTACCATTGTACCACTGTACTTTATAAAAATGAGAGTCAACTGTGCCTTTTAAAAATATAAAATCAACTGTATCTTTTCAAAATATGAAAGATACAGTTACATATACTATTCGTGGGAATCAAACTCGTATGGGTCTTTATACCCGCATGAGTATCTATACTCGCATCACGGATCTTGTCCGTGGAATCATTTACATATACTATTCGTGGGAATCGAACCCACATGAGTCTTTATACCCGCATGAGTATCTATACTCGCATCACGGATCTTGTCCGTGGAATCATATACATATACTATTCGTAGGAATTGAACTCGCATGGGTCTTTATACCCGCATGAGTATCTATACTCGCATCACGGATCTTGTCTGTGGAATCATATACATATACTATTCGTGAGAATCGAACTTGCATGGGTTTTTATACCCGCATGAGTATCTATACTCGCATCACGGACCTTGTTCGTGCAATCATATACATATAAACATTGTCGGCCCATTACGAAACTCGGTGAAATGAAATAATAACACTTGCATGAGTAGCTATCATGAGCAACCTTGTACAATTTAACTCATCATTTGACTCTCAAAGGAATAAAACCAAGGTACCAACATATCATGTACCAATCATTAAAGTGAACTCTCATTTTAGAAAAACCAAGGTACTAACATATCATGTACCAATCATTAAAATGAATTCTCATTTTAGAAAAACAAAGGTACCAACATATCATGTACCATCAAGGATTAAGGTCCAATAAAACTATGTACGTCCGTCGTACACTCACTTTATAAAACTCATCTTTCATTTTAGGAAAACCAAAGTACTATCATATCATTAAGGATTAGGATCCAATAGAACTATGTATGTCCGTCGTACACTTACTTCATATAAACATGCCAATAGAATAAATGATAGTTTCACATACCGCTTGTCGTCTGTACCAACTCGATAATCTAAATTCGTCTCGCTCCTCTTGCTAACATTATGGAAATATCTGAATGGCGATAACAAATCCGAATTTTCCTAATTAATTCTTATATGGGCCGTGAGTAATTATATGATGAAACATTATCTAATCAGCTGTGAACTAGAAAATGTAAAAACAAATTAGTTATATCTTAGCTTCTATGCCGATGACGTTCTAATCATTTTAATATAATAATCGTTTGTCGATACATTTTTCATTTAACGCTGCAATGGCTTATTTCAACACATCTATTAAAACATACCCAACTATTATTAAAACAGTCTCAGCGCTTGATACTTATCAATTACTTTAAATTAGCAAGGTCGAACCGACTCCAGCGCTTACTAAGAACTCTTATGAATATTATCATCTCTCCTCATATGCCTTAATAAGGACTTAGAAACAACTTAGACATGCTTTTAGCATAGAATCAGTAACGGCTTAAAAAAAAAGGGTGTAGCTGGTGTTGCTGGTGATAGTAGATGAATACCCATTAACTTCTAAGAGTATAATGAATCATGAAACAATACCACAAGTATATTCCGTACGTAGAACATGCCAAAAGAAGGAGGGATAGTTCACATACATTATCAGCTATACCAACACGATAGTAGAATACGTCTCAAATAGGTACTTCAACCTATAACAACAATAACACTTCTATCAACTTCATGAATACTACTGTAAGTCATATACCACATAATTATCTTCTTTTCATTTAAAAATTCGGGTAGCACTTCCCCTATATATACTCCCATCTACAACTTCCAAACGGGCCAATAACATCAATAACCAAGCACCAATTAAGGGCATAACCAAAACAGCAACCAAGGTGATTAACACACCTATTTCTCACGTAAAAAATCCCCTTAATCCTTACTAAAACAGTCCACAAAACAGTCCATATTCCAACAACAATGAGGGTAAGATATGAAGCATTTCTACACCATCGTTCCTTTAGGACATACGTTAGCAATTACCACATCTAAACATGCATAATCAGTGACTAAATTTTCAGCATATACACGCATAAAACAGCCCTTAAAACATCACGACAATATCCAACAATTTATATGAAGTTCTCGGCCACAACAAGACTTCAAGCCAAGGCCCCTTTTCATGACTCTTTGTAATCCAATTCGTTTCAACACTTTAATATAAACCATTTCAACTTTCAATAACATGATTTCCTTCAATCTAACATGCACTTAGTGACGATAATAACAATAATAACCAACGAATCCATAATAACAAAATAGTCCACAATTCGGCTAACATGCCAAAACTGTGACATACATTTCTTATCCTCCATTTTACTTAACACAAGTTCATCTCTTAATTATAACATCATGTAACCTCCAATTACTTCAAGAGGAAGAAGAAATCTTACCTTAATCTTAGCCAAAACAGTCTCAAGTTCTCGGCCACCACCACTTCCTTTTGCACCACTTCTTCACGTTACAACAACACGCATGTATCCTCTACAAACTTGTAATCATCTTACTTTCTTGTTTTTCTTCCAAAAAGTCTATTTTCAAGCTTAGGGTTCAAAGTAGTTTTTGGCCAAAGCCGTGACCCACTGTTTTGGAGAGTTAACCTTGCATAGAACTTAGTTAAGGAGCTTAATCTTGGAAAAGAAACTAATTTGTTCATCACTTGGCTTTCGAAACTTGAGGGAGAAGAAAAGAAAGAAGAGAGTTTGAAGGATGAAGATATTATGAGCTTAAGTCTTGCAAGACTTGTATATATCAAGTGTATGTAGCACAAGTGGATGGGGACCCATGTGGACCACTTATCTTCACTTTATAAAATATCTTCCACACTATATTCTCTTCACAAAATATTAATCCAACACTTAGCTAAAATCTTACTATTTTCGATGGACACCCCCCCCCTCAAATTGTAAAATTTTCGATGGGCCCCATATTTTTAATGCCAAAACTTCATAATACAATACTAAGTCCACAAATTCATGCGAAAGATAACTACAAGTTAATAATTTGTGTCGTCACATTTGTCTCGAAATCTTTTCCATATAGAAAATGTAAAAAAAAAATTCTTCCAACATTCAAATCTTATTTCCATAATCATGTTCTCACTTAGTAGCCATGGAATTACGGGGTGTAACATTCTTCCCCCCTTTGAAACATTCGTCCTCGAATATTCATCAAAGGTCTCAAACTATAAACATTTCGGCATAGTCTCCTTTAACTATACCTATCAACCTGTACTCAACAACACAAGATAGCCACACAGGACCACAATATGACACAAGTGGTTTATACTCAAACCAAGGAATCCTCACAACTAATATGCTTCACATATACTGGGTACTTTAACCAATATCACACATAAAATATTTTACTCAAGAAGGTCTCGTATATCTAAGGTCTCAACGATTATCCAATATTCTAAGATTCTCAACCATTCCATGTCCCAAGCTTACATCGTCTCTCCTCGCTTACGGGTAAGATATTTTCTCATAATCTCAACATCATGCCGTCTTAACCATAACAAACCTATTTACTCCATACAAATATCATTCGTACATATCACTTAAGCATACAACACAACTTAATCTAACAACATGGTATGTCATTAAGTCAATTAAACATGATCTTCTAAGAGTTCATCACCGTCTCAGACATCTCATCACCTCTCGAATATTTCAAATTAGCACACCTTGTATGCCTTGATGTGAATTTATTAAACTGTTTCATACCTTCCAAGCAATTATTAAAGCTTAACCAACTCATGATAACCCCAAATCACTTCAGACAACACACACATGACCCTAATAAATATGTCTGTATAGATGTACATCATTATCACATCAACTATACAACAATTTTACCAACCTGTATACAAAGTCCATATTTCCCCCCTTCTGGTCCGCTGTCGC
Organism: Przewalskia tangutica; assembly: GCA_029844215.1. NCBI lineage: Eukaryota > Viridiplantae > Streptophyta > Magnoliopsida > Solanales > Solanaceae > Przewalskia > Przewalskia tangutica. The sequence continues at coordinate 11,028,661 of CM056732.1, read as the reverse complement.
ATTCTTTGGAGGCATAGCTGCAACCACAATAATACGTTAGAGAGAGACTACCCTAACAACACAGCACTATAGCACGATCTTAGAGTAAGGAAAATAGAAACCAATCTTAAATGTATTGTAGCCTCATGTTTATGGGTGTGGTGCACAACACACCGATACCAAGACTCTACTACACACGGTATGTAGACATTCTAAGGACTAACTGCTCTGATACCACCTTTGTCACGACCCGAGCCGACGGGCCACGACTGGTACCCTACCTGGGCACCCTTCTAACCAAACATCACACATAATCAGCGGAAGCTAAGGAACAACTCATATAATAAAAACAAGCAAGCCGACAAGGCTGCCACTGTATACAGAATTTTCCAAAACGAGTTACAACATATACAACCCACACCTGTCTACAGACCTCTAAGAGTTTGATAATGAATATGATGGGACAAGGCCCCGTCGTACCCCTGAATATACATAAGTCTGTACCAAAATGACAAGCTCCAGAATAATGGAGCTATCCCAAAAGCTGAGCAAAGATCCTAAGTTCGAGAATCAACAAACTGAGTACCTATACCTGCGGGCGTGAACGCAGCCCCCCGAAGAGGGTCATTACAACAAGGTACCAAGTATGTAAACATAAAGTATAGTAAATAAGATCATAATTGTCCAAAAGATGACAGAGACAAGTAAGAAATCAAATACCAGATCCAATCGTGCCATATAAATAAGAGTCAATCAGATTTTGTATCACTGCATTGTACTATTGTACTCATTGTATCACAGATCATCAACGTACATCAGTACTGTATCAGACATACCATTGTACATCAGTACTTTATAAAAATGAGAGTCAACTGTGCCTTTTAAAAATATAAAATCAATTGTATCTCATTACAACAAGGTACCAAGTATGTAAATATAAAATATAGTAAATAAGATCATAATTGTCCAAAAGATAACAGAGACAAGTAAGAAAATCAAATACCAGATCCAATCGTGCCATATAAATAAGAGTCAATTGTAACTTGTATCACTGTACCACTGTACTATTGTACCGTTGTATCACTGTACCACAATACTTTATAAAAATGAGAGTCAACTGTGCCTTTTAAAAATATAAAATCAACTGTATCTTTTCAAAATATGAAAATCATGTCAAAATCAGGGACACTTGCCCATAGGATCATTATGCATATCATATTCATGGGAATCGCATGGGTTTTTATACCCGCATGAGTATCTATACTCGCATCACAGATCTTGTCTGTGGAATCATATACATATATTATTCGTGAGAATCGAACCCGCATGGGTATTTATACCCGCATGAGTATCTATACTCGCATCACAGATCTTGTCAGTGGAATCATATACATATACTATTTGTGGGAATCGAACCCGCATGAGTCTTTATACCCCCATGAATATCTATACTCGCATAACGGATCTTGTCCGTGAAATCATATACATATATTATTCGTGGGAATCGAACTCACATGGGTCTTTATACCCGCATGAGTATCTATACTCGCATCACATATCTTATCCGTGGAATCATATACATATACTATTCGTGAGAATCGAACTCGCATGGGTCTTTATACCCGCATGAGTATCTATACTCGCATCACAGATCTTGTCCGTGGAATCATATACATATAAACATTGCCGGCCCATTATGAGTCTCGGTGAAATGGAATAATAACACTTGCATGAGTAGCTATCATGAGCAACCTTGTGCAATTTAACTCATCTTTTGACTCTCAAAGGAATAAAACCAAGGTACCAACATATCATGTACCAATCATTAAAATGAACTCTCATTTTAGAAAAACCAAGGTACCAACATATCATGTACCAATCATTAAAATGAACTCTCATTTTAGAAAAACTAAGGTACCAACATATCATGTATCATCAAGGATTAAGATCCAATAAAACTATGTATGTCCGCCGTACACTCACTTTATAAAACTTATCTTTCCTTTTAGGAAAACCAAAGTACTATCATATCATTAAGGATTAGGATCCAATAGAACTATGTATGTCGGTCGTACACTTACTTCATATAAACATGCCAAAAGAAGAAATGATAGTTTCACATACCGCTTGTCGTCTGTACCAACTCGATAATCTAAATTCGTCTCGCTCCTCTGGCTAACATTATGGAAACATCTGAATGGCGATAACATATCTGAATTTGCCTAATTAATTCTTATATGCACCGTGAGTAATTATATGATGAAACCTTATCTACAGCTGTGAACTAGAAAATGTAAAACAAATTAGTTATATCTTAGTTTCTATGCCGATGACGTTCTAATCATTTTAATATAATAATCGTTTGTCGATACCTTTTTCATTTAACGCTGCAATGACTTATTTCAACACGTCTATTAGAACATACCCAATTATTATTAAAACAGTCTCAGCGCTTGATACTTATCAGTTACTTTAATTAGCAGAACCGACTCCAGCGCTTACTAAGAACTCTTATGAATATTACAATCTCTCCTCATATGCCTTAATAAGGACTTAAGAACAACTTTGACATGCTTTTAGCATAGAATCAATAACATGAATACCCATTAACTTCTAAGAGTATAATGAATCATGAAACAATACCACAAGTATATTCCGTACGTAGAACATGCCAAAAGAATGAGGGATAGTTCACATACAATATCAGCTATACCAACACGATAGTAGAATACGTCTCAAATAGGTACTTCAACCTATAACAACAATAACACTTCTATCAACTTCATGAATACTACTGTAAGTCATATACCACATAATTATCTTCTTTTCATTTAAAAATTCGGGTAGCACTTCCCCTATATATACTCCCATCTACAACTTCCAAACGGGCCAATAACATCAATAACCAAGCACCAATTAAGGGCATAACCAAAACAGCAACAAAGGTGATTAACACACCTATTTCTCACGTAAAACATCCCCTTAATCCTTACTAAAACAGTCCACGAAAACAGTCCATATTCCAACAACAATGAGGGTAAGATATGAAGCATTTCTACACTTTTCTACACCATCGTTCCTTTAGGACATACGTTAGCAATTACCACATCTAAACATGCATAAACATTGACTAAATTTTCAGCATATACACGCATAAAACAGCTCTTAAAACAACACGACAATATCCAACAATTTATATGAAGTTCTCGGCCACAACAAGACTTTAAGCCAAAACCCTTTTTCACGACTCTTTATAATCCAATTTGTTTCAAAACTTTAATATAAACCATTTCAAATTCCAATAACAAGATTTCCTTCAATCTAACATGCACTTAGTTGTGACATGCACTTCTTACACTTAGTGACGATAATAACCAACTAATCCATAATAACAAAATAGTCCACAATTCGGCTTAACATGTCAAAATTGTGACATGCACTTCTTACCCTCCATTTTACATAACACAAGTTCATCTCTTAATTATAACATCATGTAACCTCCAATTACTTCAAGAGGAAGAAGAAATCTTACCTTAATCTTAGCCAAAACAGTCCCAAGTTCTCGGCCACCACCACTTTCTTTTGCAGCACTTCTTCATGTTACAACAACACACACGTATCCTCTACAAGCTTGTAATCATCTTAATTTCTTGTTTCTCTTCCAAAAAGTTCATTTCCAAGCTTAGGGCTCAAAGAAGTTTCTTGGCCAAAGCCGTGACCCAATGTTTTGGAGAGTTAACCTTGCATAGAACTTAGTTAAGAAGCTTAATCTTGGAAAATAAACTAATTTGTTCATCACTTGGCTTTCGAAACTTGAGGGAGAAGAAAAAAGAGATTGAGAGTTTGAAGGATGAAGGATGAAGATATTATGAGCCTAAGTCTTGCAAGACCTGTATATATCAAGTGTATGTAGCACAAGTGAATGGAACCCATGTGGACCACTTGTACACTTGTCTTCACTTTATAAAATATCTTTCACACTATATATCTCTTCACAAAATATTAATCTAACACTTAGCCATAATCTTACTATTTTCGATGGACCCCCACATTCTTAATGCCAAGACTTCATAATACAATACTAAGTCCATAAATCCATGGGAATGAATTTAACTACAAGTTAATAATTTTTGTCGTTACATTTGTCTCGAAATCTTTTTCATATAGAAAATGTAAAAATTCTTTCCTTCCAACATTCAAATCTTATTTTCATAATCATGTTATCACTTAGTAGCCATGAAATTACGGGTTGTAATAAGTTGAGTCAGGCCTTCAGCTGTCTTAATATGCAACAACCTGACAACAACTGGTACATGGACTCCGGAGCCACTTATCATCTCACCCGGTCTGTAGGTAATATTCTCAAACTATTTGGTTTAAAGCATCCTCAATTTGTGACAGTTGGTAGTGGTCACCTGATGCGCGATTTAATGCACACACTTTAACACAAGTGCACGTTGTCGAGTCAAGTAATATAGTCTTGAAGACCGAGTTATCGTCCTCAGGGATTAGTGTTCAAGTACCAACTTCTATTCTTTGTTATCTATTTGGTGACCGATATTTGAGTTTGTTGATTATAACTAACAATTATAAAGATTAATTAACTATGTGTTTACTTCAGTTATGATGGAAATAGGGCTTCCAAGTCTCCTCAACTATCCACTTATATTACTTATTAATGCAATTAATTATGGTTCTTCTTCTTTTGGAGATAACGGGTTTACTAATTCGTTTTATACTCCCGTTAAGGCTATATAAACACTCAACCCCAGTAGCGCTCCTTTCTACCTTTCGGTGATAAGGATGACTCTATATGAGGATTAAGAACAAAAACCCTATTAATGCTACACAAGTAATTAAGGTATTTTCATCCCCAATTCGACCTATGTCTACCCAACTACAACATAGTCACAACCTCCTTCTTTCAAAGTTTGATTAGAAATCATATAAATACTGATAATTAATGATCAAGTAATTACCAAGCAATCAAATCATCTATTGGATAAATCTCAACAATAAGAAGAACAACCATAAACATGCATTAATTCATAAAATAAGGTTCAAGTGAATTGACATGGAAAGCCCTATATTAGAATTAGTTCCTAGCCATAGACATGACAAGAACTAATTCAATATCAACATAAAGCGAAATAAAGTAAAAGAAAGAAAGAAAATTACAATAGAATGGTCTCCAATCTTGAACTCAAGAATGTGTTGTGAATTGGCAAAGGGAACTTTAAACCGCCAGTTCTTTTTATAGCCTCAAACCGCTTCTAAGGTTTTCCTTCGTGCCTGACCCATAATTTCGTCTAAAACCTGATTTTTCGCCGCCGGCCATGTTCGCATCAGCCGCTAAGTTCTGCGACTTACGATGATTAGGCGCCGCGACATCGCACTGGCCGCTGGAGGCCAGCGCGCTGAAACTTCGCACACCTTCGAATGTTGGCGCCGGCGCCGTTTCGCTGGTAGGAGGCGCCGCGGCGCTGGCCCGTGTCCGTGCCTGGTTCGCCACTTTCTCGCATTTTAAGCTATGGAACCTCCATTTTTGCCCTCTTTTCGCTCCTTTTCCGCCAAAGAACCACTTTAACCAATTTGACTCAAAAGAAAGAAAATCTATCCTAAGACGACACGTATTTGTACAAAAAGGGACAAAAGACTAACTAAAAACGACTCAAAAAGTGTATATAAAATACACTGATCAAATACCCCCAAACTTAACCTTTGCTCGCCCTCAAGCAAAGATAAAAAGAAAGAAATAAAGACTCAAGGAAAAAGACAATAGAAAGACTCAATGACATTGATCACTTTGCTGCATTGGTGTTACTTAGAAAAACATGAATGTTAGCAGAATAATATGCAGGAACATATAGCATGAAATTTCAGCATTCTAAACACATTAAGCTAGATATTTCGCAAACTCATTTTTATCATACTTAATGGAAGTCAAAATACTGAATCATGCATGTTAATTTCAAAAATACTATGACATTTTTACTTGTTATTCTCCACTAATCATGGATATGCATATAAGAGATCTTCAGGACTTTTCAGGATTGTAATGTAGGCTTAGGCATGGGTAGGTAAAAATAGGCATTTAGGCTCATTTTGTGTACCATAAGCTCTTTAGCTTTTCAATGTTTCCCTTTTCTTTTGATTCTTTCCTTCACTTCAAGTCTATCTTTCCCCTCTTTTGTTTTGAGAGCGTGAAGTGTATTATAATAACAAGCACCCCCAAATTTAGGCTTTTGCCTATTTCTTATTACTTTTTTATTGGGGTGCATCAAACTTGTTTGCTCTTTTTGTCTCTTTTTTAACACATTCTATTCCAACTATTTCTCATTTTTACTTATGGCACAAGTATGGAAATATAGGGTGTCAAAGAAAAAGTTTCATGTTTAGGCTCAATGGGGCTGACTAGGGATATTTTCAATGTCAGGGATAGAAAAGAGTGGTAAGAATTGGCTAACAAAGAAACGTCTGAGTCATCTCTCTAACATGCATATCCTAACTATTTCGCCTCAAATAGCAAGCAATCATAACACATAGGTTTTAATCATTTAACATGCATAGTTCAAGCAAGAAACCCCAAATAGACAGATTTCATGAGTTTTTGGCATATCTAACCTAAGTGTTTAGATATTTGCTTTTAATTCCATTACATTATTCCACCTTACTTCACTAGGTGTTTCTAGTAACTACAGCATACATGATCTTTGACAGACAATTATGACTCAAAAAGAAAAAAAATTATGACTAAAAAATACACAAAACAAATCAAAAAGACTCAAACATACTATAATAATAAGACACAAATAAGACACCCCCCAAACTTAAATCACACATTGTCCCCAAAGTGTGCAAGACTCAAAGACAATAAAAGAAACAAGATACTTACAGACTTGGTTTAAAATGGTGGCGGTGGCGGTGGTTAATGCATTGAATCCCGTGAGAGGGGAGGGGCTCAGGATTTTTGATTTGGAGAAAGGGCCGTCGGATTTGGGCGTTGTTCAAGAATTTAGATTTTCCGTTGTGGCGCCGCGGCCCTGCTCTGAAATGCGCTAAACTGCAGCGCTTTTCGATCTTTTGCCGCGTTCGCTATCAAGCGCCGCAGACTGGCCGATTTTCTCGAAATCTGGCTTATCTTCGCCGCCTCTAAGTTCTTGGCCTTTCACCGTCATCACAACACATAGCACTACCTCGTGAGATCGTTTCTAAGTAAAGACTAATTGCATTAAAGTAAATAAATTGAAATACTGGGTTGCCTCCCGAGCGCCGTCTTTAACGCCTTTTTAGCCGGACGCAAGTTCCTTATCATTTTAGGGTGAGAGAGGTTACTAAGTTCATATATTCCATTTCATTGATCAAATATGGTTTTAACCTCTGTCCGTTTACCTTGAATGAGGCTCCCTCTCTTCCTTTTATTTCAACTGCACCATATGGGAATACGCTTACCACCGTGTATGGTCCTGTCCAACGCGATTTTAACTTGCCTGGAAACAATTTTAACCTTGAGTTGAATAAAAGCACTTGTTGTCCTTCTTGGAAGTCTTTTGGTATCAACCCCTTGTCATGCCATACTTTCGTTCGTTCCTTGTAGATCTTTGCATTCTCATAGGCGTTGTGCCTGAATTCATCCAACTCGCTCAGCTGTAGTAGCCTCTTCTGCCCTGCTGTTTTGGCATCCATGTTTAGCTTTCTCATTGCCCAATACGCTCTATGCTCCAACTCTACTGGCAAATGACATGCCTTACCAAAAACTAACTTATATGGTGACATTCCTATTGGTGTTTTGAAAGCTGTTCTGTATGCCCACAATGCGTCATCCAGTTTGATAGACCAATCCTTCCTTGAGCCATTCACCGTCTTTTCCAATATGCTCTTCACTTCCCTATTTGACACTTCTGCTTGCCCATTTGATTGAGGGTGGTAGCGCTATGGCGCGATGGTAGACTCATATCGGGAAAGCAATGAATTCACCGCTTGTTGCAAAAGTGACTTCCTTCACATCGATGATGGCCTCTGAGTGCCGAACTTGTGAAAATATTCTTTTGAAGAAATCTTTGCACGCCCATCGTTGCCAGGCTATCGCTTACCCATTTGGACACATAGTCCATCGCCGTAAGGATATATTGATTTCCAAAGGACGACGGGAATGGACCCATGAAATCGATTCCCCACACATCAAATAGTTCTACTTCCAATATCCCTTGCGAAAGCATTTCATTTCGTCTTGAAATGTTCCCTGTTCTCTGACAACTATCACATCTTTTCACAAAGGCATGGGCATCCTTAAAAAGTGTTGTCGCTAGAACCCGCCATAGCATCTTTGCCGTTGTTCTTGATGCCCCAAAGTGTCCACCGCATGGTAGGGTATGGCAATGAGTGAGAATCGGTGCATCTCTCCTCCGTATACATCGCCTGATGACTTGATCGCACAAATGTTTGTATAACATCGGCTCCTCCCAATAGTAGTGTTTACTCAGTAAAACCTCTTCACTTTGTCTTGTCAGTGCAGGGTAGTACCTTAGCCGCAAGAAAATTAACAAAATCAGTATCAAGGTAAATTAAAATTCGCACTTACTCAAATAGCTTGTTCTTCTCCGAAAGTGATCATTTATCTGCACATCCTCGTGTTCGCTCTCGTGTTCTCCAAATTGACAAGTGGTTCAGAATCAATTCTGTCCCTTTCTTGTCACGAATTTCCACGTCGAATTCTTGTAGTAGCAAGACCCATCGAATGAGGCGAGGTTGTGCATCCTTCTTTGTCATCAAGTACTTTATGGCAGAATGGTCAGTGTATACTATCACCTTATTTCCAATCAAGTATGGCCTGAATTTCTCAAATGCATACACTATTGCTAGTAATTCTTTTTCTGTAGTCGCGTAATTTAACTGTGTGTCATTCAGAGTTTTACTAGCATAGTAAATGGATCTAAATACCTTGTCGATTTTCTATCCAAGCACTGCTCCCACTGCATAATAGCTTGTATCGCACATTAGTTCAAATGGGAGCTCCCAGTTTGGTGAAATGACTATGGGTGCTGAAATAAGCTTCTCCTTGAGTGTCTGAAAAGCGGTCAAGCATTCCTTGTTGAAGTCAAAAGCAACCCCCGTCATTAGCAATGTGGAAAGGGGTTTTGAAACCTTTGAAAAATCCTTGATGAATCTTCTATAGAAACCCGCATGCCCAAGGAAACTTCTGACTCCTTTTGTTGATATTGGAGGTGGGAGATTTTCGATTACTGAAATTTTTGCTTTGTCTACCTCAATACCTTAGTTTGATATTTTGTGTCCCAGGACAATCCATTCTGTTACCATGAAATGACACTTCTCCCAGTTTAGCATAAGGTTAGAATCTTCACATCGGCTTAACACTGCTTCTAAGTGCCTCAAACATTCATCAAACGATGCTCCAAAGACCGAAAAATCATCCATAAAGATCTCTATAGTCCTCTCCACCATGTCTGAAAAAATTGTCATCATACACCTCTGAAAGGTCGCAGGTGCATTGCAAAGTCCGAATGACATCCTTCTGAATGCAAATGTACCAAAAGGGCAGGTGAATGTTGTCTTTTCCTGATCTTCTGGTGCTATTGCAATCTGATGATACCCTGAGTAGCCATCCGTAAAACAAGAGTAGCCGTGTGCCCGCAAGTCTATCCAACATCCGATCTAGAAATGGCAACGGAAGTGGTCTTTATGGTAGCCTTGTTCAACTGCGATAGTCGATCGCAGATTCTCCATCCAAGAATCGTTCTGTAAGGAATGAGCTCATTCCTTTCGTTGGTCACCACTGTCATCCACCCTTTTTGGGTACCACTTGTACTGGACTCACCCATGCGCTGTCAGATATAGGATAAATTACTCCCGCATCGAGCCATTTCAGGATTTCCTTTCTGACTACCTCTTTCATGTTTGGGTTTAGCCGCCTTTGTGCCTCGATGGATGGTCTGCTCTCCTCATCTAGACGGATCTTATGCATTACTGTTGACGGACTTATCCCATTTATGTCTGCCAAGGTCCACCCAATGGCACGCTTGTGAGCCCTCAACACTCTCAGCAGCTTATCAGTCTCTGCTGTGGATACGTGGCATGAAATGATCACTGGTAAGGTTTTATCTTCACCTAGATATTGGTATTGTAAATGATTGGGTAGGATTTTTAACTCTAACTCTGGAGCCTTCTCTGTGGATGGTATTGATCTTTCTGGCATCTGCCCAAGCTCTTCATACCTCCTCATATCCCATTTCTCATAAGCATTCATCCAATTTGCATACTCCATCAGCCTTGGGTCGCTTCCACTACTATCATCCCATTTGGTCAGTACTTCTTCAAGCGTATCCTCATTTCTGAACCCTTTGGCCGACACTGCATCTTCGATAATCTCAATGGACGAGCAGTTATCATTGGCATCTGGAAAAGTTGCTGCCCGAAAAACATTGAAGATCACCTCTTTTTCTTCCACTCGAAGCTTCAACTCCCCTTTGTGAACATCGATGAGAGCCTGTCCTGTGGCTAAGAAGGGTCTGCCAAGTATGATGGGGATTATGTCGTTATCTTTTATGTCTAAGATAACGAAATCAGCGGGAAAAATGGACTTGTCCACCTTCACCAATACATCCTCGATGACTCCTCTACGATGGACTATGGAGCGGTCAGCTAACTGCAAAGTGATGTTTGTAGGTTTGACTTCTCCCATTCCAAGTTAGCAGAAAACTAGATAAGACATCAGATTTATGCCTGCCCCCAGATCGCACAATGTTTGCTGACATTCAAACTTTCCAATGGTGCATGGTATGGTGAAACTCCCTGGATTTTGTAATTTCTGAGGTAGTTTTCTCTGTAGGATGGCACTACATTCTTCAGTCAACACCACTATTTCGTAGTCCTTTATCCTCCTCTTTTTGCTAAGAATATCCTTCATGAACTTTACATAACTCGGCATCTGCTCTAGGGATTTATCAAACGGGATATTGAGTTGCAATTATTTGAGAACTTCCACAAATTTAGAGAATTGTCTGTCAAGAGCACATGTTTTTAGCCTATGGGGATATGGTATCTTCACCTGGGGTGCGTTCACAACAGCTTCCACCAACTTTTTCGCCGGGCTCTGGCGCCGCGCCGCTTCCTGAGCGCCGCGCTCAAACCGCCTGCCCCAGAGTCTTCTGAGCCGCGCTCGCCATCGGCGTCGCGGCGCTGCTGCTGCTGCGAACTTTCCATCTCCACTGATTCGGCATTCTTTAGGTCAATCACCTGACATTGTGCTTTCATATTGCCTCCCACAGGTGCAGATTGCTTTTCTTGCATTTCGCTGTTCAACATGACCGCGAGTTGTCCTATTTGCGTCTCCAACTTCTTCAAAGACATTCTTGTTTCGTCCATGAACTGAGTTTGATACCTAGTCAAACTGAGTATGGCTGCTCGTAACTCCTCCCTCTTTTCTTGTGGGGTTGGCGCTTTATCATATTGATAGTAGTAATTCATGTCTTCAGGATTCCTGAGATGAATCAAAACCAACAACGGATCACGGCAACTGATTCTCAAGAAAATAAAAAAACGTAATAAAATGATAAAAATAATAAAAACCAAATTAGAAATTAAGAATAGATAAAATTGATATTGAACTACGCCAATCCCCGGCAACGGCGCCAAAAACTTGATGCGCGATTTAATGCACACACTTTAACGCAAGTGCATGTTGTCGAGTCAAGTAATATAGTCTTGAAGACCGAGTTATCGTCCTCAGGGATTAGTGTTCAAGTACCAACTTCTATTCTTTGTTATCTATTTGGTGACCGATATTTGAGTTTGTTGATTATAACTAACAATTATAAAGACTAATTAACTATGTGTTACTTCAGTGATGATGGAAACAGGGCTTCCAAGTCTCCTCAACTATCCACTTATATTACTTATTAATGCAATTAATTATGGTTCTTCTTCTTTTGGAGATAGCGGGTTTACTAATTCGTTTTATACTCCCGTTAAGGCTATATAAACACTCAACCCCAGTAGCGCTCCTTTCTACCTTTCGGTGATAAGGATGACTCTATAGGAGGATTAAGAACAAAAACCCAATTAATGCTACACAAGTAATTTAGGTATTTTCATCCCCAATTCGACCTATGTCTACCCAACTACAACATAGTCACAACCTCCTCCTTTCGAAGTTTGATTAGAAATCATATAAATAATGATAATTAATGATCAAGTAATTACCAAGCAATCAAATCATCTATTGGATAAATCTCAACAATAAGAAGAACAACCATAAACATGCATTAATTCATAAAATAAGGTTCAAGTGAATTGACATGGAAAGCCCTATATTAGAATTAGTTCCTAGCCATAGACATGACAAGAACTAATTCAATATCCAACATAAAACTGAAATAAAGTAAAAGAAAGAAAGAAAATTACAATAGAATGGTCTCCAATCTTGAACTCCAAGAATGTGTTGTGAATTGGCAAGAAGGGAACTCTTTAAAACTGCCTAGGGTTCTCTTTTTATAGCCTCCAAACCGCCCTTAAGGTTTTCCTTCAGGCATGACCCATAATTTCGTCTAAAACCTGATTTTTTCCGCGTCGCCACGGCCACAAGTTCTGCGATTTCGATGATTAGCCGCGCGCCGCACTTCGCTGTTCGAGGCACCGCGGCGCTGGAACTTCTGCATGCCTCTGAATGTTGGGCGCCGGGGCGCCTGGTTCTGCTGGTAGGAGGCGCCGCGGCGCTGGCCCGTGTCCGTGCCTGGTTCTGCTGGTAGGAGGCGCCGCGGCGCTGACCCGTGTCCGTGCCTGGTTCGCCACTTTCTCGCATTTTAAGCTCTGGAACCTCCACTTTTGCCCTCTTTTCGCTCTTTTTCCGCCAAAGAACCACTTTAACCAATTTGACTCAAAAGAAAGAAAGTTTATCCTAAGACGACACGTATTTGTACAAAAAGGGACAAAAGACTAACTAAAAATGACTCAAAAAGTATATATAAAATACACCGATCATCACCGCATTCCAGTAAATGGTTATGGTACATCCTACACACCACCTCCTCATCCATTCCCCCTTCAAAATACCCTATATTCCCCACATATGATTACGAATCTATTCTTTATCCACAAATTCACTCGTAATAACTCTGTCTCAGTTGATTTTGACCCTTATGGTTTTATTGTGAAAGATCTTCATACGGGGACACCTCTTACGAGATGCAATAGAACAGGGGATCTCTATCCATTCACTCTCACCTCCGCTGTCAGATCTAGCTCTCCCGTCTCTCTAGCGGCCATTTCTTCTTCCACATGGCATAATAGGCTTGGTCATCCAGGAGCCCCAGTTTTTAATTTTCTTAGAGGCAATAATTTCATTACTTGTAATGGGATGCTTGCCTAAAACTGTGTTTTCTTGTTCTTTAGGCAAACATACTCGTCTTCCGTTTAAGTCATCCACTAGTGTTACTTTTACACCCTTTGATATTATACATGCCGATTTATGGACATCACCTGTTGGTAGTTCTCTCTGTCATAAATACTATCTTATCCTACTAGATGACTTTTCTCACTTTGTTTGGTTGTATCCTCTCAAATTTAAATCGAAAGTGTTTGTCAAATTTCTTGAGTTTCGAACATTCATTCAAACACAATTTGAAAAAGGTATAAAATCTTTTCAGTGCGATAATGGTCGTGAATTCAACAACTCTATGTTTCACCATTTTTGTACTAATAATGGCATGATTTTTCGCTTCTCCTTCCCTCACACCTCCCCTCAAAACGGTAAAGCTGAAAGATTCATCCGCACCATTAACAATATGATTCACACTCTATTGATTCATGTCTCCCTACCTCCATCCTTCTGGTCTATGCTGCTAAAATGTCAGAATACGTTCTCAATATCCTCCCAACTAGAACCCTTCATAATACCCCTACAGAAATTTTCTATCATAGAGTCCCCTCTTATGATCATCTCCAAATATTCGGTTGTCTATGCTATCCTAACTTTGCCTCTACTGTCCCTCACAAACTAGCCGCCCGGTCCACTCCTTGTGTCTACCTAGGCTTCCCGTCGAACCATAGGGGCTATCTATGCTATGACTTGTCCACTCGTCAGATCCACATCTCTCGTCACGTCACATTCGACTAGACCACATTTAATCTTAAACAGTTCCAAAAACCGGATTACTCTTTTCTTGACGAGCCTGCCATCTCTCTCATCACCCTAAGGCAACTAGAGCATAACACTTCATCAGCGTCAGCGCCGCGGCGCTACAACTCCTGCGAACAGGTTCCTTTCTCACCGTCGACAGCGCCGCGACCAAGTGATGAGGCACCGCGGTGCCAAAACATCAGAGAGGTCTGTCAGTCCTCCAGCGTTGCGATCCTTGATCACAGCGCCACGACGCCTCCGACGGCTCCTTCCAGCACTGCGGTGCCTCCTACGGCGTCAGCCCTTCCTTCTTCATATCCAACAAATCCCTCCGCCTTAGAGCCTCCAATTATCCCCACTCACCAAATGGAACACGTGCAAAACATGAAATCTTCAAACCCAAAGTCCAATTTAACTTGTCTGCCCAAACCATTTCACCAATTCCCAAGAACCCTATATTGGCTAAACAAGACCCTAATTGGAATGCGGCTATGTCTGAGGAATTCAATGTTTTAACTAAACAGCGCACATGAGATCTAGTACTTAGACCTGAGGGGGTGAATGTGATTCGTTGTCTGTGGCTATTTCGTCACAAATTCAGAGACAGTGGATATCTTGAGAGGTATAAGACACGACTTGTGGCTAATGGCACAAATCAGCAGGAGGATATTGATTGTGGTGAGACCTTCAGCCATGTTGTCAAACCGGCTACCATCCGCACAACTTTGAGCATTGACATGGGCAAACACTGGCCGATCCATCAGCTTGATGTGAAGAATGCATTCTTACATGGGGATATGAGAGAGACAGTCTACATGCATCAGTCGTCAGGGTTCACCCATCCAGCAGTTCCTCACTATGTGTGCCGTCTCCGTAAGTCACTATATGGCCTGAAACAGGCCCCCCGTGCGTGGTATGATCGTTTTGCCAGGTATATCTTGCAGATTGGGTTTGTATGCAGCAAGAGTGATACATCACTCTTCATTTTTCATCAATGTAGTAATACTGCTTACTTATTACTTTACGTGGATGATATTGTTCTTACTGCCTCCTCCGACGGATTGGAAAATGAGATTATTGCCTTGCTTAAGTCCGAATTTGCAATGAATGATTTGGGGAAGCTGAGTTACTTTTTGGGGATATCAGTGACCAGGTCTGCCAATCACATGTTCTTGTGTCAACGTAAGTATGCAGAGAAGATAATGTACAGGGCTAAGATGACGAATTGCAAACTTTGTTATAAACTATAATTTGCTCATTTGGTAAGATTGTATAAGAATTGGGAAACTATTGATGGTTTTCCTTGTGGATTTTTATGTTTATGAGAAAAATACAACATAAGAAATTCAAATTACATGGTCCAAACAAAATTTTAACTTCACATCATCATGCTTTTAAATTACTGATTTCATATCATAATTTAACCATGTCCAAACGGGACCTTAGTTCAAGAAGCAAAGTTATTTCTTTTTTATTTTCTATTAGATGAAAGAAAATAGAGAAGTAAAAATTAAACTTACACTTATTGTAGATAAACCTCGATTGTATGGTTATATAATTTCTTTTTAAAATATGATTTAACTGTATATTGAATTGATTTTCTGATTAGTATTTAAACATGATTTTTTCAAGTTTGAAAAATTAGTTTTGACTAATTGTTTATGTGATTTTTTTTTTCACTCACAATTTTTTTAATTTTTTTCAAGTAAAATTCAGGTTCAAAACACAACTTTAATTTTTAAATATAATTTTTCAACTTTAACTTCAACATCAAAACTATTTTATCCTAATTTCAACTAAATCTATCTCCAAACTATTGTTTTTTTTTGTGAATGGATTCGAACCCTCGCCGCTCGACTCGGCTTCAGATTAATGATTTATTGATTGATTAATTGTTAAACAAAATAAATTTTTTTTAAAATCGCGCTTTTTTTTTTGCTAAGGCGACAAGCTTTTAATGAAACGTTTTTGACATAAATACTATGAAAAATATAAATCACAATTTTTTTTAATTTCATGTCCAATCAAATAAGTTTATAAATTGAAACAAGAAAGTATATCTTATTTAGATTTCAGTTCCGGTAGCAGATTAGTCGATGATGTTGGCTATATCTTTTGAACAATGACGGCTTGACTTTTTATGGTCTATAATTTCCCGTGATCCCAGTATATATATTATTCAAATAGGAATCCTTTCAGTAGTTCGGTCATGTACCCAACTTCCCTCCGGATTTCATCTAGTGATCATGCTAGAGACATAAACAGTCATAAATATTTAAATTATGAGATCTCGTCGTATCATATTCTATTCTATGAGATAATAATGCTATGAATGACCCAATATCAAATACCGTAATTACCAAAATAATCGTTTCTAGACTCTAGAGTGAGCTAATCAAATAGACTAATTTTACCACGTTATAAATGAAGATGGATGAATAAATAACTGTACTTGATGTAACATGAATACACCTCTTATCCTCATCTCCTACACATTTAGTGAATTTTGTTGGTATACGACTGTCACAAATTAGATAGCAGCTTGTCGATATATCAGCGAGACACGAGTTAATGATAAAAGAACAATTCACAAGCTCAAACTGTTGGGGTCGAAAAATTGGTGGGGGAGGGGGCGAAAAGTTATAATTGTAAATTTTGAATGATAATAAATCGGATAATAAAAAATATATTAAAATATGTAATATAAACCTAATATGATTTGGTCAATTGATTTACATATGAAAAATAAATAATTAAAAGATATTAAAACTATTGAAAGAAAATCTCCACATAAACAAGATTATCTAAACGACTATATTGTGAATATTTTTTGTGTATTGTAATTGTGGGAAGGTGGTCTTTAATTTATAAATGTCCAAAACTTTTCCTCCGGGGTTACTAGAAGATTTATATTATTATTTTTTTGAAAAAGTAAAAGTATTTATGGTTATATTTTGACTTTTTCTTCGAGAGAAAAGTAAATTCAAATATGAAAAAAAATCGGAGCAAAAATCCTAACAAATCTCTCTTTTTTGTCTAAATTTTCTGACAAAATAATCATCTTTCTTTTGCATATAATCTTCATCACTTGTCATGGTTAAAAATATGTGTGGTTTAAAATTGAAGCCCTATGCGTTAAAATTAAGCGTGAGTTAAAACTGATTTTTATTTTTAAAGATGCGATAGTCGCCCAAGATAAAATATCAACTAATCAACAGTACAAAGCAAATATAGTTGATTCTAGCGAAGAAAATGAATAAGAACAGATTGCTAAAGAAAGAGAGCGGAAAATATTTTCTGCTTTTTGTATTTTTGTTTTCTGTGTGTATGTTCTTGACGAAGAACATATAAACTAATTTGAGTTATGTTCTGACTAACAAAGAAAATTTATACGTTCTGTTATGTTTTTCTTTGTGTTGTGTCTTGTGTGTTCTTCAACTGAACAGAGATGTTCAATTTATAGGAGCAGAAAGGGAGACAGTTGACTAGGTGTTTAGTAGCAAGTCGGCTTGGAACCTAGTCAGGAAAAGAAATCCTATTACTTTGTCCAGTTCTAAGACATGGCACAAAAAAGTTCCTTTCAGGATTTATTTCTTCATGATGAAAACTCTCATGAATAGAATTCCTACTGAAGAAGCTGTGAAAAGATTTGGGATTCATCTCTTATCTATTTGTAGCTGCTGTAGTAATCAAAAGATTGAAATCACTAAGCATTTACTAAGTGAAGGACAGATTCCATCAGAGGTGTGCAATTTCTTCTGTAATTCATGTGGTATAAAGCAAGTCCATGGACAACGTAGGATGACTACTATGAATTGGTGGACTGCTAAAGGTAAAAATGAGGTCCATACATGCATTTTACAATGTCTTCCGACGGCTATATGCTGGGAGATATGAAAAAATAGACACAGGGCTAAATTTGATGACAAAAGAATGTCTACATGGTATATAATTCAACAGGTTAACAATTTCATCGCTTTGATCTTCAATACTCAATTTTCCGAGCTTCAACTCCCGAATTCTTGGCTGGAAAAATATGATATGGCGAAGAAGCTCAAAACAGTTACTATATCACAGGCTGTTTTCTGGATGAAACCTTCTCATCTTTGGGTGAAGCTCAATGTTGATGGTTGTAGTAAGGGAAATCCGCAGGTGAAGGTGGTATTATAAGGGATCACACTGGTAATATGATTCAAGCTTTTGCTGAGTTCTATGGGCAATGTAGTAACAACAATGTTGAAGCCACGGCAATGCTGAAATGGGTGAAAATGTGTTTGGATGTTGGATGCCTTAAGGTGGTGGTTGAGTCTGACTCCTTGATGGTGATTAACATTCTCAATGGGAAGCTAGAACCCCCTTGGAAAATCAAGCAGATTATGAATCAGATAACAAATGTGATTGGGGCTGCTAATTTTGTTTTAAGCATATTTTCATGGAAGGTAATTGTATTGCTGACCGTCTTGCTAACTTAGGAGAACATACCAAAACTTCTTCAATCTTCACTGAAGCTACTTCCCTATCAGAGCTTCACTAAAGCTTGAACTTGATGGACTCCCAAATTTAAGATTCAAAAGGAAGAAGAACAAGTTTATCACTGATGATAGTTGACTGCCTCTATCTTTTTATTATTATTCTGCAACTTGTATCCTACTATTGTGATGAAGTTAATACCATCAATAGCATGGATACTCAGCACATTACCTGCCAATACTCTGTACAAATGTCTCCTATGGTAGATATATCCAACCTTCACAATGCTTATGAGGCTAAGGTCGTTAATTGATTTCACGACTATAGATTACATAAAAATAACTTTATCATTAGATCTTTGAAATAAATCGAGCTTAAACTATATCAAGTGAACTAGTTAAACTATAATTAGGTGACAATTTTGAGCAATGATTAGGCCAGATTAATATAAGGTGGACTTTAATAAAGTGCTGAACCTTGGGGTCCCTTATGTTTGTTTGATTTTCAAATCAGTCAGAAAAGTTCCACATTTTGCACCCTTTTACAGCTATTGCCCTCTGGAATGGAGTCACACAGAAAAGTTCCACATTTTGTTTGTATTGAAGGAGAGCACATACAAGGTATCTTCGTTTTTGGGATATACTATTTGATGGAGTTTCTGTTTACATGAGACGACCATTTGTTTGGAATAAACTTACACCTTACAAGAATGTCAATTCTAGATTTAAAGAATAGCATATCTTAATTCTGTTTTTCCAGATATTATATAGAAAGTCATTTCGTCATATATCTGTTGATAGCATCTAATTTCTTATACATATAGATGATATTTTTTCATGATTTTCCTGTTAAATTTTTATCTTTTTCCCATGACGTTTATATGTATTTGGTGTTCTTCTATAGCGAGTTTTTTCAATGTATCTAATCAAAGCTATATATTACATTTTATGTGATAGTGTTTAACTAAACATAAAATTTTGGAGGAAAAAAATCTTTTAAAAAATGAATTATGGACTAAAGTAAGTCATGCATACTCTGTAACTATAAATTCTTTTATTATTAAGAACTAGTTGGTTGGCTTCATCTTAGCATGTCTGCTAAGGTTTGGCTGGCTTTACTAAAACCTACTCATTTGATAACGGTAACATCTTCCGCCCCCACCCCCCCACATCGACACACTATCACCATTGATCGTCGACGTTGCGCCGTGCGCCGACCACCGGTGACTAGATCTGGTCAGTAAAGACATTCAGAGACCACCACCACTGACAGCAACCTTCGACGACGGTGAAAATCAGTGTTTTCCCGAGCAGTGGATAGGACTCCGGTCGAAAATAGTGTTTTCCCGATTGCATATATTTTGAAGCTTTCTCTCTCTCCCCCGCCCCCGCCCCCCACAACAACACCACCACCGACCACTAACCGTCGATGCTACTCCGTCCATCGACCACCGGTGACCAGGTATGCTACCTGACACTGTTCTGTTTTTCTGTTTTTTCCCTGTTGCTATTATTTCTTTATCCTTCAACCATCACCGACGGCCGAAGTATCTGGTTGTATCATCGTCGGCGACTATCAATCGTAACCCGTCACTCGACACTATCGACGAATATATCTGATCAGTAAGGACCTTCAGAGACCACCACAACCGACAGCAACCTCCGGCGGCTTCCGACAATGGTGAAAATAAGTGTTTCCCGGCAGTGAATTGGACGTTGGCCGGGAATAGTATTTTCCCGACAGAGAACAGGATCTTCGGCGGGTCTCAGGTAACCCTGCTCCCTATATCTCTTCCCTTTTTTCCTTTTTATTTTCCTTTGTTTTGCTTTTGCAGGTACCAGCAAATATATATCCAAAACATCAACTGTCGAAACACGACTGTCGAGAACAGATTTGGTACGACGAGCATATGCACTCTATCTCTCTAGTCTCCCACCAAACATCTGAGTTATATCTCTCCGGTCTTTAGTCTTGTGCCTAATTTTATCTTTGTTTGGCTGTCGAATTTGTTTCGTAATATATTGATTCCTGCCCTTAGTATATTAGGTTCATGCATTTACTCTTCTTGCCATTAGCTATATCATCATTGGCGTTCCTATTTTAGGTGTAAACTTTTGATTAGCTTATTAGTTTATATCCGCCTTAGTGCCTTTGGTGACTGATGGTAGACAAGGGTCATGTTCTCGGTCGGGGATGGGGGCTAGGGTTAGGGGTAAGTCGGGTAAGGGAGATTCTAATCTGAGAATAGGGTCATGGAACATTGGGACTTTACAGGGGAAATCCATGAGCTAGTTAAGATTCTGAATAAGATGAGGATTAATATAGCATGTGTCCACGAGACTAAATGGGTAGGACCTAAGGCTAAGGATGTGGATGAGTATAAGTTATAGTTCTCGAGTAGGTTGAGATATATGAATGGGGTAGGCATTTTGGTAGACAGTGAACTAAGGGATCAAAGGCAAATGTATGTGAATAGCTGTTAGACATATTTTATATACCTTTTTTGAGTCATTTTTAGTTAATATTTTAATCATTTTTGTTGTGTTTAGTATAGTATTAGAGTTGTTTTTCTTTCTTTTGAGTCACAGCGGTTCAAAAAGGCAAAATGGCGAAAAGGACCGAAAAATGGGCATAAAAGGAGGAATTCGAGGCAGAAAAGGACAGAAATTGACAACCCGGACGAAAGACATGCAGCTCCACGGCGCCGAACAGCAGGGCCGCGGCGCCGGAACAGCTGAGAGGCCACATAAATTATGGCGCCGCGGCGCCGGCGCAGAAATTTTAGTTCCAAAGTTAATTTGGCCAAGGGCAAAAGTGTCCATAGGGCACGAAATTTGCAACATACTTAAGCCCTAGGGTTTGCTATAAAAGAGAATGAGGCTGACCTAAAGGAGACATCTTGTACATATTTTAAAAACCCTATTCTACACCACACAACACCGTTTAGATAGGAATCATGGCAGAAGATTGGAGACCTGTTATTTTTTTTCCTTTTCTTTGTTTTTAATTCAGTTCATGTATGGATATTAAATTAGTTCTTAGCATGTCTATGGCTATGAGCTAATCTTTTTATTATGGCTTTCCTTTTGAATCACTAGAAACTCTTATTCATGAATTAATACATTAGTTTGATTTCTTCTTCACTTGTTTAAGATTTATTCAATAATTGGTATGAATGTTTGATAGTTAATTGATCACTAATTATCATAATCTATATGATTTCGAATCAAGAACCGAGATGAGAGATTTGGATATGATGTAGTTGAATAGACATAGGTTAAAATCGCGGACGAAAGTACCCCGATACTTGTGTAGCATTATAGGTTACTGTTCTTAATCCTCCTATGTAGTAAATCCTATCATAGAAATATAGAAGAGTTCTGCACTGGGGTTGAGCGATTATATATCCTAACCGGAATATAAGACAGTCTAGTTAACCGTTATCTTAACGTAGAAGAAGAAGTCATTCTAGTTGCATTAAGGATTGAATAGAGTGGATAGTCGAGAATATTGGAAGCCCTAATTCCTTCATAACTGATAAAACTCAAATAAATTAGTTTACTTCTTGAAATTATTCCAGTAGTTAGATAAAAACTCAATTCAATTATCGCTTGCCAAATAGATAACCTAGAATAGATGTTCTGTAATTAGAAACCAGTCTCTGAGGACGATATTCAGTCTTACCAGACTATATTACTTGTGAAAGATACGTACACTTGCGTTAAGCGCGTGGAAATCGCCTGCCAATAGCCTCGAAGGCAAGTGTGTTTAAATAGCTCCGAAGACAATTGTATGTGAATAGCCCCGAAGGCAAGTGTGTTTAAATAGCCCGAAGTCAAATGTATGTGAATAGTCCAAAGGCAAGTGTGTTTAAATATCCCCGAAGACAAGAGTGTTTGAATAGCCCCGAAGATAAATATGCTTAAATAGCCCATAAGGTAATTACATGTGAATAACCCCGAAGGCAGGTGTGTCTAAATAGCCCCAAAGGCAAATGTATGTGAATAAGCCCGAAGAGAAGTGTGTTTAAATAGCCCCGAAGGCAATTGAATGTGAATAGCCCCGAAGGCAAGTGTGTTTGAATAGCCCCGAAGGCAAGTGCGTTTAAATAGCCCCAGGCTAGAGTGTTTGAATAGCCCCGAAGACAAATATGCTTAAATAGCCCAGAAGGCAAATGTATATAAAATGTCACATCTTCAGAAGATTCAAATGTTATTCCTTTCTTTCAACCTTTCGCATTTTCCACTTGTAAGGGTTACAACTCTCAAACTGTAACCCAAAATAAGGTATTTCTTAAGGCGATCTGAAGGTAACACGGAGATCTAACATTATCCCAAGTTTTCTCTTGAAATACTTAGTGTAACTAGCACAAATTCACGCAAGAACAACTCTATAAAAACTGTCTCGCCAGAATTTTTATGAAACAGACACAATCTTAAAACAGTCATAACTTCTTATCCGTAAGTCGGATTAATACCCATAAAGTATCAATTGTCTAGAACAGAGAGAACTAAAACTTTTACTCAGCACAAACTTTCAGATTCTTTACCGATTTGTACAGTTTTTATGTTAGACGTTCTGCTCTTCCGAGTTTCGATTGATACAAGGAAGAAATTTTAAACAGCGATAACTCTCAAACAATACGTCGGATTAATCCCCGTAATGTCTCAATATGACCGTAACAGAAAGATGTACAACTCTGTAAAATTTCATCTAATTCTAACAAGTACAACCCAGTGTAACAAATTATAATTTCACAATCCAAACTAGTTATTAAACAATCATAATTTCACGCTCATTCTTTCAGTATCAGGATAATATTCTAACATGTATTGTAACTTAAAAATAAAGGATTTTACTAAGAATTTTGAGTGAGAAAACTTACATTTGTTGCTCGTAACCGCGAATGAAAATCTCAACTTCAACTTATCCTTAAACCAAAACTTCTGTTGGGACTCCTTAATTGCTAAAGGTAAATTTTTGTTCTCTGTATTTTTTCTGATTTCTTTTTGTGATATGAATAATATATGATGAAAAATAATCTATAGTGCATTGTGTGTGCTATGAGAGTGGAGGGAGTGGAAGAAGGGGTTGAGGGAGAGGAGTTAGTTTTGGGGGCACGTGCAGATTTTTTTCTGTTTTGTTTAATTTTTTTAATTTTTTTAATTTTTACTGTTTAAGAGGGGTAGAAGTAGTTCAAAGAAGTGTTGGGGAGATGTGATTAGACGGGATATGACGCATGCGCAACTTACTGAGGACATGACCTTAGATAGGGGGTTGTGGAGGACACAAATTAGGGTAGAAGTGTAGTAGATAGTTTAGCGTAGTCCTACTTACGCTTACAAACTGGTAGTGATAGTGTTAGTATTGTAGATCTGCTTAACCTATCATACTAGTAGGCGCAATATTGCTTTATAGGCTCATGTCGTTTGATTTCTGTTGTTATGTACTATCATGACTTATTCATTTTTGTTATCATCATTTTCATATTGCTTTAAATTTTGTGTCTGGATCTGACTGTTTCTCTTGCTTTGTTTCTCCTTATGATTTTTCTTAAGCCGATGATCTTTTGGAAACAGTCGTTCTATCTACCAAGGTAGATATAAGGTTTGCGTACACTCTACCGTCTCCAAACCCTACGTTGTGAGATTTCACTAGGTATGTTGTTGTTGTATTAAAAACTAATTAAAAGTTAAATTATTTTTAAATATATAAATATAGTAATTTTTATTTAGAATAATCTAATTAAAAAAGAATGCGTGGCACAATTAAAACATGATGGAGAAAATAACATTTACACAACAAGTATTAAATTCTGCATAAGTAATACCATGTATAAAATTAATATTGTGTTTGATTTGTAATTTGAAAATTCGCATAATTATATAATAAGTTATGAGAAAATCTATAAATATTTTATGTAATATAGGAAGTGAAATAATTAATACTCGTACATGAATAATTAATCCTTATATCACTAATACATGCACAACTCTAATCACCTGCGAGCAGTTATCTTGTAAATAAGTGAAAAAATTCATCCCGGAGCATAGTTGGATGACAAAGGAATTGAACTTAAAATTCAGCTGGAGGCTGCAACGTGGGTTCGAATCCTGATGGAAACACTTTGTTCTCTTCTGGGATATGACATTGTAGGTGATATCAGTTGCTTCATTTAGACACATCCCGCGATTTACTAATAGTAGTATTGAGAGACTGATATCACTATCTCCAGAAATAGTCAGGCGTAACCGGGAGATAAAAAAAGTGATTCTATTTCCAAATTTAGAAATTCAGTCATGAGCTGTAACCCGTAACTAACCCCGCATAATCTTTCCAAAATTTGAACAACTTTTTCAACCTCCTTCTTTTAACATCTTCCCCCTCTTTACATCATTCCCCCTTCTTTCTAATTTGTCTCTTCCTTCCTTAATTTGTCTTCTTAATTCTCTCTCTTTCACACACACAGACAAAATAAGCAAACCAAGGAGAAGAAGAAAATTTCATTGTGTAACGCAAAAGGATCAATGTGATCATCCTATCAAGCTTTTGGACTCTATTAAGTAAGAATTTCATCCTTTTCATCTTCATCATCATTGCTGTTATATCTTGGTTTATGTGTTTTTCTTGAGCTTTGCTTTTATTGACAAAGAAAAACCATGCTTACTTTCTCCCTCTAATTTATGGTGACGTAGTTTGATTGTAAACGAAATTTAAAAAAAAAAAAAAATTGAATGTTGTGATCTAAACTAAATCAAATTTGTGGGGTTATAAATTATCTTATTAAGCGTAAAATATAAAGTTTAAGATCAATTAAAAAATAAAGTTTATCGTATAAAGTGGGAAGTAATTTGCAGGCCAGAGGTGGGGAATCAGAAATAAGGAAAATGGACGGTGAAGATAGGCCGGGGACGATGTGGAAAAACTTCAAGCGACGGCTGAGATTCACCGGGCTGGTCTGCTGTGGGTCCTCTTGGAATCTGAGAGTATCCGACGTGGCAACTATGAGAGAAGAAGAGCCGATGATTATGGCCCATCAAGGGAACGTGAACCTTGCTACTGCTCTGGCAGCCGAGCGTCGATTTCGAAACGTGGATGCGACGGCGCAACTGAAGACGTTGATGAGTTTGTTTGAGGAAACGGACGGTGGAGATGAGAAGAGGAGTCTCAAGTGGTACATTAAAGAAGATGGAGGAGGAGAAGGTGGAATTGATGAAATGTGCTGTGTGTGCATGGAGAGGAATAAAGGAGCGGCGTTTATTCCCTGCGGGCATACCTATTGTAGAGTTTGTTCCAGAGAGCTGTTGTTGAATAGAGGATTGTGTCCGCTTTGTAATAGTTCCATTAATGACATACTCAATATTTTCTAAAATTTTTCCTTCTTCTTAATTTTTTATAGGAGATAAAAGACGCAATAATTAACATTTATATCATCCGAATATCAAAAAGTATTGCTTAGAAAAAGTTTGTATTTCATAGATATATAAAATTAGTATTTTTTGTTCTCGAAGCGCGGCAAAATTCACTAGTAAAAAGAATATAAACACCAAGTTGAAAGAAGTGTTTGCATTCAATAAAAAGAAGCACTTATTGCTATTAGTTCATCATTAGCTCTATTTAGCAATAGGTTGAAGGAGAAAATCAGGATTTATATTTATTTTTCCATCAAAATCATACAACTGTTGTTGAAACAATATAATAGCTCATCAATTGCAAAGGAGCACCTGCCTTCATCACACCTCTGACACAACACACAGGTTGGTTCAACAGTCACTCCCCAGTTGATAAGTCGATCAGCAGTGAGCAATCGATCCTGTAGACACAACCACATTGTAAACACTGCTTTTGGTCTTGCATCATTGTTGAAAATCATGTACTTCCAATCGACCCTTTCAAGTCCTCCTAACAGTTGCAAATATACAGTTCTGATAAAGCTTTTGTGTAGTTTGCATATGAGAGTGTACCGGTTCTAAATGCCTTGTAGTGCAAAAATCTGCTTCACCATCCAACTAGATTGTCCAGGTTCATACTTGAAAAATGTTAGGCTTTTGACATAGCAAGCATCAGGGCCGTCTCAAACATTTTAGGTTCCTGTTCTAATTCATAAAAGTGGGCCCTTAATATAAGTAAATATACGATTTCAATAATTAAAAATTATTTTAAATTGTAAATAACAACCCAGTACAACTTCAAGTTAATCAACTCCTACTTTGATTAGGCTAAGACATGTGAATTATGAGTCTTTACAGTAAATTCTGACTAATACTACTTAATAAAAAATGAAAAAAGGGGCTCCTAAAATTTTTCGTTTTTCGGGGGCTCTGTGCGGTAACACAACTCGCACGGTCCCAAAGACGGCCCTGGTAAGCATGTATCCACATCTTATCTTGCTTGCTTGCCAAATCCCAGCACAGTTTGGTTATAGCAGCCTAGTTCCAAATCTGCAAATTTATTAGGTTCAATCCACCAGATGCCTTGGGAATGCATACTATCTCAAGCTACCAATGCTTTCCTAGTAATAGTATTGACCCCAGACAACACATAACTTCTACAATATGTTTCAATAGCTTTAACCACCTTAACAGACAACACAAACAACTGAGCCCAGTAGGCTTAAATGCCAAATAACACTTTTCACCAATTAGATCCTTCCTGCATAAAATAGTTCAGGAGGACACTCTCTTAATAATCTTCTCTATCAATGGTTGCCACTGGATCAGGGTGAGCTTTTTAGTAGACAAAGGGATACCTAAATACTTAAAATGTAACTCCCCAACTGTATACCCTAAATGGTGAAGTATTATATTTTTATCAGCCTATGAAACCCCTCCAAAATACACAAAACTCTTGGTCAAGTTTGCTTGTAACCCTGATGCTTGTGAGAATAGTACAAAAGTCTTATGTAGCAGCTACTGAATCCAAGCTTTGAGCACCTAGGGTGAAATTTAAAAGTTTTAACCATCTTGAGGCAGTTTAAGCTCCTACTTAGATACTCCAAAACTATAGCAAATAGGATAGGAGAAATATGATCTCCCTGCCAAAGGTCTCTAGCAGCGTCGAAAGGAGTAGTAGGAGTACCATTAGGGCACATTTGGTACGCTGTATTAAGCTGGATTGTACTGGACAAAAAAATAATACAGCGTTTGGTGGGTGTTTTCAGCCGCACTGGACGATAGAAATAGTACAGTCCAACTGCCATTTTTGAGACTCATCACCTCCCCTGGACTGTTCTAAAAATAAATTAAAAAAAAATACCATCCATTATATATTAATACAGTCCAGTCCAATACAGTACAGTCCAGTCCAATGAAATTAGTACAGTCCAATGCGACGTACCAAACGAGCCCTTAAAGTATAGTTAACAGTAGTAACACATTGCATTACCCATCCTCTGAATCTAGTAGGAAATCTCAACTCCTCCAGCAATTGCTTCAATTATACCCATTCAACATAGTCATAGGCCTTTTGGTGGTCAATTTTTATCATGCACCTGGCTGATAATGCTCATCTCTGAACAACTAGTATAACAAAATACACGATCTTGATGGTGCAACAAGTTTTAAGATGGTAAATAGAGTCAGGTCTCCATTTTTTTATTTGTTTATTTTCGAAGGTTATTTATTTTTTAAAATGGAAAAAAGGTGAGATGCCCAACTTCAGCAAAACAAATTATTTAAGCCCACCGGAAGTTTGCATTTCAGGCGGCACTGACCATTTGGTTAACACGGTGATAGGCATTGTGACTTTTATGTGATAAAATAAAGTTGTGTGACTTTGATGCAAAAAAAAAAAAAAAAACCCTCCATCCCAACATATATGATATAGTTCGAATTTCAAGTTTTTTTTTTATTTGACCGTGAATTCAGACAAGTTTTTTGAAATATAATTTACATTTTTAGAAACTGCATAAAAACACTATAAGTCATCTAGGGATGACAAAATTGACCCGACTCACCCTACCCGATCAACGCGGGTAATTACCCGTTTTGACCGACCCATGGGTCGGGTATTAACCCGACTGTCTGAGGGTGGGTTAGGGGAGGGTAAGGATATGAATGTACCCTACCCGTAACCTACCCATTCGCTATTACTCTTCTATTATCCTTGTTATATGAAGTGTATAGAGAGTACTCACGCGATATTCATTCGACTTTGCGATGTGAAATTGATTCTCAGAAGTCTCATAAAATTGATTTAATTTCACAAAGACGCAAAAAAATCAAATTTTCATAATTTGTAAGCTCGTAACCCAATTTCTAGTACTTTTCTATTATCCTTGTTATATGAAGTGTATAGAGATACTCACTCTATATCGAATTTGAAATGTGAAATTGATTCTCAGAAGTCTCATAAAATTTATTTAATTTCACAAAGACGCAAAAAAAAAACATTTTCATAATTTGTAGGCTCGTTTTCCCCAATTCACTAGTACTCACTCTATATCGTTTTCCCCAACTACTCATGTTTGATGTAGCTGCATTTTTGTTTTTGAGATGACTTTAGTGTTTGGACAATCTTTTTCATGGAACTTTGATTGTATTTGGCAATTATGAAACTTATTTGGTAATATATTTTATGAAATTTGTAGAATTTGTTTTTTATTTGAGGAAGTGTATAACACGTGGGTACCCGCGGGTACCCAATACCCGAAAGGGGCAAATAAGGGTATGAAAATTATATACTCAGTGGGTAATGGCTAGGGTATGGGTAGCACATTTGGGAGGGTGGGTAGGGTACGGGAACACCAAAACCCGCCCCAAACACAACCCACTGCCATCCCTTTATTTAGACACCTAATTAACAATTTAAAATATTTCAAGGGAGTAAAAATAAACTACGGTCAAAGATTTTCTTGTTCGACTCTCAAAAAGTGAAGTATCACATGAATTGGAACAGACTGAGTAAAATTATTTGACAATTTGTGAAATTTATCTGGCAACCTGCACGTAGGGCTCATGCTCTTGTTTAAATGTTGCAACATACCTTTCAGCCAAGTACTGCTTAAACAAGAAGAGAACTGCTTCTACAAAACTTCTGTAAAACTCTTACCCTCAGAATTCAGATGGTTAATAATTGAGTACCTGCATTACACCATGCAGTCATTTGCGGAATTAACACTAACATATTTCTTAGAAGTTTGTATAGATTAGATTAGAGCAAGAGTCACTTGGATTTTCCAGAATAACAAGGCATCATACTGTACTGACATTTCATAATTGGAAACTAGTGAGTATAATTATAAAGCATTCCCTCCCACTTTACATCCACAAACTCCTGAAGAACTCGGTCAAGTGACTCAGCGACCTGTGAAACTTTCTAAAAGATCATTCAAGTCGAGGATTCCACAAAAGCAAAAGGCAGATAGTATTACGAACCATCCATAGCAATGTCGCTCTCTGAGGTATTCTGCTGATTAGGAGCAGCAGCTCCAAAGGTGAATTCCTGTGGAGGAACGCCAAAACCAGGACTAGCGAAAATTGATGTTGCACCAGAACCGTTGAAGGCCGGAACTTGAACTGTATCACTGGGATTTGGGTAGTTAAAGCTGAAGGATGGCATGGCAGAAGCAGGCTGGTTCTCAAGTGACCCAAAAATCTTCTGCTCATACTCCTGTAGCTGTTGGTAAACAACTACATTACAAAAAAAAGGGCTCATTGACATATAACAAAAAAAAAGAATATTCTAGAACCAATCTTAAACAGCAAGAGCCCCAAGTAATGTAATTGCATATGGTAGATCAGTAATCCCAAAAACTAAAAACATAAACAGAGATTTGAATGACAAGACAAAGTAGAGGAAGAAAGCTTTTGCATGATTTTTTAAAGGAGAAAAAACATTTTTAAAAAGGAAAAAAAATAATGCACTTTTACATAAGTGAGGAATCCGCTGAAGCTTGCAGCACATGCAACATAGTGATGTGCTCAAAGCTTCTTACTGCAAAAGCATTCGGCTTGAACTTAGAATGAACAAGCTCCATTCGGTCAGAGTGAAACATTACACTGACAATATTATCAAAGGGGTAGAATGCTTTCCAGTTCTTTTTTTTTCTACATATCCAATCCCAAGAGAAAAAGAAAAACATAGTGTGGCATACAGAAATTTAGATCATTGCCTGTTAAACTAGACACGAGCATATCTGAGTAGAGTAACTAGCTAGGTATCATAGCTTTTCAGATTAATAAAAGGTAATGAAGAAATGCTTATAAGGGTATCTAAACCTTGATTAAGGTCGACAGAAGGTCTCCGGTCTTTCACCCACTGATAGCTCGGTGCAAGTTTCCATCTTTTACTTTTCATCAGGTATGCAATCACAATGGCAGGTGACCTGTCAAAAAAGCACAAGTAACTGAGTAAGTTCTAATAATAGATACTTCTGTAAACCAAAACAGCAGTCTTATAAGTACAATCAATTGAAAGCAATTCAATGGAATAGTTTATTGTGTTTCTCATTCTCAATCAAGAAATCTACGTTTCAGCATCAAAATAATAAGACAACTACGTAGAACCTGAAAACAATTACACAACTTTGAGCCGTACACCTTTATTTCAGGGAAACTCGAGGCAGCACAAAACCAATAAGAAAAAACAGAAAATCATGAAAATTTATACGCACAAAATTCACAAGTCAAACACCTTACCTGCTTTTCCCTGACATACAGTGTACAAGAACACGAGCCCTATCCTTTTCACATTGTTCTGCAGAAGAAAACCATTACCATCAGTTTAGCCAACAGAACGTCTCCCACAAAGCATACGAAGATTGCTCTAAAACAAAGTTATCCATAAACATGATAGTTTCAAGTTTCAACTATAGCAGACGAATTGCATGATATCTTATTTAGTACTAATACTTTCCTACTCTATCAGTTGTAGATTGTAGAGGAAGTTCAAGTTAAATCTTCAAGTGCTGTCATGTTCCAACAGATAACCAAAACAATCGGAAAAGCAAAAGAAGAGTGCACGTTTCTCTTCCTACTTTATCCCAATAGTTCAAAACAAGGACCTGTTGGATACAAATCTATATACATTGTGAATGATAGTTTACACATTGAAAAAAAGCTGAACACATTTACAGTTGAAGAGTTATCTCTGTTAAAGAATCATTATATGATCCTATGGTGAATAATAGTTTTTTGTTTTTTATGAACTAACAGTTTATTGGTGTAATTGGAAAATCCCCCATATAAGTTGTATACAAAAAATAGCGAATCTTACACAAAAAAATTACTGTGTAAATATCAATTAAATTGAAGAAATAAATTTCTCTTCCATGTTTGCCAATATATCTTTTCTCCAAAAGACTATCTTTTCTGTTTCAAATCAAACTGAAACTAAACCAAGCTTACTTTCACAATAGCCACATGCTTGTAAGGATTATCCCTTTGATCCTCCTTTTTAACAAGTTATATGTTCCTTTAAATTTTCACCTATCTTTCCTCCTCATTATTACAACAACAACAACATACCGAGTGTTCCCATAAGTGGGTCTGAGGCAGGTGGATTGTACGCAAACCTTACCCCTACCTTAGGTGAGGTAGAGAGGTTGTTTCCGATAGACCCTCAGCTCAAGAAAAACGTTTTCAAATAGGTTTGAAAAATACAAGAGTAGAAAGTTGTGATGAAAATACTGAAGAAAAAAAAAGTATTGCCAGCAAAATAGTAAAGATCACTAATGTGTGTTGTTTTAAGAATATAGCTATGATGTTTACATAATGTAAATGGAATTAATAATGCAGAGATATGACTGATAAGTATTGTGAAAAATAAAGGGTTCCTAATTATGGTTTTCGGGTTTTGAAGAGGTTTTCTTCAGTTCTTTTGACAAGTAACATTTGTATTCTTAATGAAAATACCCCAGAATTCTATGTGCTAGGTAAAAAAAACTTACCTTTAGAAAAAAGTCATTCAACCACAAATTATTTGTTAGGATGCTTAAAAGGAAAATTAAAAAGATATTGCCAAAACTTCTTCAAAAAGATGCATAAAATCCAATTTATTTGGTGGTACTAACTTTACATGTTTGTCAGACTATAAAATACTTAAACCTAAAAGGTAAAAAATTGTCAAAAGTAAGCTTAGACATACTAAGTTCACAAGTATTGACACTCACCTAGGAATTGGATAGCATCATCAAAGTGCAAATCTTGGTCATCTTGAAGGCAGTGATAAGTAAAGGAATTTTTATATAGATTTTGACAAGCAGGTACAGTCTGCACAGAGAAAAAGTAAATGTGAAAGAACTTGGTTCCGTAATTTCAAGAGAAATAGAGGATCTATAGAGCATGCAAAATTTTCTCATGCATAACTTCTGAAGCATTAGAAAGAGAACGGAAATGGCATAGCAAGAGAAACATCAGCATGTTTTAGCAAACTGCCCGAGTGCCCAGAAATAGTTCAGTTTGCTTCAGATAGTAAAATATTCTCAAGGTTAACTTGCATCAAAAAAATTGCAGAGAAACAGCCCAGTGTACTTGAAAAGAGCAGGAAAGTGAACGAGCTATGTAGAACTGTTTGCCACTCTCTTACCCACTAAATCAAGTTATTCACCAGGTTCTTTCTGTTATTGAGTATAATTATTCCACAGCTCAAATAGAAAGGATTAAAGAATGTCCTTTAAAAACTATAAACTTCACGACCTCCCTGGTGGTATTTCATGATAGCTCGGCAAGATCCTGATCAATAATGGAAGGACATAAGCAAAAACAAGAACAGACAACAATTGGCAAGCACTCAAGCTAAAAATGAATAAGGTTCTCTTCCTTTTCTTAGTCACTAATATCTTATTCAAGATATCCTGCATAACTTATTGTCAGATATACAACGGAAAAAGGAAAGCTAACATTTCTCTTCCTCTGGACAAGAGACTAATTTACAAGACAATGAGAAAGCATCCAAGATAGCACAATCAACCCATATAAATCAAGTATAGTTGGGGGATCCATAATTATGTCAATATACCCTGAAAAGGACCACAAATCGAATTGACATTCAGCGTTCTGGACTCAACCCATGCTGTGTACTACATTTTCTGCAATTCCATCTCTTTAAACTAAGTCTGGCCAACAGGGCGGGGTATACCGACCCCGCCCCGACCCCATACCGACCCCACCTGCCCTGTACCGGTATACCGGTATTCGGTACCGGTACGGGGCCGAGAAAAAATATCGACCCCGCCCCAGCCCCGACCCCGACCCCTTCCCACACACCCCCGACCCCTTCTAGCCGTTGCACAACGGCTTTGCCCAATTTGGCCGTTGTGCAACGGTCAAATCCCCCTCCCATCCCCCCCCTCCCCCAACCCCCTACCCCTAATATTTATTTTTAACCCTTAAGTTATTATATTTACACTTTAACCCAATTTTTCAACTATAAATACTTCATTTTCTTCTTTCTTTCTCACAAATCTTCCTACAATCTCTCTAATAATCTCTCATTCTCTCTACATTGTCTACTAAGTATTCAATTTTATTTATTCATTTGGGAGTGAAGTTGACAACTAGCTTGAGGATCATCCATCGAGCAAAGTTTCAATTTTCAACATCTCGATTACACGTCGACGTTACGTCGGCGTTTAGAACATTCGTTCCTTTATTAAATTATTATTGTTTCTTTATTTTAATTAGCGCACTTAATTTCATTATCTTTAACTATTTATTAGCATAAATTAAAATGAAAAGATTAAGAGGTATGTCTGGTTCTACTAGTAGGGGTAACAAGGGCAAGGGTACTTCTTCTAGTCATCCTATTCCTCCTAGACGGGATGATTTTATTGATACTGAATTATTTTCTGAAGTACCATTAGATTTAGACGATGAGCTATTTTCTAAAAATCAACAAGAATTTAATTTAGAAGATAATCTAGATGACATACCAACTAATCTAGATGACACGCCCACTAATGCACCTCAAACTGGAAAACCTCCTATTCTCCCTAGTATGAGACGAGGCCCACCAGAACGAAAATTAACATCACATGTTGATAGAGACGTAGAAAAGCAAGCTGCTAGATGCACAATTTGTAAAAACATTTATAAATTTAAAATTGGAAAAGGTCATGGCGGGACGGGAGGTTTAACTACGCATTTGAATAACAAACACAAAGCTAGGTGGGATGAATATAAGACTCAAATGTTGGGTGAGTCAATGTCCTCTCAGCCGGTACAAGGTTCACATCTTGTCCACGTCACAGTGGTCAAATTGACTCCTATGGCGGGGCAAATCAGAGGCCCTAAATACGATAAAATGAAAGATAGGGAAGAATTATCAAAATTAGTTGCAGTGGAGGGGCCTTTTTCATTTCCTGAATCTCCTGGTTTATTCATTATATAAGATCAATGTACAATTCTGCTTATAACGGTTTTCCTAGATCAACTGTTAGGAGAGATATTTTTAAATTTGCACACGAATATCAACAATATTTACGTTATTATTTATATCATTACCCTGAAAAAATATTTATCACATCTGATATAGGTCGTAGTACTAACGCCCATGATTATTTAACGGTAACATGTCATTGGGTAGATTATAAATGGTGTATGCAAAAACGTATTTTAGCATATAGATATATAGATAGTAGGCACACTGGTATTTTTATTCAAGAAAATATTTCTTCGCGATTATTATGGCTTAACTATAAAATCATGACTATTACATTAGATAACGCTTCTTCTAATATTCTGCTGTTAGATTATTAAAAACTATCTTAACTCCATCTTTTCTAGATCACTTTCATATAAAATGTGCATGTCATATTTATAACTTAGTTGTAAAGGATGATATATCACTTTTTGAAGACATTCTTGGAAAAATTCAATTTGCTATAAACTATATTTTTAAAAATAATAGAATAGAACGACTAAAGAATATAAAAAAATTTGTCACGATTATGGTCTACCTTACAGAAAAGTTCCCGAAGAATTATGCACTAGATGAAATTCTTTATACAACCAACTACGTGTTGCTTATGAGTATAGACAACCTATAACCCAATTTTTTAACGCTCGTAATCGAAATTCTAATGATATGCTTATAGATTTCGATTGGGATACAATTTTAGAACTTAATATATTTTTAGAGAAATTTTATCTAGCTACTAAAGAATTTTCGGGTTTTATTATCCTACTATTTCATCAATGTTATTTTATATAGCTCTAATATTTATATTACTTAGTGAATATATGACAAAACCAGCTTATAAGGCACCTATTAAAAAAATATTTCTAAAAATGAAAAAATATTTTATTCCTATTACCCCAATATTTATTATTAGTGTTGTATTAAAGCCGTCTATTAAAATAGACGGTTGCAAAAATCTTATTGAAACTATTTATGATTGCATAGATACACTTCCACCTCCAACTCCTAAAAATCCAAATGACCCATCACCTATTGAAAAAAGTAGAGAAGAAGTGTTGTCTAGCATTCAAGATGAATGTAAAAAAGTATATACGCATTACCAACAAGAAAGTGCTAGCAACCAACCGGCTTCCATGTCATCTTCTTCTTCAACACAACCTCAAAAACGACATGTTGTTTCTGCGACTAGTGTTCAAAGCCTCAGACAGAGAATGTTTAGTGGTAACATTTCTAACCAAACTAGTGAGTTTGATGTTTTTGTTTTGCAGAGTGTTGTACCATACGAAACAATTGAAAATGAAGAGGGACGTGAAGACTTGCTAAAATACTGGAGGGAGAATGAGAGGAATTTTCCAACACTATCTAAGATGGCCCGAGATGTGTTGAACATTGGCGACATCAACAAAGATCCGAGCGCGTTTTACGGGAAGATTTCAAATAGAGCACGCATATTGATTGACGGGAGACTCATTAGATTGCAGTTCTATTCGAGATCGAATTACGTGCGGGCGTAG
The DNA here is from genome assembly GCA_029844215.1 of Przewalskia tangutica. NCBI lineage: Eukaryota > Viridiplantae > Streptophyta > Magnoliopsida > Solanales > Solanaceae > Przewalskia > Przewalskia tangutica. Next base: position 10,992,205 of record CM056732.1, on the reverse strand, counting down.
GAGGTGCGCCAACCGAGATCAACGAAGAAGAAGACTACAACCAACGAAATCTTATCAAGCGGATGTCTGCAGCGGCACGCCAATTTGACCAAGATATATCAATTCCAACCGAAGAACCACAAGAAATTATAAAGAAACTAAAAAATGTGTTTCTTAAAATGTAATTCTTTTAATTGTAATTTTACTATGTTATTTATTTGCAACTTTCACTATCACGAAGTTGCAATTATGAAATTGTATTACCAAAAAAATCATACTTCTAGTCGAATAATATAAGAGGCACAAAAACAGTCTTGGGATGTTTTTATTAAACTATATTGTTGTGTGTGTTATTTATTTATTTAATTTAAAGGCAAATAAAAAAATGACCCCACCCCATTGGCGGATACACAAGCAACATGGTGGTGCAGTTGCACCACCAGATTTTAAAAAAAAAATTTGCCTTCTAGGCATAAAAAAAAAATCCTTCTAGGCATAAAAAATTAAAAAAAAAATTTGCACCACCAAATATAGTCTCCTGGATCCGCCACTGCCCCACCCCCGAGCACATCGGTATCGGGACGGGGCAACGGCAGACCCCGCCAGCCCCGACCCCGCCCCGTTGGCCAGCCCTACTTTAAACTACCATAATTTACATTAATTTCATTCTCGTTAGCTCTCTTGTCAGTTCCATTTCTTTCTTCATTGGCAGGAACTTCCAGCTCATCGGAAAATTCCCCAAGGCTTCAGATTGTGAAAATAACTCCTACTGTCTTAGGCAATATTGTAATCCAGCAATAATCTTGTTGGTTTCCTACAAACAATGCATCTAGCAATGATACCAGCACAGCATGCTTTTCCACTAGTACAGTACACATCACAGTTAAAGTTTCTCACGTGCATCATCATACACGAACCAGACAATATCATATCCAAACTGCAGCATTTGTTTCCTAAAACTTCCTATCATCTAAAATGGACTACTCCCACTGAAGTTGGTTTAGCACTTAAACTGCGGATTCGGAAAGATATTAATTACAACTGAATGTACTACAGAACTTCACCAGAAAAAGAAAATACCAAAATGGAAAGTAAAAAGCCCAAAAAAACCATGGAGTTCAAAATTAAGAGAAAAAAAGAAGAAGAGATAATGTCCAGGTTGCTTCTGTTTCAAAGGGGAAATTTCAATTCTAAACACCATCCACACCTCCAAGGTCCAAGCATATGAATTTAACGTATCAAAAGCTGTTTGTCTATCATTCTCTCATATTTGAATCCTTCCCTTTCTGGCCAAGTTGTAAATGTGGATGCAAACATACTAAAATGACAACACAGACATACTGTATAGCTTCTTTTCTTACAAGGCAAGCTCGCTTTTAAATTGCAGTACCTGCTCTACAAACTAAATAAATATGTCGTAAACTTCCATAATTTCAGTAATATTTTCAATAAGTTATGTCAACCTCTATCTTGATGACATAGGTTAAGAACAAAGACATTTTTTTCCAACACTAAATACCATCAAATATCACTTTTTCATTCATGAATTATATCATAAAATCATGGATATGAACGTAAAAGGCCTGCTTCTGAGTAAGCAGCCATTACTTATAGTTATATCACTCAAATTATGCTAGAAATCCCATATTAATAAGATATTCAATTATGTAGACAAAACTAAACTATAATAGTACAGCACAATAAAAGTATAAAGAAAAGCATAAGGTAAACTTATAACCCTTTGAAATAAATTCATCATCCATCTCCAAGATCGATAACACCATTATCATAATAATGGCCTGACCTAGTTCTGCGCAGACCAAGAAAATTCAGAACCAAAACAGACATTCAGACTATAATTGTAGGATGCAGTTGAAGTCGCACACTAAATAGACAAGGTCATCAAATAACTATCTTTGAAGATTTGGGTACGATCATAACGATATGCATCATGTGTTATAAGATACGTTCTTTTCTTACGGATAGTGACGGTGTCCGGGCCAATTCACGCTCACCTCGACTAATTCACTGGGTACCTGCTATCTCTCACCAACATAAGTACTAAGTAACTCTGTCCAGCAAGACTTTACAAATTGAAAGAAATCACCTAGCATTTTTTTATGTACTGGAATCTAAACCTCGCATATTATAAGATACTAACAACTATGACAACAACAACATACCCAGTGAAATCCCACAACGTGGGGCCTAAGGAGGATAGAGTGTACGCAGACTTTACCCCTACCAAGAGGAAAGAGGTAGGGAGACTATTTCCGAAAGACCCTCGGCTCAAGAGAAAGCATAAAAAGAGGTCAGCTAAGGCCAAGAAATTCAAAGCAGTATAAAAATGGAAATAATGAAAGCGACTAAGCCATGATAAAGTCGTTTGAAAAAAGAACAGTAGCTACCACATATAAAATAGGATAATAGAAGTATAAGAAATGCCAGATAGTAGCAGAAATCAAAGCACACGAAACTACAAAACAATACTGTGACTACTAATATGCAAGGATAAGCGAGACTACCTACTAGCATTCTACTCTGAGTACTCCTTAACCTCCTATCTAAGAATCATGTCCTTGGTAAGTTGTAATTGTGTCATACCCTGTCTAATCACTTCTCCCCAATACTTCTTCGGTCTACCCCTACCTCTTCTGAAACCGTCCATAGCTAACCTCTCACACCTCCGCACTGGAGCATATGTGTCTCTCCTCTTCAGATGCCCAAACCATCTCAGTCTCGCTTCCGGCATCTTGTCCTCCACTGAGGTCACTCTCACCTTGTCCCGGATAGCCTCGTTCATAATCATGTCTCTCCTAGTGCGCCATCGCAACATTTTCATCTTTGAAACTTTCATCTTTTGGACGTGAGAGATCTCAACTGGCCAACACTCTGCCCCATACAACATAGTCGGTCTAACCACCACTTTATAGAACTTGCCCTTAAATTTTGGTAGCACCTGCTTATCACATAGCACTTTGGAAGCGAGCCTTCATTTCATTCACCCTGCACCAATATAATGTGTGACATCATCATCAATCTCCCAATTGCCTTGTATAATAGACCCAAGATATTTGAAACTACTTTTCTTCTGGATGGCTTGAGTACCAAGCCTCACTTCCACGTCATTCACATGAGGTGCGTCACTGAACTTGCACTCCAAGTACTCTATCTTGGTTCTACTCAATTTGAACCCTTTAGACTCCAGAGTTTGTCTCCTCCGCTACGAGTCTCATCGAACAGGACTATGTCATCTGCAAACTATTCTACAAGCAAGAAAATCATTCTTAGCCCCAACTTAAAGCAAAGATTTCCATACAATTCCAAATAACTCAAAAGACCTAAGTGCAAAGCTGATGTGCAGACTTTCCATTGATTACACAGATAAAGGGTGTGGGTGTATCACAAACATTAAGTTTGGATGGTTTTCCTGATTCAACAACTAGCTTGGGATCGAGACATTGTTGCTGAATGGTTAACTGAGTGACTTATATTCATTGGCACGCCTTAGGACTGGAAACTAAGGCCACTTTCCTGCAGATTGTTACTAATATCCCTGAAGAACGAGAATTTCGGACATGTATCAAATAAAGGCAGTGAAAGGTATTCAGGAAAAAACAGATAAGCTAAATTGCCTAGTCTTTATCCATACAATGCACCAATGGACTCCTACTGATTAACTTTGAGTTGGAAAAAAAAGGACATCCCGGTGCACTAAGCTCCCGATATGTGCGGAGCCCGAGAAAGGGCCGACTGCAAGTCTATTGTACGTGGTCTTACCCTAACTTTCTGCAAGAGGTTGTTTCACGGCTTGATGTGACCTCGTGGTTACATGGCAGCAACTTTACCAGTTGTTTCAAGACTCCACTTCAATGATTAACCTTGACAATCTAAATATTAGTCAAGTTATTTCAAGAATAGTTTCAATGGTTTTCGTTCTTCAAAAAGACAATGCAAGAGATAAAGAGCATATCTCCAAATCCCTCAAACACGAGCACAGAACAAGGTCAACTGGTTATAATTTGTACCAATAAAAAAAATCATATATTGCAACTTTTCAAGACTCAACTCTACTAAACAATTCAATTAACTCCAAGAAAGACAAAAAGACTAGTAATAGAAACTAACATTGAGAACGCGAGAAATCCCTTGAGTCTTGAGAAGTTCAGCTCTGGAAGCGTTATCATAGCTACCCAAGTAAAGAAACTCAGGCAAGATCTCTGAAGGAAAGGCACTAACTTGGATTGAAGAACCCTTATCAGTTACAACAGCCATTCGATGACCACAAATCCCACATGGCTCCCCTTCTTCATACTTGTGATAATGCCCACAAATACCACATGGGTTTTCCCTCTCTCTCTTCCTCATTATCAGAAACTTTAATTTCCCTAGATTTGATCCGATTATTTGTAGTGGTTCTTTAAGGGAAAGAAGAGAAAAGACTCTTCAAATCCAAGTGGTACAAGGAGAAGGGTGGCAAATAACTTTTGGTTATGGCCTGGGGGATTCTTTGAGAGTTCGATAGAGTACTAGGTTGTATAACAGTCAAGCCAATATGAGTGGGGATATATCTCTGTGATATATATTAAGGGTGCGTTTGGTTCGGGGTTAATAAGAAAAGGGAAAGGGAATGGAATCGCTACTCTCTTTGAAGTTATTTGTTTGATCTACTTTTCTATTCTCTTTATCATCTTTTCCATTCTCTTAGATTGATTTCCCCACCCCTCTAGGTATTTCCATTCCCTTTCCCCAATTCGGATCCCGGACCACCCCGGACCCCCGATTCCGGACCCCGAACCACCCAGAATCAAACATGTAGGGACAATCAGGTAATTCCTTTCCTTTCCATTTTCTTACTGGATTCCATTCCGTTTACCCTGCGCGAACCAAACGCACCCTAATCTTGGTACTATAGTCGATTTGAGTTCCTTTATCTTCATTTATTTATTTTAGTTTTCAGGTTAGGCCGTAAAGTTAGTCAATTTATTTAGTTATCTTAAAAGATCCATATATAGATGTCAGATTGTGGATAGAGGTAGGAAGTCTCGTATGACTTATTGAAGCGTTGTCAACATTTTATGATTGATTCTTTATTAGACTTTGGCTTATTTATTTTATAAGTGAGAGCATGATTTCGGTTAGCCTTAAATGGCTTGTATTAAATAAATGCTAAAAGATTATTAATAGATATCACATTTGCCCTCTGGTGGACGAAAATCTCATGTGGATACCACGTTGGTGTTAGACCGATTTCCAGTTGCTCACGCAAGTGTACGTATCATTACAAGTAATATAGTCTGGTAAGACCGGATATCATCCACAGAGACTGATTTCTAGTTATCGAACATCTATTCTAGGTTATTTATTTGGCAAGCGATGGTTGATTTGAGTTTTTATCTAACACTAATAGAGTAATTGCAAGAATTAAACTAAATTATTGAGGTTTAATCAGTTATGAAGGAATTAGGGCTTCCAATATCCTCAACTATCCACTCTTTTCAATCCTTAATGCAACTAGAATGACTTCTTCTTCTACGTTAAGATAACGGTTAACTAGACTGTCTTATATTCCGATTATGATATATAATAGCTCAACCTCAGTGCAGAAACCTTCTATATTTCTATGATAGGTTTTACCACATAGGAGGATTAAGAACAATAACCTATAATGCTACACAAGTATCAGTGTACTTTCGTCCGTAATTTTAACCTATGTCTATTCAATTACAGCATATCTAAATCTCTCCTCTCGGTTCTTGATTCGAAATCATATAGATTATGATAATTAGTGATCAGTTAACTATCAAACATTCATACCAATATTGAATAAATCTTAATCAAGTGAAGAAGAAATCAAACTACTGCTTTAATTCATGAAATAGAGTTTCAAGCGATTCAACAGGAAAGCCCTAATAAAGTGTTTAGCTCCTAGCCATAGACATGCTAAGAACTAATACAAATCCAAACATGAACTGAATGAAAATAAAGGAAAGAAAAGTACGAACTAATGTCTCCAATTGTAGCCGCCAAGCGTTGTGTTGTGTTATGAGAGATGATATGTGATAGAATATCCCTAAAATATGTCCCAAGAGTTTATATATATTGTCAAAACGTGTGCCTTGGACCCTTTTGACCCTTGCCAATTCTATTTCGGATTGGAAATTCCCGCATCGGCATGATCCTGAGAATGGCACCGCGGTCGCAGAAATCTTAATGGCTTCTCGATAATTGTACCGCGATCCTGCGATCGCACCGCGATCCTGCGGTCTTTCGTCTTGATCTGTCAACTTTCGTCCTTTTTGCTTCGGGAGCTCCTTTTCTGCCTACTTTTAGTTTTTTTTTGCCATTTTGCCATTTTGAACCGCTGCGACTCAAAAGAAAGAAAAACAACTCTAACACTATACTAAACACAAACGAAATGAGTAAAATACTAACTAAAAATGACTCAAAAAATGTATACAATCTTAACAAATACCCCCAAACTTAACATTTGCTCGCCCTCGAGCAAAAATCAAAGAAATAGAAAGAAAACTGACTCAAAAGACTCTAATCAAGCAGTTGCACAATGTTACTTAGAAAAACATGAATGTCAGTTGGGATAATATGTTGGAACATACATAGCATGAATTTAGCAATCTAGAATTTCAAGTCAGATATTTCGCAAATTCATTTCAATCATAATCAATGGAAGCATGAACACCTACCATATGCATGTCAATTTCATTCCATTTTTTTCAAAGACCTATGAGCCTGTTTACTTATTATTCTCCACTAATTATAAACATACAATTTAGAGGTCTTCAGGACTTTTCAGGGTTGTAATGTAGTCTTAGGTCAGGGTAGGTAAGAGTAGGCATTTAGGCTCAATTTACGTACCATAAGCGTTTTTCTCATTCAACTATTTTGTCCTTCTTTTTGGTATTCTTTTCAGTTCATACCTATCATTCCCCTCTTCTCTTTTTGAGAGCATGAAACACATTCTCATAGGCACTCACAAACTTAAGCTTTTACATCTTTTTCATTGGGGTGCATCAATTTTTCACTCTCTTTTCGTATTTCTTTTTCACACTTCTTTTATCCCAATTTTTCAATTACTGCTTATGGCACATAAAGGAATCACAGGGTGTCAAAGAAATAACGTATTTTAGGCTCAAAGGGGCTGACTAGATACACAATTTATTGCAAGGTATGTATTAAATGGTAAGAAGGGCTAACAAAGAAATGTCTGAATCATCTCCCTAAATATGTATATCTTAACTATTTCGCCTCAAATAACAAGCAAACAGACTTCATAGACATTTTCAATCATTCTTTCCACAATTGACAACACATAGGCTAAGCACAAATATCCCACATCATTAGATTTTCATGAATTTTTGGCATATCTAACTTAAGCACACAAATTTTTGTTTCTAGTTCCATTACATTATCCCACTTAATTCACTAGGTGTTTCAAGCATTACAACATGCATGATCATAAAAAAATAAAAAATTGAATCATATAGACACAATAAAAAGACACAAAAACTCAATCAAAACGACTCAAAACAGAAACAAAAAAATAAAATAAGTACCCCCCAAACTTAAACGACACATTGTCCCAAATGTATAACGACTCAAAAATTAAAAAGGGACGACTTACAGACAATAGCGGCTCAAAATGGTGGCGATGACGGCGGATGTTGCATTGAGACGGTATCTGTGGGAAGGGATTTGGTGATCTAGGGCTTTTTATTTTTCTCATCGCGGTCCTGCAGAATGGCACCGTGGTGCCGAAAGTACTGTGACCTCTCTGATCATTCGACACCGCGGTCCTGCAGAATGACACTGTGGTGCCGACCCGATTCCGTATTTTCCACATTTTTCTTTCATGCTTAGTCTTCGATTCCCTCACCTTTCATCACAACACAACCAAAAATACCATCAAGTGAGACTGTTCAAGTTAAACTAATTGCATAATTTAAACCTTGGGTTGTCTCCCAAGTAGCGTTGTCTTTAACGTCTTTTAGTCGGACGCATGTTCCTTAATCAATCACTGGGTAAATTAACCCCACAACCTATCCATTTAAAAATCATTTTCCTTTTTCTCACTCTATTCTTCTTTTTCGCATGATTGGGTTCAATAAGGTTTACCTTTTTGTCAACTTCCATCTCATCCACTTTTGTTTCAGCAATCCACCTAACCTGTGGGTTCACAGCCGTCGCAATGATTCCCCTACCTTTGGTTTGTGTTTGATGAATTTCTTTGTGTCACCGTGCTTCTTTATGAAACATTTGTTGCTGGCCTGAGATTCAATAGTAGATTTGAAAACTTTGAATACAATTTATTCTTCCTGAACCCTGAGTCTCAACTCTCCCTGCTCCACATCAGTGAGAGCTATGCCCGTGGCTAGGAATGGTCTTCTCAAAATAATGAGCATGTCCTCATCTTTCTCCATGTCAAGAATGAGGAAGCCCGCTGGAAAGAAGAACTTGCCCACCTTGACTAGCACATCTTCCACTATACCTCGGGGGTGTACCACGGATCAGTCAACAAGCTGCAGATTAACTATGGTTGACTTGGCTTCCCCCAAACTCAATCTCTTGAATACTGATAGAGGCATAAGATTTATGTTATCCCCTAAGTTGCAAAGTGCCCTGTTGCAGGTTACCTTTCCAATAGTACATGGCAAGGTGAAACTTTCTGGATCTTTCAATTTAGGCGGCAGTTTCTTTTGTAAGATGGCGATGCACTCCTCTGTCAGTACTACTGTCTCATAATCCGCCAATCTTCTATTCTTCCCAAGTATCTCCTTCATAAATTTGAAATATGTGGGCATTTGTTCTAACGCCTCAATGAAGGGGATATTGATGTGGAGCTTCTTAAATACCTCCAAGAACTTGGAGAACTGTTTGTCTAGGGCCTTCTTTTGGAGTCTTTGAGGGTAAGGGATTTTGTCAGTGTATTCCCTCAAAGGTGCTGGTGGAGCTTTCTCTACTGTAGGGTGGTCCTCAGTGACCCCCTCATTTCCTACATCAACTGTCTTCTCACACTCTTTCTCATTCACCCCTGCTGGTTGGGAAGCAACCTGCTCCAACTGCTTTCCACTTCTCAACAAAACTGCTTGGCACTGCTCTCTCGGATTAACCTATGTGTTTCTTGGGAGAGTACCATGCGGTCTGTTATTTACCATCTTCGCCAGTTGTCCCACATGCGTTTCCAAGTTCTTGAGAGAGGACCTTGTTTCGGACATGAACTGATTCTGCGAATTGGTGAGTGTAAGCAGTGCTGCTCTCAGTTCATCAGGATTCTCCTGTTGGGTAGGTGGTCTAAACTGCTGGGAAGATGTAGCCTGATTGTGTGCCTGATGGTTCTGGTAATTACCTTGATATGGTGGCTCCTGGACTTGGTCATTCCTCTACGAAAAGTTGGGGTGATTTGTGAAATCCGGAAAAAATATATATATATATATATATATAAGAAAACAATGAATAAATTGCATGGGAGAGAGTTAGTGTTAAAGTTGGATAAATAAATAGATAAAATGAAAATAAGAAAAAAAAAAAAAAAAAAGGAAAACAAAAAAAAAACAAAACCATGCAGCATTGCTGCACGTCTACTCCTTTGCTTCCCCTCCCCTCCCCCCTTTTCATTTCCCCTCCAACTCTTGTCATTTCACCTCCCATAGGTTATAGAAAACTCTCCACTTATACATTGTATTTACACACAAACAAAGTACATAACATAAAGGTTAGAAAATCAGAAAAAAACAAGTGAAAAGAAGAGGAAAAAATACCAAGAGGGCAAGAAGAACAAGAAGCAAAATACTAGAGAGTAAGAATAATTTTAGCAACCACACAACAATAATCTTCACACTTACAAGGTGAGTTTTCTCACTCAGAAATTCTTGGTAACATCCTTTATTTTAAGTTCAATACATGTTAGAATAAGAATTGAGTGTTGAAAAGAAATATTGAACTTTTGATTGTTTAGACAACTAGTTGCGTCATGAACTTTACGAACTGTTCTCACTGAGTTATAACTGTTAGAATTTGATGAAATTCAGAGGAGTGGTACACCTCTATAATATGATCATATAGAACCAAAAATGAGGTAAAATGGACGTACGGTTTGAAAGTTATCATAGTTCAAAGTTCCTGCCTTAGATTTGGTCGAAATTCGGAAAGGCATAATTATGGACTGTTTTTATTGAGTTTTACTTATTAGAATTATATGAAAATTTACATGGTTGTAAATATCTCTGTTACGGACAGATATATATAAATATTTATTAAAACGGACTTACGAGTTGAGAGTTATTGTAGTTTGAAGTTGCTGCCTCGGATTCGTCGGAATCCAGAAGGGCACGACGTTGAAACGTAAAACTGTACTAATATGTGGGGAATATGAAAATTGTTTCTAAATGAAAGTTCTAGATCTCCTTGTTGTGGACATTTTGAGACCTTACGGTGGTCTATCCGACTTACGGATTGAGAGTTATCGCTGTTTAAAGTTTCTGCCTCGGATCTATCGAGATCCAGGAAGGGCAGCGAATAAAAGTGTAAAACTGTACCAAATGGTATAGAATATGAAAGAATGGCTCACATGGAGACGTGTATCTCTCTGTTCTCGTCGTTTTGAGAACTTATGGGGCTTGAACGGGTTTACAGATTAGGAGTTATGACTATTATAAGATTGGGTGTTGTTTAATAAAAATTCTGCCGAAACAAATTTCATGTGGCTGTTTTGAGGATAAATTGGTGTTAGTTACCCAAAGTAGTTTTAAATGAAATTTGGTACAGTGAAAGATCCCCGTCTTACCTTAGTTTCCGCTTGAGAAACACCTTAGTTGGAGTTATGGTTAAAAAGTTATAATCGTTACAAATATGAATGACAGAATGTTAGAAAAGAGAATGGTATTTATTTGATCTTCTGAAAAATATAAAAAGTGAATACGTGTTCACATAAATATATAAATATATAATGGATCGGGTTGCACGCCGCAACAAAACGTAAAATGAATATGTGTTCACAAATACGTAAATATAATGTATAGGGTTGCGCGCAACAAAGCGTAAAGTGAATACGCGTTCACAAATACGTAAACATAATGGATCGGGTTGCGCGCAACAAAGCGTAAAGTGAATATGTGTTCACAAATACGTAAATATAATGGATCGGGTTGCGCGCAACAAAGCGTAAAGTGAATCTGCGTTCACAAATACGTAAACATAATGGATCGGGTTGCGCGCGCAACAAAGCGTAAAGTGAATACGTGTTCACAAATACGTAAATATAATGGATCGGGTTGCGCGCAACAAATATGAAAGATGAATACATGATCATCTATATATAAATATGAAAAGTGAATACGCGTTCACAAATATATAAATGTAATAAACATGTGGAAATGCAGGAATGTCTTAACGTATAATACGAGATAAAATGAAGTGTTAGTTAAGCGAAATTTCCTATGAGGAGTTGTTGCATATTTAAAAATGTTGTAACTTGATATGTTTTGCAATATGCTTATTACGTTAGAATGTGATTGCACTTGGAATATTGTGGTGTTACTTTGAATTGCGGGGTAAGGTTCTCACTCATTGGATGGTAGGTGACTCTTTTATTAACATGTTTGAAAAGCGTGATAGAGGAAAGGCTCACGCAAGGCTAGCGATCGTCCGCGACCTCTTGTCATATACCAAGTCCATTGCTTGGGCTTGGTATTCGTCGAGTTCGACATGTCGGTTCGGTGTCTCGAAATGCGTATAGAATGGTCTCCTTCCAAATTAGAATAATATTTGTCGGTATGTCTATCAGAAACAATATTTGCACGAGCATGGGCTCGCGTTATATTTTCAATAAAGTCACAAACAAATTTCTTTATTGTTATATTTATTAATAGCTCCGTATTTGAATATAAGTTTAAATTTTTAAATAAAGAGAATTAAAGAGTGCTCCTGGTGGAAAATAATTGTCAGTGCCATCATACTAAGTAAAGACTTAGGAAAATTTGGGGCGTGACAAGTTGGTATCAAAGCTAAACCAGTTAGGAGATTCTAGGAAGTTTCTTGAGTCGGGTGTTTGAGCGGTTACTTATTGCGACGGTGTGCGCGCCACCTTAGTAATAAGTAAACGGAATAACATCCTAAAGTTTCACTTATTTCATACTCTTCTCGTGCCTATCTTGAGTCTTTTCAAAGACTTGGTTCTCGTACTACCTCCTTCAAAGGATTGTGGAAGAGTGTACAACGATAAAATAACCGGATGTATTGCACCACCGACCGGAAAGGTAGGAGAGATTTACTTTAAGTAAGATAAGTAAGGACAGTGACTTGATGCTATGGTTATTAGTATCTTGGAAGTTTTATATAAAAAAAAAGTCATTCGTTTTAAAAGAGTATAAGTATGTAGTACTTGAGATTAAATTTCATTCTTTTATTAAGACATGTTAGTGCCTTAAGTGAACTAAAATGAGAGGATATATTAATAATGTCAATAAGAAGTTAGGGATTTCTTGACTTACTTATGTTATGTAGGATAGCCAGGTTGAGCTAGGGTAAGAGTATAAATGAGGGTAAACCCCAAGACGTTATACCACCTTCTCCGGGTAAGAGTATAAATGAGGTAAACCCCAAGACGTTATACCACCTTCTCCAGGGTAAGAGTATAAATGAGGGGTAAACCCCCAAGACGTTATACCACCTTCTCTAGGGTAAGAGTATAAATGAGGGGCAAGCCCCAAGACGTTATACCACCTTCTCCAGGGTAAGAGTATGAATGAGGGGAAAGCCCCAAGACGTCATACCACATTCTCCAGGGTAAGAGTATGAATGAGGGGAAAGCCCCAAGACGTCATACCACCTGCTTCAGGGTGAGAGTATAAATGAGGGGAAAATCCCCAAGACGTTATACCACCTGTTCCGTGGATTTGCTACCCATGATGCGAAGAATATCCTCACGTCAGCTTATTTCCTACCTTAGGTCTCAAAAGTTATTAAGGAGTCACAAAGTGGAGTACGCATATCTGGCTAATATAGTAGATACCCAAAAAGAGTCCCCAACGGTGCATAATGTCCCTATTGTTTGAAAAATTTCGAAGGTTTTTTTTCCTGAAGATCTCCCAGGCCTTCCTCCAGATAGAGAGGTGGAGTTCGCTATAGAGTTAATTCTGGGTACAAGACCTATTTCTATTCTTCCATATCGAATGGCCCCAGCTAAATTGAGAGAGTTAAAAGAACAGTTGAAGGATCTTCTGGATAAAGGATTTATAAGGCCTAGTGTTTCCCCCTGGGGCGCACCAGTCCTTTTTGTGAGGAAAAAAAAGATGGATCACTCCGAATGTGCATCGATTATCGACAACTCAATAAGGTCACGATCAAGAATCGATACCCATTACCAAGAATCGATGATCTTTTTGATCAACTTCAGGGAGCCAGTTATTTTCCAAGATTGATCTTCGTTCGGGATATCATCAGATGAAAATAAATCCGAATGATATATCAAAAACAACCTTTAGGAGCCGATATGACCATTATGAGTTCTTGGTCATGTCGTTCGGATTAACCAATGCCCAAAGACTTTTATGGATCTAATGAACATAATCTTTAAACCATTCTTGAATTTGTTCGTAATTGTATTTATAGATGATATCCTAATTTACTGAAGTGTGTTGAAGAGCAGGAAGAGCATCGAGGTAGTGCTTCAAGTCTTGAAAGCAGAGAAACTATATGCTAAATTTTCAAAGTGTGAATTTTGGTTGGAAAAGATAGCCTTTTTGGGTCATGTTGTGTCAAGGGATGGAATTATGGTAGACCCCCAGAAGATAGAAGCAGTGAAGAACTGGCCAAAATCGACCACTCCGACAGAGGTTAGAAGTTTCTTGGGTTTGGCTGGGTATTATAGAAGATTCGTAAAAGGTTTTTCTAGTCTTGCTGCTCTTTTGACCCGGTTGACTCAAAAAGCGGTTAAGTACCAGTGGTCAGAAGCATGTGAAGCAAGTTTTCAGAAACTAAAGGAATTGTTGACTCTCGCGATCCCCAACCTTACTATCGGGACAAGAAGGGTTCACAGTCTATTGCGATGCCTCTAGAGTTGGGTAAGGATATGTCTTGATGCAGTTTGGAAAGGTTATTGCGTATGCATCTAGACAATTGAAGATACATGAGAAGAATTTCCCAACTCATGACTTGGAATTGGCCGCGGTAGTGTTTGCCTTATGAATATGGAGACACTATTTGTATGGTGTGCATGTGGATATATTTACAGATCATAAGAGTTTACAGTACATAACCACGCAGAAGGATTTGAATCTCCGACAAAGTAGATGGTTAGAGTTGCTTAAGGATTATGACCTTAGTATTCTTTACCATCCTGGGAAAGCCAACGTGGTGGCTGACGCACTCAGTAGGAGATCAATGGGCAGCTTGACCCATTTGGCAATGCAAAAGAGGGGTATTGTTCGTGAGGTACAAAGATTGGGAAACCTCGGGGTTAGCTTAACTGAGATCGGTGAAGGTAGGGTGGTGGTACATGAAACCTCGCAGTCTGCCTTAGCTTCAGAAATAAAAGAAAGTCAGTTTGAGGATACGGAGTTTGTTGGATTTCGGGAAAGGATCCAACCGGGAAAACCTTCACAGTTTACATTGGGAGATAATGACGGAACCCTTCGGTATAAGGGTAGGTTATGTGTTCCTAAGGTAAATGATCTAAGGAGGAAGATCTTAGATGAGGGTCACAACACAAGATATTTCATTCATCCAGGGTCAACAAAAATGTATCAGGACCTCAAGGCAAATTACTGGTGGGTGAGACGCGACTGTTCGGACCTGAAGTCATTCAAGAAACAAATGATAAGATACAGATGATTCGGGAGCGGATCAAAACAGCTCATAGCCGTCATAAGTCTTATGCGGATCATCGGAAAAGAGATCTTGAATTCCAAGAGGGGGAGAAAGTATTTTTAAAAGTGTCCCCAATGAAGGGAGTGATGCGTTTTGGTAAGAAAGGAAATTGAGCCCAAGATTTATTGGGCCATATGAGATCTTGCGAAGAGTGGGAATGTGGCTTACGAATTAGCACTTCCACAAGAGTGAGCGATGCATCCGGTATTTCATGTGTCAATGTTACGAAAATACTTGCGATCCAAGTCACGTCATCCTTCCCGGAGATAGTTCCAATAAAGAGCTTCAATATGAAGAGGCTCGGTAGAAATACTTGATAGAAAGGTCCAACGCCTTAGAAATAAAGATATTGCTTAGTGAAAGTCCTATGGAAGAATCACTCCACGTAGGAAGCCACAGGAAGCGGAAGAGGCGATGAAAGTCAAATATCCATTCCTATTTGACTAAGGTAATAAAAAAATGCATTACATAGTACTTCATATGTGTGTCATTTGCGTGTCTATATCATGTGTTACAACCTTATTCTCATTCGAGGCGAATGCTTCTTAAGGAAGGGAGAATGTGAAGCCCCAAATTAGTGTTACAATAAACATTATTGTGTCTATGTGATTATGTTCGACCTTATTCACATTCGAGGACGAATGTTGTAAGGAGGAGAGAATGTGAAATCAGGAAAATATATATATATATATATATATATATATATATATATAAGAAAACAATGAATAAATTGCATGGAGAGAGTTAGTGTTAAAGTTGGATAAATAAATAGATAAAATGAAAATAAGAAAAAAAAAAAGGAAAACAAAAAAACAAAACCATGCAGCATTCTTTGCACGCCTACTCCTTTGCTTCCCTCCTCCCCCTTTTCATTTCCTCCAACTCTTGTCATTTCACCTCCCATAGGTTATAGAAAACTCTCCACTTATACATTGTATTTACACACAAACAAAGTACATAACATAAAGGTTAGAAAATCAGAAAAAAACAAGTGAAAAGAAGAGGAAAAAATACCAAGAGGGCAAAAAGAACAAGAAGCAAAATACTAGAGAATAAGAATAATTTTAGCAACCACACAACAATAATCTTCACACTTACAAGGTGAGTTTTCTCACTCAGAAATTCTTGGTAACATCCTTTATTTTAAGTTCAATACATGTTAGAATAAGAATTGAGTGTTGAAAAGAAATATTGAACTTTTGATTGTTTAGACAACTAGTTGCGTCATGAACTTTACGAACTGTTCTCACTGAGTTATAACTGTTAGAATTTGATGAAATTCGGAGGAGTGGTACACCTCTCTAATATGATCATATAGAACCAAAAATGAGGTAAAATGGACGTACGGTTTGAAAGTTATCATAGCTCAAAGTTCCTGCCTTAGATTTGGTCGAAATTCGGAAAGGCATAATTATGGACTGTTTTTATTGAGTTTTACTTATTAGAATTATATGAAAATTTACATGATTGTAAATATCTCTGTTACGGACAGATATATATAAATATTTATTAAAACGGACTTACGAGTTGAGAGTTATTGTAGTTTGAAGTTGCTGCCTCGGATTCGTCGGAATCCAGAAGGACAGGACGTTGAAACGTAAAACTGTACTAATATGTGGGGAATATGAAAATTGTTTCTAAATAAAAGTTCTAGATCTCCTTGTTGTGGACATTTTTAGACCTTACGGCGGTCTATCCGACTTACGGATTGAGAGTTATCGCTGTTTAAAGTTTCTGCCTCGGATCTATCGAGATCCAGGAAGGGCAGCGAATAAAAGTGTAAAACTGTACCAAATGGTACAGAATATGAAAGAATGGTTCACATGGAGACGTGTAGCTCTCTGTTCTCGTCGTTTTGAGAACTTATGGGGCTTGAACGGGTTTACAGATTAGGAGTTATGACTATTATAAGATTGGGTGTTGTTTAATAAAAATTCTGCCGAAACAAATTTCATGTGGCTGTTTTGAGGATAAATTGGTGTTAGTTACCCAAAGTAGTTTTAAATGAAATTTGGTACAGTGAAAGATCCCCGTCTTACCTTAGTTTCCGCTTGAGAAACACCTTAGTTGGAGTTATGGTTAAAAAGTTATAATCGTTACAAATATGAATGAGAATGTTAGAAAAGAGAATGGTATTTATTTGATCTTCAAAAATATGAAAAGTGAATACGTGTTCACATAAATATATAAATATATAATGGATTGGGTTGCACGCCGCAACAAAACGTAAAGTGAATAGGTGTTCACAAATACGTAAATATAATGGATCGGGTTGCACGCCGCAACAAAACGTAAAGTGAATACGCGTTCACAAATACGTAAAGATAATGGGACCGGTTGCGCGCAACAAAACGTAAAGTGAATATGTGTTCACAAATACGTAAATATAATGGATCGGGTTGCGCGCAACAAAAGCGTAAAGTGAATACGCGTTCACTAATACGTAAACATAATGGATCGGGTTGCACGCCGCAACAAAACGTAAAGTGAATACGTGTTCACAAATACGTAAATATAATGGATCGGGTTGCACGCAACAAATATGAAAGATGAATACATGATCATCTATATATAAATATGAAAAGTGAATACGCGTTCACAAATATATAAATGTAATAAACATGTGGAAATGCAGGGGAATGTCTTAACGTATAATACGAGATAAAATGAAGTGTTAGTTAAACCGAGAATTTCCTATGAGGAGTTGTTGCATATTTAAAAATGTTGTAACCTGATATATTTTTGCAATATGCTTATTACGTTAGAATGTGATTGCACTTGGAATATTGTGGTGTTACTTTGAATTGCAGGGTAAGGTTCTCACCAAATTCGGATGGTAGAGTGACTCTTTATTTAACATGTTTGAAAAGCGTGATAGAGAAAGGCTCCACGCCAAGGCTAGCGATCGTCCATGACCTCTTGTCATACCAAGTCCATTGCTTCGGGCTTGGTATTCGTCAGGTTCAGCATGTCAGTTCCAGTGTCTCGGGAAATGCCCGTATAGAATGGTCTCCCTTCCAAATTAGAATAATATTTGTCAGTATGTCTATGCAGAAACAATATTTGCACGAGCATGGGCTCGCGTTATATTTTCAATAAAGTCACAAACAAATTTCTTTATTGTTATATTTATTAATAGCTCCGTATTTGAATATAAGTTTAAATTTTTAAATAAAGAGAATTAAAGGGTGCTCCTGGTGGAAAATAATTGTCCAGGTGCCATCACGCCCTAAGTAAAGACTTAGGAAAATTTGGGGCGTGACATGATTTCTCCTCCCCGGATTGTATGTGTTAGAGTTATAAGGGCGCTGAAAGTTCCCCACTGCTTGAACCTGCTCCATGGGCACATTATTAGGATCCACCGATGTGCATCTGTCAAAAGAGTGTGTGCCCCCGCAAATCTCACAATTCACCGGCATCTGGACTGCATTTACAGACATAGTGTTCTGCTGCAGCTGTTTTGTCAAAAGGGTCACCTGCGCATTCAATACATTGATAACATCTATCTCATGTATGCCCATAGTCTTCCTGCTACTCGCTGATCTGTCATCTGCCCCTTGGTGATTATTCGCAGTCATGTCTTCTAGCAATTCATGTGCCTCATTGACACTCTTCCTCATGAACGGAGCCCTGCTGCAGCATCAATGATGGTACGAGTAGTACCACTCAACCCATTATAAAAAATGTGGACCAATCCACTTCTCTATGCCATGATGTGGGCATTTTCTTTTCAAATCCTTGAATCGCTCCCATGCATCATACAACGACTCTCCATCTACCTGATAGTAATTGTTCAACTCTCCCCTTAACTTTGCTACCTTTGAAGGGGGGGAAGAACTTTACAAGAAACTTTTGGGCTAAATCCTGCCAGGTGATGACGAAGTTGGCAGACAATGAGTTCAACCAACTATTGGCTCTGTCCCTAAGTGAGAACGGGAAGAGCCTCAATCTAATGGCGTCGTCAATAACGCCATTGTACTTGAAGGTGCCACACAGCTCCAGAAAATTGGCAATGTGCATGTGGGGGTCTTCAGACGGCAATCCCCCAAACTGTATTGTGTTCTGGACCATGCTCAAGATGGCTGGCTTGATCTCAAAGTTGTTTGCCCATTCTTTGGAGCACGATGCATGCACTCAGAATCGTAGGCGTAACGTAGTCCCCCAAACTTCTCTCTGCTGGGACCTGTATTGGCTCCCCTACATTCTCAGGAACCTCATTGTCCGCTTCATTCTGATTCGGTTGGTTTTTCATGGTCACTGAATCAGATATCTTCTTGTTTCGCCTGTTCTGCTTGCAAGTTTTCTCAATTTCAGGATTAAAAGTAACAAGTGTATCTACTCTTCTTTTTCGCATAAACTACGTCCTGAAATCGATCAAAATCAACAAACAAATCAAGGCAGCAGGGTTCTAAAAAAAACAAAAACAAAGTAGAATTAAGAATAAATGGTTCGATATTAGAAGTACGTCAGTCCCCGGCAAGGGCGCCAAAAATTTGTTAGGCCGATTTCTAATTGCTCACACAAGTGTACGTATCGTTACAAGTAATATAGTCTGGTAAGACCGAATATCATCCACAGAGACTGATTTCTAATTTTCGAACATCTATTCTAGGTTATTTATTTGGCAAGCGATGGTTGATTTGAGTTTTTATCTAACACTACTATAGTAATTGCAAGAATTAAACTAAATTATTGAGGTTTAATCAGTTATGAAGGAATTAGGGCTTCCAATATCCTCAACTATCCACTTTTTTCAATCCTTAATGCAGCTAGAATGACTTCTTCTTCTACGTTAAGATAGCGGTTAACTAGACTGTCTTATATTCCGGTTAGGATATATAATCGCTCAACCCCGGTGCAGAAACCTTCTATATTTCTATGATAAGTTTTACCACATAGGAGGATTAAGAACAATAACCTATAATGCTACACAAGTATCGGGGTACTTTCGTCCGCGATTTTAACCTATGTCTATTCAATTACAGCATATCTAAATCTCTCCTCTCGGTTCTTGATTCAAAATCATATAGGTTATGATAATTAGTGATCAGTTAACTATCAAACATTCATACCAATATTGAATAAATCTTAATCAAGTGAAGAAGAAATCAAACTACTGCTTTAATTCATGAAATAGAGTTTCAAGCGATTCAACAGGAAAGCCCTAATAAAGTGTTTAGCTCCTATCCATAGACATGCTAAGAACTAATACAAATCCAAACATGAACTGAATGAAAATAAAGGAAAGAAAAGTATGAACTAATGTTTCCAATTGTAGCCGCCAAGCGTTGTGTTGTGTTCTGAGAGATGATATGTGATAGAATATTCCTAAAATCTGTCCCAATGGTTTATATATGTTGTCAAAACGTGTGCCTTTGACCCTTTTGCCCCTTGCCAATTCTATTTCGGATTGGAAATTCCCGCATCGGCATCGCGGTCCTGCAGAATGGCATCGCGGTGCCGAAAGTACTGTGGCTTCTCAGTAATTGTGGCACCGTGGTCCTGCAGTCCGACACCGCGATCCTGCGGTCTTTCGTCTTGATCTGCCAACTTTCATCCTTTTTGCTTCGGGAGCTCCTTTTCTGCCCACTTTTAGCTTCTTTTTGCCATTTTGCCATTTTGAACCGCTGCGACTCAAAAAAAAAAAAACAACCCTAACACTATACTAAACACAAACGAAATGAGTAAAATACTAACTAAAAATGACTCAAAAAGTATATACAAAATATGCCTAACAGTTGGATCCACGTGGACGCCACATGGGATTTCCGTCCAAGTGGGATCCAAATGGACACCAACCCCCGCTCCTTCTACCCATCTCCGTGTGAACGATGACAACGCCGGTTAATTGTCCAAACTCTAACAATATCATTACAACCCCTCTAACTTTCGAAAATAGCCTAAAACTTATAACAAACCCCTTGTGAATCACCCCAACCTGTTCAACAACTACCAAAACCATAACAGACAACATGAAAATTAGAACATTAACACATAATGCAATAGCAATTAGAGAGAAAAAAGGGCAAAAATTTTCAAGAAAAATAGTGACCCATCATTAGTTAAGCAACAATTTATCGAATTACCAAGTGGGTCAACATTATAAACAAAGAATTGAGTGTGTACACATGAACAACTATAAGACATGGAGCCAATCTTCAGATTTGTGGTGGTGGTGATCGACGTTGTGGTGGATGAATTTTTGCAGGGTTTGTGTGAGGAGAAAAAAGAAGATGTGTTGTGGCGTTGTGGTGGTGGTGGTCGATATTGTGGTGGTGGTTGGCAGTTTGGTCGATGTTGGGTTTGTGTGAGGAGAAAGAAAAAGAAGATGCGTTGTACCAGAATGTTTGGTCGAAGCTGCGACTCGACTATGGCGGTGTAAATCAGATTTGTATTGGTTAGTGGGGTGAAGGTCGGAGCTGCGAGGGAAAGAGAGAGACGAGCAGTGGCGGCGGTGGATGTCATCGTTTAGCAGTGTGGTGGAGAAGAGGTGTGGAGGCGGCGAGGGTGGTGGTTGTTGAAGACGAAGGTGGTGCGGTGAAGGTGGAGGCGGCGGTGACTGTTGAAGACGAAAGTGTGTTCACTGTAACACCCCATTTCAACCGGAGTCGGAAACGGGATTACTGCTACATATGGTTGATTCCTAAATGTATTTTAAGGAGTCGCCACCTAATTATTATAGTGAATTAGGACACTTAGTTTATTGCAATAAAAATACTGCAATTGACTTCCATTTAATGGTCTGCAAAATTAGTGAGATTCTGGATCAGGGTTCTTTATTATCCTAAAGGGAAGGGGTTAGGCATCCTTCAAGATCCGCTAACTTGCGGTTGTTCGTTCAAACCTAGGTTAATTACTTATTGCTCTTTTTATTCTACCTATTCTAAGCATTTATAATTAAAATAAAGTGTACTACACAATAATAAAACTAAATTAAATGCGATATAAAATAACATTCCGGTACATCTTTTAACCCTTTTTAGGCTTTCTGCACAAGATGATCTTCGACTACCTGCATAAACACTTAGTAAAAGTGTTAGTATCAGAATAAATAATTCTAAAGTAATGACAGAAATTTAATAAGTAAAGCAAAAAAAATAAATAAATCTGTCTTTTGCACAGAGGAGGCCTTGGAAATCAGACGGAGATTCCTTCATCGGCCAATATAATATTTGTTCAAATCAGTAAAATAACATAATAAACCAACCATCCACAGTTGAAATCCCGACCCATATTCTGAATCCCACAAACAAACCAACCTCCTTTCTCCCCCCCCCCCCTTCTTTTTTACATATTTCAAATAACCAACTAAGAAATAAATAAAAAAAAGGGTATTTACCAAATCAAGTCATAGCAAAAATATAAGAATCAACACTATAACCATAACTCAGCATAACAACTGTTTAGTACCAAAATGCGGATTCTGATCTATGTAAAATAGTTTTTTTTTGTATCTTCCAAATAAACTAAATCTGTGTTTATTAGTTTTTTTTTCTTTTTTTTTTGTATCTTCCAAATAAACCACATCAAAGTTAAACGCACAGAAACAATAACCACAACAAAAGAAAAATCAAGAAAAAAGAAGAAGATTGGAAGCAAATCACACACACAAAAAAAAAAAAAAAAAAAAAAACTGCTATTGTTTACCAACAAAAATCCGGAGCTACGGGGCTCCAAATCTAGCTCTGCCAGTTCCAAATCGAAGACTAAGATGAGAAGAACATGCTTTCCAAAAATCAGCCCAATCATACAAGGAACGAAGCGAGAATCGACCAAAGAAGTTAGCTACGTTTTATGAAGTTTCTGCAGAAAATTTCTACATTCTTTCTCTATCTTTTGGTGGAGATGCGGGAGATTTTGGGGGGCGGATTTTAGGAGATAAAGTTAGTGAAAATGATGGATTTTGGGTGTGTGGAGGTAGACGGGGGTGAGAGGGCAGGGGGGTGGTCGACGGGAGAGGGCTGCTGGTGAAGTAGCGGGTGAGGAAATGAGAGTTGAGGGAATGGGAGTTGAGGGAATGGGCTTGTGCGGCTGAGGGAGGGGGGTGAGGTGAGAGGGGTGTTCGGTTATGTTGTGGGCTGTTGGGTAGTTCACGGAGATAGAACTCCGTGAAGAGCGGCAAGCGGACGGAAAAGGGAAGAGGGAGAGAGGAAGGGCTGAAGTTTAAGTGGGCTGGGGTTAATATTCTAGGGCTGATTTTTGTGGTTGTTGGTAATGTTTATTATATAGTATGGATTTTAGGGTTTAGTATTTGGGGGGGGGGAGAATGAAAAGTGGGGTATTGTTTTGGGGGGAAAATGAAAAGTGGGTTTTGATTTTAAGGGGGGAAATGAAAGAGGGTGTTTGGGTGATATTAAAAATAGTGTTGGCTTGGACTGATTCAAATTGTGTCTTGGACTGGACTGGTTTGACAAAAATGCAAGGCTGGTTAATTATTTAAAAGAAAATTATTTAAAAAAGATGCAAGATTATTAAAATTCAAATGCCGACGCAATAATACTAAAAATGCAATTTTAAAGACATGTTTAACGTCTGATTAAAAGTAAAAACGGGATGCCAATTAATTATTTAAAAAGATGTAAATATTATTAAAATAAACGACGGTCTAGCAATAATAAAAACATAATATTAACGAAGACATGATGCTTATTTTAACATAAAAAGATAAAAACTGCAAAAATACTGATTAAAATGCGATGTGCTAAAATACTTAGAATTGCAACAAATATACAAAAAATGGGTCAAAATTGACTGTCAACAGCATGTCCCTCTTTGTACGGAGATGATGGAAGAGTCTTCGGACAAAGATGTTGACTTGTAGCCAATTTTGTCCTGATTTATAAACTGGAACTCAAAAATAGGGATGATGCAGATCGAAAAATGTCCCAGATGTCAAATCATGATGACACTGGTCGCTGTGATGCAAAAATTAAAAGCAAAGTCGACGATTAAAAATGTCCCGATGTCGGGTATGATTGACACGGGTTGCAGTGATGTGGTCTTGAAAAAGACAAGGTTATTGTAGATGTTGATGGCGTCGTTGCATAGACGCGATCAGATGCTCGTCGTTGCATAGGCGGAACATGAATCGGCCGTTGCAGAAGCTTAAAAGAAATGACGTCATTTTCGACGCGATCTGATGCTCGTCGTTGCATAGACGAAACATGAATGGCCGTTGCATAGGCTTAAAAGAAATGACGCGTCGTTTTGGACGCGACGCAGATGCTCGTCGTTGCGTAGATGAAACATGAAAGCGTTGATAGGCTTAAAATGAAAAGCGTCGTTGTATGGACGCGATGCACGATGCTCGTCGTTGCGTAGACGAAACATGAATGGCCGTTCGATAGGCTTAAAATGAAAACGTCGTTGCATGGACGCGATGCATATGCTCGTCGTTGCGTAAACGAAACATGAATAAGCCGTTCGTAGGCTTAAAATGAAAAGCGTCGTTGCATGGACGCGACGCATGCTCGTCGTTGCATAGACGAAACATGAATGAAGGCATTGCATAGGCTTAAAATGAAATAGCGTCGTTGCATGGACGCGATGCAGATGCTCGTCGTTGCGTAGACGAAACATGAATAAAGCGTTCGATAGGCTTAAAATGAAATAGCGTCGTTGCGTGGACGCGATCAGATGCTCGTCGTTGCATAGACGAAACATGAATGAAGGCTGCATAGTCTTAAAATGAAAAGGCGTCGTTGCATGGACGCGTCTGACAGATGCTCGTCGTTGCATAGACGAAACATGAATGAAGCTGTTGCGTAGGCTTAAAATGAAATGGCGTCGTTGCATGGACGCTATCAGATGCTCGCCGTTGCATAGACGAAACATGAATGGTTGCATAGGCTTAAAATGAAAAGACGTCGTTGCATGGACGCAATCGCAGATGCTCGTCGTTGCATAAACGAAACATGAACGGCGTTGCGTATGCTTAAAAATGAAATGCATTGGTTTAGGCGTACCGCTTTGTGACCCGTCTGGTTGAGATAAGCGTCATTGCATAGGCGTTGTGCATTTGTGACCGCGTGAGTTTATTGTTGTGTTTACGCCTTTGCGATATGAATCTCCGCACTCAAAGAAAACTTGTGAGTTTTAGGAAATGAGTGGTTGATTAGCGTCGGTCTGTAGCTTTGGCTCTTGACGCCAGATTCTTGGTGAAGACCTAGTTGGCGCCTTTTTCCGTCTATTGCCATTTTCTTGCGGTGAATTCCTTAAAATGTCGGTTTACGTAATGAAGATGTTGAATTGGGTAAGGTTGCATCTTGACGCTATCAAGACGATCAATAAGCATTTTTTTTTTATAATGAATGAAAAGCTAATGCGAGAATATGGACAAAATCGAGTCCAGTGCAAAATAAGGAAGAAATATTTCTAACGGTGTGACCGAAGCCGATGTGGCTGTCTACGTATCCCGCCGAGGGAGACAGGTCAAGACATAGTTCATGCTGCAAAAAGTAAGATTTTTATGATTTTAAAATGTGATGTGGGACCGGCCGATATGGCGCCACGTATCCTTGAGGAATCAGTCAGCCGTAGTTCGATGCAAAATAAGGATTTTTATGATTTTAAAATAACGCGGACCGGCCGATGTGGCCGCCACGATCCCGTGAGGAATCAGTCAAGACGTACTTCGTGATGCAAAATAACGATTTTTTTTATGATTTTAAAATAATGCGGACCGGCGATGTGGCCGCCACGATCCCGTGAGGAATCAGTCAAGACGTAGTTCGTGATGCAAAAATAATTTTTATGTAATATGCATTTTGTTGTTTTTCTGAAAAAATGGAAGACGACATTACGTTCTGACCCCAGTTGATACCAACAATTAGTATTGTGCATAAGGATGTTCTTTTATTGTTTTCAGTCTAACCGAGATTGACTCGTGTAATTCACGATTTGAGATAGTACCTCAAACATACCCGAGTGTCGACACACTTGCTTGCATCCAAGGTTTCAACTAAACGTAATCTCGTGTTTCAAATGCCTCACCTGAAAGAAGGTCCCATCTCACACATATATTCCAAAGATTTTGAATTTTGGGGCGTTGAGAGAATTGCGCTACACTCAAAAAGATGTTCAACGATGCAATTGTGATACCATAGGCTTGGCCGTCATGTAAGTATCCACTAATGTGAGAACCCTCGATAAGATCATGTAGGCATCACGGGCTTGTAATGTAGGCTTGGGGGAAGGGAATGGATATCATTTGGATAAAAGTGACTAATCATTCCTCGATAGTTGGACTACGTCCATGATTGATATTTGTGCGCTTTAATGATGACTTACTTTCTTTTTGTCTCAGTTTTTTTTTTTTTTTTTTTTTTTTTGCATTGACTTCTTTTGAATCTTTCATTTCGAGCACCCTTTTTTTTTTCGGGGTCATATATTCCCCTCTTCTTTTTTTATAACATCGAGGCTTTTGATTTCTTTTTTTTTTTGTCTGTGAAGTCGTCTCTGCTTTTGTTTCTTTTTCTTTTTGAGACTTTAACAATTTTCGTCTTTGCAAACTTCAACGCAGGATTTTGTCAGCCACTTGCACATTTCTAAAGCGGCGAGGTCGGGCCAAGAGAGGAAAGCGTACGCACTCAGAAAGGGTATAGGTGTAATATGCGGTTGTCAAAAAATAGGTTTTAGGCTCAAAGAGGTGTACTAGGGATAATGTTATTTGGTAGGCTGAAAAGGCTCAAACGGGTCAAAGAAAGCCTACGATCATTTCCTACACCGAGTGTTGCTCAGGATTTCGCCTCAACAAACATTCAGGCCAAGTTCTAGATCACAATGCAATGCAATTAAACTTATTCAAATAACTCACCACACAATGCATATGAAACGATGAGGTCGGTTTCATTCTTATCTTGAAAACATGCAAGACAATGTCATCTGCGGGTATGAATAAGAGGTATCAAAAGAATCTATGGTTTACCACAAAGTCAACCCATACTGATTATCATTTTTATTTTTTTATTTTTTATGCACAACCCTAAATGTGTTGGTATCAACCAAGTCAAACAATAATACTAAAAAAATGTTTTTTTTAATAACATTGTTTTTGTATTTTTTTGAATAAAATATTTTTTTTTTTTTTTTGTATTTTTCGAATAATTGTTTTTTTTTTGTATTTTTTGAATAAATGGTACCGAACCCGAATAGGGCTGCCTACGTATCCCGCCGAGGGAATCAGGTGCGCGTAGTTCATTCAAATATGTTATAAAATGTATGCTTGAAAACATATATCAAAAAAAAAAAATAGCAATGTGAAGCTGTGCAAAATAAATGATTGTCCATTGTGGACGAATGCAAAGTAAAATGAATGCCCGAAAACATGATGAATGGGATGCATGAGTGAGACATGCACTCTTTATTATTATTATTATTTGTGGTTTTTATTTTTGTGGTGTCGAACCCAAAATGAGTTGCCTACGTATCACACCGTGTGGTGAGAATCAGACACGCGTAGTTCGGAATAATTATATTGTAAAAATGCATGATATGAAAGAACTATGTAATTAACGCTAAACATATCAATTGAGTTTGCAAATATGAATAAAAATACAAAGTATAAAAGAACTGAGAGCGATGTCTCATTGTATATGGTATAGACTGACTTCTATTAGTCAACATAACTAATGCTCATTTTTGTGATGATTTTTTTTTTTGACTGCCCTAGGCTGATTGAGAAGACGACCTTCCTGCAAAAAATATGAGAAATAGGTGAGTAGAAAAATGACAAAAATAATAAAAATGCAAAGGTGTGACAATATAGTCAAAGACTTCGATCGTTCGACCGATCGTGGTTGATGCTTCACAAAGTCTAAGTCGCGCTATTCAAGAGTGATTTACGCAGTAGAAGTCCTGATTGCAATGTGACAGCAAAAGTGCAAAAAATGCAAATGCACGTGCCCGAAGTTATAAGCCAATGACATGATATGTACAGAGTTTAAAAGAGTAATTATTGCTTTAAATAATATGTACAGAATTGCTAGCGACAAACCATAGTAAACAAAAGCCTTCAAATCAAGCGCGCGCCCTAATATGCATGGAACCTCTCTTATGCCAGAGGTCGGCCTAAACGCCAAATATGCGAAATTATGATAAATAAGTCCAAGCCGTTAAACTGCAATGTTTCGTTGGAAATGGCGACCAAATGACGGTGCACTTTTCCCAATTTCGGCGTGTCGCACTGTGCTCGATCCGCCTATCATTATCACGCTACACATATATGTTATTAGTCGCTTGTCAGAAACCCAACGACAATTTGGAGGATTTCTTAATCGTGGAGACGATACCAAGGCTCGACCCACCTAGAGTGTATGCATGCATGACTTAAAAAAATGTGGTATAGCTCTATCCTAATTTTGCTAAGATTTGGCTTACTAGACAAAATGGTTCCCGAGCGGACTACTCGAGTGAGAAGGCTACTCGGCCACCGGATGGTCCGGCTGCTCCGCGCCTTTGCCAACTCTCCTAAAATTGGGTAATTGAAAGAAATTTTGCGGGTGCGAACAACACACCTCGCATGTAGTGTGTGATAGTGTTAATTTTCCAGAATTGAGAAAATATGAGCGGAATGCCAGTTTAAGGAAAACAGTAAAATAATGTAGCAATTAAATTAGTTAATTACAAAATAAAAACAAACAATATAAAATATTTATAACAAATATAAAAGCAAAATAAAGTACAATATTTAATTAACCTGAGTTTGCTATGATCAAGAACCTGATATCCCCAGTGGAGTCGTCATGCTGTAACACCCCATTTCAACCGGAGTCGGAAACGGGATTACTGCTACATATGGTTGATTCCTAAATGTATTTTAAGGAGTCGCCACCTAATTATTATAGTGAATTAGGACACTTAGTTTATTGCAATAAAAATACTGCAATTGACTTCCATTTAATGGTCTGCAAAATTAGTGAGATTCTGGATCAGGGTTCTTTATTATCCTAAAGGGAAGGGGTTAGGCATCCTTCAAGATCCGCTAAATTGCGGTTGTTCGTTGAAACCTAGGTTAATTATTTATTGCTCTTTTTATTCTACCTATTCTAAGCATTTATAATTAAAATAAAGTGTACTACACAATAATAAAACTAAATTAAATGCGATATAAAATAACATTCCGGGACATCTTTTAACCCTTTTTAGGCTTTCTGCACAAGATGATCTCCGGCTACCTGCATAAACACTTAGTAAAAGTGTTAGTATCAGAATAAATAATTCTAAAGTAATGACAGAAATTTAATAAGTAAAGCAAAAAAAATAAATAAATCCGCTCTTTGCACGTATGAGGCCTTGGAAATCAGACGAGATTCCTTCATCTACCAATATAATATTTGTTCAAATCAGAAAATAACATAATAAACCAACCATCCACGCTTGAAATCCCACCCATATTCTGAATCCCACAAACAAACCAACCTCCTTTCTCCCCCCCCCCCCTTCTTTTTTACATATTTCAAATAACCAACTAAGAAATAAATAAAAAAAAGGGTATTTACCAAATCAAGTCATAGCAAAAATATAAGAATCAACACTCTAACCATAACTCAGCATAACAATTGTTTAGTACCAAAATGCGGATTCTGATCTATGTAAAATAGTTTTTTTTTTGTATCTTCCAAATAAACTACATCTGTGTTTATTAGTTTTTTTTTTTTTTTTTTTGTATCTTCCAAATAAACCACATCAAAGTTAAACGCACAGAAACAATAACCACAACAAAAGAAAAATCAAGAAAAAAGAAGAAGATTGGAAGCAAATCACACAAAAAAAAAAAAAAAAAAAACTGCTATTGTTTACCAACAAAAATCCGGAGCTACGGGGCTCCAAATCTAGCTCTGTCAGTTCCAAATCGAAGACTAAGATGAGAAGAACATGCTGTCCAAAAATCAGCCCAATCATACAAGGAACGAAGCGATAATCGACCAAAGAAGTTAGCTACGTTTTATGAAGTTTCTGCAGAAAATTTCTACATTCTTTCTCTATCTTTTGGTGGAGATGCGGGAGATTTTGGGAGGCGGATTTTAGGAGATAAAGTTAGTGAAAATGATGGATTTTGGGTGTGTGGAGGTAGACGGGGGTGAGAGGGCAGGGGGGTGGTCGACGGGAGAGGGCTGCTGGTGAAGGAGCGGGTGAGGAAATGAGAGTTGAGGGAATGGGAGTTGAGGGAATGGGCTTGTGCGGCTGAGGGAGGGAGGTGAGGTGAGAGGGGGTGTTCGGTTATGTTGTGGGCTGCTGGGTAGTTCGCCGGAGATAGAACTCCGGGCGGCAAGAATGGCAGCGACGGAAAAGGAAGAGGGAGAGATGGCGGTTTGAAGTTTAAGTCAAGGGGTTAATATTCTAGTGGCTGATTTTGTGGTTGTTGTAATGTTTATTATATAGTATGGATTTTAGGTTTAGTATTCAAAGTGGGGAATGAAAAGTGGGGTATTGTTTTGGGGGGAAAATGAAAAGTGGGTTTTGATTTTAAGGGGGGAAATGAAAGAGGGTGTTTGGGTGATATTAAAAATAGTGTTGGCTTGGACTGATTCAAATTGTGTCTTGGACTGGACTGGTTTGACAAAAATGCAAGGCTGGTTAATTATTTAAAAGAAAATTATTTGAAAAAGATGCAAGATTATTAAAATTCAAATGCCGACGCAATAATACTAAAAATGCAATTTTAAAGACATGTTTAACGTCTGATTAAAAGTAAAAACGGGATGCCAATTAATTATTTAAAAAGATGTAAATATTATTAAAATAAACGACGGTGTAGCAATAATAAAAACATAATATTAACGAAGACATGATGCTTATTTTAACATAAAAAGATAAAAACTGCAAAAATACTGATTAAAATGCGATGTGCTGAAATACTTAGAATTGCAACAAATATACAAAAAACGGGTCAAAATTGACTGTCAACATCCACCCTCCATGTGGATCCCATGTGGCATCCACGTGGATCTAACGTGGCATCCACATGGGATTCCGTCCACCAGAGGGAAAATGTGACAACTTCGCTAACGTGAATGACATATTTGACTTCATACTTTAACGGATGACAAATATGATCCTTTTTCGAAAGTTGGATGATAAATATGACCATTTTTCCGTATAATGTGAATGGCACCCAAAGAGAAAAACTCTCAAGGTGCCACGGTGAAAGTCAGATCCCACACGCTCGATTTAGGATCGAACCTCTGTAGCCACTACTATGTATGCAGTTTATTTTCTGCAGTTTATTTATTGATCCTTATCCGTCTTTGTTTCCTTTTCTTTCCTTTCTTTGTGCTCCTTTTCTTAGTTTCTTATTCTTTCAATTTCCTCTCTTTACAAGTTCAATTTTTTATTTACCGTAGCCACTACTACCTTTTTTTTCTAGACTTCCAAAGGTTTGTTTAAATGAAACTCAAATTATTTTCTCTTTTTACCCAGCTAATGTTATTTTTTTCTTGATTCTCAAATTCTTTTAGAATGATGGCATCAATATACATAATATTAATCTAAGCTATATGGAGATCAAAGGTTGTATGTGCTAGTTTAGTGATCATCATATATTTATTTATGCACCGAAAGTTTTGTAAATCAAAGTGAACTAATTCAAAATGGACAGACCCGAACCGAATCGAACCGATCCGAATAAATTCAAACGGCTAAATGTTCATTGTACTTCAATCTCCTTCACTATAGCAGGTCTGAATTAAATATAGTGATATTTGTAGTCATCAAAATCTGAATACGCCTTTGTTCCAAACGGGCCCTTACAAATTACAATCCAAATCAAAGTGAATTAATGGAAATACAAGATGATAAACCTCTCCAAATCAAAAAAACATGTTCTATTTTTCTTATAATTTCAGGTGGTTCTTCGATTGGAATTGGTATTTGTTGATCAAATTGCTCCACGTCGCTTCCACTACCTTCGGATAAGATGTCGTTGTAGTTTTCGTCTTCTTCGTTAATCTCCGGTTGACCGCACCTTCTCCGCTCCGCTCGTATCCAATCTCTGAATAATACTGCATTCTCCAACTATCTCCGGCTAATGAGTGTTTGTGCTCTCCTATTTGAAATATGTCAGCAGAAAAAGCGCTTTCAAATACTTCTTATTTTGTTTGTTCAATAGGTGGTGGGTCATTTAGATTTTTGGGACTTGGAGGTGGTAGTACACTATACAATCATAAATGGTTTCACTAAGTGATTTACATCCGTCTATTTTAATAGCCGAATTTAATACATCACCAATAATATAAATAGTGGGAATACAAATAAAATATTTTTTTATTTTGATAAATATTTTTTTAATAGTTGTCTTATAAGCTGGTTAGCCATATATTCATTAAGTAATATGAGAGCTATATAAAACAAATAATTGAAATAAGAGGATAATATATACCGGAAAATTCTTTTGTTGTTTTAAAAAAATCTCTAAAAATACAATAAGTTCGATAATTTTGTGTCAATTACAACCATATAAGCTGATTTTGATTATGGGCGTTAAAAAATAAAGTTATAGGTCTTCTATAGTCATAAGCAACAAGTAGTTGCTGGTACAAAGAATTTCAGCTAGTGGATACTTCTTCGGAAATTTTTCTATAAGGTAGTTGGAAATCGTGACAAGTTTTTTTATATTCCTTTTTTCGTTGTATTCTATTATTTTTTTAAATATAGTTTATAGCAAATTGTATTTTATCAAGAATGTCTGTAAAAAGTGATAGATCATCCTTTACAACTAAGTTATATATATGGCACGCACATCTTATATGAAAACGATCTGGAAAAGATGGAGTTAAACTATTTTTTAAAATTGTATTATCATAATTATTAGAAGAAGCGTTATCTAATGTAATAGACATAATTTTATCAGTTATTCTGTAATAATGGCAAACATAATAAATATCTTCTGCTATAAAATTACCAGTGTGCCTATCATCTATATATCTATACGCTAAAATACATTTTTGCATAGACCATTTATAATCTATCAAATGACAGGTTACCTTGAATAATCATGACCGATAGTACTACGACCTATATCAGAAGTGATAGACACTTTGCCATTAAAATGATATAATGAGTAACGTAAATACTGTTGATATTCATGTGCAAATTTAAATACATCTCTCTTAACAGTTGATCTAGGAAATTTTTTAAAAGCTGGATTATACATTTCTCTAATGTAATGAATAAAACCAGGAGATTCAGGAAATGAAAAAGGCAAACCCTCTACAACAACTAATTTTGCTAGTGCTTCTTTATCTCTATGTTTATCATATTTAGAGTCTATAATTCCCCCCATCATAAGGTTAATTTGACCATGTATTTGATCCGGGACAGTATGTGAACCTTATCCCGATGGAGAGGGCGCTTGTGCACCCGGATTTTTAGCCTCGTATTGGGCATACCTAGCTGGGTGTTTGTATGCTATGTGTCTCATTAAACCCCCGTCCCACCGCTACCTTTTCCAGTTTTAAATTTAAAATATTGTTTACAAATTTTACATATAGCTACTTGATTCTCTATGTCCCTAATAAAAAGTGTCATGCATCTAATTTTAATGATCGTTCTGTTGGACCTCGTCTCATACTAGGGGGAATATGAGGCATTTCAGTTGAAGGCGCACTAGTGGTTGTGTCATCTAGATCATCATCTAAATTAAAGTCTTGTTGAGTTTCAGAAAATATCTCCTCATCTAAACCAAATGATATTTCAAGAAAATCTTAAGTATCAACAAAATCATCCAGTCTAGGAATAGGATCCTGTCTAGGAATAGAATGACTAGAAGAAGTACTCCGACCCTTGTTACCCCTACTAAAATAAGTCTTACCCTTAAACATACCTCTTATTGATTCCATTTTAATTATGCTAATAATTAGTTAAAGATGGTGAAATTAAGTGCGCTAAATAAAATAAAGAAATAATAATAATTTAATGAAGGAACGAATGTACCAAACACCGACGTAATATCGACGTGTAATCGAGAGGTTGAAAAATGAACTTTTATCGATGGATGATCCTCAAGCTAGTTGCCAACTTCACTCCCAAATGAATAAATAAAATTGAATATTTAGTAGACAATGTAGACTTGTAGAGAGATTGATTGAGAGATTGTAGGAAGATTTGTGAAAAAGATGAAGAGAAAATGAGGTATTTATAGTTGGAAAATTGGGTTAAAATGTAAATATAATAACTTAGGGATTAAAAATAAATAGTAAGGGCAGGGGTAGGGGTTGGGAGGAGGCCAAAATGGCCATTGCACAACGGCTAAAATATAAAATGGTCGGTGGTGCAACAATTATTTTGTGCAAAGGGGAGGGGTTGGGCGGGATCGGGGCAGGACCAGAACCGGGCTGGCGGGATTTGGGTGGGGCGGGTCCGAGCGGGACGGGACCATGTCCCGTCCCGGTTCGAGTCCCGATACCATAAATAAATATTTTTTAAATAGTGGAGTCCGGGTGGGACCGGGGCGGGATGGAGCCGGGACCGGGTCGTCCCGACCCACTGGCCAGCCATAGTTCCATGTAAGGAAATGATAAAAACTTACACACATCGTCGTCCCGGCCCACTGGCCAGCCATAATTTCATGTAAGGAAATGGTAAAAACTTACACACATCGGGTGTATACACCCAATGTAGTTAAGTTAACCATAGAAGGCAAACTAAAGTTTATTAGGAGTCTTAATATAAATAAATAAATTTTAAAAAAGGTAGTAAATACTAATTAACCTAAAAGGAAATATAATTATACTAGCTATCAAACGTAGAAAGACTTAGGGTTGCCATCAACCTCTTCTTTCATTAATTTCCTGAAGACGCACCTGAACGTCTTCTTTTTTCTTTAATTTCCTTCTCTTCTTCTTCATGGTTGTGACTTAATTCTCACGTTTTGCCTCACTTATTCTCCATTTTTGCGTAAATTCCAAACAATACGCACGAAATCAGAAGTTCACATTCAGAGCCAAAGTCATAAAGAAATTGACATATACCAGGTTGGTTAACTTCCTACTACTTATGTAAGTATACATATATATTGCAAGAATTTAATTAAATTGAGGACAATGTTTATCATGTTTGAAAAAAATATCCATCTTATTGCTTGTGCATATAGAAAAAGGTTTAGACGTAGTATTTAGGAATATACATGAACTTTTATCACAGTTACATATATTTTTCTCTTCTTTTTCTTTGTAGTTTTTGAGCAAAGTAGAGTACCAGGTTCTCTACTGCGCTCTCAAGCAAAAGCAGAAGGTAAATAACCAGTGGCGGATCCAGGAGACAAAATTTGGTGGTGCAAATTTTTTTTTAATTTTTTTTATGCCTAGAAGATTTTTTTTTTTTATGCCTAGAAGACAAATTTTTTTAAAAAATCTGGTGGTGCAACTGCACCACCATGTTGCTAATGGATCCGCCAGTGTAAATAACACAAGATATTTACGTGAAAAACTCATTGCTCAAGGGATTAAAAATCACGACCTACCACAGTAGAATTTCATACTATAATTGAGCAACTTTTAGAGTACATCCTATTGCAACCTAGGAATTAAACTCTTAATTCCTCTACCCTTACAATAACTCTATTGCATACAGAAATGCAAGATCCTCATACACAGCCCTTGGGAGAAAATGCAATGGTTGCACCTCCTCCCATTCAGGAAAGACATGAAAATGATATTCCTGAAAGCTCTCGAGTTGGTGGATTAACCAACACACAAGAACCCTCTCAGAATCATAACATATCAAGCACTGAACTGCAAAACAATTAACTCTGTAGGTCCACTAGGACTCATCGTCCTCCTGAAAGACTAAATCTACTTGTGGAAACACACAGTGAGATAGATATTT
The DNA here is from genome assembly GCA_029844215.1 of Przewalskia tangutica. Classification (NCBI taxonomy): domain Eukaryota; kingdom Viridiplantae; phylum Streptophyta; class Magnoliopsida; order Solanales; family Solanaceae; genus Przewalskia; species Przewalskia tangutica. The sequence continues at coordinate 10,956,520 of CM056732.1, read as the reverse complement.
CCGATGACGATGAACATACAACCTATAACGAAGCAATGTTGGACATTGATTCGAAGAGATGACAAGAAGCCATGAAATCCGAGATGGAATCTATGTCCGTCAATCAAGTGTGGAACTTGGTTGATTTGCTAAGTGGAGTTAAACCCATAGAATGCAAATGGGTCTTCAAGAAGAAGATTGATGCATTTGGAAAGGTACAAACTTATAAAGCAAGGCTGGTGGCTAAATGTTATAATCAATTACTCAATTACATGGGGTCGATTATGATAAAACCTTTTCATATGTTTCTAAGATTAATTCCATTCAGATTTTGCTTGCGATAGCTGCATATTATGACTATGAGATTTGGCATATGGACGTCAAAACCACTTTCCTCAATAGTAATCTAATTGAGGAAGTGTATATGAAACAACCCGAGGGTTTTTCATCTGAGTCCAAACCAAATGTTGTATGCAAGCTACATAAGTCCATTTATGAGGTTAAGCAAGCCTCAAGGAGTTGAAACATTTGCTTTGACAATGCTATCAAGTCATTTGATTTCGCCAGAAGCAAAAATGATCCTTGTGTTTATACTTTATAGTAGACGCAAGGATGGAAGTATTGTCTTCATTATTATATATGTGGATGACATATTGATAGTGGGAGACAATAAGACTCGTATGCAGCCAGTAAAAGAGTGGTTGTCCAATACCTTCATGATGAAAGATTTAGGTGAAACCCGTTACATTCTGGAAATTAGGATCTATAGAGATAGACCTAATAGATTGTTGGGGTTGTCACAGTCGGTCTACATAGACAAAGTGCTTAGACGTTTTTCTATGAAAAATTCCAAGAAAGGCGGTCTACCTATGGGTCAAGGCATCAAGTTATCTAAGAAGGATAGTTTTTCTAATGCTATAGAACTTGAGCGCATGAAGAGGATCACATATGCTTCGACTATAAGATCGATCATGTATGTCATGACATATACTAGGCCAGATGTGGCCTTTACACTTAGTATGACTTGCAAATTCCAGCAGAATTCTAGGGATGAACACTGGAAAGCAGCCAAGAGTATTCTTAAGTATCTTAGATGAACTAAAGATTACTTCTTGGTCTATGGTGGAGAAGAAAATCTAGCTGCTACTGAGTACACTGATGCTAGCTTCCAGACATATATTGATGTCTTCAAAATCTCAGTCTGGTTACACATTCATTTTCAATAGTGGAACAGTGAGCTGGAAAAGTTTCAAACAAGCTACACATACTGATTCGACAACTGAAGTTGAGTACATTGCTGGATCGGAAGCTGGTAAAGAAGCTATCGCGATTTCTGAGTTCCTGAAGGAACTAGGGGTAGTTCCGAGTGTCAGTTGTCCAATAACTATTTATTGTGACAACACTGGTGCAATTGCACAGGCTAAGGAACCAAGATCAACAAACAGAAATAAGCATGTACCAAGAAAGTACCACATACTCAGGGAGATGGTGGAGACTGAAGAGATTAAATTAGACTATGTTCCCACAGACGATAATCTAGCTGACCCGTTCACTAAACCATTGAGCTTAGTTAAGCATAATGGTCATTTTGATAATATGGGCATTAGATACGTTGGAGATTGGGCCTAGGCCAAGTGGGAAATTGAAAGTATATTTATGTCCTAGAGATAATATGTATTAGGACAAATGTACTTTATACACATTCATATTATTATTAATGGAGATTAATATTTTGGCATTTGCATTTAATGAATTATTAGTTAATTGTTTATGATATTCTATATTATGTATCCCTAAAGATTAAATGATTATTAATAGTGTGAGCTATTAATATTATAACGTAACTCTTAAAATAACCTCGACTAATGATCACCGAGAATGAGATATCGATGATATGTGATATGTCGACATGTGGTCTGCATCACATCCTTAGAGGATGTAACATATCTCACCTGCTACGAGTAATGGTTACTCCTGATGGACACATGAATACTTTGAAAGTATTGGTACACCCTGCTGATATACTATTTGTTATACATGTCTAGAGTATGATCAGTGTGTGGGAGATAGAAGTCCTTAGACTTGAGGTCGATACGCACCTTGTCTACAGAGTAATGTACTTTGATCATGTCCTAAGCTCAAATTCCTTATAGGTTGAGATACGACTTGTTTTGGGTATATTGCGAAGTGGATTAAAGGTGGTAGTTGAGCCAAGATTAGGATTCATGCCTCGAATGTATATTCGAGAGAACACTCAAATTTCCATGTGATATTAGGTTGACTAAGTCATTGGCCAACGCAATAGACATATCTAGGATATGGTCTTGTTGTCAACTAATATAGATGAGATATAATGATCAAGCCATTTGAATAAACATTTGGCAGATCCTAAGATTGATCGAGTATGTCATGAATGAAATGATTTTATCTTCCCACATAGAGGTTCTACCAGATTCATGTAACTATACTTCACATATTGAGTTCGTCTTCCGGCGTCGTCTAGGAGTTCCGTGTAGACCCTAATATGATTAGTGTCGATATGTGAAGGATTGAACCAACCGAATGAGACTTTAGAAAGACTAGGAGCTAGGGTAACACTAAGTCAATTGTTTTGTCGATCTAAGGATGTAATGAGAGAATACAAATGTTCGATTTACGATCGAGGCATTCGAATGAATAATGATTATTTAATTAAGTCGAGATTGAATTTCAGATTTTAATTAAAATAAAATCGAGACAAAATTGGACTAGGGTCGCGGCGCCGCCTTGGCAGTGGGCCAGTCAGACTGATTCACTGCGTCTCATTTTCTGGACCTGACCCACGGGAAATCCTAGATGTGTTTTTTTACCTAAAACGCAGCTATAAATAGAGGACTTCTATTCATTATTCAATATACTTGATTCACATAATCATTCTAAGTCTTTGAGACCTAGTCTTAAAATATTTTCTCGAACCTCTGCCGAATTTCCTAATTGTTCGAAGGAGGGATTACATCGGAGTTCTTGAAACTTACAATAGAGGAACAGTTGCGTGCGCACCCTCGGATTATACGAAAAGACTCCAGATTTATAAAATCCTAAGCTTACTATCGATGTATTACGGTTATGATTACATGTGTTATGTTATTGCATAATCATCCTGCAGTCCGTAGTTTGTTGGGTTTGAAATATAAAATTTTCAAATTTCGCTACGTACACGAACCCAACAAAACCCTACACGACCAAACCTATAACCAAAAAGCTAGCTTCATCCCTGTTTGTCGGCTTGGCAAAATATATCTTGTTCACAAGTTATGTTGAGGGCATAACTTTGGTGCAAAATATTCACATGTTCTGCACGAAGCATTGTTCACACGTTATCACGGACGTGCATAACTTCAGGTTGTTTATGCTATTCAATTATTCATAAATTTTGTTCACCTGACAAGATTTGATATTGTCTTCATTCTGCTTATTTTATAATTATTCATAAAGTTTACCGGATTTCCAAGACGTACCTGTGTTATAAATAGGAATAATAAGGTTTCTTTTTCTAGTTTGCAGTTTCTTATTTTATGAATACGGCGAGGTGTAATAGACAACTAATTAATGTCTGTGTTAGATGATATTAATCTTCTTTAGAGAGTCTTCTCATTAATATCAAAGTATATATAGTGTATAATATTCATCTCTTATACAATAGAAATTCTAAACCTAATCACAAGAGGAGTTCTAGTCTTACCATAATTATATTTACACAACATATGAAATAAATTCTAATTATAGGCTAGGGATGACTAATTGGCTATATACAAGTTTACACACACCCTCAGTCGGAGCGGGAGGAGGCCGGACGCTGAGACTGAATCTGAAGTCAAGAAATAACTGTCTGAGAAGTCATTTGGTAAATATGTCTGCATACTGATAGGATGATGAAACATGTAACACTCTGACATGGTCTAACGAAACCTTCTCACGAACTAAGTGTAGATCTATCTCAATGTGCTTGGTTCGCTGATGTTAGAACCAGATTATGAGAAAGATAGATGACAGAGATGTTATCACAGTACACAACAGATGTCTGACGCAAAGGACACTAAAGTTCTAACAGTAAATTTCTGAGCCAACAAATCTCAGCTACCACATTTGCAACGCCTTTGTACTCAAATTTCAAGATCGAACGGATAGGGTAGTCCGCTCTCGCGCACCAAGAAATCAGATTATTGATGCGCGATTTATGCACACACTTTAACGCAAGTGCACGTTGTCGAGTCAAGTAATATAGTCTTGGAAGACCGAGTTATCGTCCTCAGGGATTAGTGCTCAAGTACCAACTTCTATTCTTTGTTATCTATTTGGTGACCGATATTTGAGTTGTTGATTATGACTAATAATTATAAAGACTAATTAACTATGTTGTTTACTTCAGTGATGATGAAAATAGGGCTTCCAAATCTCCTCAACTATCCACTTATATTACTTACTAATGCAATTAACTATGGTTCTTCTTCTTTTGGAGATAGCAGGTTTACTAATTCGTTTTATACTCCTGTTAAGGTTATATAAACACTCAACCCCAGTACATCACCTTTCTACCTTTCGGTGATAAGGTTGACTCTAGAGGATGATTAAGAACAAAAACCCTATTAATGCTACACAAGTAATTGAGGTATTTTCATCCCCAATTCGACCTATGTCTACCCAACTACAGCATAGTCACAACCTCCCCTTTCGGATTTCGGTTAGAAATCATATAAGTAATGATAATTAATGATCAAGTAATTACCAAGCAATCAAATCATCTATTGGATAAATCTCAACAATAAGAAGAACAACCATAAACATGCATTAATTCATAAAATAAGGTTCAAGTGAATTGACATGGAAAGCCCTATATTAGAATTAGTTCCTAGCCATAGACATGACAAGAACTAATTCAATATCCAACATAAAACTGAAAATAAAGTAAAAGAAAGAAAAGAAACTACTAAAGAATGGTCTCCAATCTTGAACTCCAAGATGTGTTGTGTATTGGCAAGAAGGGAACTCTTAATTCTGACCTATGGTTCTCTTTTTATAGCCTACAAACCGACATTAAGGTTTTCCTTCAGGCCTGACCCATAATTCGTTCAAAACCCTAATTTTTCCCGCGTCGGCGCCGCGCATCAGCCAGCTAAGTTCTCAGCTCAAGATTAGCCGCTACGACTCATTGTTTAGAGCCACGCCGCACTGCATTGTTTGCAGAAGCCATGCGCTGGAACTTCGCAAGCCTTCAATATTGGGCGCCGGGCGCTCGCTCATTGGATGGAGGCGCGCGGCGCACCGCTCGTCCGTGTCTGGTTCGCCACTTTCTCACATTTTGAGTTCTGAAACCTCCATTTTTGCCCTCTTTTCGCTCCTTTTTCCGCCAAAGAGCCACTTTAACCAATTTGACTCAAAAGAAAGAAAATCTATCATAAGACGACACGTATTCGTACAAAAATAGACAAAAGACTAACTAAAATGACTCAAAAAGTGTATATAAAATACACCGATCAATTATCTCCTAAAAATACACAAAAATCGGAGGTGGAGCGTCGCGTGTCCGGACACCCTGCCCAATCTGCATTCGTATAAGAGAGCAACCTTTTTGGTGCAGAGGCGTATAGGTGCAAACCATAATCAAGTGTGCCCTTAATGTATCAGATGATACGCTTAAGAGCAGTGAAATGAGACTCTGTGGCACGCATGAATAGCATACCACAACAACATAAGCAATGTCTGGCCGTGTAAATGTGAGATACTGAAGTGCACCTGCAAGGCTCCTATATCCCTACATTATGGAGAGCTTAGAGGACAAGCATGTCTTGTGTACTTGGGGGATAATATTATATCTGAAGCCCTTAGTTGAAAAGAGTGTTGTAGGAAAAGTGAGACCTGCAACAATAACTTTCATGATTGCGATTCGCAGAAGGATCCAATGGGCACTCGTAAAAGTTAATTGCGTCCGGCTAAAAGACGTTAAAGACAACGCTTGTTGGAAGGCAACTCAATGTTTTTAATTATGTTATTTTAGTTTTTGTTTTAGTTGTTTTATTTTGTCTTGAACAGTCTCACGGTCTTGGGTTCTTGTTTTGTGTTGTTGGATGACAGGTGGATTGAAAACTAAATCTAAGGAAAAAGGAACAAAAATGCTGAAAAAAAGGAAAAGCTGGCACATGGCTGATCAGACCGTGGCGCCGGAGCTTCAGAGAGCCATATTTCGTGCAAATTCCAGAATTTTTCCTCCCAGGCCTCCGTTATGACCGCTGTTTGTGTCAGTAAGTTGTCCCTATTTTTTATTTTTTTTAGTCTTGCACACATTGGGGACAATGTGTGATTTAAGTTTGGGGGGATGTGTTATTGTTTTGTGTGTTTTTTGAATATTTTTGAGTCATTATTATTATTATTTTTTATTTTTTTTGATTTGATGGATCATGCATGTTGTAGTTGCTAAAGATATTGAGTGGATAAAGTGGGATAATGTAATAGAATTAAAAGCGACAATTTGTGTGCTTAAGTTAGATATACCAAAAATTCCTGACATCTAATTATTTGAAATATTTGTGCTTAGCTTATGTGTGTCAGTTATGGAAAGAAGGTTGACAAAATGTCTAGAAAATCTGTTTGCTTGTTATTTGAGGCGAAATAGTTAAGATGTACATGTTTAGGGAGATGATCCAGGCATTTCTTTGATAACCCTTCTGACCATTCATTACCTACCATGACATAAAATGTATCACTAGTCAGCCCATTTGAGCCTAAAATAAAAATCTTTCTTTGACACCCTATGATTCCTTTGTTGTGTCATAAGTAATAATGGAAAAGTATTGGGATGAAAAGCGTGAAAAAGAAACAAAAAGAGAGTGAACAAATTTGATGCACCCCAATGAAAAATATGCAAAAGTCTAAGTTTGGGGGTGCCTGTTATTTATAAGACATATCATTCTCTCAAAAGAAAAGAGGGGAGAAAGTGGGTACGAAACTAAAAAGGAAATCAAAAAGAAGGAAAAAGAGTTTGAATGAAAAGTGCTTATGGTACGTAATTGAGCCTAAATGCCTATTTTTACCTACCCCTGCCTAAGCCTACCTTAGAACCCTTGAAAGTCCTGATGATCTTTAATATTTATGTCTATGATTAGTGGAGAATAGCAAGTAAACAAGTCTATAGCATTTGGGAAAGATGGAATGAAATTGACATACATAGGTTAGGTGTTTGTATTTCCATTGAACATGATCTAAGTGAATTTGCGAAATATCTAATTTGAAATTCTAGATTGCTGATTATTCATGCTATATATGTTCTAACATATTATCTCATCTTTCATCCATGATTTTGAAGAAGCAATATTATAACTACTTGATCCATCTCTTTGAGTCTTTGTTCGTTTTGTTTTTATTTTTGTTTTGAGTTTTGCTCGAGGGCGAGCAAATGTTAAGTTTGGGGGTGTTTGATCGGTGTATTTTATATACACCTCTTGAGTCATTTTTAGTTAGTATTTTACTCATTTCATTTATGTTTAGTGTAATATTAGGGTCGTTTTTCTTTCTTTTGTGTCACAGCGGTCAGAAATGGAGAAATGACGAAAATGAGATGAAATGAGCATAAATGAGATGAAATTTCACACTAAAAGGGCCAAGAAACGGCTAAGAAGTTCCGAAATATAGAAGAAATCGACGAAGACCGACGAAGAAACGAAAATCCGAAGAATCGCCACACCGGCCAAGGCGCGCAAAGAACCGCAAGACCGACATCGGCCGTCCGAAAGCCTCTGAATTTCAGGCACCGCGGCACCATTCTGCAGGGCCGCGGCGCCGACGCGGGAATTCTGAGTTTTGGGCCGAATTTGACACACTTTCAGGGTCCAAAAGGGATAACTTTTCCTACCTATATATTCCTTAACCCTTTTCCATAACTTTTCCTAAAATCTTTACCTAAAAGAATTCCATAACCTTTTCTACCTACATAATCCCTAACCCTTTACCTAAAGGATTCTTGGTCTATAAATAGTCTCTACATCATTAGAATAATTCATTCGACATCCTCCATTCTACATCCACCCATCCTTCATCACCCATTCCATCCACCATCCATCACCCATCCCATTCTTCATCCACCATTCCATTCCATCTTGTAAATATTCCACAACACAATCCTTGGATGCTAGAAGACTTGGAGACTCGTTCTTGAGTATTTTCTTTTCTTTCTTTTTGCTTTATTTATTTCAGTTCATGTATGGAGATTGTATTAGTTCTTAGCGTGACTATGGCTAGGAGCTAATTACTTTATTAGGGATTTCCTTGTGATTCACTTAAAACTCTATTCATGAATTAATATATTAGTTGATTTCTTCTTCACTTATTTAAGATTTATTCAATAGTTGTTTTGATTGCTTGATAATTAATTGATCACTAGTTATCATCACTTATATGATTTCTAATCGAAATGGGAGATTGTGAATATGCTATAGTTGAATAAACATAGGTTAAATCGTGGACGAAAGTACCCCGATACTTATGTAGCTTAATAGGTTATTGCTCTTAATCCTCCTTTGTAGTCAATCTTGTCACCAAAGGTGTATGGTTCTCCATTGGGGTTGAGTGTTTATATTACCTTAACAGAGTATAAACGGTCTAGTTAACTTGCTATCTTAACGCAGAAGAAGTTAGTCTAATCAGACAAGGATTGAATATAGTGGATAGTTGATGATCTTGGAAGCCCTAATTCTCCATCATAACTGATTTAAATCAAAGTATTTTTATAATTAGTTTATTTCCTGCATTATTAGTTTAGAATTTCAACTCAATTAACGTTAACCAAATAGAAACTAAAGCATAGATGATCGGTACTTGAAAACCAGTCCCTGAGGACGATAACTCGGTCTTCTAGACTATATTACTTGTCACGACACGTGCACTTGCGTTTAGTGTGTGCATAAATCGCGCATCAGAATCACATTCACCCCCTCAGGTTTAGGTACTAGATCTCATGCGGTGTCTTTAGTTAAAACATCAATTCTCGACATAGCCGCATTCCACCGTAGTCTGCTTTGCCAATATGGGTTCGAGAATCAAGAAATGGTACGGCGCATGTTAAATCGACTTTGGGTTTGAAGATTCCATGCTTGGTACGAGTTTCCATTTGGTGAGTAGATACAGTGAGAGGTTGTGTCGGCTGAGTGGAAAGAGCCGAGACTGAGGGATTGGTTGGATAGGGAGAAGGAGGAGGTGACGCCGTCGGAGGCGCCGCGGCGCCGTGATCAAGGGAATAGTGTCATCGATGTGATCAAGCACGTTATAGAGACATGCATGATTCCGAAACAGTTAAACCCAATGAGAATACTGATTGTTTTCTTAATCAAGAAGAATGAGAATATAATTCTTGATGTTGGTAACTGTTAGGGCGGGATGAAAAGAGGATGACAACGTGGTGGTGGAATTTGTGGAGGTAGAAGCGTCAGAAGTATTGGAGGAATCCTGAGTATCCATTTAGAGAAGAGAGGAAAGAAGAAGAAAAAACAAGAATTTTGGGAGGAGAGGGGGTGGAGCCGTGGCGGAACTGCCCGAGATGGGGGGGTTGGGCGACGACGGCTCACACAAAAAAATTCTAGGGTTTTGTGTTAGGATCTTGATACTATGTTAGATGATATTAATCTCTCCTAGGGAGTCTTCTCATTAATATTAAAGTATATATAGTGTACAATATTCATCCCTTATACAATAGGAATCCTAAACCTAATTACAAGAGTTATCCTAATCTTACCATAATTATATTTACACAATATATTGAATATATTCTAATTATGGAGTAGAAATGACTAATTGACTATATACACGTTTTACAGTTTGAGTCATAGAGAATACGTGTATTTTTACGTGTCTGGGGTCTAATAACAATTGTTGTCTTTTCTATGTGCTCCTATCACACTGTTTCTCCATCCCTAGTTCAATTATTATTGTGTAGATATTTTTATCAATTTATGAGTGTTTGCATTGCTCCCTGAAAAACAAGAAAAAAAAAATAGTAAGTAGAAAGGAGAAACGAAAAGGTCTATCGTTGAGTTTATATCTGCACTAATTTTTTAAATAGGGATAAATCACACATGTTCCCTTGTAATAGAAATCGGCATATTACTAGTTTCCGAACAAACTAGGTTCGAGCCAATAAAGAAATCATAATGATCTGATATAGTATGAGAGTAATCCAACACTACAAATAAGTTTAATATAACATGAAATCTTATCGGTTTGTCATGAATTGTATGCTATCATTTTGAAATGTATTTTTTTCCTTTTGTAGCTTTGAAATAATTAAAAAAATATAATGAGTGAGATGGAATAAAAAAAGGAAAGAAATATCATGAGTAAAATAAAATAAATAAAGGAGAGGTACAGAAAAAAATAAAATAACTTTAGATGATGTACTAAGAGTGAAAACTTAAAATCATGACAATCTAGTAGAGTTTGTGAATTATCCAACCGGAAAGCTATGTTTAATATATCATAAAGTCTTACCGATTTGTTATGAAATATATTTTTCTTTTGTAGCTTTGTAATCACAAAAAAGAGGTATCATGAAATACCATGAGTGAAAACTTGAAATCATGATAATATGGTACAAATTGTGAACTATATATTTGACAAGATAACCAGGTTGCATATAGCATGAAGTCCTACCGATTTGTCATGACTTGCATATCATCATTCTGAAATATATTTTTTCATGTTGTAGCTTTGAAATCGTAACAGAGAGGTATCATGATGAAATTGATTAGATAAAGAAGAAATGTATTATGAGTGGAATGGAATAAGTTTAGATGATGTACCATGATGAGTGAGAACTTAAAATTTAGTAGAGTTTATGAATTATCCAACATAGTTAGGTTACACATAACATGAAATTCTACTAATTTTTCATGACTTGCATATCACCATTTTGAAATTTATTTTTCCTTCTTTTTTGTTTGTAATAAAATCATAATAATCCGTTATGATTGAATAACTAGATTGAGTATAGTATAAAGTTATATCGACTTGTCATGACTCAGATGTAACAGTTGTCGGCATCACTTTACTATCTTTGCTGCTCATATTAAGAATATTTTAATCTGAAATTTTCCATTAGGTTTAAAAAGGCCATTTTCATATAAAATATCAAAATTGAGGACAACATTTAAATAGCAGTGTAAAAGTATCCTTTTGTTCAAATCACCCAATTGTATCTTGCCCTAAATTTCAAGTCTAAGTCTGCCTTTACTTTGAGTTGGGCGTGATTCGATTCCCATAGAAAGGTTCATATAATACTACTAAATCTCCATCTAATTTCGTATAGTTAAAAGAGATATAATATAATTATACATGTAATATACACCTAATATATTAGGCAAGTGTATATAAAAACCAAGTAACACCAACAATCAAACCTAAGCTTCTAGTAGTCAAAACTTCAGATATCCTTCTTTTCTTGCAAGGATTTTCACATATGCAATGTAAGTCTACAACTTCTTAACATTTTTTTGGGCAGATTGTGCTTCATATTTAATTTCCCCCCCCCTTAAATCAGGGGTCTTTAATTTTTGTATCTACTTCTCATTTAATGAAAATTTATGGGCCAAAAAATCCTTATTCACGAGTCTACAAAACAAGAGATCAGGTTCGAACCCCAACTCAGTAAAAAAAAAACAATTTCGCAAAAGTTATGTCTTAAGGAATAACTTCAGTAGTTCTAAGTTATGCCTTAAGGAATAACAGAATAACTTTTGTAGTTCTGGGTTCGAACTCCAGCCTAGTAAAAAAAAAATCACAAGGCAATATCTTAAGCCATAACTTCTGTATAACTTGCCCAAATAGCCATAGTTTGCTCTGAAACTTTGCATTGTGAATTTTCTTTTCTTTTTTTGACTTTCTGGGGTTTGAACCCAGAACCTCAGAGGTATTTTCGTTCATTTATTTAGGCGAATGACAAAAATTAAAGAACAATAATTTGAGGAGAAAAAATTAAAGATCAACCCTAAATAGAGACATTTATGTGAATGACTCACTTCTTAACATGTGGTGTCTTATTGGGTCCGAATGGGCTCATTCTTTTATCTGAGCCCAATTTATAGAGTTCAACTTTAGTCCAGGCTTACAATCTGGGGGAAATTAGGCAGTTAAAAAAGGAATAGAAAGACATTTTTTTCTGAACGAATTCAATTTTCATTGAAAGAAATAACAATTTCATGCAAGCTACAGTGTTTAAAATGAAAAGATATTAGTAGGATTATAGTAAAAAAGTTGCTTGACTTATCAAATAATAAGTTCAAATAAATTAGGATGTTGCAATAAACCATTATTATTTATATTAAATGCTTCATCATTTGATGAATGTATTGAATTAGGATGTTGCATCGAAAATGTTAGTGTTGTTTTCATCATTACTCCTAAAGCAAGCAATCACTTGCACCTGAATGGCCAACACTTTTTGTCCAATAAATAATACTCCAGTAGTAATATTTGTCATTTGTTTTGGCCTCTTGTATTAGTATGTGTCTGTATGAGTTTCATTCTTTGTTCTTTTGCTGGCTGAGAGAAACTCATGGAGGCTCTCTCATTTTTCACATCTAAAACAGAAACGCAATGACTGATTCAAAGGAAGAATAATGGAAAACTATTTTTCAACTTTCTATACTAACTCCTCTCTTTCACTCTTCCCAAAATACCAAATCCTTTCATCAATAAATTTTACTATCAAAGAGCAAATCTTCTTGATTTGATCTCTTATATGATCAAACTGCTCTAAGAAACATAAAACGTAACATCTCATAGTTCTGAACCCAACTCCAACAACTTTTTCTTAAGTGAGATGAGGTACTTCTTTTGATTTGAAAAAAAGGGTAAGCTTTTTTTGTTAGTAAAAATTTGTATGAGTAGTTACATGATCAGATTTTCATACGAGGATTCTGCATTAAACTAAGAATTGGACAAAAGAAAAAGAAGAGACATCATTAGCCTAACATGCCAAGCAAGCTAAAGAAGGCAATTGGTGCAGTGAAAGATCAAACAAGCATTAGCCTTGCCAAAGTTGCCAGCAACACTTCATCAACCCTCGAGGTCGCTGTCCTAAAAGCCACCACACACGACGATGTCCCCGTCGATGAACGTTACATTAACGAGGTTGTCCAATTAGTCTCCTCCAACAAGGCCTACGCGGCTTCCTGTGCTCGTGCCATTGGCAAACGCATTGGCCGTACTAGGAACTGGATCGTCGCCCTCAAATCGTTAATGCTTGTCCTTAGAATATTCCAAGATGGCGATCCTTATTTTCCCCGAGAAGTCCTTCATGCAATGAAACGTGGGGCTAAAATTCTCAACCTTTCCAACTTTCGTGATGATTCAAATTCTAGTCCTTGGGATTTCACCGCCTTTATTAGGACATTTGCACTTTATCTTGACGAGCGTTTGGATTGTTTCCTCACCGGAAAACTCCAAAGGCGGTGCAATTATAAGGACCGGGAAAATTCTAACTATTCATGGAGCAGCAGTGATAGTACCAGTAGCAGGAGGAGTAGGAGCAGGACTAATGAGGCGATACGCGAAATGAAACCACCAATGCTACTTGACAAGATTTCGAATTGGCAAAGATTACTCGAAAGGGCAATTGCAACACGCCCAACAGGTGCAGCCAAGACCAATTTTCTAGTGCAAGCTGCTATGTACGCCGTGGTACAAGAAAGTTTTGATCTTTACAAAGATATATCTGATGGGCTTGCACTTGTTCTTGATAGTTTCTTCCATTTACCATACCAAACATGTGTAACTGCCTTTCAAACTTGTGTTAAAGCCGCGAAGCAATTTGAGGAAATCAACACATTTTATTCATTCTGTAAAGGCATTGGAGTTGGCAGGACATCAGAATATCCGAGCGTGCAAACTATAACCGAGGAGTTAATTGAGTCGTTACAAGAATTTCTCAAGGACCAATCTTCATTTCCAGTGAAATCTTCTTCACAGTTGGTTCTTCAAGGACCAGGCTCAATGAAGTCCTCAAGAAGTAGGTTTGATAGTTATGGTGGACAATCCGAATTCTCTTATGCAACGACCGAGACATATTCGGACAGGAGTCCAACTGCTTCTGGGAAAGATTCACCTTGTAGTTCACTCGATGATCTCATTAGAGCCACAGTAACAGGGAGGAGTCCCTCGATTTCAATCGATTTGGAGGCCTACTCGGATATTCAATTTAAGAAGCAATTTAATGAAGATGTGTGTGATACAGGTTCTGCAAGGTCATTGCCAGTGTCTATGATTGATCTTGTTTCTTTATCTGAAGACAATGGAAACGATGACAACGAAGACGTACAAGATCAGAAGCAACAACCTGTTGTTGAGAAAGTGAAAGAAGTTAACAATAAAGAGGCTAAACAAGAACAGATCAAGGAGGAGAAACAAAAGCCTTTATTAGATTCAAGTTCAGCTAAAGGATGGGAAGCTGTACTAAATGAGGCCTTATCGCCATCTTTTAACGCCTTTCCAGAACAACAAGAACCAAAAGAGGTGTCAAGAAATGAAATGAATGTATCGCCTGTTCGGGCTTCTTCAAGCAATGTTTGGGATTTGGCAATATTTGAAGCAACCCCACAAACAAAATCAGTACAACGTATGCCTAGTACTCCTAACGACATTAACAGTTTCGGCACTTCCACATTGCCATCTTTCAATGCCTTCCCAGAAAACCAAGAACCAGAACAAGTGTCAAGAAATGGAGCAAGTAGTGGTTGGGATATGGTATTATTTGAAACAACCCCACAAACCAAAGCATCACAACCCATGCTTACTACATCTAACAACATTAACAGCTTCAACTCTTCCTTTTTGGACGAATTGTATAATCAGACTTCATCATCATCTTCTCCAAATTGTGGCCTAAATTCACAAACAATGCCTAATATGAACAACTATAGGAATGATCAAAATTCACCCACCACCTTGCCAGCTTCAAATAACGCGTACAATCCATTTTTACAAGACACGTCGATGGAGCTGCCTCCAACGCAGAACCTGGATACTAACACAGGATCAGACGTGTTTTCGTCAACGTCTAGACCTACATTTCAAGCAAAACCAACTTTTAGTGGTCAGAATTCTTCCTCGCCAGTGCGGAGTGATCTGAATTCGGATCCATTTGGGGCCTTTCCGAGTAGTGATCAGATAAATGGCGCAACTAGTCAGAAAGATTTTTCCCAAGAACAACAGTTATGGTTACAGTACCAAAACAAGATCATAGCTAAGCATATGTCTTAATTTTGTTCTTAAAGATTCCTTTTGCTTTTAATTAGTCTTATTTTGCTCTTGCACTTTTCACTATGCCGTTGTTCAATTAGCTTTCGCCATGTTTCTGAGTTTGAATAGAATTAGTAAATTTGCGTGATAGAAAGTCAAAATCTCTGAAACTATTGCCTTGAAATAAATCAGATTGAAAAAAATAGCACGTGAAATTTTCAATTTTCTCCTTCCTCTCTCTCTTTTATTACCGTTGCACCTCGCTCCTCCGCCCAGGGTCGGACAGAGAATTTTCAAATTAGATACACACATTTAATAAAATTTACAAATCATCTGGGTGTCCAAATTTAATAAAATTTACAAATCATAATTGTCCCCTATGCATTTTCATATTTTGAAAATGTTTAATTACATCATCATTTGTAACACTCTTAAGCAAATCTTTTCCAATAAAACATACAAGACAATCATTTAAAAATTGATCACAAATTCGGTTTCGTAGATCCGTCTTGACAATATTCATTGCAGAGAAGCAACTTTACACGCTTGTTGTTGCTACCGACAAAATCAATGCGAACTTCAAAAGCCGACACACCAATGGGTACGACAAGTATTTCGTGTTTTCATAAGCAATGTAGATAGATCAACAAGCCCCCCCAATCGACTGAATCTGTCATCTGATCACAAATCCATAATATATGTCTCTAGTTGATTTTCAAGCATCATACAATCAACTAGAGAGAAGTCATCCAGATAAAACTGAGCCATTCTTACCAATTTTGCTATATTGAAATCAACAAAATCATTACTTGGATTCAAACAAGCAACACAAAGAAGCAACTCAGAATTGACCTCATTGAACCGATCATTAATCTCTAAAATTTGCTGATCCATAATGGCAATAAAATATTCCACACGGTAATAAAAATCGTTAGTAATGTTTGTCTTACGCCGAGAAGGGTGACGATTAACATATTCAATATTCATATCCACACAATTAATCTTGTTCTCATTGCAAAAACCAGTAATCTTACCTAGAAGAGATTCACATCCATCATTTCTTGCCGCTTGCAATTTCTGCCTAGTTACTTTAACAAGTGTCATAGCATTCAAAATATATGTATATTTTCTTTGCAAAGCTAATGACAACTTATTTTCGAACGAAAGTACAGTCAGCATCAATTGCAAATTAAAGACAAAATCAAGTGATTGCAAATATCCCAATAAACCAACTGCTTCAGCTTTTTTCGATGAATCTGTAGCATCACACGAAACAACTTCAAGAACTTCAATAACAGAAGAAAACAAAACAACCAACTTCAATAATGATTTATAATGAGACCCCCAACGTGTATCCACAACCCTCTTAAGACTTAATTCTTGATTTAATCCCTTTCATGTCTCAAGCAAATCACTCTCGATTCTTTCCGCCATTTTTTGTGCTTGTTTTTGTCGAATAATGTTTTTACGCTTACAAGATGCTTCAACAACATTTAACAAAGTGGAAATCATGCTAAAAAAGTCTGCAAAATCAATATTTTTTGCCTTGCATTTTAGTCAATCCAACACTATAGGTGGGTCACCTTGTAAAACAGACGTCGTTTTACAAGGTAATAATAAAAAAAAATGGGTGCACTTGCACCCAATTGGGTGTGTGTGTATCTGCCAGTGCTCCACCCCGTCATCTTTCGTCAACCACCAGCACTCTGCCGCCGGTACTGCTTCTTAAGCCTCACCCTTTTATGTGCTTCTCATTTTTTTTCATCGACAGATATTCAATACCCATTTTCCCTTATCATTTTCTTGGACACCCATTTTCATTTCTTGGTAATTTACAGATCATACACTACACATTTGTTGCGATGTATGTAACCCCAGCTGGGTATTTTCCCTTTTTGCTATTGAAGTGATAATTTAATTGTGGGTCATAACCCCATATTCTGCTCGGAATTGTCGTCACCGGCGTGACAACTGTATGGCGCTGCTCCGGTCAGGTACTCAATTTCCCGGTGAAAGAACCGATAACAGGATTGGCGAACAGTACCGACAACGTTTTCGGCCAAACCTTTCTTCTCCTCTCTCCTTTTTGTTCTTTTTCTCTTCGATCTACACAGGTACTTATTGGGGGAAACTCAAGTGAACAGTACTTTCAGTAACGGTGAACAGTGATTTCGCTGGCGAACATGTTCGATTCAACTTGGTACCTCCGATTGCCTATATCCATTCTTTGTTCTTATCATTGTTGTTTTATTTTGCCGCTTCGTTGTATTGATTCGTGACTTTACATTCTTTCATTTACCCTTCTTGTTTTTAGTTATAACATTCTTGGCATAGTGATTTTAGTTGTCTTTACAAATTTGTTAACTTGTGCTTTCACTTTGATCCCTTCCTGTTTTAGGTAAATATTTGATTGGTTTATTATTTTATATTTGCTTTAGTGGCTTTGATAACTGATGGTAGACTAGGTTCATGTTCTTGATCAGGGACGGGGGCGAGGTTTAGGGGTAAATGAGGTAACAGAGATGCTAGGCTGAGAATAGGGTCTTGGAACATTGGGACTTTGACGGGAAAGTCTATAGAGCTAGTTAAGATTCTTAAGAATAAAATGATTAATATAGCCTGTGTACAGGAGATCAAATAGGTAGGACCTAAAACTAAGGATGTGGACGAGTATAAGTTATGGTTCTCGGGTAGGTTGAGGTATAGGAACGAGATAGACATTTTAGTAGACAGCGAGCTAAGGTACCAGGTGGTCGAGGTTAAAAGGGTCAATGACAAGATGATGGCGATTAAGTTGGTAGTTGGAGGATTCACTATGAACATTATCAGTGCTTACGCGCCGCAGTCGGGCTTGGATGAGGAGGAGACGAGGCGCTTTTGGGAGAATTTGAACAAGATGGTGGGTGGTATACCACCCAATGAGAAGTTATTTATAGGAGGAGATTTCAATGGACAAATCAGATCACTTTCGAGGGGTTATGACGACGTGCATGAAGGCTTTGGCCTCGGGTACAGGAATGGGGGAGACATCTCACTTTTGGAGTTCGCTAGAGCTTTTGGGATGGTGATATCCAATTCGAGGTACCTGAAGAAGGAGGAGCACTTGGTGACTTTATGTATTTCGGTGGCTAAGACTCATATAGACTTTTTGCTCCTTAGAAAAAGATTGACAACGATCTTTGTACAGACTGCAAGGTCATTCCGATGGAGTATCTTACAACCCGACATATGTTTTTGGTGATGGATTTGGAGATCAAGATGGAGAAGAAAAGGAGAGCTGTGGATGACATGTTAAGAATTAAATGGTGGAGTTTGACCATTGTTAGTGCAAAAGAGATGGGGTAGAGGTTGATGGCCAAAAGGGCTTGGGGGAGTAGTGGGGATGCGACCGGTATGTGGGACATGACGGCCAGTTGCATTCGAGATATATCTAGAGAAGTGCTTAGAGTCTCGAAGGGTAGATTTGGTGGGCACCGACGGGACTGGTGGTGGAATGGTAAAGTTCAAGAGAAGGTGGAAGCGAAGAAAGTGGCGTATGCGAAATTGGTAGAAAGCAAGGATGATATGGAGAAATGGACGAACATGGAACTATACAAGATGGCGAGGAAGGAAGCAAAGCTTGTGGTTACGGCGGTGAAAACGGCGAACGCATGTATGTGGAATTATAGGGGAAAGCGGAGATAGAAAGTTGTACAGACTAGCCAAGACGAGAGAGAGAAGGTCCCGTGACTTGGATAACGTGAGGTGCATCAAGGACGAGGACAGCAAAGTACTTGTGGAGGGCGCGCGTATTAGGTGGAAGTGGCAGTCTTACTTCCATAAACTCTTGAACGAAAAAAGGAGATAGATATATTGTGCTGGGAGATCTGGAGGAATCTGGTAGGTACCAGGATTTTAGGTATTTTATAAGCATTAACGTTGAGGAGGTTAAAAGTATTGTTCTCATGAAGGGCAGGGGACGAGCGATCGGGTCTGATGAGATCCCATTTGAATTTTGGAAGAGCGCGGATAGGGCAGGTTTGGAGTGGCTGACTGAGTTATTGGATGTCATTTTTAAGATGGCGAGAATTTCCGAAGAATGGTGGTGGAGTACAATGATCCATTTGTACAAGAACAAAGGTGACATCCAGAGTTGCAACAACTATAGGGGTATCAAGCTGTTAAGACACACTATGAAAGTTTGGGGAAGGATCGTGGAGATGAGGGTGAGAAGAGGTGTGTCTATTTCTGAGAACCTGTTTGGATTTATGCAAGGGCATTCAACCACAGAAGTCATTCATCTTATTAGGAGGTTGGTGGAGTAGTATAGGGAGAGGAAGAGAGACTTACATATGGTTTTCATCAACCTCGAGAAGGCATACGATAAAGTCCCTAGAGAGGTTCTATGAAGATGTTTGGAGATTAGAGGTGTACCTGTGGCGTACACTAGGGTGATAAAGGATATGTATGATGGATCCAAGACCAGGGTACGGACAGTAGGAGGAGACTCGAATCACTTTTCAGTGATGATGGGGCTGCAGCAGGGATTAACTCTTAGTCCATTCCTATTTGCCTTGGTGATGGATGGACTAACGCAAAAATTCCAAGGAAAGGTGACATGGTGTATGTTATTCGCAAACGACATAGTCCTGATTGATAAGACTTGAAGCGGAGTGAACGCTAAGCTCGAGGTTTGGAGACATACTCTGGAGTTTAAAGGGTTCAGGCTGAGTAGGACCAAATCAAAATATTTGGAGTGCAAGTTCAGTAACGGGAGCGACCTTGAGACATGCGTGGAGGTGAGGCTTAGTACTCAAGTCATTCCAAAGAAAGGAGGCTTCAGGTACCTCGGTTCTCATCCACAGTAAGCTTTTACAGTCCATGAACCTCTTCCACAAGTTATGCTCCCACGGACATCGTGCAAGCCATGAACATTATGAATCTCCATTTTCACCAGGATTCGTGGACACGGGGGCAACATCACACATGACGGTATCTCAAGATACTCTTTCATCTTATTTTAATATGAGCAGTAATAAAAATATTGTTGTTAGCAGTGGGCATGTAATTTTAATTCATGGTATTGGTAAATTAAACCTCCCCCCCACCCGCCTTTACATTTGAAAAATGTCCTACATTCACCCAAACTTATTAAAAATTTGATATATGTACGTCGTTTCACCACTGACAATAATGTTTTTATTAATTTTGATCTGTTTGAGTTTTTCTGTGAAAAATTTCAGTCGGGGATGCCACTAATGAGATGTAATAGAACTGAAAATTTGTATCCATCACTGCTACCACCACCAACCAAGTCACCAATCCATCAACTTTTGTTGTTATTTCTCCTATTTTATGGCATAACCGGTTGGGACACTCAGGAGCACCGGTGTTTAATTTTCTTAGAAAAAATAAATTTATTGATTGTAACAAACACATGGACTCTCATATTTGTCAGGCTTGTGTTTTTAGGAAGCATGTTAAATTTTCCTTTCTCTATCTACTATCAATACTATGCCATTTGATATCATACTTAGTGATTTGTGGACATTCCCGATTTTAAGTTCGGCATGTCATAAGTATTATATGCTTATTTTAGATTATTATTCTAATTTTCTGTGGACATTTTCCATTGGAAAAAAATCTCATGTGCCCACTATTTTTTTTTTAAAAAAATAGTGTTTTCATCCAAACTCAATTTGAGAAGTCCATTAAATATTTTCAATGTGACAATGAGAAGAAATTCATAAATGATCAATTTAAGGAATTTTGTCACCAAAGTGGTATGTCATTGCGTCTTTCATGTCCATATACTTCTACTCAAAATGAAAAATCCGAACAATCAATAATTTAATTCGCACACTTCTTGCGCATTTGTCCACACTGCCGTCTTTTTGGCATCACGCTCTTCAAATGACCACATATATTTTAAATATTATTCCTAGCAAGATACTCTCAAACCTATCACCCACATAAATTTTGTACCATCGTACTCCTTCCTATACACATTTGAGGGTTTTCGGGTATTTGTGCTATCCATTGTTTCTTTCCACAGCCATAAACAAACTTCAATCACGTTCCACTCCATGTGTCTTTTTGAGATACCCATAAAATTATAGTGGCTATAAGTGTTATGATACGTCTAATGGGAAAATTATCGTCTCTCGTCAGGTTGTATTCGATGAGTCCACATTCCCGTTTGCTAAATCTCACATGTCGTCCCTGCCTTTATATGAATTTTTGGACGAGGGGCTACATCCATTTTTAAATTAATATCTAATAGTCCAATAATACAAGCCCACCCGGTCAGTCCCTCTCGGCCCAGTACTATTTCCATAAATACACAGCCCTAGTCCCACATTACGGTCCCACCTCGATCCATTGAAACACAGGCCATGCATGAGATTTTTCAACTCAAGCGTCATTTTAATTTAACCTCCTCAGTCCAACCATCACAAATTCCAAAAAAAATCCAAAGGTTGTTCTATCAGACCCGAATTGGAAAGTTGTCATGTTAGATGAAATTGATGCTCTTATTAAAAATAAGACGGGAGAGTTGGTGTCTCGTCCATCTAATGTGAACATAATACGGTCTATGTGAATTTTTTGTCATAAAAAGAATTCTGATGGTTCTTTTGCGAGACACAAAGGTTGTCTTGTTGGTGATGACGGGTCTCAACAGGTTGGCGTGGATTGCGGTGAAACATTCAGCCCAATAGTTAAACCAGCAACTATCAGGATAGTTTTCAGACTGGCTCTGTCAAAATCATGGTACATTCATCAGTTGGACGTCAAGAATGCGTTCTATATGATCACCTAAAGGAAACAGTTTACATGCACCAACCCTTGGATTTCTGAGATCCTATTCATCCTGATTATATTTGCTTGTTGAAATTCATTATATGGTTTAAAACAGGCCCCCAAGGGTGGTATAACAGGTTTGCAGAGTTCTTCTCCACACTGGGGTTCTCACATAGCAAGTCCGATCAGTCTTTGTTTATTTATAAGAAAGAATATGACATGACATATATTCTTCTCTATGTGGATAACATCATCCTCACAGCGTCATCTGAGTCACTTCGTCAGTCTATTATGTCCTTCATTGCTTTGAAATTTGCTATGAAGGATTTGAGCACTTTAAACTTTTTTTTGGGCATTGTGTAACTCAATATGCAGGTGGTCTGTTTCTTTGTCAAAAGAAATACGCCGTGGAGATCATTGTTAAAGCTGGTATGTCCTCTTGCAAACTGTAACACACATTGGTTGATATCAAGGCAAAATTGAGTAACTCTATAGGTTTTCCCTATAGTGATCCAATACATTATCGCAGCTTAGCATAGGCATTGCAGTATCTCACCTTCACGAGACCTGATATCTCCTGTGCAGTTCAACATGTTTGTTTACATATGCATGACCCAAAGGAAGAGCATATGAGAGCTCTCAAACGAATTATACGGTATGTTAAGGGTACTCTTGATTTTGGGTTGCATTTGTATAAGTCCACTATTTATGGCCTCACATCTTATGCAGATACTGATTGGGATGGCTGCCCAGACACACGGCGTTCTACATCAGGTTATTGTGTATTTCTAGGAGACAACCTCATTTCATAGTCGTCGAAATGTCAACCGACACTATCTCGGTCGAGTGCTGAAGCAAAATATCGAGGGGTAGCTAATGTGGTCTCTGAGTCATGTTAGCTCTGTAATCTTCTTTTAGAACTTTATTGTCCGGTCGAAAAAGCAATTGTGGTTTATTGTGATAATGTGAGTGCGATATATTTATCAGGTAACCCTGTCCAGCATTAACGCACAAAACACATAGAAATGGATAACTTGTTTGTCCGTAAAAAGGTTGCACACGTGTTCTTCATGTACCGTCCCGTTATCAGATTGCAGATATTTTCATGAAAGGTCTTTCGCGCGTACTTTTTGTTGATTTCAGAGACAAGCCTGAGCATACGAGAACCTTTCGCTAAGACTGTGGGGGACTGTTAAGGATAATTATTGAAATAATCTATTATTATTTTCATAATATCAAATTAAATATTGTATAATTAGGTTGTAAATATTATTAGCATATTTTTAGGATAGTCTATCTTAATAGTAACCTAGATTGATTTTTGTACGGTTATATATATATATTGTATTTTTGGAATGAAATAAAAGATGGAAAACATTTCCTTCAGTCGGATTAGTGAACTATGCTGTCATATTTTTATCCTGAGCTTCTGGATCAAGAAAAAAAAATCATAAAGTAACAATAGCTGTTTCATTTATTTTTTTTTGCTATCGACCAAGTGTTAGAGACGTATGTAAAATAAACCATAATGATCCAACGAACATTATTAGCACGACTGAAGTAGTCAGAATGTTTCTGTAACGTAGACAACAATCTCGTAAATAACAACTTGGCTGTGGACATAATAATAGAGCTAAGCATGTGAGTGGGAAGGAGCAAGGAGTATCTCTGCTTCAATTTAGCAATCTGATCGTCAATTTCACCATATATGAATATGATCGATGCTTCTATTTCTGGATCAACTGTCATCAATATGCATATGTTTTTTGTCAGAGTCACATGTCATTGTTTTCCACTAATTATACAATCACTTCCTTGTAATAGTATTTTTTTAGTCCCACCATGTATGCACTACCTTGTATTGTCCATGTATAAAGAGCTCTTGGCATAAGGGTATGGCCAAAGATTGTATTAACCAAAGACTACGCGGACTGTTTGTATATATATATATATATATATATATTTCTATAAGACCTTTTTCCAAGTGAGATTCTTTTTTAAGGATCCAATGAAACTTTTAGTCGCACTTTTGATTGTATACATTCCTACTACAGTAGATAGAATTGAGATACTCAAATGATACCTTTTTCCACCAACTAGTGCTCGTTTATATTGTGGTACCAAAAAATTATTTCCCTTTATGTTAGCGCCTTTCATCATTCGAAAGTCCGTGCTAATGACTTAAAAGAACAATTGGTACCCTTTAGAATGATATAACCATTGAAAGTTATCAAAAGTAATAATCCCTCAAAAAATTAATACAAGTATCATAGAGTTTTCAAAAGACTTGCAATGGAAGAAGATCACTTGTTAGAATGGATAGCATATGGTGATTTAGATCAGCCACCATTGATAGTGGATACGGTGATAAAAGTATACCAAGTTGCACACCAATATCTATCTCTAAATTCAATGTTAAATCCTTTTTGCAATTGGCAAAGCCATCATCAACTGTTTGCTTTATAACCCCCAAGCCAAAAGTTTGACTTAGAACTTGCTTTTTGGCATTTGCAGATAATGTCTTGTTACAAAGGTGGAATTTCTCACCCAAGAGCCTCACATCCGACCCGACAAAGTTAGTGGAGGAGTTAAATTATTGTGACTTAATTGATTCGCAAAGGCTAAACTCGTGCCACACCCCGCACAAGGGACCTCCCTCATTTTTTTTAGGGTGTAACTCCCACACTACCACTTGCGAAACTCGATCATTGGTCTCTTGTTCCAAACTTTAGAACCAACTAAGTTGTCCATGCGGACAACAGATAATGTCACTGCTTAAGAAAGATGTTCCTGTATTTTATTTTATGTAACACTCAGTACTACTGTTTGGTAATGCAAATTATTAAATTGTATTGTGAATTTAGAAAACCTCTTATTTTTTTCACTTTCAATACATTCAAAAAAGCATATATTTCTTTTGCATAAAATATTACCAAAAATTTCATCTTCAAATATTTCAAATAAAATAAAAAATATTTGATTTCTATGGCCAAACGCCTACTCATTTTTTTTGGTATGTTGCCTTTTCTACAATTGGTAGTATTTTAGATTAAATTTCATACTACTATTTAAAAGTTAAAACGAATGAAGGAGTACTAGGAAAAGAAATTACAGTAACGAAAGCGGAAAAGCAAAAATATAGCAACATATACTAGTAGTAAGGTGATGTCAACACAATTACAAAAACGAAAGCAACAACTAGAACAAAGCCATTGATTTCCTCGACCAGCACCAACTAAAGAGATTAAAGTTACAAAAACAAATGAATAGTCTGAACTGAAAGTAGCTACAATAAATTAGAGCTGCCTGCCTGTTGCTATCCCCCCCTCTATAGTTCCTTCTCATTCTTCAGTAGGTAATTCACAGCTCCCATACTCTGTCAACAAAAAATACAAGAAAGTTACCTCAAATATAATTGAGTGGATGTAATGTGCAAAACTCGAGCATTAACTTTCAAGTACCCATACAAGAAAATATGATCTAGAAAAAGCTTCAAAGAAAAGCTTTATTCTCAGCTTTTAACGTACCAAAGGTAAAATTTTATTAACTATAGATAATAAATACTAGTGTCATTTTGACCATCCGTGAATATATCCATTGAATCCACAAGATGTTGAAAATTGACAGGGGGAAAAATCATAAAACTGTTATAGTGTACATTAAAGAAGCATAGCACATTAATTGAATCGTTTTTTTTATAATGGACGCTTTATGTCCCAAAGTGAGTTTCCCGATATGAATTCAAATTAATCGAGGTTCAGAGTGACATTACACTATGTAATTTCAAATTAGTCGCACCCCATATTGAGCCCCGGAGGAAAACTAAAAAAACTATTGTGTTGTCTAATCCTAACAAACAAACAAAATGTTCATTGATGGAAAATGTTAATGTGAAAAATATATACCGATTTCTTCTATAAATCTGTGAAAAATATAGTCCCCAACGCACTGTCAACCCAAACGTCTCCGTGCATCACGTTTTTTTTATTACATAAGGGGCAAGAAAAGAAGAAACTAAAAAGACACAATCACGTAGTGAACCAATTGAGCTACTAGTTCATATCTGGATTGCACAATCTTTGTGGACCCTAATAACAACAAAAAAATTCACGTGGGAGCCCCCAATTGTGCTATCAGTACACGTTAGCAAATTCATCCCAACCAACCCCTTAAAGTGCACCACACATTAAATTTACCATCAAATACAAACATTATACCCTGGACCATAAGTCAAACGTGTCACAGTAATCAAATGAAAAACGCAAATTCCAACACAAATTAAAATAAAAAATCTAGAGAAGCGATACGGTACTTACTAGGTTGTTGATGAACAATGTAAGCGGCCCCACCGAAATAACACGAACCCATTGCACGTCCTTTTTTATTATAATAACTATTGAAAGCGAATGACGCATGAGCTTCTAACGTGTTAGGATTGTAACACGTGGAACCTGGTTGAATCGAACGGCAATCAGCTCCACCCTCACTACAAGCATAATCTAAAGCTGCTTGTAAATTATCCTTACCCGCTTCTCCACTCGCCACACACCATGTTTGTCCCACACTCGCTGACACATTCCCCTTTTTACCCTTCTGCATTCTTTGGTTTCCGGCCACCGGTGACCGGTCAACATAATGCTTTAAACCCTCCCTTGTTAACGGTACATCATAAACCTTTTCCTCATTCGGGTAAAACAACCCGAAATTTCTCTCGGATGTGGGACCCGGTTTTTTATTCTCATTAAACAATGCAAAGAGGAAAACAATGAGGTCTTCTTTAGGTCGTAAAGGGGTCCCACCACCGGTAAGTATTCTTCGGACAAGGTTTCCGTTGTACGATGCTGCGTTATCCACGCTGGCACCAATTTCGGTGTTGTCACCTTTTGACGGCCAGCCAGTCTCCGTTACCACCATTTTAATATTATCGTACTTCAAACCCGACAATGCAGCGAAAACGGCGTCAATTTGAGCATCAAAGAGACTAAAGTAACGGAGTCCGTTACCAGCGTCAACAACACCAGGGTTTTCACGAAATAAAGCGTAATCAAGTGGAATGACGTCAGAGTTTGACTCGTAAGCAAAAAACGGGTAACAGTTTACCATAAGATAAGATCCAGTTTGTCGTAAAAAATCCAACATGGGTTTAATTACGGGTTCGATTAATTCGGATCGGAATGACCCGGATGAAGACGGGTAAGAGTTTTGTAGAGCACTAAGAGCAACGGGTGAAGATATTTTAATTTTGTCATGGAAATTGTACTTAACAAGAGCTTGATGAATATTCTTCATTGCGGGTACAAGAAAACGGGTCGTGTTATTCGGGTCGACAAAAACTTCATTTCCAACCGCAATAGATTCGATTAGGGTAGAAGGGTAGTAGGCAGCGATATTTTTCTGTACCCATGAGTAAGCAAAAGATTGACGCTTAGCAGCATTATAAAGTAGCTCGTTGGGAAGGTTTACGGTAACCTTAATGCCCGACCCGGAAAGAGCGTTGAGTACAGCCGGGTCGGTATCGTAGACCTTGACCCGTTCTACGCCTTGTGATTTTAGCAGTGCTATAACTTTTGATGCTGATGGTAAGTTGTTAGCTACACGGCCATAGTTTATTCCAATTGAACCACCATCTGCAATTAAAAAAAAAGTTTAATTAAGATAGATAATTTAACATTAACATGAAGTTAGTGTAAGTGAGAAAAATATAGTGAAATGAGTTGTTACCTGCAATGGAGGAGAAAAGGATAAGGGAAAAGAGGAAGAGGAGAAGACAAATGGTGAGTTTTTCCATGCTCTATATTGCTTGGAGAAGAAACAGAGCATGAAAGTGTGTGTTAGCTTTAAAGGGGGCTGTGTGAGTATATCAAGAAATTAGGGTGAGTGTATGTATAGTGGGTGAAAATGACAAAATGGTTCCTTATACGCCAAAGGGCCAAATATACCCTATATTAAGAGAAAATAATCAAATATATTTCTAGTTATACTTAAGAGGCCAAATATTATTAAGGTTAAATGCGCACCTGCGAAGCAGATAGTGACCGCGGATTCCTCGTAAAAAAAAATTACCCAAGATCATCATTGAAATGTGTTGAAAAAAACTCTAATTGTAGAGAGAGAAAGAAAAGGAAAAAGAAGATATTTTCTGTATCGTAATGTCTCGATTCTCTCAGCCAGAACTTCTGATATCTTTATTTACAATGAAAAAGTGTAAAACTGTACGATTAAACATGTGGTCCAGGTCATAATTAAATGAGTCCAACAACTGCATATCAGCCCACATCGGACTGGGCTTTAATTACTCCAACACCTTGTAACACCCCATAACCGGAGTCGAAACGGGATACTACTGCGTATGGTTGATTCCTAAAAATTATTCAAGGAGTCGCCACCTAATTATTATAGTGAATTAGGACACTAAAAATATAGCATAAAATACTACGAATGATCTCCATTTTTAAAGGTCTGTGAAAGCTATGTGAGATTCTAGGTAATGGTTCTTTATTATCCTAAAGGAAAGGGGTTAGGCACCCTATAGGGTCCGCAAACTTGCGGTTGTCTGTTCAAACTTAGGTTTAATATTATTGTGCTAACATGCAATTTACAATTCTAAAGGTGTTCTAATTATTAAATCAACCAAGAGATATTTAAACTAGGCATGCAAATATTTAAAATAGATATATATTTAACAAGATAGTAATAAAAGCAAATAATCATAAAAAGATGTAATGAAGAGAATTTAGCGACATTTCGCTTTTATTTTATTTTATGTGAATGCTTTAACTTTGGGTGCATAGCCTCAAAAAGACACTTAGTAGAAGAGTTAGTAAATAATAAATAAATTACCAAACAAACACAATGTATGTATGTATATATATATATATATATAGATATATATATGTAGAAGATATTTTTTATTATATAGTGTGGGCTCAGCTAATGTTATGCCAAGGATACTAAGACATGAGAAACGATATCGCTTTACTGCTGCGGTCACCTCCCGGTGAACGATACTATGCATTATCGTCTAATCTTTTCACTTTCCTCCTCGCCCACATATTCCGTCTCGCTTACCATGGAGGCCTCCAGATCGACGAATAAATCCTTCTTTGGCCAATGTAGTATTAAGTTCAAAATCAGTAAAATACCAAGTGTAGTATCATATTTAAAAATAAGTAAAATACCAAGTGTAGTAACTTGTTCAAAATCAGTTTAATAAAGTAGTAAAAGGGCAAAATCGTCCAAATCACTATGGAATACCAAAAACAGTAGCAACACAGCGAAACAGTAAGCAACATAGCCCAAAATGATTAGCGAGACACTACAAGCAGCAACAACAATTCCAACGTAAAAACGCAACGGTGACATAATAAGCAACAATGCAAACGAACGCGGCCCGACGAGAATACTGGGGTTTAATATCAACACCGCTGCGATAGTGGTTCACGAACGATGGAAACAACCGGCATAGTTATTGAAATTTTAAACATCGGAGTCTTAAAACTCGTGATTCTCAAAAAAACATAAAATCACCATTAACCAAGATAACAACCGATGCCCAAATGCGATCGAAACAAGGTCGCGAGTTTTAAATTCGCGACACAACAAAAATCGAAAATCGGATATCGAAATAAAGCCAACAAGATTCGCTTGAGTTTAAAAACTCCGCAAGTTATCAAAAGTCAAAATCACCCAACAACACAAAATATAGTTGCAATAACAGAAACCAACAACATCGCGGTGGTGTCCGTCGCGGTGGTCAATCTGGCGAGGATAGCAAAACAGAGGAAGAGAAGCGCAGCGTTGCTTGGCGGTTTCAACCGAGCAACGCCTAAAATACAAGCCAACAGGTGGTCGACGGGATGGTGGCGACGGGAGCACGGGCATGGGAAAGCAGTGGACGGCTGTGGG
Source organism: Przewalskia tangutica (assembly GCA_029844215.1). Lineage (NCBI taxonomy): Eukaryota > Viridiplantae > Streptophyta > Magnoliopsida > Solanales > Solanaceae > Przewalskia > Przewalskia tangutica. The sequence continues at coordinate 10,926,598 of CM056732.1, read as the reverse complement.
TCTTCAACGACGGGGTTCGTCGGTGAACAACGGCGATGTGGGAGCAATGAGTTGTTGTGTGCGCTGTGCCTGTGATGCAGTGGTTGATGGTGATCGTCGGTGGTCAAGTGAGGGGTCCGACGAGAAGGTTCTCGCCGGTCATCACCTCCGGCGAGACAGGGCGAGGGGCGATGATGTTCGACGGGAACGAGGGAGGGTAGAGGTGCGGAGAGGGGACGATTGTGGCTGCAGGTGTTTCAAGGGGGTTCGCCGGAGCTTGGAGCTCCGGCGAAGGGGCGACGGCGACGGGAAGGTGAGAGAGGGGAGGGCCCATCACTTGACCACCGACGATGAACTGCACCATCAACCACTGACGGAAGCCACATGCCCTCCTCTGCTTCCCACGTCATCTCTTCCCTGTTCTCGTTCCGCCATAAGACCTTGACGGAAGCCACATCCTTTGTCCGAAGTCGCCTAACCTGACGATCGAGTATCGCTATGCGACTCTCCTCATATGATAACTCCTCTGTTACCTGGACATCATGAATCGGGTGCACTCTAGATGGATCTCCAATACATTTCCGCAACATAGATACATGAAAAAGCGGGTGTCTTGCGCTTGATTGGGCGGATCAACTCATGCAACATTGCCTACCCTACGGACAATCGATAAGGCCCAATGTACTGGGCTAAGTTTCCCTTCTTCCCAAATCTCATCGCCGCCGTGGGTGATACCGGAAGACCCAATCATCTACCTCAAACTCAGTCGACGCCGATGATCTGCATATGACTTCTGTCGACTCTGAGCTGACAATAACCGCTCCTGGATAAGCTTCACCTTATCCTCTGCTTGCTGAATCAAGTCTGGCCCGACCAACTGAACTTCTCCCACTTCAAACTAACCTATCGGTGACCTGCACTTCCTCCCGTATAAGGCCTCATAAGGCGCCATCTGGATACTAGAATGGCAGCTGTTGTTATAAGAAAACTCCACAAGAGGTAAATGATCCTCCCAGCTACCCCTGAAATCAATAACACAAGCGCGGCATATCCTCGAGTGGATGATAGTACGCTCGGCTTTGTCCGTCGGTCCCGAGGATGAAGCGATCGAGACTCACATATGTCCTAATCCTTCCGAAAGACCTCCGAAGTTAGCCGGAACGGGCTCCTGTCCAAATGATCGATATAGGCACTCGTGCGATCTCACAATCTCTCGATATACAATCTAGCATAATCCTCGGCGAAAAAGTCGCCCCGATCGGCGAGAAAGTGGTGATTTCGTCGGCTGTCGACAATAACCGGATGGAATCATGCTTCTCCGAGTGTGAGGTAATCCCGTAATAAAATCCATATTTACCACCTCCCACTTCCAGTCGGAATATCAATAACTGCATAGCCACCGGCTTCTGGTGCTCAATCTTGACCTGCTGACAATTCGGGCACTGCGCCACAAACTCCGCAACGTCCCTCTTCAGGTCATCCCACCAATAGATACACCTGAGGTCATGGTACATCTTAGTTGACCCCGGGTGAATAGAATAACGAGCACTGTGTGCCTCCCCCAGAATCTGCTGACGAAGCTCTATCACATCGGGAACACACAACCGACCCTCAAATCTTAGCACCCCATCAGGCGCTACCTCAAATAAACTCTTCTCCTTCTGAAGAGCTGCATCTCGATACCGTACCATAATCGGATCCTCATATTGTCGCATCTTCACCTCCTCGACGATGGAAGACTCGGCAACCTCTCGAACCCGAACTCCATTACTATCAGAATCAAACAAATGAACCCCAAGGCTCGCTAGCTGATGTAACTCTCGGACCATATCCCTTCTGCAGACATCGTGACAATACCCATCGATATGCGACTAAGGGCATCTGCAACTACATTGGTCTTCCCTGGGTGGTATAGAATATCGACATCATAATCCTTGCGGCTCAACCACCGTCTCGCAAGTTCACTCCTCTGGTGAAGATATCTTGGAGCTCTTGTGGTCTGTGTAAATATCCACATGAACTCCATACAAATAATGTCTCGGATCTTGAGGCATGAATCATTGCGCCATTCTCGGTCATGTGTGGGATAGTTCTTCTCATGCTTCCGAGCCGCCGAGATCGTGAGGCTATAACTTTGTCGTCTCGCATCATACGCACTCCAAGCCCGACGCATCACAATAAACCACATATCCGTCTAAACCCTCTGGAAGAGTAAGGACTGGGGCGGTCGTCAATTTCTCCTTCAGTAACTGGAAACTCTCCTCACAAACATCCGTCCACCGGAACATAGCTGCTTTCTGAGTTAGCCTAGTCAAAGGTGCTGAGATGGAAGCAAACTTCTCCACAAACCTCCGATAATAACCCGCAAGGCCCAAAAAGTTGCGCACCTACGTTGGTGTAGTGGGTCTAGGCCAAGTCTTGGCGCCTCGATCTTCGCCAGATCAACCGAATACCATCGCCCGATAACATGCCCTAAGAAAGCCATCAAGTCAACCAAAACTCGCATTTCGAGAACTTGACATACAATCGCCGGTCCGAGGACTCCGTCCGTCGCCGAGTGGTGCGTGTTCTGCTCTGTCTGTGAATAAACCAGATATCATCAATGAATACAATAACGAACATATCAAGAATGGCTTGAACACGGTTCATTAAATCCATGAATCCGGGCGTTGTCGGCGAAAGACATCACCCTGAACTCATAGTGCCCATACAGGGTCTGAATGCGCTTTGGGATATCGCCTCTCTAACTCGCTTTGATGATAACGGACCGCATGTCTATCTTGGAGAAACACCTCGCACCTGCAGGGTCAAACAAATCATCAATCACGGGAAGGGTATCTGCTTGATAGTTACCTTGTTCACCGTAATCAACACGCATCTGGCGTCCATCCTTCTTCTTTACAAATAACACCGGCGCTCCCGAGAGAAACACTTGGCCCGATAAAGCCTTTTTCCAACAAATCTTTCATTGGTCTTTCAATTCCTTCAACTCGGCAGTGTCATCCTCGTATGGCGAATAAATATCGGTCAGTATCGGCGACATATCAATGCAAACTCAATCTCCTCTCGGGAGGATACGGAAGCTTCGTGCGGGAATACGTCGGAAACTCTCTAACGACCGAATCGGTCAAGGTCCGTATCTCACCTCGATGTCGAATACCGAACCATGTGGTAGATATACCCTTCCGCACCATCTTCCTAGCCTTGAGGTAAGAAATAAATCTACCGCCGGCGTAAGATTTCCTTCCACTCGATAACCGACTCGCCAGGAAACTGGAACCGTACCAATCTCTCTACAGTCCACATTGGCATAGCAAGACGCTAGCCAATCCATACCCATAATCACATCAAAGTCCGTCATATCCAACTCTATCAAGTCGGCTAGAGTCTGACGGCGTATATAGTCACTGGGCAAGCCTTATATACCCGCTCGGCTACCACCGAATTACCTACTGGCGTATCCATCTCAAAAAGTTTTATGGACTCGGACTCTATCCCTATTCTACCAGCAATATGAGGAGATATATAGGACAAGGTAGAATCTGGATCTATCAAAGCATATACATCACAGCAAGAAACCAATAATGTACCTGTGACGACATCCGTGATGCCTCGCGGTCTGACGGTGGGACATAGCATAAATGCGGTCACGAGGACCGTTGGCTGACCCCACGACCTCTGCCGCGGTCTGGCGGCGTGAACACCACGCCTCGGGACGCGTAACGCCGAAGACGAAGATCCAGCAACTGACCCTGTCGGCTGAACCATAACACTACCGCCACCTCTGGTCGGACAATCTCTCTTCAAATGGCCCTGCTGGCCACAAGAGTAGCAAGCTCCTGAAGGAACACGACACTCGCCTGGGTGAGACCTACCGCATCGAGCACACTGAGATGGGGGTGGTCTCGATCGGTAGCGGTCTCTGCTTCCCTGAAACCCCGAAGTCCTGGAGCCCTGACCTGCTCCTGAATGACCCGGCTGATCAGACCTCCCGCCAGAAAACCGAGAAGGAGCACTCTGTGCTGGCTGAAATGTGGACCTAGTCTGCTGCTGAGGCTGTCCGCCTCGAAAACTTCCCTGAGACCCTGTTGTCCTGGCCCTCTTGGGCTGGCCTAAGTCTAGCTGATCCTCCATCTCTCTGTCCTCTATACCCTGCGCATACGCCTGCATCCTGGCAATATTCATACCTGGCTGAAGAGCCACCCCCAAGCATGCAGTAATCATATGACGGTCTAGCCCCATCACATATCGATGAACCACATGCGCCGTATGCTTTCACGATGGTGTCTTGCATACCTAGCCAATGAGTCAAACTCAGTGTACTCTGCGATAGTCCTCCGTTCGCCTCAAGGTCAAGAATCTATCTACGCGGGCTCTCCTCATCTCAGGAGGCAAGAAGTGATCCAGGAAAGCCTCTGTGAACTCCTCCCAAACAGCTGGAAGAGCATCCTCACCTCTAGACAACTCCCATGACTCAAACCAGTTCAACGCAATATCGCGTAACGGTAGAGGCTAGCATGACGACTCGACCTCCGAGGCCCTAAGCACGATAGTCGGTTTAAGCTGCCGAACAAACTCCACGAGATCCTCGCCATATCTCGAACCATAGAACTTCGGTGGATAGCAACCAGAAATCCGAATCAAGTAAGCCCATCGGCTCTGGGTTGTTGCACCGCTCTGTTGGCGCCGCCCACTATCTTTGGTTAATAACGGATCTGCTCCGTAATCTATACTCACCCACGACTATGGGATGGAGGCTCGTCTGCGGTCTCGATAGCCGCTGCCGCCTCGAACTCCGCTGAAGGCGGCGTCGTGGAACTTCGCCGCCCGAAACATCATCTCCGTGGGATTGGGCATGTGCCTCGTGACCCTCCGCGTCCTACTAGCGGCTCCTCAATCGCCTTGCCGCCTCGGGCGCGGTTGACTTGCGTGGAGGCATAACTGATACATAAAGGAAAATATCAGAGGAAGTTCAACCTATAACACGGCTCTATTGCACGATCTTAGAGTGAAAGAATGGAAACCAATCCTAAATATCCTGCGGCCTCACGATTATAGATGTGGTGCGCAACACACCGATAATCAAGACTACTAGACACGATCTGTAGACACTTTCCGAGGACTAATCGCTCTGATACCATTGTTGTCACGACGACCCGGGCGCGGTAGTGCCTGCCGGCACCGTATAAAGTAAACATCATCGCAAGCCGATAAAGTGCGCCTTCCATAAAATATACTTAATCAAAAGTACAACTTGTTCTTACAGCCCAAACCACAAACGTGACTACGCACTCTAGTAATAACAATCGTGGCGGGACGGGGCCCGCCATACCACGAATGTACATAATACCTATAGCGTCGGGGAAAACCCGTGCAAACAAAACAAGCCTCCGAGGAATGGAGCTCGACGAGCGGTGATCCTAAGAATGAGGATCCACCACTTACCTCTACTGCGGCATGAGCGGCCAGGAAGAAGTCGATTACCTGATATGTACTAAGTATGCGGCGGAAAATCCGAAAATACCTCATAAGTCTAAAATAACGGAGACATGTATAAAAATCGGTTCTGAGAACATGCCTTACTAACAATGAGAATATCAAGCATATACTATACTGCATGAAAATAGGAAGCTCATGGTCAAAGCAAGGTCATCCACCCCGCAGTATCATTAAGCACTCCTACTCCTGGGACTATTTCACCCGCATGGGTCATGTGGACCCGCATTGTCACGACCCGACCCCGGGCCCGCGACTGGTGTCCTACCTGGGCACCCTTACAGGTATACATCAGAGAAAAATCAGCGGAACATACATGAAACTTATAAAATAAAACAATAGAAGTAAAACAACAGGTTAGCCGATAGGGCTACCTTCCTGGACATAAATATATACAAGCGGTTGCCTCATTTCTTTACAAAGCGACCCACAATATGTGACTCTGCACCTCTAAGAGTTTTAACATAACAATCTGTGGCGGGACAGGCCCCGCCATACCACGAATATACATGAATCTACTACCGTGGAAAACCGTACCGAGATAAGCCTCCGAGCAAATGGAGCTTTTTCCCAAATCGAACCGAGATCCTAGAGCGGATCACCACACAGGTACCTAAAACTGCGGGCATGAACGGCCCGAAGAAGTCGATTACAACAGTGCGAAATATGGAACGAAATAACGTCTGATAAGCGATCATAATCGTACAAAAGAATGGCGAGACAAGTATAAAAATGCATACGGATCCTAGTGTCATTATCACTACGAACTTAATCGTACCTTATTACCTTTTTCCCATTTTCGATAAAAGTTATAGTCACACTCTTATATACGTGATTTAAAAAAATCATTAAGTTCATTCTTGTAAAACTTACTTATCTTTCATAAGTATAATCCCGCTTTAAGGGAGGCGCTATACTACCCGCCCAATGGGGACGCGATCAAGGTCACATAGTGCGCCCATACGGGTATCTTGCGGCCCATTCTCGGTCGATAATGTCATATAGTGCGCGTAAGGTATCTTGCGACCCGTTCTGGGTCGATAATGTCATATAGTGCGCGTAAAGGTATCTTGCGGCCCATTCTGGTCGATAATGTCATATAGTGCGCGTAAGGTATCGCGGCCCATTCCTGGGTCGATAATGTCATATAGTGCGCTCGTAAGGTATCTTGCGGCCCATTCACTGGTCGATAATGTCATATAGTGCGCGTAAAGGTATCGCGGCCCGTTCTCGGTCGATAATGTCATATAGTCCGCGTAAGGTATCTTGCGGCCCGTTCTGGGTCGATAATGTCATATAAAATCAGGTAATTTAACCCAACGTACTACGCACCTCTACTCCTTTAGAAAGACTCTTTTTCCAATAAAACTTCCCAGATACTAACAACTATAGTATCAAGTCCTATCCACCTTTCAAGACATGTCACAATACCTTTTTAGAAATACAATTACCGGCTTCTAAAACAAGTGACTTCTTTCTTAAAAACCCTAAGCAACTGGTACCTTAAAAACAGTTTGCCGCCTTTATTTCAAATCATTTCTTTACTTACATTCTTCAAGAAAACCATTCTTTTAACCTTCCATAAAGCCGTTATAACCAACTTCCCATAAAGTCGTTATAACCCTTTAGTTTTAGACAACTCATTCCTTTTATAACCAAGAGACTTCTACTTTTAGAAACCAAGTATTAAATACTTTCAAATCAATTCTCTTAACTTTCAAAAATACAATTAGTCTCTTAACCTTTTGAACTCAAGTGACTCCTTTTATTATAAAACCTTAGGCAATTGATGTCTTAAAATCAAGTTGCCTTTTCACTAAAATCAAGTCATTTATCTTTCCATAAAACAAATATAACTAACTTCCCATAAAGCCGTTATATTCACTTTATGTCTTAGCCCAAAAACAATTTCCTATCCAAGGGACTTATACGTTTAAAACGGAACAAGTATCACATACTTTAAAACTCTTCAAGTCCCTTAACTTTAATACAACAATAGACATCCTTAATACTTTCAAAGTGAGTTAATCTCTAACTCACCCGACTTGGCTATTCATAAAACTAGTAAGGGATATCAAGGTGTTGTCAGACGCTCTGGTACTACATACGTGCAACTAGTCATGCTCAAAAGATAGGAAAAGTTCTATATAGAGTAAGTCACACAACTACCTCTTAACTTCTAAGAGTATAAGGAAACATGAAATGATACCACAGGTATATTCCATACATAGAATCATGCCAAAGGAAGGAAGAGGTTCACATACCTCGCGACGATTGTCGACAAGTAGCAAAATGCTCCAAACTACTTCAACCTTGAGCTATTCCATTCTTCAAGTAGGATACTCTATACTTAGTACTTCAACCTTAACGATTCTTAATCTAATTCCAAATCCGAAGTCGCTCCTTAGTAGTTTAGAGCCTCTCCAAGACACTTCAATCCGCTTGTTGAGACCCTTAGAACCATACCAACAACTTTCCTTCCAACTTCCAATCCAAAACCTAGAAAGCCACTAGGTTTTCACTTTGCGACTAATACGAAAACTATCTTTTTCCGAGATTTTTCTATTGAGATACACTCACTATACACTTAGGAACCTTGGTTTAAAGTGGGGAGATTATTGGACAACAAACAAATTTTTTTCCTTTTTTCCTTCCTTGAACCCGAGAGCTTCCTATGGGTGTTCTTCAAATTTTTGTGAATTTTGGCTAACTGTTAGTCAAGTCTTGCACTACTAGTATTATATAGTGTATTGGAGGGTCATGATACACAAATGGGTGGTTAGGATGAGCTCTGGCTAAATATCAAGACTAAAGTGGGGCCTTTGACTTAGTCATGAACTCAAGCTACCACTGCAAGACTTTAGTCATCCAAGACTATGGTCGATGACCATTTAGGCCATGCCCGGTCGTCGAGCACTAAGAAGGGGGGTGACACGTGTCGCCCTCCCATTCGTCACAACACTACGTTTTCCGACAATTTCATAATTCCGATAAATTTACAAGTCTCAAATTTTAACACTTATGAGTTCTCACGTACGTTCTTACAACATGTCCTGTAAATACGGGGTGTAACACGCATGAGGTATTCCTCGCATAGGCTGTACTCACCCGCAAGAGACAATTTCACCCGCATGAGCCCTACAGACTCGCATGAGATATTCCTCGCATCGTGGGTAGCAAATCCACGGAATATGCAAATGCCACAACCCGGGGAATGACTCCGTAATAAATAATAATATATATATATCATTAGCACAAACCGGCTATCACACATAATACAAGAAGGTTAAGAAAACCCCTTAACTTCTTATTAATCTTGTTCATACACATTCTCATTTTAGTTTACTTAGGCACTAACATGTCTTTATGAAATCCGGGAATTTAACTCAAAGTATTATACTATGTACTTCTACTCTTTTAAAACCTTAGGCAATTAATGCCTTAAAAATCAATTTGTCTTTCACAACTTCAAATCATTTATCCGTACTCATTTTACTTAGAGTAAATCTTCTTTTATTAACGTTCCATAAAGCTAATATAATCAACTTCCCATAAAGTCATTATATTAACGTTATACCTTAGTCAAATACATTTTTCTAAACCCAAGGGCCTTACATTTTTTTTAAAAGAAACAAACATCATATACTTGAACACATCAAGTCCCATAACTTTGAAAACTCAAGACATCCTTAACACTTTTTAAAGAAATGAGTTAATCCCCCTTACTCACAAAACTTGGCCATCCTTAAAACAAGTAAGGGATATCAAAACCTTGTACGTCTATCGTACTATATAGGTAAAACTATTCATGCTCAAGAGATAGGAAAGTTCCACATACCTCTTCGGTCAATCCACTTGCTAAGTCCAAAATACCGCACGTAGTATGTCAACCTATAATGACCATAATACGTTTAACAACCTCAAGCTACAACGTAGAATATTCCAAGTTCAAAGTCACTAAATTCTATGGAAAATTGGGCAGCATTTCCTTTGTTTCTACATACTTTGCCACCTTTTTCAAGGCCGAATTCAACATCCAAACGCCACATTTAAGGCCCAACAATCCAAACATTTCAAAGGGGATTACACGCCTAATCTTGGATGTGTAAAATTCTGCCCCACAATGTATAACTGTTATACCCCGTAGTTTCAGGGTATGTATGCGAGGACGTACGTACGAGAATACGACATTGAAATTGGAAAGGAAGAACGAGGTGATTTTTCCACGGAAAAGTTTCCGGTTTTTGTGAAGGAAAAAGGTTCGTTAATGGGAATTGGATTCCCAGATTTGGTATTCGGACTTCTTGGAATATTAGAGAATTATGGAATTTTATTTTCGGAAATGGTCACGTGGGGCCCACGGGAGAAAATTTACGGTTTTGTGGGGTCCACTTTGTTTCGAGATTTTGGCCATTGTGGATATTTTCGGAAGATGAAATATTTTGGACGTGTAGGAGGGCGACACGTGTCACCCCCACTGGTTGGCTTGGGCGATTTCACTTTGTGCACAACACGTTTAGAGTCGTTTTTAAACGAAGCGTTTTACAAGACTCGCGTAGGATAAATTCCGGCTATGTCATTTCTAATTTTTGCGGATTTTTCCGAGAGGCGAACACTTTGGACAACGAGAGGCGACACTCACACTGCCGTTGAGTGGACTTGTCACGCGATAGTAGAATGGATGGCCATCTTTGTCTTGTAGTTGGTAGGATATTTTGTGTGCAAGTTGGCCAAGGACACTTGCCCTAATCTTGACCTTACACTTGCCTTGCACTTGGCACCATCTTGGCCATTGGTTGGCCGTGTCTTGACTATAAATACCCCTTGTTGAAGAGTTATTTCATCCTAAATTGAGCAATCTTTCTAAGTCTCAAATCCCTCCCTCTCCCTCTTGTTGTTTTCGTCCAAACACACCCCTCCCCTTTGAGAAGCTCTAACCGAGAGCAACCCCTAGCATGGCCGAAACCTACCCCCTCCCTGGTTAAAAATTGTCTTCTAGTATTGTTATAATGCCCAAAATACCCTAGCCCAAATCCCTTAGTCCTTAGTAGAAGTTGTGAAGAACTTCTAAGGTTTTCTTGGAGCTCTGGAGCGCTGACTTAGGATCTAAACCTTGCTCATGCGCGACTTTTATCTAGGATATTATTGGGCTTACCGAGGTAAATAACCTTATCCTCCTTTTGTAATTAGAATATACATACTGTAGAAGTATAGGAATAAGTATAAATACTTAGAAGGATATTAAAGAATAGAATTGAACTGTTATCACGAGAAGGGTTTAAAGAAGAATAATAGAATGTACTTACATGGGGTATTTTCACTGATGAACTTGAGTAGCTCACGGGTAGGAAGTCGCCCAAATGTCCATGTAGAATAACGAACCCTCTGCTAGAGCTTTATGCGATCTGATCTGAGGCGTTGATAGGCGTGTTGGTATTATAGTCGATTCTCTGCGCCGACATATTCAACTTGGCGGTGGATTTCGCGAAGGTATGTGATTCTTCCTATCCTCTTGAGCATGATATTTTAAAGAATATGTATATAGTAATGCGGTGACGTAAGTGTGTTAAGCGAATAATAATTACGGCAATGTCTTGGACTTAAGCTGAATAATAATTACGGCAATGTCTTGGACTTAAGCCCGAATAATAATTACGGCAATGTTTTCCGACTTAAGCCGAATAAAAGAATCAAGAAGTTCAAAAGAATTAAGAAACCTTTTTGAAAGAAGAGTAACACTTGGTTTTAAAAGCTTAAGAGTTATACTAGCTTTATGGGAAGTTAGGTATAACGGCAAGAGTGATAAAAAGAACGATTTATTGATTTAAGGAAATAAGAGACTTGACTTATTATACTAATATGAATTTTGTTAAAAAGTGTGAAACCTCATTCGTGAGTAAATAGTATTTTTGGTTTTCAAAAGGAATGATGTTTTACCGATCAGAATAAATGTCGAACAAACCACAGCAGCGCTAATAAAGGGAAATATTGTGACTAATAAAGTATTATTAAAACCAGTAGAAACTTCCATCTGCATAGGAGCTAAGATGAGACAAAATGATATTACATTTACTAGATCATGGCTGTTGTAATAAGATTGTTACGAATAATAATAACCTACTCACACTTAGGGTATATGTTTCTCAAATTGTTTTAAAGGATTAAAGCTATGAACTACGAAACCTTTCGAAAATGAGAAAGTTGAGTAATTGAAATTAGGCAAACTTAAGCGTTGGAAAAAGAATGTTGTTACTTGATTTTACAAAGAGAAATGTTTTGATTTACTTCAAAAGATAATCACTTTATTTTTATACTACGGGTATTGTGTGACTTTTGTGAAAGAAACTGATCTTTTAAAAGAGTAATACATAAAGTACTTTGGGGCTAAAAACCCGAACTTGTTAGCATAATGTAGAAAGTACCTTGTGTGAATAACTTGATTGTATTGATTTGTGATAGTCTTGTAATACTTTCTTGTTGACTTGATAAGTAAACATGTTAGGATCTTCACGTGAGTTAGTATCTTGTGATGTTTGTGTAGAGGTTTTCCCTTATTATGCTTAGATTGTTTAACGATAAAGCTGTGTTGATATTATATCACTCGTGATTAGGGGTTAAGGCGCCTCCGATGCGGGGTAGACTCGGCGGTCTAGTGACTATGATTCGAGAATACCTTATGCAGTGCAGTATGGCCTATCGCGAGCTACGGAGTTCGAGTTAGTATCGGCCGCGTGGTCACGCGGTCTTTGTGGCCCGTACGGACGACGAGTCGGGGCGGCTGCCGGGAGTAGCTACCCTCGATGCGGGAATACCTCATGCGGGCCATTGGGTGGCCCGTGCGGGCTACGGAAAGTTCGAGGCTAGACGCGCATTAGATCTGCGGGCAAGTGGCGGCTTTGATCATGTGATGATGCAGAGCGGATCTCGAGATCTGATTTACGTCACTTGTTATCTTGGGGTTTTTAGTAGTCGGCTATGCCACCGCATTTACCGTCACGGTTTTATGATGACTTTGAGGCGTGAGTCACGACTTGACATATTTGTTTATTTATTGTGGCTGTAGTTTTGGTTATCATACATGTCTTACGCTTTATATAGACTACTATGATTTCATTTCTGATATTTTGATTTCACATACTTGGTACTGTTGTCTTGACCTCGCCCGGAAGTGCGTTCATCTTGCAGTAAAGGTACTCCTCGTTGATCCGTTCTTAGGATCACCGTTTGACGTTAGGAAAGCTCCGTTTCTCGGAAGCTTAGCATTTTGGTATGGTCCTGTCGTTGTAGATATTTGTATTCGGGTATGGCGGGGCCACTGTCGCCATTGTTGTTTTAAACTCTTAGAGTGCATAGACTGTTGTAAGGTTGGGATGAATAGCTCATTTTGGGTACTTATATACATATATGCCGAAAGGCAACTTTTCCTAAAGCGTGTCTTATTTATCTTGTTTCATATTTTGGTTGTTTTATTTTCTGATTTCTCCGATGTATGACTACTTGGGTGCGGGTAAGGCACGATCCACGAACCGGAGCGTCGTGACAAAAGTGGTATCGAGCGATTAATCTCGGAAAGTGTCTCTGAGCCGTATCTAGTAAGTCTTGATTATCGGTGTGTTGTGCACCACACCAATAATCGTGAGGCTATAGGATATTTAGGATTGGTTTCCATTCTTCTCACTCGAGATCGTGCTTTAGAGTCGTGTTATAAGTTGGACCCTCTAACGTATTCCTTTCCTTTACGATTATGCCTCACGCCAGTAACCTCGGGCCCGAAGAAGCGAAGCGTGAAGGAGGCTGCGAGTAAATCTGAGAGATTTAGAAGGCACGTACCCAATCATCACACTGAGGTGATGCTTGTCGAGGAGTTACGAGGCGTCGCCAAGAAGCAGCGAGTTTAGCCTGGGCGGCGATTCCTCTGCGGCCATGACATCTGGACCTTCGCCCACGACTTGGAGCGAGAAAATATGGATTGGAAGAGAGCGGCCACATTACTAGCAAGGGACTTGGCGACAAAGTATTTTATGTACGGTATACCAAGGATATTGATGCTTATCTAAAGAAGGGTTGTGAGTAGCTCTTGATCGAGGAGCGAGCGGGCTTGCGTCAGATTATGTGCGGCAGTGAGAGAGTAGAGATCGCAGATTAAACAAGATCGCGAAGAGGCGTTTGGCGGAGATCATTTGGTAACTCTCGAGGCGAACCGCCTCAGCAATTAGACATGCGCCTCGCCCGGTCAGAGTGCCCTCCGAGGTTCGATTTTTCCTCGGTGTTCACGGTGCGTGGCGCCATCCCGGGAAGTGCCGCTTTTTGCGGTGCTTGTTTTTATTGCGCCGTCGAGCCATATGGCGAGGGAATGTTCTATGAGGAAGGATGCAAGTAGGAAGACTCACCTACCGGATCGATTGTGAATCGATGGTTCGGAGAGGAGGTGTTAGCTGTGAGGCCACCCGCTCGGTGTGGCCGTTGTGGTCGATGTCGCGTGGGAGTGTCGTTAACCTGCGGCGGCTTGTTTTGTTCGCGGCGGCAGGCCATTTTATGAAATTGTCCAACGAGTTGGCGGGGATGTAGGGACTCACGCCGGGTCGATGGATAGTTCATCACCTTTCCCGGTATGCAGCAGGCGGGATTGACTAGACGACCTAGGGAAGTGCGGCGTAGATCTGGTATATCCTTAACCCTTTAGAGATTTATATGTATAGTAAGATGCGAATATCTTAAAGTATTGTTTTCGGTTAGCATGGTGTTAGTGTGATTAGAAGTGTTGATTAATTAACCTGGTAAGATTGGTAGACAGAAAGAGTGGGAGCCTTAGAATATTACGTAGAAGACCTTAGGCGAGGCAATCTTTTGTAAAATAATTTTTTAGTTTTTTACGCTTATCTAAGTGAATATTATACGTGAGATATTTTTTTTATGGGATGAATCCCTGAGTGTTGTGAAACGAAAGAGGGTGGTTGAGCTTAGAAGACCGCTAGGTTTTCGTAACTTGATCGTGAGATTGTTCGGATCGGGAGCTAGTGTTTCTTGGCGTTCTGGGTCGGGTTGAGCCGTGTTGCGGGTCGACACACGCCCTGTTTGGTGATGGAGTCAGTTTGTGGTGGTCCCGCTTTGTGTTAGGGTCACGAGGGTGTTAGGCCCAGGTTTAGTTAACCATTGTACGAGTTCGTGGATGTGTTCGACCATGAGTCGCCGATGAGGTCAGCCCGTCTTATCTTTTAGTCAAACCGTGTACTCGGTAGTAAGTTGCGAGATGATTATTTCAAGAAGGTTGTAAGGCTACACGGGGTGCCTACCTTCACCTTATGGCTGACAGGGGAGTCCAAGCTACGACTGTTTCTTTTCTGGAAGAGTTACCAGGCAAGGTTAGGAACTCAGGTGAATCTCAGTGTCGCATTCACCCTCGGGCTAGTGGTTGGATTTCGGGATTAGCTGTAAGGACTCTTCGCCTCTTGTTGAGTATGTATTATATAGCTACCATTTCAGTATTCGGGTGTCGCCGTTTGGAGCCTTTTTATAAGCACTAGTGTAAGATTTCCGATCGACTGATTCGATGTAAGCAAGGTGCAGATAGTTGGTTCGTACTTGTTCAGCAGGGCGTGGATAGGGTGGAGCTTATCCAGAAGAGGTCATTGGCAGCTCAGTCGGTGGGAAGCGATCGAAACATGGTAAGTGATAAGGAAGAGTTCGAGTGTACGAGAAGGGTACGACGAGTAAGGCAAAGTGACAAAAGTGGGATGGGAAGAAGCGAACATGTATTACAGGCATAGGTGTGATCATTTCGTTTGTAAAGAGTAGCGCGAGGAGTATCTTTTAGACCTCTAGTAGGAGCTTTCGTGATAGAGGTGATTCCTCGTGGACTTGGAGATAAGTAGGTGCGTTTGTTGTGTTGTGGCGGTGTGGCGTGGATGTTTCCGTAAGTATAGCGATGAGGACTATACCGGCGCTGCTTGTTTTGATACAGAAGGAACATTCGACGAATGTTTCTAGGAGGGAGAATGTTATACCCGTAGTTTCGTGGTATGTATGCGAGGGCGCACGCATTTAGAATACGACATTGAAATTGGAAAGGAAGAGCGAGGTGATTTTTCCACTAAAAGTTTCCGGTTTTGTGAAGGAAAAGGTTCGTTAATGGGAATTGGATTCCCGATTTGGTATTCGGACTTCTTGGAATATTAGAGAATTATGGAATTTTATTTTGGAAATGGTCACGTGGGGCCCACGGAGAAAATTTACTGATTTTGTAGGTCCACTTTGTTTTGAGATTTTGGCCATTGTGGATATTTTCTAAGATGAAATATTTTGGGCGTGTAGGAGGCGACACGTGTCACCCCTAGTTGGCTTGGACGATTTCACTTTGTGCACAACACCCGCTTTAGAGTCGTTTCAGACGAAGCGCTTTACAAGACTCGCGTAGGATAAATTCGGCTATGTCATTTCTAATTTTTGCGGATTTTTCCGAGAGACGAACACTTTGGACAACGAGAGAGGCGACACTTGTCACCCTCTCATCAGTGGACTTGTCACAATGATAGGCGAATGGATGGCCATCTTTGTCTTGTAGTTGGTAGGATATTTTGTGTGCAAGTTGGCCAAGGACACTTGCCCTAATCTTGACCTTACACTTGCCTTGCACTTGGCACCATCTTGTCCATTGGTTGGCCATGTCTTGACCTATAAATACCCTTGTTGAAGAGTTATTTCATCCTAAATTGAGCAATCTTTCTAAGTCTCAAATCCTCTCTCTCTCTTGTTTTGTTTCCCAAACACACCCTCCCTTTGAGAAGCTCTAACCGAGAGCAACCCCTAGCCTAGCGAAACCTACCCCATCCCTTGGTTAAAAGTTGCCTTCTAGTATTGTTATAATGCCCAAAATACCCTAGCCCAAATCCCTTAGTCCTTAGTAGAAGTTGTGAAGAACTTCTAAGGTTTTCTTGGAGCTCTGAGCGCACAACTTAGGAGCTAAACCTTGCTCGTGCGACTTTTATCTAGGATATTATTGGGCTTACCGAGGTAAATAACCTTATCCTCCTTTTGTAATTAATATACATATCTTGTAGAAGTATAGGAATAAGTATAAATACTTAGAAGGATATTAAAGAATAGAATCAAGTTATCACAGAAGGGTTTAAAGAAGAATAATAGAATCAGATTTACATGGGATCGTTTTCATGATGAACTTGAGTAGCTCAGGGTAGGGAAGTCTGCCCAAATGTCCATGTAGAATAACGAACCCTCCGCTTAGAGCTTTACGCAGTCTGACGCGTTGATAGGCGTGTTGATCATTATAGGTCGATTCTCTGCGCGACATATACAACTTGCCAGGGGGATTTCGCCGAGACGGTATGTGATTCGTCCTATCCTCTTGAGCCTGATATTTTAAAGACTATGTAGATAGTACGGTAGACGTACGTATGGTAATCGAATAATAATTACGGCAATGTCTTGGACTTAAGCTGAATAATAATTACGGCAATGTCTTGGACTTAAGCACGAATAATAATTACGCAATGTTTTTCGACTTAAGTCCGAATAAAAGAATCGAAGAAGTTCAAAAGAATTAAGAAACCTTTTTGAAAGAGTAACACTTGGTTTTAAAAGCTTAAGAGTTATACTAGCTTTATGGGAAGTTAGGTATAACGGCAAGAGTGATAAAAGAACGATTTATTGATTTAAGGAAATAAGAGACTTGACTTATTATACTAATATGAATTTTGTTAAAAGTGTGAAACCTCCTTCGTGAGTAAATAGTATTTTTGGTTTTCAAAAGGAATGATGTTTTACCGATCGTAATAAATGTCGAACAAACCACAAGTACGCTAATAAAGGGAAATATTGTGACTAATAAAGTATTATTAAAACCAGAGAAACTTCCATCTGCATAGGAGCTAAGATGAGACAAAATGATATTACATTTACTAGATCATGGTCTGTAATAAGATTGTTACGAATAATAATAACCTACTCACACTTAGGGTATATGTTTCTCAAATTGTTTTAAAGGATTAAAGCTATGAACTACGAAACCTTTCAAAATGAGAAACTTGAGTAATTGAAATTAGGCAAACTTAAGCGTTGGGAAAAGAATGTTGTTACTTGATTTTACAAAGAGAAATGTTTTGATTTACTTCAAAAGATAATCACTTTATTTTTATACTACGTATTGTGTGACTTTTGTGAAAGAAACGGATCTTTTAAAAGAGTAATACATAAAGTACTTTGGGGCTAAAACCCGAACTTGTTAGCATAATGTAGAAAGTACCTTGTGTGAATAACTTGATTGTATTGATTTGTGATAGTCTTGTAATACTTTCTTGTTGACTTGATAAGTAAACATGTTAGGACGCTACGTGAGTTAGTATCTTGTGATGTTTGTGTAGAGGTTTTTCCTTATTATGCTTAGATTGTTTAACGATAAACCGCATGTTGATATTATATCACTCATGATTCCGGGTTGCCGCCTCCACGCGGGGTAGACTCGGTGGTCTAGTGACCTATGATTCGAGAATACCTTATGCAGTGCAGATGGCCTATCGCGAGCTACGGAGTTCCGTGTTAGTATCGCGCCCGTGGTCACGGTCTTTGCGCTACGCGGACGACGAGTCGGGACGCTGCCGGGAGTAGCTACCCTCGGTGCGGGAATACCTCACGGGCCATCGAGTGGCCCGTGCGAGCTACGGAAAGTTCGGGGCTAGACGCGCGCATTAGATCGCGCGAGTGGCGGCTTTGATCATGTGACGCCTAGACAGATCTCGTGATACGATTTACGTCCTTGTTGCGGGGTTTTTAGTAGTCGGCTATGCCTCGCATTTACCCTGCACGGTTTTATGATGACTTTGAGGCGTGAGTCCACGACTTGACACGATTTTATTTATTGTGAATCGTAGTTTTGGTTATCATACATGTCTCTCGCTTTATATAGACTACTATGATTTCATTTACGATTTTCGCCACATACTTGGTACTGTTGTCTTGACCTCCTTCGGGCCGCGTTCATGCCGCAGTAAATGTACTCTACCGTTGATCCCCGTTCTAAGATCACCGCTTGGCGTTGGGAAAGCTCCGCTTTCCTAAGCTTAGCATTTTGGTATGGTCCCCTGTCGTTGTAGATATTTGTATTCAGGGGTATGGCGGGGCCCTGTCCCGCCATTGTTGTTTTAAACTCTTAGAGGTCTGTAGACCTGTTGTAAGGTTGGGATGTAACTGTTCATTTTGGGATACTTATATACATATATGCCGAAAGGCAACTTTTTCCCAGAAACTGTGTCTTATTTATACTGTTTCATATTTTGGTTGTTTTATTTTTCGCTGATTTCTCTGATGTATGACTACTTGGGTGTCCGGGTAAGGCACCAGTCACGGGCCCCGGAACGGGTCGTGACAATAACAACTAACTTAACAAGTTTAAGGTAGTATTTAGGCTACAACATGCTTACATATCATTCTTATCCAATCCTTTCATATCCAAACCATATTTCTTGCATGCAATGTATCTAAGAGCAATATTTACCACTACAAGTTCTTTCTTCTTCACATGCAACACCAAAAACTAGCTACAAGAGAAGAATTGTTACCTTAGAGCTTTAGCCAAATTATTCCAACAAATTTGCTAGCCTCCTTTCCAAAAACACCACCACAATAACTCCTACAAGCTTGCAAATAAGTTTCCTTCTTGCCACACTTTTCAGATTTTTCTCAATCCTTGATTTCCTCTTGATTTTCTAGAGAGAAGGAAGAGCTTCTAATTTAGAGAGAGAGAAGAGCTTGAAGAATGACCAAGTCTTCAAGACTTGGTCAATAAATAGTGCATGCAAAAATCAGATGGCGGGACACTTGTCACCCTCCCATGGCCTTTTTTAAAACAAAACAGTTCAGATTTTTCCACTCACCCTCGCAGAACCCGCCTCGGCGCCGCGGCCCTGCAGACGGCGCCGCGGTGCTGAAACTCCTGCCAACCCTCGGATCTTTCGGCGCCACGGCCCTGCTTCCCGGCCCTGTGGCTCCTGTCCGAATTACTTCTCTGTCCGACTGCGCACTGAACTTGTAACTCCCATAACTTTCTACTCCGATGTCCTATCGACGAACGGTTGGTTGCGTTGGAAATTAGACTCAACGAACTACGTACTAGGACTTTGAAACACCTAGGAACTCTCAATGTAATGGGTCATAACCCGCCTCAAAGTTGACTGAAAACCCATCCGAAACAATCCGTCAACCTATCTTTCTAAAATTTTAAGTCTTAATCCATTTCGTACGCTCTCATACGCATGGCCAGAACTACGGGGTATAACAACCTTGTAACCGGTAGAGTAAGGGCAAAAGATTTTAGAAAGAGTTGGACTGAGTCCGATGTGGCCACCTACGTATCTCGCCATAGAGATCAAGTAGATACATAGTCTAGGAGCATAGCCCTATTGAAGTTGGGTTCGTCGATTAGACTTCGAGTGTTTTTTTTTTGTTTTGTTTAAAATATGGGACCAAAGCTGATATGGCTGCCTATGCATTTTGCCAAAGGAACCGGTTTAAACCATAGTTTGCCGGTGACGGAGGATAAATAGATTCTTAAGAGATGGAAAATTAGGATTTTTCTAAAAGGTGGGACCGAAGCCGAAATGGCCGCCTACGTATCCCACCGCGGGAATCAGGTCACACGTAGTTCCGAATTGTGACAAAATTTTGAGAAAATCGTTGTTTGAGATATGGACTTTTCGCGTATCGTGCTGATAACGCAAGGAATAACACAACCCCAGAAAACCAAGCTAGTATAGCTCGTAATTAATACTAAGTGAATGCACAAAGTTGAAGTAGCAAAATATTGTAGTAAAGTGTACATAGCTGAAAGCAATAAACATTACAATAGCAAGCAGACTATATGGATATCAAAGGCGCGTTCTAGCATGTTTGAGACCTCTTTTAATGTCAGAGGTGGGCCTAAACGCCAAATATGCGAGATTATGATAGATAGGTCCAAGCTGTTAAATTGCAAAGTTTTGTTGGAAATGACGACCTAATGACGGTGCACTTTTTCCAATTTCGGCATGTCATGTTTAGGCTTGGATTTGTCTATCATTGTCACGCTACACATAGTATGCTGGTTGGTCGTTGGGTTGCGAAACCCGTCGACAAGTTTTGGTGAATTTTTAATTGTGGCGTTAATACCAAGGATTAACCCACCTAAGTTTTATGCATGCATGACTTAAAATAAAGAGGGCGGTAAGCTCTGTCCTAATTTGCTAAGATTTGGCTTACTAGACTCAATGGTTCCCGAGCGGACTACTCGAGTGAGAAGGCTACGCGGCCACCGGTTGTATCGGATTCTCCGCGTAAAATGCCAACTCTCCAAAATTTGGGTATTTGAAAAACAAAATGCGGGTGTGCAAAGTGCACCTCGCGTGTAGTGTGTGATAATATTAACTTTCCGTAAAGGAGGAAATATGAGCGAAATGACAGTTTAGGAAAAACATTAACATATAGCAATTAAGACAACATGCAAATATTCATATGTAAGGAAGAACAATTTAGACAAAGTAAAAATAAAAGCAAATAAGTATAAAACACAAAAGAAGCAATTTAAGCAAATAAAGAAAAAATAAAGCATAATAATTAATCTAAGTCTGTTATGGTTATGAACCTAGTCATCCCCAGCGGGGTCGCCATGCCTGTTGGCTTGTATTTTAGGCGTTGCTCCAGTGAAAATCGTTGAAGCAACGTCGTGCTTCCCTTCCCCTCTGTTTTGTCAGTCCTCCGCCAGATTTGACCACCGGCGGCGGACACTACCGGCGATGTTGTTGGTTTCTCTATTATTGCAACTATATTTTGTGGTTGTTGGACTGATTTTGACTTTTGATAACTTGCCGGAGTTTTTAAACTCCGGCGAATCTTGTTGGCTTTATTTCGATATCTGATTTTCTGATTTTTGGTTGTGTCGCCGGAATGTAAAACTCCGGCGACCTTGTTCTTGACTACATTTTGGGCATCGGTTGTTATCTTGGTTAATGGGCTGATTTTATGTTTTTTTTTGGGCATCTGCCGGAGTTTTAAGACTCCGACGACGTTTTAAAATTTCAGCGAACTATGTCGCTGGTTGTTTCCACTGTTCCGGCGAACCACTATCGCAACGGTGTTGATATTAAACCACTGTTATTCTGTCGCTGGCTGCGTTTTTCTGTTCGGTATTGTTGCTTATTATGTCACTGGCTGCGTTTTTCTGGTTGGAATTGTTGTTGCTGTTTGTAGTGTCTCGCTAATCATTTTGGGCAATGTTTCTTACTGTTTCGCTGTGTTGCTACTGTTTTTGGTATTCCATAGTGATTTGGACGATTTTGCCCTTTTACTACTTTATTAAACTGATTTTGAACAAGATACTACACTTGGTATTTTACTTATTTTTAAATATGATACTACACTTGGTATTTTACTGATTTTGAACTTGATACTACATTGGCCAAAGAATGATTTATCCGTCGATCTGGAGGCCTCCATGGTAAGCGAGATGGAATATGTGGGCGAGGAGGAAAGTGAAAAGATTAGACGAGAATGCATAGTATCGTTCACCGGGAGATGAGTCGACCGCAGCCGAAACGATATTGGTTTCTCATGTCTTAGTATCCTTGGCATAACACTAGCTGAGCCCACACTATATAATAAAAAATATCTTCTACATATATATATATATATATATATATATATATATATATATATCTATATATATATATATACATTGTGTTTGTTTGGTAATTTATTTATTATTTACTAACTCTTCTACTAAGTGTCTTTTGCAGGTACCCGGAGGCGCACCCCAAAGTTAAAGCATTCGCATAAAATAAAATAAAAGCGAAATGTCGCTAAATTCTCTTCATTACATCTTTTTATGATTATTTGCTTTTATTACTATCTTATTAAATATATATCTATTTTAAATATTTGCATGCCTAGTTTAAATATCTCTTGGTTGATTTAATAATTAGAACACCTTTAGAATTGTAAATTGCATGTTAGCACAATAATATTAAACCTAAATTTGAACGGACAACCGCAAGTTAGCGGACCCTATAGGGTGCCTAACCCCTTCCCTTTAGGATAATAAAGAACTCTTACCTAGAATCTCACATAGCTTTCGCAGACCTTTAAAAATGGAGATCATTTGTAGTATTTTATGTTACATTTTTAGTGTCCTAATTCACTATAATAATTAGGTGGCGACTCCTTGAATAATTTTAGGAATCAATCATACGCAGTAGTATCCCGTTTCGACTCCGGTTAAAATGGGGTGTTACAACATGACGACTCTGCTGGGGACTGCCCCTTTTTTTTTTAAGGGGGGTAATGTTTATTATATAGGGGTAGGATTAGGGTTAGGGTTTGAGTTTGGTTTTGGGGGGGAAGATGAAAAGTGGTATTTGAAATTTAAAAATCGTGGGGATAAATAAAAGAGGGTGTTTGGGTGAAATTAAATATGGCGTTAGATTGAAATAATTCGGATTGGGTCCCGTACTGGACTGATTTGATAAAATGCAAAGCGGGTTAATTATTTAAAAGAAAAATTATTTAAAAAGATGCAAGATTATTAAAATGCAAATGCCGATGCAATAATAATAAAAATATAATATTTAACAAATGTTTAATGTCTAATTAAAATTAAAGCGGGATGTCAATTAATTCTTTTAAAGAGATGCAAATATTATTAAAATAAACGACTGTGTAATAATAATAGAAACATAATATTAACAAAGACATAACGCTTAATTTTAAAAAAATATAAAGAAAAAAATACAAAAATGATGATTAGAGTGTTGTGTCCTAAAACACATAAAACTGCAATAATATATGAAAAAATGGGTCAAAATTGACTGTCAACACACATCCCCTCAAGTCGGAAGGTACACAGCCAGGTTGGACAACAGAAGATGATGAGTAGGGCCTGTCAAAGATTTAACCAATATGGGCTTTCACAGATTCATATGCAAGAGCATCAAATAAATCAATAGAATTTTCAGATAAGAGAGTATATCAAGAAAGTGTTCTTCTTGTAGGTGTTTGGTTGAATTTTTTCAACATGACGGATTCGAATTGGTGTTGCTACAGGTCATACCCGGTGACTGCAGCTTCAAAGGTCATGATGTGTTCGTCCGGGTCGGTGATTCCATCATACTTAGGTATGTCAAGCATTCTAAACTTCTACGGGATGGGCTCCGGGGATGTTGTCTCCCTGTACAGAATCTTCTCGTATTTCCTCGCCCATACGCCTTTCAACATAGGGGGAGCCCAAGATATCTGGCTCATCCGCTCATGGAGCTCCTTTTTCAATGCAATAAGTCTCGCCAGGTATGCCTCTGGTGCTGTAGGTACTACCCCCTCAGCATTCGACGCAGATGCTCTGGGTGCCCTAGTGGCTTTCACATCATCTGGTGTTTCTCCGGACAAGTAGTTTAAAAACTTTTTCATGCGCTCCATCATGGCGCTGTTTGCGACCAATACCGTAGCTAAGGCTGCTTCCGAGGGGGTGCCCTCTTCTTTGAACATTGCCTCCACTTTAGAGTGCACATGTTTTTTTTCTCTTCTTGGGTATCGCTCTTTGGGCAGTGTTTCATGGCTTTCTACCGAGTGGCTTCGAACGTCCTCCTCATCCAAGGGTTTGTTAGGGTTTATTTTAGGGGGGTATCGTTTCCTCTGACCCTGTTCGTCATGTTTCTGAATGATTAGACTTTGTTCGTAGCGTTTTCGAGTGGTCCATCAGGTTCTGATGTTCGGCGGGTATCAGCTTTCCTTCGAGCTCCTGCGATCCGTGACCAATGTTGTGCTATCGTGACATGTTTTTTTTAGTACAATGTTTTTTTATTTAGGTTTTTCAAGAAAATCAGCTACAGATCGAGACAATACCACAATTGTCTATCCCACAGATGGCGCCAAACTGTTTTCCGGTGAAAATGATTCTAACAAAAAATACAGTTAGAGATTTTTATTCAAGTGTTTAAAGACAAGTAGGTTGTATCCGATCTGGAGACCCTCTTGAACGAGGTTGGGATTGTTAACGAGGTTACGGATATGTGATATTAAAATATAAGTAAAAGAGTGATAATAAGCAAGTAAAATGAATAAATGAGTTATATCTAAAAATGAGTTGTGAATTAAACAAGAGGCAAATCGGAGAATGGTGTACTAGCTTGAGAGATCTTTTGTTATAAGTGTTGACTTAGAGAGAATATAATGTGTATTTATACTCTTCTAAGTCTTGTATATATAGGACACAACTTAGACTATTATGACCTCAGAAAGTTGTGGCGACGTGAACATATTGACGTCATCACACCGACACGCACACTTTGATTTAGGAGGCTCATGTGACGGGAATTATTGAAAGTAAGGGACAGTTATTATTGAGAGTGAGCGACAGTTATAGAGGTTCGTTGGGGTTTTCAGAACCATTAAACTTCTTACATACACTTAAGGAGTCTGAATGCATTTCTAATTCTACTCAATACAGAGTAGTTAAATGCTTGATGTAGAAGAAAATATGACAAACTATTCAGTATAGGGAATATTTTGAACTACCTTCAAACAAAAGGGAGATTTTTATCATTTTCCTTCTACAATGGAGACTCGGGATCGAGGTGATAGATGGTGGGGCCTACGATTCAATGAGGAGAAGAAGCAGAGCACGTGGCCCCACTATATTCCAAGATCCCACTTAATCAACCGTTTCTGCCCCCAAGTGATGTTTAATGTGAACTGTTGATTCGAAGATCTACTGGTCTCTAAAAGGGCTAAAAAGTGATGTAGATTTACTGTAGTAGATTGATGATTACTGCACTTGACTACTACTACTGAGTTCTCATGGCATTTAGAAGAGATTGTTCCGCTGATGAGCTTATATGCTTTGTATTCTTCTTCTTGTTTCGAGGTCTTAAAATTAGTTTAAACTTTAAATATAAGCATTTAAGTATGTGATCTAGTCAATAAATTGAATGTAAAATTTGAAAATTAGAGTTTAAGTAGGTGTTTGTTCATACAAAAATGTGATATTTGAAGAAAAAAATTGAAACTTTAATCCGTGAAAAAAATTCACTTGGAAAGATTTTCGAACCCCACTTTTCAAATTGGAGTTCATTGAAGGAAGTTATTTTATTTCAATCTTGAAATATATATACAACTGTATAATGCTAATATTAAGGAAGACATATCTAATTATCTTAAATTATATGATATTAAATAATCATATCATAATCAATCCTAAATCATGTCATTACAATTTATATGATTGATGGTCACTTGAGATAATTATGGGATGAACTCATATCCTAACAGTCCCCCGCAGTCTTAGCGAGAGGTTCTCGTATACTGAGATTGTCCCTGAAATCATCAAATAGTACACGCGAAAAATGTTGGTAATCTGATAACGGGACGGTATATGGAGAAAACAGACTTGTCCACGTGCAACCTTTTTTCGGACAAATAATATATCAATTTTTATGTGTTTTGTGCGTTGATACTGGACATAATTACCATATAAGTATATCACACTCACATTATCAAAATAAACCACAATTATTTTTTCAATCGGACAATGGAGCTCTAGAAGAAGATTATGGAATCAACATGATTCAACAACCACATTGACTACCTCTAGGTATTTTTTCAATCGGACAATCGATTGTCGTTTTGACGATCATGAAATGAGGTAGTCTCCCAAAAACACATAATAATCATAGATGAAACATCGTGTATCCGGACAGTCACCCCAATCCGCATATGTATAAGATGAGAGACTCAAACGGAGGACTTATACAAATGCAATCCAAAATGAAGAGTAGCCTTAATATACCGCATAATTCGCTTGAGAGCCCACATATGCTTTTCTTTTGGATCATGCATATGTAAACATATTTGCTGAACCGCATAAGAGATATCAGGTCTCGTGAAAGTAAGATACTACAAGGCTCATGCTAGGATGTGATAATGTGTTGGATCATTGTATGGAGTACTTGTAGAGTTACTCAATTTGATTTTTCTATCAACCGGTGTATGTGATGGTTTGCAGGAGGACATACCAATTTTGTCAATGATCTCCTCGGCGTATTTTTTTTTACTGAGAAACAGACCACCTGCATATTATGTTACACCAATGCCTAAAAATAATATTTTAAAAGACACAATCCTTCATTGCAAATTCTGTTGCAAGGATGGACATAATAGACTGACGAATTGATGCATATAATGTCGTGAGAATGATGACATCTACATATAAAATGATATAAGCCATGCAATTTCCCTTCTTTTAAATAAATAAGGATTGATCGGACTTGCGGTGTGAGAAATCCAGTGTGGATACAAACCATGTAAACCTGTTATACCATGCCCATGAAGCCTGTTTCAAATCATATAAAGATTTTTTTCAACAGGCAAACATAATTCAGATGTGTAGGATCTCATAAACCCAAATGTTGTTGCATGTAAACTGTCTCCTATAAATGGTCATATAAGAATGCATTTTTGACATCCAACTGATGAATGAACCATGATTTTGACAGTATCAGGCTAAGAACATTCGTGATAGTTGTTGGCTTAACTATCAGACTAGATATTTCACCACAATCCACACCAACATGCTTAGACCTGCCATCACCAACAAGATGAACTTTGTATCTCGCAAAGGAGCCATCAGAGTTCTTTTTATGACATAAAACCCACATAGACCTTATTATGTTCAAATTAGATGGACGGGCTAACTCCCACATATTATTAATAAAAGCATCAATTTAGTCTACCATGACAGCTTTCCAATTCGGGTCTGATAGGGCTGCTTTGGAATTTTTGGGAAGAGGTGATGGTTGGACCGAAGATGTTAGGTGTTGACAGTCAATTTTGACCCATTTTTTGTATATTTCGTGCAATTTTAAGTATTTTAGCACACCGCATTTTAATCGTTATTTTGAATATTTTTACATAATATTCTATGTTTATTTCTTCACAAAAATGACATTGCATCTTTTTATTTTTAAATTAAGCATTATGTCTTTGTTAATATTATATTTTTATTTTTATAATATTTTGCATCTCTTTAAATAACTAATCGGCACCGCATTTTTACTTTTAATCAGGCATTAAACATTTCTTAAATATTGAATTGCATCGGCATTTGCATTTTAATAATTTTGTATCTTTAAATAATTTTGTTTTAAATAATTAACCCGTCTTGCATTTTGTCAAACCAGTCCAGTCCGAGGCACAATTTGAATCAGTACAATCCAATATATTTTTTATTATTTCACCCCATACCTCTTTTACCTTTACCACACTCCACCCCATACTTTCACCATTTCTATACTCCAACATCACTTCAACAAAGACTCTTTTTCTTTTACACTCCATCTCCCTCAACATTTAATATCAGCACACCCCACCCTACATTTTGGGGGCAGCCCACAACAAATCAGCAACCCTCTCTCTCTCATTTTTTAACCTAGCAGCCCTATCCCCTCACCCCACTATCCGCCGTCGCTTCTTCCCGCCCGACTCCGTGAACCCCAACCGAATTTACGTGATCGATACCCATAACTTGGTCACGAGGCCGTGCCTACGAAAAACGCTGTAATGGCGATTTCCGTGATACGAACAGAATATCGCTTGCCGCCATTTCCGCCACCTCCGAAGCCATCGAGACGAAACTTATACCAATAGCTTCGCTTCTCAAGCCCGCTATTTCTATAGTACCTTGACCGTCGATTCAACCTAAATCGCCGAAAAGTCGATCGAAAACCCTCGTGTTTCCGATCGCCTTCTCGACTTTCCGCGAACTCAGTAACTTGATTTAACGGGGGTCGCTCCAACAGCTTCGTCATCTCCACCCCGTCATTCCTATACCCACCACTGTCTTCGATTCATACTAAATCGTCGATTCACTGAAATCAAAAACCTCGAAACCCTAATCGCCGTCGGGCATTTTCCGGCGACTCGTCTGCATAAGTTCAGGATCGTACCATTAGCTTCGTCATATTAAGGCCGACATTTTGCAACCAACCTCCATCTACAAATAAATCCAGATCGTCGGGACGACCAACTCGAATTTTCCGATTGCTTTTAGCCGTTTTCCGGTCGTTTATTGTACTTTTGAGGGTGGTGTGTGAAACAACTGTGTTCGACTAAACAAGCTCAACAACCACAACAAAATTTCGAAGCTCAATTATTCACTTTTGAAATCTGCCATTTATTCCGGTCACTGCTGGCGGCAATGGCGCGGGCAGCCCACCGCTGAGGTTGTCCAGTCCATTACTTCTGATTTCCCACCCCTAATGATCCCCCAATGCAATAATTCATTGACTTTGGATCAAAATGGTATTTTCCGGCGGACTTCGACGCTAAACAGTGGCAATATACGGGCGCAGCCCACCTGGCGCAATGCAAATCTGGCCCGACACTGAATTCGGTTTGTTCATGCTCTTCAATCATCATCTCCAGAATCGGATCACGGTTCCAACAAAGCTCAGAATGATCAAATACCAACTCCTTTAGCACCTAAAAAGATTTCTACTATTGATTACGACTGGGTATTTAATGATATGAACATGATACTACATTTGATGGCCAAAGAAGGATTTATCCGTCGATCCGAGGCCCCGTGGTAAGCGAGACTAATATGTGGGCGAGGAGGAAAGTGAAAAAGATTGGACGAGAATCGTAGTATCGTTCACCGCGAGGCGAGTCGACCGCCACCGTAGCGATATTGGCTTCTCATGTCTTAGTATCATCGCATAACACTAAATGAGCCCACACTATATAAAAATATATCTTTTACAATATCTTCTATATATATATCTATATATATACACATACATCAGGTTTGTTTGGTAATTTATTTATTATTTACTAACTCTTCTACTAAGTGTCTTTGCAGTGCGCACCACAAAGTTAAATCATTCGTGATAAAATGAAATAAAAGCGAAATGTCGCTAAATTCTCTTCATTTACATCTTTTATGATTATTTGTTTTTATTACTATCTTGTTAAATATATATCTATTTTAAATATTTGCATGCCTAGTTTAAATATCTTTTGTTAGTTTAATAATTAGAACACCTCTAAAATTATAGATTGCATGTTGGCACAATATTTTTAAACCTAAGTTTGAACGGACAACCGCAATTTAGCGGATCTTTTAGGATGCCTAACCCCTTCCCTTTAGGATAATAAAGAACCCTTACCTAGAATCTCACATAGTTTCACAGACCTTTAAAATGGAGATCATCCGTAGTATTTTATGCTACATTTTCAGTGTCCTAATTCACTATAATAATTAGGTGGCGACTCCTTAAATACATCTAGGAATCAACCATACGTGGCACTCCCGTTTTCGACTACGGTTTAAAATGGGGTGTTACATTAGGTTAATATGACGTTTGGACCGAAAAATCCCGTGCATGACATGAGTTTCAATGGTCCTAGGTTGGGCTAAAACTGACGGCAGAAGAGTAGGGCTATCAAGTATGATATTGGGCCGGGGGAGGTTGGATTTTGGGCCAAGGCAGATGGTTGGTTATTTCAATTTTTTGTCGGGTTATTGGGCCGAGAGGGATCGGGATTATGGGCCTGAAAATAAGGTCCTGGATGCCAGGGTGGGGACATGGTTGAGGCAATGACCTTCACACCTCGGACTGACCCAATCCCATTTTATGGTTGGGCCGGTACAGTGTGGGTATTATCTTGGGTCGGTCCCATATGATTTTGGTATTGAGACGGTGATGTAAAATTTGATGTAAAAATGGCGACGAATGATCATAACTTAGAGCGCCAAGCTATTAGGAGGAAGTAGGGGGTGAATACGATGGCGAGAGTGGTGGGGGTCGTATTAGCCTCATGCCTAAGGTTACTTTAAAATCTATGATATGTGGGACCCATTAGAGATTGTGTATATGTAATTAAGTTGTACAGTTTAAGTTAATATTATATTTTTTGCATATCATTTTCTTAATGATAATTAGTTATCTTAGTCTTTATTATCATTTATTACTAACTTGTGTGACATCCTAAATTAATTAGGAAAAAAGATCTCGACATATTCGAAATAAAGTTTTGCCTTGACTAAACAATAACACTCTTAAATCAAAATCCTAAAAATAAAACACTTAAATCTAATGATAATAAGTTTTCAAATAAAACTTACTTTAGGCACTTTACAACCCCTAAAACGACGATACGAACGTTTAGGTATCCTTGATGTATTGAGTGCCTACATTATTTTTCTCAAAAAAAATATCCGATTCTATATAAAATATTTACGTTCCGGAGTATTGAGACATGACTAATCTTTGATCAAAGTATGAAAAAGTGTTAATTTCAAACCTTTAAAAAAATAAATAACTACCCCTATTGCACATGTTGCGCAAAAGGACTTAATTGTGCCGTTGAGGTTTAAGTCCTTTTACGAAGTAATTTTTGGTGCAAAATGTACTTTTATAACTTTTTTATGGAGTACTTTGGTTGCTATTCCCTTTTTTGGGTCATTTAAGTTTCGGTCTCTTCATGTTCCCACTTGACTCCACCGCCATAGTGTTTATAGAAAATTATATATAAATTCCTTTGAATAATATTTTTTGATTATTTATCAAAACATAAAATTAAATTAAAAATTCTTCTTTTTTTGTGAAGAAAATTCCTTCATAGCCACTCATCCTAAGTAAAAAAAAATCAGATTTTTATTTTTTGTATTTCAGATTTTAATTCTTGAAAATGGGATTAAGCTCCACTATATGAAAAACTCAATCATGGAGCGAGGAGATTGGGTTGACCATTATTTGAAGTCACTGTGTTAGTGGTCCAGATGTAGAATCTGCACATAACTTATCCTTAAGGCATATTTGGTACACTGTATTAATCTCGATCAGATTTTAAAAAATACGGCGTTTGAAATAAATGCAGATCAATCAGACTATTTCTAAAAATAATACAGTCCAACTGTCATTTTTGAGATTCATCTAGTAGGTGAATCTCCCCTGAAATGTAAAAAATATAATCAATTATATATTAATACTCTAATACCGTCCATTATATATTAATACAGTATAATACGGTCCAATAAAATTAGTACAGTTCAGTGTGACGTACCAAACGAGCCCTAATAGAATGGTTTGATATACAAAGGGTATTGAGGGTGTTTGGTGCGCACATTAAATTATTTTTAAATTATAGCTTTGAGATTATAATTTTAGATTTATTTATTTATTTGAAAGGTGGATAAAATAATCTCAGGGAATAAAGTGGAAATATCTCAAGATTTAAATTTGAAATTAAATTTATATTGTGTTTGATTGGTAATATAAATTTTATACCATCAACCAAATATATTATAAATTTAATTTCCAACATAATTCTAGATATTTCACCTTATCTCGTATACCAAATGACCCTTAGGGCTCGTTTGGTACGTCGCATTGGACTGTACTAATTTCATTGGATTGTACTGAATTGTATTAATATATAATGGACAGTATTAGAGTATTAATATATAATGAATTATATTTTTTATTTTTAATTTTTAAGATAAATGGCACTCCACCGCTAGATCCATTGCAAATTAAAACGGCCCCATGTATTATTTTGGCCCAAAGATAACTCGCTTAATCTGAGTATCAAACGCGCCCTTACGAAATTACTGCGCCAAAATAAATTCTCGAATTGTATGTATGTAAAATACATTTTCAACCTTATGGACATGAACAATTTCGAAGTCCCAGCCCCAGCATAAAAAGGCAGTAATAGTAGTACCAAAGATAAATTTAATTATTGGTACGACTTGAAACGTGAAAGTAAAATTGACATGACGTAAGGTTCAAAACAAAAAAAACTCTTTCAAGTGTCTCAAACTAAGCCCCAGAAGTTGAGTGTCAAGGTTTACAAACTAAGGTGAGTAGGGCTGTTATCGATTTGATCCGGATATTGGAATATCAGAATCGGACCGATAAGATTATTAGTCTGGATCGAGACCGGATCGATAAGGTTTCGGTCCAGAGTCGATCCCCCACACCGATACCTTATCGGGTGGGTACCCGGTCCGGTCCGATAAGGTTTTGTCCAGGTCGGTCCGGGCCTCAGTTTTATTTTTAAATTGAATTTTCAATACTGAAATTGACATTATCGGAAATATTACCACGAAATTTAGACGTTGAAATCTATTATATATCGCGAGATATTTAGTGAAGAAAAGGGAAAATTAGTAATCGATTTGGGGGGAAAGTGAAATTGATTGGCAAGACGGACGTTTTGGAGAAATCGGCTGCACCAAATTGCCTGTGGCTGTTTGGTCCGGTCCCGTCTCGAAAAAATACGCGAAATCAATTTTTTTTAGATGAAACGGACGTCCGAGCGCAGAGTTATGACCATTTAAAGTTGCACCAATTTACAACTGCTTTTTCTCTCTCTCTCTATATATTTTATGTCAATGCTTCAAATTAAAACATAAAGTCTACATCACATATATTTTTAAAACATGTAAAATAGTCCAACATTAGAAAATATTGTAATTAAATATAATTATGACTGACTGAGGGGGTATTAAGGGACAAGGTAATTATCAGGTAATTACTGGGTTGCCGGACAAGATCATTATCGGTCTGGATAATTTTCTGGTACTCGTATCCGGACCAATAACATTTCGGTCAGAGTATCGATCCAGATTTATCGGTCTAGTTCTCGGATAATTATCGGAAGTATCCGGACCGATAACAACCCTACATGTGAGTTCTCCTATGACTAAGTTCATTGACGAAGCCAGGATTCCGGGCTAGGGAGAGCCCGGGCTAGGGGGAGACTATTTTGATCTAGGGAGAGCCTATTTTGATCTAGGGGGAGCGAAAAATTGAGGACTTTTGGTTTAGGGGAACGAAAAATTGAGAACTCTATTATAATATCATGAATATTACTAGTAGTATATTAGGAAAATTTTAAATTTGAGGGAGAGCTCGGGCCCCGGCCATCATGTAGCTCCGCCCCTGACTAAGTTGGAGTGAATTTCTCAAATGATCAACTTAGGTTAGTGAAATTGTATATTGAAAATTTTGATCTTATTTTTATATTAATAAGATTAATTAATAAACATTATCTTCTAATAGAATGATTTCAATTTACGTGTCTAAACAACTTACCCTACGTAATAACAAAAAGATAAAATCAATTAAAATTTTACGAGCTCGAAATATTCAAATGAGAGTGGTATCGAGTGGTAGAACTTGATGAACCTAGCGTACTATTAAAGTACCTTTTATAAACTTTGCCTCTTATTATTTCTACTTTGAATTTGTAATAGACTTATTAATTTCATAACTGGAGAAGAAAGTTTCATAATTCAATTTAAAAGGATACTAAAGGTTGAGCAAGAGAGGAAAACGGGAAAAGTATCAAAAGAATATGGAGTGTCAAGTGTCAACAAGGAACAGCGGTAATGGACATTATCTCATCAAAACTTGCACTAAGCGCCTATTTTCTTTTTCTTATGTATCAACCAACCACATAATTTGGACGAATAATTAAGTTGTCCTTTGAACATGAATTAGTACTTGAAAAAATAGTATTTAAAGTTGAACAATTGATCAATTTAATTATAAAAAAAAGCTATTTTAAATGTTCTTTTGAATGGAAGATTTGTAGTAACTCATAAAGTTGTTGTTATAATCAGGAGATCATGTGTTCAAGTCGTACAAGGTAAACTTGCATATTGGCGAAGCCTTTTCCCAAACTCCACGCATAGCGACAACTTAGTGCACTAGGCAAAGGGTGTCCACAGTAGCGGTGGCACTATAAGTTGTTTTTGGAAATTTTCGATCAAAATGACGTCGTTTTGGATGAAACGATGGGTGAAACGGTGCGTTTTAATTTTCTTCAATCAAATTCTTTTTTTTATGCATAAAAACATCTATACGCCACAAGAATTTGCTTGGTGGCTCCGCCAATGGACGTCAATCACAATTAAACAAAGGGAGGACAAAAGAAACTCCTAAGTTTAACAAAATCTGAGAAGGAAACAAAGAAAAAGTTGCGTGGTTTTTACGCCAAGGGCACATCCGTAACTACACTAAAAAAGACTTTCAACTATATATAGTTGAAGAAGCATAAGGACAGGTCAAAAACAATGTCGCAAACAGCAGAGGAAGATAAGAAGCCCGCAGGCGGCGATCAAGTTCACATCAACCTCAAAGTGAAAGGACAGGTCTGCCCTTTTGCCTATCATCATAGGATTATTGTCTTATCTAGTTAGGGTTTTATCTTTTCTGTCTATCATGTGTGTTAAATAATATTAGTGTTACTATAATCATCGTGTTATATATATGCCTGCTTAATTTGTTCGGCCTTCAGTTATTATGCTTTTGATCATCATATGTTTTAGTAGTTGTTTCAACCAAAAACAAATATGGACTATGCTTCTTTTATGCTGCAGAGGAGTATTAGATCTTCTATTACTGACTTGTGACGCTAAATTGTTTGATAACATGAACGGATGTTTTGATAAGCATCAAATGAACTTGAGTCAAGTAGAAGTTATTGTGAGTGATTAAACAGCTGTGACTTCTATATAGCTACATTCAACATCTAAGTTGCGCGGACTCTTCACTTTCGTTGCTGCACCCGTGTCAGATTCACTACTTTTGGAGTATCTAACACCCACCCCTCAATATTTTTGAAGAGTCGAGCAACATAGTTTACATGCTTTTGATCATGTGCTTCAGTTGTGGTTTCTATTTGTTTGTATGTTTTTAAACAAAAAATAAATCTGGACGGGCTTCTTTTGTGTTGCAGGGAGCTACATATCTTCTATAACTTGTGAATCTAAGTTGTTTGGGAACATGAACTGACTCATTAGATAAGCACCAAATTAACTTGAATTAAGTAGAAAATTTATGTGAAACTGGATGATTGTTCGGAACTGGATGATTTTACAGTCATCTCATATTTTAGTCTCGGATTTTGTTATTAGTGCTGCTGAATATAATCTGTCTGGATGCAAGTTTTGAAAGCTTATGAAGTATTTTCAACTGTGCCATTTGCAAAGAGTTGGCCATTATTTTCGTAAAGGATATACATTAGTAATAATGTAACTGTTGGTGTTTGAGGTGGAAAAGCCATTTCTCTGCATCAAGATATCTAGGTTTATTAGGATTTTTTTGAAAATGTGGTCTTCATTTCCTATAAAAACTATTGTACTCTTCTTATTAAAACCTTTCCTTCTCCCAGCCTACCGCCCTCTCCAATGCTCTCTTCGCAATCGTTCATTCTCCCTCCCCAGTGGCTTTCGAAAGCTTGACATGAAAGAATAAAGAAAATAGGAAAACTCAAATACATGATCAATAGAGCATTTATCTTCGTACATCTTACCCTCCCATACCACAAAGGTGGGATTATACTGGATATGTTGTTGTTCTATTTTGGGGTTGTAGAAGTGAATATTTCCCAAGCATATTTACTAAGCCAGGTTTATTGTCAATTTTGTCTGATCGTGTGGGGAAAAAGTAATTGTTTGCTCCATAGGGTACTGAACATAGTTTGGATGCATGTACGATATTGTTTGCTCTGATATAAAACGTTGAATACATGTAAGATATTAGCTTTTCAGCATAGCTTTTTTCTCTCATGGGAATTCCAATTATTCTTCTTGTGGGGGAGTGGTTTTGTGGAGAGGGGAGGGGGTATTATAGATGGTTAAGGTGTCACTTAATAGATGATGTTTGCAGAGGATCATGACACTGTGATGCCTTAGTCTCAGATTTCTCTTTGTTTGCTTGCTGATACAATCTGATTGAGAAATGTGAATGTCTTGTGTGATTGATTCCATCTTGCCCTGTTATCGTGACGGTGATGGGCTGCCTGTTAAAGAGAAGTGCCATCTTGCCTGCTATATTGAATGTGAAAATGGTGAGAGCATGACAGATTTAGTTTTCTATTGGTTGCAGGATGGTAATGAAGTCTTCTTTAGGATCAAAAGAAGCACCCAGCTTAAGAAACTCATGAATGCATATTGTGACAGACAGTCGGTGGACTTCAATTCAATTGCATTCTTGTTTGATGGTCGCCGTCTTCGTGGAGAGCAGACTCCAGATGAGGTATCTCTCACCCTCTCACACTCCGTCAGACCATATGTGCACGCACAAATAAGACAATAGGACATGAAGAATCTTACGTTCATTTACCATGCTCTTGTGATTAGTTTTCTTGTTTCCTAACATATTTTCTTCCTTGCTTTAGCTGGAGATGGAGGACGGCGATGAAATTGATGCGATGTTGCATCAAACTGGGGGCTCAACTGTTTGAGGCATCTCTTGTGTTTATGGACATAGACTGTGTTAGGGTGGTAGACTTTAATGAATGTAGCTTGTGCTACTTTAGGACATGTGGAAGCATATATGAGCTTCGTGCTTTTGCTTATATCGGACCAGCTTGTATGAACTTAACTACTATTAAATACTGTTGCAAGATCATCGTTTGCTTCTTGCCGTGAAATTAAAGTGTTGCTTGGAATCTATAAGCCATCTCAATATGTGTATCAAAGTGAATTTCCATCTCTAATATTCCCAACAGCTTTATTCAGCAGATGACACCATGAGAAACAAGATTCTCTTGTGTTTTGACGTTATCTGTTTGATTTGGGGTGCTGGAAGGACTTGGTCATTAATAAATACGCATAATTAGCTAATTCCACCGAGTTGTACATATCCGGCTTGAGTCCATTAACTCAATAGCGTCTACTTCTAAGACATGGTACGTGCGAAAATCGTGAACTGCTCTCAGGTAAAATTTGACGTTCTTGATTTGCACATTGATGCAGCATGCACTTTCATGGTCTATTACCGCGCGGGTGTGCTCCGATTAAGTGGTAGTGGGGAACTTGTAGAAGAAAAGTAAAGAAGGAAAAAGTGCTTTGCACTGTCAGGAAAGAAGGGACGGTGACATCCTCTATTTAACACCCAGTGCGCTTATTTAGTTCTTCCACTTTTGTTAGGAACGAAGTGCAATGATGATCTTATCTTGCTCAAGATTTATCCAAAAGATGGTTACCCATAAATCACCTAATTTAGAGCTTAACTGCGATTATCGAACTTGTTCTTCTTCTAGTCAGGCGAATGCATATCATTTTATTAAGCTCCGGATTGGGTTTGTAAATTGCAGACAGCATCTGCACCATCTTGTTTATA
This sequence comes from Przewalskia tangutica, assembly GCA_029844215.1. Lineage (NCBI taxonomy): Eukaryota > Viridiplantae > Streptophyta > Magnoliopsida > Solanales > Solanaceae > Przewalskia > Przewalskia tangutica. The sequence goes on along the minus strand of CM056732.1, from coordinate 10,888,955 downwards.
TCTGCTTGGTTTTTATGGTATACGTACTACAGAAAGAGGAAATACAACTCATAAAATGTTATTCTCCCCCAAACCCTGTTTTCGTCTTCTTTCGCTTTATTCATTTCTACAATCATCGTGCATTTCCTTTTAAGGTTGTTAATTGGTCAGTGATACATTGAATTTGAGATCTTGAATATACACGGTCCATATGGATACCCCAACAATAAACTAATCCTTCATGTTTAATTCATTCGAATACCGTCAGTACATTGGATGCTTCTAACATTGTACTTTGTATATCAAAAAGTAACCGCATGTACATAATTTACACGACATTTTCTGGTATGCTACAAGCTCTGGGTGGAGGCCTCGGACTAAAACTTTAAGGGGACGATAAAAAGTAGATTGCTACAAAACCTCAGGGGCGAGAGCCAAGGAGAAGCCAAATAGCTGAGCAAATGATTTCCTATATGATGCTATTTTCCCTTGAAGAACTAGATCGTATCCTACATGCCGCCCATGGAACACTTCCTGACCAGTGCCAGAGGTAACTTTTGCTGTACATGTTAAAAAGTGTGGAGGTGTCTTTCTCATCAACAATCAGTCTTTCTGAATTTTCGCTGGTGGTTCGCTTCTTCTGTATCCACCCACTGCACAAGTGCATAATCAGTTTGCATGAAAATGGTGTTCAAGGTGATGAAGTATTAAAGTTAATATCTTTACGGCGTAAATGTTCAGAAAATAAATCTAATGCACAAATACTGGACCAAGAGTGTTTTGCAAAAAGGAAAGGAGTGAACACACTATATTGAGGAACGGACATCTACCGAAAAGATAACAGAAATTTTATACCATTTGATAAGATGTACTAGCAAAAATGATCAACAAGTCTCAAAATGATGTAAACTTACTGTGATTTGTGCTCCAGATGTTTGTGGACTGCGGCCACGTTCTGCAGGTCGTGACCTTTTCGCAGGCTGAGATACTCTTTGTATAAAATCACTCATATGATTATAGATACTGCAAATGTAATGTTTCAGCTCAATCAGCCAATCCAAAATGAGAGAAGGTGCATCTCAGGAAAAAAATAACATAATAAAACAGTTAAAGATTATTAGTATTTCAGAGTTGCAATAGTTCAAAAAATCTATATCACATGATATGCACAGGAAACAGGACGACTTTCATTCATTTTTGCTCTGACCTGTAATCAAAGAGAGACCAGCAAAATAGAGAACCATACCTTAGCCGATGTCTATTGCAGGCTGTAAAGAAGGCAACAAAACCATAGAGAATACTTCGAAGAGCTTTGAAAATCTGTGAAAGTCAAAACTCAAAGCTATTAGCACGAGAACTCTTAAAAATTCTCATATTAGGATTAAATGGCCACAAGTGAGCTACCTGAGAAAAAAGGTCATTCCAAAGAGTACGCCATATGGATACCCCGCTAGATGACGACACTGTGGACTCCACCTGAGAAGTGACTCGAACTATGCTACTCACGAACAGCCATGAATCCATTATCACTTCATATATAGAAGTACATAAAAAGCCCAGAAGGCTAGACAAGCCAAAGACCAGGCGGATTGGAGCATACATTATTTCCCACAGAATCCAGAAGATAGGGTAAAATAAATAAGTCACTGCAGTTGAGAAAATTCTTATGAGGAAAAAAAAACACAGAGTTGGCAAAAGAATTGGCATCATACTCAGCGGTTGCACATATACTTACCAAGATTCAAAGCAAACGATATGATATACCAGATAGGTAGTAATAAAATCTCAATAATATTTCCCAGCAGAGTGTAAGAAGACCCGACTGTAAACCATATTACGGAAAATAAATCTTCCAGAAGTTGTGCGAACATATTCGAGAAAGGAAGGAAGAATTCCACAAACTCAAAAAGTGGGCCTGCCATTGGCTGTGTGAGAACGGAGAAAAATGACCGAATAGTACGCATTGTCATGAGGAACCACTTGAAGGCCTTTTGAAAATTGTGCAGAAATAGCATGGTCCCCAAGTACTGAATTCTTGATACCATTTCCCATGTTTCAATCCAATCAAAAAGTGGCCCGAACAAACTAGATGCCGTCGCTTTGAGTACAGGTACATTTTTGTATAGATCATAAAATCCAATCACAACAGTAACTACAGAGATTACGACATATAAAAATCTTGCTAGAGGGCACATCCATGGGCGATAAATATGGCAAAATACTGGATAGGACTGGAGAAATAATACCCATGAAGGAAGCCCAGCTTCCAGTAGTCTAAGCAACCGTAAGTCCGAAAGTATGATGTCTCTTAGTTTGAAAGGGAAATCGCGATCATTAAACCGAAACAAAAGCAAAACATCCTTGTACTGGGAGGCTTCATCAACTACTTCAGAAGTACTTCTGTAAGAGGGATCACCATGTAGTTGTGATTCAATAGTTTCAGAAAAGGGATCCTCAGAGAGCATATCAACATTGAGTCTCTTACTGAGAGTCTTCAAAAAAATTCTTCTCTTATCAGGTCCATCAAGTGGAGTTGGTGTATGCAGAGAATTTTCACCATTTTCTGTTACGGGGTACGTACTGAAACTTCTAATTGAACCGCAAGGAGATTCATCCTCGTCACTTGAATTAGCAGCAGAAACATCACTATCAGCCACATCAGAAGTCTCTCGAAAATTGTCTTGAGAATCATAAAAAACCTCTCCTGTAAAAGTCCCCCGCAAATTTACAAAGTAAGAATTTTGAAATTGACAGGAGTTCATCAAGTACATATGAAGAAATTGACTTACAGCCAGCTGACTAGATGGAATTTTGCAAATATTTGTTTAATGAAGTGGATTAGAACAAGTTCAATGGAAAGTGAAAATCACTCTTACTGAATGAAGTTTTTCATTCTAGTAGGACGGTCAACGGAGGTTCTCTTTTTTCAGAAAGTCAATGGTATTTTGCACTCTCCATCCCAAGATAATAGTAGTTGGTTTCCATTCCCTATCTAACTCTGTCTTGTTAGTCAGACCAAGGGCAATTGATCCATTTCTTCTAGGCACACTTTAAGAATGAAATAAATGGACCAGGTAACAAATTAAGATCACTGTATCAATATAGTGAATAAAGGATACCTATAGTAGATTCCAAACACACTTTCAGGAGATGATGATCTGTGTCAGTCCCAGAGAACCATGACGGCATGCATCTAGCAGCTTGTGCTACACTATCAAATTCCCATCTTTTCATGAATTTTGCTTCAATGGCAAGTGATGTATCTGTCTGTCAAAGAGTTAAAAATAAGTGAGCAGCATACATTTAAGGTCAAACAATACACTATCAAATTCCCATATTTTCGTGAATTTTGTTTCAATGGCAAATGATGTATCTGTCTGTCCAAGAGTTTAAAATAAGTGAGCAGCATACGTTTAAGGTCAAACAACCAAAGGAGGTGACTTATACCTGAAGCTCATTGAAATAATTTATACCACGCACATCAGTCCACGCGACTTCAAACACAATGAACCCGTACAATGTCCTGTGCAATTTGCTATTCAAGATCAAAGAGTTTCTCAGTTTCTTTACAGGTAATAATTCCTTCTTCCTGGACAATGTTGCAGCATCAATAAAGGGAAACCATCTTCTCACATTTTCTGATTCACTCGTGCTTACTTCTGGACTAGATTTTTTATCCAATATATCTCCACTCTCCTTCCTCAGCTTCCGCCCTCTGGTATTCGCAAAGGGAGATAACCTGGACTGCATTTGGAAAAAGAAAATTCCTAGTTAACATACACAAAAAGGTAAAAAGGAAAATAAGGAATTCTGCACAACCAACCTTGGTAACCATCAATTGCCATAAGTGTGCAGGTTTAGAGACAAGATCTCTAAGCCATGGACGGTTGTCCACCAAAATATACAATCTCTTACTTTCAGGGGCGAGGAAAACGTAAAGATGTGAAAGATAGGACTGCAAGTCCCTGTAAAATATAAAAACCAGCATCTAATTAGCATTGACCAATGGCCTATAGCAACTTACCAACAATTTTGAACTTAATATGAATTTTAACTGCTAAATCAAAATCTCCGAAGATACTAATTCTGCTACATGAAGATAGTCAGCAAGGTGAATTTTTGCTTTTCTCAGTGACGTAATAAGCATGGTCGGACCTAGCATACATCTTATGGATTCATCCGAACCCAGTAGCTTTGGCTTGGACCCTATGTATGTGTTAGAAAAAGCCACTCTTGAGTACAAATTATAGATTGAGAACCTAGTAAATCAAATGCGCAGTATTAGAATCCCAAATTTAAACCAACAATGTTCAAATCTTGGATTTCCCTATGATAATAAGACAACCTCTCCTAACCTTAAACTGCATTCAGAGAGCCCACCATATGGTAACTTCAAGCACCTTCCACAATGATGCAAACACAAATCTACCTAAAGTCAAATTTTCAATGTGAATCTGTTGATAGAACAAAGTCTGTGTTTTTTTTAAAACCAAGAAGTTCGAGTGTTCAGGCTGGTTTTGGGCCTGTAACAATGAAACGACCATTTACATTTAAAAAAAAAAGAAGAGAAGTCCTCTTTCTTTTCTGTTGTTTGTTTTACTCATCAACACCAAGCATGAATTAATATGAACTGCCAAGACACCTGGTTGAAGTCCAAAAGAAATCATCTTTCACAACATCCATCCTGCCAATTTAATGCAAGTTGGATGCTAACTAACTCTTGCAACTTCCCACTAACTAACCAGAAATTTTTCTTATTCACAAATTAAATATATACTCATAATAGTTAACATTTAACCATGTGCACACCATAGTTTTCCGGCGAAGGGTGTGCAACTTAACACCCTTCGCCTAAGGTGGCTCCGCCGGACCTCTCAATGCAATAAAGTATCAATCTTTTTCCAAGATTTATTTGTATGACTGCAAGCAATGTACAAAGACAAGTACAGCAAATCAAAAAAAAAAAACCATCACACAAATATCACCAAACTGAAATTAACATTTACAGAGAAATAAAGAATTACAGAATTCTTTGCAAATCAAAATTAAATAAGCCAAAAAGAATTAGAGTTAATTACCCGATTTGCAAACTTGTTAAGGGAAAGACACATTTGCCATAATCAATGCTCCCCATGAACCCCTCAAATTTTCACCACCAATCACTGCTCCATCAAATTAAAAAAACACCAACAAATTAAAACAACCTCATATGCGCCAATTCCTATAAAAAAAACAAATTGAATTCAAGAAAATGTTATAAAATTATAAAATTCGAATTACCAGAATGCAGAAGAAAAATGGGATCAAGGAAATTCCATGAGAAATTAAACTCACACAGCAACAAAGAAGAAAGAGAGGACAAAAGGGTAAAGTTGGAAGAAAATAGTTCACCACAGGGCTTCTTCATAACAAGAAATATATTAACACAAGGAAAACAAAGTGATCAATGGACATAAACAACCCACAGGAGCATCGAAAAAAACAAAACACGACTATGTCAGTGATGATACAAAGGGACTAAATGCAACCCCTTTTATATATATATATATATAGAGATGAAAATTGGAAAGTATAGATACATAGAATCTATATACATAGAATTGGTAATTGGGAATTGGGAATGCATTTAAGAGGGAAGGAGATTGTGTGAATTTAGGGAGAAAGGGTGTTATTGGGAAACTGAGAAAATTTGCTTAGCAGAGATGGGAAAATGGTGGCAAGCCAAGGAATTGGACACGTTTTCAAGAGAATTGAATGAATGGAGAAAGAAAGACGTGAATCAGTGAATTTAATTGGAGGTTATCTTTTTCAGTTTGTGTTATTACGGCTTCGAGGGAAAACAAAACAAAATACTTCGGCTCTGTCTCAATTTAAGTGTATTACTTTCTACATTTAAAAAAGAAAATCTAATTTAACTTGATACGATAATTTAAAAAATAAAGAGATATTTCTGATTCAAAATAAATTTTAAATATTTATGTGATTATAAATAATCTAATAAAATTAAATTATTTTTAAATATAAAAAATGTCAATTTTTTTAAAATAAACTAATAAGAAAAGTAAGTTAATCTTTCTAGACGAAAGGAGTAACTTTTTTGTCTCTCCCAATACAATTTTTTTATACTAGTTAAATTAACAATTCAAACATCCTATACAAATTAAAAACTAGAGTGAATTGGTGAAATAGATAAGGTAGACGTGAGCATAAGGGAAAGCAGAGCATCGATGAAGGGGATGTGATGTCCATATTCCAGAAATCTTTACGCTGACTGTAATTTATAGTACTACTATTATTACATGTAAATATGTATATTATAAAAATATTTTTATTTCTATTCATAATTAAAATATTTTCATATATTGTGTAAATATAATTATGATAAGACTAGAATTTCTCTTTTGTGTAGATTTAAAATTTCTATTGTATAAGGGATGAACATTGTACTCTATATATACTTTGATATTAATGAAAGACTTCACAAGGGATATTAATATCATCTTATATGGTATCAATAGCCTAAAACAAAAACCCTAGAATATAACGTGTTTGATCATATTGATGACACTATTCCGCGCCCTCCGCAGGTTGATGAGTCTACTCGGCGTCGTCTAGACGCCGGCGTCAAACAGTGAATTTATGGTAGTATTTCTCAGGATCTTCTTCTTACTATCATGAAATTTGGCGCCACGTCCGTTAAGTTATGGAACCGCTTAGAGGAAATCTTTCAAGATAACAAGCACACTCGTGCAGTGTATTTGGAGGAACAGTTTAACAATACACACCTTTAAAATTTCTCCAACATGACTGAGTACTGCAGACAGTTGAAACTCCTGGCAGATCAACTCTCCAACGTTGACACGCCTGTATCGGACACTAAATTGATGTTGCAATTGATTGCAGGTCTCCCCAAAGGTGACTATGATACGTTAGCCGCCATAATTCAACAGACAGATCTGCTTCCCAGTTTTAACAAAGATCGCTCGCAGTTGTTGCTCGAAGAAATTCGACGTGCTAAGCAGGATGAGCACAATCAGAAGGCGTTAGCTGTCGAAACGCGCCCTCACGATCCAACGCCGACAGAAAACTCTCAACCGCAGCAGGAATGAGGTGGCAAGGGCGGCAAGGGTCGCAGTAGAGGAGGTCTCGGTCGTGGCAGGGGTCGCGGACAACAAAATCAATTGCATCAACACCAAAATCCGCAGAATCAGTTAAGTGCCGCGACGCCCCAACAGTATCCATAATGCTCCGCGGTGTCGCCGCCGTTTCAGTACCAGCAACCCTTCCACCAGTTCTCACATCACGGTGTGTTGTTCCTGCTCGACCCGCCAGCAAGTCCGAGACCGCAGCGGCCCACGTCGTACGCGTCGATTTGGCGGCCTCATCCGGCCCATCGAGTTAGTCGGGCCTTGGCCAGATCTCAACATGCAACAGCTTGACAACAACCGGTACATGGACTCCGGATCCACATCTCACCTCACCCGGACTGCAGGTAATATTCCCAAACTGTTTGGTTTAAAGCATCCTCAATTTGTGACAGTTGGTAGTGGTCACCGCATTCCAGTAAAGGGTTTTGGTACATCCTACACACCACCACCTCATTCATTCCTCCTTAAAAATATCCTGTATGCCCCACATATGATTAAGAATCTAATCTCTATCCGCAAATTCACTCGTAATATTGGTCAAACAAGACCCTAATTGGAATGCGGTTATGACGGAGAAATTCAATGCTTTAACTAAACAACACACATGGGATCTAGTACCTAGACCTGAGGGGTGAATGTGATTCGTTGTCTGTGGTTATTTCATCACAAATTCAGAGACAGTGGAGATCTTGAGAGGTATAAGGCAAGACTTGTTGTTAATGGCACAAATCAACAGGAGGGCATTGATTGTGGTGAGACCTTCAGCCCGGTTGTCAAACCGGCTACCATTCACACAGTTTTGAGTATTGCCATGGGCAAACACTGACCGATCCATCAGCTTGATGTGAAGAATGCATTCTTACATGTGGATCTGAGAGAGACAGTCGACATGCATCAGCCGCCAGGATTCACTCATCCAGCAGTTCCTCACTATGTGTGTCGTCTCCGTAAGTCACTATATGACCTGAAACAGGCCCCCCATGTGTGGTACGATCTCTTTGCCAGGTATATCTTGCAGATTGAGTTTGTATGCAGCAAGAGTGATACATCACTTTTCATTTTTCATCGAGGTAGTAGCACTGCTTATTTATTACTTTACGTGGATGATATTGTTCTTACTGCCTCATCCGACGGATTGAAAAATTAGATTATTGTCTTGCTTAAGTCTGAATTTGCAATGACTGATTTGAGGAAGCTGGGTTATTTTTTGGGATATCAGTGACCAGGTCTGTCAATCATATGTTCTTGTGTCAGCGTAAGTATGCAGAAGAGATTGTGTACAGGGCTAAGATGACAGACTGAAAAGAGGTGCCTACTCCAGTTGATTCTAAATCTAAGCTCAATGTCATGGATGGTGCTCCAGTATCTGATCCTACTCTGTATAGGAGGCTTGCAGGTGCACTCCAGTATCTCACTTTCACCAGGCCAGACATAGTTTATGTTGTTCAACAGGTGTGCTTATTCATGCATTTTTAGTTTAATATATTTGATAGATGACTATTTAAGTTAATATTCTTATTTGATTGTTCGATCCCCCATATTTCTATGTGCCAACGTTTTCCCTTTTTGAGTGTAGGTTTAGTGTAATGGTGTAAGAAATATTAGTATATAATTATGTTACTTAAAGCTGCACTGATTCTATTCAATAGCTAGCTTAATGCACATAATGTTTTATATAATTATTTGGTATTCAGTATTTATTAGATCGATTGATTTGAATTGCATCGCTATGATTCATTAGAGGAAAAACATTATTTTTCAAAAAAAAAAAAAACAAGACTCAAATTTCAAATCTCTTTAAAAAAATATGGAAATATATTCACTATCATCCGTCATATCTTTGATGGTGCTATATATGTACAATTGTAAATCTAACATGACTTCAAATACTTTTCTTTTCTTCTAAAATCATGATACTAATCAGGATTGCGCCCCTTAAAATTCATTAAAAAGATAAGCACTCACTATCAAAATTTATTTTTCATTAATGACTCAAATGTGTGCCTTAAGGATAGAAGAGTCTATCCATTTGTCCAATTTTCTTTCTTACTTTGGTTAACATATATATGCACATAATCAAACAATGTGATATTCAAAACGTGCAAGGGTCTACAAATTGTTAGAAGTTGTAATTGTCTCATCATATGTCTCTCTTTATGTGTGCATTAAATCATTCTTAGATATATGTGCTTTAAATCATTGTTAGATATATGTGCTTACGCATGGTGCATGAAATCTTTTTATAGGTAAAGAGTACTTGATTCAATTACTAGCTTAACAATGGAAGCCGTTGGAAAATCCCAATATAGTTAAGCATCGACTTCAATTATAAATAATTCGGATAAAAAAAATTGTTCACTTAGTTATTTGCATACTCTTAAAAAAATACAAATTTCTAGATAAAAAGAAGTAATTTAACTAAACTGCCCCTAATAAAATATATGTTGGGGAAAAAGTTCATATTTGCCCTCAACGTTTAGAAAAATGTTTGTATTTGTCCTCCGTTAACGTTTGGGGTCAAATATGTCCTCTGTTAGTCTAAATTTGTTGTATTTGCCCTCATTTAGACCATCTCCAGCAGGGGAGATTGTCTCCGATAATTACATACAGCGAATGACATGTTTACGTGGAAATAATTGGAAATTATTGAATATATAAGAGATAATATTGTCACGTGGAGACAATGTCTCCCGCTGTGGAAGGTGCAGGAGACAATGTCTCCTGCAGTGCCATGTGACAGCCTGCGATTGGTTGCCACAAATTCATTTTCCACCAGTATTTTAATTGATATTTTTGACGAATAATTTAACCGAATTTTAAAATTAAAAAAACACCAATTTTTTTAATTTTTCAAGATCTATAAAAAGAGACTAGGTTTACTTCATTTGGACACCAGAATATTTTGGCTATTTTCTTCAAATTTCTATCTTCTTCCAAAATATTTGCTATTTTTTAAATATGAATCCTAATCAAAATTTTAATCTTCCTCCAAATTTTATATTTCCTAACCAACTACAAAATCTCAATATTCACGTCCACAAAATTCTCTAAATATGTCATCCAATTTTCAAATGTCATATATAATGTACCATTCAATAACATTCATGCTCAAATTCAAAATGTTGATGCGAGAATTCATCAAATTAGGTGGTATAGTACCAGACATATTGTTACCATCAAGATTTAATGTTGCAAGAACGTGCATATTTCTTAGAGATGGAGCAACCGAAAATTAATTTTCAATTTGTGATTTTTAATATTATCAATATTTTAGTGTGTTTTGATAAATTGTACGATTAATTTATCTTCATTAATAAAATCATGTATTGTTGTGTTTTAATATTATAATAATATTTGATAAGTGTCAAAATTAAATGAATATAAGTAATTTATAATTTTATTATTATGTGTATAATAATATGAATTACAAGAATAATATCATATACAAAATAGAAAATGAGATAGAAATATATATATATGGAGTATATGTATTGATGTGGAGGAAAGAGAAAATGAATTATTTTTTGAAATATATCCTACTGTGGAGTGTATGTGATAAATGAAGATAATTGATGATGTGACAGATTATTCATCTGATGTGACAGAGAATTATCTGCTGCCTGGTGGAGATGGTCTTAACAGATCCGCCACCTGTACGCTACGTCGGAGCCACATGGAGGACACGTGACAAAGTGAGACCCACACCTTCACACCAAAACTTCTACTCCCTCTATTTAATAACCCCAAATGCCATCTCCGGCAAACTCCAAAACTCCCAAATCGTAGCAGCTCATGTTCAAATATCCAGAAATCAATATGCTTCCGTATCAAGAACTCCAAGTAGCTGTAGTGATGGTTGCTTGTCGTCTTCTGCTTCCTCTGCATCTAATCCATGGCAAAAGGAGTAAGTAGAACTTTCCTCATCTCAAAGCTATTCTGAGTTTGAATTATTGTAGAAGTTTAATAACCCCAAATCTCCATTGTTGATAAGCTTGAGGTCTTCATTCTATGGGTCTGTCGCCGACTGGGCGACCCTCGTCAGAAACCAAATGACATCTCCGGCAAACTCCAAAGCTCCCAAATACCATCTTGAGTTTTATTGCTACAAAAAAGTCATTACAAAAATAAATTCAAAAATAATTTCGATTCCTTATTGTTTTGTTATTTCAAGCACTAGATTTGGGTTCTCTAGTGTTAATAGTCTAAACCCAAAGTTTTCAAATTTATTTGAAGTCATTTTGAGTCAATCACCATTGTTGGATCTTGAAGAACAAGATTGTGGGTCTTGTAGAAGAAGGAATAATTGGAGCTTGAAACCTATTGAGTTTTGTTCTCCTATTGAAGAAGGTCTAGAATTCGAAATTTCGGAGAAATTGGAGTTGATTTTAGAACCCAAATTTTTTAATCTTCAAAGTGTTGTGCAAGAAAGTAAAGACTGATCTTCAATTTCCAATTCCATTTGATGAAAACTGTTTTGGGCGGTAAGAGGAATATATGAAATGGTGGAGTAGAAGTTTTAGGGGTGAAGGTGTGGATCTCACTTTGCCACGTGTCCTCCACGTGACGTACACATGACATACACGTGGCAGATCTATTAAATAAGGGTAAATACAATAAATTTAGACTAACAGAGGGCATATTTGATCTCAAACGTTAACGAAAGACAAATACAAACATTTTCTTAAAACGTTGGGGACAAATATGACTCTTTTCCCTATATATTGTGATGTGATCACATATTACTCAATAAGGATAAATTTGAAAAAGTAAGGATAATACTTATTTGATTTGATAAGTGGACACTTTTTTTGACTTAAGACAAAAAACTAAATTGACACTCTTTTTTATCCGGAGGGAGTGTGAGCATAACCCTTAAATTTTTCAACTACTCCATCTGTTACATATTATTTGTCCACATTACTAAAAATAATCGTTCCAAATTAATTGACCACATTCTAAAAATAAGAATTGAAAAATAATTATGATAGTATGATAGTATGAGCATAACCCTTAAGTTTTTAATTATGATAGTGGATGCTAAGTTGCTAATCATGTACCCAAAAAAGCGAAAGCTAACCAAATCGACATTAATAGACACAATATTCAATTCCATATTAATGTGTCAGTGCATAGCAATTATTGAATGTTAATATTTATAATCCATGACTGCCATGATGATTGAACCTTAGGCGTGAATTGAAGGGAATAAGATTTTGGCATGCTCATTCAAAAAATCATTTAATAATTAATATCATTGATTGTAATGGTTATTTGGCTAAATTGTCATTGTCTCTTTCATAAATGAGTAGTTAATACTAATTAAAGTTATCTAAATTTTCTAGAATGACAATATTCCTGAATCCTGACTAAGAGCCTATTTGGCCAACCTTTTTTTAGGCTAGAAACATTTTTTCTTAGATTTGAGTTGTTTGACAAACAAAAAAAATGCTTTTGACGAGTAGCAGAAATATTTTTTCTGTTCTGCTTCTTGAAAAAAGCAGAAATAGAATCTCTTATTAGCTTATGAAGGAAGGAAGCAAGTGTAGCTTTGAAAGCACCAAGGAGGCATTAGGGGAAACCTAGATTCAAGGTCGGAAGAAGAGAACCCGATCCCGAATGTTGAGTCTATGCAAACCTACTTTCCCGACGAAGCTCTTTTCTTCGCCTCTGAAGAAGAAAAGAGGAAATAGCGTAGAGTGATGACTGCACTTCGAGTGAGACAATAGCAGTTCTTAAGTAAATTATTTTTTTCAAGATCAAAATATTTCTTTCATAAATGTATATTTATCAAGTATATCCCTCGATAATTCATTATTTTTTTATTAAAAAACACCCCATTTGGTTACTAAATATAGCAATTCATTTAATTTTGATTCTTTAATCATCCATTTCATATAATATATTTTTCTTCATGTTTTTAGTATATTTAAATCATCATGTTAATATTAAACCAATATATTATATTTTCTTTGATTTATGTATGTATTACATCACTTGAAAAATTTAATATGTACTTTTTCATTTTAATTAAATAAAAGTATAAATTTCAATTAAAGTCTTTCATAGTAGATATCTAAAATAATTTTCTCCACAAAATAATCTTAACAACAAACGTTCATTAATACTTATTTAAATAAGACTTGTGTTAAGCAAGCAGAGTAGTCAAGCCAGAGAGCTATGCCAAAGTCCCCTAGAGAAGAAGCAAAAAGAGAAAGATGGCTCGCAATGTAAACCTAGCTGAGAGCAGAGGGCTGGTAGGAGTTCCATTCCTTGCTTACACATCTTAGTAATCAAGTATGTAGTGCTACCCACTGGTTCAATTCCCTAGGAATCTTGGCTTCCGTGCTTGGTGGAGTTGGCACGCTCTCTCTCTGGGGCCGGAATACCTGGACCTCGGGTTAGAAGGCAGATTGTCCTTTCTCCATTATAGTAGTAGTGGTCAATTGGTCTTCTTTGAAGGCTAGAATCATCCTCAGGTCATTGAGGATGACAACCAATCCTTTCACTCCAAGACATGAAAGCGTCCTTAAGAAAGATTCAAACTTCCCTCTCTTCAAAGGAGCCCCAACTATTGCATTAGCTGGGGCTGGTGTCGAAGAATCTGCTTCTTAGGACGAAAGCAATCCAATCAGTGCGGTCAGCTTCTCCTCTTCCGAAGTAGACTCTCACACCGATTAAGAAAAGAAAAAACCTCTTTACGTTACGAGGATGGGTGCCTCTCGACAAAAAGAGACTTTTGGAAAAAGCCACCGATCTATAAAGATCTCAATATCGTATTCGTCTAGAATTTCCAAAAAAATATCTTTTCAATAATTTGACACTAAAAGCACATTTTATAAAAAAATAGTCAAACACAATTTGCTTATCAAAAATACTTTTCAAATGAATTAGTCAAACACAAACAACTTGTCACGATAAGTATTTTTTTAAATACTTTAAAAAAAATACTTTTCAAAATAACCAGATTTTAGCCACTTGCCCAAACTGGCCCTAAGTTATTTTAGCTAAAGTAACAAGTAAAAATGAACGAAAAGGGTAATACTTTTATCCTGAGTCAGGACACACCGTATATGGTCAAGTAATAATTTCCACCCAATATTTAATACTTAATCGTGGAATTCCAAATAATTCTGAATCGCGTTACGTAAAACTTATTTAAAATAAAAAGCACGACTATCAAAATATTCATGTGATAATCATTTAATTTTGTATATGACCACGGCTAGGATTTAGCATTAAGGAAAGATTAAAAGGAGACCAATTCAAGTCAAGTCAAAATAACTTGATGAAATCTTCGAACATTCTTTGGGGGCAGTAGCTATGGTGGTAAGAAGGAAGTTCCCCATCAATATCGGATGCAATAATCGTCTGAACATTGTCCCCGGGACATAGCTGGATAACAAAAGATGTGAACTTAAAATTCAGTTGGAGGCTTGCAGCGTGTGTTCGAATTCTGATGGGAGTACTTTGCTCTCTTCTGGAATAGGAATCAGAGTGATATCGATTCTTTCTGTTCTCAAACACCTGGCCAACTCAGAAATAGTCTGCGTGGCGTAAACCTGGATATAAAAAAATCGTGTGAACATGTAGTGGGGTAGGTACAATTTTATACCACTTCCATCGAATATTGATGAATGTCACTTTGGCATAAATTTTGATGCTTGTAATTATGCCTTCAAATATATTTTTCCTTTGTTTTGTTCTCCCAACTAACTTGCGTCATCTGATCCTCACATTCGTTGCTCTTTTAGGGGAAAACTCGCATCTGGTGATGTCTGATGCTAACACAAAATTACATTAATTAATAATTGTTAAGTAAAAAATTAATAAAAATATATATTAATTAATCATAGTTAATCAATGAAAATGTATATTAAAGAAATATATTAATTGTTTATTGATTTGATATAAATACTAAGTGTAAATAAAAAATGTTTCTTTTTAGAACATATGATTCAAGTTTCTTACAAGTTTTTTCTTCTCCATTCTTTGAATGAGAGGAACTTATAGATCAATATTGAACGCATTGACGAATCTAGCTAGCAATACATCTACGATTACAACTACAAAGTTTTCTGCAAATCATTATACATGTAGTAAGAAATATTAAAAAGTATATACATAAAAATTTGTATTTATTCTAAATTCACTAAATCTAATTAGAATTTTGGAATAATTACGGTCAATCGTAAAAGATAATATATGTAATGTAGGAGTATAAGATTAAAGTTTGTTATATTGTTAGTTAAGTGGTTGATGTTAGTTAGAAGAGTTGGTTATATGATTGTTATGTTTGTTAGGAGTTTGTTATGTTTGCTAGGAGTTGGTTATACTTAGTTAAGAGTAATTAAGTTTGGAAGAGTCTAGATAAATACTTGTGTACATGTACACGAAAGGAATCAATTCATTCTTTCCTCCATCTCTCTTCTCACTCACACGATTAACTCTCTCCCTCTCTTCCTGTTTTCATCTTCTTTCTCTTCTCATCTTCGATCCTCTTCTTCTCTCGTATCATTGTTATATTTATCAAATTGTATCCACATGCATTCAATGATTATCTAACAGCATCAACACTGAAGTTGATTGTGAATCCAAGTCACTGATTGCATCAATCATTGTTAATTGATGAAGTAGTAGTCTGTTTCACTTTGTGAGACAATTTTCACATGGTATCAAAGCAGGTGTAGCGATAATGCAGATTTAGGGGATTCTTATGCATGCAAGAAGAAATTCGAGGAGTTTGTGCATCAAACATAAATAATTTGAAGTCGGGTAGCAGAAATTGGTGAGTAACAACTATGAATACGAAATATACAGATCTGAGAGTAATATTGAATTAGATGCAGAAGCACATAATGTGTTTGTTATTATGTTGCTGATGTTGTGTTCTTAGTTAGTAACACAATTCTGGAAATTGGATTCTACACTGTTACATTGGATTTCTGTTTTCTTGTTGTTGAAAAGAGTAGATTTTAACATCTTAAGCAATTTAAGATGGAAAATAACGGAGAAGAATTGTCGAGTGAAACCACGACAGTGGCAGTAAACATAGACCACAATCATCCACTATATATATTCCTATCCGATGCACCAGAGTCATTATCAGTGGGATTTGAAACTAAATGGGATGTATAATTATACATTGTGGAGTAGGGCAATGAAACTAGCCTTATTGGGAAAGAACAAGATAGGTTTTGTGGATAGAACAGTTAGAAGGGAATTTTTTTAGGGTGATTTGACAAGACTTTGGGATATGTGTAATGTCATAGTGATTTCGTGGCTGATGGGAAATGTGAATACGAGCCTACTCAGTGGAATGTTGTTCAAGAGCATTTTAGTTGCATAAGGATATTTTCTCTTTAAGACAAGGAACTATGTCAGTATCAGTGTACTATACCAAATTTAAGGACCTTTGGGATGAGTATGATTCCATTGTGCCACCACCTTCTTGTTGCCCCAAATCTAAAGAATTCATTAACCACTTACACTATCAGAGAATGTTGCAGTTTCTAATGTTGAATGAGAGTTATAATTAGGCTAGAAGTCAAATAATCATGATGCAACAAATAT
The DNA here is from genome assembly GCA_029844215.1 of Przewalskia tangutica. NCBI lineage: Eukaryota > Viridiplantae > Streptophyta > Magnoliopsida > Solanales > Solanaceae > Przewalskia > Przewalskia tangutica. The sequence goes on along the minus strand of CM056732.1, from coordinate 10,872,258 downwards.
CAAGTTTGAACCATGTATATGTAATGATAAATCAAGAGGAAAGTCAGAGAATAGTAGCAGGAAATAATAGAGTGTTGCAGGCTTGCATGAGACAGTTGAACCATCTGCAATGTTTATAGCTAGGAATGGGATAAGAAGAGGTGGAAATGCAGCCTCAAGACAGAAGAAAACATTCAATCCAAATGCATACTGTGATTTCTGCCATGGAAAGGGTCATTTTAAACAAGATTATTACAAATTGATGAAGTGTGACTTCTGTCAAAAGACATGACACGTACAAGATGATTGCTACAAGCTTATTAGATATCCAAAAAGTTTTAAAAGTAAAGTCAAGAAGGCGTATGCTGTGACATGATGTGAGATGTCATTTGAAGGTAGTTGAAAAGAAAGTGAGCTATACCAGAGTAATCTGTACATGCAGAAACAACATAAGAGTTTTCTTATGGGAGATCGCAATTAAAATACCAATACTATATCATTGATGTAGTTGACTCCCAACCAATATCAGCAATTTCTCAATCTGTTGAATGAAAAAGCATAAACTAGAGTAGTTGCTAATATGACATATATGAATACATTTGATGCTGAAGCATTGGTAAAATGGATTGTAGACTCATGGATAACTAATCATATGATTGGTGATCAAATACACTTATAGAGTAAATATTTGACAGAGAACATAGGTAAGATGCACCTGCCAACTGGTGATTCTGCTGAGGTGTCACACATTAGGGATTATCATCTAGGAGAAGGTGATACTCTCAGAAATGTATTATGTGTATCATCATTCAAATTTAATCTCATGTCAGTTTCAAAAGTAACCAAGGAGTTAAATTGAAATGTTACTTTCTTTCCACAATATTGTATTTTCAGGATCTCACATCTGGTAAGGTGATGGGGATTGATAATGAAGAATAAGGGTTGTACATAGTGAGCTTGGACACACAAAATAAAAGAGAGGATGTGATGAAGTGCATGGCAGCAACTCAACCTATTGATGCAGCAACTTGACACCAAACGTTATGTCATGTACCTATGAGTGCTTTAAGGAAAATTTCATGTTTCAAAAACAATAACTCTCTTGTTTTGAATAAGTGTGAAGTATGTCATTTGGCTAGTCAGACTAGAATTCCTTTTCCTATTAGCACTAGTAGAACGACAGAGGCTTTTCAATTATTACATGTATGAGATCCTTACAAAGTGGAGACATATAATGAAATGAGATACTTCTTGACAATTGTGGATGATTTTTTCAGATGGACCTGGATATTCTTAATGAGATTAAAATCTGATACAATCACAATGCTTAATTTATTTTTGTTAAGGTTAACACTCAGTTTGGAGTCAAAATATAGAAGGTAAGATCTGATAATGGATATGAATTCTTCAATCATAGTTGCAAAAAATTATTCACACAACATGGTGTGATACATGAGAATTCATGCCCATATTCACCACAACAAAATGGTGTAGTTAAAAGGAAGCATAGACACATATTAGAGACAACTAGAGCTATAAAATTTCAAGCAGGATTACGGTTCTGGGGTCTTTGTGTGGAAGGAGTTGTATACATTATTAACAGAATTCCTTCTACAGTGATAGGTAACAAGTCATCTTATGAAATGTTGTACAACAAGACACCATCACTCTCTCATTTAAAAGTGATATGTTGTTTATGCTTTGCAACTATTCTAGTAAGATAGGATAAGTTTAGTCCAAGAACAGTGAATGTTGTGTTTCTTGGCTATGGTGTTGCATAGAAGAGATACAAGCTATATGATATGGAGAATGAGACATCATGAGCAGAGATGCAGTGTTCATGGAAATAATTTTTCCTCTCAAAGAAGGAACTGATGATCAAATTAATCACATTAGATCACATGAACATTTCTGTTTTGATAAATTGGTTCATCCTCATATATCCAGGGTTCCACAAGCAGTGTCACAAATGCCAACTGATGTGTCATCATATACTCAACAAGGGGATACATAACAAGATGTAATTCCAGATGAAAGAAGGAGTCATGATATATAAGAAGATAACACTGGGAATGATCATCCAACAACAATAGAGTTAGGTTTTACTACTGGAAGACCTGTTAGAACCAGCATACCTCACATATGGCATAAAGATTATGTCACTAGCATGGATCATCCAAGTATGTGTATTCTATATCTAATAGAGTGGATTATATTGGATTGTCATCTAAATATCAAAGTTTTGTAGCATAGTTGTCAGAAAATATTGAACCATGTACCTAATCAGAAGTTGCTAAAGACAGAAGGTGGGTTAAAGCAATGGAGACTGAGATTAAGGCATTAGAAGATAATGATACATGGAAGCTGGTCTCACTCCCATAAGGGAAGAATACTATAGGATGAAGGTGGGTGTACAAGGTTAAGTACAAGGCTACATGTGAAGTGGAATGATATAAAGCAAGACTATAAAGCAAAATGATACAATTAGAAAGAATGATTAGACTATCAGGAAACCTTCTCACCAGTAGTCAAAATATCTACTATTAGATCAGTGATCTCAGTTGCAATAGCCAAGTAGTGGACAATCCATCATATGGATGTCTATAATGCATTTTTGCAGGGAGACCTATATGAGAAAGATTACATGACAGTACCAGACGGTTTTCAGGTTGATCGTGAGAAGAAACAAGTATGTAGGTTGCTGAAATACATGTATGGTTTAAAGCAAGCATCAAGGCATTGAAATATCAAACTCACCACAACCTTGATTGCTTCTAGCTTCCAACAGAATCACATGGAATATTCATTGTTTACCAAACATGATGGTGATAGTATTGTGGTCATATTGATATATGTAGATGATATGTTAATCACTGGAGATAATATATCCCTTATTCAGTCTACAAAGGAGACGTTGAAGTTTGTTTTTAAGATAAAAGATTTGGAAGCACTCAGATATTTTCTTGGCATAGAATTTGCAAGAAGATTTCAAGGCATACTAATGCATCAGATGAGATATGCCTTGGAACTCATTTCAGACATGAGATTATCAGGGGCCAAACATGTGTCTTCACCTACGGACATGAATGTAAAATTTACCACAGTTGAGTATGATCAACATGACAATATGGCATCAACACATGATGATTCCAAGCTACAAACAGACCAGTTGTTATCTGATCCTACAAGTTACATGAGGTTAATTGAAAGATTACTGTATTTGACAAATACTAGAGTAGATATTGCATTCTCAGTCCAGTGTTTAAGACAATTCATGCATGCACCCAATACATCCCATATGGAGGCTGGTCTCAGAGTAGTGAGGTACATCAAACATGAACCGGACTTGGGCATTCTTGTGGCCAGTTCCAATACACATCATTTAAGAGTGTGTTATGATGCAGACTAGGCATCTTGTGTTAACAACAGGAGATCAATGACTGGATATTTAGTATATTTTGGTTCTTCACTAATGTCATAAAAGTCTAAAAAACAGGGTACTGTATCCAGAAGCTCTGCAGAATCAGAATATAAAGTAATGACAATATCAGTGGCATATGTAATCTGGCTTGCTGGTCTTTATCAGAAGATTGAAGTCAAAGTCCAAACACCAATTCCTTTGTATACTTACAGTAGGTATGCAATCCAAATTACAGTCAATCCAGTGTTTCATGAGAGAACTAAACATATTGACATAGACTGTCATTTCATAAGGGAGCAAATTCAGAAGGGTCTGGTTTTCACTGTTTATTTGGCTTCTGAGGAACAATCAATATCTATGCTAACTAAGGCACTTGGTCGACCTCAACATACTCATTTGATGTCCAAGCTAGGGATGAAGATATCTTCATGTCCCCTAGCTTGAGAGGTGATGGTGAATACATATAATGTAAGAGTATAGGATTAAAGTTTGTTGTATTGTTAGTTAAGTGATTGATGTTAGCTAGAAGAGTTGGTTATTTGGTTGTTATGTTTGTTATGTTTGTTAGGAGTTAGTTATACTTAGTTAAGAGTAATTAAGTTTGGAAGAGTCTAGACAAGTGGTAGAAAAGTGTATGTATATAAATACTTGTGTACATGTACAAGAAATGAATCAATTCATTCTTTCCTCCATCTCTCTTCTCACTCACACGATTAACTCTCTATCTCTTCATGTTTTCATCTTCTTTCTCTTCTTCTCTTCTTCTCTTCTTATCTCCTCTTCGGTCCTCTTATTCTCTCGTATCATTGTTCTCTTCACCAAATTGTATCCATATGCATTCAATGATTACCTAACAACATCAACACTGAAGTTGATTGTGAATTCAAGTCACTGAATGCAACAATCATTGTTAATTAATGAAGTAACAGTCTGTTTCACTTTGTGAGGCAATTTCCACATCAATTTTCTTAATCTTGAATTTATGTTTCAGTCAATAGAGAGATAGTAAGATTTTTTCTACCTTGACCTCATACTTCTTCGATTTTCTTGATTACATGAAAGAATCAAGGAAGCAAAAAAAGAAAAAAAATAGTGAAACTCGAACCTACATCTATTCTCACCTAGTAGTGTGTGGAATATTTTCACCAATACCACCAAAGTTACAAGGAAAGTAGTTGCATTCCTAGACCTCATACTTAGCTTAAAATTTAAAAGAAGAAAAGTTAAAACCTCCTATAATTAAAAATACTAATGAGTATGATTAAAGTTAGTGAGTATAGTATAGGCTAGCTATAGCATCAAATTTCAACTTTTATTTTGCACATGGTAACTAGTAGTGGACAACGTAGGTGACAATAACAGCTTTGTAATTTTTAAATAAAATAAAGAAAAGAGAAAAAGACAACGCATGAGAAACTACTACTCCTAAAAGTGAAAAAGCAGTGAGATTTTCAATTCCAGGAAGTTCAGAAATTTTTGGACCCAATTATTACCAAAAGGATATTTTTTGGATAAGAGGCGCCGCTACGCGTATGTCTTTTTTTCCACATATATCTAATATTTACGTCAACCTCATATAGTATATACATCATGAATGGTTGTTTTTCACATAAATAGAAGAAGGGTTAAACTTGTCTCTATATAATATGGAATTTTGAGCAATTTATCCTCCATTTTATTTTAGTTTAACTAATCTCTATGTCCGTGTGATGCACGGATATCTTTCGGAGGAAAACAAGGTTACCATCCAAATAAATACAAAATTTTAAAAATCACACCAATATTAGTATATACAATATTATATTTAAAACTAGGACAGATGGGTCGTTTGGGTTGAAGTTGGGCGGATCAAGATAGACTGAAGTTCTAGATGGGTCAATGCTCAATCCGTCCAAAACTTACATGTGCTAAGATGAGCGGGTCAAGATGAGCTAAATGATGGGTCATAACCCAAATTGCCCAACTTGACCCATTTCTTTTACAAATTTCAAACTTACCTTCTACGATGTTATTTTATTTTGTATGATATTTGATTTTTTCATATCTTTATTTTTAAAATGAGAATAATATTTTTAAGAATTTTTTCATTTTTTATAAAAGCAAAAAATATGAAATATAAATTTGAGGATGAGGTGGATGTGGAAGGGGTAGGTGTGGATACGAGCGGAGTAAGAAAAAAATTCATATTTTTTATAAATTATTTATAAAAGTAATAAAATATAAAATAGAAATTTGAGAATGGGGTGGGGGTAGGGATGTTATCGGTCCGATACACCTGAGAACCGGACTGATACTCGGACCGAAAAGTTAACGGTCCGGATATGAGTACCAGACATAAGGATCCGGTCCGGCAACCAGGTCTAATTACCCGATAACTTATATGTTATCAGTACCGATCCAATACCCTTAGAATAGTTTGAAAATAGGGATGATAAATTGATGATCAATCCTTGGAATATTGCTATTATATATTGCTTTAAGTTTGTTAATATGTATTATGTAAAGTAGTAAATGCAGTAAAGCAGGGATTTTTATAAAAACAATTATAAGTAAAGTTGAGATGTTTAAGTAAAGTAGGAATTTTAATATTTTAGACCGATTTCAGACCGGAAACAATATCCAGAATCGGACAGGTAATCTTATCGGACCAGACCAGGTACCTGCCCGATAAGATATCGGTCCGATCCCGGATCTCTTTACAGAATCGAATACTTATCGGTCCGGTCTCGATCCGGTTCCGATATGTCGATACACGAACCGATAAAAATCATAGGTGGGTGTGAGGTGGGGGTAGGGCAGAGGGTGTAAGAGAATTTTATTTTATTTTTTTTATAAATTATTTATAAAAGTAAAAAAATATAAAATAGAAATTTGAGAATGTGGTAAAAGCGGGGAGGGGAGGGTATGGGGATAAGAAAAAAATTCACATTTTTAATATTTTTTTTTATAGAAGTAACAAAAAATATGAAATAGAAATTTGAGAATGGGGTGGGGTAATGGGGTTGGGGTGGAGGGGGTAGGCGGGGATGTGTGGGGAGGTAAGAAAAAAATTTCACATTTTTAATATTTTTTTTATTAAAGTAACAAAAAATATGAAATAGAATTTTGAGAATGAGGTGTGGCAATTGGGGTGGGCGGGGGGGGGGTAGGGGTAGGGGAGGTAAGAATAAAATTGATATTTTTAATAATTTTTTTTTAATAAAAGTAACAAAAAATATGAAATAAAAATTTGAGAATGAGGTGGGGGGGGAGGGGGGTAGGGGTAGGGGAGGTAAGAAAAAAATTCATATTTATAATATTTTTTTATAAAAATAACAAAAAATATAAAATCGAAATTTGAGGGTGGGCGGGGTGGAGGGTAGAGGCGGGAGGGTAGGGGGAGGTAAGTAAAAATTTCATTTTTTTTTTTTTTTATAAAAGTAAAATAAATATGAAATAAAAATTTGAGGATGGAGTGGGGGGTGGGGATGGGTGTGCGAGTGGGGGTGGGGGTGGGGAGAGGTAAGAAAAAAGATCATATTTTTTATAAATTGTTTATAAAAGTAAAAAAATATAAAATAAAAATTTGAGAATGGGGTAAGGCGGGGGGTAGGGTGGGATGTAGGGTTAGGTGGGATAGAAGTGGGTAGGGTGGAGTAGGAAGTGTATGGGCAGAGATGTGAGGGTGATTCAGTGCTTGAGTTGGGGTTGGTGTATGGAGGGGGTAGGGTTGATGGAACTGTGGTTGGGGTGCGTTGGTGTATTTTTATTGTTCCGAAATAATAATAAAAAATTTAAATAATTATTTATAAATAAAAATCTTAATCTAGAGTGGAACTCTAATCATTAAAATTAAGTATTTTGATGAGTCAAGTTTGGGCATCATCATGAGCTCATTTGGGCTGTTGATTTATAATGAATCAATTTGGATTAGTCCAAACCAACCATCATCAAAATCACTCTTGTCTAAACCCATGAAATCTTGAGCGGGTTGGACGGGTCATTTGAATTTGGGCTAATTTTGCCATCCCTATTTAAAACTAATGGATTTAATTTTAAAATTTCAAATTTAGTAAAAAGTATCCCCACAAAGAATTAGTTAGTTATGTTAGTAGTAGTAGATGTTGTTAGTAGTAATAGACTTCAATTAGTTCAATGGAAATAAAGAGGGTGGTTAGTAGTAGACGTTCTGTTAGTTAGTTCAATAAAAATAGGATTAGTAATTAGTTAGTTAGTAGTAGATCTGTCCAAAACTCGGGTCGGGTCGGGTCAGAATCGAGTTGGGTGGGTTTTTTTCCTACTTGCCCGATCTTGACCTAATTTTTTTTTAAAAAATTCCGACCCTGGCCCTGACCCTTCGGGGACCCTACGGGTCACAGATCGATCCTGACCCGCTTTACAAAACAAAATAACGAGGGTATTTGGCAGGGTTGGGTCGTGGGACCCGTCGATTTTTTTTGTTATTTCTAAAATTGAATTTCAAAACTGAAATTGACATTCACACATACATTACCACGAAATTCGTACGTTAAAATGTATCGCGAGATCTGAAGTGAAGAAAAGGGAAAATTATAAACCGATTTGGGGAAAAAGTCAAATCGATTAGGAAAACATACATTTTTCAGAATTGGCTACGCTTTGCAAGGCCCCGTCTCGAAAAAATATGCGAAATCAATTTTTTTTAGGTTAAACGTACATCCGATCGCATAATTATGACAATTTAAAGTTGCGCTAATTTAAACTACTTTCTTCTCTCTCTATATTATGCTTCACATTAAAAGATAAAGTATACATCACATATATTCTTAAAACATGTAAATATTAATAAAGGAAAAATAATATAAATTATATTAAAAAGATTAAGTGGCGGGTCGACGTCGGGACGAAGGTCGGGTCGGGAGGGTAAAAAATTATGACCTGGCCCGACCCTATATAAGATCGGGTCCCCGCTTTTTCGGATCAGGTGGCTCACGGGTCAGGATACGCAGATCCTGACCCTGATTTTTCGAGTCAGGTCGGGTCCCCGACTCGATGAACAGGTCTAGTTCGTAGTAATAGGAAGGGAGGTAGTTCAATAAAAATAGGATTAGTAATTAGTAATTTTAGTAATAATATTAGTAAGGGCATAAAAGTCGTTCAATATTTAAATGATATTTTGGTCAACCAAAATTTATATTCATACTTTTAAAATAACTAGTCTCTACGAACATGCGTTTCATGTTATTCCTTATCAGGTATCACACAAAATAAATATTAAGTAATATTATTGTGTAATTACATTATATTTATTGTATGAAGTACAAAAATATTGTTAAACACTAATTCTAATAGAGAGGTAAAGACTTTTTCATCCTTTTTTGTTCTGTTTTTCCTTTTGTAAATTAATTAATTATATGTTGGTACATACCTTATAATGTTATTTGTCAAAATGGGATGATATCTCGTATCCTATTAATAAATAATTAATATTATAATTTAGTACTTGAATTTGGAAAATTAAGGAACACTACTATTTGGCTAATGTCTGTACGGATATATTCTTTTAATATGATAACAAATATATTTTTTAATTAATTAGATTGGGAACCAAATTTCAGAAGTAGTATTTGTTTAAAACTCTACCTTCAAATGAGATAAGTTTTTTATTTACCAAAATAGATAATAGAAATATAATATAATTAGACTAAAAGGGCATACAAGTCGTTCAATACATATTTGAAGAATATTTTGATCAACCAACATTTATATTCATGATTGCATTAAAAACTATGAATGCCGTACTTAAAAAGGGCGACTAGATGTCATCCTTTTTGATCCTCACCAAAGAGGGCGACTTTTATAGTCATAGTCGCTCTTTTTGGTATTAACCAATCGTCTTCTTTGAGTCGATTTGTTGTAGTGATAATTCATAATAAAAAAAATATCATCACAAAATTGAATGACAAATCAAAGGAGTACATTAATAAACGATACTTAAAGGGAAAAAAAGGAGATTTACTATTAGCTTGATAGATGTTACTCCTAGGTTGAATTAACTTAGTTTGGTCAGTCTCCAATATTATTAGACAAAGTCAAGATATTACAATTTTATCCAAGGTTCAATTATTTCTTAAAGACATAATTTAGTTTTTAAAGGGTATAAAAATCGTTCGATATTTAAAGAATATTTTGGTCAACCAATATTTATATTCATGCTTTTAAAATAATATAGACTAGTCTCTACGAATGTGTGTTGCACATTATTTCCTATCATTTTATCACACAAAAAATGTTAGGTAATATTACTTGTAATTACATTGTATTACAAAAATATTATTAGACATTAATCTTGATAGTGAGGTAAAAGATGTTATTAGAAAATTGAACATTTCTAATTTTATAATAACACTACGTACCTTTTCAAGTTTATAATATATAGTAAGAAATACTTAATCATTACAATCTATTAAAATGGAAATGATACACATTCTATAACAGAAAATCGCAGTTAATTTCCCGCTCCTTTATTGACTGCTATCAAGGAAATAATACTTTATATTTGCTTAATGTCATAATTGGAATTCCAGTAAGTAATATTTTTTTGGTATTTTTTTATTATGTATTTGTTTATCTATTCACTTAATAAAATTGTGTCCCCTTAGAGTTTTTATCAAGTTTTCATTGCAATCTTGATGAATAGCATAAACTAATCAAGTCACTAAGTGAGACTAGGGCGGTTATCGGTCCGGTCCGGGTATCGACATATCGAAACCGGACCGATAAGGTTATCGGTTCGGAGCGGAACTAGACCGATAAAAATTCGATCCTGAAAAAAGATTCGGGACCGGACCGATAACCTTATCGGTCCGGTCCTTTAAGGTTACCGGTCCGATCTGAATACTTTTTCCGGTCCGAAATATTAAAATCCTTATTTTACTTAAAAAGTTCTGCTTTACTTATAAATTTTTTATAAAAATTTCTGCTTTACTGCCTTTATTGTTTTACATAATACATATTAACAAACTTAAAGCAATATATAATAGCAATATTCCAAGGATTAATAAGATAGTTACCAAGTATCGGACCAGGACTGATGTTATCGGGTAATTAGACCGGGTTGCCGGACCGGATCCTTATCGGTCCGGATCCTTATGTGTGGTACTCGTATTCGGACCGTTAACTTTTCGGTCCGAGTATTGGTCCGGATCTTTCGATCCGATCTAAGGTGGTTCTCGGATGTATCCGGACCGATAACCACTACGTTGTTGTGGATAATTTTGAGAAGATGCAACTATTTCCATAATTTTAAGTCCTAATGTGTACCGTGAGTAAAGTCCTAATAGGATACAATTTTTATCCTAATGTGTATTATTTCAGTTGTACCTCTTCCTTGTATGTTCTTGTCCAAATTAATAGAATAGTCGAGGATATAAAAGTCGTTCAATATTTGAAGAATATTTTGGTCAATCAATATTTATATTTGTGTTTTTATAATAATACATCGAGGAGAAATATCTCATTTTTGCTTGATCAATATATAACGGAGCTTCAATTCGGAAATTATTTTAAATTATAATCAATAATTAGAAGTAATTTTGAAGTAACTTGGACATGTAGAATCAACCCATATTTATGTCAGAATATTGTTAACTTTAAAGGCAGATACAAGACAATTTGTTAGCGTCAAGACACAAGAATATGAATAGACCAAAAATCTATTAAAGGTCAAAATTGAGTAATTTCATATAGTACATGAGCAAGTTTGGATATTTTTCTTATGAATTATTGCCAGTTAATTATAACTAATTCAACATTATATTTCATCTTTATCACTAATTACAAATATTATTTTAATTTAATATAAACGCCGAATGTGAATAAATTATTTCTACATTTTGTCCCCAGAGAAATTTAGGGATGACAATTGAGGCAGGGCAGGGTAGGGCGGGGCAGTGCAAACTCTTAACGGGGCAGGGCAGGGCAATCTCTTAACGAGAAAGGGCAGGGCGGGGCAGGACAAAATTAGTTTTGTTAAAAATTGAAATGAGGAAGGTGGTGGGTTTTGAAGATGAAGTCATTTTTCAGGAAAGTTTGCTACAGCTACTGGCTCTCCTTTTATAGTAAAGTCGAGTACAAGTGGCAGAAACGCCTTTAAGAGCGGCTTCCACGCCTCTCTTTCCTTATAGTCTTAAGAGATCAGACCCTACTGTCTTAGCGGGATCAACATGAATTGCTGTCACGCCCCGACTTTTCCTAAGTCTTTACTTAGGGCGTGATGACACCTGGACAATTATTTCCCACCAGGAGCACCATTTAATTCTCTTTATTTAGAAATTTGAACTTATATTCAAATACAGAGCGATTAATAAAAATAACAATAAAGAAATCTATTTATGACTTTATATGAAAAAAACATAACGCGAGCCCATGCTCGTGCAAATATTGTTTCTACATAGACATACTGACAAAGATTATTCTAAGTTGGAAGGGAGACTATTCCACACGGGCATTTCCCGAGACACTGGAACTGACATCCTGAACCTGACGAATACCAAGCCCGAAGCAATGGACTTGGTATGACAAGAGGCTGCGGGACGATCGCTAGCCTTGGCGTGGAGTCTTTCCTCTATCACGCTTTCCTGAAACATGTTAAATAAAGAGCCAGCCCTACCATCTGGGGCTGAGTGAGAACCTTACCCTGCAATTCAAAGTAACACCACAATATTCCAAGTGCAATCACATTACAACGTAATAAGCATATTGCAAAAACCTATCGATTCTGACAACACTTTTAAATATGCAACAACTCATAGGAAATTCTCGGTTTAACTAACACTTCATTTTATCTCGTATTATACGTTAAGACATTCCCCTGCATTTCCATATGTTTATTACATTTATATATTTGTGAACGCGTATTCACTTTTCATATTTATATATAGGTGAACATGTACTCATTTTTCATATTTGTTGCGGCGTGCAACCCGATCCATTATATTTACGTATTTGTGAACACGTATTCACTTTACGTTTTGTTGCGGCGTGCAACCCGATCCATTATGTTTACGTATTTGTGAACGCATATTCACTTTACGTTTTGTTGCGGCGTGCAACCCGATCCATTATGTTTACGTATTTGTGACCGCGTATTCACTTTACGTTTTGTTGCGGCGTGCAACCCGATCCATTATATTTACGTATTTGTGAACACATATTCACTTTACGTTTTGTTGCGGCGTGCAACCCGATCCATTATGTTTGCGTATTTGTGAACGCGTATTCACTTTACGTTTTGTTGCGGCGTGCAACCCGATCCATTATATATTTATATATTTATGTGAACACGTATTCACTTTTCATATTTTTCAGAAGATCGAAGAAATACTATTCTCTTTTCTAACATTCTGTCGTTCATACTTGTAACGATTATAACTTTTTAACCATAACTCCAACTAAGGTGTTTATCAAGCGGAAACTAAGGTAAGACGGGGATATTTCACGGTACGAAATTGCATTTAAAACTACTTTGGGTAACTAACACAAATTTATCCTCAAAACAGTCACATGAAATTTATTTCGGCAGAATTTTTATTAAACAACACCCAATCTTAGAATAGTCATAACTCCTAATCTGTAAACCCGTTCAAGCCCCATAAAATCTCAAAACGACGAGAACAGAGAGCTACACGTCTCCATTTGAACCATCCTTTCATATTCTGTACCATTTGGTACAATTTTACCCTTTTATTCGCTGCCCTTCCTGGATCTCGATAGATCCGAGACAGAAACTTTAAACAGCAATAACTCTCAATCCGTAAGTCGGATAGACCCCCGTAAGGTCTCAAAATGTCCACAACAGAGAGATCTAGAACTTTTATTTAGCAACAATTTTCATATTCCCCACATATTAGTACAGTTTTACGTTTCAACGTCCTGCCCTTCTGGATTCCGATGAATTCGAGGCAGCAACTTCAAACTACAATAACTCTCAACTCGTAAATCCGTTTTAATAACTATTTATCTATATCTGTCCGTAACAGAGATATTTACAACCATGTAAATTTTCATATAATTCTAATAAGTAAAACTCAATAAAAACAGTCCGTAATTATGCCTTTCCGAATTTCGACCAAATCTAAGGCAGGAACTTTGAACTATGATAACGTTCAAACCGTATGTCCATTTTACCTCATTTTTGGTTCTATATGATCATATTAGAGAGGTGTACCACTCTTCCGAATTTCATCAAATGCTAACAATTATAACTCAGTGAGAACAGTTCGTAAAGTTCATGGCGCAACTAGTTATCTAAACAATCAAAAGTTCAATATTTCTTTTCAACACTCAATTCTTATTCTAACATGTATTGAACTAAAAATAAAGGATGTTACCAAGAATTTCTGAGTGAGAAAACTCACCTTGTAAGCGTAAAAATAATTGTTGTTCGGTTGCTAAAAGTGACCCTTGCTCCCTAATATTTTTTTATTCTTGTTCTTCATGCCCTCTTGATATTTTTCCAGGTTTGTTTTCTTCTTGTTCACTTATTTTTTTTCTGATTTTCTATCCTTTGTGGTAGGTACTTTGTTTGTGTATAAGTAAGGGTGTTTGTATAACTTATGTAAGGTAGAAGACCAAAACTTGAGGGGAGTTAAAGGGAGGGGAAGAGGAATAACGTGAGTGAGGGGAGAGGGAAGGGAAGATGTGCAGATTTTTTCCCCATTTAGTGTTAAGATGAGATTTAACACAATCATTAATATAAGAGGTCATCATCTTTTATTTAATAGGATAGTGTAAATGAAAAGTTAATAATATGTTAATAATGTATAACTTAAATTCTTAATTTTCTAATGCCCCCACTATTATTATTATTATTATTATTATTGTAACAATAATTTGAGACTTCACAATTGCATCCTCAAAGTCGTCAGTCACAGCAGTAAACCGTAGTACCCACTGCTTGAAAATGAAGTCAGTTTATTCACTTTATTGACATGAAATAAGTACAGTGATGATTACCACTGGCGGATCCATTAGCAACATGGTGGTGCAGTTGCACCACCAGATTTTTTAAATAAATTTGCCTTCTAGGCATAAAAATAAAATAAAAAAAATCTTTTAGGCATAAAAAATTTAAAAAAAAAATTGCACCACCAGATTTTGTCTCATGGATCCGCCACTGATGACTACCATCAGATATCATAATTAGAGCCACATATCATTCTTAATATCATCGATTTTATTTTGCTCTTATATTAGATGTATCAGGCCAATAGTAGACGAGACAGAGAAATTGGTCGAGATAACAAACAACAGATTGAAGGCAAATAAAGAAATAAAATTAAATTTCAGCTACGCATTCATGAAATATCCCAAACGGGGCAGGCCTTAGCGGGGCAGGGCAGGACATGTCATTTTTTTGGACAAAACTAAACGGGGCAGGGCAAAATCTGAATAGGTACAAGCTTGTCTCGATATTTATCTCAAATTATTTAACTTGTAGCAAATGTCGGCATACCGTATTTCTTGTATAATTTTTTTGAGGTCTCACTTTAAATAGAAAATATCCAAATATTTTAGTGATAATACGTACCTTGACATATTTTATCTTACATTTTCTGGAAATGTGAGATTCGATTCACCATTTATAGTCCTTAATACGTACCTTGACAAATAATATGCCAACTTTAAATATACAAGTATAAAGTTAACGAATGATAAATATAAAATAAATTACAAATGTTAACGATTTTTGACCCTATAATTTTAGTCCTCAATAATTTCAGCTCTGTGATTACAGTTATGGGACCCACTGGACGTATTTGATAGTTGGAATATCATGTGGGTAGGGCACAATTTCTAAATCAAGACAAGAGTAAGAGGTTAAAATAAGAGGATAAGACAATTTAGAGGGTACCAAATCATTGATATATAATTATATAGAGATCTGCCCAAGATGCCGCATCATATGGACTACTTCCTATACTTAAAACCCAATCACTTTCTGTCAGATTTGTAACAAAAAGATAGAAATTATTATTTTTATTTAAAAATAAATATTAGTGGCAATGTATTTTTAGTAGAAGACGTCTAACAATAAGTAGTTTTGTAACTTTTTTGATATAACAAGTAAAGTTTAACGACTATATGTGTGAAATTAATCCACCCGTTGACGATGTAGCCTTTAATTTATGATTACGTTAGTAGCTTTAATTTCACTAATGAAATAACTATCTTACTAAACAATTTTTTTTCCTAATTCACTTGTTATAAAGGAATTAAAATCTTAAAAATACTAAGGTCTTTTCTCTTATTTTTATCGGTTTCCACCTTTGTAAGCGATATATTTTCTTCATGGATCAAAACATTTTCTCTTACTGTTTATCTCAAAAAAGATACAATTGAATTTGTAAGTGCTTTTAAGGATACGTGAATTAATTTATAAATATCCGTAACAAGTAATTAACAATAAGTAATCAAATAAAAATAGTGAGCAAGTAAATTAGCTTGAAACAATATGATCTTGATTGAAACTACCCATTGAATTTGATCCGATGCTTAGCTAATTTACTTCGGGTTCGAGCCAACTGTGATGAAGGTTGGAATCCTTTATAGCTAACAATGCAAGATATTTATGCCCTAGAATCATTCCCTCATTAAATGCAATTAAATGATAATAATGGTCACTTAATGAACAAATAGTAATGACTGTCGTTATATTTGGAACGGATAGGCGCTGAACTCTTTCGGTCTTTCATCCGATGTTACCATGTCCGATTGCTATCCGATGCCACCTGGTTCGGCCTCCAACCGATTTTGTTTTGATACCCGAACTCACCCCCTAATGCAACTCGCATCTGGTGCAAAGCATTGTCGCTTCCTTCGATTTCTACACTTAAACCATGCCGCGTGTCGTGCCGGTTTTCACCGTAAACATATAGTCCCCACAATTTCTGGATCAAAGTTTACCGAAGTGATGAGAAGTGAAATTGATTTCTTCGGTATCTTCTCTTGCAAGATTCCTTTCAAATTACTTCAAAACATGAAGGAAAATAAAACACTTCCAATTCTCCAAAATCGGACTCACGTCTTATCACTCTGTGACTTCGGACACATGTCACCCTCTGATTGAACTGTCACTTCGACCAGAGCGAAACGTTTCACAATAATGACAACACCACTATAAAACTCATTCTTTTTACCTTTCATAAATTTTACTTTCTACTAAATTTCCCTAATCTTCAACCTTTCACATATTCATCATTCAAATCTTCTTATCTCCTTACCTTAAAATCTTCATAGCTTCAAACCTTCAAATCTTCATAACTTCAAGCCTTCAAACCTTCATATCTTCATCACCATGACAAAATCAACCTGATCTTCTTCCATTCAATCTTCTTCGACAACTTCTCCACCATCGATTTCTGATGAAATGAAACCATCGACGCTGGTGAGATCTCTGAAGTTCAGGTCGCCGCCGATGTTAGAGCATACGACATGCTTCCATCAAACATTTTTTCATTTTTTGTTTTTCTTTATATTTTTTTCTTTCTTTCTTACTTTTGACTTCGCCAAAAATGGCTTTTCACGTTAGAGTAATTATGTGGCAATTCCATAATTACCTTCAATCTTCATTATTCATAATTGATATTGTAATATATTATAATATCTCATTAATTGGGATGATTATAATTAGCATCTTATATTTTAAGTAAAGTAGATTAGTCTTCCATAAGACAAGCATATTATGATTGTATATTTATTGTACTGTTGGAATAAAATTAATCAAAGAATCAATTTCCTACCTGGTATCAAGAGTCAAAGATCCTTTGCCCTAATACTTCCATCCTCATACCCGATTTCTCCATTCTCTTTCTCCTAAATTTTCGGCCAACTTTCAAAAGAAACCCTAAACCACTTCTTACACCTAGCAAAACCCTAGCCGACATCTAAACCCCCCTCCCTCTTCGGCTTACTCATATCTGAAACCCTAAGGGTTCTCCGCATCCAAAATATCAAACATTGCTTCTTTTCTTATCTAGTTTTTATATTTTGTGGACCCTATGGTCGAAAAATAAATATTTCATCCCGCTCTTGCCATTAATAACGTCAAGAACTTTATCTCCATAACCCTTAAATGGAGAAAGGGAAATATACCTCTTGGGTGGAATTGTTCAAAATTCATTGCCGCGCATATGAGGTGATCAACCATATCATACCTTCCGAGTCGTCCTCGGATGCCATTTTGGTGAACAAAAAGCTATGGTCCCATTTGGATGCTATTGTCCTTCAATTTATTTATGACATTATATCCAATGATCTTTTACATACCATAATGGAACCAAATTTTACGGCTCAACAAGCATGGAAACGTTTATAAAATATATTTCAGGAAAACAAACTTTCTCACGCCGTTTTTCTTGAACACCAATTTACTAATGTTAAATTGGATGATTTTTTCAACATCTCTGCTTATTGTCAGGAATTGAAGATGCTTGCGGACCAACTATCCAACGTTGGTTCGCTCGTAACAAATCAAATGTTGGTCCTTCAGTTGATTGCAGGGTTGATGAACAATATGATGGAGTGACTACGTTCATTCAGCAAAGTAATTCATTGCCTCATTTTTATGAGGCCCGTTCGAGGTTGATTCTCGAGGAAACACAGAAAGTAAAACAGGCATCTTTTCGAGCAGCCACCTTCGGAACCGCTCTCGTCTCCACTAACTCATTTTCCACGATTTTGGAGCTCCAAAATTCTGGTTCGGGGGGTAATAGTAAATCGTCAAAATAATAGCCAAAAATGGGATTCAAACCGTAACAATAACAAAGGAAAAAATAATGGTGGAAAGGGACGTGGTCGGGGCGGTGGACAGCCTGCTGGCGGTAGTGGCCAGTTCGAGTAGTGGTGGGCTGGCAGTGGTGGCAATCAGTGGGGGAAGTACCCACCGTGGGCTGCCCCGCTATGCCCATATCCGACTTCATCGTGGGCCAGGCATCCTCCCTCTTTAAATCATCAACCCGGTATTATAGGGTCTCGTCCACAATATGCGTTTGCGGCCCAGGCACTGTCTTCTGTTGGCTATGCACCCACAGACATTAAACAAGCCATGAACAACATGAAACTTTGTGTTCCAGATGAGTCATGGTACATGGACACAGGGGCTACGTCACATATGACGACATCTCAAGGTAATCTCTCATCTTATTTTAATATGAGTAATAATAAAAATATTATTGTCGGCAGTGAGCAGAAAATTCCAATTCGTGGTATTGGTCAGGTAACACTACCCTCTCCACACGTGCCATTATACTTGAAAAACGTCTTACATGCACCAAAACTAATTAAAAACTTGATCTTTGTTAGATTTTTACAATTGACAACAATGTATATGTAAATTTTGATCCGTTTGCCTTTTATGTGAAGGATTTTCAGACGGGAATGTCACTTACGAGATGCAATAGCACGACGGACTTGTATCCCGTCACCTCTGTTTCTAAAAATAGCATGACCAAACCATCAACATTTGATGTCATTTCTCCTACTCTGTGGCACAATCGGTTGAGACACCCAGGAGCACAAGTCTTTAATAATCTTAGGAAGTATAATTTATTTTATTGTAACAAATTTTTGGGCTCTTCTATTTGCCAAACTTGTGTGTTTGGTAAACATGTTAAGCTTCCTTTTGCATTATCCACTTCTCATACTTCTATGCCATTTGATCTTGTGCATTGTGATTTGTGGACATCCCCAGTTTTGAGTTCTGCAGGTCATAAATATTATATGCTCATTCTAGATGATTATTCAATTTTTTTGTGGACTTTTCCCTTAGGACATGAATCACAAACCTACACAATTTTAAAATAATTTAGTGTTTTATCAAAACTCAATTTGGAAAATGCATTAAATATTTTCAATGTGACAATGGGGTGGGAGGGGTTCGTATGCCCAATTTAAAATTTTCTGTCACCAAAATGGGATGTCTTGGCGTCTTTCGTGTCCACATACATCACTACAAAATGAAAAAGCCGAAAGAAAAATTTAAACAATTAACAATATGATTCACTCTCTTCTTGTGCATTCTTCCACACCACAAAAGTTTTGGCACCATGCACTTCAAATAGCCACATACCTTTTAAATATTCTTCCTAATAAATTGCTCTCCAATATGTCTCCTACACAAATGTTGTATCACCGTCTCCCGTCTTTTATACATTAGAGGGTGTTTGGGTGTTTGTGTTATCCTTTATTTCCATCCACTACCATTAACGAGTTGGAGACTCATTCAACTCCTTGTGTGTTTTTGGGATACCCACAAAATTATATGGGATATAAATATTATGATTTGATGAATGGGAAAATAATTATCTCTCGTCATGTGATATTTTATGAGTCTACATTCCCGTTTGCTAAGTCTCATGTGACATCCTTACCTTCATATGTTTTTTAGATAACGGAATACATTCCATTTTACACCACCACCTTAATATTCAAACACAAGTGGAACCAACCTAATAAAATACCCAACATTTTTCGGCCCAATCACTAAATTGGACTGGACCGGAGACCACAACCTTGTTATCGCTGGTCTCGGCCCAGTCCTATTTTCGTGGCGGGCAGGCCCAAGTGGGGAAGCCCACTGCTCCCTCAACCGCACCCTTATCCCAAATCAATCTCGAATCCCAACCCAATATCGGATAGGCTACCCATTTTTTTCTTGGCCCACAATACACCTCTTTGGCCCAATACCATACCCAAGAACCCTACTACCCAATCAATGACGGAACAACCTCGGATCATTGAAATTCGTGCCATGCACGAGATTTTTCAGCCCAAATGTTAGTTTAACCTACTATAATCAGTTCAACCATCACCTCTATAAAAAAAACCAAAGATGTCTTGTCCGATCCGAATTGAAAAGCTGCTATGTTAGACGAATTTAATGATCTTATTACAAATAAGATGTGGGAATTAGTACCACGTCCGTCTAATGTGAACGCCATCCGGTTTATGTGGGTTTTTTTATCATAAAAGAATTCTGACGGTTCTTTTGTGAGATACAAAACTCGTCTTGTTGGTGATGACAGGTCTCAGTAGGTTGGGGGTAGATTGTGGTGAAACATTCAGTCCGATAGTTAAGCCAGCAACTATCAGGACTGTTCTCAACATGGCTCTTTATAAATCTTGATCCATTCATCAGTTGGATGTTAAAAATGCATTCTTACATGGCAACTTACATGAGACAATATACATGCATCAAGTAGCCATCAACCGTTGAGTTTCCGAGATTATACCCGTCCAGATCATGTTTGCCTGTTTAAGAAATCCTTATATGGTTTAAAACAAGCTCTTCGGGCATGGTATAACATGTTTGAAGGATTTGTTTCCAAATTGGGGTTCTCTCACAACAAGTTCGATCAGTCGTTGTTCATTTATCGAAAAGGAGCTGACATGACATATATCCTTCTATATGTCGATGATATTATTATCACAGTATCATCCACTTTACTTTGTCAGTCTATTATGTCCTTTCTTACAGCAGAATTTGCAATAAAGGACTTGGGTCCATTGAATTATTTTCTTGGCATTGCCATCACACAATATGCAGGTGATCTGTTTCTCAGTCAAAAGAAATATGTCGAAGAAATAATTGACAAAGCAGGGATGTCTTCATACAAACCATCACATACTCTAGTTGACACAAAGACAAAATTGAGTAACGATACCAGAACTCCATACAACGATCCTATCCATTACCGTAGCCTAGCAGAGGCCTTAAAGTATCTGACTTTTATAAGATCAGATATTTTCTATACGGTTCAACAAGTTTGTTTACATATGCATGATCCGAAGGAAGAACATATGGGGGCTTTCATATGGATTATGCGGTATGTTAAGGGTACTCTTCATTTCGGCCTACATCTGTATAAGTCTTCCATCTCGAGTCTTTCTGCCTACATAGATGCAGATTGGGGTGGCTGCCCGAACACATGTCATTCCATTTCCGGTTATTGTGTGTTCTTGGGGGACAATCTCATTTCATGGTCGTTCAAACAACAATTCACACTGTCTCGGTCAAGTGCTGAGGCAGAATACCGAGGGAGCCAATGTGGTTGCTGAATCATGTTGGCTCCGTAATATACTGTTGGAGCTGCATTGTCCGATTGAAAAGGCAACATTGGTCTATTGTGATAATGTGAATGTGATATACTTATCCGATAATCATGTTCAGCATCAGCGCACAAAACACATTGAAATTGATATCTTGTTTGTCCGCGAAAAGGTTACCTGTGGATAAGTCTGTGTTCTCCATGTACCGTCCCGCTATCAAATTGAAGATATCTTCACGAAAGATTTTCTGCGCGTACTTTTTGATGATTTCAGGGACAGTCTGAGCTTACGTGAACCTCCCGCTAAGAATATGGGGGACTGTTAGAGTAACTATGGTGTAATCCCATAATTACCTCCAATCTTCATTATTCATAATTGATATTATAATATATTGTAATATCTCATTAATTAAGATGATTATAATTAGCATCTCATATTTTAAATAAATTAGATTAGTTTTCAATAAGATAAGCATATTATGATTGTATATATATATATAGTACTATTAAAATAAAATTAATCAAGGAATCAATTTCAAGCCCTCTATTACTTCTTCTTCATAAAATTAAAAATGATGATTTCAAAAGAATCAAATGAGAATTTATAAGTCGTTGTGTTAAAACTCAGTTAAAAAAGCTAGATACCCACCTCCATTCTTGAATTCTTAAAATTCAATTTAATGGGTCTTCAAATTGTTCAAAATGTAAGAGAAATTTTTGTATAAGATTTTAAAATGAAAGAAAAGAGTTGAAATGGTTGTAGTAAAGAAGGTGAGCAGATTGGTGGCAGAAGTGGTGCCATTGAAAGTGGTGTGGAAACAATTATGAACAAGAAGAAAGAAAAGGAAAAAAAATAACATATCGGGTAAAATTTCAAAATGTGGGATCTAAAAAAAATAAAAAGTATACAAATCTTACCTCTACCTTGATAGATAAAGCGACAAAGAAAAAAAAATGTATGGACTCTCTATGCCAGGTTGTCAAAATAGGAGATAGTAATATTAGTCCCCCAAGAATCCATGCAAAGTTCAAGTGTCTTTTTAAAATTACTATCCAAGTTCAAGAAAGTAATGATGTATTTTCTCTTTTAATTTTATTATTTTTGCAGAGTTCACATTAATCATCCCTTGTTGGAACATAACGTGATAATCCTAAAAGAAGAGTAAGGGTTCGAAAATTGAACATTACACTTATAAAATGGAAAGATTAGTGATTAATTAGTAACTTAATCAGCCAGTATCAGGTGAGAATAAGGATGATAAATGACATTTAAGATTGAATTTGAACGGATCAAAATGGACTACATCAATAATAAATGAGTCATTGACCCACCATAATCAAAAGTTAGTCGGACTAGTCAAAATGTGCTAAACAATAATTTATACAACCAACTTTTAATATTTTCTTTATCTTTCTTATAAGTTGTTTAAAATCAATGAAACTTTTTTCTTTCTTGTTATATTAGCATATCAAATAAAAGTCAATGATACATCAAATTAATAACTAAATAACAATCTGAAACCCTAGACCAGTCGGTCTTGAAGGCAGAGGGTATCCTCATTGGGTGGTGTGGGAGAGCTTGGTCACAAGTTCGAAACCCCAGGGTAACGTCTGGCCTGTCTTCGCCTCTTGGGGGAGTCTGTCACACCTGGCTTGCCAAGTGTGGTTTAACTGACTGACGTGGTTTGCAGGCTATTGCGTCAGTCCGGGGTTTACCCTGTGCGCACTCGAAAGAGCAGCGGTTGCGGGTTCCTTCGTCAACAAAAATAACTAAATAACATGAGTTCTCATTTGGCAGGGCATACCTAGAGATGACAAATAGGCCTATTTAAGAGATTGCCCTGCCTTGTTAAAAATTGAAATTGCTCTGTTCTGCCCCGTTAAGAGATTGCCCTGCCTTGCCCCGCTCCGTTAAGAGCTTGCCCTGCTCCACCCTACCCTGCCTTACCCCAATTGTCATCCCTAGCCACATACCCCTTAATGGACTTTTTTTCTGGTACCCCTTAATGGGCCTTTGTCTGTCAATTTGGCGAGGTAAAATTGATTGAACTAAACAGTGAATAAAAAAATATACTAATTTGTTGTGTCAAACGAAATGCTTCTCTTCTCTATTCGCAAAACAACCGAATCCTATATAACACCAAATTAATTATATGTTTCTTAGTGTACTATTACCAAAATGAGACAATCATATTATGTTCTTCCTAGTCCAAAGTGCTAGCGGCAACACGGAAGACAAATGATATTATATATTAAATAGTTAATAACATAACCATTTGTTAAAACTATGTACACACAGAATGTCTTGACTTGATTTATTAGACTATCGGAGTGATCTAGGTCGAGCGGTCGCCGAAGCTTGCTTGTTAACAATTTTTTAATTGAAATATACATCGAGTTTTAAATGCTAAAAGTTAGATTTGTGCAAACAATATCCTTTGTATCTCATGGGCTTTTCTTTGTCTTTAGTATTTGCTAAAATGGAGCATATAATATGTTAGCCCAGGTTGGCTAAAAAAGAGGGTATTTTCCATCCATAGTAGATTTTGATAGTTTGTCCAAATGGCATCTAAATTACCCCTCATTTCAAAAATTCGTAGTCTTTGATAGAACTGTACTGAAGAAAGTCTCATTCTTTACATAATATAAACATAGCTGCTATAGACCCCTCAAGAGAACATGCTAAAGGCAAAGTGAGGGAAACTTTTTTGGAATAATTACCTCCCACAGCTAACTCTAGAATATAGTTATATTTAGTAACTATTGTTTAAATAAATTAAAAAACATAACTATAATGTGTATTTGAATTAATTATCATAGCTACATTATATATTTAAACTAGAATATCCTATGTTTTTATTATTTTTATTCTTGACTCTCTTTTCCCCTCTCTTTCTAATCTCCGGCGAGTCTAAACGCCGCCGCCGTCAAACCACCCAACGGCATTGAACTCAAGCTTGTTTCACTTCTGCATCTTTATTTGTGTTGCATGTTTTACTTGCCAAATTGTGTGTATTAGCAACCATATTAAAAAGCATCAAGCTGTCATTTTTTGTTTTTGGGGATTCATTGTTTGATCATGGAAATAATAATTACATCAACACCAGCGTACTGAGTACCAAGCAAATTGGCAGCGCCGGAAGACGAACTAAATATGTGAAGTATAGTTACACGAATCTGGTAAACTGGACCTCTATGTATAAAGAAAAAATCCTTTCATTCACGACACACTCGATCAAGCTTACGATCTGCCAAGTGTCTATCCAAATGGCTTGATCATTATATCTCGTCTATATTAGTTGACAACAAGACCATATCATAAATATGTCTACTGCGTTGGCCAATGACTTAGTTAACCTAATATCACTAAGAAGCTGAGTGTTCTCTCAAATATACATTCGAGGAATGAATCATAATCTTGGCTCAACTACCACCTTTAGGGTCCGTTTGATACAACTTATTAAAAAGAGCTTATAGGAGTAGAGTTTTTTCAAGTAGAACTTTTATCAAAAAGTTGTTAGGTGTTTGGTTGCTAATAAAAAAAGTGCTTTTGTATAAATAAAAAAATAGGCCAAAAGAAGCTTTACTCCCATAAGCCCAAATTTTGGGTTTATGGAATAAACACCTCTAAAACTTTCCATAAGTGCTTATTTTAAAAAAATAAGCACTTATGAGCTTTCCATAAGCCCAAGCAAACGGGCACTTAATCCACTTCGTAATGTACCCAATACTAGTCGTATCTGTTATACCCCGTGGTTGGGCACTGGGCCATGATCGAGTCTCAGTGCGGCCGGGCGAAGCGGCGCGCGAGTGATTGTAGAGCGCGGCTCGAAATCTTGAGGGTCGCTGAAGTTCAGCCTTGTGGCCGGAGCGCATGAAAGATCCGAGTCGCATGAGATTCTGGCCTTGGCCAGGAAGGGGTGCGGCCAAGGCGGAAATTGGGCGGAAAAACTTAGAAAATCTGATTTTGTTTTAAAAGAGGTCATGGGAGGGTGACAAGTGTCCCATCCGATTTCGTAGAATGCAATATAATTGACGAGGCTTGGTCACTTTTCCATCTTTCATCTTTACTCTCTCTCTCTCTCTCTCCAGGCTTGAGCTCCCTTCTCTAAAACCTCGAGGTGTTCTAGCCTAAGAAAATCTGAAAAGTTAAAGGCAAGAAGGAAGCTTGTGACTAGCTTAGAAGTGCTATTGTGGTGGTGTTCTTGGAGAAAAAGGCTAGCAAGGTGTTGGAATAAGTTTGGCTAAAACTTAAGGTAACATTTCTTCTCTTGTAGTTGGTATTGGGTGTTGCATGTTTAATAGGAAGAACTTGTAGTTGGAAAAAATGCACTTAGAGTAGTTGCATGTAAGAAATGGGGTGTGATTATGAAAGAATTGGTTAGGGGGATTTTTTATGAGCATGTTGTTGCCTAAATACTACATTAGACTTGTTGGGTTAGTTGTTATAACTTGTGGGGCTGAATTTTTACACACCAAAGTTTAGGTGTGTAATCCCCTTGGTGTTGGTTGGTTGTTGAGCCTTAAACATGGCATTTGAGCGTTAAAAATCGACCTTGGAAAAGGTGGCAAAGTATGTAGAAACAAAGGAAACGCTGCCCAATTTTCCGTAGGAAATTGGTGACTCTAACTTGGAAAAACATTCTGCATTGTAATTAGAGCTTGATAAACGTATTGTGGTCATTTTAGGTTGACATACTACGTGCGGTAAATTGGACTTAGCTTGTGGATGGACCGAAGAGGTATGTGGAGCTTTCCTATCTCTTGAGCATGATTAGTTGTACTATGTAGTACGGTGACGTCTGAGATTTGGAAATCTTCGTTTGTTATAAGTATTTGATACTTGCTTCGTTTTAAAAGAAAAGTATAAAAATTCC
The DNA here is from genome assembly GCA_029844215.1 of Przewalskia tangutica. NCBI lineage: Eukaryota > Viridiplantae > Streptophyta > Magnoliopsida > Solanales > Solanaceae > Przewalskia > Przewalskia tangutica. The sequence continues at coordinate 10,845,916 of CM056732.1, read as the reverse complement.
TTGGACTTAAGGGAATGTGTTTTACTATTGTTTAACTAATATAACGGCTTTATGGGGAGTTGGTTATATTAGTTTGTGAAAGTTTAATGGAGAAAGGTTTTGATGTTTTGAACTTGTGGAAGGAAAATGGTTTTAAGGCATGAATTGCCTAAGGTTTTACAAGAAATGAAGTCACTTAATTTAGAAGCTTGAGATAGTTTTAAAAGGAAATGTGACTTGTTTTGAAAAGAAATCGTAACTTGATACTATGGTGATTAGTATCGTGGAATTTTTGTATAAAAAGAGTTATTCCTTAAAAGGTTAGAGGTACATGATACTTGGGTTAAATTCCCGGATTTTTATTAAAAGACATGATCGTGCCTTAGGTATACTAAAATGAGAGGATGTATTAATACTATTAATAAGAAGTTAGGTGATTCTTAACTTGCTTAAGTTATGATAGGCCGGTAGTGCTTATGTTATGATATGATAGGCCGGTAGTGCTTATGTTATGATATGATAGGCCGGTAGTGCTTATGTTATGTATGATAGCCGGATGAGCTATGTTATATATATTATTACGGGTAAACCCCGGGGTATTCTTGTTATTTCCTTTGGACATACTTGGCGACATGGGTGGCCGGGTATTCTCGATAGGATGGTTTACTACTTATGCCATGGATTTGCTACCCATGATGCGAGTGCGGCGTTTGTACTCATGCGGATCTGGACCATAGGATCCATGCGGGTGAAATAGTCCCATGCGAGTACGCGATGGTACTCATGCGGATCCACAGGATCCATGCGGGTGAAATAGTCCCATGCGGGTGAAATAGTCCTATGACGAGGCGGATGACCTCATGCGGGTCCACAGGACCTATGCGGGTGAAATAGTCCCGAGTAGGATTGCTTAATGATACTACGGGCAGGTACCTGTTTTGATCATGTGCCTCTATTTTTATGCTATAAAATGTATACTTGTTACTCTCATTATTAGTAAGGCACAGTCTGACATAATTTGGTTTTATCTATAACTTTAGTGTATTTTGGACTTATGATATTACTACAGTATTTTCGGTTTACATACTTGATGTACGTTGTGTCTCGACCCCCTTCCGGGGATGCGTTAAATCTGCAGGTAAGGGAAAGCAGGTGGTAGATCCTCATTCCTAGGATCTTGTACTCAGGTGTCAGGAGCTCCATTTCTTCGGAGGCTCGACTTTTGGTATGGTTCTCCCTGGAGTCGTTGTTATTTTGTACATTCGGGGCATGGCGGGGCCCCTGTCCGTCATAGTGTTATTCTTTCTTAGAGGCACGTAGTCTTGTCGAACTTGGTTCGTTAAGGATATGCTGTTCGGTTTATGTACTTTGGGTTAGCCATTTTGGGCTAGACTATTCTATATCTTAATGGTTGTTTATCTTGAGTTTATATTCCGCTGGTTTTCTCTGATGTTGTGTCACTAGGGTGTCCGGGTTAAGGCACCGGTCACGGGTCCGGGTTCGGGTCGTGACAGTATCTCAACCTATAAGACATGATCAAAGTAAATTACTCTGTAAACAAGGTGTGTATCGACTTCAAGTCTAAGGACTTCTATCTCCCACACGCTGATCATACTTTAGACATTGTATAACAAACATTATATCAATAGGGTATACCAATACTTCCAAAGTATCCATGTGTCCATCACGAGTAACCATTACTCGTAACATATGAGACATACTACATCCTCTAAGGATGTGATGCAGATCACATGTCGACATGTCACATATCATCTATATCTCATTCTAGATGATCATCAGTCGAGACTATTTTTACGTTATCATATTAATATCTCACGCTATTAATAACCATGTAATCTCTAAGGATGAATATTATAGAATATTATAAACAATCAACTAATAATTCAATAATTGCAAATGCCATAAAATTAATCTCGATTAATATAAATAAGAATGTGTATAAAGTACATTTGTCCTAATACAGTTTGTCTCTAGGACATAAATATACTTTCACAAGTACCCTATCAGCAGGTTCTTGATGTGCGATTTATACACACGCTTAACGCAAGTGCATGTATCGTTACAAGTAATATAGTCTAGGTAAGACCGAATATCGTCCTTAGGGACTGGTTTTCAAGTACCGATTATCTATGCTTTAGTTTCTATTTGGTTAACGTTAATTGAGTTGGAATTCTAAACTAATAATGCAGGAAATAAACTAATTATGAAAATACTTTGATTTAAATCAGTTATGATGGAGAATTAGGGCTTCCAAGATCATCAACTATCTACTTTATTCAATCCTTAATACAATTAGACTAACTTCTTCTTCTACGTTAAGATAGCAGGTTAACTAGACCGTTTTATACTCATGTTAAGGTAATATAAACACTCAGCCCCAATGGAGAACCCTTCTATCTTTCGATGACAAGATTGACTACAAAGGAGGATTAAGAGCAATAACCTATTAAGCTACACAAGTATCGGGGAACTTTCGTCCACGATTTAAACATATGTTTATTCAACTATAGCATATTCACAATCTCCCCTTTCAGATTTCGATTAGACTCATATAAGTGATGATAACTAGTGATCAATTAATTATCAAGTAATCAAAGCAATTATTGAATAAATCTTAAATAAGTGAAGAAGAAATCAAACTAATATATTAATTCATGAATAGAGTTTCAAGTGAATCACAAGGAAATCTCTAATAAAGTAATTAGCTCCTAGTCATAGTCACGCTAAGAACTAATATAATCTTCATACATAAACTGAAATAAACAAAGCAAAAGAAAGAAAAGAAAATACTTGAAAAGCCTCCCAAAATCTTAGCCTCCTAGGTTGTGTTGTATGTACAATGGATGGAATTAATTTTTCTAATGATGTAGAGACTATTTATAGCCCAAGAATCCTTTAGGTAAAGGGTTAGGGATTATGTAGGTAGGAAAAGTTATAGAATCCTTTAGGTAAAGGGTTAAAGATTATGTAGGTAGGAAAAGTTATCCCTTTTGGACCCTGAAAACGTGTCAAATTCGGTTCAAAACGTCAAAAATACCGCGTCGCGCCGTGGCCCTGCAGTCGGGCGCCACGGCGCCTGAAAATCATAGGCGTTTAGGAAAATTCAGAGGGCGGCGCTGCTGCCAGGCGCCGGTGACAGCATTCTTCCGGATTTTTTTGTTTCTTCGTCCTTTTTTCGTCCGGTCTTCGTTTGATTTCTTCTATACTTCCCGGAACTTCTTAAGCTTCATTTTTTGACCCTTTTAGTGTGCAATTCCATCTCATTTATGCTCATTTCATCTCTTTTTTGTCATTTCTCCATTTCTGACCGCTGTGACACAAAAGATAGGAAAACGACTCTAATACTATACTAAACATAAATGAAATGAGTAAAATACTAACTAAAAATGACTCAAAAGATGTATATAAAATACACCGATCAAATACCCCAAACTTAACCTTTGCTCGCCCTCGAGTAAAGATCAAAAGAAAGAAATAAAGACACGAAGAAAAAGAAAATAAAATGACTCAAAGACATTGATCAATTTGCTGCATCATTGTTACTTAGAAAAGCATGAAAGTTAGTAGGATAATATGTAGGAACATATATCATGGGCTTTTAGCATTCTAAACACTTCAAGTCAGATATTTCACAAATTCAATTCAATCATGCGCAATGGATGTAAGAGTACCTAACTATGCATGTCAATTTCAAAATCCTATGACATGTTTACTTGTTATTCTCCACTGATCATGGATACACACATTAGAGATCATCGGGGTTTGTCAGGGTTGTAATGTAGGCTTAGACAGGGGTAGGTAAAAATAGACATTTAGGTTCAATTTACGTACCATAAGCTCTTTTGCTTTAAATTCTTTCCTTTTCTTTTGATTCTCTTTTTCACCTCATACCTATCTTTTCCTTCTTTTGTTTTGAGAGAATGAAGTGTATGATGAATAACAGACATCCCAAACTTAGGCTTTTGCCTATTTATTATTACTTTTTCATTGTGGTGCATCAAAATTGTTCACTCTCTTTTGTCTCTTTTTCAACACTTTATATTCCAAACAACTCAAATTTCCACTTATGGCACAAATATGAAATTTTAGGGTGTCAAAGAAAAGATCTTAGTTTTGGCTCAAAGGGGCTGACTAGAGATTCAATTGTAATGAGGATAGGCAAAGAATGGTAAGAAAGGGCTAACAAAGAAATGCCTGAATCATCTCCCTAACATGCATATCCTAACTATTTCGCCTCAAATAACAAGCAAGCAGACACATAGGTTTAATCACTAACAATGCATAAATCAAGCAAAATACCCCAAATAGTTCGATTTCATGAATTTTTAGCATATCTATCCTAAGTGTTCAGATTTTCTGCTTCTAATTCCATTACATTATCCCACTTTACTTTATTAGGCGTTTCAAGTGACTACAGCATGCATGATCAATAATAATAATAAAAAAAATAAAAAAATTATGACTAAAAAAAAAACTAAAAAACACACAAAACAAATCACAAAGACTCAAAACAATAAAACAAAATATAAGACACCCTCCAAACTTAATCGACACATTCTCCCCAATGTGTGAAGACTAAAAATAGGGACAACTTACTGACACAACACAACGGTCATAATGGAGGTCTGGGAGGAAAAATTCTGGAATTTGCACTGCGTCTGACTCTCGGAACTTTCGGCGCCACGACCCTGAGAAGATTCGGCGCCGTGGCGCCCTAAGTATTGTGGCTCTCTGAAGTTCCGGCGCCACGACGCTGATTCTGGGCGCCGTGGCGCTGACGACGTCTTTTCTTTTTTTTCCAGCGTTTTTGCTCCTTTTCCCTCAGAGTTAGCTTTCAGTCCACCTGTCATCCAACAACACAAAACACGAACCCAAGACCGTGAGACTGTTCAAAAAAAAAAAACTAAAGACAAAAATCAAACTAACATAATTAAAAACAGTGGGTTGCCTCCCAACAAGCGATGTCTTTAACGTCTTTTTGCCGGACGCAGTTAACCTTTACGAGTGCCCATTGGATCCTCCCGCGAACTGCTTGCAATCCGCATAGTTATTGTTGCAGGTCTCACTTTTTCTACAACACTTTTTTCAACTAAGGGCTTCAGATATAAGATTATTCCCCAAGTAAACAAGACAGACTTGTCTTCTAGGCTCTCTATAATGTAGGGATCAGTGAGATTTCCAACATATCTCAACTCTAGGGGGTGCCCTTGATGGTATGGACTTCCTATTTGGGGATCAATAGTGACCGCTGGTGGTATTTCTTTTGCAATAGGTACAGGAAAAAGAATTTCCAAAGAATCCAAAAAGATGAATGATTGGATCTCAGTAACATTTTCCTTCTCTACACTAATTATCTCTCCAAATTCCTCACTAGCTGGGTGTGGTTCAGGCTCCTCAATTTGCTTACCACCTCCCATAATGATGTCGCTAGGCAGATTTGCTTGAGGTGTATTGCTTATCTTATCCATCAGTTGCCCTATGTGGGTCTCCAAATTTTTGAGGGACTCCATTGTCTCAGCCATAAACTGAGTCTGGCACTTGGTGAGTCTGAGTATGTCTGCCTGCAACTCATCTAGATCTTCCTCTAGAACCTGTGGGTTAAGCTGCTGTTGATGACTCCACAGTCTCTGATAGTAGTAGTCCATGTGTCCTGAATTTTAATTTTTTGTTTTTCGATTTTTTTCCCCCGAATTTAACCTGCAAAATAAGAAAACAACAAAATGATAAAAAGATGCTCGCAGAACAAGTTAGAAACTTGTTCTTGGAGCAACCAAATTAGAAATAAGAATAAATAAATCGATATTGAAAGTACGCCAATCCCCGGCAACGGCGCCAAAAACTTGATATGCGATTTATACACACGCTTAACGCAAGTGCACGTATCGTTACAAGTAATATAGTCTAGGTAAGACCGAATATCGTCCTCAGGGACTGGTTTTCAAGTACCGATTATCTATGCTTTAGTTTCTATTTGGTTAACGTTAATTGAGTTGGAATTCTAAACTAATAATGCAGGAAATAAACTAATTATGAAAATACTTTGATTTAAATCAGTTATGATGGAGAATTAGGGCTTCCAAGATCATCAACTATCCACTCTATTCAATCCTTAATACAATTAGACTAACTTCTTCTTCTACATTAAGATAGCAGGTTAACTAGACCGTTTTATACTCCTGTTAAGGTAATATAAACACTCAACCCCAATGGAGAACCTTTCTATCTTTCGATGACAAGATTGACTACAAAGGAGGATTAAGAGCAATAACCTATTACGCTACACAAGTATCGGAGTACTTTCGTTCACGATTTAAACCTATGTTTATTCAACTATAGCATATTCACAATCTCCCCTTTCGGATTTCGATTAGAACTCATATAAGTGATGATAACTAGTGATCAATTAATTATCAAGCAAATAAAGCAATTATTGTATAAATCTTAAATAAGTGAAGAAGAAACCAAACTAATATATTAATTCATGAATAGAGTTTCAAGTGAATCACAACGAAATTCCTAATAAAGTAATTAGCTCCTAGTCATAGTCACGCTAAGAACTAATATAATCTCCATACATGAACTGAAATAAACAAAGCAAAAGAAAGAAAAGAAAATACTTGAAAAGCCTCCCAAAATCTTAACCTCCTAGGTTGTGTTGTATGTACAATGGATGGAATTAATTCTTCTAATGATGTAGAGACTATTTATAGCCCAAGAATTCTTTAGGTAAAGGGTTAGGGATTATGTAGGTAGGAAAAGTTATAGAATCCTTTCGGTAAAGGGTTAAGGATTATGTAGGTAAATGATTAAGGATTATGTAGGTAGGAAAAGTTATCCCTTTTGGACACTGAAAATGTGTCAAATTCGGCCCAAAACGTCAAAAATACCGCGTCGGCACCGTGGCCCTGCAATCGGGCGCCATGGCGCCTGAAAATCAGAGGCGTTTCGAAAAATTCAGAGGGCGGCGCCGGTGACAGCATTCTTCCGGATTTTTTTGTTTCTTCGTCCGGTCTTCGTCTGATTTTTTCTATACTTCCCGGAACTTCTTAGGCTTCATTTCTTGGCCCTTTTAGTGTGCAATTCCATCTCATTTATGTTCATTTCATCTCCTTTTTGTCATTTCTCCATTTCTGACAGCTGTGACACAAAAGAAAGGAAAACGACCCTAATACTATACTAAACATAAATGAAATGAGTAAAATACTAACTAAAAATGACTCAAAAGGTGTATATAAAATACACCGATCAGTTCTTCCATGGACGTTTCATTTATGATTTTATCGGTAAATTCCGCTATCGCCACACACCGACCAGAAAAGGAGTAGGTCGATAAGTCCCAGATCTGACTGAAAATACACTTTATTATCAAAATCTGACAGAAAATATAGTTTATTGTCTAGATCTGACCGAAAAATACACTATTGTCCAGATTTGACAAAAAAATACACTTTATTCGCCTATATTTCGAAGATGATATTTTTGTATACAAATTAATACAGTGAATTTGAAGTGTATTCATTTTTTTCTAGTGTAAAATCCAATTTTTCATTATGTATTTTATTGCTTGTATTCATTTTTTAGTGTATTCGTAAATTTTCACTGTAAAATCCAGTGTTTGGTTGTATTTTGAAGGAGATTTTATATACAAATAAATAAATTAAATTTGAATACAACTTTTAAATATAATAAATTGAATACAGTGTAAAAATAACTACAAATGAATACAACTGAGTTGAATACAGACCAGATTTTTACTCATTGTCTTCATGAATACACCGTTTTATGAATACACATGTTGTACCAACTAAAAAGTAGCTACGCCATGTAAATATTGAAAAATATAGATATGACAAATTTAAAACCTCTAAACTATAGTCATTTGTGTAAATTTCACAAGTTCTAAAGATTCCTAACTGAGACCTTGCTAGCCAATACAAAGAACTGGTGCACGAAGCATCCCACGTTCATACACCAATATGTGACCTATTTTACATCAGACTAATGAACGTGGGATCAATAGATCAACAAGATAAATTTACCGTTGCACCAAGGCTCCCCTCCTGACCTCACTAGTGAATGCCCACAAAAAATTGAAGAAATTCAGGTTACAAAAATTAGCTTGTGATCATGTTTCTGTAAATAAAATGATGCTGGAGACCCATTCTGAGACTTTGATCTATCATGTTAACTAAATTGCAAAAGAGAACTAAACTTATCACCCTTGCTACGTAGGAGGAAAGAACTGATTGAGATTGAACGGCAACGTGTAGAACTCCTCGTTTCTGTTATCACCTCTGAAAGTTCTGAACTTCATCCACCAAGGCATGCCCCGATCTTTCTTTGCATTCTCCACATCCAGTGTGTTGTCAAGAAACACAGCAACTATTAGCCCCACCATTGGAGGCGATGTGAATATGGTGTTGATAAATGCATTGAACTGCAAAGCAAAATGCCAACATTTCAAACCAGTAATAAAATTTTGCATGCTTCGATATCAGTTTTAATGCAACATGAAACAAACTTCTTTGATGACTTCATTTGGACATTAATCTAATCCATCAATAGTCCTAACCATTTGCATTGATATTTTTCATGTATTTCATCAACTTGGCCAAAAGAAGAAACGTCTTAATATGAGTTTTGAAGATGCAGGTGAATTAAATAGTACATACCCATCCAGCATTGGTTTGAACAAGACCATGACGTGCTGGATACCAATATTCATTGAAAAATTGTGGAATTGATATCCCAAGGAAAAGTGAGAGACCCGTTATCATGAGATTCCTCATACAATTCAAATTTGTGAATTGAAGAAATGACAATCCAACGGAGCCTGCAGAAGAGAAAACAGCTTTACTTATCTGGAGAAAATCACAAATAAAATGATGTTATCTGAAATAATAGCATACCTACAAGGCCAAACAGAACACAGTATAGAGCAGCATATATCGGGAAAGGTATCGATGCAAAAACAGCCCCAAATTTCCCTGCATATAGCAACCAATTATTTAAAGTCCAGTTTAAAACACTGTAAAGATAGCAAGGGAATAAGTAGAAAAAAATTAGGAAAACATATTGTGATGAGTGTGAATGTACTAACCTAGCATAGAAAAGAATATCATGAAACCAGCAGAAATTTGAACAACTCTTCGACTTCCAACTCGAGTCAATCCAAGAAGTCCCACATTTTCTCTGAAATTAATTGCCAAGGTTACGTCTTACCTATCATCCCGAAGTACAGAGAGGACTACATTATAATGCCTGAATTCTTACACAGAAACAGTGGAACCAGTGCATGTCCCAAAAAGTCCATCAAGCAAAATGCCTATTCCCTGCAAAATGATAATCGTAACAATAAAATGTGTTTTAGAGAAATGAATTTGGTCAAAAGAACTCATAGTTTTGATATAAGAGGAACGTTAAGGTGACCAATTATTTAACTAGAAAATATATACAGATGCTCTGTCTAATTCTCTTCAAGAGCATTTACACTTGAAAGAACTCGGGTACTCTATTTAAATATGAGTGGCATCCTGCTTAATTTTGTTTGTTAAAGAATCACAGTTATATCAGTAAATTTAACATATTAGCCTTCTATTATTCTTCACCATGAATATTATAATATTTGCTTCATCAGTCAGATTTAGACAGGCAGCACACAAGAAGTAAATAGTAGGAATCACCTGCAATCCAATGCCACGGCTAAGTATGTAGGCAGGAGGTGGAGTGGCAATTGCCAGACGAGATGCTGCAATATAAGCTCCGGTTGACTGCACACAGCGTTAAGAGTTAGAATATACTATTTTCCATATGCCAGAAGAAAATGCATCTTTTTCTTTTTGTGATGATGACGGTTATGTCTGGACTAGATTGTGTGCACCTCGACTATTACACCGGGTTAGAAAAAATGCATTTTCAAACATTTACTTGGATAAAAGCAATTGTATTGCAATAATCTTCACATAATTCAACCAAGTGACACTCATTATGATTTTCTTTTAGAAAAGACTAGGATGTACAAAAAGGAGTTCAGAGCATCCAATCTAAAGAAAATTTCCAGCACATTAAGATACATTTGGCCAAGTATGGATCAATCAACCATCATGTACGCCTCAGTCCAATAGCAGTTTGTAAAATAGCTCGGTTAATTGAATCAATTCTGTTCAATCTGCTAAATGAATGAAGAAAAGAAGCAGGGATGTTAAGTACCTCAACCATTGAGACAAGAACTGCAGACATCATTGCAAAAGAATGCCCTGCTGCAAAAGTAGGAGGGCCCCATTGCAGAGGATAAGGGAACTTGAACCTGAAATTGTATTCCAAAGGGAAGTTTAAAACCATTGACATACATACATCAACAACTGTATATTAAAAGAACACCAAGCACTAAACACACCATGGAGCAGTAGAAATTAGATTTGCTCTATCAGTGCGGCAATTATGTTGAGTTATAGCATGTTTGTCACGGTAAGCCCCACTAGCCGTCAGAATAACAGAATATATCCAGATAATGGTAACACAAATCAAAACAGGGAATCGCTCGAAAATTGGAAAATCCCTCATTGGTTTAACATTCTTTAGATACTGCAAAAACACAAGTGTTATTTGAGAGAACTCAAGAGAGTATGGGTGAGAAATGTTCAGCTATTTTAAAGCACCGCTTACTTGTGACAAGCCAATGACCAACAATAGCATTGGAAGCCCAATTTCAACGCAATTCCCTAGCTGCAAATATGAGGAAACAATTCATTAAAAGAGAGAAAAGATGATTACTCACCACATGTTTTATGAGGAATAACTCAAGGGTCATATAATTATCCAACAATCAAAATCTGGAGAAGGAAAACAAAAATGATATTTGATACTTCATGACAGCAGATTAATTTTCCTAGAAAAAATTTGTACACAATTTGTATAGAACTAAAGAAGATTCAAAGCCAATCTTAAACCAGACAAATCAGTTTGTTACATCTTTTACTTATAGATAGCCGATTAGCACGCCATAATAAGAAAACAAACGCAGTAAATAACCTTAAAAAAATATTAAAACTCGTGATATTGAAATCTAGATTTTTTTTTACTCCAGTGCAGGCAAAATAAAGAGAAGCCTTATAGAACTTCAGAAAGCTTCAAGCTAAGTTTCCAATAATGGTGAGAACAATTTAACAATTTTTGACAAGAAACAAACAAATCTTAGAATTCAAGACAAGTGGCTTCCCACCATACGATAAGATGGAAGTTCAATAGTGGCAACAAATACTTACTGCAGGAAATCCTCGTTGAAATAGGCCGAAACCAACTAATCCCACAACGGGTGCCATGCCAAGGGGACTGAAGAATCTGTAAACAAGCAGCAAGACAGTCAAGAATATGGCCATGTACTTACTCTGCCTCACCGAGCAGAAACATAAAAGTACCATACCGTGAGAAGAGCCCCCAAACTTGGCTGTATCCCAAAATAATTTGAATGCTAGCTGCAACAATTAAAGCTCCTTGAATAGCTCGCATCGTATGTACAAATCTCTGCAGTACAGTTAGATCCTTAAACCTCTTCCAATGCCTTCTTAAAGAAAATTAAGGGTATATAATTCGAACAGAACTAAACTAATGATCAATTTGAGAATCTCTCTTTGATCAAGTTTGCAAAACCAAAGCATCCTAGGCAATCCAAAATATGACCTTGATCCCATTGTAAAGATGACCACTCTAGCTTTCAAATACAGATTTTGATGAATGATGCAATTAGTGTTTACCAGTAGAAAGTTTAATTTGTGCGCGATGAACTGAAAGAGTAAACATATAAAGCTCACTTGCTGAATTTACCGGTAGATATTAGTCCAAAAAAGGACTAACATGTTGGTGTAGCACTTTACAAATTACAAAAATTTCAGCTTTCGATCAGATTGGAACAAAATGGATTGAGAAACGACTGGGATTGGAGCACTTACTACATGTGGCTCACTAATTTGGTGAAGATGTGAGTCGCTAATTATATAGACTATAGGAATGACATATGCAAAGGAACCTCCAACGACAGCGGGCAACCGAGTTCCAAACAATGCTTGGAGAAGAGTATTTATTCCAGCCACAAAGAGCAGGGTTTGTATAACCTTTGCCTTGTCCCCCTGCATAGAGAAATAATAGATTATTTTGATGAGTAAATGAGCTTCAGACTCAATATTTTCTGCTAATGCAATGATATTATTTTGTTGCTCTGCTTCACTTGGACTGTTATATACTCCTATATGATAAGATAACTAGAGAATCAGCTTACATCTGATCCGCCCATTAAGGGTACAAGCGCTGAGGGAATCATCACACTTGTGCCAAGCACTAATATGTAATTTTGGAAGGCTAGCAAGACAGTTTCAGCTGCAGACAAAAATAAAATCTGCTTTAGTAAGTACACTGAAACCAATAGTTACCTCAAGTTAAATTCACAAGAATCTGCACAAGAAAAGTTAACATTTTTGTGGCAATAATTGAATTATCAGACAATTCCCAAGATTAAATATCTCTACTATGCTAGCATTCTTCCAGAAATCAATTGTTAAGAGATTAACTGAGCAAAGGTTTTGATCAGGCATTAGACCTCACAATACTTGTTAAACCATCCTTGAATCGGACTGCATTATAACAAGCCTTAACCTGTAATACTAATACCCCCCCCCCCCCCCACAAATTAGACTCATGATGGATGAAATCACCTAGAATTTTTTTGAAGCACCTCACCTACATAAACTTTCATATCTCATTCCCAATAAAAAACTCAATAATACTGGAATTTTGAGACTCCATTCTCTGCACTTATATTTCTCTCATTATCAGTTGTCCTTATTAGTATTCATTCAACATTGTTTCACTAACATTCTTAGTTTTTGTTTCTATAAATCAAGTTTTCTCCAAGAACTGCATTCTTGTTGGATACTTGATAAAACTTTCTTATGTTCTTTTTTCTTTTAGAAATTACCTGAAATTGGTATTACTTAAAGAAAAAAGGAGCCTTACTGTGGGATGGTTAAGAAATGCTAGGAAAGTAAACTCCTTTATCAACCCGAAGAGCTCAAGATTGAGTAAGGTTACACTCATAAACAGGAATTAGATGTCAAAGTTACAATCTTTTATACAAACTAGAATGAAGAAATATCAAAAACCAACCAGCATTCACAGTCCCCCCATTTTGAACCATCAAACAATTGGTAAAGACAATTAAAAATATCACCTTTAAGGCACACAAAACACAAAACCCAAAGAAATGTTTCAAAAGTTGCCAACTTTCAAAATGTGAGCCCACTCCAAGAGGGAATTTATAAAAACTTTAAAAAGGAAAGAGAGAGAAGAGGAAAATAAACAAAAAAAGAATGTCCCCAGCACTGATTTTCACATTCCAAATAAAAACTTAAATCAATGAAGACACAAACACACTCTTCAATGCATTATTCAAGAAAAATAAAACCAACAAAAAATAAAATAAAAAGATCAATGAGCAATAAACACAAAGGAATATCCTTCTCTTTCACTTCACTCAACACAACACATTGAACAGTACCAGTAAATGCCATAGCCACATAGCTGTATTATAACTTCAACACTTTAACATACAAGTTTCTGCAAATATAAGCATACACAAACAAAAACAAATGATGTAGAAAGAGAGAGAAAATATACGCCAAGGAGGATTGGAGTCTATGCAGTACTCAAGGTCTTGAAGTTGTTCCATTGGAGGATGAGAAATGTCAGCCATTGCCTAGCTTCTTCCCTCACAGAATCACAACAAAGAATATAACATAAAGAAGAAGAAATATTAACACACACTAAAGAATAAAAGAATATATGTGAAGTGTGAAAGAATATAAGGCAAATGAGAAAAGAAAGTAGAAAAACCAAGTACAAAGTAAAGCACCAGACCAGCAGCAACAGCACTAACACTATAACCCCCCAACCCCACAAGTTCAAAATAAAAAAATACATTAAAAAAGTCTTACCAAGAATTTACAAGGAAGAAAAGTTCCTCCGTAAATTATTAAAAAAAAAAAAGTCAGATTACTAAGGACGCGTTCGGCTACGAGAATTTTTTAATTTAAAAATTAGCGTTTGACCATCAAAATTGTATTTGAAATTTGAAAAATAACTAAAATGTTGTTTTCACTTTTTTCATTCAAACAATCAAATATTTTTTTGTAAAAGTTATAACCAAACACAACTCGAACTCCAATTTTAAAAATCCAAATAAAATAAAAAATATTTAATTTTCATGACCAAAAGTCCGCTAAGTAATATAGAGTAGTAATATATTTTTACTAACCTGAAACCTGAGTTAAGAAAACTAACCTGACGAATAGAACTTAATTAGACTATTTTTGAAAATTGTCCAACAAAAAAGGGCTTGATTATTGGTTGTATTTACAGAATTGTTGGATCCATACAAAAATGGAATGGTAAGTTTCATCTTCAACAAGTACTCAATGCTGTTCTGTCTCTTTAAGTTTAAAATTCTGTTGGAGGAAATTATTCATGTAATCTCCTGAGCTATTAGGACTCTTTGGTTACTCTTTTTGTATTCGTTAGTGCAACTACTTAATGCCAATTTTAATTAAGTAAGTCGTTTTACTTTAATACTACTACTACTACTCTATCTACGTGACAGGATTTTTTGTTTAAAAAAAGTGGACATAGATTTTAATTTCAATTCAACAGTTTGATTTGCCTTTTATGATAGTGACATGATATATTGAAAACCATTAAGTACTTGTTTATAGGATACATGCATGTAATGACCCAACTCTCAAAAAAAGCATGAAAATATGAGACTTCTAAACATGTCAATTTTTAGATGACATAAGTCATATGTCTTGCACATCCATTGACCAGTATTTTGAAGCCTTGACCCATTTTTCATTTATTTTATAATTTTCTACCGATTTTTGAGGAATTAAACTAAATCAACTTTAATTAGATGATTAGGCTCATAACCTCTTCTTGAACATGGTCAACCTCAAGAAATCTCATCAAGTAAATATTCACAGTATATATTGTATTTATTAATATCATGTATTTAAGGTAAATTAGAATTTTTACTGTATTAAGAATCACCTTTGTACAACTATATATATTGTGATTAATGAAAGAAATTCCTAAGGAAAATTATTCCAACATCTTACATGGTATCAATAGTCTAACATTCCAAAAACCCTAGAAATTCCTCCTCATACCGCTAATCCCCACCGCGGTGCCTTCTCTTTCGGAATTTCTAACTTGTGGCTATCATGTCTCCTCCCACCTCCCCTAAATCTAATGGTTCTATCTCTGGCATAGATGACACCCCACTTCCCTCCACAAAGTCATCTTTTCATCCGGTTTTTGTTGTCACAAACATCAAGAATTTTGTCCCTATTATTCTTGATCAAGAAAACTGTCAATATTCTATGTGAGTGGAACTGTTTTATATTCATGTTTGTGCGTACAACGTGCTCGACCATATTCATGCGTCAATACCTCTTCCCTCTGACATTGATGATTCAACATGGCGTTGTCTTGACGCTATCGTCAAACAATGGATCTATGGTACCATCTCTAAAGAATTGTTGTGCATTATCCTGAAAACAGGTGCTTCGGCACGCGAACTTTGGGTACGCTTGGAGGAAATTTTTCAGGATAACAAAATACTGTATGGTGTATTTATAGGAGCGATTCAACAACACCCGCCAGAATTTTAACAACATGACCGAATCATCGCAAAGAATCAAACTTATCACGACCAACTCTCTCATGTTGGGACATCTGTTTCTGAGACTAAGATGGTACTACAACTTGTTGCAGGATTACCAAAGGGGAAATATGATACTCTTGTAGCAATAATTCAACAGGCTGATCAACTTCCATCTTTCAACAAGGCACATTCTCAAGTGTTGTTGGAAGAAACACGGCGTGTTAAACAGGATGAGCACAATAAAAAAATATTAGCCGTTGAAAACTTGTAGTCGTCGACCACTGCTCCACCACCGCTGCACCATCAGCAGCAGCAGAATCGCGGTGGAGGCAGAGGCAACAGAGGTCGCAGACAAGGAAACAAGGGAAAGGGTCGAGGCAAAGGAAAAACACAAAGAAGAAGCGACGCCATCGCTTCAAGATGGGCCGAATACCCAAAGATCGCAGCTGGCGAATGTCCAGCGAAGTTGGCGGCCGACCAAAGAATCGCCTGGGCCAGCAGAAGATGGGCGATGGCGACCTAGTATCCTTGGTCCAGAACCAACAGGCTCATCTCATCAACAGGCCCATCTGATGTCAGCACAACAGTTTCCTTTAGCCCAACAGATGCAACCCACTGATTTGGGCCAAGCTTTCAACACACTCACTCTGCAACCGCCTGACAATAATTGGTATATGGACTCCGGAGCCATATCACACCTGACCAACTCTTCAGGTAATCTCTCCCAACTGTTTCAGTTAAAGTATCCTCAATACATTACTGTTGGCAATGATCACCGTATTCCAATTACAGGTTATGACAATACACAAATCAAAAATCCATATCCACTCTTCTCACTTAACCATGCCCTCTACGCCCCTCAAATTATTAAAAAGTTGATATCTGTTAGGAAATTCACTCGTAATAATTGGGTGTCTGTAGATTTTGACCCTTTTGGTTTCTCTGTGAAAGATCTCAATACGGGGAGAATTCTTACTCGATGCAATAGTGTGGGAGACCTCTACCCATTCACAAACTCTTCTGATATCAGAACTCAACAACTAGTCTTCCTTGCTGCATTATCTCCATCCACCTGACACAATAGGCTTGAGCATCCAGGAGATCATGCTTTTTCTTTTCTTAGAAACAATCAGCGTATTAAATGTAATAATGGGAAACTTGCCCAACATTGTTTTTCTTGCCTGCTTGGCAAGCATACTCGTCTTCCTTTCATGTCTTCAATGAATATTACAGTTTCACCATTTGACATTGTTCATGTTGACTTGTGGACCTCTCCTGTTGTTAGCTCCCTAGGTCATAAATTCTATCTTGTGCTATTGGATGATTTCTCACATTTTGTATGGATTTATCCTCTAAAATTCAAATCTGAAGTTTTTGCTAAATTTCTTGAGTTTCACAGATTTATTAAAACTCAGTTTGAAAAATCCATCAAATCATTTCAATGTGATAACGGACGTGAATTTAATAATTCGGCTTTCCATAATTTTTGCTCCCAACAAGGCATGATATTCCGTTTTTCTTGTCCTCACACCTCACCTCAAAATGGTAAAGCTGAACGAATTATTCGTATTATTAATAACATGGTTCGTACCCTTCTATTTCATGGCTGTCTGTCATCATCTTTCTGGGTCTATGCTATCAAAATGGTAGAATACCTTCTAAATATTTTACCTACTAGCACATTACAAAACAAGACCCCCACAGAAATTCTATATCGTAGAACTCATTCTTATGACCACCTACGGATCTTCGGCTTTCTATGCTATCCCAATCTTACCTTCACTGTCACGACCCGACCAGCCGTGGATCGTACTTACCGGCACCTCGGTATACATCGAGAGAATAACAATGAACATACATAACACATAACTTATAAAAAGGCAAACATCGCCACCCGATAAAGTGCGCTTCCATAAAACATACTTAATCAAAAGTATAGAAGATAACTTATTCTTACACCCAAAACACATACGTGACCACGCACCTCTAAGAATAACAATCGTATGGCGGGGCCCCGCCATACCCCTGAATGTACACAATACCTATAGCATCAGGGAAGTATCGTACCAACAAAACAAGCTTCCGGAGGAATGAAGCTTCTGACACCGGAACAGTGATCCTAAGAATGAGGATCCACCACCTGCTTACCCTTACCTGCGGCAAGAACGCAGCTCCCGAGGAAGGGGGTCAGTACACAATATGTACCAAGTATGTAAAACTGGAAAACTGTAATAATAATGTCATAAGCCTGAAAAATAAGCTGGAGTCATGGAAGAAAATCAAAATACAGTACAATGTGCCTTACTAACAATGAGAGTAACAAGTATATTCTTTACTGCATAAAAAATAAGATGCTTATGATCAAAACAGGGTCCCTCGCCTGTAGTATCAATAAGCAATCCTACTCCTGGGACTATTTCACCCGCATAGGTCCTGTGGACCCGCATGGGGTATTCCTCGCATAGGATGTACCCGCCCGCATGAGACTATTTCACCTGCATGAGCCCATAAGGACTCGCATGAGGTATTCCTCGCATCGTGGGTAGCAAATCCACGGAACAGGTGGTATAACGATTTTGGGGATTTACCCCTCATTTATACTCTTACCCTGAAGCAGGTGGTATAACGATCTTGGGGGTTTACCCCTCAATTATACTCTTATCCTGAAGAAGGTGGTATGACGATTTTGGGGCTTGCCCCTCATTCATACTCTTACCCTGGAGAAGGTGGTATAACGATCTTGGAGTTTGCCCCTCATTTATACTCTTACCCTAGCTCAACCGGTCATCATACATAACATAAAATAAGTTAAGAAAGCTCATAACTTCTTATTAGTCTTGTTCATATACCCTCTCATTTTAGTTTACTTAAGGCACTTAATCATATCTTTAATAAAAGAAATCCGGGAATTTAACCCAAAGTACTACATACTTCTACTCTTTAAAAATGGCTCTTTTTCGTATAAAACCTTTGGGCAATTGATGCCTTAAAATCAATTTGTCTTTCATAAATCATGTCATTTGTCCTTGCTTATCTTACTTAGAGTAAATCTCTTCTTATTAACCTTTTATAAAGCTAATAAACCAATTTCCCATAAAGTTGTTATATTAACCCTATACTTTAGTAAAATTATACTTTTCCCCTAACCAAGGGACTTATACTTTCTACAACGAACAAGTCTTTATATACTTAAAACAAGTAAGAATACCAAATCTCAGACGCTCACCGCACTACATAGATACAACTACTCATGCTCAAGAGATAGGAAAGCTCCACATACCTCTTCGGTCAATCCACTTGCTAAGCCCAAACTATCGCAAGTAATATGTCAACCTAAAATAACCATGATACGTTTATTAACCTCTAATTTCAATGTAGAATAATCCAAATTCAAAGTTACTAATTTCTATGGAAAATTGGGCAGCATTTCCTTTGTTTCTACATACTTTGCCACCTTTTTCAAGGCCGAATTCAACATCCAAACGCCACATCTTAGGCCCAACAATCCAAACATTTCAAAGGGGATTACACACCTAAATTTGGGTGTGTAAAATTCTGCCCCATAAGGTACAACAATTTACTTAACAATTTTAAAGTAGTACTTAGGCTACAACATGCTCACATAACCTTTTTAATCAATCCTTTCATATCCAAACCACATTTCTTACATGCAATGAATCTAAAAGCATTATTTACTACTACAAATCCCTTCTTCTTCACATGCAACATATGTAACTAGCTACGAGAGAAGAATTGTTACCTTAGAGCTTTAGCCAAAATTACTCCAACAATTTTGCTAGCCTCCTTTCAAGAACACCACCACAATAACTCCTACAAGCTAGCCACAAGCTTCCTTCTTGTCCTAACTTTTCTGATTTTCCCTAAGCTTTGAATTCATCTTGGAATTTTAGAGAGAAGTGAGAGTTTTAGCTTAGAGAGAGGAAGACTTTGAAAGATGACCAAGTCTTCAAGACTTGGTCAATATAAGGGACATGCAAAAATCAGATGGGGGGGACACTTGTCACCCACCCATGACCTCTTTTAAAACAAAACAGTGCAGAATTTCCCACTCACCAGAAACCCGCCGCGCGTTCGCTGCCCATGGCGCTGAAACTTCTGCCGACTCTCAGGACTTTCCGGCGCCGCGGCTCTGCAACTTCAGCGAGCCCTCAGATCTTTCCGGCGCCGCGGCCCTGTGGCTCCTGCCTGAAACACCTTTCTGTCCGTCTGTGCACTGAACTTGTAACTCTCATAACTTCCTACTCCGATGTCCTATCGACGAACGGTTGGTTGCGTTGGAATCTAGACTCAACGAACTACGCACTAGGCCTTTGAAACACTTAGGAACTCTCAATGTAGCGGGTCATAACCCACCTCAAAGTTGACCGAAAACAATCCGTCAACCTATCTTTCGAAAAATTTAAGTCTTACTCCTTTCGTACGCTCTCATACGCATGGCCAGAACTACGGGGTATAACATCCACCACCCCTCATAAGTTGGTTCCTCGAACTACACCCTGTGTATTCCTCGGTTTCCCACTAAACTATAGGAGTTGTATGTGCTATGACTTGTCCACTCGTAAAATTCACATCTCTCGTCACATCACGTTCAATGAGACGATATTTTCGTTTTCAAACCCTCAGAAATACCGGAAACCAGACTACTCATTTCTTGATGAACCAGTCATATCCCCAACCATTCTAAGTCAGCTTACCCAAATTTCGACTTCAGAACCGCGGTCCATAATGGATGCACCGCGGTGCCATCCTTCCAAATGAGCCCTCTTCGCGTAACTTTTAGCATCGCGTCCTCGGCGATGCACCACTGCTCGCCTTCCAATGAGCCCCATCTTCCTGCAGAACTATGAGCAATGCGGTCCCTCGAGGATGCACCGCGGGCCCCTCTTCCAGTGAGTTCATCGCCCTCCCGCCTTCAAAGATCATGGCCTCTTAGACGACCGCAGTGCCACCCTTCCAGTGAACTAACCTCTGAACCTGTCACTTCAACAATGCCACCACCCAATGTCCCCAGTCACCAAATGAAAATTCGTGCCAAACACGGGATTTTCAAACATAAAGTCCAGTTTAACCTGTTTATCCAAACCATTTCTTCACTCCCAAAGAACCCCAAATTGGCCAAACTTGACCCTAATTGGAATACAGTCATGTCTGAGGAATATAATGTTTTAACTAAGCAGCATACTTGGAATCTTGTCCCTAGACCAGAGGGGGTGAATGTGATCAGATGCTTATGGCTTTTTCGTCACAAATTCAGAGATAGTGGTGTTTTGGAACGCTACAAAGCTAGACTTATGGCAAATGACACTAATCAGCAGGAGGGCATTGACTGTGGTGATACCTTTAGCCCGGTTGTTAAACCGGCTACGATTCGTACTGTTCTTAGCATTGTTATGGGTAAGAAGTGGTCGATTCATCAGCTGGATGTCAAGAATGCATTTCTTCATGGGGATTCAAAAGAAACTGTATACATGCATCAACCACCTGGTTTTGTTCATCCGACTATTCCTCATTATGTTTGTCGTCTCAGGAAGTCACTCTATGGTCTAAAGCAGGCACCTCGTGCTTGGTATTACCGGTTTGCCAGGTATATTATGCAGATTGGGTTGATTTGCAGCAGGTGTGACACCTCTCTGTTCATTTTTCATCATGGTAGTGACATCGCTTACTTGTTATTATATGTTGATGACATTGTTCTCACTGCTTCATCTGATAAGTTGAAAAATGACATTATTGCTCTTCTCAAAACTGAATTTGCTATGACTGATTTGGGCAAGCTGAGTTACTTCTTGGGTATATCAGTCACTAGATCTGCAGATACTATGCTCCTGAGTCAACGTAAGTATGCAGAAGAAATTGTGTTCAGAGCTAAGATGTCGAATTGCAAGGCTATGTCTACTCCTGTTGATTCCAAATCCAAGCTCAGTGCTTCTGAGGGTGATCTAATGTCTGATACTACTCTCTATCGAAGTCTTGAAGTTGCTCTTCAGTACCTCACTTTCACCAGGCCCGACATTGCATATGTCGTCGGCCAGTGTGTCTGCTCACGATGCTCGAGGAACCCTATTTTGCTGCTCTTAAGCGTATTATCAGATACACCAAGATCACTCCTGACTATGAGTTGCATCTCTACCCCTCCGCTCCGAACATGTTATTTTCCTACGTACGCCGATTGGGTAGGGTGCCTGCACCAGACGCCTACTTCAAAGCTATTGTGTTTAGGGGATAATCGATCTCTTGATCCGCGGCGACAAGCCACGTTATCCCGATCCAGTGCCGAAGCATAGTATAGAGGTGTTGCTAATGTAGTTGCTGAGATCTGTTGGATCCGGAATCTCCTCTTGGAGCTGAGTTATCCATTGCGTAAGGCATCTATAGTCTATTGTGATAACATATCTGTTAACTATATGTCTCATAATCCGGTCCAGCATCAGCGGACCAAACATATTGAGATGTATATTCATTTTGTTCGTGAGAAGGTGACACGTGGTCTTGTCAAAATTCTACATGTACCTTCCTCTTATCAGTATGCAAACATCTTCACAAAGGGACTACCCAGACAACTGTTCACAGACTTCATATTCAGCCTGAGCATTCGGCCTCCTCCTGCTCCGTCTGAGGGGGTGTGTTAGCGAATATTCTTCAAATATTCACAGTATATATTATATTTATTAATATCATGTATTTAAGGTAATTTAGGATTCTTACTGTATTAAAAATCACCTTTGTACAACTATATATATTGTAATTAATGAAAGAAATTCAATGAAAAATTATTCTAACATCTTACGAGTACACATGTAAATGGAAATAAATTATTTAGGGGATTGGTGATATTGTTGGACTGGAAGGACAATAATTTTTTCGGAAAACAAAGGATATAGAAGAATACAAAAATGGTAGGGAAGTGGATAGCACAAGGAAGAGTAATAATGAGAATATATACTCACTATTAAGGTACTATCATCGTCTCAATAAGTATCACGTTAGCAAAAAAAAATTATTCCAAAATAAGTATCGTCTTAGATATTCAAGATATAAATTAATTACTTTTTTCCTATTATATCATTAAACAAAAACTGACAAGATCTCTATTCAAGAAATATTTATTGACAAGTTCTCTATTAAAGACATAAATGATTACTATTCATGCATGCTTTAATTATAAAGAAAAAATAATATATTTTTAATAAATATGGGTAGTTTAGTATACTTTCCATTTTTCTTAATATGTGTATTTTTTATTAAGATTACTATCATGTATGCTTTTGGTGGTCATCATCTTTGAGAAAATGGGCAATCATTAATCAAGCTTTTTGGTTTTAGTGTGTTGAATTGGATAATAAGAAGTTGTTTACACATAATTTTAATTTTAAACTATGTCTTTCAACTTGTGTAATCAACTTGGGTACCTTTACGTTTAACTCAATTGTTCTTGCTTTTTTTCTCTTTCCCTTCTACTCAACAACTTATAAATAATACTTGTGCAATACCAGGTACAAAATACTTGATGGTGGACAAACTAAGAAAATATAAACATTTTCGTTTAACACAAAAAATTAAATACATAAATAACCCCTCAAACTTGACTCAAAAATTCCATTTTGGCACCTCAACTTGAATCCTATTGAACCTTTAACTCCATTAAAGAACAATCCAAAAGATTGAAGATTGTCACTTTTATTGGCTTTGATGCCATGTCACCTGCGTGTAAACTACACGCATTTATTCTTGTGGCTGATTATTTTTGAAGGGTTTGATAGGCACATAAAGAATGGAGTTGAAGGGTTCAATAGGAACATGCTCAACTTTGAGGTGCTAAAATGAAATTTTCCGTCAAACTTTGAGGGAACCACTCCATGTCTCATCTCCAACATTATACTATTGAGGGCAAGCTAGCTACTACCAACTTTAGTACCCAACATAAATGTCTAAAAAATAATCTACAAATATTTTTCACGTATAATTTTTTGGTCATACTAAGCATATCCAAATAAGTATGAAAAATGTCTGGACAGTCAAATTGAGATCTCAAACTCAGAAAACTGGATACCCCACCAGAATCAATGTTGATATATCATTCATCTAAAAATCAATGTATAACTGTTTGAGGGAGTACATAGCCATTACAAATCAGAAAAAAGGACCATTAACCCGAATGGGTGTATTTCGATTAGTTAGGGGGTGGATTCCAAGAAGGAGTTCAGCTCGCGGCCGCGATGTGGGAGTTCATTTCTTCTGTGAGGATGACTCTTGTAAGCATCGCGCCTGTGCCACCCCTAGTGGGCCGATCTGTGATTTACCTCCTCCACCAATCTCTGTCGGGTCGGAGGGGTGGGGGCCCTGTGGGCGAGGGATTTCGCCTTTTGCTCCCAAGAAAAAAGGACCATTAACTAAAAAATCATAACCTTAAACCTGACATTGCTATACAATTTAGGACATGACACTTTTTTGCTTTTGGTCCACCAAATATGATTCTCTTCACAAAGTTGGAAATCATTCTACACTAATATTTTGCTAATACTTTGTTGTGGTTGTATATAAACATGCATACATTTCATTTATGGTCAATTACCAAAAAAAAAAAAAACAATAGAAAGTTGTGCTGCTTTATTAATGAAAGTTCAATGAACAAATTTCTTAAAAGCCTTTTGTATTATTTTTATATTATGTTAGTATTTTTGTTTTTAGGGGAATCAAGAAAAGATCAGAAGGTTAAAAGAGTGTATTGAGAGGTAGGTAAAGGGTAATAAAAGATGTTAATTGATCCTCTAATTTACTGCAAATTTCAGTTTGTAGTTGTTGGAGATTTAATGAGATCTACTCAACCCAACACAAAGTACTCTACTGCTCTGTTAGCTCCGTGTCATCATTGTACATTTGTACTCCTACTCTTTCATGTCCTATCCTATGAGTAACTACATGACTATTTTTTATTTAAACAGACAAAGAGGAGTTAATTAGATGGTAAACGCCGTTTAACTTTTAACTCGAAAATTGCGAGTTCAAGGAGCAAAGGGGAGTTCTTAAGGGAAGGAAGGGGTTAAAAATATTAAATATAAATACTGGTTTTGAAATAGTAAAAACATTTATATCAAAAAAGATTATTATGCTTTATTTTTAAAAATTATTTTATTCTATTCTCAATGAGATTTAATTATACCCATACTAATGTCATGGCTTAATTTAGACCATAATTTCAAGGGTCCTTTTCTTTCTTGAAGTATGTCCGGTCAAAATGTCACGACCTAAAACTCCTTAAAAATCGTGATGGAACCAAACTATCCCACGTCAGATGAACCAAGGTAGTATTTGATAAGCAATTCAATTAACTTATAGTGAAACATTAAACTGGAATAAGACAAGCGTCGTGGTCACTGGGAGACAAGGCAAATGGCTCATCAATGAAGTTGGAGCATGTGAACCTGCACAAAATATGCAAAAGTATAGTATGAGCAAATCAACACGTACACATTAAGTATAATAGACCACCCCAATAAGTAGTGGGATCTCTCTATATAAATAATATATAGAGAGAGCAATAATTGGAGAAAGAAAAGGCAACGGGAGATATTAAATAAGAAATACGTACCAATTAAATAGCTAATACAATATTGTAGCACAAAAGTACAGTTCAGTTAATCAACTAAAAGCAAGTAACAGTTAAGGAAATGCAGTAATGATTGAATCCTTATAATCAGAAATTATTTTTTCACTTAGTTGGCCACATCTTTCACAATCACAATGCATACTGCAAGGGAGGTACCAAGTCACTTTTATCAAAGGTCTTCTTTCGGTCCTTTTTGAAGATTTTGCGATCACCAACATATACGAAGATCACCGCGTGATATCTGGCATAGGTGTATATCACGATTTAGTCTTAAGAATCTATTTGGCACGAATTTAAATTAATCAGGTAATAGTTCAAATACCAAATAATTAAACTGAAAAAATATATATATAAAGTACCACTTAAGAGGTTTACTGGCTTTCAACTCTTTTTATCTTGGACAAAAAGTCATTCAAGACTAGACAAAATCGTGTCATTCGCAAGTTCTAGACCATGTATTCTACTTCTCAAACACAAAAAAGTATGCTTAAATTCACTTTAAAAAAGAAAAAAAGTAGTCCACAATTATTAGTAATTGGTTCAATATCTCTATCAATTTGCTACAAAAGGGACTACTGTATGTCCGAAACTCGTATGGAAGAGTTACTCTGCAAGACAAACTTGAGATTGTGACGTTCTACATCATTTAAACGTAATAAATCAGAAAATAATAACAATTCTAAGATAAAAGAGTGGATAGTGTGGGTGTAGCTCAGTTGGTTCCAGGGTGATTCTTAGAAAGCGAGTTCGGCGCAGCGTGTGATGTGGGAGTTCATTTCTTCATGTGAGGATGATTTCTTTGTAAGATCGACACTCCAATCTGTCGGCGGAGGGTGGGCGCGTAGAGAAATTTCGTCTTTTTCTCCCAAGATAGAAAAAAAAAAAAAGGATTCTCACTTTTTAAGATTCTGGAAGGAGGTGGTGTAAATTTAACACCCAATTTTGTGAGTGTGGGAATAAAGTCACATTCTCTCACAGGTTTGCTTGTGACATTATTTTGTACTTTTCCTTCTCGCAGTTCATTTGTTGATGAATCTGCAAAGGACACTGCCAAATACTACTAGCATACCAAATAACACGTCCATTTCATATTCTGAAACTAGAAATTCGACTAATCAATTGGTCTTCACATTTGAGTTTTTTTTTATTGACCAATATGAATCTTGCTTCTGCTATGATTCTGGTTATTTTTGTAAAGAATTGATCTTGGGCCTAACTCAACCCCAAAAACTAGCTTGTAGGGTGAGGATTGTCCAAGTCCATATAAAGAGTCCATGTTCCCATTTCATTACCGATGTGAGATTCTTAACAGTTTTATTGACATTTTCCCCAATTCTTATTATGTGCAGGATCTAAAATCTAAGAGAGTGATTGGGACAGGGCGTAGAAAGGGGAAAAGTCTATATGTTTTGGATGAGCTGCATCTCCCTACTCATGCAGCAGCTATGCCTGTTAATTTGTCTTCTTTCCATTTGACGTCTTCTTCTTTAAAATTTTATTTGTGGCACTCTAGACTCGGTCATATATCAGGCTCTCGCCTAAATTTTATGTGTACTTCTGGTATTCTTGGTGATTTACAATCCGATGATATTATTGACTGTAGTGGATGTAAACTTGGAAAATTTTCCGCTTTGCCTTTTAAACTCAGTACTTCTACTTCTTCTGCACCATTTGATCTAGTTTATTCTGATATCTGGGGGCCGACACCTATCCCTACTAAGGGGGCTCCAGATATTATATTTCTTTTATTGATGATTATACTAGTTATTGTTGGATTTATTTACTAAAACGACGTTATGATCTTGTTGATATTTATACTGAGTTTCAAGCCTATGTGAAAACTCAACATTCTGCCACTATTAAATATTTTCGAGCTAATTTAGGGGGTGAATATACTAGTGTATCTCCGAGGAACGATTTATCAAAGTCTCTTGTTTCCATCAACCTCATCATTAGAGCTTCGTGCATTTTCTGATGCAGATTGGGCTAGTAACCCGATTGATCGGAAATCCAATACTGGTTATTGTGTATTTTTAGGAGATTCACTAATTTCATGGAAAAGTAAGAAACAAAATGTTGTTCTCGCTCTTCAACCGAGGCAGAGTATCATACTATGACTTCTACTACGTGTGAGATTGTATGGTTACATTAGTTATTGGCTGATATGAGTGTCTCTATTTCCTCACCGACATCGATGTACTGCGATAATAAGAGTTCTATTCAAATTGCACACAACACAGTCTTTCATGAACGTGCCAAGCATATTGAGATTGATTGTCATATTATTCGATATCATCTTCAACAAGGCACTCTATCCTTGTCATTTGTCTCATCTTCGATGCAACTTGCATATTTCTTCACAAAGACACATACCTTACAGCGTCACCGGTTCTTTCTTGGCAAACTCTCGGTGTTTCTCTCTACACCATCTCGAGCTTGAAAGGGGATGTTAACATTGTAAAGTCCCACATCGGGAAAGAGAACATAATGTTCTCTTTTTAGATTCCATATAAAGGGATGTTGTTTTTCTTTAACTTACCAATTCACTATCAATAATATTATTATTCTTTTTTCTTTACTCTTGTTATTGTCTTATAAAGATTCATAAATTATATGAATTATAACAGGTATCATATATGCACCAAAAATAAGGAACTTTGAATACACGAAGAAAATCACATATTTAATAGTGGAATCCATTGAATGCGTTGTTGGTAAAACACCTCAAAAAGGGAGATTTCTGCTTGTCGAGGTAGCTCAAGTAACATCTTAATTCCACTTAACTGGATTCTTCCCCAACCAACGATGAGATCATGGCTGAATATCCATATAACTTGTAGCTTTCACCTTAACAGAGGGTGTTACTCTGATAGATTGAACTACAATTTTAGTAAGAAAACATAGATGTACATGCATAAATTTAGATTTGAAGTATGTAATTTCAATATGTTTCAACAGACACGTATAAAATAGAAAGAGTACATGAAAAATATTATGCACACACTATAGTCTATACAACGTAGAATGGATTGCTGACTTTCTAAAACAGAATGGCTACACGGTACGTATTGAGTATTGACCTTTATAGTAAGAATCCTCCTTCAAATGAAAGATACAGAGATCATGTTGGACCCCGTCTTTATTCTTTATTGCAGTTTTTTTTGGTGGTGGTGGGGATCAGAAACGCATTTCTGTATTGAAGTACCAAGTATAGGCATAAGGATACAAGGAGGTACAGAATTCTGTATTCAACCAAATAAGACTATCAGGGAGAAGACACAAAAAGGTTTAACAAGGACAAGAAATGAAGAACACTTTCTGAAATCAGATGAACTGAACTTATTGAGAGAGATATTATGACCCCACCACCTAAAAGAAATCTCACTGCAAAATCCTTTAAAAAGCTTTAAGTTAATATATACCTCGTTTTACTAGAGGGGAAAAAAAGTGTATTGGCAATTCAACAGTTGCTCTACACCGTGATATGCTTAAATTGAAAGTATAAGCCCAATTCAAGATGGAGAATAGTGCTTGTGCAATCATCTCCAAACTTTATAAGTTTTTTTACCACGGAATATAGAACTTTTAGACATAATATACAGTGAAAACTTGATTGCAAAAAGAATTAGTGAAAATTTCATACGTAATAAAATTATACTAATACAACTAAAGTCTCTATAAACTTCCCAAAATAGCTAGTCTTTCTCCTTTTTCTTTTCTCTAATTTGCTTGTGAGTGAAAAATTCCAGTACTACATTGTTCCAACTCAGAAAAGAAACGAAAACTAAAGCATCATTTCGTCCACCAGAGTTACTATTCATACATAATTTATCCCTTCAAGAAATGCTGAAGTTATCCGCGATGCTCGTTTTTCCTTATTATAAAGTGTGGCTAACGCGCAGGTGGTTTAGCCAAAGTGGGCCAAGAAATACTAAACGGTGACATATGCACGGTTCCCGAGGAATATAATCTTTTTCTTTGAAGCTGAAAATGGTGCCATCAATTTACAAGGAATCTAACAATAATGGAAGTGACACCGGACCAGACACATCAATAATTCCCTGTATGGTGAAGGTTCAATAACAAAGACTCTTGGAAGAACAAAAAAAAAAACTTTCAGTTTGCAGAACAAACATTAAAAGAGTGATATTACAATATCATTTACAATGTTGCTTACTTTTAGTATAACATTAAACAAAAACGTGCACATGATAGTGTCATGTACAGCAACAACAACATACCCGGTGAAATCCTGGCGTGGTGCAGGAAAAGAGTAGAGTGTCTTACCTCTACCTTGGTAGGTAGAGCGACTGTTTCCGAGAGATCCTCGGCTCAAGACAAAGCACAAACACAAGCAAAGTAAGACAAACAAAGCGACTAAGCCATGATAGCGACTTCTGAAAAAGAAGCAATTGTTGACACCCAATTTTGTCCACCCCTGTAAATAATAACCAATGAGTTAAACAATTTTCTTTTTAGAGCTGCAATTTTTTTGTCTCGCATTATAAATGTGAAGTACTAATTAATTAGCACACCCGCATTTATTATTATAATAATAGCTTAGACTAATAAAACACCTAAACAATTTAATCGCATTAGTTATTAATTTACCACTAATTAACTAATTAAATAACTAATACCTAACTAATTGACTCCTAAACTAATGACCCACTTGAATTAAATACCCAATTAAACTAACCCAGCCCACTCCCTACCTAATTAAATGCTACCCAATTAAACTAACCCATTGACCGTGGCCCATTATTTTCCACGACCAAGCCCAATCCCACACTTTATATCGACCCGGCCTATCATCCTCAAATCCCACGCCTCTTCCTCAAAACACCTCACCTTCACACAAAAACCAGCAACCCTAAAGAAAAACCATCGCCGCCAAGATCCCCTGCCGAGATTCTCGCCTGAGAATCCGGCGACTTCCCTTGCTTTCCTTTATCCACACACACCCAGCCAACGATTTCTTACCATAACTAACCAAATCCCTTCAAATCAGAACCCGTTCGAATCACACAAAAATCAGTAGCAAATCAATACGAATCAGCACCAATATCGTCCAAAATCCGCCTTTATTTACCTACCAATATTAGAACTCAAACGAGGGCTATATAAGCACATGCAAGGGCAGGAGATCGGACATCGATTGAGGGATTTAGAAAACCATCAATCTGCCATCGATCATCGAGAATACAGACAACATCGTGCCTAAACCCTTCTCTTTCTTATTCAATTTACTACTACCTGTTCTACAAACCAATTCTTCACAAATTTCCCTTTCGACGATTCGGGAAAAACCTTTGTCGTCGCCTCGATTCGCTACCATGAAGTGTCCGAAACCTACTCTTTTCTTACGCTTTATTCA
This sequence comes from Przewalskia tangutica, assembly GCA_029844215.1. Taxonomy (NCBI): domain Eukaryota; kingdom Viridiplantae; phylum Streptophyta; class Magnoliopsida; order Solanales; family Solanaceae; genus Przewalskia; species Przewalskia tangutica. The sequence continues at coordinate 10,815,202 of CM056732.1, read as the reverse complement.
CTTAATCGATAGTATGTGTTTTCCTGCATGATAGGGTTATATGTTATTTTATCAAATCTATTTGACTTAACTCAGTTTAGCCGCAGTTCTTTTAGACAAATCCGTCAGTTGTGGTTCTCAATATTTGTGGTGTCGATTCTTTTTTTTAGTATATGTGTATCATTCGATTGTATTGTATGGCTTGGTTAGGTATATAACATTCATATAAGGGCCCTAGATCCATTTCTTTGTATTGATTATCGATTATTAATTGTGATTACCTAAATGTCGATTTGAACATTCTATTGTACGGACTTTATGAGTATGCAGGTTCATATGAATATTCAGATGCATGTTTATTTTTTTTGTACAAGGGTCTTAGACCCATGTCAGGTCATTAGTTGATATACTACGATTCCATTATATATGCATAAGATTACTTGAACACGAAAGGTGTAATACCTATCTTGCTATTTCTTTGAATTTATGAGACCGCCTAACACCTATGACTACTATTGTGTGATTCAAGTCTCGGATTTCTCTGAAACCTTGTCTTAATATGACCCGTAATCCAATCATAAAGCATATTGCATTTGGATTCTCGACCACATACATACATATTCGACCTAGTGAATTATAGAAGTTGTTATCTCATTTGGATTTCCGAGTCATTGCCCAACACGATCTTGCTAATATATCGCTCTAAATATATGTTGGGTATATGAATCAATTCAGTTTGCTTTTTAAGAACATTACATCAAAGGGCATCTAACATGCGAGTGATTAATATGAAATGTTGCTGTAATCCCATAGGATTGTGGGAACTAATTCTGGTCATTTTGGGCCATTATTTTGGCTATTTTTAGACCAAATTTTCAGCATGTGATAGACTGATTTCCAACCCCCTGCCTAGGATGATTTTCAGTCCCCTGTTTGGATGGTCTTTCACCGTTTATTTCGATTACGGACTATTTCACATTTATTTATTTATGAAAAAAAAATGTGCTCTAGTGTTCCTATTGTCATTGTCCATCCATAAACTCATTTCTTCTCAAATTCTACATACGATCGATACTCTGTGATTCATATGGTGATGATGAGTTTATTCGCTGTCTTTTGGCTTAATTTAATGGCTATTTATTTTTGTCAAATTGCCTTATGAAACATGCTAAATGGCTATTGTTGGTTGTTCGAACAGAGATTAATATGCAGCCTGCTTAGTTATAATTGTAGGATTGATGTGGGTTTACATGGTTAATTAAACTTATATTAAGTTGATATTAAGGGTTGTTTATATTTATTAAATTAATTGTTAAACGAGTTTAGCTAATATTAATTGCTATTGACGTTCTTTACTGTGTATTGATGAGTGTGGACTAATACTAGTATCTGGATGTGTTGGCATACCTGGCTAAGTGTATTATTCATTGTTAGTTGTTATGAGATTAATTGCTGAGTATATCAATTAAGAATGGAGTCATGCTTGCCCTTTGCTGATTTGGTGTAATGTGAAAGCATATGTTTGTGCGAGGACATTTATGGAAATCTGTTGGGTGTAATTTCATGTTTATTTTGTTTAAGATTAAAATGGGGTCTCATTTTACTGTCATGACTGGTTTGCTTTGTATGAGCCCAAACACGTATTAAATTTACACTAAATTGTTTTTGACTGGGGCCGTTTAAAATAGGTTTAGATTAAGATTGCTGGAAACATCTATTTTTAGAGGTTTGGAAAATGGTGAACCTTTTATGGATTGATTATTTACACTTTCTCGTATGCATATATTGTCGAGTTCGGTTACTAATCATTTTCCTTATATTTTTATTTTACATGACATGCATCGGGAGCAATCAAGTGTCTCATTACGAGACTCATCATGAAATCCACATTCCTGTCTATATTCCTACTCCAGAAGTTCCAAAGACGAATAAGGCAGGACGACATTGTTGTCCAATCGCCATCCCTATCCTTTAATCTCATCCTTTATTTATTTGTTTCTTTATTTGTTGTCGTGATTTTTATTTGCTTAACTTTGTAATTAATAGAATATTAACTCTATTAGCCTTTGAATAGATTGGGAGGGTAGTTTAAACAAGAAATTCACTTCTAATCTATTTGCCTTTAGAATTATCATGCAGGTTTAAAATTTTGTCAAATAACTAGTCATCTCTTTTCATTCGTATGCAACTAAGGTATTATTGCTTACTAACTCATAACAGAAGATGGTTTTCTCACAAGCTCAAAGTAATCTCTTTACTATAACGAAAATCTTTTCTTTATTACTAATTGCAAAACAAATATTTTATAACTTATGCACTTTACAAATGCATACTTCCTAACTTTACATGTATTTTACAACAAGTCCTATAACCATTTTATGTTGTCAATCAGACACTTCCTTTTTTTCAAAAAAAAAAAAATCGAAACATCTTTTAATATTTCCTAAAACATACATTTTTGCCAAATAATTTAACCTATGTTTGAACGGATAACATGAGTTAGCGGATTCTAAAGGATGCCTAACCCCTTCCCTTTAGGATAATAAGGAACCCTTACTCAGAATCTTATTTAGTTTCACAGGCCATTAAATGGAGTTAATGCTAACTTTAATCGGTTAGCATTTAGGTGTCCTAATTCACCCAAAATAATTAGGTGGCGACTCCCTTAACATTTTAAACTTTATTTTATATTTTTTGGGGAGGATAACCATTCCGTCGCGCATTTAAGCCTGAGGGTTCAAAATCGGGTGCGACAGCAATGACGACTCCACTGGGGATTTTAGGTTCTTAACCATAACAGACCTAGGGTTATTATTTGGCATTACTTTTGCATTTAAATTTTGTGTGTTGTATTTTGTTTTTATTTTATTTTGCTACCTGCTTTACTGCTTTCCTTAAACTGGCATTCCGCTCATATTTCTTCCACTCTGGAAAATTCACACAATCACACACTACATGCGAGGTGCGCTTGGTGCATCAGCAAAATTCTTTCTTCAAAATCCAAACTTAGGAGAGTCGGTAATATACGTGGAGTGCCCGGTCTAACCGGTGGCCGCGTAGCCTTCTCACTCGAGTTGTCCGCTCGGGAACTCAAGGCCTAGTAAAGCCAAATCTTAGCAACTCAGGATAGAGCTATACCACCCTTATTTTAGGGCATGCATGCATTTACCTTAGGTGGGTCGGTCCTTGGCATCGACACCACAATTAGGAAGACACCGAACTTGTCGACGGGTTTCTCAACCCAACGGCCAACCAGCATATTATGTGTAGCGTGGCAATGACGGACAAATCCAAGCCCAATCATGACATGTTGAAATTGGGAAAAGTGCACCGTCATTTGGTCGCCATTTCCAACAAAAGCATTATAGTTGGACGACTTGGACAAATCCGCCATAATCTCGCATAAGTGACGTTTAGGCTTACCTCTGGCATGAAGAGGTCCCCCTGCATGTTAGGAAACATTTGAATGTGCTATGTGCAATATATCTGCTACATACCCGCAAATTATGTGCTTTATGCTAACACCGTTTGTTGCATTTTTAGAAAGATTTGTCATCTTCCCCCAAAGGTCGATTTGTATTTGACTAAGCAATGGCAGAGCATCAATATCTCACAAGATCAAAGGCACGGTCGATGACGATGGCGATTCGCGGCATCTGAAGGAACGAGTCTGAACTGTCTTCGTTCCTATAGCAAAGCAGGGTCTCGAAGAGAAAGGCAAGATAGATCCGGTCGAGCAAACGCCAAATACCGCAAAGAAATAGCAAACTGCAGCCGAAATAAGAAGTCTCGAACATCATCAAGTACTCACATCGCAAACAACCAAAGCACCAAAATCCTCCAAATTACTACGGACTTCTTACTACATATCCCATTCACCAATATACAATGCACCCATACATCCCACACAAAACCAAATTATGCTCCAGCCAAACACAAACCAAAGGCCACCACCAACCCACTTTTGCAATGCATACGACAACCCCTTACGGTACCCATCCGTGCATGCGCCACAGCCAAATGCCCATTCACTAAACACTTTCAAACCCCGCATAAGTGTTAAGAGAAAACCAACCAGAACTTATACACCTTTAGCCGAACCCATAACCCAAGTGTATGAGGAGTGAAGCGCAGAATACTCCACCAATTCCGGAAATATCCCTGTGCCTACTTCCCAGGGCATGATAAAACCAACATCAGGCATACCACTCCGTGTCGAGGCACGACGAAAAATTGTTATGCACTCAAGGACAAAATAGAGGAGATGATCAAAGAAGGAGTCATTCAGATGGAGGGTGCCTCCCACAATGAGTACAATGAACCCCAAAGGAAGAGAGGTGTTCCTCGGCGTAACCCGCCCGCTGAATCAACCTTTATCCGCCGCCCGTAGATCCACCCAACAAAATAGAGCACCCAACGCACCTGCACTAAATAAGAATTTTGAAGGAAGACCACCCAAAGTTCGCACCCCACTAGCTGAACCCATACTTCAAATATATGAAAGGTTGCGAGCTGCAGGCCTAATCCAACCAATTCCAGGAAGGATTCCCGACCCTATCCCAAGATGGTATGATGAGAACAAGCGTTGCGTGTATCACTCCGATAGCCCAGGACATGACACTAAAGGTTGCCACTCCCTCAGGGACAGAATCGAGGCGTTGATCAAAGAAGGGGTAATTCGGTGAAGAGTCTGCCCCAAATCCCTTGCCAAACCACGGCCACGTCAATGTGCACCTGACAACCTCAGATGAGGAATACATTCCCTTGCCTATGCCTATTCCGCCTGAATCAGTCATTTATCCGAGCATGCACCACGTAGAAGCCAAAAGAAGGAGATACTGATAGTAGAGCACGAAGACCCAACCAGCCATGATGCAGAGCAAGAAGGCGTATTGGTTGGATTTGCACCACAGTTCGGTCCGCCAGAGATAAGAAAGAACGATTTAGTTTAGCAGAATAATTCAAGACTCATATTTAAGCTTTAATAATGTTTTCCTTTGTTTTGCTTGTTGGAACTACGTTAGACCTGATTCCCTTGGCGGATACGTAGGCGGCCACATCGGCTTCGGTCCCCCCTTTTAGAAAATCCCAAATTCTCTTTTACTTGTAATTGGAACTACGTTAGACCTGATTCCCTTGGCGGATACGTAGGCGGCCACATCGGCTTCGGTCCCCCCTTTTAGAAAATCCCAAATTCTCTTTTACTTGTAATTGGAACTACGTTCGACCTGATTCCCTTGGCGGATACGTAGGCGGCCACATCGGCCTCGGTCCCACATTTAGAAATTTTTAATTTCACCCCAAAATTCGCTTTAATGAACTACGTCATGACCTGATTCCCTCATGGGGATACGTAGGCGGCCTAAATCGGCTTCGGTCACACCATTAGGAAACTTTCCGCCGTTCAAAATAACAAGAATACATATCATACAAGCAACTCCATCGAGACCCCCAGGCCAAACACCCTTTTCAAAATCGGGACAATGTAGGAAACTGCATGGGGTTGCAAGTCCAAACAAGCCCTGCGCAGATGTCGGGCGAACAAGGCGGCAAAGTCAAATCTGAATCGACCACCACCCAAAAACTCACAAAATTTTCTTTGAGCGCAGGTCCTTCATATTAGCAGAAGATACAACAAAAGTTAGCAAAAAGAAACAACATAAGCAGAGAGGGGCACCGACAATCAACAGTCAGAATTCAAAAGTCCGCAACAAAGTCTAGCGCATCAGCTCCGGCATAAAGCACACAACGGCATCATGGCAACCCGTCGTGCGTGGAACATCTCGGGGACGACATCTATACCACATAATTTGCCTTTCTCAAATATTTATCATTCTGTTTTACAATTATGCACTAACTTTTCTCAAGCTTAGCTTGCGGGAGCATTTATTCTACGAGCGGCAAGAACACGCCCGTACAACGACGTTATCAAGACTACGCCCGTGCAACGACATATCCGACCAGGCCACTACCAAAATCGACAATTTTAAGGACTTCGCCACGAAAAGGACATCGACAGATATGATTCTATATGCTCGAAAGATCGATATAAATCGGGACAATTTTAAAGGTCAGACTACAAATGACATCAATAATTTACGCTAGGGTTCCGTGTCCCAAATCGGGACAAATTTTAAAGAAAGCTCGACGGCAATGAGCACCAAGAGCGGGAGAATACCGCCGATTTCGGATAAGGAAGTTTGCTTTGTTTCGCAACATGTCACTATTCAAATATCGACATAATTTCCTGCTAGCACATACTAGTATTTTCTCAAGATAGAATATTTTCAACAAATGTTTTCGACCGAGACTAAATCGCATGCGGTTACACGGCCCGCACAAGACGACGCGTGCAAATATCAAGAGCCAACACAAATCGGCCGACCCCTCCCCGAACTCACAATTTTTCTTTGAGTGAATTTTGCAGGTCAACAGGAACAAGGAGGACAACAACATTCCAATACAACGAATCCGCTCACGAAGATCATCTACAACAAGTCTACATCAAATACATCTCGCAAAAACCACATTTTCGACTCAGGCTACATCATTTACACTTTAATTATTTCATTTAGCTTTGATTATGCATAACACAAATTTTATCCATGCCCTAGGAGGCGTCATATGCATCTCGTCCATACAAGACGAGAACGCCCATACAAGGCGTCATATGCATCTCGTCCATACAAGACGAGAACGCCCATACAAGGCGTCATTTGCATCTCGTCCATACAAGACGAGAACGCCCATACAAGGCGTCATATGCATCTCGTCCATACAAGACGAAAACGCCCATAAGGCGTCATATGCATCTCGCCCATACAAGACGAACGCCCATACAAGGCGCCATGCATCGCTCATACAGAGCGAACGCCCATACAAGGCGTCATACGCATCCCGCCCATACAAGCGAACGCCCATACAAGGCGTCATATGCATCCCGTCCATACAAGACGAGAACGCCCATACAAGGCGTCATTTGCATCTCGTCCATACAAGACGAGAACGCTCATACAAGGCGTCATATGCATCTCGTCCATACAAGACGAGAACGCCCATACAAGGCGTCATACGATCCCGCCCATACAAGCGAACGCCCATACAAGGCGTCATATGCATCCGCCCATACAAGACGAACGCCATACAAGGCGTCATACGATCTCGCCATACAAGCGAGAACGCCATACAAGGCGCGCCATACGATCTCGCCATACAAGACGAAACGCCCATACAAGGCGCCATATGCATCCTGCTCATACAAGACGAGAACGCCCATACAAGGCGTCATTTGCATCTCGCCCATACAAGCGAGAACGCCATACAAGGCGTCATGCATCTCGCCCATACAAGACGAACGCCATACAAGGCGCCATACGCATCCGCCCATACAGCAAGACGAACGCCATACAAGCGCGTCATACGATCCCGCCCATACAGCAAGCGAGAACGCCATACAAGGCGCTCATACGCATCCCGCCCATACAAGACGCAGAACGCCATACAAGGCGTTATGCATCTCGCCCATACAAGCACGAACGCCATACAAGGCGTTATACGATCTCGCCCATACAAGCGAACGCCATACAAGGCGCCATTTGCATTTCGCCCATAAGACGATAACGCCCATACAAGGCGCCATTTACATTTCGCCCATACAAGCGATAACGCCCATAAGGCGTCACATGCGTTCGCCCATACAAGCAGAACGCCCATACAAGGCGCCATATGCATCCCGCCCATACAAGACGATAACGCCATACAAGGCGTCATACGATCCCGCCCATACAGCACGAACGCTTACAAGGCGTCATATGCATCTCGCCCGTCATAGCATTTGAAACGCCCATACAAGCGTTATTTGCATCTCGCCCTTACAGCGAGAACGCCCATACAAGGCGCCATTTGCATTTCGCCCATACAGCGATAACGCCCATACAAGGCGCCATTTGCATCTCGCCCATACAGCACGAACGCCATACAAGGCGCCATTTGAATTTTGTCCATACAAGGCGAACGCCCATACAAGGCGTCATACGATCTCGCCCATACAAGCGGTAACGCCCATACAAGGCGTCATACGATCTCGCCCATACAAGACGAACGCCATACAAGGCGTCATACGCATCTCGCCCATACAAGCGAGAACGCCATACAAGGCGTTATACGCATCTCGCCCATACAAGACGAGAACGCCATACAAGGCATCATATGCATCTCGCCCATACAAGACGAAACGCCATACAAGCGTCGCTATGTAGCTCGCCCATACAAGCGAAACGCCATACAAGGCGTCATTTGCATTTTCGCCCATACAGCATTTAACGCCATACAAGGCGTCATACATCTCGCCCATACAAGCGAGAACGCCATACAAGGCGTCATACGATCTCGCCCATACAAGCACGAAACGCCATACAAGGCGTTATACGATCTCGCCCATACAAGACGAACGCCATACAAGGCGTCATATACATCTCGCCCATACAAGACGAGAACACCCATACAAGGCGTTATACGATCTCGCCCATACAAGACGAACGCCCATACAAGGCGTCATACGATCTCGCCCATACAAGACGAACGCCATACAAGGCGCCATACGCATCTCGCCCATACAAGCGATAACGCCATACAAGGCTTTATTTGCATCTCGCCCATACAAGCATTTATAACGCCCATACAAGGTGTCACATACGATCTCGCCCATACAAGCAGAACGCCATACAAGGCGCCATACGATCTCATCCATACAAGCGTCATATGCACCTCGTCCATACAAGACGAGAACGCCCATACAAGGCGTCATTTGTATTTCGTCCATACAAGACGATAACGCCCATACAAGGCGTCATATGCACCTCGTCCATACAAGACGAGAACGCCCATACAAGGCGTCATTTGCATTTCGTCCATACAAGACGAGAACGCCCATACAAGGCGTCATTTGCATTTTGTCCATACAAGACGATAACGCCCATACAAGGCGTCACTTGCATCTCGTCTATACAAGACGGCGTATCATCATACCATATACATTCTGACTACGACCGCAACACAAATTTACATACTTGCATTGTTTTGTTTTGACAGTTATGCACTAATGTCTCTATCTTAGCTTCAATCTACAGGAACGTTAACAAGCTACAAAAGATGGAGCACAACGTGGATCTACCTCTTACGGCGAACTGAGGTAATTTGTTGGGAGCAAGGCTTCCCAACAAAAGGCAAAAGTGGACCCGAACGTCGACCTACTCTCTCCCCAACATTCTAGCACCACAATAACCCATTGTCACCATAGCTCGACAATCGACATATTTTAAATCGCGTCGGCCTCCCTTAGTTTTGGACACCAAAGAACACTTTGTTCCAATTCGATGACCGCATAAAATTGGCTATAAGTCAACGTCTTTGTCTGGAGATTCTTTCATCTTCCCCATACAAAGAGGGACAACTGTTGACACCCAATTTTGTCCACCCCTGTAAATAATAACCAATGAGTTAAACAATTTTCTTTTTAGCCGCAATTTTTGTCTCGCATTATAAATGTGAAGTACTAATTAATTAGCACACCGCATTTATTATTATAATAATAGCTTAGACTAATAAAACACCTAAACAATTTAATCGCATTAGTTATTAATTTACCACTAATTAACTAATTAAATAACTAATACCTAACTAATCGACTCTAAACTAATGACCCACTGAATTAAATACCCAATTAAACTAACCCACTCCCTACCTAATTAAATGCTACCCAATTAAACTAACTCCAAATTCAAACCGCGCCCATTATTTTCCCGACCAAGCCCAATCCCACAAATTTATATCGACCCACTTATCATCCTCGGCACGCCTCTTCCTCAAAACACCTCACCTTCACACAAAAACCAGCAACCCTAAAGAAAAACCATTGCCGCCAAGATCCCCTGCCGAGATTCTCGCCTGAGAATCCGGCGACTTCCCTTGCTTTCCTTTATCCACACACCCAGCCAACGATTTCTTACCATAACTAACCAAATCCCTTCAAATCGTAACCCGCTCGAATCACACAAAAATCGTGAGCAAATCAATACGAATCAACACCAATATCGTCCAAAATCCGCCTTTATTTACCTACCAATATTAGAACTCAAACGAGGGCTATATAAGCACATGCAAGGGCAGGAGATCGGACATCGATTGAGGGATTTAGAAAACCATCAATCTGCCATCGATCATCGAGAATACGCATAACATCGTGCCTAAACCCTTCTCTTTCTTATTCAATTTACTACTACGCTCTACAAACCAATTCTTCACAAATTTCCCTTTCGACGATTCGAAAAACCTTTGTCGTCGCCTCGATTCGCTACCCGCAAAGGTCCAAACCTACTCTTTTCTTACGCTTATTCACTTAATCGATAGTATGTGTTTTCCTGCATGATAGGGTTATATGTTATTTTATCAAATCTATTCGACTTAACTCGCTTTAGCCAGCTTCTTTTAGACAAATCAACGGTTGTAGTTCTCAATATTTGTGGTGTCGATTCTTTTTTTAGTATACGTGTATCATTCGATTGTATTGTATGGCTTGGTTAGGTATATAACATTCATATAAGTGGCCCTGCATCCATTTCTTTGTATTGATTATCGATTATTAATTGTGATTACCTAAATGTCGATTTGAACATTCTATTGTACGGACTTTATGAGTATGCAGGTTCATATGAATATTCAGATGCATGTTTATTTTTTTTGTACAAGGGTCTTAGACCCATGTTGTGTCATTAGTTGATATACTACGATTCCATTATATGTCTGTTAAGATTACTTCAAACCTGAAAAGGTGTAATACCTATCTTGCTATTTGCTGAATTTATGGAGACTGCCTAACACCTATGACTACTATTGTGTGATTCAAGTCTCGGATTTCTACAGAAACCTTGTCTTAATATGACCCAGAATCCAGTACATAAAGCATATTGCATTTGGATTCTCGACCACAATACATATTACTGGACCTAGTGAATTATAGAAGTTGTTATCTCATTTGGGTTTCCGAGTCATTGCGCAACAGGATCTTGCTAATATATCGCTCTAAATATATGTTGGGTATATGAATCAATTCAGTTTGCTTTTTAAGAACATTACATCAAAGGGCATCTAACATGCGAGTGATTAATATGAAATGTCATTGTAATCCCATAGGATTGTGGGAACTAATTCTGGTCATTTTGGGCCATTATTTTGGCTATTTTTAGACCAAATTTTCAGCATGTGATAGACTGATTTCCAACCCCCTGCCTAGGATGATTTTCAGTCCCCTGTTTGGATGGTCTTTCAGCCATTTCGCTGCTGATTCTGGACTATTTCGCTGCCGCATTTATTTATGAAAAAAAAATGTGCTCTAGTGTTCCTATTGTCATTGTCCATCCATAAACTCATTTCTTCTCAAATTCTACATACGATCGATACTCTGTGATTCATATGGTGATGATGAGTTTATTCGCTGCCTTTTGGCTTAATTTAATGGCTATTTATTTTTGTCAAATTGCCTTATGAAACATGTTAAATGGCTATTGTTGGCTGTTCGAACAAATGAGATTAATATGCAGCCTGCTTAGTTATAATTGTAGGATTGATGTGGGTTTACATGGTTAATTAAACTTATATTAAGTTGATACTAAGGGTTGTTTATATTTATTAAATTAATTGTTAAACGAGTTTAGCTAATATTAATTGCTATTGACGTTCTTTACTGTGTATTGATGAGTGTGGACTAATACTAGTATCTGGGTGTGTTGGCATACCTGGCTAAGTGTATTATTCATTGTTAGTTGTTATGAGATTAATTGCTGAGTATATCAATTAAGAATGGAGTCATGCTTGCCCTTTGCTGATTTGGTGTAATGTGAAAGCATATGTTTGTGCGAGGACATTTATGGAAATCTGCTGGGTGTAATTTCATGTTTATTTTGTTTAAGATTAAAATGGGGTCTCATTTTACTGTCATGACTGGTTTGCTTTGTATGAGCCCAAACACGTATTAAATTTACACTAAATTGTTTTTGACTGGGGCCGTTTAAAATAGGTTTAGATTAAGATTGCTGGAAACATCTATTTTTAGAGGTTTGGAAAATGGTGAACCTTTTATGGATTGATTATTTACACTTTCTCGTATGCATATATTGTCGAGTTCGGTTACTAATCATTTTCCTTATATTTTTATTTTACATGACATGCATCGGGAGCAATCAAGTGTCTCATTACGAGACTCATCATGAAATCCACATTCCTGTCTATATTCCTACTCCAGAAGTTCCAAAGACGAATAAGGCAGGACGACATTGTTGTCCAATCGCCATCCCTATCCTTTAATCTCATCCTTTATTTATTTGTTTCTTTATTTGTTGTCGTGATTTTTATTTGCTTAACTTTGTAATTAATAGAATATTAACTCTATTAGCCTTTGAATAGATTGGGAGGGTAGTTTAAACAAGAAATTCACTTCTAATCTATTTGCCTTTAGAATTATCATGCAGGTTTAAAATTTTGTCAAATAACTAGTCATCTCTTTTCATTCGTATGCAACTAAGGTATTATTGCTTACTAACTCATAATGTAAGATGGTTTTCTCACAAGCTCAAAGTAATCTCTTTACTATAACGAAAATCTTTTCTTTATTACTAATTGCAAAACAAATATTTTATAACTTATGCACTTTACAAATGCATACTTCCTAACTTTACATGTATTTTACAAACAAGTCCTATAACCATTTTATGTTGTCAACTGTACACTTCCTTTTTTTTCAAAAAAAAAAAAAAAATCGGTAAACATCTTTTAATATTTCCTAAAACATACATTTTTTGCCAAATAATTTAACCTATATTTGAACGGATAACCGCAAGTTAGCGGATTCTAAAGGATGCCTAACCCCTTCCCTTTAGGATAATAAGGAACCCTTACTCAGAATCTTATTTAGTTTCACAGGCCATTAAATGGAGTTAATGCTAACTTTAATCGGTTAGCATTTAGGTGTCCTAATTCACCCAAAATAATTAGGTGGCGACTCCCTTAACATTTTAAACTTTATTTTATATTTTTTGGGGAGGATAACCATTCCGTCGCGCATTTAAGCCTGAGGGTTCAAAATCGGGTGCGACAGCAATAACTAATGCAGGTAAATAAGATAAACAAAATACACATAGCAGCATAAATCAGACGACAGTGGACTATAAAGCAATATTGTGCCTACTAGCATGATAGACTAAGAGAACCTACAATAATAGCACTACAACTACCAGTTTGTAAGCGTAGGTAGGACCACGCTGGATTACCTACTACCCTAATTCGTGTCCTCCATAACCCCTATCTAAGATCATGTCCTTAGTGAGTTGCACCTACGCCATATCCCGATAGTGTCATGAACAACGTCAGCTTGAATTTTAGCTCCACAAACCAATGAAAGTGTTGACATGGTCAAAATGAAATGAGCAAGAGGGCACTCACTTGAGATTTGATGATCAGCACAAGCACCAACAATTCATCCACAATCTCCAATCTTTCTTCAGCATGAGATCAAATTATTCTGAATTACGTTTGCCCTGAAATTTGGGATTTAGTGACATTTCAATCTCTTCAAGAGATCGGCCTTTAGTCTCAACTATAAAAAAGTAAGCAAAGGCTGCCGCCAACAATGAAACAGCACCGAAGCTTCCATAAACTGGAGCAACACCGAATTTCTGAACGAGTTCCAGAAAAAACAGACCCACCAAGAAATTGAAGACCTGTTCAATCACCATCAACAAGTCCAGATCAATAGAAACATCTTTCACCAAGGGAAACTATTGCTGCTGAGATAAGAAGCTGCAGCGAAGTATATATGAATGTACCATTTAACAGGAGGAAACCTAACTGTTAATGGTCTTCAAAACCAAAACAAAAAGTTGGAAAAGGTGCCAGAGAATGCCAATCTTAATTTTCACTCCCATTGACTGGAATCAGAGGGGAAAAGGTAAAAATAAACTTAGAGAGAGTTCACGCGATCTACTCCCTCTATTTCAATTTAAGTGACCTAGTTTGATTAGGCAAGGAGACAGAGTTAAAGAAAATAAGGGAGACTTTTGCATCTTGTGATCTTAAACTGAAGATGTGTATAATGTACCAAAATGTCTTTTAAATCTCGTGGTCTTAAACAAGTCGCGTAGAGTGTTGGAGTTAGAGAGTTGCCAAAATGGAGCCATTTGTCCATAGAAACTTTTCCTTTTTCTCAAAATAGTTTTCAAAACATTGTTTTATTATACATTAGACTGATTTTTTGAAATTCTTTTTGAAGATGACTAGACCAATTTTTTAAGTGAAAATCTTCCAACTCACAAAATTTCAACTTTTTAAAAGTTAAATGAATGTCCAAACACAACTTCAATATCCCAATACACCCTTTTAACTTAACTTCGAATACTACTTTTTCCAAATATCACATTTTTTTTATGTCCAAACGCCTACTTAGAAAGAAACGTTCTTTCTGAAACAGACTAAAAAGAGAAGCAAGACACTTAAATTGAAACGGAGGAAGTACTTAATAGATTGCAGCTAATTGGTCTGAAGCAAATGACACACGTGATCGATACATACCCAATGAACGGAGAAACTAAATCCCATTATCTTCCCCCGTGTCCTGCTGCTGCTGAGCTCTGGTATTATAAGACCAGTTACTGGCCCAGCTCCAACAGCAAAGGTGAATATATACCTATATCAGAGTGAAATGTTAAAGAGAGCACAGACAAATTGAAGTAGTTTTTTCTGAGCATTTTCATATGGATGCATACAAGATTGTTCCCAGTATTGATAAGTTGTTGCTTATTTCACCGTCCATTGGAAAGCTGATAGCATAGACAATCAGAAACATTGATAAAGCCTGCAAAAGATAGATCCAATGGAAGAGAGTTGATTATTTGAAAACTGACCTCCACACGTTCTATTTTTATTTTTCCTTTTCTCTGTTATTGTACCAGAAGGGGGTGAGTATTTCAGTCACCTAGCTAATACACAAGATATCTAACCATACTGATTACTGAGTGGCTCAAAACATGAGGACAAGCAAGATATGTCCAAGTCCCTTAAATATTACTCTTAATAACAATAGATGTATATAGGTCTAAGAAACATAACAATGCAATGAACATATTATGTCAAACTTTTACTTCAGGTAGAAAAACATTTTTTCACCCACCATTCCAGAGTAGCTTCCAACTAGAAGCCTCTGCCTCCCCTGCTTATCCATCAAGTATAAAGCACATAGTGCACCTGCAAGAAGCACATAGTAACAACTAAACATTATCTTGGAAAGTGAACTTTAGCAGGTGATGTAAAGTGTGTTTCAAGTCATTTGACCCACTACATACCTGCAAAGTTGGTCAGTCCCACATATAAGGTTGCTAAAGCGCTGCTTGAGATTCCAACATCTTTGAAAGTCAAGGATGAAAAGTAGAGAACTCCATTTATACCAGCTAACTGTTGAAGTACAAACAAGGCACCTCCAATGGTAGCAACTGCAGGAAAAGAACAAAGTTGAAGACTAATTTGGAGGATTGACATTCTTATGCACATGCTCCTACAACATGCATACCATCAGCACTCAGCAGATTATGGCACATTTTACACCAAGACGTGTGAGTATCCAGCATGCCATACAGGAAAAAACTTAGGACAACTGCAGAAGATATATATAGGCCTTAGCCAAACAAGTAATAGAGTAGCCAAAAATTTGAAATGGGTAGTCCTTGGAAAACAATCAAAGAACATTCAACTTTCATTATGTTGGGCAGATCATAATTCTTTAATCTGCCAAAAGCCATCTTAAAAGATGCTCAACTCTAAAGAGTGGAGGCAGCTGTTAAATGTTGCCGGCTGACTCACATTTAGAGCAATCCCGCAGAGCTCCAGACATACACTATAGCAGAAACTCATAATTCTATCCCAGAACTCTGCAATTTTAATGTTTCAAGCATATTTTCATGATATTCCCCAAAACCTCCCACAATACAACCCGTAAGAAGCTAAGTGCCAATCATCGAATTCAATTGCATCCACTTTAATCAAACAAAGAAACCGGTTTGCAACGTATGGAGATTTTTGGCCTGAATGGATCAAAATTAGCACACTGAAGATAGCTTATATATGAAATCTAAACAACCACCTTAAACCTAATAAAGGATCATGTATTAACAAAAAGACCATCTTCATACAACCTCTAGAGTGTGGTTCCTCTAGCAGTTCCAGCCAACTGCTGTCCAAGTCACCCCCATCATTCTTTATGACAGACTCAAATTCTTTGATAGCTTTATCTACTTCTGATGAACCCCACAAGTTTTTGATGACTTTTTTTGCCTCATCTAGTCTCCCGGCCTACATATATCTCCCATTGCAAAATTAGCAGCAGTACACAGCAACAGGAGTTAATACAATTATACGAGCATGCCATGAATAAAAAATGATACCTTGCATAGCCAGCGAGGGCTCTCGACAGAAAATTGAATACCAAGAGCAAGAATAAATCCCGGAACACTCGCAATATAGAGCATTGTCCTCCACCTGTCAATGGTTGCATCAAAGTATCCGACATGAGAAGCATGCATTTCTATGCTTGTTGCATTATATCTTGCCTACTGCTGGTAAGAAGCCATCAAAAGGACAAGAAGCTAAGCGATTATTGTTTCACGGTCTGATCGTGTTTGGATTATAATGTAAGCAAATCCAGGATTTAAAGTCTGTAGGTTCAATCTTAAGATTTTTAGCATTGAACCCACTATATTTCTAAAGTTATAGGTTCATATCTACTATTTATTATAATTTTAGTAACTTCTTACACATAAGTTTGTGCTCCGCGTCGAAAATTAGGAGTTCAATTTGAACCTCTGCCTACAAGACTAGATACGCCTCTGAATGTAAGGATTGTATATGCAAGTGAATAATAAAGTACATATTATTATGTGGTGAATACTGAATAACAATGTATTTTTTATGCTACAAGTAATAATGCATGGATTGTTGTAGGGATTGCCTAGTTTAAGGACATTTTGTCTTTAGATACTCTAGTCGAAATATTGCTAACACATGTATTTTTACTCCTCATTCTATCCCGCACGAAATAATACTTATATTCCGGCATAAGATATGCCAATATTGGTAACTTCTGTAGAATTTCATACGGGAAATCAAATGTTCCATTAGTTATGCAGAGATGTGTTAGTTTTACATAGTTTTACCGGAAACCAAATGCTATAGAATTTTCGAGCGAGATTAAGTTTTCTTATCCCTCAAACCAAATAACCCGTAAAGGCATTTGAACATAAATGAAAGAGGGAGAGAATCAACTAGTTCATTGCCAGAAAACCGAGCAGAAGATAAGCTAGGATGATTAGAAATAGAAATGTAAAGTAACTTATAGACTTCAGAAACTGAAAGGTATCAAATGCATATATAAAGAAAGGTCTCCGGGGATTAAATTTATTTTTAAGAAGTCTTAAATTCAACATAAAAGATGGATCTAGTATTCCAGTAAAGATACAGAGTACCATCACACTTGCAATTTAGGAGCTTTTGCAACAATGCAACATAATCGATTCAAATCTCTTCCAGCAAAGTTCTGTATACTGTCTGCAGCATGGGGTTGGTTACGGAAGGTAGAGGGGAAGAAAGAGATAACTACAAGTACTCACCAGTGGGGATCATTTTCTGAGGGAATTGCCAGACAAAGTGATGCAATAATTCCAACGCATGTACCAATTTGGCATAACGACCCCAAGAAGCCCCTATATTTTGTTGGAGCAACCTACAACACAAACATTTATGATTATCTGAGAAATAAAATGTCTCTTCATTGTATCTCTGATGCCCTCCAGATATCTGAGTGAGCAATACATATGTATTGTCAACCAAAAGAATATCCCACAAACAATTTCCCCAATCAAAGGGTGTTCACAAAAAGTCTTTCCCTCTTTAGTAAAGGATAGCTCATGAAGTTCAAGAAGAAGGGAAAAAACCATCTCTCCAAAAATATTAGGGACAGTTTTGGTTTGCACAAAACTTGCAAACCAAAACTATCATCTCTCTGCTGCAGAGATCTTCCAAGATCTTTTAGCATCTCTTATAGAAGCTGTCTAAAGTTCAACTTTTGCCTTAAGAAATTTTCGCTTTTTTCTTCTTCTTTTCCCAAAGAAGGCTAAGTTATGACTCATACATAAGCAAATATCATCTTAGATCAACACAAGCACGAGTTTTCCAGTTTGGAAAGATAAATGTAGCCCAAATGGTAGCATGGATGCTAAAGCAGAACTTTTAATTAAATTTCCAGAATGAGGTCATAGATAAATAAATTATAAGTTAGAAGCATTACCTCAGAAATATAAATTGGAACTAATACTGTATTGACACCGATTCCAAGGCCAACAAGGAATCTTCCCAAGAGCATTTCTTCAATAGACTGAGCTTGTGCACTGTCAATTGAAGGACACCACACATAATAAATAGCAATTACTGAAACACAAACAAAATAGTCTTCTCCTCTTTCCAGTTGTTAGGCATAGACAAGAAGGTTTAACAATTGAATGAGGGCATAACCCTATTTGCAACTGTTGAAACATCTTAGGAGGATGAAAATATTGAAAAACCTAACTTTTATCTCAATTTTCAAGGTAAGTTTTTTTATATAAGATAAAGTTATTTCTCTCAATTCTAAGATCAGCTTCTATCAAACTACAATGAAATTTCAACTCTTATCTCAATCATAATAGCAGCAGAAGAGAAAATATATAGATTGACACTAGGGGAGTAACTTTCTTATGTTTCTAAATCTAAAGTGTTTTGTTTATGTACTTCATAAACCATTAATAAATGTAAATATTTATTCTCAAATGGCATATGAATCAATGTCCAAAATGAGCCTAAACATTAGGAAAGTTGATCTTGATCATACTTGGAACTGCATAATTCTTTTGGGGTAAGAGGAGCATTTTGCACCTTTCAATTGCAAAAATTAAGATAGCAAATAAATCCAAGCTGTAAACACCAAGATGCATGCTAAAAATGAATTACCTTACAATCGCCCCAAGAATAAGCGGTACTGTGTCAATTTGAAATGTACGACGACAGCCAAGTTTATAAACAAGGGAACCACAGGCTATGCTTCCTATGAATGCACCACCAATAAATATGCTCACCACAAGTCCTTCAAGAAATGAATTTCCCTCAAACCCAAGCTCTTTGGCGATCGATACAATAGGACCATTCATTACTCTACAGTATACAACAAAAACTGAAAATTAGTCGCAAAAGACTAAAAAGCATACAAATTACTACTTCAGAAGTTTGCAGGCTACCAAGGAAACATAATGCTAAAGTTTTTACGACTTAATGCACTATAAGTTGCAATGATCAACAACAACAACATACCCAGTGAAATCCCACAATGTGGAGTCTGGGGAGGGTAGAATGTACACACACATCACCTCTACCTTGGTAGGGAGAGCGGTTGTTTCCGGGAGACCCTCGGCTCAAGACAAAGCATAATCAGGCAAAGCAAGTAGAGCAAAACAAAGTATGAGAAACGGTCAAACTCAGACGAGAAATTAAAACATTGTGGACATGCATATAGTAAAAATTAAATACGCAATGGTAGCGCATTCTAACAACAGGAAGCAGTAGCTAACACAACTAAATAAGATAAATAAATTACACTAAAGAACACATAGCAACAGGAATCAAACTACAGAGTACTATAGAGCAATAATACGTCTATAAGTGAGACAGGCTAATCGAGTCTACAGTAATAACACTACACTATCATTTTATAAGCGTAAAGAGGACTACGCTCGACTACCTACTACCCTTCTACCCTAATCCGTGTTCTCCACAACCCCCTATCTATGGTCATGTCCTCAGTAAGTTGCACCTGCGACATATCTCATCTAATCACCTCTCCCCAATACTTCTTTGGCCTACCTCTACCCTTCCTGAACTCGTCCATAGCCAACCTCTCACACCTCCGCACTGAGGCATCTGTGTCTCTCCTCTTCACATGTCTGAACCATCTCAACCTCGCTTCCCGCATCTTATCCTCCACCGAGACCACTCCCACTTTATCCCGGATATCATCATTCCTAATCCTATCTCTCATTGTATGCCCACACATCCATCTCAGCATCTTCATCTTTTGTATGTGCGAAGTCTTGACTGACCAACACTCTGCCCCATACAACATAGTTGGTCTAACCACCGCTCTATAGAACTTCCCTTTAAGTTTAGTTGACACCTTTTTGTCGCACAAGACTCCAGATGTGAGCCTCCATTTCATTCACCCTGCCCCAATACGATGTGTGACATTGTCATCAATCTCTCAATTTCCTTGGATAATAGACCCTGAGTATTTTAAGCTTCCTTTCTTCGGAATGACCCGAGTATCAAGTCTCACCTCCACGCCTGTCTCAGAATCGCTCCTGTTGCTGAACTTGCACTCCAAATATTCTGTCTTGGTCCTACTCAACTTGAACCCTTTAGACTCTAGAGTCTGTCTCCAAACTTCTAGCTTGACGTTCACTCCGCTGCGAGTCTCATCAATCAGGACTATGTCGTCTGCGATTAACACACACCATGGTACCTATCCTTGAATTTATCGCGTCAGCCCGTCTATGACCAAGGAAAATAGGAATGGGCTAAGAGCTGATCCCTGGTGCAGCTCCATCGTCACTGGAAAGAAATGACCGTACTCTATTCTTGGCTCCATCATATATATCATTGATAGCCCTAGTGTACGCCACAGGTACACCTCTAAGCTCCAAACATCTCCATAGAACCTCCCTAGGGAATTTATCGTATGCCTTCTCGAGGTCGATGAAACTCATATGTAAATCTTTCTTCCTCTCCCTAAACTGCTCCACCAACCTCCAAATAAGATGAATGACTTCGGTAGTCAAACGCCCCGGCATGAATCCAAACTGGTTCTCGAAAATTGACACGTATTTCCTCACCCTCATCTCCACAACCCTTTCCCAAACTTTCATAGTGTGGTTCAACAGCTTGATACCACTTTAGTTGTTTCAACTCTGGATATCACCTTTGTTTTTATACAAGGGAATCATTGTACTCCACCTCCATATTTCAGGCATTCTAGTCGTCTTAAAAATGACGTTAAACAACTCAGTCAGTCACTTCAAACCTGCACTGCCTGCACTCTTCATAAGTTGCAATGATCAACAGTTGAAATTTGTTTAGCTAAGATTAAACATTTAAGGGTGTGTTTGGTATGGAGGAAGACAATTTCCGGTAAATGTTTTCCAATTTTCTCATTTTGGTTGGTCAAAATTTTTGAAAAATATTTTCTCTAGTAAAACAGGTTCCTTAATGAGAAAAATGACTTCCCTAATGAAAGTAGGGAAAACAAGTTTCATAAGTGGCATTACACATTAATTGTCTCTTCCTCACCCTCCACCCCACCCCAATCCCCACCATTCCCCAAGCTCCTACCCTCCACCCCCCACCCTCTTAGTATTCGCCTAGATTGTATGAAATGTTTTTGGATAATATTTTTTTGATTACTTACCAAACACCAGTCATATCAAACACACCCTAAGAGTCCACACCAGTTGCTTTTTTCAGCGATCATGGAGTGTGTGTGTATGTATGCGCACAAATGTAAACAACATTTCTGAACTTCTCCTTTAAGCAACTCATTCAAATTAGTTCAAGCCTAATGTTTTTTCAGTAATTCTTAATAAGGAATAATAATAATAATAATAAGTATTATAATTACCCAATGTGATAACCAAACAGGAAATTGGACATTGAAGCAGTCAAAACATGAGGAAAGGCAGGAAACCACCCCAAATCCACTCCATCATCAACACCACTAACCTTTTCTTGTAACAACAACTCATCTTCATCATCTGAAAATAAAATAAAACTGAACTTTTAATCTTGTTATTTTGTTTCAAAATAAGTGGTGCTTAAGGATTTGAACAAGTCATAATTTTATGGCGGTGAGCAATTTCTTAAAGAGTGTACATAAGCTAAAAACAACAATTATTATGGAACAGGGGGAGTATAAACACAGAACAGTAAATAAGACCTCCATTTTCAAACTTTATATCTGGGGGTTGCTGTTTGCTGCTACCACAAACTTTTAGCTCTCTAAAAAGCGAAAAAGAAGTTAAATGGAAACAAGGGTATTGTATATTTCTTCGTAAAGGGTGATAATAGTGATTTGTTCGATTGAAATGAGGTGTGGAGATGCATTGAAGAGAGTGAAGTGCTAGTGCCTGATGCATTGGAAGAAGCTTCTTGTTGTTGCATTGTGGCAAAACCAGATAGTTGAATTAATCATTTGAATAGGTGCGCTGGACCCTGAACACTATAATTATTCCGGGATAACTTATTGGAAGATTAGTTATTTCATTCTTTCACCGGGATAAGAATAATATTATAATCTCATAATACTAATTTCGAGATTGATTAGTTATATGGTGATTTTTTCTAATTAAACATGAGATATCTTAAATTTAATTTCGAAATTAAATATCTCTTATCTCTCATATCAAACGAGCTAGTTTGGTTGGAAAACAAATTAATTATATTAGGGTTAGTTATGTCGGGGTTAATTATATTGGAATTAGTTATTCTAAATTATTTTTTATTGACTGTTTAGTATGTTATATTAAAAGTAATAACGTTGCATAATTTTAAAAAATAATAAGAGCATGTTTGGTCAAGCGGCTAAAATCTGCTTATTTTAAAAAGTGATTTTCTTAAAAGCGCTTTTCAAAAAGAGTGATATTCGTGCCTCGGCCTGAATAATATTTATTTATTTTTCTTCATTTTCATTTTATTTTTCAACTATAATTTATAGTATTTTCATCAACACATTTACAATTTTAATATACAAATTTAAGCCGACAATGGATGTTAGCAGGGCCGGCTAGAGGGTAAGGTCTCTAAGGCCCGTTTGGTACACCTTATTAAAAAGAGTTTTTAGAAGTAGAGCTTTTAAGAGTAGAGCTTTTCAAGTAGAACTTTTTATCAAAAAGTTGTTAGGTGTTTAGTTGTCAATAAAAAAAGTGTTTTTGACTTAAAAATAGTCAAAAGCAACATCTACTTCCAAAAGCCCAAAATTTGAGTTTTTGAAAATAGAGGTCAGAAGTGCTTTTGGAATCAAAAAACATTTTTTCGATTTTGAACCAAACATTCCAATTTTTAGCCAAAAGTGCTTTTGGCCTTCCAAAAACACTTTTGACAAATCCAAAAGCTCAATCAAACGGACACTAAGGCTATAGCTGTACGGGCCTCATTTTCTAACTATTGTACGTGTAGATGTTATTTTTAAAAAAATAAAATATATAGTGTAGAAACTATGAAATATTTACTCCTTCCATCTCAAAAAAATTGGTATCTCTCACTTTTCAAGAGTCAACTTGATTAATATTTAAAGTTGAATTAGAATTGACAAATTTAATATATTAAAAGTTAGATATTAAAAAATTATACGAAAAGTACTGTAAATTGTATTTTTTCTCATATCAATATGATGAAAAAATATGTCATAAAAATGTATACGACTTGACCCTTTAGAACGATATATGACAAGTATGTTGGGATGGAACGAGTGTAAACAGATTTTTTTTGAAATTATGATCTATATTGGTGTTGGAAAAAAACTCATTTAGATATTTACATTACCTCTGAATATAGATTTTTTTGGATCATCTATATATATGTGTCATTGAAGTAAATGACACAAAATACAATAAGGCATCGAATTGGAGTGTGGTTTTAGACCACCAAATTCGTTGAAACTTGAGTCGCCTATAAATATTAGTATTAGCTTTGGTGCATATGTACGTAATGGAAAAAGCAAAAATTAAACCAAAAAACGAAAACAGAGGTTTGATTTGAGAGTTGTTGTAAAGTTTGATTAGTTCTTCTCATCACAGTACTCCTACTATTTATGAGGAAATAAAAAGGATATTAATATTGATTTTTATGTGAAAATTAAATCCCAATGAAATATTATATAAATTAATGCTAATCATGTATTATGCAGAGATTACATCTCCTAAAACGCCAATTAAACGACTTCTTATTATTTTTTCTTGTACCTGTAATCAAAGTACCCTCGGTACATAAAACTTGCAATTTCATATTAGGTTCCATTCCTTTGAAACTTGGTGTTTAATTTTTGCCCTTCGTTTCGCTGGTCTCTTTAATAATTTCCCCTCCTGTTCTTTTAATGATTTACCCCTTGCATGCGCTAAGCCTTTTTCCTATGTTATTTCTGTTTTTTCACTGGTCTCTCATTTGTTCTCTCCGTAAGGAAATTTAGGTACGAATTCAATTTTTTGCTCGTAATTGCTTTCTATAAGTTTCATATTTTGTTTCGAATTTCATTCATTAGGGCAAAACTTAGGTTTATTCATTCATTGTGAATCAATTTGTTAATTGAAGGTCAATCGATTTGTTTTTTTTCGTATTATGTTTATTGTTATGTTGTTTTTGCGGATTTTGATTTGTGTATACCTTGTCTATGTGTTTGTTTGAGGCAAATTAGATTTATCCGGACAATATTTTTTTATTTATGAAGTTGAATTTAGGCCTATTCCGACATAATTAATCAATGAAGTTTTTTTGTTTATGTATTTGAACCTTTCTGATTGTTTTAGTGTAGTTTTTGTTTTGTTAATTCTTTAATTTAAAATTACACCTTAAGGCTTAAGGTAGAGTCTTATTAATTTTTTGGAGCCTAAAGGTATGCCTTAAGGCAGAGTTTGATTAATCTAATAATTATTAGTGTATGCTTTGATATGTTTAAATTATTTAATTTTTCTAACCTGAAGTTATATCTTAAAGCTTAGTTTTTATTAAGATTTTTGAATATGAAGTTATGCCTTTAAGGTAGAGTGTTATTAAATTTTAGATTCTGAAGTGATGCTTTAAGACAGAGTTTGATTAACTTTTGGAATC
Source organism: Przewalskia tangutica (assembly GCA_029844215.1). NCBI lineage: Eukaryota > Viridiplantae > Streptophyta > Magnoliopsida > Solanales > Solanaceae > Przewalskia > Przewalskia tangutica. The sequence goes on along the minus strand of CM056732.1, from coordinate 10,790,230 downwards.
TGAAGTTATGTCTTAAGATATAGTTTGATTCTCTTTCTTTTGTCTAAAGTTATGCTTTAGGAGCGCGATCTGATGTTTTTGTATGTGTAAATATATTGAACCTAGTGCCTTTAGCTAGATTTTGATTGCAAAGCTACTGTCATAACTTTGGGTTATGATTTAAACCGAGAAAATGATGAAATCAAGATGAGGAGTGTAGAAAGTATTTTGAAAACTAATCAAGGCATAAGAAGAGTTTGAGGAAATATTAGAGTCGAAAGCTACTCTACAGAGCATGTTTTAAAGTGAGAGTGCATCATGCCTCACTAAACTAAGTGTACGGATAAATATATAAGGAATTTGGAAAAACTTCCTTCATGAAAGTTGTAACTCTGTGAAATACTTTTCCATCCATATACAGCCCAAATCAAACGGAGTTCTTTACAAAAGGTTATGGCCAATTTACTGAGGCCGTGTAAATTGTAAAATAGGAACCCCGATTCTTGTAGGATTAGGTTTTAAAGCCCAAGCCTTTATGATAACCTATAAATATAACCCTAAAATATTTTATGTGAGGATTTTTTACCAGATCTGCTACAAACACTTAAGGTGAGTTCTTATTCAAATCCCTATATCAATTATATTAAGTTAACACTAGATTAATACTGAATCATTATTTGGAATTGCTTGATTTTGGAAAATTCATTCAAGACCAAATTTGGAATGAAGCTTTGAGATTTCAACAAAAAGGAAAGTCCTTTAATAATTAATGGATTATATGGAGTTATTATTATATTTTATACATTTAATAATTAGTATAATCATGAAATATGATCGATTTAGATGCACTCCATCAAACGCAAAACCTAAGTAATTTGATGTAGATGTTCGCTCCGATTTGCCAGCTTCCTTTGACGTTTTTGATAATTTAACCGTTGGATCGAGCCCAAATTTTAACTGAGTGGTCAAAACATATAGATCTTAAAGAACGGTGAAGATCAGATTTGGAGGTTCGGAACAATGTGGTTTGAGCTATGAACAGTAGCCACGAAAATCGGTGAAAACTCTTCTCAAATTTCAAGTTTAAAGTTTTGGGTTTCTTCTTCAAAAGTTCAGACCTTTTATTCAAGTGTTGGAGCGACTAAGGTATGTAGATCTTCTATCCACATGGGTAATCATTATTCTTTCCCACGCCACATGTAATCAATGAAACAAGAATTCTTCAAATCTAAATTTTTTGCTCAAGTTCATAATAACCTTATACATGTTCAATTATATATATATATATATATATATATTAGCTTAAGTGTTTTAGGGAGTCTATAAAACTGTGTCCAATACATCTAGGATTGTCTCACTTTTTTATACTCTAAATCGTGCAATTAGAGTCGGGGTTCTTATTTATTGTTTTTGTATTTTTATTTGAATATCGACTTAAAGGAATGGTTGATTCAGTTGATAAGAATGATTGATCAAAATGTCCATACCAAAAAAAAGTATCGAAGCTCTTCTCTAGAGAGTCATGTTGAGTTATGTTTTGAATTTTTGTAAATCAGAATGTCTTATCTTGGCATCACTTATGTAACAATTGTTTAGTTTTATTAACTTTTGAAATTGAAACTCTTCCTTCATAGGCATAACGTTTTGTGTAATAGTTATTTATTATTTTTTTAAATCTTTTATTTAAATTTTGCATAGTTATTTTAAATTTATATTGTAAGGTCGCGTACAATAGACTTTTGTGGTCCGACCCTTTCTCGAACTCCGCGCATAGTAGGAGCTTAGTGCATAAGGCTGCCCTTTATTCTCTTATTTTGTTGTTATTTTTTCACACACTTTCCGTATTTTTGTTTGTTTCTAAAGTTGTTGTCATTTGACGTGGAGGTCACGAGTTGAAGCCGTGGAAACAACATCTTGCAGAAATATAAGGTAAGACTGCATACAATAAACTCTTGTGGTCCGGTCTTTTTCCGTATCCCGCGCATAACATGAGTTTAGTGCATCGGGCTACCCTTCCCTCTTCTTTTTGTTGTTTGTACAGATTTTGGAGAAAACTTGTGATGCTAAATTAGACAAGATTTTTTATAATCAGAAGATGGAGAAGGAACGTATGGATCAACTGATGTCTGCTCTTCAAAAACCAGGGTTAAACTTTCAAACGGAAAGTGCTGCTGGGGCTAATGATGTTTTTGAAAATTCAGATCATGTGATAGTGTGTTCTCCTGTTGAACAGGTTAGAAAGAGAGAGAGAGAAATATATGTCAGTCCACGTCCTATTGTCCAAAAGAAAAGTAAATGAGGCGGTTCAAGTAAAAATGTTGAGAGATCATCCATTGCACAATGAAAATATCATCTCAATTTGATAAGGGTGGCGATGATTCAATTGGTTATATTGAATGGGCATCTCCCACAATTGGTGGGTACATGTGTCCTGGAGTTGGCATGGGAGATATAGGTGAGTGTAGGCAAGAAGCTAATTTGAAATATTTTCAACAGATTTTTACCGAGCAAGTCACTCCTCTAGGTAATTTTGATGCTGGTCCAGTTGTTTCTACTAGACAAGTTAATGAACATACTAACGTGGTAATATTATTTCATATAAGAGAAAAAAGAAATTTCGTGCTGCTTCTCCACCTCATTCTGATGTGTTGGGTTTTGATATTGGTGAATGGAAAATGATGGGATGAAAATTAAAGGGGGTATAAGGCTCTTTTGTCCCACATCGAAAAAAGAGAAGGAAAGAGAGGTGTATATATTACATTACACCTTCTCTAGCTAATAAAAGGGTTGAGAGGGTAAGGACCCCTCGCGCCGTTGTCGTCGCTCGGCTCGGCTTCGGCTTCGGATTGATAATTTTTTTGGACAAACGTTTATTTAATTAAATTAATTATTTAATTAAAAACAAATCCAAACGGATCGACCCGACCCGTCCGCCAAATATTAGGTGACCTGCCTTTCATTAATGTTATCTGTTTCACTAAGTGATTAACAGATTGTGTTGAAACATTATTTAGCCAAATACAAATTATTATACCAACATGATGTACATGCACAGAATGAACAAGTTTCTTCTCCTAAAAAATTTAGTGAATCTGGTGTTGCAAATGCAATACTAGAAGATGTTTATCTATTGTCATATTCTCCTAAAACGACTTTGCCAAGGGATATGGATCATGGTGTTTTCACTGTTGGAGATAGAACAAGCGAAAATGTTAATCCATTGTTGTTGGGTCCTCTGCAAACACCTACTTTGCCATCTCATCTTGTTGGAGAAGAAAGAATGGAAGCACATGATTCAGTGTTGTCATATCCTATTAAAGCAATTAGGAAGGCAGGTCGTACTGAATAATTATTACATGTTTCTATAAATATTGAATTAGTACAATTATCGAGTACCTATAAATCTTTCTAATTTGGATAGAGCTAATTTAATGGATTCCAACTTTCTAAAATATTTATTACATGTTTCACACAATTAATACTAATTAATAAATATTATATTTATAAATACTATCTATGTCCAAATGCCTGTTTAAAGAAGAGTGGTTGCTCTAATGTTTTGGGAGAAAATTAGAACAAGATGTCGGTCATGCATGCATAGGGAACAACAACCATGACCTCAACAAATTGGCCTACTCGCTAGTGACCCATTTTCACCGTAAATTGAGGGCCAGAAAACAGAGAAAAAAACGCCTTGACTACTATATAGGGTAATTTGCTACACATCCCTAATATAATCTTGGGATCAATCTGCCACCCTGGAACCAACTGAGCTACACCCATGCGGGTTCCGTAATATAATCTGTTACGTTGCATAGCGGTCAAAAAAATGAGAAACATGAAATAGATTATAAAAATTGAAATCATATTTATTTTATGGAAGACTTTCGCATGTATCACTAAACTATAAACTTTAAAGGCAACTCCTAGTGAGTTAAAATATGACCGTGTTACTATTTTAGCTGCAAAGAAGCACGCTACCATTGAAGTGGAGTCGTAAATATTCATTTATATGTGCTTAATCAAAAATTTCAAATTAAGCGTACATTAATATTAAGTGTTAAACAGTGGGTCCAGCCGTGTGGTTCATGTCCATGTACCGTGTGGTTCATGTCCATGTACCGTGTGGGGTCCTTCCCCTTTTCTTGTGTATTTGGTAAATATTAGACTTAGATTTGTACCTTAATTAGTAGTGTAATATTACCATAATTGTAAAGTTAGTATTCAAATAGAATTGGGATTTCTAGGTAGAATAGGAAGAAGATCTTTCTTGTAACTTGTATATATATGTCTTTCACTAATAAGAATAATCAAGGAGATTATTTCTTTCATGATATCAAGAGTCTAGGTTCTCTTTACCCTGCTTCCGCTCTTCAAAATTCTTCTCTTTTTTCCCGAAATTTTGCCCTAATTCTCGAGTTTTGTGGGTTCTTCCTCCTTCACCAATACCGAGTATCTTCTCTTCCAAAAACCTTTCTCACAAATTCCCTTCTCTGAATCTTGCTATTTTCATATGGCTGATAAGAACATTTTTCATCTTGCCCTCTTGGTTTCTAACATCAAGAGTGTCATCCCTATTGTTCTTGATCTTGAAAACGTCCAATATGGGACGTGGGCGGAATTATTCAAGATTCATGCTAAAGCACATAAAGTTCTTCACCACTGTCACGACCTGACGGGCCGCGATTAAACGCCCTAATGACGCCATTATGCTCACATGACACCCATAATCCAACTAACACTAAGGCAAATATGAAATCCAGCAGCATAACGCCGCAACAATAACATATGTCAGAATAGACAAGCCGACAAGGTTGCCTTTACACAAGAATGTACATGTCTCCTGAGGAGTCACAACTAGCCAACAAAATATAACAAGCAAGCCGACAAGGCTGCCATCAAATAGTATCACATATACACGGAAACATCCCAACACAGATTACAACAACCTGACAGACCAAAACAGATTTGTAACTTCTACATAAGTACAACCCACAACTCTCTACAGACCTCTATAAGGAGGATAACGACATGTGACGGGACAGGGCCCCGTCGTGCCCCTATATATATGCAAAAGTCAAAGTAATAGGGTTCTGTACCAAAATGACAAAGCTCTGAATCAAAGGAGCTTTCCAAACAACTGAGCAGGAATCTACACCGGAGGTTCACCAAACTGAACATTTGTATCTGCGGGCATGAACGCATCCCCCCGAGGAAAGGGGGGTCAGTACGAAAGAATGTACCGAGAATATGAAACATAAAGTACAAAATAGATAATCATAACTGGTCAAAACGTACAGAAGACATGTAAGATTAAGTGTCAAGCTAACTGTGCTATAGAAAATAGAGAATCAACTGTGCCTTATAAAAATAGGAGTAATGAAAACCTTTTTATAAAATATGCAAGTCATGCCAAAATCAGAAATTCCTACCCCCAGAATATAATAGCACGGGACTCGAACCCACCTAAGTATATATGTATAATATGGGACTCGAACCCAAATAAGTATATATATATCGTAGGACTCGAACCCACGTAAGTATATAGAATAATAAATCGGGAGTTAAACCCGTTTGGGACTCGAACCCAAGTAATATAATAATAATAGCCAGGACTCGAACCCGAAATATACGATATGTTGCCGACCCTCTGTGTGAGGGACTCAGTGAATGTGTAATAAGACTTGGCACAAGTAGACATCATGAGCAACCATATGCAATTAGAAATCATCTTTTGACTTTCGATGGTATTATCATAATAAACTCTTTTACTGAAAATCATAAGCACTTATTATAACAACTGTCCATTAACACTAACTTTGTAGGAAATCATGTACGTCCGTCGTACTTTTATTAAAGTCATGTCAAATGAAAGTATTTCACAAAGTCATGCCAAAAGAAAGAATGATAGTTTCACATACCTCTTAGTCGAGCTAATCAACTCAATATTAAGATACGTCTCGTCTAGTACGCCAACCTATAATTATGGTAATATGCTGGTCAATTCTATGATCACTTAGCATACTTTATATCGAATGATGACTTTCTTATTCTACAAAAATTTGGGCAGCACTTCCTTTGTTTATACGCACAACCACAATTTTCAAACCAAGCCAGCAATACCAACATCAAGTCATAACACAAGAATATAACCACAATACTCTCAGATATTCTATTTATGTCATTGTAACACCCCATTTTAACCGGAGTCGAAACGGGAGTACTACATATGGTGATTCCTAAATGTATTTAAAGGGGTCGCCACCTAATTATTTAAGTGAATTAGGACACTTGATTTATTGCAATAAAAATACTGCAACTAATCTCCATTTAATGGTCTGCAAAATTGATGAGATTCTGGATCAGGGTTCTTTATTATCCTAAAGGGAAGGGGTTAGGCATCCTTTAAGATCCGCTAACTTGCGGTTATCCGTTCAAGCCTAGGTTAATTACATTGGTTTTCTATCCTATCTATTCTAAGCATTTTTATATAAAAATAAAATGCAATACAAAAAATAGTAAAACTAAAATTTAAATGAGACACAAGATAAAACTTCGGGACATCTTTAGCCTTTTTTAGGTCTTCTGCACAAGATGATCTCCGGGTACCTGCATAGACACTTAGTAAAAGTGTTAGTAATAAAATAAACAATTTTTAAAGTAATAGCAATAATTAATAAATAAAGCCAAAAATAAATCCGTCTTTTGCACGGGGAGGCCTTGGAAATCAGACGGAGATTCCTTCATCGGCCATTAAAGTGTAGTATCATGTCCAAACCAGCAAAATAACAACAATGTAGTATCTGTTCTTTGAAATCAGTTTAATGAAAATAAGAGCAAGCTTGTCGAAACCAGTCTGATAAAATAGACTAAATCAATAACAAAATGGCCGAAAATCAGTCCAAAGTCAGTAGAAACATAGCAAAATCAGTAGTCAAATGGCCAACAGATCAGTAGACGAAAATGGCTGTGAACAAAATATCCGTGAGACAGTGGATACAGAAACATAGCAACGAAAATGGTCCCAGAAATGGAATAATAGTGGGTCGCACAAACCATCTGAAAGCGATAATAAATCCGGCGAGTCACGAAAAATTCGAAAAATCGTAATATCCAACAAATAACGATGCGTAATGCATCCAAAACATGATATAGGTCGCTGGAGTTCTTCAAACTCCGGCAAGATTCAAAAAAATAAAGGAAATCAGTCAAAATAAACATATGCCAACAAATCTAAAAAATAGAACCAAACCATGCTGTGAGGGTGGCGGCGTCACTTCCACGGCGAGGTCGCCGGAGCGACGCCACCGCGTGATGCGGATGTGGGACGATGGTTTTGACGGATGGGTTCACCGGATATGGCGGTTCGGGAGTAATGGGGTTCGACAGTGAGCAGGTCGACGGTTTTTTAGGAGTGGGAAAAGTGAGATGGTGATGATATTCTAGGACTTAGGTTTTATGCCGCTAGGGTTAGGGAATGAGAGTGAGGGAGAGGGTGAGGGAATCGGCTGAGGTTAAATGGAGGGGTAGTGCGGCTAGGGTAATATTCTGTGTGGGCTCTCGCTGGCTGGGGTATATCAGGGTAGAAGTAGGGTAGGTTTTATAGGGTGAGATTAGGTTTAGGGTTTAGGGGTATTGGGCTTTGGGTATTGGGTATTGGGTATTGGGTATTGGGTATTGGGTATTGGGTATTGGTTATTGGGTATTGGGTTTGGGTATTGGATGAAAGTGTATTGGGCTTCAGTTTTGGTTTCGATTTCTGGCGGATTGGACTGATTCAGATTATGCCCTGGACTGGATTGGTTTGACAAAAAATGCAAAATGGATTAATTATTTAAAAGGAAAATTATTTAAAAAAATGCAAAATTATTAAAATGCAAATGTCGATGTAATAGTAATAAAAATACAATATTTGAAAAAATGTTTAATACCTAATTAAAAGTAAAAAACATGATGCAAATTTACAAAAATAAAATAACATAGAATGTTAGGTAAAAAATATACAAAAATGTCAAGAATTGTGATAAAATGCGGTATCCTAAAATGCTTAAAATTACAAGAAATAACTAAAAGATGGGTCAAAATTGGGTGTCAACAGTTGTCCCTCTTTGACCGAAGACGATGAAAGAGTTTTCGTACAAAGACGTTGACTTGTGGCTAATTTTGTCCCATCATCAGAATTAAAACAAGGATTAAGCAAAGAATGGGCAAAAGCCGACACTGGGTCGCTGTGATGCCAAGGTAAAAGACAAAGCTGTTTAGAATTTGTACCAGTGTCGAATTATGAGACACTGGGTTGCTGCAATGCTAGAAAATAAAACAGCGCACGCAAACTCAAAATTTGTCTCGATGTCGAGTATGATTGACCTTTGGGTTGCAGTAATTAGTCTTGAAAAAGACATGGTGTTTTTAGGTGTTGATGAAGTGGTGTGATGATACGCCGTCTTGTATAGGCGAGATGCAGATGTTCGTCGTTGTATGGACGAAATGCAGATGACGCCTTGTATGGGCGTTGTCGTCTTGTATGGACGAGATGCAGATGTTCGTCGTTGTATAGACGAGATGCAGATGTTAAATCGTTGTATAAACGAAATGCAAATAGCGTCTTGTATGGCGTTGTCGTCTTGTATGGGCGAGATGCAAATGTTAAATCGTTGTATGGGCCGAAATGCAGATGTTAAATCGTTGTATGGGCGAGATGCGAGCGTTAAATGCGTTGTATGGGCGAAATCTGAGCGTTAAATCGTTGTATAAACGAATCTGAGCGTTAAACGTCGTTGTATGGGCCGAAATGCGAGCGTTAAATCGTTGTATAGCGAATGCGACGTTAAATCGTTGTATGGGCGAAATGCGAGCGTTAAATCGTTGTATGGGCGAAATGCAGATGTTAAATGCCGTTGTATGGACGAAATACAAATGACGCCTTGTATGGCGTTGTCGTCTTGTATGGGCGAGATGCAGATGTTAAATCGTTGTATGGGCGAAATGCAGATGTTAAATGCGTTGTATGGAGCGAGATGTAGGCGTTAAATGCGTTGTATGGACGAAATGCGACGTTAAATGCGTTGTATAAACGAATGCAGATGTTAAATCGTTGTATGGGCCGAAATGCGATGTTAAATCGTTGTATGGATGAAATGCGATGTTAAATGTTGTATGGGCGAAATGCAGATGTTAAATGCGTTGTATAGACGAGATGTAGATGTTCGTCGTTGTATGGACGAAATGCAAATGACGCCTTGTATGGCGTTGTCTGTATGGGCGAGATGCGGATGTTAAATCGTTGTATGGGACGAAATGCGAGATGTTAAATCGTTGTATGGGCGAGATGAAGATGTTCGTCGTTGTATGGACGAAATGCGATGTTCGTCGTTGTATGGGCCGAAATGCAGATGTTAAATGCGTTGTATGGACGAAATGCGATGTTCGTCGTTGTATGGGCGAAATCACGGATGTTAAATCGTTGTATAGGCGAGATCAGATGTTCGTCGTTGTATGGACGAAATGCGATGTTAAATCGTTGTATAGACGAGATGCAGATGTTAAATCGTTGTATAGACGAGATGCGAGATGTTAAATGCGTTGTATAGACGAGATGCAAATGTTCGTCGTTGTATAGACGAAGCATGAATGAAGCCGTTGCATAGGCTTGCAATGAAATGGTGTCATTTTATGGACGTACCTGCCTTGTGACTCGCCTGGGTTGAGATAACGTCATTGCATAGACGTTGTGCGTTTGTAACCCGCATGGGCTTATTGTTGTGCTCCCGCCTTTGCTGATATGAAGATCTGAATGTTGCGAGTGCTGATGCAGTCTCTGTGCGGACTTGCTTATTACTATCTCTTCATGGTGCATTTCCCAAAAATTGTCCCAGTTTTGTTATGCGAGGCGCATGGGCAAGACTTTAACTCTGGCGGAAATTGCTCATATCTCTTTTCAGAATAATCAACGCATTTGTCGCACGCGAGCCAATGAGAAGATTTCTAATGGTGTGACCGAAGCCGATTTAGGCCGCCTACGTATCCCGCTGAGGGAATCAGGTCAAGACGTAGTTCGTGATGCAAAAAAATGACTGTACAATTTTAAAAAAATGAGACCGAAGCCAATGTGGCCGCCTACGTATCCCACTGAAGGAATCAGGTCAAGACGTAGTTCATGATGCAAAAATGAGGATTTTTATGGGTTTTCAAACAATGTGGACCGAAGCCAATGTGGCCGCATACGTATCCCGCTGAGGGAATCAGGTCAAGACGTAGTTCATGATGCAAAAAATGGGGATTTTTATGGGTTTTCAAACAATGTGGACCGAAGCCAATGTGGCCGCCTACGTATCCCGCTGAGGGAATCAGATCAAGACGTAGTTCATGATGCAAAAATGAGGATTTTTATGGGTTTTCAAACAATGTGGACCGAAGCCAATGTGGCCGCCTACGTATCCCGCTGAGGGAATCAGATCAAGACGTAGTTCATGATGCAAAAAAAATGATTTTTATGTTTTTTTTTCTCAATGTGGACCGAAGCCAATGTGGCCGCCTACGTATCCCGCTGAGGGAATCAGATCAAGACGTAGTTCATGATGCAAAAATGACTGTACAATTTTCAAAAATGAGACCGAAACCAATGTGGCCGCCTACGTATCCCGCTGAGGGAATCAGGTCAAGACGTAGTTCGTGATGCAAAAAAAATGATTTTTATGTTTTTTTTTTCAATGTGGACCGAAGCCAATGTGGCCGCCTACGTATCCCGCTGAGGAAATCAGGTCAAGACGTAGTTCGTGATGCAAAAAAAATGTTTTTTATGTTTTTTCAATGTGACCGGCCAATGTGGCGCATCGTATCCATTGAGGTAATCAGGTCAAGACGTAGTTCGTGATGCAAAAAAAATGTTTTTTATGTTTTTTTTTTTCAATGTGGACCGAAGCCAATGTGGCCGCATACGTATCCCGCTGAGGGAATCAGGTCAAGACGTAGTTCGTGATGCAAAAAAAATGTTTTTTATGTTTTTTTTTTTTCAATGTGGACCGAAGCCAATGTGGCGCTCGTATCCGTGAGGGAATCAGATCAAGACGTAGTTCATGATGCAAAAATGACTGTACAATTTTCAAAAATGAGACCGAAACCAATGTGGCCGCCTACGTATCCCGCTGAGGGAATCAGGTCAAGACGTAGTTCGTGATGCAAAAAAAATGATTTTTATGTTTTTTTTTTCAATGTGGACAAAGCGATGTGGCGCCACGTATCCATTGAGGAAATCAGGTCAAGACGTAGTTCGTGATGCAAAAAAAATGTTTTTTATGTTTTTTTTTTCCAATGTGGACCGAAGCCAATGTGGCCGCATACGTATCCCGCTGAGGGAATCAGGTCAAGACGTAGTTCGTGATGCAAAAAAAATGATTTTTATGTTTTTTTTTCTCAATGTGGACCGAAGCCAATGTGGCCGCCTACGTATCCCGCTGAGGGAATCAGTTCAAGACGTAGTTCGTGATGCAAAAAAGATTGTACAACAATTTTTTTTTAAAAATGAGACCGAAGCCAATGTGGCCGCCTACGTATCCCGCTGAGGGAATCGGGTCAATACGTAGTTCATGATGCAAAAATGACTGTACAATTTTCAAAAATGAGACCGAAGCCAATGTGGCCGCCTACGTATCCCGCTGAGGGAATCAGGTCAAGACGTAGTTCGTGATGCAAAAATGACTGTACAATTTTTTTTTTTTTTGAAAAGTGGAAAGACAGCATCACGTTCTGACTTCAGTTGATACCAACAATTAGTATTGTGCTTAGGAATTCCGTTATTCACTTCCAGTCTTCAAGACTGACTTCTGGGTAATTCCTATAGTTTCAAATGGTACCTCAGACACCGAAGTAACGACACACTTGCTTGCAGCCAAGGTTTCGAACTACACGTAATCTCATGTTTCAAATGCCCTCACTGAAAAAAAGTCTCATTTTTCACATATATTCCTGTATTTTGAATTTTGGGACGTTTAGAGAAGTACGCTCACACTCAAAAGGATGTTCAATGCATGCAATTGTGATACCATAGGCTTGGCCGTCATGTAAGTATCCACTAATGTGAGAACTCTCAGTATAAGATCATGTAGGGTTTGTCATGGGCTTGTAATGTAGGCTTGGGGAAAGGGATGGATATCATTTGGGTAAAAGTGACTAATCCCTCCTCGAGCGTTGGACTACGTCTGTGCTTGATATTTGTGTGCTTTAATGCTGACCTGCTTTCTTTTTCTTTCCTTTTTTTTTTGTTCCAGTTTTTATGTACTGACTTCTATTGAATCTTTCGTTTGGAGCCCGCTTTTTTCCAAATTTATTCTTGCGTTCTTTTCTTCGGGGCTTTTGATTTCTTCTTTTGTGAGTCATCATTTGTGTTTTCTTTTTCCTTTTGGGACTTTGACAATTTTTGTCTTTGCAACCTTTGACGCAGAATTTTGTCAGCCACTTGCACATTTACAAAGCGCTCAAGGAGGTCGGGCCAAAAGAGGATAGTGCGTACGCACTCAGAAAGGGTATAGGTGTAATATGCGGTTGTCAAAAGAATACGCTTTAGGCTCAAAAGAGGTGTTATACCCCGTATTTTCCAGAGTATGTACGTGAGGACGTACGTAGAAAAGTTTGAGCCTTAAGTTAGGCTAGGACCGAAAATTATTGTTCACAAGTACCGAAAAGAATCGTTTTTCGACGAAACGTTTTACAAGACTTGCGAAGGGAAAATTACGGCTATGTCATTTTTAATTTTTGCCGATTTTTCCGAGAGATGAAACATTTTGGACCAACGGGAGGGTGACATGTGTCACCCTCACATTGGACGTTGTGATGGGCGGCTAGTGGACGAATTGGGGTCTTGGGTTAGGTAGGATATTTGTGATAGTTGGTGTGGTAGATGGATAAGGTACACATGGGTAAATCCTCACCCTACACTTGCCTACCACTTGGCTTGATCTTGGCCTCGTTGTCCTATAAATACCCATTAGTTGATGAACTTCTTCATCCTAAAATAGTTTCTAAGTCTTGAAAGTTCTCTCCCCCAGTGTAGTGGTTCGTCAAGCCTCCCTTTGAGAAGGCCACTTGGCAGAAGTACACCCCCTTGCCTAGTTGTTCTGCAAAATACTACCCACTCTTGGTAGAAATACTCTCAGTATTGTTACTATACCAAAATACCTTAGCCTAATACCTTGTAGTATTCCAAGGTTACCCCTATACTAAAAGCCCAGAAATACCATTATACTTCCCTTCAGTCACTAAACGAAACCCTAAGGAAAATCTTCACAGTTGGTTGAAGTATTAGGAAGAAGTTTCGTAGAACTTCTAAGGGTTGTTTGGAGCGGGTTGGAGCACCCAGAGTAGGAGCTAAGCGTTGCTCAGGATCGACATTAAACTTGGATAATTTTGGGTTTACCGAGGTAAATAATCCTATCCTTCTATTGTAATTGGAAATTACATACTGTAGTTGTATAGAAATGAATATAAGATTCATAGAAGAGAATTGATCGTAATGAAGGATATTACGAATAGACTTATTGGAATCACATCAGAAGAATATTCTACAAGAGTAGTCTAGGCATTGATAGACTTGTATAACCCTTATAGGTTGATTGATCTGCGAGTAGCATGTACTACTTGAAAGGTGGACGAGGCTAGCCGGGTTATAGTCGTGGAGCGTTTTGCTAATAGTCGATAATCGTCGCGAGGTATGTGATCCTTCCTATCCTCTTGAGCATGATATTTTAAAAGAATGTATATATAGTACGGTGAGCGTCGTGTGTTAAGCGAACGTAGTTATACGGCAATGTCTTTTGACTTAAGCCTGAATAATAAGAATCTTGAAGTATTTCAAAAGAATTAAGAAACCTTTTTGAAAGAAGAGTAATACTTGGTTTTAAAAGCTTAAGAGTTATACTAGCTTTATGGGAAGTTAGGTATAACGACTTAAGAGAGATAAAAAGAATGGTTTATTAATTTTAGAAGTTAAGAGACTTGATCTTAAAAGATAAGAGACTTGACTTAAGTAAATTAATATGAGTTTTTGTGTGAAACCTCATTCGTGAGTAATGAGTACTTGGTTTGTAAAAGGAATAATGTTTTACTGATTTCGGAAATGAGAATAAGTATCGAACAAACCACAGCAGCGCTAATAAAGGGAAATGTATTGACTAATAAAGTATTATTAAAACCAGTAGAAACCTCCATCTGCATAGAAGATAAAATGAGACAAAATGATATTACATTTCCTAGATCATGGCTGCTTAAATAAGATTGATTATGAACAAGAATAACCTATTCACATATAAGGCATATGTATCTCAAATTGTTTTAAAGGAGAATTATATCATTAAGTGATTAAAACTATGAACTACGAAACCTTTCGAAAATGAGAAACTTGAGCATTTGAAATTAGGCAAACTTGAACGTTTGGAAAATAATGTTGTTACTTGATTTACAAAGAGAAGTGTTTTGGTTTACTTAAAAGGATAGTCACTCTATTTTTATACTACGGGTATTGTGTGACTTTTGTGAAGGAAACGGATCTTTTAAAAGAGTTAATGTATGAAGTACTTTGGGGATAAAAACCCGAAATTGTTAACATAAAGTAGAAAGTACCTTGTGTGAATAACTTGATTGTGTTGGTTTGTGATAGCCTTGTAATACTTTCTTGTTGATTTGATAAGTAAACATGTTAGGATGCTACGTGTGTTAGTATCCGTGATGTTTGTGTAAAGGGGTTCCCACTTGTTGTGCTTATGTTGTTTAACGATAAGTTATGTTATTATATCACATACCCTCGACTTGTTATACCGGGGCTTGCACCGCGATGCGGTCTATATGGCCTATCGCGGTCTATGTGACTATGCGGGCGCAGCGGTATGCTCCGTGATTGATCATTCGGTGTTTATCCGTCACGGGGATGCCCTGCGATGCAATGTGACTATCGCGGTCTATTGAGACTATGCGGTGCGGGAGTCCGAGAGGTACCGGTTAGCTACCCCGTCACGAGGAATACCTCATGCGGTGCGTGTGTGACTATGCGGCCGTGGAAGTCCGAGATTAGGCACGCATAATGATACTATATGGGCGATTGGCCTTGCTTCGATCATTCGCGGCCTAGAAAATACATTACGCTTTATCTACCTTGCTTTTGTTCATGTTGGCACTATGTGCGATGAACCGTTGTATTTGCAAATGGTTTTAAATACTTTGATTTTACTTGATTTACGATTTCACATACTTGGTACTGTTGTCTTGACCTCCTTCGGGCTGCGTTCATGCCGCAGTAGAGTACACCGATCGTTGATCCTCGCTCTTGGTCACGATTCGTTTGGGAAGCTCCGTTTCTTGGAGGCTTATCGGTGGTATAGTCCTGTCGTTGTAGGTACTTACATTCGGGGTATGGCGGGGCCCTGTCCGCCATTGTTGTCATATCATTCTTAGAGGTGCAGAATAATCGCTTGTGGGCGAGTTGTAAAGGATATCGTTCTAGTTGTTATATATATTTATGCCGAAAGACAAGTTTTCTCAGATGAACTGTTTCATATTTCCTATTATGTCATGTCTTGTTTTATATTCCGCTGATTACTCTGATGTATGTCTACTTGGGTGCCCGGGTAAGGCACCAGTCACGGGCCCGGGTTCGGGTCGTGACAAGAGGTGTACTACGGATAATGTTATTTGGTAGGCTGAAAAAGGCTCAAACGGGTCAAAGAAAGCCTACGATCATTTCCCACACCGAGTGTTACTCAGGATTTCGCCTCAACAAATATTCGGGCCAAGTTCTAGATCACAATGCAATGCAATTGAACTGATTCTAAAAACTCACCATACAATGCACATGAAACGATGAGGTTGGTTTCGTTCTTATCTTAGAAGCATGTAAGGCAATGTCATTTACGGGTGAATAAGAGGTACCAAAAGAATCTATGGTTTACCACGAAGTCAACCCATATTGATTATTACACGTTCTTTCCTATGCACACTCCCAACTGTGTTGGTATCAACCAAGTCAAACAATGATGCTAAAAAAATGTTTTTGTATTTTTGGATAACATTTTTTTGTATTTTTGGATAACATTTTTTTGTATTTATGAACAAGATATTTTTTTGTATTTTTTGAATAAATGGTACCGAACCCGAGTAGGGTTGCCTACGTATCTCATCTTTGACGAGAATCAGGTGTGCGTAGTTCGTTCAGATATGTTATAAAACGTATGATTTACAAGAATTTATTCATGAAAGAAATGCAAAAATAAAAGCTATGCAAAACAAATGATTGTTCACTATAAGACCAATGCAAAGAAAATGAATGTAATGAAAAAATGAATGATTGTGATAGAATGAATGAAATACATAAATGAATGTATGTGCTAGAATGATTGAAATGCAATAATGAATGTCCGTGATTGGATAAATGCAATGAATGGGTGAACCAAATATGTCCCCTTTTTATTATTTTTTTATTTTATTTTTATGTGATGGTGTCGAACCCTAGATGGGTTGCCTACGTATCACACCGTATGGTGAGAATCAGACACGCGTAGTTCGGAATGATTATGTTGTAAAATGCATGATAAAGAATTATGTAATCAATAATAGACATATCAATTGGATTTGCAAATATGTATAAAAATGCAAAATATAAGACCCAGAGCGAGACTTTGTTGAATCTGGTATAAGCTGACTTCTTTCCGTCAACAAAACTCACTCATTCTTGGAATGATTTTTTTTTGTTTTTTTTTGTTGTTGTTGTTGTTGTCCGCCCTTGACTATTTGCGAGGACGACCTTCCTGCAAAAATATGACAAATGAGTGAGAGTAGGCAAGCCACAAAAATAGTAAAATGTAAGGGCGTGACGATATAGTCAAAGACTCCCCTGATTGGTTCGACCGGACTGGTGGTTGAGCTTCACAAAGTCCAAATCGTGTTGTTCAAGAGCGATTTACGCAGTAGAAGTCCTGATTGCAGTGTGAAAATAAAAGGTGCAAAAATACAAATGCTCGTGGCCGGAATTATAAGCATGATATGTACAGGGGTTAAAAGGATAATTATTGCATTAAATAATATGTACAGAATTGCTAGCGACAACAATAGTAAACAAAAGCATGCAAATCAAGCGTGCGCCTAATATGCATTGAACCTCTTATGCGCAGGTCGGCCTAAACGCCAAATATGCGAGATTGTGATAAATAGGTCCAAGCCGTTAAACTGCAATGTTTTGTTGAAATGGCGACCAAATGACGGTGCACTTTTTCCAATTTCAGTGTGTCATGACCAGGCTTGGATCCGTCTATCATCATCACGCTACACATAGTATGCTAATGGGTCGTTGGGTTGCGAAAACCCGTCGACAAGTTTTGGTGGATTTCTAATTGTGGCGTTAATACCAAGGATTAACCCACCTAAGGTTTATGCATGCATGACTTAATATAAAAGGGTGGTATAGCTCTATCCTAAGTTTCTAAGATTTGGCTTACTAAACGCAAGGTTCCCGAGCGGACTACTCGAGTGAGAAGGCTACGCGACCACCGGTTGGACCGGATTCTCCGCGCAAAACGCCAACTCTCTTAAATGTGTGTGTTTGAAAGAAATTTGCAGGTGCGCAAAGCACACCCGCGTGTTGCGTGTGATGGTGTGAATTTTCCAGAGTGGAAGAAGTATGAGCGGAATGCCAATTTAAGGAAAGCAGTAAAAGCAAATAGCAATTTAAACAGTTAAGCATACAAAATTAAAGCAAGCAATTTTAAGACGTTTAAAACAAATAAAAGCAAATAAAGTCAATCAATAATAAACCTAGGTTTGCTATAGTCAAGAACCTGATTATCCCCAGCGGAGTCGCCATCTGTAACACCCCATTTTAACCGGAGTCGAAACGGGAGTACTACATATGGTGATTCCTAAATGTATTTAAAGGAGTGTTGACACCCAATTTTGACCCTCCCGTCCAGTCATTAGCTATAAAATTAGACTAATTTTGTAAAATAATTTTTATGATTTTTTATAATAAAATGCAACAATAATACATGAATACATGCGTAAACAAGTAATTTAATAATGACACCGCATTTCACATAGCATTTAAATAATTCAATCTTAATTTAACTTCGCAAAATACGCATAATAAATAAATAACGGCATCGCATTAAGCACTAATTAAATAGCACACCCGCATTTATTATTGCAATAATTTTAAAACTCAAACTTAGATTAATAAAGCACCTAAATAATCTAATTACAATTTAAATAGCTTAATTTACCATTAATTAATTAAATAATACACCTAAAACTAATAATACACTACCCAAAATAAATACTTAATACTCAGCCCAATTTTCGCAACCCAACTACCCAAACCCACGGCCCATACCCCAGATCTTTATACTACACGCAGCCCATACCCGCGGCCCAACTCGCTGGCCCATCGCGACCAGCCCCTTATTTCCCTTACCTTAACCCCCCCATCGTCCACAACAGAAGAGAAACGCAGCCCTAAAAAAAAACCTAATGGCAAGAACCCATGTTCATCGCCGCTCCCTCACCAGCCGGGATTCTCGCCTGAGAATCCGGCGTAACCAAGCTTCCCTTAACCAAATCACCCTAACCAGAATATACTCCGAAAATGGTAACAAATCGTTGCCAATCTTCACCAATAAACACCCAAACGGTAACATAATCTTACAAAAACCAGCAATACCAAATCAGCACCTATTATGGTAGGAAATACCCGAAATCGCAGCTTACCATATACCTAAAATCAGAGTTACCATAACTAAGTACCTAGATCAGGGGTATAAATACCAATCGATGTACACATGCAAAGGCATCCGGGAGAAAAGTGAGAAAGATCACGACCATGAGAAGGAACCCGTCGAAACCAGCAAAGGAAATGGCATCCATTCTCGCAGAATAAAATTCGACTAAAGGCATCCGAAAATAAAAGGGGAAATTAGCTGGCAAGGAGCAAGAAGAATCCTAAAAAATCGTTAGGGAAGCAGCAAGAACAGAAATTAAAACGAAAAGCATTTCTTTTTTCGCAATACCAGTCTAGAATCAGGTAAAAGTCTCATTCCTCTTCTAAACGCATCACAATAAAAAAAAAAACGAGCGGATCGACGACTTGATACGCTGCCCCGGGTCGCTGTCCGGAGAAGGTAAAATCAATCCCCTTTGCCTTTAAATTTGGTTTATTATATTGTTGGTTTGAATTGATTTACTTAGTCTGCTGAGTGTTCTTGTCCGCATTATCAAGCATATAAATATTAATATCCGCGTGTCGCCTTAAGATGTCGATGTCTTGCTTCCTAGTGTCTGTCTCGAGTCCGACATCAGATATTCGCATTCGCATCTGACTAAGGATATGTGACCTTTGTTAACAACAGATCAGTGCCCAAGTGTAGATGAATTCGAATATAAGACTTGTCTTTAATACAGAATTTATACGATGGTATTAGGTACATCAGCTTAGAATTGTGGCTCACAAGAATGTTTTGTTGTTATTTATTGATAGGGAGCTAACTTGTGGGTCATTTAAGAACCAATTTGATAGCCAAGTTTAGTTGGATAATGTTTGTTTTCTCTTAAGAGTCCGACTCATGAATTTGAAGGTTGATTTGCCGACTATAGTCTATCCCCTGCATACCATCTCAATGAGGTAATCTACAAGGGGTGTTGTGCTCAATTAATTTTGTACCCATACCTGTTCCTGTTAGATAAAGAATATTGGAGCATCTAAAGGCTATAAAATGAAGGTCAATCTGTTTACTGGTATGTTTATTAACAGGATGTTAGTTTCAAAGATTTGATAATAAGGTAGCGGCGCCGCATGAAAGTAGATTTGTTTGTATGACATCTCGATGTGCTGGAATCATGTGAAATCGATAATGTTAGATATCATGGCTATTTCCTCCTTTACATATGTATGCAGGATCAGTAGGGCCTTATGTTTATATGTTGTGCACTGCGAAGGTAGTAGAAACACGATGAACGGTCTCTCGCTAATGTTCCATCTCGTTACTCTTTCTGTCCTAATGTGTCGACTGCTTGAGTGAAATATGGCTAGAGTAAGGATTGTGTCCATCGTGTCAAAGTGCCGGATCTTGGTTGCAAGGATATGATCTAAACATGTTTCTGAAAGTGCTTACAACCCAAGTCTGTTCATCTTGGCTTAATAAGATTACTTCTTGTTTCATATTACAATCGGAGTTTAGCATTGTATCTATTTGACGTAGACACATGAACTTAGAAGTCGACTGTGAGTAAACACAAAGGAGAGGCTAAGATTTATTTTCCTTGTCTTGATTTAAAACATCTATCCTACATGTGAGTTTAAAAGGTCAGCATATTTTGTCTCGTATGTGAAGTTAATAGTACAACATATTGTGTCTGTAACTACAACATGTTTAAAATCTTATGGCAATGTTCGGTTTACCCTTTGATAAAAATCTTGGATATATACTAATCCTTTTCTTTTCTTAATTTTACATGAAACACATCGGAGCAAAAATGAAGAGTCTCATGGCGAGACTCATCACAAAGCTACAGCAAATGAAGACCCGCATCTATGTGCATTTCTCTATCCACATTGGGGAATTCCAACCCGCCGGCGAATAGCACCGCCACTCTGTCGAGTCCTTTATTTCCTATCCCGCCCCGTTTATTTGTTGTAATTATTTGTCTAACATTACACTACTAGTAGAATATAATATTGAAGCAATAAATTAAAAGATAACTTTCCTTCTTAAGTCCTAGGAAATCAATTAATAATTTTCACTTGCATAATTTTACTTATATAGTTAATATATTAGTTCAACATGAAACCCATTTTTTATAAATCCTCATTAGCCTTCGCATAAGAAATTATCTAAAATATCGATAGCCATCTTACAATCCTATCCCATAAGAAGACCCTGTGTCATAATAAATTTTTACTCCTGTTATACGCGATATATATCTAATATGGTATTTAGGTACCCTAATGACATATTTTCCAAAACTAACTTTGACTTTTCTATATAAATCTCGCAATTAATTTTAGACATAAATATCTTATATCTTCAAAATTCTTTTACTCAAATGCCTTTAACATGTCTTTTCTTAGTATAATAATTAACCCTAGGTTTGAACGGACAACCGCAAGTTAGCGGATCCTTTAGGGTGTCTAACCCCTTCCCTTTAGGATAATAAAGAACCCTTACCCAGAATCTCATTAAGTTTAGCAGACCATTAAATTGAGTTAATGTTTACTTTAAACT
This sequence comes from Przewalskia tangutica, assembly GCA_029844215.1. Taxonomy (NCBI): domain Eukaryota; kingdom Viridiplantae; phylum Streptophyta; class Magnoliopsida; order Solanales; family Solanaceae; genus Przewalskia; species Przewalskia tangutica. The sequence goes on along the minus strand of CM056732.1, from coordinate 10,769,000 downwards.
AGTTAACATTTAGGTGTCGTAATTCACCCAAATTAATAAGGTGGCGACTCCGCGAACCCTTAGCATTTTTTGCACTTTTAGCACTTAGCACTTTTAAGCACCCTTTAGCATTTTGCACCTTGTTAAAACATTTAACACTTTTTGCACTTTAGCATTTATTATTTATTTTCTAACATCTTATTAAGCAGGGTTCGCTAATAAAAGTCGCGGCCGAAAAAGGGCGCGACAGAATGGCGACTCCACTGGGGATTTAAGGTTCTTAACCACAACAGACCTAGGGTTATTATTTGGCATTACTTTTTGCATTTAAATTTTGTGTGCTATATTTTGTTTTATTTATTTTAATTGCTACCTGCTTTACTGCTTTCCTTAAACTGGCATTCCGCTCATATTTCTTCCACTCTGGAAAATTCACACAATCACACACTACATGCGAGGTGCGCTTGGTGCATCAGCAAAATTCTTTCTTCAAAACCCAAATTTAGGAGAGTTGGTAATATACGTGGAGTGTCTGGTCTAACCGGTGGCCGCGTAGCCTTCTCACTTGAGTTGTCCGCTCGGGAACCTTGCGTCTAGAAAAGCCAAATCTTAGAAACTTAAGATAGAGCTATACCACCCTTTATTTTAGGGCATGCATGCATTTACCTTGGTGAGTCGGTCCCTGGCATCGACACCACAATTAGGAAGAAACCAAACTTGTCGACGGGTTTCTCAACCCAACGACCAACCAACATACTATGTGTAGCATGACAATGATAGACAAATCCAAAACTAATCATGACATGCCAAAATTGGGAAAAGTGCACCGTCATTTGGTCGCCATTTCCAACGAAAGCATTACAGTTGGGCGGCTTGGACAAATCTATCACAACCTCGCATATGTGACGTTTAGGCCTACCTCTGGCATAAAGAGGTCCCAAACATGTTAGAACACGCACTTGATTTGCAATTTGCTTATTATTATATATTGCCTGCAACTTTTTGCATATTATACTAACTTGGTTTGCTTCATTTGTTAAAGGGTTATTTTTGTCTAGCTTATCCCCAAAAGGTTGATTCGCGTTGACTGGTAGAAGCACAATCATCCAATAAATGACTAATCCAGAGGCACCGGAACGAAACAACTTAGGACTCATCCCCGTTCCTGTAGAGGATGCAGAGGCGTTAGAAAGGAGAAACACCAATGATCAACACCTCGCCAAACTTTGGAACTACGTGTGACCTGATTCCCTCGTGGGGATACGAGCGCCATATCGGCTTCGGTCCCACCTTTTAGAAAATCCCAATTTCTCTTTTACACCATTGGAACTACGTTTGACCTGATTCCCTTGATGGATACGTAGGCGGCCGCCTCGGCTTCGGTCACACATTTAGGAAACTTTCCATTTGTTTTGAAAATAACGAAAACACACATGGATGTTGACAGTCAATTTTGACCCATTTTTCGCATATTTGTCGCAATTTCATCTGTTTTAGGACACTGCATTCTAATCATCTTTTTTTTTGCATTTTTATCTTTATATTTTAAAATTAAGCGTTATGTTATGTTTCTATTATTACTACACCGTCGTTTATTTTAATAATATTTGCGTTTCTTTAATAATTAATTGACATCCGGCTTTATTTTTAATTAGACATTAAACGTTTGTTAAATATCGTATTTTTATTTTTATTGCACCGGCATTTGCATTTTTATAATCTTGCATCTTGTTAATTAATTAACCCGCTTTATATTTTGTCAAACTACCCAAAGATTTTAACCCAATCCGAATAATTCCAACCCAAACCCATTTTTTATAACACCCAAACACCCCCTTTTTTTCCCCCCCCCCCCCCCCCCATTTTAAATTCCAAACACCCTCTTATTTTCCCCCCATTTTTAAAATTCAAACCACACTTTTATTTCCTCCCCAAACATTATCCCCCCCCCCCTTATTAAAAAGGAGGGGGCAGCCCATAAAGAAAAGAGATGCAGGGTCGCCAACGGCAGATTTTTTTAAGAAAAGGGGCAGCCAACGTTCGCAGGAGAAAAAAGCTTCAGCCCATTCTTCATTTTTTGGAAAAGGAACTTTTCATTTTTTAAGGGAGAACCATTTCTCCCCGCCTTCCTTGCCGCTTTTCGCCATGGAGCTCCGTGAACCTCCATTTAAAACACCCAAAGACTTCACGCCATACATCACCACGCATCCCTTATCCTTCCCTTTCCCGCCGACTTCACCATCGGTCGCATTTAACCTCACCATCGCCATCATACCCGCCATCGCCCGTCACTCTCCCAAGCTCGTCAGCGGCGCCGCCCTGTTCGCCGTGGAAGTGACGCCGCCACCATCGCTGCCTGGGTTTGGTTCCATTTTTCGATTTATTGGCATATTTTTTATTATCGGACTGATTTCCTTTATTTTTGAATCTCGCCGGAATTTGAGGAACTCCGGCGGTCGTCGGTTTGCTTCTGTTTTGTTGGGCTGATTTTGCGCCATTTAATATTTTGGCCGGAGTTTTAGGAACTCCGGCGACGTTTTGAAAACCCCGCGATAATCGCTCGCTTCCTGCTTCATATCGTTATATTGTTGTTGGTTGTTGGACTGATTTTGGGATTATTCCGGCAACTCCCACTATTTTATTCGGATTGCAGCTGATATTATGCTATGTTGTTATTTTGGTTGTTGCATTGATACCCATATTTTTATCTCTGAAGATCTTTCAGATCCGGCGAATTTTGGCCATCGCACTATTTTTCACGGTTTTTGATTACTTGGCTACTGATTTTCGGCTGATTTTCCAGTGAACTGCTCCCACTGATTTTAGCCATGGTGCTGGACTGATTTTTAGGCTATTTGCTATTAATTTTCGGCATTGTTACTACTGTTTTTGGCCATATTATCGACCGTTTTGGCCATATTGCTATTGATTTTGGATATTTTTTGCTGGTATTTACTAATTTTTGAACCAGTTACTACACTTGGTATTTTACTGATTTTGAATTTGATACTACACTGGTCAAAGAAGAATTTATCCGTCGATCTGGAGGTCTCCGTGGTAAGCGAGACGGAATATGTGGGCGAGGAGGAAAGTGAAAAGATTAGACGAGAATGCATAGTATCGTTCACCGGGAGGCGAGTCGACCGCCGCTGTAGCGATATTGGCTTCTCATGTCTTAGTATCCTTGGCATAACACTAGCTGAGCCCACACTATATAAAAATATATCTTTTACAATATCTTTTTTATATATATATATATATATATATATATATACATATACTGTGTTTGTTTGGTAATTTATTTATTATTTACTAACTCTTTTACTAAGTGTCTTTTGCAGGTACCCGGAGGCGCATCCCAAAGTTAAAGCCTGTGCATAAAATAGAATAAAAGCGAAATGTCGCTAATTTCTCTTCATTGCATCTTTTATGATTATTTGCTTTTATTACTATCTCTTTAAATATATATCTATTTTAAATATTTGCATGCCTAGTTTAAATATCTTTTTGATTAGTTTAATAATTAGAATACCCTTAGAATTGCATGATATATTTAGCACAATAATTTTAAACCTAAGTTTGAACGGACAATCATGAGTTAGCGGATCCTTTAGGATGCCTAACCCCTTCCCTTTAGGATAATAAAGAACCCTTACCTAGAATCTCACATAGTTTCACAGACCTTTAAAATGGAGATCATTTGTAGTATTTTATGCTACATTTTTAGTATCCTAATTCACTATAATAATTAGGTGGCGACTCCTTTAAAATGCAATTTAGGAATCCAACCATGTAGCAGTAATCCCGTTTCCGACTACGGTTGAAATGGGGTGTTACAGCATGACGACTCCACTGGGGATTTTAGGTTTTTAACCACAACAAACATAGGTTAATCTATTTTCTTTATTTTGCTTAAATTGCTTCTTTTATGTTTTACACTTATTTGCTTTTATTGTTTTGCCTAAATTATTCTGCTTTACATATAAATATTTTGCATATTGTCTTAACTGCTATTTGTTTACTGCTTTCCTTAAATTGACATTCCGCTCATATTTTCTCCCTTACGGAAAATTAACACTATCACACACTACACGCGAGGTGCGCTTGCAAATTTTTTTCAAATACCCAAATTTAGGAGAGTTGACATTTTACGCGGAGAATCCGGTCCAACCGGTGGCCGCGTAGTCTTCTCACTCGAGTGTCCGCTCGGGAACCTTGTGTCTAGTGAAGCCAAATCTTAGAAACTTAAGATAGAGCTATACCACCCTTTATTTTTAAGTCATGCATGCATATACCTTAGGTGGGTTGATCCCTGGTATCGACGCCACAATTAGGAAAACACCAAAACTTGTCGACGGGTTTCACAACCCAACGACCCATTAGCATACTGTGTGTAGCGTGACAATGATAGACAAATCCAAGCCTAAACATGACATGCCGAATTGGAAAAAGTGCACCGTCATTTGTCGCCATTTCCAACAAAACATTGCAGTTTAACGACGTGGACCTATTTGTCATAATCTCGCATATTTGGCGTTTAGGCCCACCTCTGGCATAAAAGAGGTCTCAAACATGCTAGGACACACATTTGATATCTATATAGTCTGTTTGCTATTATAATGTTTGTTGCTTTCAGCTATGTACGCTTTACTACATTATTTCGCTACTTCAACTTTGTGCATTCACTAAGTATTAATTACGAGCTATACTAGCTTTGTTTTCTGGGGCTGTGTTATTCCTTGCATTATCAGCGCGATACTTGGAAAGCCCATATCTCAAACACTGGTTTTCTCAAATTCTGTCACACTTCGCAACTACGTGTGACCTGATTCCCGCGGGGGGATACGTAGGCGGCCATTTCGGCCTCGGTCCCACCTTTTAAAAGAAAAATCCTAATTTTGGTCATCTCTTAAAAATTATTTTATTCTCCGGCAAACTATGGTTTAAACCGGTTCATTTGGCAAAATGCATAGGCGACCATATCAGCTTTGGTCCCATCTCTTAAAAAAAAAAAAAAAAAAAAAAATTCGAAGTCTAATCGACGAACCCAACTTCAATAGGGCTAGGCTCCTAGACTATGTATCTACTTGATCTCTAGGGCGAGACACGTAGGTGGCCACATCGGACTCAGTCCAACTCTTTCTAAGCTCTTTTGCCCTTACTCTACCGGTTACAAAGCACACTCCATCCAATCTCTGCGATAGGATAGTAAAGGTTTTCCATATTAAATTCGGTCTCGTCCATTCGACATCCGCTTATGACAAAACTGTGGCTGCTTATTCAAGCAAAAGAGGCACAAGACGAATAGCATATTATCGACTATGCTCAGAGACAAATACTTGAAGCCGACATCGCTTACAAGTCCAACAGATCGTGCATGCTAGTGGTCGAGTTAAAGCTACAAAGTCCGCACAATCAATGAATTTCTTTCAAATCTCACAAATTTTCTCTGAGTACGATAATCGAAATTTGACGACGCTGGCGGAATTTCGTGATAGCAAATTTCACAGGGCCATATTCTTATCCTCATTCATTCATTTTTGCATATCTATAACACTAATTATTACATCTATCTTTAATTTTTGTAGGAAGTTTCTCGTAGCAACTCAGCCCGCAAAGCCATAACCGCACGCGTCTATCAAGGCGTCATTTGGCTCACAGGTCCATTCTCATCCTCATTTCTCAATCATTTTACAACTCTAATTATTTTATTCGGTTTATATTATGCTGGTAACTTCATCATAGTAGTCTGACCCACCACGTTGAAATCACTTTATTACATCCGCACAACGACATCCATATAACGTTTATGCAACGACGTTATCTCATTATGCCTATGCAACGGCTTCATCTGCATTTCGTCCATGCAACGACGAACATCTGCATCGCGTCCATGCAACGGCGTCATCTCATCAAAGCCTATGCAACGGCTTCATCTGCATTTCGTCCATGCAACGATTTAACATCCGTGATCACGCCTACGCAACGACGCTATCTCATCAAAGCCCATGCAACGATTTCATCTCGCATTTCGCCCATGCAACGACGAACATTCGCATCACGCCTATGCAACGACGCTATCTCATCAAAGCCTATGCAACGGCTTCATCTCGCATTTCGCCCATGCAACGATTTAACATCCGTGATCACGCCTATGCAACGACGCTATCTCATCAAAGCCCATGCAACGATTTCATTCGCATTTCGCCCATGCAACGATTTAACATCTGATCACGCCTATGCAACGACGCTATCTCATCAAAGCCTACGCAACGCTTTCATTCGCATATCGCCCATGCAACGATTTAACATCTCGTGATTAAGTCTATGCAACGACGCCATTCGCATTTCGCCCATGCAACGACGCCATTCGCATTTCGCCCATGCAACGATTTAACATCGTGATCACGCCCATGCAACGACGCCATCTCATCAAAGCCTATATAACGCTTATCTCGCATTTCGCCCATGCAACGATGAACACCGTGACGCGCCCATGCAATAACCGCTTATCTCATCAAAGCCTATGCAACGGATTCATTCGCATTTCGGCCCATGCAACGATTTAACATCCGTGATCACGCCTATGCAACGACGCTATCTCATCAAAGCTTATGCAACGCCTTTCATCAAGATTTCGCCCATGCAACGATTTAACATCCGTGATCACGCCTACGCAACGACGCCATCTCATCAAAGCCTACGCAACGCTTCATCAAGATTTCGCCCATACAACGATTTAACATCCGTGCATCGCGCTATGCAACGACGCCATCTCATCAAAGCATATGCAACGCCATCAAGATTTCGTCCATGCAACGACGAACATTCTCGGCCACTAACTTTTATTTTGTAGCATCGCAACAATCCAAAGGTCATCGTAATTCGACATCGACATTTTTAATTCAAGCTACGCTTTACTTTTATTTTTCTAGCATTATAGCAACCAAAGGTCATCATGATTCGACATCGACATTTTTAATTCTCGCCACTTTACTTTTATTTTTCTAGCATTGCAGCTGTTTCAAAGGTCATCATGATTTGACACTGAGACATTTTTTAATTCTGCGTCAGCTTTAGTTTTATTTTCTAGCATTACAGCCTCAAAGGTCATCATGATTCGACATCGACATTTTTAATTCTCACTTTACTTTTATTTTCTAGCATTACAAGCAAAGATTGTCATCATGATTCGACATCGAGACATTTTTTAATTCTCAAGGCCTTTACTTTTATTTTCTAGCATTACGATTTCAAAGTTGTCATCATGATTCGACATCGACATTTTTAATTCTGCGCCTTTACTTTTATTTTCTAGCATTATAGCTTCAAAGGTCATCATGATTCGACATCGACATTTTTAAATCAAGGCTACTTTACTTTTTATTTTTTGCATCACAACGATCCAGTGTTATCACAACGTCCCCACTTTTAAGTTCTAGTTTTTAAAATATGACAAAATTGGCTACGAGTCAACATCTTTGTCCGAAGACTCTTCCATCATCTCCGTACAAAGAGGGACATGCCTGTTGACAGTCAATTTTGACCCGTTTTTCGCATATTTGTCGCAATTTCATCTGTTTTAGGACACTGCATTCTAATCATCTTTTTTTTGCATTTTTATCTTTATATTTTAAAATTAAGCGTTATGTTATGTTTCTATTATTACTACACCGTCGTTTATTTTAATAATATTTGCGTTTCTTTAATAATTAATTGACATCCGGCTTTATTTTTAATTAGACATTAAACGTTTGTTAAATATCGTATTTTTATTATTATTGCACCGGCATTTGCATTTTTATAATCTTGCATCTTGTTAATTAATTAACCCGCTTTATATTTTGTCAAACCACCCAAAGATTTTAACCCAATCCGAATCATTCCAATCCAACACCATTTTTTATATCATCCAAACACCCCTTTTTATTCCCCCCCCCCCCCCTATTTTAAATTCCAAACACCCTCTTATTTTCCCCCCATTTTTAAATTTCAAACCACACTTTTATTTCCCTCCCAAACATTATCCCCCCCCCCCCTTATTAAAAAGGAGGGGGCAGCCCATAAAGAAAAGAGACAGAGGGCTGCCAACGGGCATATTTTTTTTTTAAGAAAAGGGGCAGCCAACGTTCGCAGGAGAAAAAAGCTTCAGCCCATTCTTCATTTTTTGGAAAAGGAACTTTTCATTTTTTAAGGGAGAACCATTTCTCCCCCAGCTTCCTCGCCGCTGCTTCGCTGCCATTCATTCGCCGGAGCTCCAAGCTCCGGCGAACCCTCCATTTAAAACACCCAGCACCCCCACGCCATACATCACCACAGATCCCTTATCCCTTCCCCTTTCCCGTCGCCGAATTTCACCATCGTCATGCGATTTAACCTCACCATCGCCATCATACCCGCCACGCTCGCCACTCTCCCAGCTGTCAGCGGCGCGCCGCTCCTGTTCGCCGTGGAAGTGACGCCGCCACCATCGCCGCTCGGGTTTGGTTCCATTTTTTGATTTATTGGCATATTTTTTATTATCGGACTGATTTCCTTTATTTTTGAATCTCGCCGGAATTTGAGGAACTCCGGCGGTCGTCGGTTTGCTTCTGTTTTGTTGGGCTGATTTTGTGCCATTTAGTATTTTGGCCGGAGTTTTAGGAACTCCGGCGACGTTTTGAAAACCCCACGATAATCGCTCGCTTCCTGCTTTCGCATCGTTATATTGTTGTTGGTTGTTGGACTGATTTTGGGATTATTCCGGCAACTCCCACTATTTTATTCGGATTGCAGTTGATATTTTGCTATGTTGTTATTTTGGTTGTTGCAGTGATACCCAAATTTTTATCTCTGAAGATCTTTCAGATCCGGCGAATTTTGGCCATCACATTATTTTTCTGATGGGTTTTGATTACTGCTACGATTTTCCAAAGGAATCGCTTCCCATCGATTTTAGCCATGGTGCTGGACTGATTTTTAGGCTATTTGCTATTAATTTTCGGCATTGTTACTACTGTTTTTGGCCATATTATTGGACTGGTTTTGGTCATATTGCTATTGATTTTGGATATTTTTTGCTGGTATTTACTGATTTTTGAACCAGTTACTACACTTGGTATTTTACTGATTTTGAATTTGATACTACACTGGCCAAAGAAGGATTTATCCGTCGATCTGGAGGTCTCCGTGGTAAGCGAGACTAATACGTGGCGAGGAGGAAAGTGAAAAGATTAGACAAGAATGCATAGTATCGCTCACCGAGGCGAGTCGACCGTCAGCCAGAGCGATATCGCTTCTCATGTCTTAGTATCCTTGGCATAACACTAGCTGAGCCCACACTATATAAAAATATATCTTTTACAATATCTTTTATATATATATCTATATATATATATACATATACTGTGTTTGTTTGGTAATTTATTTATTATTTACTAACTCTTTTACTAAGTGTCTTTTGCAGGTACCCGGAGGCGCATTCCAAAGTTAAAGCATGTGCATAAAATAGAATAAAAGCGAAATGTCGCTAATTTCTCTTCATTGCATCTTTTATGATTATTTGCTTTTATTACTATCTCTTTAAATATATATCTATTTTAAATATTTGCATGCCTAGTTTAAATATCTTTTTGATTAGTTTAATAATTAGAATACCCTTAGAATTGCATGATATATTTAGCACAATAATTTTAAACCTAAGTTTGAACGAACAACCGCAAGTTAGCGGATCCTTTAGGATGCCTAACCCCTTCCCTTTAGGATAATAAATAACCCTTACCTAGAATCTCACATAGTTTCACAGACCTTTAAAATGGAGATCATTTGTAGTATTTTATGCTACATTTTCAGTGTCCTAATTCACTATAATAATTAGGTGGTGACTCCTTTAAAATGCAATTTAGGAATCCAACCATGTAGCAGTAATCCCGTTTCCGACTACGGTTGAAATGGGGTGTTACAATGGAAACCCACTTTTAGGCTAAATGCCCTTTGCAAATTCAAAATTGAGACAAGGCAGGAAACCAGGCAGGGGTTATGAGTCCCAAACAAGGCAGACGTCCGACATCAAGAGTCAAAACTACAAAGTCAATGCGAATCAACCGCCCCCCCCCAAAACTCACAAATTTTTCTTTGAGCGCAGGTCCTTCATATTAGCAGAAGGTACAACAAAGTTCTTCATACTAGTAGAAGCAGAAAATATAACAAAATTCTTCGTATGCAGGTTTACGACATCAACAATCGTAGTTCAAATCCCGAACAAATTATAGCGATCGCCCTGCCTGAGTCAAATCAGAACTCATGCAGCGCACAAACGCACAACAAAGACATCATGGCAATCCATATGGTTCACAAATGCATCACAACAAAGGCATCATGGCAATTCGTCAGTGGCAGCATCTAGCATGTCCGCCCAAGGACAACATCTCAGCATTCACAACACCCCACATATCATACAGGGAAGACATCCTTATTCACATAATTGCATTTCTCATATATTTATCATCTTGTTTTACCAGTTATACACTAATTTTTCTCAAGCTTAGCTTGCAGGAGCATTTATTATACAGGAGCATCAGCAACACGTCCGAAAACGACGCCCGGTCCGAAAACGACTCCGAGTCCGAAAACGACTCCGCGCCCGAAAACGACGCCACGTCCGAAAACGACGCCACGTCCGAAAACGACGCCAAGTCCAAAACGACGCCAACGCCAAGTCCGAAAACGACGCCATCATCAACATATCACATCTACGCAGGGACGATTTTCTCTGTTCTCAAAATTGCATTTTTTCTCATTTCATGCTTTATTATTCTGTCTTAGCAGTTATGCACTAACTCTTTCTTGAGCTTTAGTCTACAGGGGCAGCAACAACACGTCCAGGCAACGACGTCATCAACACAACAAGTCCAAAAACAACGACAAGTCCAAAAACAACGACTAGTCCGAAAACGACGCCAAGTCCGAAACGACGCCAATAGCAACATTCCAATACAACAGATTCGCTCACAAAGTCAAACTGCAACAAGTCTACATCAAATACATCTTGCAAAAACCACAGGCTACATCATTTACACTTTAATTATTTCATCTAGTTTTGATTACGCATGAATTACGACACAACTCCATATATAGAACAAATTTTATCTATGCCCTGTGAGGCTATTTGCATCTCTGCCAAGATAACGATTTAACATTCGTGATTTCTGCCTATACAACGACGATAACGCCCATACAAGGCGCCATTTGCATTTCGCCTACACAACAACGAACATTTGCATTTCGCCTCACACAACGCATTTACCATACAAGGTGTCATCTCGCAAGACGGTATCATCACATCATTTCATTATATAGTATATACACATGACTACAACCACAAAGACAAATTCACATTATTACATTGTTTTGTTTTGATAAGCATGCACTAATGCTTCTATCTTAGCTTCAATCTACAGAACCGCAAAAGATGGAGCACAACGTGGATTTTCTCTACAAATAACTGTGGCAATTTGTTGGGGCCAACCTTCCCAACGAACGCGTGCGGCCTCAATCGCTCGGCCCACTGCTCCACATCACCATAAAATCCAAAGATCATAAGTCGACACCGGTACACCCCAGGTTCAAGCCAGTTATTTTATTTTTTATTTTTTATTTTTATTTTTTAGCACCACATACCCAGTGTCGTCATAACTCGACACTGGGACAAATTTTGAGTCCGCGTTAGCCCACCTTGGTATTTTGACCATGTTAACCCAGTGTCGTCATAACTCGACACTGGGACAAATTTTGAGTCCGCGTTAGCCCGCCTTGGTGTTTGACCATGGTAGCCCAAAGGTCGCCATAACTCGACATCGACAATTTTTAAATTTTGCGCCACTTTGTCTATTTGCCCAAACCTTTCAATTGAGATCGAGACAAAATTGGCTATGAGTCAACGTCTTTGTCCGAAGATTCTTCCATCATCTCCATACAAAGAGGGACAACTGTTGACACCCAATTTTGACCCTCTCGTGCAGTCATTAGCTATAAAATTACACTAATTTTGCAAATTATTTTTATGATTTTTTATAATAAAATGCAGCGATAAAACATAAATACAGGCATAAATAAACAATTTAATAATGGCACCGCGTCTTACGTAGAGTATTAAGTACTTAGAGTCCCGCGCCCGCATTAATTAATTTTAAGCCATGTCATGATTCTTAATTAATAATAAATACGTCAAATTAGCAGTGACGTCGCGCCAAGTAGCATAGTCGCATTTATTAATACGCAAAGCAATTTCATAACTTATTTAAAAAATAATGCACAATAAATAAGATCTTAAATAGCGCCACATTCTAAAATATTAAGCACGAATTAAATAACACGCCCGCATTTATTATTATGACACTTAGACTAATAAAACACATAAATAATTTAATCACAATTTAAATAATTTAATTTATCATTAATTAATACACCTAGAATTAAAACACAACATTAAAACTCTACCTAAATTAAATTCTACCCAAACTAATTCCTAAATCTAATACCCATTTAACTAGCCCAATTCCTATCCGTTAAATTAATAATCCGCAGCCCAACAAACCCCCTGGCCCAACACCCGCTGGACCCAGTTCGCCAGCCCTTTTACTTCATCCCCATCGTCCCTTTCCCTAACCTAAACGAAAAGAGAAAATCTAAAACCTAGGATTCTCAAGCCATTTCATCTTACAAGCAAAACCAGTCTGTCTGAAAGCCAAAGCTCTTTTATCACTTCAATCGCATAACTGCAGAACTCTCCGAGTGGCGTCGACGACTTGATACGCTTCGTCACGCTCCTAAGGTAATATTTTATCCTCATAGTCTTAGATTTTGTTTAACATTAATATGTGCAATATGTGTTTTGAACGACTGTTAAGTGTGTGTTAAGCCGATGGCGGCGACTGTTATGTTTATAGAATTCGCCACCTAATTAATTTGGGTGAATTAGGACACCTAAATGTTAACTAGTTTAAAGTAAACATTAACTTCATTTTAATGGTCTGCTAAACTTTAATGAGATTCTGGGTAAGGGTTCTTTATTATCCTAAAGGGAAGGGGTTAGGCACCCTAAAGGATCCGCTAACTTGCGGTTGTCCGTTCAAACCTAGGGTTAATTATTATTCTAAGATGCAATACATGTCTTGAAAAGTTTAAGTGAAGAGGTGCCTGCAAATTTAAAAATAAAAAGATGCATTTTTATAACCTGAAAAAGATTTATAAGATTTTATTTATAAAGTTAATTTTCGAAAGAGATCATATAAAGTGTTATACATAAGAAGTTTAAAAATATAACTGTACAAAGTCGACTTAGTGATTAAAGGTAGGCCTTTGTTTGCATGCAAAAAACCTTACACAGCCTGAAACTTCTTCCTTCAAAAAAGTGGCATTTTGACAGTAAAACACTAACCAAGAATACCCTTTTGACCGTCGAAACCACATTCACTCTTCAATCGATTTCCATCACAAAAGATCGGGGAACACAGCAGTCCAGACCCCCTCTTCACGGAGAAAAATCCCAACAACGATGGAATAATCGAAGAAGCGAGTAATTCAGTAGTATTTAATTAGTGTTTAATGTTTATAATGTGATGTCGTTATTAAGACTTATTAAATACAAATTAGGACTTCTTAATTCTTTTATGAATGCTATTATTAAAACGCGGGTGTTAGATTATTATTTTATGTATTTATGCTTGTATTAATGTTTTATTGCTTCATTTTATTATTTAAAAATTATTAAAAATTATTGTTGAAAATTAGTGTAATTTTATGGTTAATGTCTGGACGGGAGGGTCAAAATTGGGTGTCAACAGTTGTCCCTCTTTGTATGGAGATGATGGAAGAATCTTCGGACAAAGACGTTGACTCATAGCCAATTTTGTCTCGATCCTCAGAATAAAAAAAGTTGGGCAGGTAGACAAGGCTGACGCAAAAATCAAAGTCTGTCCCAGTGTCGAGTTATGACGACACTGGGCTGCCAGGGTCAAATGCCAAGGCGGGCTAACGCGGGCTCAAAAAATTTGTCCCAGTGAATCGAAAACGACGCCACGTCCGAAAACGACGCCACGTCCGAAAACGACGCTAAGTCCGAAAACGACTCCGCGTCCGAAAATGACGCCAAGTCCGAAAACGACGTCGAGTCCGAAAACGACTCCGAGTCCGAAAACGACTCCGCGTCCGAAAACGACGCCACGTCCGAAAACGACTCGGCCCGGAACGACTCGCGTCCAAAACGACGCCGCTCAAAACGACGCCGGCCCAAACGACGCCGCGTCCGAAAACGATGACAAGTCCAAAAACGACGCCAAGTCCGAAAACGACGCCAACACGACGCCAAGTCCGAAAACGACGCCATCATCAACATATCACATCTACGCAGTGACGATTTTCTCTGTTCTCAAAATTGCATTTTTTCTCATTCATGTTTTATTATTCTGTCTTAGCAGTTATGCACTAACTCTTTCTTGAGCTTTAGTCTACAGGGGCAGCAGCAACACAACGACGTCATCAACACAACAAGTCCAAAAACGACCGCCGCACCCTCGCTCCATCACCAGCCGGATTTCTCGCCGAAGAATCCGCCAGGTCAATAATATCCCGCTTCTGTCTCCTTCCATATCGCGCAAGCTTTCCTAAAATCACGCCCCGAATCAAACCTCCCTTTCTGTTTCAGACCTTACCAATTAACCTTCGAATCAGTACGAAAACGGCAACAAAATCTCGTGCTTGCCATAACTATAACCATATCAAAATGAATCCTTAAACCGCGTCGACAAGTACCAAAACTCACAGAAATTACACGAAGATCTTCTGCGAATCGTCCTAAAATAGCCTTGAAATCGCGTCAAAATCAATAGGAATTGTCCCTTTGAATCTGTCCTAAACTTACCATAAAAATGAAGCCCAACTAGGAGCTATAAATACCAATGTTTCGACATGCAATAGAGATCAGTCATCGAGATTACCCTTAGCATTCGAGCCTATTCTTTTGAAAACGACGCCAAGTCCGAAAACGACGCCAATAGCAACATTCCAATACAACAGATTCGCTCACAAAGTCAAACTGCAACAAGTCTACATCAAATACATCTTGAAAAAACCACAGGCTACATCATTTACACTTTAATTATTTCATCTAGCTTTGATTATGCATGAATTACGACACCACTCCACATATAGAACAATTTTTATCTAAACCTTAGGAGACATCATTTGCATTTCGTCCATACAAGACGATAACGCTCATACAAGGCGTCATTTGCATTTCGTCCATACAAGACGATAACGCCCATACAAGGCGTCATTTGCATTTCGTCTATACAACGGCGAACACTCGTATTTCGTCTATACAACGACGACAGCGCCCATACAAGGCGTCATTTGCATTTTGTCTATACAACGACGACAGCGCCCATACAAGGCGTCATTTGCATTTCGTCTATACAACGACGAACATTTGCATTTCGTCTATACAACGACGACAGCGCCCATACAAGGCGTCATTTACATTTCGTCTATACAAGACGTCATTTGCATTTCGTCTACACAACGACGATAGCGCCAATACAAGGCGTCATTTGCATTTCGTCTATACAACGACGACAGCGCCCATACAAGGCGTCATTTGCATTTCGTCTACACAACGACGACAACGCCCATACAAGGCGTCATTTTTTCGGACTCGGAGTCGTTTTCGGACTCGACGTCGTTTTCGGACCGGGCGTCATTTTCGGACGTGACGTCGTTTTCGGACGTGTTGTGCTTATAACGTCGTTGTATGGACGTGTTGCTGATGCTCCTGTATAATAAATGCTACTGCAAGCTAAGCTTGAGAAAAATTAGTGTATAACTGTTAAAACAAGATGATAAATGCAATTATGTGAATAGAGATGTCTTCCCTGTATGATATGTGGGGTGTTGTGAATGTTGAGATGTTGTCCTTGGGCGGACATGCTAGATGCTGCCACTGACGAATTGTCATGATGCTTTTGTTGTGATGCATTTGTGAACCATATGGATTGCCATGATGTCTTTGTTGTGCGTTTGTGCACTGCATGAGTTGCACTGACTTCAGCCCGAGCCGACGCGCTATAATTTGTCATGCGATTTGAACTCGATTGTTGATGTCTCGCTTCGCCGCTTCAAGAATTTTGTTATATTTTTCGCTTCTACTAGTATGAAGAACTTTGTTGTACCTTCGCTAATACGGGCGACTGCGCCAAAGAAAAATTTGTGAGTTTGAGGGGCGTTGATTCGCGCTGACTTTGTAGTTTTGACTCTTGATGTCGGACGCCCGCTTTGTTTGGGACTCATAACCCCGCCTGGTTTCTCGCTTTGTCTCGCTTTGAATTTGCAGCGGCATTTAGCCTAAAAGGGTTTCGCTGGGTCATTGATATATTATGTGTGTTTTCGTTATTTTCAAAAATATGGAAGGTTTCCTAATGGTGTGACCGAAGCCGATTTAGGCCGCCTACGTATCCCCATGAGAGAATCAGGTCATGACGTAGTTCATTACAAGCGAAATTGGGTGAAATTACAAATTTCTAAAGGTAGCGTGACAATGATTGACAAATCCAAACCTAATCATGTCATGCTGAAATTGGAAAAAGTGCACCGTCATTTGGTCGCCATTTCCAACAAAAGCATTACAGTTGGGCGGCTTGGACAAATCCATCATTACCTCGCATATTTGACGTTTAGGCCTACCTCTGGCATAAAGAGATCCCAAACATGTTAGAACACGCACTTGATTTGCAATTTGCTTATTATTATAGATTGCCTGCAACTTTTTGCATATTATACTAACTTGGTTTGCTTCATTTGTTAAAGGGTTATTTTGTCTAGATTATCCCCAAAAGGTTGATTCGCGTTGACTGGTAGAAGCACAATCATCCAATAAATGACTAATCCAGAGGCACCGGAATGAAACAACTTAGGACTCGTTCCCATTCCTGTAAAGGATGCACAGGCTTAAGTATGCACAATCATGTATATGCATCTGATAGAAGTAACCTTTAGGGAACCCAACTAATCATCTAAATCCTCTAACATGAAACAGCATCACACAAATGTGTCTATGCGGATAATATCAAACTTCCAAGCATTTTGACACAACAAAACTCTTAACAGGGTTCATATGTTTTAACATGTTCTTATATAATATATAGAAAACATTTTAGTGACTTAAACATACACAATGGTCAATAAAACAGTGAAGAAATGCATTCATACATATGAAACCATTTGCGAATTACATGACCTTAGAAGTCTTCCCCTACTCAAGTTTCTTTGCCCCAAAAGAAAAAGTTATCCGTCGATTTTTGAGGCCTCCACAGTTACAAAGACGGAAAATAAAATAAATGAAGCTTTCTGGACAATGATGATTTCTTTCACTTACACCGGATAACCAACATGCGCTGGCAAGGCGAATTCTCGCAGCCGCACTTGTTAGGCGGATCTGAAAGTTTTATTTATCTTATTATTTTTAGCAACATTGGCCGATGAAGGAATCTCCGTCTGATTTCCAAGGCCTCCCCTGTACAAAAGACGGATTTGTTTTTTGACTTTATTTATTAATTATTGCTATCACTTTAAAATTATTTATTACTAACACTTTTACTAAGTGTTTATGCAGGTACCCGGAGATCATTTTGTGCAGAAGGCCTAAAAAGGGCTAAAGATGTCCCGGAGTTTTATCTTATGTCGCATTTAAATTTTAGTTTTACTATTTTTGTATTGCATTTTATTTTAATTGTAAATTATATAAAAAATGCTTAGAATAGGTAGAATAAAAGTCAATATATAATTAACCTAGGTTTGAACGGATAACCGCAAGTTAGCGGATCCTATAGGATGCCTGACCCCTTCCCTTTAGGATAATAAAGAACCCTGATCCAGAATCTCACACTCGCCATGAGACTCTTCATTTTTGCTCCGATGTGTTTCATGTAAAATTAAGAAAAGAAAAGGATTAGTATATATCCAAGATTTTTATCAAAGGGTAAACCGAACATTGCCATAGGATTTTAAACATGTTGTAGTTACAGACACAATATGTTGTACTATTAACTTCACATAGGAGACAAAATATGCTGACCTTTTAAACTCACATGTAGGATAGATGTTTTAAATCAAGACAAGGAAAATAAATCTTAGCCTCTCCTTTGTGTTTACTCACAGTCGACTTCTAAGTTCACGTGTCTACGTCAAATAGATACAATGCTAAACTCCGATTGTAATATGAAACAAGAAGTAATCTTATTAAGCCAAGATGAACAGACTTGGGTTGTAAGCACTTTCAGAAACATGTTTAGATCATATCCTTGCAACCAAGATCCGGCACTTTGACACGATGGACACAATCCTTACTCTAGCCATATTTCACTCAGTCGACACATTAGGACAAAAAGAGTAGCGAGATGGAACATTAGCAGAGAGACCATTCACTGTGTTTCTACTACCTTCACCAGGCAGACAACATATAAACATAAGGCCCTACTGATCCTGCATACATATGTAAAGGAGGAAATAACCATGATATCTAACATTATCGATTTCACATGATTCCAGCACATCGAGATGTCATACAAACAAATCTACATTCATGCGGCGCCGCTACCTTATTATCAAATCTTTGAAACTAACATCCTGTTAATAAAAATACCAGTAAACAGATTGACATTTATTTTATAGCCTTTAGATGCTCCAATATTCTTTATCTAACACGAACAGGTATGGGTACAAAATTAATTAAGCACAACACCCCTTGTAGATTACCTCATTGAGATGGTATGCAGGGGATAGACTATAGTCGGCAAATCAACCTTCAAATTCATGAGTCGGACTCTTAAGAGAAAACAAACATTATCCAACTAAACTTGGCTATCAAATTGGTTCTTAAATGACCCACAAGTTAGCTCCCTATCAATAAATAACAACAAAACACATCGCAAGCCACAATTCTAGCGCTGATGTACCTAATACCATCGTATAAATTCTGTATTAAAGACAAGTCTTATATTCGAATTCATCTACACTTGGGCACTGATCTGTTGTTAACAAAGGTCACATATCCTTAGTCAGATGCGAATGCGAATATACGGTAATCGGACTCAGACAGACACTAGGAAGCAAGACATCGACATCTTAAGGTGACACACGCAGATATTAATATTTATATGCTTCAACAATAATCTGGACAATAACACTCAGCAAACTAAGTAAATCAATTCAAACCAACAATATAATAAACCAAATTTAAAGGCAAAGGGGATTGATTTTACCTTCTCCGGACAGCGACCCGGGGCAGCGTATCAAGTCGTCGATCCGCTCGGTTTTTTTTTATTGTGATGCGTTTAGAAGAGGAATGAGACTTTTACCTGATTCTAGACTGGTATTGCGAAAAAAGAAATGCTTTTCGTTTTAATTTGCTTTCACGCTTCCTAACGATTTTTTAGGATTCTTCTTGCTCCTTGCCAGCTAATTTCCCCTTTTATTTTCGGATGCCTTTAGTCGAATTTTATTCTGCGAGAATGGATGCCATTTCCTTTCGGTTTCGACGTTCCTTCTCACGGTCGTGATCTTTCTCACTTTTCTCCTGATGCCTTTGCAGACGTGTACATCGATTGGTATTTATACCCCTGATCTAGGTACTTAGTTATGGTAACTCTGATTTTAGGTATATAGTAAGCTGCGATTTCGGGTATTTCCTACCATAATAGGTGCTGATTTGGTATTGCTGGTTTTTGTAAGATTATGTTACCGTTTGGGTGTTTATTGGTGAAGATTGGCAACGATTTGTTACCATTTTCGGAGTATATTCGTTAGTGATTTGGTTAAGAGCTGTTACGCCGGATTCTCAAAGAATCCCACCAGTGAGGAGCGCGATGAATACGTTCTTGCCATTAGTTTTTTAGTGGCGCTTTCTCTTGCTGGACGATGGGGGTTAAGGTAAGGAAATAAAGGGGTCGGTCATACGGCGGCGAGCCGGGCCATGTACGGGTCGCGCGTAGTATAAAGATCCGTACGGCGGGTTTGGGTAGTAGTCAAGGCGTAATCAATGAGTATTAAGTATTTATTTTGGGTAGTGTATTATTAGTTTTAGGTGTATTATTTAATTAATTAATGGTCAATTAAGCTATTTAAATTGTAATTAGATTATTTAGGTGCTTTATTAATCTAAGTTTGAGTTTTAAAATTATTGCAATAATAAATGCGTGTGCTATTTAATTAGTGCTTAATGCGATGCCGTTATTTATTTATTATGCGTATTTTATGAAGTTAAATTAAGATTGAATTATTTAAATGCTATGTGAAATGCGTGTCATTATTAAATTACTTGTTTACGCATGTATTAATGTATTATTGTTGCATTTTATTATAAAAATCATAAAATTATTTTACAAAATTAGTCTAATTTTATAGCTAATTCATCGACGGAGGGTCAAAATTGGGTGTCAACATTGTCCTCTTTGTATGGAGATGATGGAAGAATCTTCGGACAAAGACGTTGACTCATAGCCAATTTTGTCTCGATCCTCAGAATTGAAAGGTTTGGACAAATAGACAAGGCTGACGCAAAATTTAAAAAATTGTCCCAGTGTTGAGTTATGACGACATCGGGCTACCATGGTCAAACACCGCGGGATAACGCGACTCAAATTTGTCCCGTTGTCGAGTTATGACGACACCGTTACCATGGTCAAAACACGTGGGCTAACGCGACTAAATTTGTCCCGGTCGAGTTATGATGACATCGCTATGGTGCTAAAAATAAAAATAAGTAATCGCTTGAACTCAGGGTGTACCGCTATGGCTTATGGTGCCGGGTTTTATGGTGATGTGGAACGAGTGACCGACGCTGAGGCCGCTTACGCCATTTGTTGGAAGGTTGCCCCCAACAAATTTCCTGTCAGAAGAGAAAATCCACGCCAGGCTCCATCTTTTGCGCCTCAGAGATTTGAAGCTAAGATAGAAGCATTAGTGCATAAATCACAAAACAAAACAATGTAAGAATGTGAATTTTGTGTTGTGGTTGTATCAAATGAAATGGTGTGATGATACGCCGTCTTGTATAGCGAGATGTAGATGACGCCAGTATGGGCGAATCGCTCAGATGGACGAAATGCAAATGTTCGCCGTTGTATAGACGATGCAAACGACGCCTTGTATAGACGAATGCAAATGTTCGCGTCAGATAGACGAACGCAAATGACGCCAGTATGGGCGTTGTCGCCAGATGTAGACGAAATGCAAATGACGCCTTGTATGGGCGCTGGTTGCCAGATAGATTTAAATGCGAATGTTCGCCGTTATGTAGACGAGATGCAAATGACGCCTCAGTGGCATAGATAAAAATTGTTCTATATATGGAGTCAGGTCGTAATTCATGCGTAATCAAAACTAGATGAAATAATTAAAGTGTAAATGATGTAGCCGGGGATTTTGCAAGATGTATTTGATGTAGACTTGTTGCAGATTGACTTTGCGAGCGAATCTGTTGTGTTGGAATGTTGCTATTGGCGTCGCTTTCGACTTGACGCCGCTTTCTGACCGCGCCGCTTTTTGGACTTGTCGCCTTTTTTGGACTTGTCAGGTTGATGACGCCGCTGTTCGACGTGTCACGCCTCAGAGACTAAAAGCTCAAGAAAGAGTTAGTGCATAATCATAAGACGTAATAATAAAGCATGAATGAGAAAATGCAATTTTGAGAACAGAAAATCGCCCTCGCAGACGTGATGTGGTGACGATGGTGTCGTTTTCGACTTGGCGCCGTTTTGGATCGGCCGCTTGACGCGGGCGCTGCTGACGTAGGCCGCTTTCGACGTGGCGCCGCTTTCGACGAAGGCCGCTTTCGACTTGGCGCCGCTTTCGGACGCGCCGCTTTCGGACGCGAGTCGCTTTCGACTCGAGTCATTTTCGACCGACGCCGCTTTCGGACGTGGCGTTTCCGACTTAGCCGCCGGACGTGGCGTCGCTTTCTGACTAGCGCCGCTTTCGACGTGGCGTCGCTGACGCGTGGCGTCGTTGTCGACTTGGCGCCGTTTTTGGACGCGCCGCTTTCGGACGCGGAGTCGCCGACCGAGTCATTTTCGACTCGACGCCGCTTTGACGCGGGCGCCATTTTCGGACGCCGAGTCGCTTTGACGTGGCGCTGCCGGACGCGAGTCGCTGACTTCGAGTCGCTGACCGAGCGCCGCTTTCGGACGTGGCGCCGCTTTCGACGTGGCGCCGCTTTGGACTCGAGTCGCTTTGGACTAGACGTCGTTTTCGGACGTGGCGTCGTTTTCGGACGCGGAGTCGTTTTTGGACTTAGCGTCGTTTTCGGACGTGGCGTCATTTTCGGACGTGGCGTCGTTTTCGGACGTGGCGTCGTTTTCGGACTCGGAGTGTATAGTAAGTGTTGCTATACACCCTGCATGTCACTCATCATAATCTGCTACATACTGCTTAGAATCCCTTATCTCAGTCTTAGCGACATGACACTTCACTCTTCCATTTCACTTTTAATACCCAGTTGAAGTCACTCATTATTGCCTATGGTCCTTGTATCTGACCATATAATCTTCCAATATGTATCCACATTTTTCTTTTAAGAGCCACATCATTAAACGCATACACCAAGGTCATATGAAAACTTTTCTTTGTACCCCTATGTGTTACCCCACAATGTATCAATTATTCTGTACAGTTTAATATCTACCTCATAGAAATGATGCTTTCACAATAACCATATTCCTCCATTTGGATGGTCAATAAGATTAGTACTTAAAAGATCACTCACTACACAAGTTAAGCGAGGTATTATGAGCTTTTTCCCTTTTTATCCTTTGGTTCCAAGAGACCAAATAGCCCAATCTTAGCATTCTGTGTGAACTAATGCATTGAAACTGTGCACAAATACATACCTCGATTACCAATCCTTCAAATAACTCCTCAACTGAAAATATGAACTCCAGAGGTTACGATATTGAAAATGCTTGACACAACTATACACCAATAAGATGCTCATCATTCCCAAGTTCCAAGTCATTTACAAAATAAACTCAATTAATCTCTATGTCCAATACTTTCCAGTACACAGTCCAAAGTAGGAAAAATACTTTCATTCCTGTATATCAATCTTATTATTTCGGAAGTAATAGCCTCTTCTTATTCTTACCTGGGAACAATATTCTTTTACAGTTTCCTACCTTCACATAGTCCAGCAACATGATATACCATAAAACGGTCACAGATTCTAACAATTAGAGCTCAAAATTTAATTAGAGGTATGAAGGAGAAAAGAGTAGGCAAGCTTCATTTTCTATCTTTGGAAGGAAAAGTTCAATCTCTGTAACTATAGAGCAGATAGCGTAGCATAACGGAGTACCAATTCGTAAGATAGAGACTACTACAATTCATTTCACAAGTAGACACCGCATTCATGGTCTGAAAGGGATCTCTTCACTACTCGCAATTATAAACAACTTCATTTCTTTTAACATTTGTTCACTCATTTCTTACTTGTCGTACTTTTCGTAATTCCAACATATTCTAGTATACATACGTAATCTCGAACATTGCTCCTGGTTCCAATCCATGATGATACCATCCCTTAAGTGATGAATTGTTAACTTATTCTCTTATTTGGTACGTAAAAGATTCTGAAGAGTTACCTTACCTGACGTTGACCTAGTATCTCTAAATCTGGTCATCATACTTCTATTCAAACTCTTTCACTTCCCTTATGACTTGACGCACCAAGTCAAGTCCGAATAACTCTAATTTCCCCTTCCGAGCCACTGTCGTTGTCTTTCGAGACATAGCTGCAACCACAATAATTATTAGGAAGAGGGGGGATTATCCTAATGACATAGCTCTATTGCACGATCTACGAGATGAAAGAGTAGAAACCAATCTTAAATATCCGACAGCCTCCTGCGTATAGGTATGGTACACAACATACCCATACAGAAGACTCTACTAGACACGGTCTGTAGACATTCCGAGGACTAACTGCTCTGATACCACTTCTGTCACGATCCGACCCGAAGGGTCGCGACTAAACGCCCTAATGACGCCATTATGCTCACCTGACACCCATAATACAACTAACACTAAGGCAAATATGAAATCCGGCAGCATAACGCCGCAACAATAACATATGTCAGAATAGGCAAGCCGACAAGGCTGCCTTTACAGAAGAATGTACCTGCCTCCTGAGGAGTCACAACTAGCCAACATAATATAACAGGCAAGCCGACAAGGCTGCTATCAAAGTATCACGTATACACGAGAACATCCCAACACAGATTACA
Source organism: Przewalskia tangutica (assembly GCA_029844215.1). Taxonomy (NCBI): domain Eukaryota; kingdom Viridiplantae; phylum Streptophyta; class Magnoliopsida; order Solanales; family Solanaceae; genus Przewalskia; species Przewalskia tangutica. The sequence goes on along the minus strand of CM056732.1, from coordinate 10,744,713 downwards.
ACAACCTGGCTGACCAAAACAGATTTGTAACTTCTACATAAGTACAACCCACAACTGTCTACAGACCTCTATAAGGAGGATAACGACATGTTACGGGACAGGGCCCCGTCGTGCCCCTATATATATGCAAAAGTTAAAATAATAGGGTTCTGTACCAAAATGACAAAGCTCTGAATCAAAGGAGCTTTCCAAACAACTGAGCAGGAATCTACACCGGAGGTTCACTAAATCAACACTGCATACGCAGTATTTAACGCAGCTTCGAGGAAAGCGGGTCGATTTAAAGAATTTACCGAGTATATGAAATATAAAGTACAAAATAGATAATCATAACTGGTCAAAACGTACAGAAGACATGTAAGATTAAGTGCCAAGCTAATTGTGCTATAGAAAATAGAGAATCAACTGTGCCTTATAAAAATGGGAGTAATGAAAATCAGTTCTTACCTTTTTTTAAAAATATGCAAGTCACGCCAAAATCAGGGACTTCTACCCCCATAATATAATAGTACGGGACTCGAACCCGCCTAAGTATATATGTATAATATGGGACTCGAACCCAAATAAGTATATAAATATATCATGGGACTCGAATCCAAATAAGTATATATATATCGTAGGACTCGAACCCACGTAAGTATATAGAATAATAAATCGGGAGTTGAACCCGTTTGGGACTCGAACCCAAGTAATATAATAATAATAGTCGGGACTCGAACCCAGAATATATGATATGTTGTCGGCCCTATGTGTGAGGGACTCGGTGAATGTGTAATAAGACTTGGCACAAGTAGATATCATGAGCAACCATATGCAATTAGAAATCATCTTTTGACTTTCGATGGTATCATCATAATAAACTCTTTTACTGAAAATCATAGGCACTTATTATAATAATTGTCCTTTAACACTAACTTTGTAAAAAATCATGTACGTCCGCCGTACTTTTATTAAAGTCATGTCAAATGAAAGTCTTTCACAAAGTCATGCCAAAAGAAAGAAGGGCAGTCTCACATACCTCTTCGTCGAGCTAATCAACTCAATATTAAGATACGTCTCGTCTAGTACATCAACCTATAATAATGGTAATATGCTCGTCAATTCTATGATCACTTAACATATTTTATATCGAATGACGACTTTCTTATTCTACAAAAATTCGGGCAGCACTTCCTTTGTTTATACGCACAATCACAATTTTCAAACCAAGCCAGCAATACCAACAGCAAGTCATAACACAAGAATATAACCACAATACTCTCAGATATTCTATTTATGTCATCACAACGTATTCCTTCTCTTTTATATTTAAGCCATAACATAATTACAACAAACCATGTGATTACTACACATGTTTATCAGGTTCATCCAATTCTTTAGTCACGTTAACGCAGTCCACTTAAGCAGTCCAATCTTCTAGCAACATAGAGAGTTCAATAATGTGAAATAACACCTTTCCACACCTTAATTCTCTCAATCATATATACATATTTATAACTTGTATCTTAAGCACTCAAACAATCCATCAATTCTAACAATTAACAATAAGAGTGCGAGTCTTTTAATTACAACATAATATCTTTTTACATTTTTCCATAACTCTTTTCTTAACTTCTTAGAGGCATTTAAACACTCCTCTTCAAACTCACAAGTTTTTTTGAGTGCAGGTTTTTCATATCAGTAACGCGTCAACACAATGACGTCATCATTTGCATTTCCATCCATACAAGACGGTAACGCCCATACAAGGCATCATTTGAATTTCTGTCCATACAAGACAGTAACGCCCATACAAGGAGTTATCTGCATTTCGTTCATACAAGACGACAACGCCCATACAAGGCGTCATTTGCATTCCGTCCATACAAGACGGTAATGCTCATACAAGGCGTCATCTGCATTTCGTCCATACAAGACGATAACACCCATACACGGCGTCATTTGCATTTCGTCCATACAAGACGACAACGTCCATACAAGATGTCATTTACATTTCGTCCATACAAGACGACAACGTCCATACCAGACGTTATTTGAATTTCGTCCATAATGACAACGTCCATACAAGACGTCATACGCATTTCGTCCGGAAACGATAAATATCTGCAGTACGTTTGAAAACGACGCTATCTGCATTACGCCCAGAAACGACGTTTTTTCATTATGCCAATGCAACGACTTCAGCACATGATTTTTACGCAAGACAATATTCCTACTCACATGATCACACTTCTTATATTAATGCTTTTTCATGTTCTATCATCTTAACAATTATGCACTAACTTTTCTTAAGCTTTAGCCTACAGGTTTCTCAATTTACAAGAGCAGTTTCAGCATGTTCGTGCAAGGACGACATCTCAGCATCTGCAGCATCATCAACAACGTCATCATCACACTACATATGACAACATTCCTACTTACATGATCACATTTTTCAATGCTTTATCACTTTTGTCTTAATAATTATGCACTAATTTTTCTTAAGCTTTAGCCTGCAGGAGCCTTTTAAGGAGTTGGAGCACAACGTGAAATTCTTCTGCGGTGAACTGAGACAATTTGTTGGGAGGCTAGACCCCCGACAAAGGTCATCGACTTACTTCGAACATCTTCCTATCCCTAAGATTTTGCCACAAGAACCCAGTGTTTTCATAATTCGACACTGGGATAAATTTTGAATTTGCGTCAGTCCGCTTTCAATTTTTCTAAGCGCCATGAAAACACAGTGTCATCATAATTCGATACTGGGATAAAATTTTGAATCAGTGTTAGTCGTGCCTTTAATTTCCTAGCGTCACCATAGCCTAGTGTCATCATAATTCGACACTGATATAAAATTTTGAATTTGAGCCATCTGTGCTTTCAATTTTCTAGCATCAGAAATCCGTGTTTCTTTTTGGAACTTCGTTTACCCATGCATTTTTCTAATCTTTGACAATCATGACAAAATTGGCTACAAGTCAACGTCTTTTCCTGAAGACTCTTTCATCCTCTCCATACAAAGAGGACAAAATGTTGACACCTAATTTTGTCCCTCTCTTTCTATTATTTATCCAAAATCAAACTATTTTTTAACGCCGCAAAAACAACTTTAATTCTTTAATAAATGCATACATATTCATACATAAATAAAAAAATTAATATTCTCAAAATAATTACTATTTGTTATTACTATCTTTATTCACATTTTTTTTTACTAATCATAATTTTTATCCTAATATTCCATGTCATTCATAAAACGACATCGTATTTTATATTAAGCACTAAAACATTTCCCAAAAATATTATTGCATTATTTATTAGTATTTTTATCCTTATAATTTATATTTTTATAAATTATTTCTTTAATTATACCACAACCCTTTATAAAATATAATACCTAAACCTCTACCCACACCAAAATAAATTTCCAGCCCAAAATAATCCAAAACCGTCCAACCCACTTTCTATTCCCCCCAAAAAAAAACCTTTACCTTAGCCCAAATCGTCATCTCCTCCATTGATTTTACAAAGACCTAAATCCCAAAATAAAAAAGAAAACAAAAGGCCTCTCTGTCGATTCCCCAAAAAAAAAACGCAACACCTTTCCATCTCTCTTCCAATTTCGGCATAAACAACAAGCCCTTTCCACCATGTACAGAAATGATACACTCCATTGTCGTGCTATGTCTATCTCAATCACGTGAAGTCTGAGAAGCTGCCTAACGTTCATTTCTTTTGAACGATTTCAGTTGACCCATTTCGAATTCTTGAACACAAATCCCGCCCAAATCGTGTAGCCTTGACAACCCTAATTTTGTACTATATATATCAGCTTATGGAGTCCATTTTGGGAGACCAAACTTTCAGCAGCCGCACTCCCTCTAAATATACTCTTCATTTTTCATCCTTGCTAAGTCTGAAAACAACCAGCAGCCGCCGTTCATCCTCTTAAAACCCTAGATCATTTTCTTATTTTTCTCATTCAGCTTTCTCAAAAAAAAATAATACAAGATATGAGTTTAAAACAAATCTTGTTCTGGTTCGGTAAGTCGATTTGAACTCAGACGACCCTTTGCCTCAGTTTGTTGCACCCGAAGCAGGTCCGAAAACTCAAACTCATCTTTCATTATACTTTTTGTGTTTTGTTGTTGTTTATCACTGATTTGAGTAATAATATAGTCTATTATGTTGTTATGTTTAAGGTTTAAATATGTTAATTTTGGTGTATGAAGGAGACGTACTTAGTTGTAGCCTCATATGATCTTTATGTGCTAAGTTGTGTTTTATCTAAAAAAAAAGAATCTGTTTTAGTAAAAGTCGTTGAAAGCTTGGTTCATTGATTTTCTTTGAAATATTATACCGATGAACTAAAGCAAAATCATGTAATCTTCTGTTGGCCTTGAGTTTTGTTTAACCTTGCTAGTATTAATATAGTTATTGGTTTGAATTGCAACGATTTTCTGGCAATTTGGTTACTGATTTTTAGCTATGTTTCAGACTAATTTTTGGTCCTTTGGTTACTGGTTTTTCGGACTGGTCTTGGGCCCTTCGCTACTGTTTTGTGCCCTTTCTCTTCTTAGATATGGGGGTAATACGATGCATATGTACTTAAGTTTACACGCATATTTTATTAATTGGCATTATGATATATGGTTTGCGCCCGTACTAATCCTTTTCTTTTCCTTATTTACATGAACTGCATCGGGGCAAATGAAGAGTCTCGTTATGAGATTCATTATGACTACAACAAATGAAGATATATATTCGCATCTGCGTCCACGCTTCCGCTTCAGAAATGCCAAAACAAACGGGGCGGGATGACGTCGTCACCCGACCAAATCGCTCTTTTACTCTCTTGACTTCATCCGCCCTCTTTATCTTTTGTTTATTTACTCATTATAATTTTATTTGCTAACTCTGTGATTAATAGGATACTAACTCTATTAATAGATTGGGAGGGTAGTGTTGACCCATCTTTATTTACTTATTTTAAGTTCGTTATATATGTCTAAATGTAGGGATAATTTAATCATCTTTTAACTATCTTATGTAACTAAGACATCATTTTTTTTAAATTCATAACAAAAGAAACACATTTTCTCACACTCTTTATCAACATCATATAATTTTTCTATTATAACCACTTTATATATCCTGTCATATATATATTAGTCAAAACCAAATTTTATGACTACGTGTGTACTTTTTTTCAACAAATCAATCTCATATGTTACAAACCATGTTAAGCTACTTTATGTTGCTAAATGTGTCTTTTCATGAAAACTAATTCTCGCATTATTCTTTCTTTCATACTATATAATATATATTTTTATTATGTCTTGTTCTACCTAAAGAAATTTTAACTTATATGTATTCTTATAAAACAAGTCTCGTAAGTCTTTTATCAAAAATATGTATTATACTAATAAATATCCTTTACTTAGAATATTGTCAAATATACATTTTTAGACATAAATAATATCAACCTAAGTTTGATCGGACAACCGCAGTTAGCGGATCCTATAGGATGTCTGACCCCTTCCCTTTAAGATAATAAAGAACCCTTATCTAGAATCTCACATAGTTTGCAGACCTTTAAACATAGATCATTTGTAGCATTTTATGCTACTTAAAAGTGTCCTAATTCACTTAAAATAATTAGGTGGAGACTCCTTAAAAAATAAATTTAGGAATCAACCATGCGTAGTACATCGTTTCGACTTAGGTTAAAATGGGGTGTGATAGAACATACTCAGACCGACATTGGAGCAGCGTTTCCCACACTTGGCTTGAATCAACCGGACCCTAATTGGTACATGGACATCGGCGCCACTACCCACATGATATCTGATCAAGGTACTCTCTCGTCTTATTCCAATTTGAGCATTAATCGTGGTATAACTGTTGGTAATGACAATTCTATTCCAATTAAGGGTTATGGTCATAAAACCTTGTCTCCTCCTCATCCACCACTTGTCCTGAAAAATATCATTCGTGCCCCAAAATTAATTAAAAATTTAGTATATGTCCGTAAATTCACAACTGATAACTGAGTTTCTATTAATTTTGATCCATTTGGATTTTTTGTGAAGGATTTCAAGACGGGGACTCATCTCATGAGGTGTAACAGTGGGGGGACCTATATCTAATCACACCAAGTCCAAGCGTCTCGCGTCAAGTTATGTCATTCACCTTTGCATCTCTTACTCCTTCCTTGTGGCATGCTCGCCTAGGTCATCCGGGGTCATCTATTTTATCTTCTTTAGATAGACATAAATTTATTTCTTGTAAGGGTACGCGTAGTACTCCAATTTGTCAATCCTGTGATTTGGGAAGATTATTAAATTACCATTTGTACCTTCAAATTCAAATACTTCTATGTCATTTGAAATTATTCATAGTAATTTATGGACATCTCCGGTTCTCAGTTCTATGGGTCATCGTTATTATGTTCTATTCTTAGATGACTATACTAAATATTTATGGACGTTTCCAATTGCGAAAAAATCTCAAGTTTTTTCCATCTTCATAAAATTTAGAGCCTTCATAAGAACGCAATTCGAATCTAAAATAAAAACATTCAATGTGATAATGACAAAGAATATGATAATGGAGAATTTAGGGAGTTTTGTGCTCAAAATGGGATAAATTTTCGTTTTTCTTGTCCTCATACGTCTTCACAAAATGGGAAAGCTGAGCGACAAATTCGTATCATTAATAATATTGTCCGCACTTTATTGGTTCATTCTTTCGTTCCTCCATTCTTTTGGAATCATGCACTACAAATGGCTATCGATCTCCTAAATATTTTTCCCTCTAAAGGCTTGACATAATCATCCCCTCTAATAATGTTATACAATAAGACTTTGTCATACACTCATCTTAGGGTCTTCGGATGCTTATGTTATCCACTGTTTTCATCTACTACAATCAACAAACTTCAGGCACGTTCTACTCTTTGTGTATTTTTAGGTTTCCGTCAAATAACTGTGGTTATAAATATTTTGATTTGTCCTCTAAACGAATCATCATTAATCGCATGTTCTATTTGATGAATCCAAATTTCCCTTCTCTAAAGTAGAAAAACATGTGTCTAGTTCCTATGATTTTTTGGATGATGCTATCTCCCCCTATGTTCTCCGACATTTTTCAGGTTTGCCAGAAAATACGCAGGTTCCCAAAACTCGCCTCGCCATGACGCTAAAACTCACGCGAGCCTGCGAGATTACAGCCACGCGCTGGCCCCTGCAGAGCCATGCGCTTGACAGATTTCCAGATATTTCCGAAAATTTCCAAAATTCACCCAATCCAGCCCAGAGTCGTGGTACAGTCACTTGTAGTCAAATGGGTGTTTTTAAACCAAAAAGATATTTCAATTTAAATTCAAATGTTCTTAAATCTCTATTACCCCGTAATCATGTGTCTGCTTTTGTTATACCCCGTAATTCTGACCCTACGTATGAGAGCGTACGAAAGCATGTAAGACTTAAAATTTTCAAAGGATAGGTTGACGGATTGTTCCGGACGGATTTTTAGTCAACTTTGAGGCGGGTTATGACCCGGTACATTGAGAGTTCCTAAGTGTTTCAAAGGCATAGGGCGTAGTTCGTTGAGTCTAGTTTCCAACGCAACCAACCGTTCGTCGATAGGACGTCGGAGTAGAAAGTTATGAGAGTTACAAGTTCTGGCGCAGACGACAAATGCGTTCGTGCAAAGCGGCAGCGCGCCGGATGGCGGGTCGCGCGCCGAAATCCGAGGGTCGCTGGCCGCAGGCCGCGCGCCAGATGTCAGCGCGCGCGGAAGTTCCGAGAGTCCGCAGAGGTTTCGTTGCCGCGCCACGGCTGGCCGCGCGCCAGCGGATTCTGGCGAAAACTTAGGAAAATCAGATTTTTCTTTTAAAAGACTTGGGAGGTGACAAGTGTCCCCATCCGATTTTTGCACGTTATATTGACCAAGTCTTAAAGACTTGGTCATATTTCATCTCTCTCTTAGACAAAAGCTCCTCCTTCTCTCTTAAAAGTTCAAGCTACTCCTTCTCTCTAAAATCCCAAGAGATATTCTAGCCTTAGGAAAAATCTGGAAAAAAGTAAAGACAAGAAGGAAGCTTGTGGCTAGCTCTTGTGGAGGTTGTTGTGGTGGTGTTCTTGAAAAGGAAGCTAGCAAGTTGTTAGAAAAGTTTGGCTAAGGCATTAAGGTAACATTTCTTCCCTTGTGGTTTAGTTATTAATGTTGCATGTGAAGAAGAAGGATGTGTAGTAGTAAATAATGCACTTAGAATCCTTGCATGTAAGAAATGTGGTTTGGATATGAAAGAATTGGCTAAAAAGATATTATGAGCATGTTGTAGCCTAAAAACTACTTTAGAATTGTTAAGTGAATTGTTGTACCTTATGGGGCAGAATTTTGCACACCCAAGTTTATGTGTGTAATCCCCTTTGTGTTGGTTTGGATGTTGGGCCTTAAATGTGGCGTTTGAGTGTTAAAAATCGGCCTTTGAAAAGGTGGCAAAGTGAGTAGAAACAAAGGAACGCCCAATTTTCCATAGGAATTAGTAACCTTGAACTTGGAAATATTCTACTTTGAAACTAGAAGTTAATAAACGTATTATGGTCATTATAGGTTGACGTATTACGTGTGATAGTTGAAATTAACAAGTGGATTGACCGAAGAGGTATGTGGAACTTTCCTATCTCTTGAGCATGAGTAGTTGTACCTATGTAGTACGGTAGACGTACAAGATTTGATATCTTTCACTTGCTTTAAAGTATATGATACTTGTTTCATTTCAAAAGTATAAGTCCCTTGGATTTAGGGAAAATGTATTTGACAAAGGGATAACGCTAATATAATGACTTTATGGGAAGTTGGTTATATTAGTTTTCTTGAAAGATTCACAAAGAAAGGTTTACTCTAATTAAAACAAGTACGGGTAAAGGATTTGAATCTAAGAAAGGTGAATTGATTTTTAGGCATTGGTTGCCTAAGGTTTTAAAGGAAATGAAGTCACTTGATTTAGAAGCCTATTATATTTCTAAAAGGAAATGTGACTTGTCTTGAAAAGAAATCGTAACTTGATACTATGGTGATTAGTATCTTGGAATTTTTGTATAAAAAGAGTTATTTCTTAAAAAGTTAGAAGTACATGGTACTTGGGTTGAATTCCCGGATTTTCTATTAAAAGACATGTTAGTGCCTTAGGATACTAAAATGAGAGGATATATTAATAGTGTTAAGTTGTTGGATTTCTTAACTTGCTTATGTTATGATAGTAAGAAGTGCTTATGTATGATATGATAGCAGTAGTGCTTATGTTATGTATGATAGTCGGATGAGCTATGTTATATATTTGTATTATTACTGGTAAACCGGGTTATTATCTATGTCATGGATTTGCTACCCATGACGCGAGTCGCGCCAGCACTCACGCGGATCCCACCACGGGATCCATGCGGGTGAAATAGTCCCATGCGAGTACGGCGATGGTACTCATGCGGATCCACATGATCCATGCGGGTGAAATAGTCCCATGACGAGGCAGATGACCTCATGCGGGTCCACAGGACCATGCGGGTGAAATAGTCCCAGGAGTAGGATTGCTTAATGATACTACGGGCGAGGTACCCTGTTTTGATCGTGAGCCTCCTATTTTTATGCTATAAGATTTATACTTGTTACTCTCATTGTTAGTAAGGCACAGTGCAAGGAAATTGATTTTTATCTATGACTCAAATTATTTTTGACTTATGATATTACTACGATTTTCCGCTTTACATACTGGTACGTCAGGTATCGACCCTTCTCTGGGCCGCTCATGCCGCAGATAAGTGAAAGCGGTGGTAGATCCTCATTCCTGTGGATCTTTTACTCAGTGTCGTGAGCTCCATTTCTTCTGAGGCTCGACTTTTGGTATGGTTCTCCCGGTGTTGTTGATATTTTGTACATTCAGGGCATGACGGCCCCGTCCGTCATAGTGTTACTCCTTCTGTAGGCCCGTAGTCTTGTCATAACTTGGTTTGTTTAAGGATGTAACTGTTCGATTTTATGTACTTTTGGGGTAGCCATTTTGGGCTAGACTATTTTATATCATTATAGTTGTTTATTGTGAGTTTATATTCCGCTGGTTTTCTCTGATGTTGTGTCGCGCGGTGCCCGGTCAAGGCACCTGGCCACGATCCGGTCGTCGTGACAAAAGTGGTATCAGAGCGATTAATCCTCGGAAATGGTCCACAGTGCCGTATCTAGTAGTCTTGATTATCGGTGTCAGGCACCACATCTATAATCGTGAGGTCAGAATATTTAGGATTGGTTTCCATTCTTTCACTCTAAGATCGTGCAATGAGCCGTGTTATAGGTTGAATTTCTCCGACGTATTTTTCCTCAGACGCTATGCCTCTACGCAAAGCAACCGCGTCCGTGGCGGCAAGCGCAGGGGAACTACTAGTAGGCACCGAGGTTACTAGTGGCACGTGCCCGCCCCACGGATGAGGTGTTTTGACGACGAAGTTCTACAACGCCGCCAACCCCAAAGAGAGTTCGAGGCGCAGCGGCCGCCATCGAGACCGCTGCACGAGCCTCCATCCAAAGCCGGCGCAGGATATGGGCTACGCGAGATGACGCCATCGCCGTGATCGTGGCATACGAGGATAGGCCGAGACACCGCCCGGCCAGATTCGTAGTTCAAAGACATAGTCTGCTAACTTGAGATCGAGGACTTTTCCGAAGCCGCACCACCGTAGTTTTATGGATCGAGGCACGAGGATGATCCTCGTGAGTTTATCCAACGCTGACGGATCACGAGGTGATCGGGGCCGGAGACCGAATCGGTGGTACTAGGTTCGCATCGGCGGGACACCGCAGCTGATCGTATGAGTCATGGAACTGGCCCCGGGAGCATGCGCTTCCACTGTTTGGGGACGAGTTCTCGAGGCGCATTGCCATTTCTTGCCTCCGCAGATGAGGAGGGCTCGGGCTGATAGATTTTTGACACTGAGACAGAGTGGGCGGACGGTCCGGGAATACAACATGGAGTTTGACTCATTGGCTCGGTATGTGCCCGCTTTGGTAGAAGACATGGAGGACAAGATGCACCGCTATGTCACAGGACTCGATGATCACTTGGCCGAGAGTTGCACGGGAGTGGCTCTTCAGCCAGGCATGGACATTGCCCGCATGCAGGCATATGCACTTGGGTGTGAGGAACGCAGGGGCCGACGGATCGACAGGTATCAGCAGAAGAGGGCTAGGACAGCAGGGTCCTCTGGTAGTTTTAAGGGTAGACAACCCCAGCAGCAGACCAGATTTGCACCACAACCGGTCCAGAGCGCTCCTCCACCATCTTCAGGACCTACAGAGTATTCAGGAGCAGGACAGGGTTCCAGGGCTTCGGTGTTTCCAGAGGGACCAGAGTTCCAGTCAGATGAGGCCACCTATGCCTCGGTGTGGTCGATGTGGTGATTGCCATTATGGGGGGGGGGGTGTCGTGTTCCTCCAGGAGCTTGTTACTCTTGTGGCCAGCAGGGCCATTTGAAGAGAGATTGTCCGATCAGAGGCGGCGGAAATGCTATGGCTCAGCCGACTAGTTCAGTTGTTGGGTCTTCATCTTCAGTAGTTGTGCGCCCCGGAGGACATGGTGTTCACGGGCCAGCAGGCCGCGACAGGGGTCGTGGCAGGGGTTCCAGTTCCAGCGGTCCTCAGAACCGCATTTATGCTATGTCCAGCCGCCAGGATCAGGAGGCGTCACCTGATGTCGTCACGGGTACATTGTTGGTTGCTTGTTGTGATGTTTATGTGTAAAGTCCGGGAAAAAAAATAATAATATATAGTTGTTGGTTGATTTAATAAAAATATATATTTCATAATCTTTTTATAAGGACTACATGGCATGTTAGAAATCTATTAGTTGGCAAAATATATAATTCATAACCTTTTTATAAGGACTACATGACATGTTAGAAGTCTATTAGTTGACAAAATATATAATTCAAGCCTTAAAGACTTCAAGAATTAACCACATTAAAAAAAAATCTGCATACACATTTCTTTGGTAAGGAAACAACCTACTTCCCTTCCTCTCCCCTTTAACTCCCCTCCACTCTTGGCTTTCCCCCTCCCATAAGTTATACAAACACCCTTACTTATACATTATACTTGGCACAAACAAAGGACTAGCACAAAGAATACAAAATCAGAAAAAAAACAAGTGAACAAGAAGAGGAAAATCAAAACATCAAGAGAGGAAGGAGAACAAAAATAGGAATACTAGGGAGCAAGGATCACTTGTAGCAACAGAACAACAATCCTTTTCACGCTTACAAGGTGAGTTTTCTCACTCAGAAATTCTTGGTAACATCCTTTATTTTTAGTTCAATACATGTTAGAATAAGAATTGAGTGTTGAAAAGAAATATTGAACTTTTGATTGTTTAGACAACTAGTTGCGTCATGAACTTTACGAACTGTTCTCACTGAGTTATAATTGTTAGAATTTGATGAAATTCGGAGGAATTGTACACCTCTCTAATATGATCATATAGAACCAAAAATGAGGTAAAATGGACATACGGTTTGAAAGTTATCATAGTTCAAAGTTCCTGCCTTAGATTTGGTCGAAATTCGGAAAGACATAATTACGGACTGTTTTTATTGAGTTTTACTTATTAGAATTATATGAAAATTTACATGGTTGTAAGTCTCTCTGTTACGGACAGATATATATAAAGATTTATTAAAACGGACTTACGAGTTGAGAGTTATTGTAGTTTGAAGTTGCTGCCTCGGATTCGTCGGAATCCAGAAGGGCAGGACGTTGAAACGTAAAACTGTACTAATATGTGGGGAATATGAAAATTGTTTCTAAATGAAAGTTCTAGATCTCTTTGTTGTGGACATTTTGAGACCTTACGGGGGTCTATCCGACTTACGGATTGAGAGTTATCGCTGTTTAAAGTTTCTGCCTCGGATCTATCGAGATTCAGGAAGGGCAGCGAATAAAAGTGTAAAACTGTACCAAATGGTACAGAATATGAAAGGATGGTTCACATGGAGACGTGTAGCTCTCTGTTCTCGCTGCTTTGAGATTTTATGGGGCTTGAACGGGTTTCTGATTAGGAGTTATGACTATTCTAAGATTGGGTGTTGTTTAATAAATATTCTGCCGAAATAAATTTCATGTGGCTGTTTTGAGGATAAATTTGTGTTAGTTACCCAAAGTAGTTTTAAATGAAATTTGGTACAGTGAAAGATCCCCGTCTTACCTTAGTTTCCGCTTGAGAAACACCTTAGTTGGAGTTATGGTTAAAAAGTTATAATCGTTACAAGTATGAATGATGAATGTTAGAAAAGAGAATAGTATTTATTTGATCTTCAAAAATATGAAAAGTGAATACGTGTTCACATAAATATATAAATATATAATGGATCGGGTTGCACGCCGCAACAAAACGTAAAGTGAATACGCGTTCACAAATACGTAAACATAATGGATCGGGTTGCACGCCGCAACAAAACGTAAAGTGAATATATGTTCACAAATACGTAAATATAATGGATCGGGTTGCACGCCGCAACAAAACGTAAAGTGAATACGCGTTCACAAATACGTATACATAATGGATCGGGTTGCACGCCGCAACAAAACGTAAAGTGAATATATGTTCACAAATACGTAAATATAATGGATCGGTTGCACGCCGCAACAAAACGTAAAGTGAATACACATTCATAAATACGTAAACATAATGGATCGGGTTGCTAGCCGCAACAAAACGTAAAGTGAATACGTGTTCACAAATACGTAAATATAATGGATCGGGTTGCACGCCGCAACAAATATGAAAGATGAATACATGTTCACCTATATATAAATATGAAAAGTGAATACGCGTCACAAATATATAAATGTAATAAACATGTGGAAATGCAGGGAATGTCTTAACGTATAATACGAGATAAAATGAAGTGTTAGTTAAACCGAGAATTTCCTATGAGTTGTGCATATTTAAAGATGTTGTAACTGATATGTTTTTGCAATATGCTTATTACGTTATAATGTGATTGCACTTGGAATATTGTGGTGTTACTTTGAATTGCGGTAAGGTTCTCACCAAATTGCATGGTAGATGACTTTATTTAACATGTTTCAAGAAAGCGTGATAGAGAAAGGCTCCACGCCAAGGCTAGCGATCGCCCCAGCCTTTCTTGTCATACCAAGTCCATTGCTTCGCTTGGTACTCGTCGTTCGTAATGTCGGCCCAGTGTCTCCGAAATGCCCGCTGGAATGGTCTCCTTCCAACTTAGAATAATATTTGTCAGTATGTCTATGTAGAAACAATATTTGCACGAGTATGGGCTCGCGTTATATTTTCAATAAAGTCATAAACAAATTTTTTTATTGTTATTTTTATTAATAGCTCCGTATTTGAATATAAGTTTAAATTTCTAAATAAAGAGAATTAAATGGTGCTCCTGGTGGAAAATAATTGTCCAGGTGCCATCACGCCCTAAGTAAAGACTTAGGAAAAGTCGGGGCGTGACATTATGCTTTGATAGACCCATGTTCTACCTTGTCCTATATATCTCCTCATATTGCTGGTAGAATAGGGATAGAACCCGAGTCCATAAAACCTTTTGAGGTAGCTACCCCGATAGGTGATTCGGTGGTGGCCGAGCGAGTGTGTAAGACTTGCCCAGTGACTATATACAGCCGTCAGACTCTAGCCGACTTGATAGAGTTGGATATGACGGACTTTGATGTGATTATGGGTATGGATTGGCTAGCGTCTTGCTATGCCAATGTGGACTGTAGAGAGGTTAGTTCGATTCGGTTTCTGGTGAGCGTTATCAGTGGAAGGGAATCTTTGCACGCCGGTGGTAGGTTTATTTCTTACCTCAAGGCTGGAAGATGGTACGGAAGGGTATATTTACCATTCGTTCGGTATTCGATATTGAGGTGAGATACCTGACCTTGATCGGTCCAGTTAGAGAGTTTCAGACGTATTCCCACCGAAGCTCCGGTATCCCTTCCGAGAGGAGATTGAGTTTTGCATCGATTTGGCGCCGACACTCGACCGATATCTATTCCGCCATACGTGACGGGCACCCGCCGAGTTGAAGGAATCAAGGACCACCAAAGATTTCTTGGAGAAAGGCTTTATCAGCCAAGTGTTTCTCCTCAGGAGCGCCGGTGTTATTTGAAAAGAAGAAGGATGGACGCCGCGTATGTGTATTGATTACGAGCGGTGAACAAGGTAACTATCAAGAACAGATATCCCCTCCCCAGGATTGATGATTTGTTTGATCAGTTGCAGGGTGCAAAGTGCTTTTCCAAGATAGACCTGCGGTCTGGTTACCATCAGGTACGAGTTAGAAAGACGGATATCCCAAAGACTGCATTCAGGACCCGGTATGGGCACTATGAGTTCAGGGTGATGTCTTTCGGATTGACCAACGCCCAGCGGATTCATGGATTTGATGAATAGGGTGTTCGAGCCATTCTTGGATATGTTCGTTATAGTGTTCATTGATGATATCTTGGTGTATTCGCGCCTGAGAGCATACTGAATCATTTGAGGCGGTATTGAGTCCTCGTGATCGGCGATTGTATGCCAAGTTCTCGAAATGCGAGTTTTGGTAGCTTCGTGGCTTTCTTAGGGCATGTTATCGGGGATGGTATTCGTTGATACAACTAAGATTGAGGCGCCAAGACTTGGCCCGCACTCCACTACATCGTTATACCGTAGTTCCGACCCTACGATGAGAGCGCATCTAAAGCATGTAAGACTTAAAATTTTCAAAAGATAGGTTGACGGATTATTCCGGACGGGTTTTAGTCAACTTTAAGGCGGGTTATTACCCGGTACATTAAGAGTTCCTAAGTGTTTCAAAGGCCTAGGGCGTAGTTCGTTGAGTCTAGATTCCAACGCAACCAACCGTTCGTCGATAGGACGTCGGAGTAGAAAGTTATGAGAATTACAAGTTCAGTGCGCAGTCGGACAGAAATGTGTTTCGGACAAAGCGGCGGGCCGGCGCCGAAAGCATCGAGGGTCGCTGAGTTTCAGCCGCGCGCCGGAAGCAGGGCCGCGACGGAAGATCCGAGGGTTCGCAGAGCGCGCGCGCGCCGGGAAGCGAACGCGCCGAGGCGGAAATCTGGCGAAAAACTTAGGAAAAGTCGATTTTTCTTTTAAAAGACCTTGGGAGTGACAAGTGTCCCCATCTGATTTCAGATGTAATATATTGACCAAGTCTTGAAGACTTGGTCATCTTCCAATTTCTCTCTCTCTCTAAAGCTTAAGCTCCCACTTCTCTCTAAAATTCCAAGAGAAATTCAAGCCTAAAGAAAAATCTGAAAAAGTAAAAGAAAGAGGGAAGCTTGTGGCTAGCTTGTGAAGGATATTGTGGTGGTGTTCTTGAAAAGGAAGCTAGCAAGTGGTTGGAAAATTTGGCTAAAGCTTTAAGGTAACATTTCTTCCTTTAGAATTAGTTTTTAGTGTTGCATGTTAAGAAGGAAGAACTTGTGGTAGTAAATAATGCTCTTAGACTCATTGCATGTAAGAACTATGGTTTGAATATGAAGGTTTTGGCTAAAGAGATATTATGAGCATGTTGTAGCCTAAAAACTACTTTAGAATTGTTAAGTGTATTATTATAACTTGTGGGGCAGAATTTTACACACCCAAGATTAGGTGTGTAATCCCCTTTGTGTTGGTTTGGATGTTGGGCCTTAATGAGGCGTTTGAGTGTTGAAAATCGGCCTTTGAAAAAGGTGGCAAAGTGAGTAGAAACAAAGGAAATGCTGCCCAATTTTCCTTAGGAATTGGTAACTTGAATTTGGAATTTCTACATTGAAATTGGAGGTTAATAAACGCACTATGATTATTATAGGTTGACATATTACTTGCGGTAGTTGGACTTAGCAAGTGAATTTTGACCAAAGAGGTATGTAGAGCTTTCCTATCTCTTGAGCATGAATAGTTGTATCTATGTAGTACGGTATACGTACAAGATTTGATAATCTACACTTGTTTTAAAGTATATGATACTTGTATCATTTCAAAAGTATAAGTCCCTTGGGTTGAGGGAAAATGTATTTGACAAAGGGATAACGCTAATATAAGGACTTTATGGGAAGTTGGTTATATTAGTTTTCTTGAAATGTTCACAAAGAAAGGTTTACTCTAATTAAAACAAGTACGGGTAAAGGATTTGAAACTAAGAAAGGTGAATTGATTTTTAGGCATTGGTTGCCTAAGGTCTTAAAAGGAAATGAGGTCACTCGATTTAGAAGCCTATTATATTTCTAAAAGGAAATGTGACTCCTCTTGAAAAGAAATCGTAACTTGATACTATGGTAAATAGTATCTTGGAATCTTTGTATAAAAAGAGTTTTTCTTAAAGAGTTAGAAGTACATGTCACTTGGGTTAAATTCCCGAATTTTCTATTAAAAGACATGTTAGTGCCTTAGGATACTAAAATGAGAGGATATATTAATAATGTTAATAAGAAGTTAGAGGATTTCTTAACTTGCTTATGTTATGATAAGCCGGTAGTGCTTATGTATGACATGATAGGCCGGTAGTGCTTATGTTACGTATGATAGCCGGATGAGCTATGTTATATATTTGTATTATTACGGGGTAAACCCCGGGTTATTATCTATGCCATGGATTTGCTACCCATGATGCGAGTGCGGCGCTTGCACTCATGCGGGTGAAATAGTCCCATGCGAGTACGGCGATGGTACTCATGCGGGTCCACAGGATCCATGCGGGTGAAATAGTCCCATGCGGGTGAAATAGTCCCATGACGAGGCGGATGACTTCATGCGGGTCCACAGGACCATGCGGGTGAAATAGTCCAAAGAGTAGGATTGCTTAATGATACTACGGGCGAGGTACCCTGTTTTGATCGTGATCCTCCTATTTTTATGCTATAAGTTTTATACTTGTTACTCTCATTATTAGTAAGACACAATGCAAGGAAATTGATTTTATCTATGACTCCAGCTTATTTTTGACTTATGATATTACTACGATTTTCCGGTTTACATACTTGTACGTCAGGTATCGACCCTTCCTGGGCCGCGTCACGCCGCAGGTGGTAAGCGTATGTGGATCCTCGTTCTAGGATCACTATTCCTGTGTCAAGCTCCATTTCTCGGAAGCTTGTTTATCGTACGACATTCCCCGATCGCTATAGGTATTTTGTACATTCGGGGTATGGCGGGTTCCTCCCCGCCACAAGTTATCTTTAAGTGCGTGGTCACATTTATGTTTTGGGCTCTAAGAACCAGTTGTACTACTATACCTTGTTTAAGTATGTTTTATGGAAGGCAGCCTTATCGGCTGGCCAGTGATGTTTACCCTTCTTATAAGTTATGTGTTATGTATGTTCCGCTGCTATTCTCTGACATATACCGATGTGGTACCCTGCAGGGTACGACGCGCCCCCGGTTGGGTCGTGACAAAAGTGGTATCAGAGCGATTAGTCCTCTGAAAGTGTCCATGCATCGTGTCTAGTAGAGTCTTGATTATCGGTGTCGTGCACCACATCTATAATCGTGAGGTCATGGATATTTAGGACTGGTTTTCATTCTTTCACTCTAAGATCGTGCAATAGAGCTGAGTTATAGGTTGAACCTCCTCTGATGTTTTCCTTTATGTATCAGTTATGTCTCCACGCAAGGCAACCGCGGCCCAGAAGGGCAAGGCATTGGAGGGAACTACTAGTAGGGCACCGAGGGTTACCAGGGCACAGGCCCAGTCCTTACCGGATGAGGTGTTTCGGACGGCGAGTTCTACAACTTCGCCAACCCCAACACACCGAGGCGAAAGACGGCCATCGAGACCGCGCTACCGAGCCTCCATCCAGCAGCCGGCGAAGGATATGGGCTACGCGAGATGGCGATTACTAGCCGTGATCGCGGGCGCATACGAGATAGCCGAGATGCAGCCGGCTGCATCCGTAGTTCAAAGACAGAGTCGCTAGCTGAGATCGAGGACTTTCGAGCCGCAGCCACCGAGTTTTATGGTCGAGGCCCGAGGATGATCTCGTGAGTTTATCCGACGCCATTCTGACGGATCGCGAGGTGATCGGCTTCGAGATCGAGTCGGTGGTACTAGGTTCGCATCGGCCGCGGACACCGCATTGATCGATATGATTCATGGAACCGCCCCGGGGAGCATGCGCTCACTGCTTGGGACGAAGTTCTCGTGAGGCGCATTTGGCCATTTCTTGCCTCCGCAGATGGCGAGGGCTCGACCGATAGATTTTTACACATTGGTTTCAGATGTGCCCGCTGGTAGCGCATACGGAGGACAGGTGCACCGCTATGTCACAGACTCGATGATCACTGGCCGAGAGTTGCACGGGTGTGGCTCTTCACCGGCATGGACATTGCCCGCATGCAGCATATGCACTGCGCGGTGAGAACGCAGGGCCGACGGATCGGCAGTGTATCGCAGGCGAAGAGGCAGATGCAGGATCCTCCGTAGTTTTAGGGTAGACAACCCCAAAGAAGCACAGATTTGCACCACGCGGTCCAGAGCGCCTCCACCATCTTCGGACGCATGAGTATTCGGAGCGGGACAGGTTCCGTGGCTTCGGGTTTTCGGAGGACCGAGTTCCAATGACGAGGCCACTTATGCCTCGGTGTGGTCGATGTGGTGATTGCCATTATGAAGTGTCGTGTTCCTCCGTGAGCTTGTTACTCGTACGCAGGCCATTTGAAGAGAGATTGTCAGACCGCAGGCGCGGAAATGCTATGGCTCACCACCGGCCCGATTCTTGGGTCTTCATCTTCGCTTGTTGCGCGCCGAGGCGTGGTGTTCACGGCCAGCAGCCGCGCGAGGGTCGGCGGGGTTCTAGTTCCACGGTCCTCGAACCGCATCTATGCTATGTCCGATCGTCGGGACCGGAGGCGTCACCCGATGTCGCCACAGTACATTATTGGTTTCTTCTTTGTGATGTATATGCTTTGATAGATCCGTGTTCTACCTTGTCCTATATATCTCCTCATATTGCCGGGTAGAATAGGATAGAGCCCGAGTCCATAGAATCTTTGAGTGGCTACGCCTTAGGTGCTTCAGCCGTAGCCGAGCGGGTATATAAGGCTTGCCCGGTGACTATAGATGGTCGCCGACTTCTGCCGACTTGATAGAGTGGATATGACAGACTTCATGTGATTATGGGTATCGATTGGCTAGCGTCTTGCTATGCCAATGTGGACCGCAGAGAGGTTAGTTCGGTTCCGCTTTCTGGTGGCCGGTTATCGAGTGGAAGGGGAATCTTCAGACGCCGGCGGTAGGTTTATTTCTTACCTCAAGGCTAGGAAGATGGTACGGAGGGTATATTTACCATTCGTTCGGTATTCGACATCGAGGTCGAGATATCGGACCTTCACGGTTCCGTTGTTAGAGAGTTTCCGCACGTATTCCCGCACGAAGCTTCCGTATCCTCCCGAGAGGAGATTGAGTTTTGCATCGATTTGGCGCGGACACTGACCGATATCTATTCCGCCATTCGTGATGACACCGCCGAGTTGAAGGAATCAAGGACCAAATGAAAGATTTCTTTGGAGAAAGACTTTATTAGGCCAAGTTTCTCCATGGGAGCACCGATGTTATTTGTAAAGAAGAAGGATGGACGCTGCGTATGTGTATTGATTACTGACGGTGAACAAGGTAACTATCAAGAACAGATATCCCCTCCCCAGGATTGACGATTTGTTTGACCAGTTGCAGGGTGCAAAGTGTTTTTCCAAGATAGACCTGCGGTCTGGTTATCATCAGGTGCGAGTTAGAGAGATAGATATCCCAAAGACTGCATTCAGGACCCGATATGGGCACTATGAGTTCAGGGTGATGTCTTTCGGGCTGACCAACGCCCCAGCAGTATTCTTGGATTTGATGAATAGGGTGTTCAGGCCATTCTTGGATATGTTCGTTATAGTGTTTATTGATGATATCTTGGTGTATTCGCGCACAGAGCAGGAGCATACAGATCATTTGAGGACGATATTGGGGGTCCTCAGGGACCGGCAGTTGTATGCCAAGTTCTCGAAATGCGAGTTTTGGCTAGCTTCAGTGGCTTTCTTAGGACATGTTATCGGGGTCGATGGTATTCGGGTTGATACAGCGAAGATTGAAGCAGTCAAGACTTGGCCCAGACCCACTACACCGACGGAGGTGCACAGCTTTTTGGGCCTTGCAGGTTACTATCGGAGGTTTGTAGAGAAGTTTGCTTCTATTTCAGCCCCTTTGACTAAGCTGACTCAGAAGGCAGCTATATTCCGGTGGACGGATACTTGTGAGGAAAGTTTCCAGTTGCTAAAGGAGAAGTTGACGACCGCCCCAGTTCTTACTTCCGCAGGCTTAGATGGATATGTGGTTTATTGCGATCGTCGGTGTCGATTGGCGTGCGTTGACGCAAAGACGGCAGAGTTATAGCTTACGCGTCTCGGCTTAGGAAGCATGAGAAGAACTATCCCACACATGACTTGGAGTCGCACCGTGATTCATGCCTCAAGATCCGGAGACACTATTTATATGGAGTTCATGTGGACATTTACACGCACTACAAGAGTCTCGGTATATCTTCACCAGAGGAGCCGAACTTGCGGCGAAGACGGTGGTTGGAACTACTTAAGGATTACGATGTTGATATTCTATACCACCCGGGAAGGCCAATGTAGTTGCGGATGCCCTTAGTCGCAAATCGATGGGTAGTCCATCGATGTTCACCCGCAGAAGAGGATATGGTCCAGAGATACATCGCCTAGCGAGCCTGGGGTTCGTTTGGTTGATTCTGCGAGTGAAGGAATTCGGGTTCGAGAGGTTGCCGAGTCTTCTATCGTCGGCGAGGTGAAGAGGCGGCGATGAGGATCCGATTTTGATATGGTACCAGATGCCATTGTCGTAAAGAGAGGAGTCTATTTGAGGTAGCGCCTGATGGGATGCTAAGATTCGAGGGCCGGTTGTGTGTTCCCGATGTGACAGGACTTCGTCAGCAGATTTTGGAGGAGGCACACAGTGCTCGTTATTCTATTCATCCGGGGTCGACTAAGATGTATCATGACCTCAGATGCGTGTATTGGTGGGATGGCTTAAAGAGGGACGTTGCGGAGTTCGTGGCACAGTGCCCGAATTGTCAGCAGGTTAAGATTGAGCACCAGAAGCCCGGTGGGCTATTGCAGACTATTGATATCCCGACTTGGAAGTGGGAGGTGATAAATATGGATTTTATTACAGGGTTACCTACCACTCAGCGGAAGCATGACTCCATTTGGGTGATTGTCGACAGTCGCGAAATCACCATTTTCTTCCGCCGAACGACGTTCACCGAGGACTATGCCGATTATATATTAGAGAGATTGTGAGACCGCACGAGTCCCTGTCGATTATATCAGATAGAGGAGCCCGGTTCGCTAACTTCCTGAGGTCTTTTCGAAGGATTAGGGACACACGCGAGTCTCTCAGATCGCATTTCACCCTCAGACTGACGGACAGGCCGAGCGCACTATCCAGACACTTGAGGATATGCTGCGGGCGTGTGTTATTGATCTCAGGGGTAGCTGGGAGGATCATTTGCCTCTTGTGGAGTTTGCTTACAACAACAGCTACCATTCCAAGATTCGATGGCGCCTTACGAGGCCTTATACGGGAGGAAGTGCGGTCGCCGATAGCTGGTTCGGTGGAAGAAGTTCGATTAGTCGGGCCGGACTTAGTTCGTACAGTGGATAAGGTGAAGCTTATCCAGGAGCAGTTGTTGGCAGCTCATAGTCGGCAGAAGTCGTATGCAGATCATCGGCGTCGACACTTGGAATTTGAGATAGATGATTGGGTTTTTCTAAAGGTATCGCCCATGAAGGGCGTGATGAGATTTGGAAAGAAGGGGAAACTTAGCCCAAGGTACATTGGGCCTTACCAGATTGTCCGGAGGGTAGGCAAGGTTGCCTATGAGTTGGATCCGTAAATGCGATCTAGAGGCAAGACATCCAGCTTTTCATGTGTCCATGTTGCGAAATGTATCGAGATCCATCTAGAGTGCACCCGGTTCACGAGGTTCAGTAATGAGGAGTTATCGTATGAGGAGAGTCCCATAGCGATACTCGATCGTCAGGTTAGGCGATTACGGACAAAGGATGTGGCTTCCGTCAAGGTCTTATGGCGGAACGAGAACAGAGCGGAGATGACGTGGGAAGCGGAGGATGACATGATGAAGTAATATCCTCACTTATTCCCTATACCTCCAGGTAATCCACGTTCTAAATTGTTGGTCTTTAAATTTAGTATTTACGCTTCAGTATGTTGTGGCTCGTGGAGCTTCTTTATTTGCAAAAGAATAGTTAAGAGGGTCTATGTCGATGTTGTGATTTGAGTAAGCCTAGAAGGAATATTCGGGACGAATGTTTCTAAGGGGGGGGAGAATGTTATACCCCGTAGTTCTGACCCTACGTATGAGAGCGTACGAAAGCATGTAAGACTTAAAATTTTCAAAAGATAGGTTGACGGATTATTCCGGACGGGTTTTAGTCAACTTTAAGGCGGGTTATGACCTGGTACATTGAGAGTTCCTAAGTGTTTCAAAGGCCTAGGGCGTAGTTCGTTGAGTCTAGATTCCAACGCAACCAACCGTTCGTCGATAGGACGTCGGAGTAGAAAGTTATGAGAATTACAAGTTCGGCGCAATGGACAGAAATGTGTTTGGACAAAGCGCGCGGCGCCGGATGAAGACGCGCGGCGAAATCCGAGGGTCGCTGAAGTTTCAGCGCGGGCGCCGGAAGCAGGTCGCGGCCGGAAGATCTGAGGTCCGCAGAGCGGCAGCCGCGCGCCGGAAGCCGCGACGCCGAGGCGGGAAATCTGGCGGAAAAACTTAGGAAAAGTCAGATTTTTCTTTTAAAAGACCTTGGGAGGGTGACAAGTGTCCCCCCCATCTGATTTCTTGCATGCAATATATCGACCAAGTCTTGAAGACTTGGTCATCTTCCAATTTCTCTCTCTCTAAAACTTAAGCTCCCACTTCTCTCTAAAATTCCAAGAGAAATTCAAGCCTAAAGAAAAATCTGAAAAAGTAAAAGAAAGAGGGAAGCTTGCGGCTAGCTTGTGAAGGTTATTGTGGTGGTGTTCTTGAAAAGGAAGCTAGCAAGTGGTTGGAAAATTTGGCTAAAGCTTTAAGGTAACATTTCTTCCTTTAGAATTAGTTTTTAGTGTTGCATGTTAAGAAGGAAGAACTTGTGGTAGTAAATAATGCTCTTAGACTCATTGCATGTAAGAACTATGGTTTGAATATGAAGGTTATGATAAAGAGATATTATGAGCATGTTGTAGCCTAAAAACTACTTTAAAATTGTTTAAGTGTATTATTATAACTTGTGGGGCAGAATTTTACACACCCAAGATTAGGTGTGTAATCCCCTTTGTGTTGGTTTGGATGTTGGGCCTTAATGAGGCGTTTGAGTGTTGAAAATCGGCCTTTGAAAAAGGTGGCAAAGTGAGTAGAAACAAAGGAAATGCTGCCCAATTTTCCTTAGGAATTGGTAACTTGAATTTGGAATTTCTACATTGAAATTGGAGGTTAATAAACGCACTATGGTTATTATATGTTGACATATTACTTGCGGTAGTTGGACTTAGCAAGTGGATTTTGACCAAAGAGGTATGTAGAGCTTTCCTATCTCTTGAGCATGAATAGTTGTATCTATGTAGTACGGTATACGTACAAGATTTGATAATCTACACTTGTTTTAAAGTATATGATACTTGTATCATTTCAAAAGTATAAGTCCCTTGGGTTGAGGGAAAATGTATTTGACAAAGGGATAACGCTAATATAAGGACTTTATGGGAAGTTGGTTATATTAGTTTTCTTGAAAGGTTCACAAAGAAAGGTTTACTCTAATTAAAACAAGTACGGGTAAAGGATTTGAAACTAAGAAAGGTGAATTGATTTTTAGGCATTGGTTGCCTAAGGTTTTAAAAGGAAATGAGGTCACTCGATTTAGAAGCCTATTATATTTCTAAAAGGAAATGTGACTCGTCTTGAAAAGAAATCGTAACTTGATACTATGGTAAATAGTATCTTAGAATCTTTGTATAAAAAGATTTTTTCTTATAGAGTTAGAAGTACATGTCACTTGGGTTGAATTCCCGGATTTTCTATTAAAAGACATGTTAGTGCCTTAGGATACTAAAATGAGAGGATATATTAATAATGTTAATAAGAAGTTAGGGGATTTCTTAACTTGCTTATGTTATGATAAGCCGGTAGTGCTTATGTATGACATGATAGACCGGTAGTGCTTATGTTACGTATGATAGCCGGATGAGCTATGTTATATATTTGTATTATTACGGGGTAAACCCCGGGTTATTATCTATGTCATGGATTTGCTACCCATGATGGGAGTGCGGCGCTTGCACTCATGCGGATCCGGACCACAAGATCCATGCGGGTGAAATAGTCCCATGCGAGTACGGCGATGGTACTCATGCGGGTCCACAGGATCCATGCGGGTGAAATAGTCCCATGCGGGTGAAATAGTCCCATGACGAGGCGGATGACCTCATGCGGGTCCACAGGACCATGCGGGTGAAATAGTCCCAGGAGTAGGATTGCTTAATGATACTACGGGCGAGGTACCCTGTTTTGATCGTGATCCTCCTATTTTTATGCTATAAGTTTTATACTTGTTACTCTCATTATTAGTAAGACACAATGCAAGGAAATTGATTTTATCTATGACTCCAGCTTATTTTTGACTTATGATATTACTACAGTATTTTCCAGTTTTACATACTTGGTACGTTGTGTCGACCCTTCCTGGGCCGCTCACGCCGCAGGTGGTAAGCGGTGTGGATCCTCGTTCTTAGGATCACTATTCCGGTGTCAAGCTCCATTTCTCCTAAGCTTGTTTATCGGGTACGACATTCCCTGATGCTATAGGTATTTTGTACATTCAGGGGTATGGCGGGGCCCTGTCCCGCCACAGCTGTTATCTTTAGAGGTCTGTGGTCACATTTATGTTTTGGCTCTAAGAACCAGTTGTACTACTATACCTTGTTTAAGTATGTTTTATGGAAGGCAGCCTTATCGGCTGGCCAGTGATGTTTACCCTTCTTATAAGTTATGTGTTATGTATGTTCCGCTGCTATTCTCTGACATATACCTGACAGGGTACCCCGGTAGGGTACCAGTAGCGGCCCCGGGGTTGGGTCGTGACATACACCGACGGAGGTGCGCAGCTTTTTGGGCCTTGCAGGTTATTATCGGAGGTTTGTGGAGAAGTTTGCCTCCATGTCAAGACTTTGACTAGCCGACTCGTAAGCGCCTACATTTCATGGACGGATGCTTGTGAGGAGAGTTTCCGATTAAAGGAGAAATTGACGACCGCCTCACCCTTACTCTTCCGCAGGGCTTAGATGGATATGTGGTTTATCGACGCGTCAGTGTCGGGCTTGGAGTGCGTCTTGACGCAAAGACACAGGTTATAGCTTATGCGTCTCGACAGCTTAGGAAACATGAGAAGAACTATCCCACACATGATTTGGAGTTGGCAGCAGTGATTCATGCCTTAAAGATCTGGAGACATTATTTGTATGGGGTTCATGTGTATATTTACACAGACCACAAGAGCTCCAAGATATCTTCACGCAGGAGTCGAACTTGCGGCGAAGACGGTGGTCGAGCCGCTAAGGATTATGATGTTGATATTCTATACCACCCAGGGAAGGCCAATGTAGTTGCAGATGCCCTTAGTCGCAGATCGATGTGTAGTCTATCCGAATTACAGCCGGGGAAAAAGGATATGGTCCGAGAGATTCGTCAGCTAGCAAGCCTTGGGGTTCGTTTGTTTGATTCTGATAGTGATGGAGTTCGGGTTCGAGTGGTTGCCGAGTCTTCCATCGTCGAGGAGGTGAAAAGGCGACAATATGAGGATCCGATTATGGTGCGGTATCGAGATGCCGCTCTTCAGAGAGAAGAGTCTATTTGGCGTAATACCACTGGTGCTAAGGTTTGAGGCCGATCAGGTGTTCCCGATGCGGACAGACTTCACAACAGATTTTGGGGGAGGCACACAGTGCTCGTTATTCTATTCACCCGGGGTCGACTAAGATGTACCATGACCTCAGGTGTGTGTATTGGTGGGATGGCCTGAAGAGGGACGTGCCAGGTTTTGTTGCACAGTGTCCTAATTGTCAGCAGGTCAAGGTTGAGCACAAAAATCCCGGTGGCTATCAGCAGTTATTGAAATTCGACTGGAAGTGGGAGGTGATAAATATGGATTTTATTACAGGGCTACCTACCACTCAGGGGAAGCATGATTCCATTTGGGTGATTGTCGACAGGCTGACGAAATCAACCCATTTTCTTCCGGTCCGAACGACGTTCTCAACTGAGGACTATGCCAGATTATATATTAGAGAGATTGTAAGACTGCACGGAGTCCCTGTCGATTATATCGATAGAGAGCCCGGTTCTCGCTAACTTCGGAGGTCTTTTCGAATGGATTAGGGACACAGTGAGTCTCGATCGCATTTCACCTCGGTCGACGGACGGCCGAGCGCACTATCCGATACACTCGAGGATATATCGGGCTTGTGTTATTGATTTCGTGGGTAGCCGGAGGATCATTTACCTCTTGGAGTTTGCTTATAACAACAATACCATTCTAGTATTCGATGGTGCATTATGAGGCCTTATACGGAGGAAGTGCAGTCACCGATAGTCTGGTTCGAGGTAGGAGGTTCGATTAGTCGGGCCGACTTGGTTCAAGAAAGTGGATAAGGTGAAGCTTATTCAGAGCGGTTATCGCGCCCAGTCAGGTCGAAGTCGCAGATCGCAAGGGCAGACTGGAGTTTGAGGTACATGATTGGGTTTTCTGAAGGTGTCACCCACGTGCGGGGTGATGAGATTTGGGAAGAAGGGAAAACTTAGTCCAAGGTACATCGGGCCTTACCAGTTGTCCGAGGGTAGGCAAGTTTGCCTATGAGTTGGATCTGCCGTCCGATCTAGAGGCGAGACATCCGCTTTCCATGTGTCAATGTTGCGAAATGTATCGAGACCCATCTGCAGTACATCCGATTCATGAGGTTCGTGTAATGCAGGAGTTATCGTATGAGGAGAGTCCCATAGCGATACTCGATCGTCAGGTTAGACGACTTCGGACAAAGGATGTGGCTTCCGTCAAGGTCTTATGGCGGAACGAGAATAGGGAAGAGATGACGTGGGAAGCGGAGGAGGACATGATGAAGAAATATACTCACTTATTCCCTACACCTCCAGGTAACCCACTTTCCTGCTTGTTAGTTTTGATTTAGCAATTGTGCTTAAGTATTGTTGTGGCCGTGGGTAGCGTCTTTATTTGCAAAAGAGTAGTTAAGAGCGTCTACGTCGATTTGTGATTTGAGTAAGCCTAGAAGGAACATTCGGGACGAATGTTTCTAAAGGGGGGAGAATGTTATACCCCGTAGTTCTGACCTTACGTATGAGAGCGTACGAAAGCATGTAAGACTTAAAATTTTCAAAGGATAGGTTGACGGATTGTTCCGGACGGGTTTTTAGTCAACTTTTGAGGCGGATTATGACCCGGTACATTGAGAGTTCCTAAGTGTTTCAAAGGCCTAGGGCGTAGTTCGTTGAGTCTAGTTTCCAACGCAACCAACCGTTCGTCGATAGGATGTCGGAGTAGAAAGTTATGGGAGTTACAAGTTCGCAGACGACAGAAATGCGTTTCGTGCAAAGCGCGGCGCGGCGCGGATGCAGCGCGCGCGGAAATCGAGGGGTCGCTGAAGTTGCAGCGCCAGGACACCCGGGCCGCGGCGCCGGAAGTCCCGAGAGTCCGCAGAGGTTTGTCGCGGCCGCGTCGGGCTGGCGCGCTGATTCTGGCGGAAAAATTTAGGAAAAATCAGATTTTTCTTTTAAAAGACCTTGGGAGGGTGACAAGTATCCCCATCTGATTTTGCATGATATATTGACCAAGTCTTGAAGACTTGGTCATATTTCATCTCTCTTAGACAAAGCTCCTTCTTCTCTTAAAAGTTCAAGCTCCTTCTTCTCTAAAATCCCAAGAGATATTCTAGCCTTAGGAAAAATGGAAAAAGTAAAGGCGAAGGAAGCTTGTGGCTAGCTTCATGGAGGTTGTTGTGGTGGTGTTCTTGAAAAGGAAGCTAGCAAGTTGTTAGAAAAGTTTGGCTAAGGCTTTAAGGTAACATTTCTTCCTCAGGGTTTAGTTATTAATGTTGCGTGAAGAAGAAGGGATGTGTAGTAGTAAATAATGCACTTAGAATCCTTGCATGTAAGAAATGTGGTTTGGATATGAAAGAATTGGCTAAAAAGATATTATGAGCATGTTGTAGCCTAAAAACTACTTTAGAATTGTTAAGTGAATTGTGGTACCTTTTGGGGCAGAATTTGCACACCCAAGTTTAGGTGTGTAATCCCCTGTGTTAGTTTGGATGTTGGGCGTTAAACGTGGCGTTTGAGTGTTAAAAATCGGTCTTTGAAAAGGTGGCAAAGTGAGTAGAAACAAAGGTAATGCGCCCCAATTTTCCATAGGAATTAGTAACCTTGAACTTGGAAATATTCTACTTTGAAACTAGAAGTTAATAAACGACATGGTCATTATAGGTTGACGTACACGTGCGATAGTTGGAATTAACAAGTGGATTGACCAAGAGGTATGTGGAACTTTTCTATCTCTTGAGCATGAGTAGTTGTACGTAAGACGGCGGAGACGACAAGATTTGATATCTTTCACTTGCTTTAAAGATATGATACTTGTTTCATTTCAAAAGTATAAGTCCTCGATTTAGGAAAATTTATTTGACAAAGGGATAACGCTAATATAATGACTTTATGGGAAGTTGGTTATATTAGTTTTCTTGAAAGGTTCACAAAGAAAGGTTTACTCTAATTAAAACTAGTACGGGTAAATGATTTGAAACTAAGAAAGGTGAATTGATTTTTAGGCATCGTTGCCTAAGGTTTTAAAGGAAATGAAGTCACTTGATTTAGAAGCCTATTATATTTCTAAAAGGAAATGTGACTTGTCTTGAAAAGAAATCGTAACTTGATACTATGGTGATTAGTATCTTGGAATTTTTGTATAAAAAGAGTTATTTCTTAAAAAGTTAGAAGTACATGGTACTTGGGTTGAATTCCCGGATTTTCTATTAAAAGACATGTTAGTGCCTTAGGATACTAAAATGAGAGGATATATTAATAGTGTTAATAAGAAGTTAGAGGATTTCTTAACTTGCTTATGTTATGATAGGCCGGTAGTGCTTATGTATGATATGATAGGCCGGTAGTCTTGTCATAACTTTTGGTATGGTTCTCCCTGGTGTTGTTGATATTTTGTACATTCAGGGGCATGACGGGGCCCTGTCCCGTCATAGTGTTACTCCTTCTTAGAGGCCTGTAGTCTTGTCATAACTTGGTTTGTTTAAGGATGTAACTGTTCGGTTTTATGTACTTTTGGCGTAGCCATTTTGGGCTAGACTATTTTATATCATTATAGTTGTTTATTGTGAGTTTATATTCCGCTGGTTTTCTCTGATGTTGTGTCACAAGGGTGCCCGGGTCAAGGCACCGGTCACGGATCCGGGGTCGGGTCGTGACAGCTTTAAATGATCCTAATTATAAAATTATCATGACCGAGGAATATAATGCTCTTATTGATAATAAGACGTGAGAGTTGGTACCCGTCCATCTGATGTTAATATTATTCGGTCTATGTGGATTTTTGTTCATAAAGAAAATTCTGATAGTTCATTTGCAAGGCATAAGGCTAGACTTGTAGGTGATGGTAAGACTCAGCAGGTTGGTGTATATTGTGGTGAGACATTTAGCCCAATGGTCAAGCCGACTACCATTCATACTATGCTCAGCTTAGCTCTTTCGAAATCATGGCCCATTCATCAGCTAAATGTGAAGAATGTTTTCATACATGGTGATCTTCAGGAGACAGTGTATATGCATCAGCCTTTGGAATTTAGGGATACTAGATATCCTAATCATGTCTGTTTATTGAAGAAGTCCTTGTATGGGTTTAAGCAGTCTCCACGAGCTTGGTATAAGAGGTTTGTTGATTTTGTTTCGACTATGGTTTTTCTCACAACAGGTCTGAAAATTCATTATTCGTATAACGTCGAGGATCTTCCATGGCTTATATTATGTTATATGTTGATGATATTATCTTGACTGCCTTTTCTGATACTTTGCGCAAGTCTATTATGACAATGCTTAGTTCTGAGTTTTCCATGAAGGACTTGGGCCATTTGAGTTACTTTTTAGGAATTGTTGTAACTCGTCATGCATGTGGATTGTTCTTATCACAGAGAGTATGTAGCCGAGATCATTGAGAGGGCTGGGATGTCATCCTGTAAGTCCACTTCTACTCCAGTTGATACTAAACCCGTTAGCGCCGGTGACTCTCCGTATGAGATCCGAAATTTATCGTAGCTTCGCGCGCGCCTTCAGTATCTGACGTTCACGCGACCAGACATTACATATGTCGTACAACAGGTGTGTTTGTTTATGCATGATCCCAGAGTTGAACATATGAATGCACTCAAACGCATTCTTAGGTACATTCAGGGAACATTTGAGTATGGTTTGCATTTGTATCCTTCGTCGACGTCTACATTGATCTCCTATACAAATGTTGATTGGGGTGGTTGTCCTGACACTAGACGGTCTACGTCTGGATATTGTATGTTTTTGGGTAACAACTTGGTCTCATGGTCTGCCAAGCGTCAATCTACGCTTTCATGTTCAAGTGCAGAGGCCGAGTATCGAGGGGTAGCTAATGTGGTCTCCGAATCATGTTGGTTACGAAATCTTCTTTTAGAGCTTCATTGTCCCATTGAGAAAGTTACTTTGGTGTATTGTGATAATATAAGTGTCATCTAGGTAATCCAGTTCAGCACCAGCGCACTAAATACATAGAGATGGATATTCACTTTGTTCAAGAAAAGGTAGCAAAAGGACAAGTACGCGTCTGTCATGTTCCTTCGAGATATCAAAATGCAGACATCTTTGCAAAGGGTCTTCCCTCAGTCCTTTTTGAAGATTTTAGAGACAATCTCAGCGTACGAAGACCGCCCGCTATGACTGCGGAGGTGTGTTAAACAGTGGGTCCAACCGTGTGGCCCATGTCCATGTACCGTGTGGGGCCCTTCCCCTTTCCTTATGTATTTGGTAAATATTAGACTTATGTTTGTACCTTAATTAGTAGTGTAATATTATCATAATTGTAAAGTTAATCTTCAAATAGAATAGGAATTTCTAGATAGAATAGGAAGAGGATCTTTCTTGTAACTTGTATATATATGTCTTTCATTAATAAGAATAATCACGGGGATTATTTCTTTTATGATGTGAATCATTCTTAATTACTAGAACAAAAGAAATGTGTCTCTTTTCTTTTTCGCGTGTAGAGAACGGAAAGCTCAGCTACAGTTTTAAATCTTGATAAAAAGGAAGAGCTTATTCTTTGATATCTGATGTTATAATTTGGTCTGCCGGAGTAACATGTGTGTCTGAATTCGGGATTAGAATGAAGTCATGAACTAAAAATGATAAAATAAACATGTTTCTTGTTCTCATCTCATGATTTGGTCTGCTAGAGTAATTAACATGTGTCATAGCCTAACTTGAGACAGTTACGCCATGATGGTGGTATAAGTGTAACTACTACGACAAAAAGTTCTACGGTTACAGTTAAAAATTGTTATTGGAGAGGTATATACGCTTTTGCGAAGTCGTTATCAGAAGACGCACTTAGATCCTTCATG
Source organism: Przewalskia tangutica (assembly GCA_029844215.1). NCBI lineage: Eukaryota > Viridiplantae > Streptophyta > Magnoliopsida > Solanales > Solanaceae > Przewalskia > Przewalskia tangutica. Next base: position 10,711,945 of record CM056732.1, on the reverse strand, counting down.
TATTTACGTTTAAATAATCACACATAATATGTGATCGACGGGCATAAACCGTCATACATTTAGTCGTTGACTTTGACTATTTTCCGTTTGTTTATTTTTTTCCGGAAATTTACAAATTTTGACAATAAAATATTCGAATTTTATTAATTTAGTATATTTTTTGGCGATAAATTTTTAAATAAATTTTAATTTTAATTAACTACCAAAGCTGTAATTGATTGTGGCAATCAAAACTTTTTTTCCTTTTGCATCACAAGTAGGTCCACCATTATAGTTTTGAGTTTTGACCAAGGGGTCCAATTTTGAATTATAAAATTGAAGTTCATTCTCTAATGTGGTTTCAAACACCGAATCCTCGTCCTAATTAGCGGAAACATATTCTTTCAACCAACACTAATATAGCATTTTTATTTAATATTATTTTATGTGGTACTATTTGATGGGGTTTGAATTTTAGGATGAAGTAACATATGCTATAGTGAAAAGAATCATAGGTAACAGTGTGAAAAATAGATAAAATATCGTGTCTTAGTTTATATTTGGGTATAAGGATGAATTTGAACGTTTTTATTCTTTTGTTAAATTAATTTAATCCTACTTTTTAAGTTGGTACTTCTGATATTTTATAGTATATAACTCGATAATAAATGTCTCATTGTTACTTTTTCTATAAGGTCGAGGACACTGAAAATCAAATACATTCAATCTTTTCATAACGTCTATTTTTTTTATTGTTATAAAGATATCTTGTTATAGAGAACATATAATATAACATAACATGAACAATCGATTCAAAAGAAAGGTTCACCATTATAGTAAAATGTTATTTTAGAAAGTAGTTGGTATAGATAGATTGTACATAAGTTAAAGATTTAGAGTAATAACAATAAGTTTTTATCGACAGTAATAAACAATAGAGAGCAATATGTTTAAGAGGAGCATTTAAATACATATTACAATAGTGACGACATGAGAGGCTGTCAATTCATTAAAATCAGAAGCTTGTCTTCCGCTTCACCCAAATTAAAGCCCTCTCCCCCAAAATGAGTGGAAATTTCTTCACAATTTCCGTGTGCATGCATGGGTTATATGCCAAATGTAAATCGTGTCAATATTGTGTCGGCAGCAGTCAAATTATATCCACAGTGGTTATATATATATTATTTTATCACTTTCTTTTGAATTCCCTTTTCTCTTTCTTTTTAGATCGCCTTCCCTAGTGTATACTTTGTATACGGTGAGAATCTGACACGACGAGTGATAAGGTTTGTTGACATCTAATTTTGATCCATCTTTTAGTTATTTTTTGTAATTTTAAGCATTTTAGGACACCGTATTTTAATCATCATTTTTTGTATTTTTTACATAATATTCTATGTTTATTTCTACACAAAATGGCATTGCATCTTTTTATTTTAAATTAAGCATTATGTCTTTGTTAATATTATGTTTCTATTATTATTATTATGTTTGCATCTCTTTAAATAATTAATTGGCATCCCGTTTTTACTTTTAATTGGGCATTAAACATTTCTTAAATATTGTATTTTATTATTATTGCATCAGCATTTTTATTTTGATAATTTTGTATCCTTTTAAATAATTTTTCTTTTAAATGATAAACCTGTTTTGCATTTTTGTCAAACCAGTCCAGTCCGAGGCACAATCTGAATCAGTCCAATCCGCCAAAAAACTGAGGCCCAAAAATAAGATCCAGTACACTTTTCATCTTTTTCCCCTCAAAACCCAAACACTCACTCTTCATTTTCCCCTTCAAAACTAAACCCTAATCGTACCCCTATATAATAAACACTACCCCTCTTTCTTAAGGAGGGCAACCGTCACACTTCACACTTCCCTCACCCTTCTCTCATCTTCACCCAACTCCCGTCGCCGTCGACCCATCCGGCGAACCCTCACCGTCGAACCTCTGTCCGCGAACCAATATCACCACTGCCTCGCCGGAGGTGACTACCGGCGAGGTTGGACAGTTCGAACCCCACTGCCCAGACCCATTCTCCCATCGAACCCACACTCACAACACCATTGTCCCACCGTCGCGAACCAGTGGCTCCACCATCGACCACACCCCATCGTCGACATCACTGTATCGCCAACCTCTTTCCTCTTTTGTTGTATTGTCGGCTTTACTCATTGCTTATCGTTGGATGATTCTCGCTTTTTCGCTTTCAACCGCCGAGTTCACATAACAATGGTTGCTATTTCTTTTCTTGTTGGTTATTTTGCTGCTACTATCGTGGCTATTTTCCGGTGGATACTTGTTATCTCCGATGACTTGTCATTGTTGCCTCATTTGCTATTTTTGTTGTTGTCTAAGATACTGATTTGGGTCGGGTTTTCTGATCCCGCGAATGTTGTTGGCTATTGTTTGTTGCCGTCATTGTTTGACCGATTTCACGCTTTGGATCGATTTTTGGTTTGATTTGCTACTGATTTTTTGCTATGCTGCCATTGATTTTTGGCTATTCTTGCTAATGATTTTGGACTGATTTTTGGCTATTTTTTGGACTGGTCTCTTGGGCCCTGTTTCTACTTAATATTTTTTTTTTACACATTTTGCTCATTTACTGATTTTGAGCGTGATACTACACTTGCTGTTGGTCAATGAAAAAGTTATCCGTCGATTTTTGAGGCCTCCACAGTTGCAAAGACGGAAAATAAAATAAAATAAAGCTTTCTGGGCAATGATGATTTCTTCCGCTTACACTGGATAACCAACATGCGCTGGCGAGGCGAATTTCGCAGCCGGACTTGTTTAGGATGTCCCACTTTCTGTTTTGGCGCGGATCTGAAGGTTTTATTTATTTTATTATTTCTAACAATATTGGCCGATGAATGAATCTCCGTCTGATTTCCAAGGCCTCCTCTGTGCAAAAGACGGATTTTTTTTGGCTTTACTTATTAATTCTTGTCATTACTTTAAAATTATTTATTCTATTACTAACACTTTTACTAAGTGTTTATGCATGTACCCGGAGATCATTTTGTGCAGAAGGCCTAAAAAGGGCTAAAAGATGTTCCGGAGTTTTTATTCGATTTTAGATTTATTATTTGTATTGCATTCCATTGTAATTGTAAATTATGAAAACTGCTTAGCATATGTAGAATAAAAAGGGCAATAAATAATTAACCTAGGTTTGAACGGATAACCGCAAGTTAGCGGATTTTAAAGGATGTCTAACCCCTTTCCTTTAGGATAATAAAGAACTCTGATCGAATCTCATTAATTTCACAGACTATTAAATAGAGATTAGTTGCAGTATTTTTATTGCAATAAATCAAGTGTCTCAATTCACTTAACTAATTAGGTGGCGACTCCTCAAAATCAGTCCATCCAGGGAACCGCGCCAAAGAACAATGTCATGGATACCGCTCGCACTTCGAGGTCAAAAACGGGCGACAAAGACATGGCGACTACTGGGATATCAGGTTCTTGACCATAGCAAATCCAGGTTAATTAAATATTGCGCTTTATTTTGCTTTTATATTGTTTGATTTTCATTTTTTTTGTAAATAACTGCTTTAATTGCTATTCTCTTTTACTGCTTTTTAAAATGGGCATTCCGCTCATATTCCTTTCATTCTGAAAAATTGGCACTATCACACACACACGCGCTGGTGTGCTTCGCGCATCCGCAAATTTCTTTCAAAACACCCAAATTTAGGAGAGTTGACGCCTGCGTGGAGTTAGATCGGTTCGTCTGATCAGCCACGTAGCCTTCTCACTCGAGTTGTCCGCCGAAACCTCAAGGCCTAGTAAGCCAAATCTTAGAAAGATTAACATAAGATATACCACCATTTTATATTCAGTCATGAATGCAAAAAACCTTAGGTGGGTTAATCCTTGGTATTAACGCCACAATTAGAAATCCACCAAACTTGTCGACGGGTTTCACAACCCAACGACCCATTAGCATAATATGTGTAGCGTGATGATGATAGAGGAATCCAAGCCTGCTCATGACATGCCAAAATTGGAAAAAGTGCACCGTCATTTGGTCGTCATTTCCAACAAAAGCATTAATGTTTAGAAACTTTGATCAATCTATCCCAATCTCGCATATCTGGCGTTTAGGCCGATCTCTGGCATAAGAGAGGTCTCATGCATATTAGGGCGCGCGCTTGATTTGCATGCTTTTGTTTACTATTGTTGTCGCTAGCAATTCTGTACATATTATTTAATGCAATAATTACCCTTTTTGTAACTCCGGGCACGAGCATTTGCTTTTTTTGCACTTTTTGTCGTCACATTGCAATCAGGACTTCTACTGCGTAAATCACTCTTGAATAGCGCGATTTGGACTTTGTGAAGCATCAACCACCGGTCCGGTCGAACCAAACAGGGGAGTCTTTGACTATATTGTCACGCCCTTACATTTTATTATTTTTGTGACTTGCCTACTCTCACCCATTTGTCATATTTTTTTGCAGGAAGACCGTCCTCGCAAATAGTCGAGGGCGGCCGGGAAAAAAAAGAGGAAGAAAAAGAAAAAAAAAATCATCACAAGAATGAACTGGAGTTATGTTGACGGAAAGAAGTCATCTTATACCAGATTCAACGAAGCATCGCTCTGGATCCCATATTTTGTATCTTTATACATATTTGCAAATTCAATTGATATGTCTAGTGTTGATTACATAATTCTTTATCATGCATTTTACAACATAATCATCCCGAACTACGCGTGTCTGATTCTCACCATACGGTGTGATACGTAGGCAACCCATCTAGGGTTCGACACCACATAAAAAAAATTAATTAATAAAAGGGAGGACATATTTGATTAACCCATGCATTTCATTCATTCTATCACGACCATTCATTTTTCCATTACATTCCTTTTACTTCGCATTAGTCTTATATTGAACAAACATTTGTTTTGCACATCTTTTACTTTTGCATTTCTTTCATGAATGAATTCTTTTTAAAGCATACGTTTTATAACATATCTGAACGAACTACGCACACCTGATTCTCGTCAAAGATGAGATACGTAAAATTTATTCGGTTCAAGATAATTTATTCAAAAATACAAAAAATATTTTATTCAAAAAGCATAAAATATCTTTTAAAAAAAATACAAAAAAAAAGCTCTTTTAAGTATCATTGTTTGATTTGGTTGATACCAACACAATTAGGAGTGTGCATAGGAAAGACCGAGTAATAATCAGTATGGGTTGACTTCGTGATAAACATAGATTCTTTTGGTACCTCTCACGCACACCTGTAATGACATTCTTGCATGCTTCTAAGATAAGAACGAAATCAACCTCATCGTTTCATGTGCATTGTGTGGTGAGTTTTACAATAAGTTCAATTGCATTGCATTGTGATCTAGAACTTGGCCTGAATGTTTGTTGAAGCGAAATCCTGAGTAACACTCGGTATAGGAAATGATCGTAGGCTTTCTTTGACCCGTTTGAGCCTTTTCAGCCTACCAAATAACATTATCCTTAGTACATCCCTTTGAGCCTAAAGTCTATTCTTTAGACAACCGCATATTACACCTATACCCTTTCTGAGTGTGTACGCACTATCCCTCTCTTGGCCCGACCTCCTTGAGCGCTATAGAAATGTGCAAGTGACTGACAAAATTTTGCGTCGAAGTTTGCAATGACAAAAATTGTCAAAGTCCCGAAAGGGAAATGAAAAACACAAATGATGACTTCACACAATGAAGAAATCAAAAGCCCCGACATTATAAAAAAATGAATAAAAATGAGATAATAACTTTGGAAAAAGGGGGCTCCAAACGAAAGATTCAAAAAGAAGTCAGTACAGAAAACTGGGATAAAAAAAAGCAGGTCAGCATTAAAGCACACAAATATCAAGCACGGACGTAGTCCAACGCTCGAGGAAGGATTAGTCACTTTTTACCCAAATAATATCCATCCCTTCCCCCAAACCTACATTACAAGCCCGTGGCAAGCCCTACATGATCTTATACTGAGAGTTCTCACATTAGTGGATACTTACATGACGGCCAAGCCTTTGGTATCACAATTGCATGCACTGAACATCCTTTTGAGTGTGAGCGTACTTCTCTAAACGTCCCAAAATTCAAAATACTAGAACATATGTGAGAAATGAGACTTTCTTCAGTGAGGGCATTTGAAACGCGAGATTACGTGTAGTTCGAAACCTTGGCTGCAAGCAAGTGTGTCGATACTTAGGTGTCTGAGGTACCATTTGAAACTATATGAATTACCCATAAGTCAGTCTCGGTTAGACTGGAAGTAAATAACGAAATTCATACGCACAATACTAATTGTTGGTATCAACTGAAGTCAGAACGTGATGATGTCTTTCCACTTTTCAGGAAAAAAAATATACATATGTAAAAAATCATATTTTCGCATCACGAACTACGTCTTGACCTGATTCCCTCAGCGGGATACGTAGGCGGCTACATTGGCTTCGGTCTCATTTTTTGAAAATTATACAATTATTTTTTGCATCACGAACTACGTCTTGACCTGATTCCCTCAGCGGGATACGTAGGCTGTCACATTGGTTTCGATCTCATTTTTTGAAAATTGTGCAATCATTTTTGCATCACGAACTACGTCATGACCTGATTCCATCATGAGGATACGTAGGCGGCCTAAATCGGCTTCGGTCACACCATTAAAAATCTTCTCATTGGCTCGCGTGCGACAGAATGCGTTTGATTATTCCGAAAAGAGATATGAACAATTTCCGCCAGAGTTAAGTTTTGCCCACGCGCCCCGCATAATGAAAACTGGGACAATTTTGGGAAATACAATGTGAAGATATCATAATAAGGAATCCAAAGCAATCAGCAATCACAACATTCAGCAAGCATTCACATCATCCAGCAAGTCTGTGCAGAGACTACATCAGCAATCGCAACATTCAGCAAGCATTCACAGACCTGATTCCATCATGAGGATACGTAGGCGGCCTAAATCGGCTTCGGTCACACCATTAAAAATCTTCTCATTGGCTCGCGTGCGACAGAATGCGTTTGATTATTCCGAAAAGAGATATGAACAATTTCCGCCAGAGTTAAGTTTTGCCCACGCGCCCCGCATAATGAAAACTGGGACAATTTTGGGAAATACAATGTGAAGATATCATAATAAGGAATCCAAAGCAATCAGCAATCACAACATTCAGCAAGCATTCACATCATCCAGCAAGTCCGTGCAGAGACTACATCAGCAATCGCAGCATTCAGCAAGCATTCACAACATCCAAAGAAGCTCGCGACAAAGATACGCAAAGATCCAAAGAAGTCGCGCAGAGATCTGATTGACAATCGCAGATCCAAAGAAACCGCACGATAATTCATCAAGCATTCGCAGCATCCAGCAAGTCCGTGCAGAGACTACATTGGCTATCGCAGCATTCACAGCATCCAACAAGCCCGCGCAGAGCATTCAACAAGAATTCACAGCATCCAGCAAGTCCGCACAGAGACTGCATCAACACTCGCAGCATTCAGCAAGCAATCACAACATTCAACACGTCCGTGCAAGCACGAAATCTCAACATTTGCAGCATCACATCAATACAATCGCCATCACTTTTTATATGATAACACTTCTACTCATACAATTACATTGCTTATAAATTCATGCGTTATCATTTTTGCCTTAATAGTTATGCACTAACCTTTTGTTTAAGTCTGAGCATGCAAGCGTCAAGAGCCAAAGCTACAAAGTTGACGCTAATCAATCACTCCTTTCCTAAAACTCACAATTTTTCTTTGATGCATGATCTTTATATCAGCAAAGGCGGGAGCACAACAATAAGCCCATACGGGTTACAAACGCACAACGTCTATGCAATGACGTTATCTCAACCCATGCGAGTCACAAAGCAGGTACGTCCATAAAACGACGCATTTCATAAAAGTCTATGCAACGGCTTCATCTATGTTTCGTCTATGCAACGACGAGCATCTGCATTGCGTCTATGCAACGACGTCATTTAATCGAAGTCTATGCAACAGCTTCATCCATATTTCGTCTATGCAACGACGAGCATCTGCATCGTGTCGATGCAACGACGCCATTTCATGTGAGCCTATGCAATGACTTAATCTATATTTCGTCAATGCAACGACGAGCATATGCATCGCGTCTATGCAACGACACATTTCATAAAAGCATATGCAACGGCTGCATCTATGTTTCGTCTATGCAACGACGAACATCTGTATCGCGTCTATGCAATGACGTCATTTCATTTAAGCCTATGCAATGACTTCATCTATGTTTCGTTCATGCAACGACGAACATGCATCGCGTCTATGTAACGACGTCATTTCATGTAAGCCTATGCAACAGCTTCATCTATGTAACGATGAGCATCTGCATCGCATCTATGCAACGACACCCTTTCATCTAAGCCTATGCAACGACTTCATCATGTTTCGTCTATGCAACGACGAGCACCTCAATCGCGTCTATGCAACAACGTCATTTCATGTGAGTCTATGCAACGGTTTCATCTATGTTTCGTCTATGCAACGACGAGCATATGCATCGCGTCTATTTAAAATTCATTGTCGTGCTTATGAGGTGATTGATCATATTCTTCCGTCCGAGACACCGTCGGATGCCACTACGGTGGACAAGAAATTATGGTCTCGCATAGACGCTATTGCCCTTCAATGAATTTATGGCACTATATCGAATGATCTTCTTCATACTATACTACAACCCAATTCTACGGCTCAAAAGGTGTGGGAAAGATTAGAAAATATTTTTCAAGATAACAAAATGTCTAGGGCCATTTATCTTGAACACCAATTTACGAATATTAAATTGGATAATTTTTCCAACATCTCCGTCTATTGTCAAGAATTGAAAGTAGTTGTGGATCAACTTTCCAACGTTGATTCACCCGTGACGGATCAAAGGTTGGTTCTTCAATTGATTACGGGGTTGAATGAACACTATGATAGTGTTGCGATGTTTATTCAACAAAGCAATCCCTTACCTCCCTTTTATGAGGCTCGTTCACGATTAATTCTTGAAGAAACAAGAAAAGCGAAACAGGCATCCTCGGGAGCAACCTCAGCATGAATTGCTCTCGTCTCCACCAACTCCTTTACTAATGATTTGGAATCCCAAAATTCTGGTTCGGGTGGCCAAAATAATCATCAAAATGATGGTAGAAAACAGGGTTCAAATAGAAATAATAAAGGAAAAAATAATGGCGGAAAAGGACGTGGACGGGGTGGGGGACAAACCATCACGGCGCAAGCATTTCTGTGCAGCGGAAGTGTCCAGTAAAGAGCCTTCGGCCATGGGGCGAGACCACCGTGGGCTGCCCCACCATGTCCATTTCTGACCTCTTTTTGGGCCCGACCTCCTCCTTCCAATCGCCAATCCTGGATTCTCGGTTTTCATCCACAACATGTTTTTACAGCTGAGGCACCATCTTCTGTCGGATATGCACCAACGAATATTGAACATGCCATGATTATTTCTTCGGCCAGTGGGGGCAGTACCCACCAGGCCTGGGCCCCACAGTGGGCTGCCCCACCATGTCCATTTCTGACCTCTTCTTGGGCCCGACCTCCTCCTTCCAATCGCCAATCCGGGATTCTCGGTTCTCATTGACAACATGCTTTTATAGCTCCGGCACCATCTTTTGTCGGATATTGAACAAGCCATGAGTCACATGAATCTAAATATTTCAAATGAATCGTGGTATATGGATACATGGGCGACGTCACACATGACGATGTCACACATGACGACATCTCAAGGTAATCTTTTGTCTTATTTGAATATGAGTGGTAATAAAAATATTAATGTCGGCAGTGGGCAGGAGATTCCAATTCGTGGTGTTGGTCAGGGAAAATTACCATCTCCCCATCCACCCTTAAAATTAAAAAATATCTTACATGCACCAAAATTGATTAAAAACCTGGTTTTTGTTAGACGTTTTGCCACTGACAATAGTGTTTCTGTGAATTTTAATCCGTTTAGTTTTGCTGTGAAGGATTTTCAGACGGGGATACCGCTCATGAGATGTAATAGCACGGGGGACTTATATTCCATCACTTCTGTTTCCACCAATTGTAGGGTCACACCTTCCACATTTGCAGCCATCTCTCCTAGTGTATGGCACAGTCGGTTGGGAAATCCAGGGGCACCCGTTTTTAACCATCTTAGGAAGAATAATTTCATTTCTTGTAATAGACCTTTGGATTCTTATGTTTGCCAGACTTGTGTGTTTGGTAAACATGTTAAACTTTCATTTTCTGTGTCTACTACTACTACTATCATGTCATTTGATATTTTAAATTGTGATTTATGGACATCACCATTTTTAAGTGTTGTAGGTCATAAGTACTATTTACTCATTCTTGATGATTTTTCGATTTTTTTGTGGACCTTTCTCTTAGGACAGAAATCACAAACCTATAACATTTTAAAACAATTTAGTGTGTTTATCAAAACTCAGTTTGGCAAAATCATTAAATGTTTTCAATGTGATAATGGCAGGGAATTTATAAATGCCCAATTTCAAAAATTTTATCTCCAAAATGGGATGTCTGTCCGTATTTCTTGTCCACATACATCCTCTCAAAATGGGAAAGCTGAAAGAAAGATTCAAACAATCAATAATATGACCCACTCTATCCTTTTGCACTCGTCCACACCACCAAATTTTTGGCAACATGCTCTACAAATGGCTACATATCTCTTAAATATTCTTCTTAGTAAACAAATCTCGAATGTGTCACCCACTCAGGTATTGTACAACCGCATCCCTTCAGTTACACATTTACGAGTTTTTGGGTGTTTGTGTTATCCATTATTTCCGTCCACCGCCATTCATAAACTCCAAGCTCGGTTTACTGCTTGTGTATTTTTAGGGTATCCACAGAATCATAGGGGATATAAATGCTTTGATATGTCAACAGGAAAAATTATGATCTCTCGTCATGTCATATTTGACGAATCCAAGTTCCCGTTTGCAACATCTCGAGCGGCATCCCCACCTTCATATGATTTTCTGGACGACGGAATTCATCTATTTTGAGGTATCATATTAACTGTCAAAATAATATTGCATGACCCTCACTGAACCCTACACCTATCACCCCACCCCCTCCTCCTACTACTTTGTCCCAGTCCAGTATCTGACACAATTCTTCAGCCCAAAATACCGCTATTTCTTCGGCCCAAAATTCCAACACTACCCACTCATCCAACACTTCTCAACCGACCATGGAAACCCGAGCTATGCGTGGTATTTTTTAGCCTAAACACCAATTTAACCTCACCACCTCAGTCCAACCATCACCAATTCCCAAAAACCCCAAAGCTGCCTTATCAGATCCGAATTGGAAGGCTGCCATGTTAGAAGAATTTACTGCTCTTATTCAAAATAAGACGTGGGATTTAGTACCACGACCATCTAATGTGAACATCATCCGCTCTATGTGGGTTTTTTGTCATAAAAAGAATTCTGATGGTTCTTTTGCGAGATACAAAGCTCGTCTTGTTGGTGATGGCAAGTCTCAACATGTGGTAGTTGATTGCGGGGAAACATTCAGTCCGGTGGTAAAACCTGCAACTATCAGGACTGTTCTTAGCCTGACACTGTCGAAATCATGGTCCATTCATCAGTTGGATGTCAAGAATGCATTTTTACATGGTCACTTGCAAGAGACGGTATACATGCACCAACCATTGAGATTTCGCGATCTTGCCCGTCCAGATCACGTGTGCCTACTAAGGAAATCTTTATATGGCCTGAAACAAGCCCCTCGAACATGGTATAACAAGTTTGCAGGTTTTGTATCCAAATTGGGATTCTCTCACAGCAAGTCTGATCAGTCTCTTTTTATTTATCGGAAGGGCACTGATGACTTATATACTCCTGTATGTTGATGACATTGTTCTCACTGCATCTTCAACCTCGTTTCGTCAGTCTATTATGTCTCTTCTTGCAGCAGAATTTTCAATGAAAGATTTAGGCCCGTTGGTGTCTTCATGTAAACCTTCTCATACTCCGGTGGACACGAATGTAAAGTTGAGTAACGCGTCAGGTACTCCATATAGTGACCCCACTCATTACCGCAGCCTGACTGGAGCATTGCAGTATCTCACATTTACGAGGCTTGACATTTCCTATGCGGTCCAACAAGTTTGTTTACACATGCATGATCCAAAAGAAGAACATATGGGGGCTCTCAAGAGGATTCTGCGGTATGTCAAGGGTACTCTTCATTTTGGACTTCATCTGTATAAGTCCTCCATCTCAAGTCTTTCTGCCTACACTGATACGGATTGGGGCGGCTGCCCGGACACACGTCGTTCCACTTCTGGCTATTCTGTATTCTTGGGTGATAGTCTTGTATCATGGTCATCCAAACGTCAGTCCACACTATCTCGATCGAGTGCAGAGGTAGAATACCGAGGGGTGACCAATGTTGTAGCCGAATCTTGTTGGCTTCGGAATTTGTTGTTGGAGCTACAGTGTCCGATTACAAAGGCAACCGTAGTTTATTATGACAATGTGAGTGCAATCTACTTGTCTGGCAAGTTTGTTCTGCATCAACGCCCGAAACACATTGAAATTGATATCTTATTTGTCCGAGAAAAAGTTGTCGCGTTCTCCACGTCCCTTCCCGTTATCAAATAGCTGACATTTTCACCAAAGGTCTTACGCGCGTACTTTTCGATAATTTCAGGGGCAGTCTCAGCATTCGCGAACCTTCAACTAAGACTGAGGGGGACTCTTAGAGATATTATACATATTAATTAGAATTGATTTATAATATATTATAATTAATTAGTATCTCTTATATTAGATAAGAAAGATTAGTTTTACATAATTCAAATCTAAGAATATTATATATATTGATATTATTGGAATAAATCAATCAAGAAATCATTTCCTACACATAACTTACTCATTCTAATGGGAAGTATATTCTTCTTTTTTCTTTATTCTCTAGTTTTAATCACGAAACGCCAACTTCTTTGGCAGTTTTTCCTTTTTGAACCAACATCTACGCAGTAATAGAAGGGGATTGCAGTACTACTTTTGAAGAATGTGACAGTGGAATAAGGTCTAGCCCAAAATCATGGACAAAAATCACGTTGAGAAAAAGTTAAAGTTGGCTACTCATATTCTATCATCAATAAAATAAAAAGAGTGACATGTGGATCATAAAAAGAGAAAATCAATAAATATGTTAGCTTCCATTTTCAAAACCAACAAATTCAAGTAACAAACCGTTACAACTTTAGAATTTTACCTCCCTCCAAGGCTCCAACACCCCACCAATAAATTAATTCTTGTAGTTTCTTAACTCAAGAATTGTTCTTCACTTAAGAAAGTTTCACAGTAGACACTAGACATCTACATATTCCCCACTAGAATATATATATAGTAGATCCCAACTAAAGAAACAGAGCACATTTTTTGCTTTTTCCTTCACTCCTAAAAACTCTTTAGGAGTGAGAGATAGAAGGGGGGAAATTATAAAATTATGAAGAGTTTTTTGCACCATTGTTTTGTTCTTCTTTCACTCTCCACCATTTTTACTTCTTTTGCTAGAGCTTTTGATTATGTAGATGCTCTCCAAAAAAGTCTTCTTTATTTCGAAGCTCAAAGGTCCGGTCGTCTACCTTACAACCAACGTGTCACTTGGCGCGACCATTCTGGCTTAACTGATGGCCTAGAACAAGGGGTAAGTATAAAGATTTGATTCTTCTATTTTTTGTGTTCTATTTTTTGTGTTTGAAATTTGGAGAAATTAATAATGTAGGTGGATTTGGTTGGAGGGTACTATGATGCTGGTGACCATGTAAAATTTGGGCTACCAATGGCATTCACAGTGACAATGTTGTCATGGAGTGTTATTGAATATGGTGAAGAGATATCTTATGTAGGTGAAATGGAACATGCTTTTGAAGCTATCAAATGGGGTACTGATTATTTCATCAAAGCACATACTAGCCCAAATGTGTTATGGGCAGAGGTAATTATTAAAGTAATTAAAATAAATGATTTATTAAACATAATTTAGAGTTAAACTTTTGGTTTTTTAGAAAATTTAAAAATTGTTAAACTTTTATGACGTATAGGTGGGAGATGGAGACACCGATCATTACTGTTGGCAACGGCCAGAGGATATGACAACTTCTCGTAGAGCATTCAAGATTGACGAGAACAACCCCGGCTCTGACTTAGCCGGGGAGACAGCCGCTGCAATGGCAGCAGCATCCATCGTTTTTAGGAAAAATAATCAGCATTATTCTCACTTATTACTGCACCATGCCCAACAGGTAATTATTAATAATTAAGTTATATACATAGACTGACTGTTACTAAATTTTGGTATGGTGGTGTGTAATTAATTACATGGGGGTACAATGAACATGTGCAGTTATTTGAGTTTGGTGAAAAATACAGAGGGAAATATGACAAGAGTGTGGGGGTAGTGAAGAACTATTATGCATCAGTGAGTGGGTACGAAGATGAGTTACTGTGGGCAGCATTGTGGCTATACAAGGCCACCGACAAGGAAGAGTATTTGGAGTATGTAATTAACAAGGCTAATTCATTTGGGGGTATTGGTTGGGCTATTACTGAGTTCAGTTGGGATGTTAAATTTGCTGGTCTACAAATTATTGCTTCCAAGGTACGGACACTAATGTTCCCATCAACTTTTTTGAGTTCAACTTGCCTTCACCGACTGTTTAAAATACTGTCGCAGTAACTTTTAAAGAATTTCACACATGCTCGATAGTATGTTTGAATAATTCGAGCAACATAATTGACGGTGTTTGTATTATTATTTACATTATCTGGTTAAGTTATCGACAAGATTGACAACGTTTAGCAAGTATTATAGGGTAATCTGAAAAAAGAGTAATGACTTGCTGTTGCACATTAAATTGTAATGACCATGTGCTTTAATATGTCTATTTAAGTTAAAATCTTTTTTTATCATATCAGGGTAAATGTGCATTCCATAGGTTGTACCATGCGCTCTAATGTTTGTGCTTTTGCATTGAGATGATGAAATATTGGGAATAGTCTTTTCTCATATCACACAAGATTTCATTTTCAAATGTTTGAATTTCTTGGCCAGCATGTTTTGTATTGCAGTATCTTCCAATATTTCAATTTCAACCTTACAAAACGTGTATTCATAAGAAAACAAAAAAGATAATGTGCCCTTTTAAAGTAAGAGCCTATTTTTTAATTTAAATTGTTTTACCAGTGACTTTTTTTTTAATGTTGTGTCAAATCTCCTGTGGTTGCTTTTGTTAAGAGTCAAATGTGGAATTATACTTTTACTTCTCGGTGGGATATGCTTTAACTTTATGGAAAACTAACTAGTTACTCCTCGGGGTGGTTAAAACCGGACCGGACCGAAGATTGAAAATCTAGATTACTAGGATCGAATACCGGACTGAATTTCTCGGTCCGATCCAGATCATTTTCGATCCGATCCGATCTATTGGACCGAATGCATTTGCCCCCCCGCCCCGCTAATCCCCCGCAGTCCCCAGTCCCCCACCCAGCCCCCAGGCAGCCCGAACGTATTGACATATCAAATATAATTTGTAAATTAGTGAAACTTTAAATGGTCATAACTTTGCGCTCGGACGTCCGTTTGATCTAATTGTTTTTTTATTTCTCGTATTTTTTCGAGACGAAGTCATCCCAAACGGATAGTCCGTTTGCTTCAGCCGATTTCTCCAAAAACGTCCTTCTTGGCTATCAATTTCACTTTTCCCCCAAATCGTTACGTTTTTCCCCTTTTCAAATCTAAATATCTCACGATATATAATAGATTTCAACGTACAAATTTCGTGGTAATGTGTCCGAGAATTTCAATTTCAGTAATGAAAATTCAATTTTTTTGAAAAAATCGAATCCCGGAACCGACCCGAAATTATATATATTATATATTAGGAATTTAGAAAATTAGGAATTATATATATTATAAATTATATATATTAGGAATTATATAATTCAATATATATTATAAATTATATATTTATAAATTATATATATTATATATATTAGGAATTATAATATATTATAAATATATATATATATATATATATATATTTAAAATTCGGTCCGGACTGGACCGAAAACCGAAAACTCAAATCATTAGGACCGAAGACCGGACCGAATTTCTCGATCCGGTTCGGTCCGGTCCGAACAGGTTCGGCTCGGTCCAATTTTTCGGTTCGGACCGACTTTTGTGCATCCCTAGTTACTCCCTCGGTCTCATATTATTTGGTCATATTATTAAAAATATATGTCTTAAATTACTTAGTAACTTTTTAAAAATAAGATATAATTAATGAAGGTTTTTCTACTCTGCCTTTGATATTAATTATTTTTTAAAGAAATCAATATTGATTAGAGTACAATTAATTGGACATAAATAAGAATAATATAATAAAAATATTTTTCGAAAAAATTACCAAACTAATATGGGAAGGATACATTAGTAATAAAGTTGAGAGAGCTATGTGGAGTGAGCTCAAATTAAGGTATCTAAATAAATGAGGACTAAATATGTGGGGAATAAAGGCAATAGGGCTTTGGAGAACAAACTCACATGCATATGATGTCTTTGCATTAGACATTTGACAGTGCCTTTAATGTGGGGGATCTTCAATTGAGTTAGTTTAGGCAAAAAAAAAACATTTTGGCTGAAGAAAGGACTATAGTTATGTGTTATTTGCAATATTTGTGGTGAAATTATGATAGGTTATTCTGATTAGAGTTCCCACAACATTGAATTGCCATCTACCCAACCTAAAATTATATGCAGATGTGCCCCATTTTTGCTTCTATTTAATACTATATTGCATCTCTTTATTTGATATAGAAATAATTGAGCACAAAGTGTTTTGCACTCTCTCCGTTTTAGCATGATAAAGATCTCTATCCCCTTCACAAATTGTAACTTAATAAGGAAACAGCTAGTAAATTGATTTGACAACCCACTGACTAGCAGCACATGATCCATACCCAAGAGAAAACAAAATGAGAAAAGATGTAACAGTCTATTAATACAATAATATGATTTTTAAAATCATTTTGGTTTGTTAAAAAAACAGTAAATTAAACTTATTTGAGATTGAAACGTAGTTTTTAATCTAAATTTGTCAATGCAGTTACTACAAGAGGAAAAGCACAGAAAACACAGTCACATATTGGAACAATATCGATCAAAAGCCGAACACTACATATGTTCATGTCTCAACAAAAACAATGGCAGCACCAACGTCGAGCGCACCCCAGACGGCTTATTATATGTCCGACAATGGAACAACATGCAGTACGTGTCAACCGCCGCTTTCTTACTTACATTTTACTCAGATTACCTTAAAAAATCCAACCAAAAAATCAGCTGCCATGAAGGAATAGTTGATCATGAAGAGCTATTCAATTTTGCCAAATCCCAAGTGGACTACATTTTGGGCTCAAATCCAAGAAACATGAGTTATCTTGTGGGCTTTGGCCCAAATTATCCAAAAAGAGTACACCACAGAGGGGCCTCCATTGTGTCGTATAGAGAGAACAAGGGCTTTATTGGATGTACACAAGGGTATGATTATTGGTACAGCAAGAATAGGCCCAACCCAAATGTTCTAATTGGGGCAATTGTTGGTGGGCCTGATAATCAAGATGATTTTGATGATGATAGAGCAAATTATGTGCAGACAGAGGCGTGTACATATAATACAGCACCTCTTGTTGGAATTTTCGCAAAGTTGAATTTCTTGAATAATCCAACATTAATTGCATCTTTCTAAAAACAAGTATTACATATAATATGTTTTACTATAATCTTTTTGTATTTCTCTTTTTTGGTGGCTAAATTTGGCACAGCCCCATGAGGCCTTGTGTACCCCAATTGTGCATATTTGATAATGCAAGTAATCAACTTATGTATTCAATCTATCCATTTTCAATATTTTATTAAGGGATTATGTTATGCATTGTATGAGACCATGAATTAAGTTTTATCCAATTGACAAGTTATCCACCTTCTATTTAAATTAACTAACTCATTAGTACTTTAATATAAATACTTACCTATGGTTTGATTTTTAAGTAAATTAATCTTGTAAGTATTTTTATATCATCAGCAGAAAACTTAAAAGTGAACTCGAATCTTGGGTCAAGCTATTGACGGACCCAGATTGGAAAATTAAAAAACCTAGTCTAAGCCTAATAGGTTTATGGTAAAATTCTATTCTAAGTCTAATAGTTTATTTTTGGTGAATTATAATTATGTAGTTTTATTAGAATGGAGTTTATTTGTTAGACTAGGGAAACAAAGAACTTGTCTCTATATAACGAGGTCATTTTGATCAATGAAAAACAAGAAATAATTCTCCTATTATTCTTCTTCTCTCTAAATTTCCGTCTCATCTTGATTTTAACATGGTATCAGAGTCTCGTTAAAAGAACACAAAAATTCTAAATAATAGTTGGTGACGGAGAAAACGACGATAAAAATAAATGAATCGCCGATGAAGAAAATAAAATTCAAAGAAAGACAATCTCCCTTTATGACATTACGTTAAACGATAATCTCAGAATTGTGGTGACACAAGTCCAATTGAAGGGAGAGAATTGTAAAATACGGAAAAAAAAAGTTTCTGATGGGTTTAAAATATATATATATATATATATAAAAAAGAAAATAAAAATGAGTTGCATGTGCTGAAGTTAGTATTGAAGTTAAAAAGATAAAATAAATTGCATGTGTTAGAAGTTAGTATTGAAGTTGAAAAGAAAACAAATAATAAATGACATGTGTTGAATTTAAAAAGAAAGTGTAGTAACTGAAGTTAAGAACAAAATGCAGTAATGGTATTAAGAGGAGATTCATGCACGTACAAAATGTAAAAGAAAACAAATAATAAATGACATGTGTTGAATTCCAAAAGAAAGTGTAGTAACTGAAGTTAAAAAACAAAATGCAGTGATGATATTAAGAGGAGATTCATGCAAGTACACCCTCAAATCCCCTTTCGCCTCCCTCCATCCTTTCTCCTTCCACCTCCTTTATGTTACACACAAATATCTCAAGTTATATATGGTACTTATACACAAACAAAGTATCTAGCACAAAGGATATAAAATCAGGAAAAAAAAATCAAGTGAATAAGAAGGAAACAAATATGGAAAAAATACCAAGAGAGCAAGAAGAACAAGAATCAAAATACTAGGGAACAAGGATCATTTTAGCAACCGAACAACAATCATTTTCACACTTACAAGGTGAGTTTTCTCACTCAGAAATTCTTGGTAACATCCTTTATTTTAAGTTCAATACATGTTAGAATAAGAGTTGGGTGTTGAAAAGAAATATTAAACTTTTGATTGTTTAGACAACTAGTTGCGTCATGAACTTTACGAACTGTTCTCATTGAGTTATAATTATTAGAATTTGATGAAATTCGGAATAATTGTACACCTCTCTGTCATGATCATATAGAACCAAAAATGAGGTAAAATGGACTTACGGTTTAGGAGTTATCATCGTTTAAATTTTCTGCCTCGGATTTATCGGACTCAGGAAGGGCAGAACACTAAAATATAAAACTGTACAAATCCGTGAGAAATATGAAAATTTGTATTAAATAAAAGTTCTAGATCACTCTGTTTTGGACATTTTGAGACCTTACGGAGGTCTATCCGACTTACGGATTGAGAGTTATCGATGTTTAAAGTTTCTGCTTCGGATTTATCGGATTCAGGAAGGGCAGAACACTAAAACGTAAAACTGTACAAATACGTGAGAAATATGAAAATTTGTGTTAAATGAAAGTTCTAGATATCTCTGTTGTGGACATTTTGAGACCTTACGGAGGTCTATCCTACTTACGTATTGAGAGTTATCGCTGTTTAAAGTTTCTGCCTCGGATCTAACGGGATCCAGGAAGGGCAGTGAATAAAAGTGAAACACTGTACCAAATGGTACAGAATATGAAAGGATGGTTCACATGGAGATGTGTAGATCTCTGTTCTCGTCGTTTTGAGATTTTATGGGGCTTGAACGGGTTTACGGATTAGGACTTATGACTAATTTAAGATTTGGTCCTGTTTAATAAAAATTCTGCCGAAACAAATTTTATGTGGCTGTTTTGAGGATGGGTTTGTGCTAGTTACCCAAAGTAGTTTTAAATGAAATTTTATACAGTGAAAGATCCCCGTCTTACATTAGTTTCAGCTTGAGAAACACCTTAGTTGGAGTTATGGTTGAAAAGTTATAATCGTTACAAGTATGAATGGCAAAATGTTGGAAAAGACAATATTATTTATTTGATCTTCTGAAAAATATGAAAAGTGAATACGTGTTCACATAAATATATAAATATATAATGGATCGGGTTGCACGCCGCAACAAAACGTAAAGTGAATACGCGTTCACAAAGACGTAAACATAATGGATCGGGTTGCATGCCGCAACAAAACGTAAAGTGAATATGCATTCACAAATACGTAAACATAATGGATCGGGTTGCATGCCGCAACAAAACGTAAAGTGAATACGTGTTCACAAATACGTAAATAGAATGGATCGGGTTGCACGCCGCAACAAATATGAAAGATGAATACATGTTCACCTCTATATAAATACTTTGGATCGGGTTCCACGCCGCGACAAATATGAAAAGTGAATACGCGTTCACAAATATATAAATGCAACAAATATATGGAAATGCAGGGGAATGTCTTAACGTATAATACGAGATAAAATAAAGTGTTAGTTAAACTGAGAATTTCCTATGAGGAGTTGCTGCATATTTAAAAGTGTTGTAACCTAATATGTTTTTGCAATATGCTTATTACGTTATAATGTGATGACACTTGGAATATTGTGGTGTTACTTTAAATTGCAGGGTAAGGTTCTCACTCAGCCCCGGATGGTAGGACTGACTCTTTATTTAACATATTTCAGGAAAACGTGATAGAGGAAAGACTCCACGTCAAGGCTAGCGATCGTCCCGCAGCCTCTTGTCGTACCAAATCCATTGCTTCGGACTTGGTACTTGATGGGCGTTAAGATGCACACACTTAAACGCAAGTGCACGTTATCGTATCAAGTAGTATAGTCTTAGATAAGACCGAATATCGTCCTCTAGGATTAGGGTTCAAGTACCAATTATCTATTTTCTAGTATCTATTTGGTGGATTAATGATTGATTGGTTGTTTATGACTAAGAATTATAAAAGTTATTTAGAGTATAAAGATTTACTTCAGGAGTGATGAGAATAGGGCTTCTATGTATCCTCACTATCCGCTTATGCTACTTACTAATGCATTACTTATGGTATTCTTCTTTTGGAGAAAGCAGGTTTACGAAATCGTTTTATACTCCCGTTAGGGTTATATAAACACTCAACCCAGATGTCGTTCCTTACCTACCTTTCGGTGATAAGGGTAACTTTATAGGAGGATTAAGAACAAAAACCTAGTTGACCGTCACGCACAATGCGCAAAATTAGGGTTGTTAAGCCTCTCATCAACGCTACATAAATAATTGAGGTATTTTCATCCCCAATCCAAGAATGTCTACCCAACTTACAGATATTCACAATCCCCTTTTCGTAATCGATTAGAAATCATATAGTGATAATTAGTTGTCAATTAATTACAAGAATTCAACTCAATTATTGGATAGATCTCTCAATAAGAAAAATAACCATAAGCGTCGTTAATTTATAACATAAGTTTCTAGTAATTCAACATGGAAAGCCCTATAAGAGAATTAGTTCCTAGCCATAAATATGACAAGAACTAATTCAAAGTTCATCATAAAAACTGAAATAAAGAAAAGAAAAGGAAAAAAATTTACTAAGTATGAGTCTCCAAGCCAAGCATCCAAGGGTTGTGTTGTGGAATATTTACAAGATGGATTGGTGGAAGGATGGATGTAGAATGGTGAATGGTAGAATGGAGAATGAATAATTCTTCTAATGATGTAGAGTATTTATAGCCAAAGAATCCTTTAGGTGAAGGGTTAAGGATTTGTGTAGGTAGGAAAAGTTATTAGAATCCTTTTAGGTAAGGGTTTTTAGGTAGGAAAAGGTTTCCCTTTAGGTAGGAAAAGTTATCCCTTTAGGAAGGAAAAATTATCCCTTTAGGATTCTGAAACATGTCAAATTCGGCCCAACACTTCACAATTCCCGCGTCGGCGCCGCTGACCAGATCGTGGCTACCAAATTCAAGAACTCTCGGGTTTTTCAAGACTTTGGTAGCGCGGCTCGCTTCCTGGGCCGTGCGCGATATTTTTCGGCGAATTCCGTTTAAATCGTCTTTTCGTCCGGACTTCGTCGATTTTCTCTATAATTCGGAACTTCTTAGACTTCATTTCTTGGCCCTTTTGTGTGCAATTTCATCTCTTTTATGCTCATTTCATCTCTTTTCATTTCTCCATTTTTGACCACGTGACACAAAAGAAAGGAAAACGACCCTAATCTTGTACTAAACATAAATGAAATGAGTAAAATACTAACTAAAAATGACTCAAAAAGTGTATATAAAATACAGATCAAATACCCCAACTTAACCTTTGCTCGCCTCGAGCAAAGATAGAAAGAAAGAAAGACTCAAGAAACGAAAAATAAAAGACTATCACCGACATTGATCACTTTTCTTTGCGTTTAGTGTTATCTAGAAAAACATGAAGGTTAGCAGAATAATATGCAGGAACATGTAGCATGAAATTTTTCAGCACACTAAACACATTGAGCTAGATATTTCGCAAACTCATATTTATCATGCTTTAATGGAAGTCAATATACTAAATCATGCATATAAATTCAAAAATCCTATGGCATGCTTACTTGTTATTCTCCACTAATCCTGGATATGCATAAAAGAGATCTTCAGGACTTTAAGGGTTGTAATGTAGGCTTAGGTGTAGGTAGGTAGAAATAGACATTTAGGCTCATTTCGTGTACCATAAGCTCTTTTGCTTTTCAATTCTTCCCTTTTCTTTTGATTTCCTTTCTTCACTTCATATCTATCTTTCCCCTCTTTTGTTTTGAGAGAGTGAAGTGTATTATGAAAAACAAGCACCCCCAAACTTAGGCTTTTGCCTATTTATTATTACTTTTTCATTGGGGTGCATCAAAATTGTTTACTCTTTTTTTGTCTCTTTTTCAACACTTTATATTCCACTTTTTCACATTTTTACTTATGGTACAATTTGTGGGCATATAGGGTGTCAAAAGAAGAAGTTTAACTTTTTAGGCTCAATGGGGCTGACTAGGGATACTTTTAAAGTCCGGGATAGAAAAGAGTGGTAAGAATTGGCTATCAAAGAAATGCCTGAGTCATCTCCCTATCATGCATATCCTAACTATTTCGCCTCAAATAGCAAGCAATCATAACACATAGGTTTTCATTATTTAGCATGCACAATTTAAGCAAGAAACTCCAAATAGACAGATTTTATGAGTTTTTGGCATATCTAACCTAGATGTTTAGATAGTTGCTTCTAATTCCATTACATTATTCCACCTTCCTTCACTAGGTGTTTCTAGCAACTACAACATACATGATCTTTGACAGACAATTATGACTCAAAAGAGAAGAAAAAAAAAATTGTGACTCAAAAATAAACACAAAAAAAAAAAAAAAAAAAAAACTTAACTGAAACATAACAAGACACAAATAAAACACCCCCAAACTTAAATCACACATTGTCCCCAATGTGTGCAATACTAAAAAAAAATGAAAAATGGACAACTTACTGACACAACACAGCGGTCATAATGGAGGTCTAGGAGGAAAAATTCTGGAATTTGCACGGAAATATGACTCTCTGAAGTTCCGCGACACGAGATTCGTACACGCTTAGATCTTGTGCCCTCTGAGTTCCGCCGCGGCTCGATTCAGCCATGCGCGACGATCGCTTTTTTTTTTTTTGTTGCCTTTTTTTTTCCTTTTTTTTTTTGACTTTCACCTATACAACAACACAAAACAAGAACCCAAGACCGTGAGATATTCAAGACAAAATAAAATAAAATAAAGAGAAATTAAAATAACATAATTAAAAATATTGGGTTGCCTCAACAATGTTGTCTTTAACGTCTTTTAGCGGACACCTTTAACCTTTACGAGTGCCCGTTGGATCCTTCGCGAACCGCTTGCATCCATGAAATTTATTGTTGTAGGCCTCAATTTCCCTACAACCATTTGTTCAAACAAGAGCCTTAAAAACACAATTATCCCCAAGTAGGCTTGTTTTATGCTTTATAATGTAGGAATTCGTGAACTTCTACATCTCTCAACTCTAGGGGTACCCTTGATGGTATGGGCTTCTAATGGGAATCAGCCGTGATAGCTAGTGGTGTTTCTTACGTAATAGGTGTAAGAAAAGAATTTCCACGAGAATCGAAGGTAAATAATTGAATCTCGCTATCCTTTCCTTTTCTACACCAACTATCTCACCGATTCCTCAATAGTTGGGTTTGGTTGCCTCAATTTGTTGTTATTTGTTGAATATGATTGCGAGTTCTGCTATTTGCGTTTCCAACTTCTTCATGGCCATTCTCGTTTCGATACATGGTGAGCTTGGTACCTCGTGAGGCGAGTATAACTTCTGCAATTCCTCCTCTCTTCTACATGGTTGGGCTCGATCATATTGGTGATGAAATCCATGTCTTAAGGATCACGAGATGAATCAAAACCAACAATAATCACGACACTTGTTTTTTTTTCAAAAGAAAATAAAATAAATAATTTAAAGAAAAATAAAAACCAAATTAGAAATTAAAAATAGATAAATTTGATATTGAACTATGCTAATCCCTAAACGGCGCCAAAAACTTGATGGGCGTTAAGATGCACACTTAAACGCAAGTGCGTTATCGTATCAGTAGTATAGTCTTAGATAAGACCAATATCGCCCTCAGGATTAGGGTTCAAATACCAATTATCTATTTTCTAGTATCTATTTGGTGGATTAATGATTGATTGGTTGTTTATGACTAAGAATTATAAAAGCTATTTAGAGTATAAAGATTTACTTGAGTGATGAGAATAGGGCTTACATGTATCCTCACTATCCGCTTATGCTACTTACTAACGCATTACTTATGGTATTCTTCTTTTGGAGAAAGCGGGTTTACGAAATCGCTTTATACTCCCGTTAGGGTTATATAAACACTCAACCCAGATCGTCGTTCCTTACCTAC
Source organism: Przewalskia tangutica (assembly GCA_029844215.1). Classification (NCBI taxonomy): domain Eukaryota; kingdom Viridiplantae; phylum Streptophyta; class Magnoliopsida; order Solanales; family Solanaceae; genus Przewalskia; species Przewalskia tangutica. Next base: position 10,686,723 of record CM056732.1, on the reverse strand, counting down.
CTTTTGGTGATAAGGGTAACTTTATAGGAGGATTAAGAACAAAAACCTAGTTGACCGCACGCATGCGCAAAATTAGGGTTGTTAAGCCTCTCATCAACGCTACATAAATAATTGAGGTATTTTCATCCCCAATCCAAGAATGTCTACCCAACTTACAGCATATTCACAATTCCCCCTTTTCAGAATCTGATTAGAAATCATATAGTGATAATTAGTTGTCAATTAATTACCAAGAATTCAACTCAATTATTGGATAGATCTCTCAATAAGAAAAATAACCATAAGCGTCGTTAATTTATAACATAAGTTTCTAGTAATTCAACATGGAAAGCCCTATAAGAGAATTAGTTCCTAGCCATAAATATGACAAGAACTAATTCAAAGTTCATCATAAAAACTGAAATAAAGAAAAGAAAAGGAAAGAAAATTACTAAGTATGAGTCTCCAAGCCAAGCATCCAAGGGTTGTGTTGTGGAATATTTACAAGATGGATTGGTGGAAGGATGGATGTAGAATGATGAATGGTAGAATGGAGAATGAATAATTCTTCTAATGATGTAGAGTATTTATAGCCAAAAAATCCTTTAGGTGAAGGGTTAAGGATTTGTGTAGGTAGGAAAAGTTATTAGAATCCTTTTAGGTAAGGGTTTTTAGGTAGGAAAAGGTTTCCCTTTAGGTAGGAAAAGTTATCCCTTTAGGAAGGAAAAATTATCCCTTTAGGATTCTGAAACATGTCAAATTCGGCCCAGCACTTCACAATTCCCGCGTCGGCGCCTATGCTAGCGGCCCGCGGCCAAATTCAACAACTCTCGGGTTTTCGCACTTTGGGCGCCGCGGCTACCTTCCGGAGCCATGGCGTGATATTTTTCTCGCGAATTCCGTTTAAATGCGTCTTTTCTCGTCCGACTTGTCGATTTTCTCTATAATTCCCGGAACTTCTTAGACTTCATTTCTTGGCCCTTTTGTGTGCAATTTCATCTCTTTTATGCTCATTTCATCTTCTTTTCGTCATTTCTCCATTTTTGACCGCTGTGACACAAAAGAAAGGAAAACGACCCTAATACTGTACTAAACATAAATGAAATGAGTAAAATACTAACTAAAAATGACTCAAAAAGTGTATATGAAATACACCGATCAGTACTCGTCAGGTTTAGAATGTCAGTTTCAGTGTCTCGGGAAATGCCCGTGTGGAATGGTCTCCTTTCCAACTTAGAATAATCTTTGTCAGTATGTTTATGTGGAAACAGTATTTGTACGAGCATGGGCTCACGTTATGTTTTCAATAAAGTCATAAACAAATGTCTTTATTGTTATAGTTATTAATAGCTCCGTATTTAAATATAAATTTAGTCTTGTTGGATGAATGTATTGCGAACAAGCTTTATTTCTATAAGTAAAGATACTGAAAACTGTTATTTTTTTCAGGAAGTAAATTCTTTCAAGAGGCTATATGTAACTATATGTTGAATGTGGTCTTATTTTGGTAATGGTATTATTTCAATGTCCTAGAGGCTAGATGATTATGCATTCATATTTCAGTTGCAAGTACTTTTTCCACTTCTCCATTATGAGGTGCATGAATTACTTGACTGAAGTTTGAAACTTCACTTTTCTCCTCCGACTTTGTAAAAGCTGCTCCTTTAAGATGGACATAATATCATCAAAAGATGTTGGTCTTAGTTAATAGAGGATAAACTTAGCTTCTACATTAATGTCCATGACGCCTTCTTTGGTGATTTTTTCTTATTTTAGGCTTTTTGATATTTTTTTCATTTTTATCCATTTCTCTTGTTTCCGGGGAGAAATTTGGTGTTTTCGGTCACAGTTGAGTATAATGTCTCAGAGAGCCAATAAATTATTCCGTATTGAGGAACATGTTAAGTATGTTAGTTAGAATTATCTTTTCAGGAACTGTTTTGTGATTTTCCCCTAATATTTATAAAAGTACTGTTTTACTACAGGTTGCAGCTCAGAAGCAAACACTTAAAAGTGTAACAGATTACATTGTAGGAGTAATTTGCAAACGAGCAAAACTTGGTTATAATTATGGGGTCATAGTAATACCCGAAGGCCTGATTGACTTCATCCCAGAGGTTTTAACTTTTAACTGTGGGAATCATGATTTGAACTCAATTATTTCTTTTATAACTTCTGATCATGGTGACCTCCATTCGCCCAATTCTTTTACCCTGTTCTGTCTTTTGCATCTGATTCGGTTGTCATTTATTAGCATGAACAGAAAAACAATTAGTTGTTGTAACATATCTCTCTTGTTTGCAGGTGCAACAGTTGATTGCAGAGCTCAATGAAATCCTGGCTCATGATGCTGTTGATGAAGCTGGCAATTGGAAAAAGAAACTCAGAAGCCAGTCTCATGAGCTCTTTGAACTCCTACCACAAGCAATTCAGGAGCAGTTACTTCTTGAAAGAGATCCACATGGAAATGTCCAGGTACTCTTCTTTAGTTCAATGGAAGTAAGGCAAATAGGACAATTGCTCATTTGTACTATGTTCTTTTTCTTCTACTACATTTTCTTTTGCAATTTTTACAGGTTGCCAAAATAGAAACTGAGAAAATGCTTATTGAAATGGTAGAAGCTGAGCTTGAAAACAAGAGGAAGGAAGGTTCATATACCAAACATTTTAAAGGGCAGTCTCATTTTTTCGGGTAATTGATACCACCTACATTTGACTTGTGCAGTTCTGCTTTAATAGCCTATAATTATAGAGTACTTAGTACTGTTTTCTTAAGTTTATCCTGATAGTCGTTCTTACTTGACTCTGTTTTCATTGTAGTTACGAGGGCAGATGTGGTTTGCCTTCAAATTTTGACTCCAACTATTGCTATGCATTGGGTTATGGGGCCGGATCACTTCTTCATACAGGAAAAACAGGTTTGATTTCCTCTGTCGGTGTTTCCATGCCTCCTTATATCTTCCCTCCTTTCTCCTTTCCTTTTATTTAAATATCTTTTATGTTATAGAATCTGGACCTTTGATTAATTGCAATTTATACGGACACACTTGTTCATATGTAGGTGGGAAATTTGGGAGCTCCAATTGAAGACTGGACAGTCGGTGGAACAGCGCTAACATCTTTGATGGATGTGGAAAGGAGACATGGTATCAACCTCCAATCTCTCTTGTTCATTGTCTATGATATTATGGTGTATTCTCCCTATTGATAAGCAGAAGTTGTAGAACTGCTAAGTGCCTGATTATGTCACTCTTGCTCCTGTTTGGATAGATTTAGCTAAACACCTTAGTGCTAAAAGAAACTATTCGAATTTGTCTATTCTGAAGCATCTACTTAGTCATTTCAAGCATATATTCGGGCAATTCTCACCTTCTCACCTAAGGACGACATTTCTTAGTCTTCCATTATATATGGAAACCATTTCCCAAAACAACGCAAAAAGAAAAAAACTGTTCCCCACAGCAAAATGTTTGCACAAGTAATTATAATAAAGGAAAAGGATCCGAGGTTTACATCATATTAAAGAGTTACACTTAATTGAACTTCTTGTATACGTGAGATTCAGCGTTTGAGCCTTTGAGAGATTGAAATCCCTTGCTTATATGATGAGCCATAACCAAATTATTTAGACAAGGCCCTGGAGTGTTGGAGTATAGCTCGATGAAATTGTGAGCCTCTTAATAGGAGTAGATCTAGGATATAGAGTCAGTAGTTTGAGTTCTCAAAACTAGTTTGAGTAGCTACCACTATAGACACTGGTCACTTGAAGCAGTGGGTTCTATTCTCTTAATAAATACCGGTGATGATGGATTTTCACATATATATACAAGTTCAGAGCAGAAAGTAGTGGGTCCAATGGAGTAAGGACCCACTGCATATACACAAGGTTTGCCCTTGCCTTTCAGGTCTGTCGTGTCTAGAGGAAAATATGTTTTGGTTGAGATTCCATGCTACATGACTAAGTGATCAAACTTTTGCAGGTAAGTTCAAGCCAGTGATTAAGAAGGCAATGGTGGAATTAGAAGGTAAAAGCTCCATTATGCTACGGACCAGACCATACAAGCTATGGTCACACATTATATTTTAGTAGAATCCTTTTTGCTGTAATTTTTGGGTAGTTAAAGCCTCACATTTGTATAAACCTTGACTCCCAGGTGCTCCTTTCAAAAAATTTGCTTCCTTGAGGGAAGAGTGGGCTCTAAAGAATCCATACTTATGTCATTACTATTGCTTTTACTACTTGTTAAGTTTTTGATATTCATATTTGAATTTCAACCTTCACAAAAGCATGTTTTGACCAAGAACTTGAGATTTTCTTCCACATTCAAAGTTAATTAGACTATTGATGTCCTTAATGTGAATTTTTTTGTGTCTCTCATGTGTGTGATGTCTTTTGTTAGCTGGCACAATCTTTATTAGGTATGGTTGCCAATATACTTTCCTCTCTGATACACCTGTATTCGCTACAATGAACCATCATTGAGTACATCAAGTGAAAAACCATAACGATATTAGCAAATCGCGTAGCTGATTATCCTGTTGACACTCTTTTACAACCAAAGAACATTGATCCCAGTGAGCAGCGACGACACCGAGTTTTGCTTTAGAATGATTTGTAAGTTCTGCATAGGTGTTCCATGATTTGTGCTCCGTTTTGCTTTGTTTATGTATTTGTGAACAGGCCCAACATCAAATAAAATCAATCACACTTTAATGCTGGAGTTGGGAGCCAAAGCTTAATTGATTCTCAAATCTGAACTCAAGCTTCTGTTCCTTGGATATTTTCATCAAAACACATTCATCCGATATAGGAAATGGACTCGGAGATGGCAAACAATTGCTTACTGTCACAACATGCTGGGAGAATTCTTCTTATATTTTTATGGAAAAAAGTCAATTCACATTGTTCGTCATTATCTTTTGAGCAATTTGTTTTAGTCCTGCTACGAACAGACATTCTGTCTTTTCTTCTATTTTATTCAGGATTTAATTTCTTCTTAATATATGACTTTCTTTATCTCAAAAAATGGATAATCTTTTACAAAAAGCTAAAAAATATTTTAACCCTCGTAACTTTACTCTTGTGTTTTTAATTAAAAGAATGAGTACTCAATATGTGATCGGAGAAAGTATTATGCAGGCAACATGAAGGAAAATATATCTAATTTACCAATAAAATAATTTTAAAAATAATAAGCTATTACTCCCTCCGTATCAAATTATCTGCCGTGTTTATTAATAATAGTTATTAAATTATTCATCGTTTAAAAGTTTGATTAATTATTTTTAACTTTTGTCATTAATAAAGATGACACATAAATTATAACTTAGTATATAAAATATCCCTGCTAATTAATATTATCATTCACAACGTACAGATTCATATAACCAAGAAATTTGGGTTTTAGTTTTCCTTTTTCTCCAAGAAGGTGAGCCTGAGTGCGGCTTAGTGCACGGGCTGACTTTTAGTCATTTTCATGTTGCTCAGTACAAAACGAAAGTGAAACAAACATTTGACATTGTAGAAGAGCAATTGGAGTTAGAAAAAAATGAAGGGAAGTTTGATACAGTTTTCCAGAAGTGTTGTAAGACTCTCAAATGGCCGATTGTATTGCTCTCCTTCTTCCCTACCTCCCAATAACAAGCTCTTTGTCGCTGGTATTATTAATCCTCTTTACTCAATTACAGCTTTAATTGGTATATAACAGGTTTATCATATTGTGGGGTACTTGCAGGTTTGTCATGGTCTGTGGATGAGAAGTCGCTAAACGATGCATTTTCTTCTTTCGGGCAAGTAACAGAAGGTAATACAATTATCTAATGATTTAAATGAAAGTCGGTTTCTTTAAGAACAAGGTATATTTATGTTGCACTTTGTGTTTTTGTTAAAATGCCCCAATGGGCAAGTTCAATAGCAAAGGTAAAAACACTGAAATTTTGTGCTACTGTACATGGGGATAAGTTGTGAAAGTTATTGCTAAATAGAGATTGAGAATCAACTTGTGTTATGTAAAAGATGTTAGCATTCAACCCAGAATCCTAGGCCATGGGTGCCAAGTTCTAGAGCTATATTTTCTTTTTATAACCTTGGTGTTTGGGTCAGCTTGGGCAAACATCGACTAATTCATGTGGTACCTTGTACCTCACACCGGAACGGGTACCAGATAACTCTATACACCAAAGCTTGGATAAATGAGAAGAAATCACTTAGTTTTTGTCTTCGCTAGAAATTGAACTTGAGAACTCATGGTTCTCAACCCACTTCATTGACCAGTAGGTTGCACCCTTGGGTGCATTCAAGAGCTATATTTTATGATAAGGTACTTGGTACCTTTAAGCCATGGTTGTTCACTTCTTTCAATAGACAAGAGGCAAGTGTTTGTATTATTGAGGGCAGGAAGGAGGTACCACCATTGTGTAGAAAGTTGTGGACCTCATTAATAGGCGGTCAGCTTATAAAAGATTAAGCTCATGGTATAATTTAGTAAAGCTTAATTTTTTAAGAAATCACTGTATGTAATAGAAGATGAGAGTTAGCAGTGAATTTGAACAGACTATACCTGAAAGGTTCAGGGCAAGAAAATCTTCTGCAAGCAATGGATGACTCCAAGGTGGCACTAAAATTAAGACTTTTTAGAGCCCTGTCAACTGAAAAAGTAGTAGCAAATGGTTGATGGTTTTCACATCCTTCAAACTCATGAGGCGGCCATTGATAAGAACTCACCCCAGGGTTAGTAGAAACTAACCCTGCAGAGCCCATTTCGTGGAGACACTCGTGACTAACCTTTTCTGTCTTTACTTTAAGCTTACGAGAGAGAAACTGACCAGCGCATCAAGCCATCGTGTGTAATCTTGATAATGTTTTTCAGAAGTAGGTTATATAATCACCCCTGATTCTGCTTCACTTGAAGTATAAACGGAGAGAATCAGCTTACAACAAACATCCACTGGGGTGAAGGAGGTTTATTGCAGAACTTTTAATGGTTATCAGATTGTTTAGATGCATAGCTACTCAAGTCTCTTCAACAATTAGACAGTAACATTGTCTTGCATGATATTACTGATTGTCAAGATATTCATTTTCTTGTTTTTTTTTTGTATGAACATATATGTACATTCCCACTGTTTCTGAGCTAAGCTTAAATTACTCGTTTATCTGTTTTTTCATGTCTAGTAAGGATAATGTATGATAAAGAAACTGGCCGATCAAGGGGTTTTGGGTTTGTTTACTTCTCAAAAGACAACGAGGCCTGCTGTGCAAAAGATGCCATGGATGGAAAGGTGAGCTAACAACTACTAAACTGCGATATTTCAGCAATTGAATATATTTTGGTGTGATAACCCAATACAGTGGGCATCCTATATTTATAGTACAATTGCAATACAAAGAATGGAAAAGTAATGAATACTAGGATACATATATGGTAATATAATCAACTATGACATATTCTATTAAATGGTAATTATCCTCTAGAATATATGCAGAATATTCTCTGACACCCTCCCTCAATTTGAGCGGGAGGATCGAACGTTCAGATTGCTAACCAAATCTGTGAATCTGGTTAAAGGTAATGACTTAATTAATATATCTGCAAGTTGCTGTGACGATGAGACATGATGAACTAGAAGATTTTCCGAGGCAACTTTCTCACAAATAAAATGATAGTCTATTGAACATGCTTCGTTCGAGAATGCTAACACTGGATTTTGAGCAAGATATAATGCGCCAATATTATCACAGTAAGCTCGAACATGCTCTTTCAAGAAAATGTATAAATCACTCAATAGCCGTTGGATCCATGTGACTTCAGCTGCAACAGAGGTCAGAGCATGATATTCTGCTTCAGTACTTGAACGTGCTATTGTGGGATGCTTTTTAGCCGACCAAGAAATAAGATTTTTTCCAAAAAATACACAATTGCCAGAGGTTGAACGTCGGCTAGATTGGCATCCCGCACAATCAGCAAGATTAGGTGAGAAATCACAGTAGAGTTGCAGGACAAAATCAACGGTACCTCGAAGGTAGCAAAAAATTCACATAACATTATTCAAATGAGCATGGCGGGGTTGATGGAGAAACTGTGACGCTAAGTTCACAGTAAACTGGATATCGGGTCGAGTGAAAGCCAGATATTGTAATCCTCCAACCATTTTCCGATATTCAGTCGGGTCCTTCAAACTGGGTGAATCAAGAGTGTGCCAAGTTTGCTTGCTATGTAAAGGAGTACTCACTGGCTTTGATTCAGACAAATCATGTCGAACCAACAAATCTGAAATATACTTTCGTTGGAGTAGCATTAGTTCATCAGCATTAGGAGTGATTTCAACTCCTAAGAAAAATCAGAAAGGACCCAAATCTTTCAAGGAGAATTCAAATTTCATAGCATTAATTATATTCTGAATTAGATGAGGACAAGAACCAAAGATAGCAGTGCCATCAACATATAAGAGAATAATAATATGAGTGCCTGCAGATGAGTATAAAAACATGCTATGATCTGAACGACTTTGATTGAAACCCAAATCAGAAAGATACGTGGTAAGGCGCTCAAACCAAGCGCGAGGAGATTGCTTTAACCCATATAATGCCTTATTAAGCTTGCAAACATAATCTGGATGGATGAAGCCTCAAGGTTGGTGCATATAAACTGTTTTGGCCAAATTTCCATGCATGAAGGCATTTGAGATGTCTAGTTGTCGCATAGTCGAATTATGAGAGTGCAAGTAAAAATACCAAGCGTATAGTACAAGGTTTGACAACCGGAGAAAAAGTTTGATCATAATCAATTCCAGGTTGTTGGGAGAAACCTTGGGCGACTAAACGAGCCTTGTAGCGCTCAATCTGTCCATCAACTTTTCTTTTGATCTTGAATATCCATTTATTACCAATCAAAGTGTGATGAGGAGAAGGAGGAACTAATGTCCAAGTCTTATTCAAAATGAGAGCGTTATATTCAGCGCTCATGGCGTCTCGCCAAGATGGGTATTTTACAGCTTCAGAGTAACAAGAAGGCTCACATGAAACATGGGAAGATGCTGCCAGTAAGGAAGGTAAGACTTTTGGCTTCAAAGAACCCGTCATAGAACGAGTTGTCATCCCATGGATTTTAGAGTGTTGAGCAGCGACCACTCGAGGAGAAGAGGCTGATTGCGACGAGTTAGCAGAATTACTTGAGGGAGATGAATTAGGAGAATTATTAGCTGTATAAGTAGAAGAATTATTATATGGAGAAGAATTAGGAGAGTTATTAGATGGAGAAGAATTAGGAGAATTATTAGCTGTAGAAGAATTAGGAGAGTTATTAGATAGAGAAGAATTGGGAGAATTATGTAAATCAGGAAGTCCGTTGGCGTGAGAATTGATAGATATTAAAGGAAAAGTAGAATTTGAGTTGGGAAGGGACTGTGAAGTGGAAGGTGGCGTATGAATCCCATAATTTGAGGGGAGAAATACATGGGTAGGTGAAGGAGAAATATTAGAAGATAATGTTGGAGAAGTTGAGTTGTGGGAAAAATCAAAGTTGGAAGGAAATTTAGTAGAATTTGAATCAGGGAACATAACAGGATAAAGAAACATATCTTCCACAAATTTTACATGCCTAGAAATTAGCACTTTATTAGTTTGAAGGATCAAGGCATCCATATCCCTTATGATCTGGTGAAATCCCCAAAAATAAGCAAGGAGTGGAACGAGGATTGAGTTTCTGAACATGGCCAAAGGCAGTATGTGGATAACAAAGACACCCAAATATTTTTACAAGAGACAAATCTGGCTCTTTCTGGAATAAGCATTTAAATGGTGAGGATAACTTCGAATGTTGACGTGGTATCCTGTTAATAATATAAGTAGCATAAAGTAGAACGTCAGGCCAAAATGACACCGGGACATTAGCTTGAAAAAGTAAGCAATGAATGACATCATTGAGATGGCGATGTTTGCGCTCAGCATGGCCATTTTGGGGTGTATATGGCAAGAAAATTGGTGAATAATACCTTATTACGGAAAAAGGACTTAAATTGAGTATTATCGTATTCTTTACCCCCATCGGATTGGAAATATGAAATTGATGAATCAAAGACATTAGATATCATATTATAGAATTCAAGAAATTTGTCAAAAGTTTCAGATTTTTGGCGCATGAGGCAAGTCCAAGAGAATTTGGTATAATACCATAAAAAGCATATAATAATGATAACCAGAATTTGACACAGTAGGGGATGTCCAAACATCAGAGTGAATTAAAAATAAGGCTTTATTGTTGTACTTGTAGAACTTGAAAATGGGACCCTAGATTATTTGCCCAAATGACAAACATTACACTAGAAGGATTAAACATGAAGAACTAGAAATAACTTTATTTCGTGATAATACATCAAGCACAAGTTTTCCAGGATGGCCAAGGCGTTTGTGCCATAATGAAGATTGCGAAATAGATCCAAAGAAAGCAGTGGGACTTGTTGATGGAGTGAAGCTGCAAGATGATGAAAATGGATAGAGAGATCCTGAGTTTTCCTACATTGGAGCAGTATTGTCGACACAAAGTCAATGAATAGAGAGTATTTTTTTTCTTGAATCGAGGAAAAAGAAGAATATTTTTAAGAAACAATGGTTTTTTAGAAGTACGATGAAAACTATGACCAACGTGAGAGATAGGAAGTAGATTACCATTACCAACCATCACTTGTGCATTTCCCTGATATGGAATAGGATCAGAAATGATATTCGGATTTCCAGTCGTGTGAGGAGGCCTTGTATCAGGGTACAAGATTGTTGAGGGGTACCTCTTCTAGGCTCATTGCTGCCAAAGCTTTGGGAGAATTTTGTGGAACAAATGAATGGTTGAAGCGATTGCGACATTCCAAAGCTGTATGATTGTAGTGAAAACAGATCTGACATTGTGTCATTGATTTAGTAGCATTTGGAGTCTGCGGAGGGCCAAGGATGCTTGGAGAAACACGAGTAGAGTTATTAAAAAATTTATGATAATTGTTCTGGCCAAATCTGCGACCACGATTCTTATTATGAGATCTCCCACGATCACGATTTTGATTAAAGCCACGACCTTAATTTTGTTGAATGGAGCGACCAGCGTCGTTAGTGTTTTTGGTTGCAGTAAAGAGAGCCACCGATTACTGAGAATCATCAGATGAAATGACTTTGATATGTTCCTCTTCTGTAAGAAGACTAGGACGTAAAGCAAAAAATGAGGGGAATGGCCTATTGGCATTTAAACCAGAAATAAATGTTCTGTATGAAGGGGTAAGCCTTGAAAAGTTTGAGCAACAAGGTCCTCTGTCTGATATTGGTTTACCAATGGCGGATAGTGCACTCGATAGATAATGCAACTGTTGTAGATATTCTTCCATTGAAAGAGATCCTTTCTTGAAATTCTGGAATTTATTTTTCAGATGGATCATAGAGGAAGAAACATGGTCAAGAAAAATCTTCTCTAACATGCTCCAAGCTTGATGAGAAGTTTCAGTTATAGTTTAGAAGCGTGTCCAGGACAGATGGTGCAACATCGCATTGATCCAGCTATGAGCAGTTGTGTCACACTGAATCCACAATGTGTATTGTGGATGGTTAAGATCGGGGCACGAGACAGAGCCTTCCACAAGGTCCAAAAGATTTTGGCTACGCAAGAAAGGCTTGAAAACCTTTTCCATGTGAGATAATTCAAGTAAGTTGAAGAGGAACAAATTTTTTTATATTAGAAATTGAGGGTTGCTGGAGAGGGAACACCAAAGTGACGTGTGGTGTTTTCTGGAGAAGAAAGAGTGGCGGGTGTGGTGTTTTCTGGAGAAGAAACAGTGGGTGAAGATTGTGCCATCGTGAAGAAAGAAGAGAAGAAGGATCTTTTATGCTCTTGATACCAAATTGAATATATTTTGGTGTGATAACCCAATACAGTGGGCATCCTATATTTATAGTACAATTACAATACAAAGAATGGAAAAGTAATGAATACTAGGATACATATATGGTAATATAATCAACTATGATATATTCTATTAAATGGTAATTCTCCTCTAGAATATATGCAGAATATTTTCTAACATCTGCCTCGCCAAATGGCATGGAACTTCCAATTGACATTATTTTTCTTTCAGGCATTTCTAGGTCGCCCATTGAGGGTAAGCTTTGCCCTTGAAAAGGTTCGTGGTGCACCTGTTGTTGTTCCTCGGCTTACGGGCACTGGAAATGCTGATAGTAAGACTCGTTGATTTTTGTTTGTGGTAGTGTGCCTGGCGTTGAGTGGTTTTCTGCAGCATTTTTCAGTTAACTGTATACCATGCGTAAGCGTAACTGGATGTCTGGATCCGTTACCTCTATGGACGCTTAACAAAATTTGCAAAAGCTACTAGGAAATCAAGCTAGTTCTGGGATGGTCTTGTGGGAATTCACATTATGTTGATTTGAGTTGTACTTGCTATACATACCGAAATACAATGAGAAATCTTTTGCTTCTCTTGATAAATAATTTTACTCATATGATGAATTTAGAGAAGAATGGAATGATATATTTAATTAATTAATTCAAAGAATCAATCATTTCTTCTCGATACTAGATGAAATAATTTTTTTATTGATTCAAATTCTTAATATTAGATCATCCCAAGTTTTATATTTAACTATTTTTATAATTTTATCCAATAAAAATCTAGCAGAAAAATTGTAATTAAAATTTATCCACATCGTGAAAAGAACTAGTAAATAAACATTAGCTACTATGCTTCTTGAGATAATTAAATCTTTGTTATAGATATTATCATATATTGTGTATGTTTATCTTTAGGAGAAATATTAGAGCTAATAACTTTGAGATCAAGTCAATTTTCTCCTATAAATAGAGATGTTTTCCTCATTGTATTTCATCCTTCAAAAGAAGCATGTTGAGATATGTTTCATTCCTGAAGAATGAGAACTTTTAATAAATGTTATAAGTACAAATTCATTCCCTGAAGTGGATGTGACAATATGTAGTAAAACTTATATATACGAACATGCATTTGGTTGTGAATTTATCATGACTCACCTCCATAAGAGATATAATAATTGAGAAAAAACAATTTTCTAAATATTTAATGTTTTACTCTCAAGATGGAGTTTCTGTTGCACCTACTTCCATATAAGTATATAAACTACATATTAAATTATGACAATCTACTTTTTTAATAGAAGAATTTAAGATTGCACCAATACAATAAATATCAGGAATAGGGAAAAATATTTTTTAAAATTTTCAAACATAAGTGTAACTGCATCTTTATATTTCACATTTGATTTTAAACCATAAAGTAAATATGAAATTTCAGCTATATGAGCTAAAACATTACAAACTGTTGGGTAATAAGATCCTGAAAATTCAACAGTAGCAGTGTAAAATTTACGTAAAAAATTGAAAAGTTCACCAATTGATTTCCAATGTTCGTCGGTTAACATATACATCACGTTCTTACAATGCACATTTGCAACATGTGTTATGGGGTCATTATACTTGTAACATTCTTTTAACAATAAATAAGTATAATTCCACCGTGTAATAATCTCTTCTGGCATGAATTTAGGTCTCAAATTAAATTGTTTACATTTTTCTTTAAATTCTATAATTCTATTTTTCCTATTATTACCCTGAATAACTCCAACAGCTCTTTTGACAAGTTTTATTTCAGGTGAAAATAAATCAAGACCGCTTTTAAAAATTAAATTATAAATATGACAAACACAACAAACATGAAATATATGAGGAAGTGGTGGTTGTACTTCCGCTTTTAAAAGATCTACAGCAGCAGTATTATTAGATGCATTATCGAATGATACACAAAGTATTTTATTATAAAGATTATATTTTTGGGCATAAGAACAAATAGTTTCGCTTATATATTTTCCAGTATGACTTTGATCTTCGTCATACGCAAAAGCAATAATACGTTTTTCCATTCTAAAATTTTCATCAATCCAATGACAAGTAATTGTTAAATAATCATAACCGTTTAAAGCATGTCCAATGTCTGAAGTAAAACTAACTAGGCATGGAAGGTTAGCAAACAAATATTGCAAAAAAATAACATAATCATTATGAAGTCTAAAAATATCGGCTCTAGTAGTACTACAAGGAACACCTTTAAAAAAAGGATTATATACTCTTTGAATATATGTAATTAAATATGAAGAAGAAGCAAAAGAAAAAGGTAAACAACATCCGACAATCATTTTTGCTAATTCAATGCGATCCTTTTTTGGATCGTACTTATTTGATTAATGGATTAAGTTGTTGTTGACCGGGTTCTAAATCAGAGACAACATTCCATTGTGTCGTATGATCGTGTTTTATATGTCTACCTATAGTGCCCGTCCTTCCGTCACCACCCCTGTCTTATGTTTATAAGTTCTTCCACAAATATTACATCTAACTCTATCAGTACCCACAACTTTATCATAAAAGAGCCACACTTTACTCCTTTTTTCTTTTCTTGGTTACAGTAAAGGAGGTCTACGACTACCACTAGCGATGCAACATTGTGAAGGAACACTAGTAGGTGTAGGAGGTTCATTTTCTTCAAGTTCAACAATATTATCTAATTGAACGTTATCATATTCATTATGTTCTATTCCAAAATCTTCTTCTTGCATTTGATCATAATCTATATTTTGATTAGATGATGAAGTTTCTAGAGATTTTTTACCCCTTGAACTAGATTTACGGCGCAGTCCCGACGCAATTCCCCTTAGCAAAGACATTATAAAATATTTAAATAATCAACAAATAAATATGACAATTTAATAAAATAATAAGAGAATGAAACGAGTGTACCAAACTTCGGGATTCAGAATTCAATTGAAACTCGAAGCTCGAAGTCTTGCGTTTTGCTACTTTGAATTTCAAAACTAATAATAATAATAACTTGAAAATTGATAATAAAGATAAGTATGAGAAATTGAGAATAAGAGAATTGTTGTGTGATAAAAATGAAAAAAATGTAAAGAATTTATAGATTTTTTAAAGGGTAAAAATGTAATTAAAAAAAAAACGGTCGAAATGACCGTTGGCACCCCCCCCCCCAACCCAACGGTAACATTACCGTTTTTTTTTTAATTTTTTGTGTAAAGGTTAACAGAACGCATCCGGTTTAAGATTCACGAGGTCTAACTGGTCCGCCTTACCGGGTTTTAACATAACCGTGCGGGTTGAGGGCCCAACCCCAACCCGGTAAGACCTTAACGGTCGGTCCGATCCGGATTTTCTCTGGTCAACGGTTCAGTCAACCGGACCGTTAGACATGTTTAGATCTAAAGTAACTATTTTTGTCTTTAAACCAGCTTCGTAACTTCAAGTCCTAATATGTGTAGCTAGTTCTGTTTGTATCAATCATGGCTGTAGGTTAACATATCCTTTCAAGCCTGTGAAAGATATATTATGTATTCCTAGAAAGAATTTTCAGCCATCATCAGTCCAAAATCAACTATAAACATTTAATCACGAGGAAACGTCTCCTTTGCACCAAAATGATTTTAGAGAATTATCTCCCATCTATTTGGATCAGATTTGATCAGGTAAGTATCACTGGCGATAATGAGAGGTTAGAAAGGCATAAGAGAGCTTTTTCTAGGAAAAATTCCACATTTCCAACTTCTACATATAGCAGCTCCTGGAATCTCATTTTTATTTCAAGAAAACCATCGATATACAAAACTAGATTGGAATATGTACAACCAAAAAGAAAAGAAACATAATACAAGTTACCCAACTAATTGACATCAAATGACACACAAGCACAAACACAAAATATTTGGAAGTAGGGAACAAAAGGAAAAGACTGTTCTTAACTATTCACAACTGCACAGTGCTTCCTAATCTCACCAGCAGAGCCGGTCTTGACTTCAATCCTGCCCATTTTCTCCATGGCTACACCAAATTCTGCATTAAATTGCTTGAGTGATCCTTGTACTAGCTGGTTGATGTATGACTTTGTTGTTGCACTTGTTGTCAACGCTGCGTCAGATTGGAATAACCCTTTTCTCTTGAGCACAAGCTTAAAGTAGCTAAGATCAAATTTACTGGCACTGCCAGGATCCATTTCAACAATTGTCGTATTGTCATTGATTGATTTGCATTTCTTCGTCTTAAGATTAGCTGCATATTCGCTATCTAGAGATGGATCTTGTTTGCCCCAAACTCCGGTAAAATTGTATAAACGTGGTGAAAATGATGGACAGTGAGAGACTCCAATGGTATGTGCACCTGATAGAAAATTGTTCATAGTAGTAATGATTTTTGTTTAAAAGCCCTAAATGTATGTAAATTTTCAATATAGCATAAGCAGAAATCAGCACGGATGTACTAATTTAAACTTACCAGACAAAAGCACCAAGTCTTTTAGGTCAAGACCCTTGCTGGCAAAAGATGACTGGAGACTGGAAAAGTTACTAGTTGGAGGAGGAATGTTTGCCAAGGCTTCTGAGGCGTTTGATATTCTTCCATCTCTTCTACCAGTTGGAACATTCCAGTAAGGGCCTCCCTATCATGCAAAGAAGAAAAAAAGATTAAGAACATACTCCATTTAGTTAAGCACTTTCATGCTTATAATAACTTGTTATCTCGATTTTCTATTAGCGATTTTAACTATAATCTCAGCTCTATTTATTGGTTTGAGCAAGATATGGTCCGACAAGTTGGAAACTAGTTTAAAATTTGATTTCAAGTTTTGTACTTACTGTGACGACGACAGAGTCTCTAGCAACCAAGGCAACAATATCTGCACAAGAGACAACTCCGGGGCATTCAGCTTCAACTGCTTTCTTCACACCATCGATGAATGAGAAACCTCTCAGCGTTTGATTAGGAACAGCCACTTTTTCCGTCTGTTTTTTTGTGCTCAAAGTGAAATTCAGGAGTACAGATCCATCACAGCCCTGTAAAAACCCAATCAAGAAAATCAGAGAAGTACATTATCTCTTCATATGAAATGAGGGATGCACTTACCCTGACAAAGCAATCATGGAACTGCAGCCTGAGCAAGGCAGCTGCAAGAGATGGAGCATTTGGGATGTGCTTTTGCACATAATCTTCAATTATCTTTTCTGCTTGTGGACAGCTCTTTGCATAGAAGTTGAACTGTAACTGAGCATGGCTACAACCCACTATTCCTAGAAAAATACACAACACTAGAAAATTACCCAGATAGCCAAATTTAGCCATTTTAATAATTACTTGCTTCTTTTGCAACTTTAGAAAGAGGTCTCTTTCTTTGTTCGAGTTGCTGCACACATTGACTCCAAATGGATCAGAGAGAATTTATAGGCACATTGATTTAGCTAACTTGCGTTAGTTTGTCATTCTCCATCTTTTTAGTACATAAGAGAATTGATTCTTTAGTGTCTGTACGTCTCTTTCATTCAGTTAGACTCATATGTCATGATCCTGACTGACCTCTCACATATATTAGACCCATAAGGCCATAAACTAATCTTTAATCTGATAATATCATAGTTATTACTCCTGGAGATACAACTACCTTCATAATGGTGCATGGAAGGTCCAAGTTCTTTTGATAATAGATAGTGGACGAAGACCTGCTAAGGTAGTTGCATATATAAAAGCTGATAACCTTTGCATATTTTTGTTAAATTAATTCATTAGAGGCTATTTCCTTAACGTTTTATTTTGTCTATTAAGAATTAAGAGATATAAGGTAGTATTTGGTATTAGTAGCTCAAAGTGGGGATCAAAATAAGTATTAGTTTGAAGTCAAAAGATGGAAAATGTTTGGATTTTGTTTAAAAAGTTGGAACACGGCTGTATTAAGCTAACAACTTCTTTTAAAACCACCAACTTCACATTAATGTACTTGCTTGGTTTTTTTTCCTTATTTTATTTATGGGCAGAAGATTCCTCACTACAGTTGTGACAAGAAGATATTAATTAGTTCATTGTATCTATTCAGAATCAAGTTAAAGTCTACTAGTTCCAGCGGATATGGACCTAAGATCTTGAGCGACCGATCGTTAATCTCGTCATCCTTGTTCCAAGCTCGAAGTACCACTAGTACAATTAAGAATCCCCTTAATTCGTTACATGTTCTTCATATAGATATAGGACTATGGAGTTATTACTTAGACGTACATCTTGTGTTGCAACCCTTCCTATTTGGTCAAGGTACAACATAACTACAGAAAAAAATGGGCGGGCACGAACACTATGGTGTCTAAGTCGAGTACTGGTCAGACGACAATTACTATACCCCCGAAACGGATGAGATCAATGGTGGAGCGAGAAATTTTGTCAAGAGTGTTCAATTTAATATATAATATATATGTTAAGGGGTTACGTATGTAGTATATATATGTAATATGTAATAATTGAGAAACAAGTTAAAGTCTACTAGTTCCAGCGGATATGGACCTAAGATCTTGAGCGACCGATCGTTAATCTCGTCATCCTTGTTCCAAGCTCGAAGTACCACTCGTACAATTAAGAATCCCCTTAATTCGTTACATGTTCTTCATATAGATATAGGACTATAGAGTTATTACTTAGACATACATCTTATGTTGCAACCCTTCCTATTTGATCAAGGTACAACATAACTAAGAGATATATAATATATAGCACCAAAAAAATGGCGTGCACGAACAACGTGGTGTCTAAGTCGAAATCTTGGTCGACGACAATTACTATACCCAAGAAACGAATGAGATCAGTGGTGGAGCGAGAAATTTTATCAAGTGTTCAATTTAATATATAATATATATGTTAAGGGGGTTCTGTATGTAGTATATATGTGTAATATGTAATAATTGGCGTGTACATCGCATAATTTTTCCGAAGGGTGTTTGGTTGAACCCCATTGCAGGATTGTGGCTCCGCCACTGGATGATATTGAACAGAAAAAATGTGAAGTGCTAGTCCTACAAGATTTTCACTACAAAAAAACACGCCCGAAATCGACTGGAAAAAATTCGATTTGTTTTGCGAACAATGTTTTTTAAAAGAAATTGTTAGGTCCGAGGCTACGGATAAGCAAATAAGAGTAAGAAAAATAAAGATTCTAAAGCTGAATAGTTAAACAGTTTCTTTATGTTGCCTTCAATGTTGTGTCAACACTTGAGGCAACACTAGATAAAAACAGTAATAAATCTTAAAAGAGTAAATGCAGCAGAAAAGTAAAAGACACAAGGTTTATATTTTCAAGGGTATATATTAATATAGCCCTTGATGGTCAGCGACCGAAGTAATGTATAAATTATATACAATTACAATTGAATTTCTTTTTACAATTTGTAGGAATAAAATAAAAAGAAATTACAAAAGCAAGTCATGAGATGACTTGACCTAAAGACAAAACATCTATAAAGAAACATACTACATCTTCATTACAATTGCTTCAATAATAAGCTTAATCTAGAATATGGTCAGCAATAGTAATGTGGAACTAGATGTTGTTATACTACTTTAGGCAGTGTTGTTTGATCCACTTTCTAGAGTGAATATCCGAGAGTTCTCTTGGTGATTCTTTTCTTGTTGATCTGGATACCGATACAATGAAGTTCCTCCTCTATTTATAGTGTGAAACTTCCTTGAAATTTTCATTGGTTGGTTGCGGAAGTTGAGAGAAAATAGGCAGTAGCTTGGACCGATTCAGCCTCCATGAAATCCTGAACTGCATTGACTTAGTCTTCACGTGGCTTTCCCTCCAAATTTGACTTCTTCTTTTCTCACGTTTTAAACATGGCTTTCTGATTAGCATGTCTAGTTCATTTTTACCTCACAGTAACAATCACTGTTTTGGCCGGAAGATCAGGAAAAATCGTTCACAGAGATGTTGTCACAACACTGCAGGCAACATTCTTATATTCATAAGAGATGTTGTCCTGACTAATTTCTCGTGTTGTCAGAACACTTCAGGCAACATCAACAATCTCCCCCTTTTAGCCTTTCTTCACAAAACTACATACAAACCTAAAAATGCCTAGGATACTGATTCTAGGTGTTGCCCTAACAATCTAAAAATCAGTAAGATTGTGGTCATGCTCCCCCTCAACCTGCAGTTACCAATTCCAAGTAATTTTATATCGTTGATTGGATAAGATAAAACTTATGTCTATTAGTTGTGACTTGCATACAACAGATCTGTATACATTTAGAAACCAATAGTCATATCATTTCAACTGGACCATAACATTTTTCCAGTTTTCACCAAAATATTACAAACCATCAAGTCATAAAAAAAAAGTATAACACAGAGTGTCAACTCACATCACATTTCCATAATCCTGTCACCTTTATCTGGATTGTCTTGTGTCACAATAGCTTCCAGCCGCTTTCTGTTTGACAAAACACTCCGCAATTCAGCTCCACCATCAACTCCTTCATCTCATCTTGGCACCGGCAGCCATCTCCCCCTGCATCCTTATCTGTACTTGGCCCTGTTTCATCTGCTTCAGCATCATCATCTCCCCCTTTTTGTGAAGAAAAAATTTCCACGTAGTAATCTCTGGCTCTCACTAGTTCTTCAATTTGTCTATTGAGCTCAGCGATGTGCTTTAGTAGCCAATCTTTGGATATGGAGAACTGATTCTTTCCTGTGTTGCCTGGAATGTTAGCAACATCTGATGCAGTTTCTGTGTTCCAGTTTTCCTTCTTCCAGGGCAGTTCAATGATTATGTCCAAGATAAAAGACACAAGTGTACAAATTGTTAAAGTCTTTATATGGTTTAAAGCAAGCATCAAGGCAATGGAATATCAAGTTGATTGAGGCTCTTTTTTCTGCTGGCTTCCAACAGAGTCACAGAGACTACTCATTGTTTACAAAAAGACATGTTGACAGTATTGTGATAGTACTGGTGTATGTTGATGATTTGTTGCTTACTGGAAATGATCTAGTTCTTATTGAATCCACTAAGGAAGCACTGCAGTCAGCTTTCAAGATAAAAGGCCTTGGTCTTGGATTAGAATTTGCAAGAAGCTCTCAAGGTATTCTAATGCATCAAAGGAAATATGTTTTGGAATTAATCTATGCCATGGGACTAGGAGGAGCTAAGCCTACTTCTTCACCAATGGACTCAAATGTGAAGACTACCGTTGAGTTTGACATCCATGTTGCATCCACTTCTAAACCAGAATTATCACATACTGATGCTCTTTTATCAGACCCAAGCAACTATAGAAGAATGGTGGGCAGATTGTTATACTTAACCAATATCAGGCCTGATATAGCATTTGCAGTGCATTGTTTAAGCCATTTCATACATGCTTCTAAGACATCACATATGGAGGCAGGAATGAGGCTGATCGGATACATCAAACAGGCTCTAGGTTTGGGAATACTTATGTGCAGTTCTAGTGTGCCTCAACTCAGGGTGTTTTGTGATGCTAATTGGGGTGCCTGTGTTAACAGTAGGAGATCAGTTACTGGTTACTTGGTGAAGTATGGTTCATCGTCTATATCCTGGAAGTCCAAGAAGCAGGAGAAAGTGTCTAGGAGCTCAGCTGAGGCTGAGTATAGAGCAATGGTATCTTCAGTTGCAGAGGTAATATGGCTGTTAGGACTATATCAAGAGCTTGGTGTTGAAGTTCAGCAAACAGTATCTATATACACAGACAACAAATCAGCCATTCAAATAGTCGCTAATCCAGTCTTTCATGAGATGACAAAACATATTGACATAGACTGTCATTTCATCAGAGAACATATACAGAAAGGGCTGATCAATACTGTGTTCTTGGCTTCCAATGATCAACCTGCGAATTTGCTTACAAAAGCTCTTGGTCGACTGCAACATCTTCATCTACTATCCAAGTTAGGAATGAAGAATGTCTTCATATCTCCTAGCTTGGGAAGGGGGGGGGGTGCAAGAATGTGATTAAATGTAATATTGTTAGAAGTTTGTTAAGATAGTTAAGGGTAGTTACAAGTTTGTTAGATATTGTTAGAAGGTGGTTAAGAGTTAATTAGATGTTTTAGTGTGTGTATATATACACATACCATTTTTATACATTGTAATTAGTATTCATTTGCTCTTACAAGATAATAAAATCTCCTCTCTCTTCTCTCATTCATCGCCTCTCTCACCATCTTCTCTTCCATTCTTCTTCTACTTCTCCTCTCTGTATTCACTCTCTTCTCTCTTCTTTTCCTTTATTCATCAATCAATATGTTAATCATCAGGCTCTTCTTCGAACCCTGCTAACGTTGGATGTTTTGTGCACTGGTCTGCTCTGATAACTTTTTGACTTTAGAAGGGGAGTCTTGGAGCAACGGTAAAGTTGTCTCCGCGGGTTCGAGCCGTTTGGATGCGGCCCTTCTCCGGACCCTACTAACGGTGGATGCTTTATGCACCGGGCTGCTCTAATAACTTTTTGACTTTGGTGTTCAATTTTTGAGAATTGAGTGTGCAAATCATTTTGAGAAAAGCAAGAAAGAGTGTCTTCAGCTTTTGTATCTTGCATGGAACATACCAAAATGATCACAATACTGTATATTCTTGCAAGGAGTACCATTTCTAAATGTGAGTCCCCTTTGAAACTTGCCGAGGCCTTTATCAGGGTGAGGTCCGTCCAAGATATCATCCCAAAGTTTGTCAATCAACACAATCATCTCTCTTTACACGAGTTCCTATCACCAATCAAGAAGTATATAAATAAGGGCTACAGAAATATTAAACATTCAATTAGGCAATAGTAACCTCAATCATCAATGACGAAGTGTACTCAATAAGGCTAGTAATGTTATATCGTATAGTGTATGCTGGCACCACCCAAACGAAGGGAAAGAAAGGGAAGAACGGGGATCATATCATGACAGATTCAAAACAGTGGTTATGAAGAGAAAAAGATGAGGATGACTGACTACAGCCTTTAAGGAAAGGTAGAAAAAAGTGAATGTCTGATGAAGCCTATTATGCTACAACATAGGGGAAATTGGTGATCATGCCAATATTAAGCTACTCTCTCAGCTTAATAAGAAATAAGGTAATATTAATTAATTGTACTTCAAGCGTTCGTTTGTCTCATTAGATCTAAAGTAACTATTTTTGTCTCTAAACCAGCTTCGTAACTTCAAGTCCTAATATGTGTAGCTAGTTCTGTTTGTATCAATCATGGCTCGAGGTTAATGAAAGTATATATGTCCTAAAAACAATCATTTTAGGAGCAAATGTACTTGAACACATTCATATTATTAATAAGATTAATATACTTGGCATTTGCAATTATTGAATTATTATTTGATTGTTTATATTATTCATTAATGTGCATTCCTTGAACTTACATTGTCATTAATAGTGTGAGATATTAATGATAAAGTATAGTTCTTAAAATAGCTTAGACTAATGATCATTGAGAATGAGATATCAATGATATGTTATAAGTCGACATGTGGTCTGCATCACATTCTTAGAGAATGTAGTATATCTCACTTACTGCTAGCAATAGTTGCTAGTGATGGACATATGTATACTCTTAGAGGAGTATTGGCATACCCTGCTGATAAACTATTTGTTATACATGTCTAGAGTATTATCAGCATGTGAGAGATAGAGGTCCTTAGACTTGAGGTCAATATCACCTTGTTTACGGAGCAATGCACTTTGATCATGTCCTAAACTCAAATGCCTTATAGGTTGAGACGCGGCTTATATTGGGTGCATTACGAAGTAGATTGAAGGTGATAGTTGAGCCAAGAATAGGATTCATTCCTCGATTGGAATTTCGAGAGAACACTCAGCTTCTCAGAGATGTTAGGTCGACCAAGTCATTGGCGATCTGAGAGACATATCTAGGATATGGTCTAGTTGTCGACTAATATAGATGAGATAAAGTGATCAAGTCATTTGGATAGACACTTGGCAAATCTTAAGCTTGATCGAGTGTGTCGCGAATGAAAGGAATTTATAATCTCACATAGAAGTCTGTTTACTTGAGTCTTGTAAACGTACTTCACATATTGGATCCGTCACCGGCGCCGTCTAGGAGTTCCGTGTGAACCTTGATTTGATTAAGTGCCGATGTGTGAAGGCCTAAAGAGTCACACTAAGTCGATTGTCTTTTTCGGTCTAAGGGCATATTGAGAGAATGTAAAATATCGGATTTAGAATCACGATATTTTATTTAATAATAAATTATGGGATAATTTTCATTTGATGAAAATTATATAATTAAGTCAAAATTAAATCTTGAATTTAATTAGAACTAAAACGTGCAGAAAATAAATAGAGGAGCCGCACAACAGTGGGCCCAGTTCGACTGGCCCACTGTAATTTGGATTTGGGTCAGGTCTTGAAGCCTGATCCAAATCTGATTTGGTTTAGGGTTTCCTCCACTATATATTTGACACTTAACCCATAATTTCAGGATTCTCTCACTTTTCACTTTCTGAACTCAGAGTTCAGGAAATAAAATTATCTCAAACCTCTGTCAAGATTTCCTATCTTTCTTGGGCAAAGGAATATACCGAAGCAAGACTTGCACCCGGATTGACAATCGTGTGCGCTCCCTTTAGTAAAGACTAACAAAGCTTAAACTGTAAGTTTTCTTCCTGTCTTTGCAGATTTGAATTATCGCATAATCATGCCAGAAACGTTTGTTGGGGCAAGTAAGTTTACTCAAAATTTTAAACTTTCGTTGTGCCTTACTTGTGTGTTTTACACCCAACAAATTCCTACATTGGTATCAGAGCCCAGACTAGTTTAATGATTATACGATAATCCTTAATAACGATACGTGGGATAATTAATTGTTTTAATTTTTTGAAAACTGATTTTCCGGGAAAAAAAATTATGCAGTGAACATTGAATTTCAGGATTTTTTCCGGTGATTCAATGTGTTCTAACACCGTCTCCACTATTATCGAGAAATCCACTTTTAAAGATGGTCGATAAAGGTGTTGAGAGGTAGCAGAACGCGATGAAGTCGCCGGAAAAGTCGTCGGAATGCCGCCGACGACAGGACTGTTTTCGGCCACCACGGGAGACAAAATCATTAAGTAATAATACCATCGCGTTCGTCTCGACGAGAGGAATCTAATGGTGGTAGTGTTGCTCAGCAACGATGACCGGAAAAGAAGCACCACTGACGGTTTGAGAAACCGTCGGCGGCGGCACCAATTTCGGCCACCGTGGGCCACCAAATCGGAGGTGAAAACCACCGGTGAGTTCGTCCCGATGTGTGTCATCGTTTGGTGGGTTTTAATTCCGTCAATTTCGCCCCGAAATTCGAATCCCAAATTTGATTTGGGGTTGGAATTGGTTTTAAAAATTTAAAATAGTTTGAGGGCCTTTTTGCAATTAAAATTAGGGTTTTAAAATTGAAGATTGGTCCTTAAAGAAATCTGAAAATATTTTAAGTTCTGAAAATTATAAATTAGTCCCTCAGATATTTTATGGAATTTTAAAAGTTTTTAAAATCAGTGATTCATCCCAGGTCAATCAGTAAATTTGAAAAAGTGATTTGGTCCTTGGTAAATCAGTAAATATTTTAAGGTTCTAAAATTGCGAAATAACCACGAAAATTAAATTTTAATTTCAATTATTAAGGAATTTGTTTGGATGAGCAGAAAATTCCGAAAATTGAAAATTGAGTTTAAATTTTGAATTTAAATATTTCTAAATTGAAACAAATTAATTAACCCACAATTATTGTTATTTAGCATATTATTTGATAATGTGTGCACAAATTAATTGCTTCTCCTAATTTTTTAATTGATTGTCATTTAAATAATTAGAATAGAGTCCGCATATATATGTCTGGGTAGGCGGCGCCCAGTATTGGTTAGTCCGCAACTATTGTCTGGGTAGGCGGCGCCCAGTAATTATTTACTTTCAATGACCGCTATAATTGTCTGGGTAGACGACGCCCAGTATGTGATTAAAACCATTTTATATCATGCCTATTGGGTTTGATGATTTCCCATCTAAATGTGTTTAGAAATTGCATGATAGGATGTCATATGATGTATGATATAATAATTGATCTTGGTCATAACCCTGAATTAAAATGTTCCCCAAATTTAATACAAGTCTCATTTAAAATGAACGTGTCGTCCGTTATAATTGATTGTGGTGCAAAATCCTTTTCGACGAGATGAGTATTTATGCCCCAGCATTTGCTCTAAGTCTACGAGGATTCAGACCCTTTCATAGATGCATATAAATGTTGTAGTAGGTGATAAACCTTCGTGAGTATTTACACCCCAGTGTTTGCTTGATGAAGGCTAAGCTCACTTAGATACATAATTGTAGTCGCATAACGGGTTGACTTGCTAGTCTGTCTTGGCGCCCCAGTGTCGGACAGTCGAGGGACGCATATCGAATTGTTTAGAACATTCGGTCAACCAATAGTTGCAAATTGTTTGAAATTGGTTTAGAGACCTACCAGATCGTGTTGTTGAAGTTATCAGCCTCAGCAAACGCGAAGACAACATGAGTTTGAATCTTGGCCCATTATGACCGTATTTGATATGAGTCCGTATTCTTTATGGGGTAAAAGAGTATGTTAAAATAGTGAGAGATAATTAAACTAAAGACCATGTTAGTTAGTTAATGAATGTGTTCAATAGAAATTATATTAGAGTATTAATTTCAAGTCTATCTTTTCTTCAGTATAAAATGTCGAATCTGTTACTTAAAATATTAGTTGAAATAAACAAGTTGACTGGAGAAAACTTTCCTGGCTGGTTAAAGAAATCTGCGATTAGTGTTAAAACTAGAAAGAATTGAGTATGTGTTAGACACAACATTCCCAACAGTCTCTGCTGATGATCCTGCTGAGTGCCTTGTTGACAAGATGACTTATCAGAAGCATCTAGACAATGCTCCCGTGGCACAATGTATAATGTTGTCTTCCATGACTGTAGAGTTAAAGAGACAACATGAAAACATGGATCCCAGTGAGAAGCTAGAACATTTGAAGAGTCTTTATGAATCACAGTCTCAGACAATGGTGTATGATCTGTTGAGAGACCTCTTTAAGTGTAAGCTGAACGAAGGGGATCCAGTGTCAGCGCATGTTCTGAATATGATTGGGTTAATAGAGAGGTTGGCTTCGATTGGAACGAAGCTGCCTATAAATGTCTCTGTCAACCTAATCCTAAATTCACTTCATGGTTCATTTGAGAATTTCATTATGAACTTTAACATGAATGGAACCAAAGTGAATCTTCCAGAACTTCACAACATGATGAAGGTTTCTGAAAGGGATTGCAACGATCCAATAGGACACAAGGCACTAGGTGTTTCTGGACCTGCTGGACAAGGTATGTTTGTCATTGAAATAATATCGCGCCCGTTTTTTACACGGGGTCTGAACGGTATTCGAAATATTGTTCTTGGGCGCGGTTCCCTGGATGGAGCAATAATGCTGATTTCGAGGAGTCGTCACCTAATTAGTTAAGTGAATTAGGACACTTGATTTATTGCAATAAAAATACTGCAATTAATCTCCATTTAATGGTCTGCGAAATTAATGAGATTCTGGATCAGGGTTCTTTATAATCCTAAAGGGAAGGGGTTAGACATCCTTTAAGATCCGCTAACTTGCGGTTATTCGTTCAAGCCTAGGTTAATTATTTATTGCCTTTTTACTCTACATATTCTAAGTAGTTTTCATAATTTACAATTACAATGGAATGCAATGTAGAATAATAAAGCTAAAATCGAAAAAAAACTCTGGGACATCTTTCAGCCCTGTTTAGATCTTCTGCACAAGATGATCTCCGGGTACCTGCATAAACACTTAGTAAAAGTGTTAGTAATAGAATAAATAATTTTAAAGTAATAGCAAGAATTAATAAGTAAAGCCAAAAATAAATCCGTCTTTTGTACAGGGGAGGCCTTGAAAATCAGACGAAAATTCTTTCATCGGCCAATATTGTTAGAAACAATAAAATAAATAAAAACCTTCAAATCCGCGCCAAAACAGTAATAGTTTTAAACGCTGAGGGCTCAGATATATAAAAATAAAGTGGGACATCCTAAACAAGTTCGGCTGCGAAAATTCGCCCCGCCAGCGCATGTTGGTTATCCTGTGTAAGTAGAAGAAATCATCATTGCCCAGAAAGTTTCATTTTATTTTATTTTCCGTCTTTGCAACTGTGGAGGCCTCAAAAATCGACGGATAACTTTTTCATTGGCCATTGTTGTATCTGTTCAAAATCAGTATACCAACAGTGTAATATTTATTCTAAATCAGTTTAATGCATAAATCAAAGGGGCAAAACCATCCAATATCAGTAACAACAACTAAACAAAAGCAGAGCAGCATAAATGTAGGTAACCCAGAACTGCAGCGATGCAGATCACTGAGAAATACACCAATAGCCAACAGAAATTCATGACAACGCCTGAGCAACAAGTAACAGAAAATCAGTCCAAATAACTGACAGCAACCATAAAAAAATGAAGCCAACAAGGTCGCCGAGATTTTCCGGCCAGTCACAAAAGAAAAGGGAAATCAGTCCAACGACTGAAATCAACCGATGAATCCCCAAAGTAACGCAGGGCCAAGGTCGAAATATAAGACAACAGTAGTCGCCGGAGTTTCAAAACTCCGACAAGATAACGCAAAAATCAACAAGTTAGCCTCAACAACCAGTATGCAATAGATCAAAGATAAAGCCAAACCAAGGTCAGAAAAATCAGTCAAACCAACATAAAATATAGAACAAAGCTGAAGAACAAACAATAGCGTCGCCGAAAATGTCGACCAGATTCAGTAGCCAGATGGGATGGCGGTGATGGGTTTTTCAGGGTCTGGGAGTTCGTGGTCGATGGGAACGTGGTGGTTCACTGGTGTGCCCGCCGGTCATCACCTCCGGCGGACAGTGCGTGGAAGCGATGGGGGTGTGAGTGTGTGCGTGTGAGCAGTGAGGGAGATGGGTGAAGATGGTGTGTGTGTGTATGAGTGTTGTTGTGTTGAAATGGAGAAGATAACAAAAATTTGAAAATGGGGCTCAAGGGATGCGGTTGCTGGTTAAAAATCGTGGGGTAGTGGTGAGGTTCGCCGGAGATGGAACTCCGGCGAAGGGCGGTCAGCGGCGACGGGAACGAGAGAGACAGTGGAATGGGAGGGTTAGCAAAAATGAAATAGAGGAGTATGATATGTGGCTGGGTGTTTTTTTTGTTGGAGTGGGAAGAGTTTTTATTTATAGGGGTATTTAGGTTTAGGGTTTTGGGTATTGGAGGAAAAAGATGAAAGGTGTATTGGGCTTTCATTTTTGGGCATCGGTTTGGGATTTGGTTTTTGGCGAACTGGACTGATCCGGATTGTGCCTCGGACTGGACTGGTTTGACAAAAATGCAAAACGGATTAATTATTTAAAAAGATACAAAATTATCAAAATGAAAATGCCGATGCAATAATAATAAAATACAATATTTAAAAAATGTTTAATGCCTAATTAAAAATAAAAACGGGATGCCAATTAATTATTTAAAGAGATGCAAAACATTAATAAAATAAAACGACGGTGTAATAATAATAGAAACATAATATTAACAAAGACATCATGCTTAAAAAATAAAAAAATGCAATGTCATTTTGTGAAGAAGTAAACATAGAATATTATGTAAAAAATGCAAAAAATGATGATTAAAATGCGGTGTCCTAAAATGCTTAAAATTGCAAGAAATGACTAAAAGATGGGTCAGAATTGGGTGTCAACAGTGTCACGACCCGACCCCGGGCCCGCGACTGGTGCCCTACCTGGGCACCCTTACAGGTATACATCAGAGATAATCAGCGGAACATGCATAAACTTAACAAGAATAAATAATAGACTAGCCGATAAGGCTACCTCCCTGTATATATACAATTCCAAAAGCAGTTACCTCATTTTTTTTCAAAGTGACCCACAAGATATGACTACAGACCTCTAAGAGTTTTACATAACAACTGTGACGGGACAGGGCCCCGCCATACCCCTGAATGTACATGAATTTACAACCTCAGGGAACCGTACCAAAAGACAAAGCCTCCGAAGAAATGGAGCTTTCCAAAAACTGGACAGTGATCCTAGAGTGCGGATCAGCAAGCTATGTACCTCAACCTGCGGCATGAGCGGCCCGAAGAGGTCAGTACAAAATATGTACCAAGTATGCAAAACTGAAAGTACTGTAATTTAAATCATAATAGATTAAAATAAAGTTGGAGACATGTATGATAACCAAATTAACAGTACAACCGTGTCTTGCCGAAATAAAAGTAATGAAAGTCAGTTTTACCTTTTAAAGACTATTTCAACATATGAACAATAGTCACACCATAGCTAGGAACACAAGCCCTCAACACCTCAAGGCGTGCCCGTGGAATCCTTCATCACTGTCGACAGCCGTAAGTGTAAAATATAACCCTGTGACGCGCCCGTGGCATCCTACCTCACTGTCGGCGTACACACATACAATACATATATATATATCTCCTGCCCGTGGAATCCCCATCACTGCCGACAGCCGTAGTTGTAAAAGATAACCAGGTGACGCGCCCGTGGCATCCTACCTCACTGTCGGCGTACACACATATGCAATATATATATATATATATATCTCATGCCCGTGGAATCCCTCATCTCGGGTACATGACTTCATGGAGAGCTAATCCATGGAGTAATAATCGTATATAACATGCCCGTGGAATCCCTCATCTCGGGTACATGTATTCATGGAGAGCTAATCCATGGAATAATAATCGTATATAACATGCCCGTGGAATCCCTCATCTCGGGTACATGTCTTCATGGAGAGCTAATCCATGGAATAATAATCATATATAACATGCCCGTGGAATCCCTCATCTCGGGTACATGTCTTCATAGAGAGCTAATACATGGAATAATAATCATATATGCCCGTGGAATCCCTCATCTCGGGTACATGTCTTCATGGAGAGCTAATCCATGGAATAATAATCGTATATAACATGCCCGTGGAATCCCTCATCTCGGGTACATGTCTTCATGGAGAGCTAATCCATGGAATAATAATCGTATATAACATGCCCGTGGAATCCCTCATCTCGGGTACATGTCTTCATGGAGAGCTAATCCTTGGAATAATAATCGTATCCGGGAATTTAACTCGCATCATGGTAGCATGCCCCGGAATCCCTCATCGCAAGCATGTCCATGGATCAATCACAATGGAATCATACCCGTGGAATCCTCCATCACTGTTGTTGACACCCAATTTTGACCCTCCCGTCCAGTCATTAGCCATAAAATTAGACTAATTTTGTAAAATAATTTTTATGATTTTTTATAATAAATACAGCGATAAAACATTAAATACAAACATAAATAAGCAATTTAATAACGGCACCGCGTCTTATGTAGAGTATTAAGCACTTAGAGTCCCGCGCCCGCATTTATTAATTTTAAGTCCTGTCAAACAATTCTTAAATAATTAATAAATACATAAAATAAATAATTTAGCAATGACGCCGTGTCAAGTAGCATAGTCGCATTTATTAATACGCAAAGCAATTTCATAACTTATTTTAAATAATAATGCACAATAATAAGATTTTAAATAATAGCGCCGCATTCTAAAATATTAAGCACTAATTAAATAGCACGCCCGCATTTATTATTATAACAATTAGATTAATAAAGCACCTAGATAATTTAATCACAACTTATTAATTTACCACTAATTAACTAATTAAGCACCTAAAATTAAATATTAACTAACTAACCCAACCCACTCCCTACCTAAATTATAACACTACCCTTATCAGCCCACGTTACCCGTCGCCCCGGCCCAACACCCGCAAGGCCCAGTCCCATAGTTTCCCTTATCGGACTCACGCCCACCGCCAAGAAAACCTATACCTCGACCTTCGCCATCCCCTTCCGCCGACAACGATAAAACACTCCCCTTAAACCTAACCCTAGAAGTTTCCACCGCCGCCTTCGTCGAAAACCCGATATTCTCGCCGGATTTTCGGCTAAAAATCCGGCTCCCTTACCTTCCTTACCCACGCACACCCAGCCAACTCTTCTTGCCATAACCAGAATATATCCTTGCCATTTACATCGCACAAATCGCACGAATCATACACAAACCGCACTAATCTCAGCCTTAAATACTTACCAAACTTAGAACCCAAACCATGGCTATATAAAGCACATGCAATAGGCATTTATAGGCAGAGGACAATCTGAGAAGCTTCGAGGAGCGAGGCGAGCACAATGGAGAAGCATATCTGACAGAGCGCGTGAGCATCGAAGAAGCGATCACCTGGACCATTAGCGCTTGAATAGGAAGTTCGAACCCTTTTTTTAGTTCCAGCAAAGAAATCAACGAATAAACTTTGTCCTTCTATTCGCATCGCAAACCCGAAACGTCAGTGGACCGCGACTTGATCTGTTGCCTCGGTTATTTGTCGGAGAAAATAAACTCATCTCCTTTCAAATTTCGTTTCTTTAGGTGAATGTATGCATTTTCTGTTATGAATGCTTATTTGTATTTGTTGGCCTTATCATATCATGCTTGATATGTCGTAGCTTATCTAAGCGGTGTCGATTTGAAGTTATTGATTAGGATCGATGTTTATCAATCCCATCACGTTGCTTGATATGTGCTTATAAAGGACCGTAATATTAATCGATTAGTTTGATGCTTATGTATTTGGTTTGGTTGTGTTTTTGAGGAAGTCTATCTGACTATTTTAATCTTGTCATTGAGTCATTAAATGATGTTGCACTAACACTATATTATGACCAATCTGTGTCGCGTCGAATTATATTCCCCACTTGCATTTTAATCTTTGGTTTGTAATCCCCATATCATGTTGTGAGCATATTAGAGTGTAATCTAACCCCATAAGGTATTTAACGAGTAAAGCGGCCTCGTGTGTGATCGAACATGTTTTATTAGGGATTAGAAAATACCTTTTTATTCCTATTAGCCATATATATGCATCCATACTAACCATTTGGCCATTGTATGGGTTCCACATGTCATATAAGATCTAGCACGCACTGTTGAGGATCCCTGCATATGCTAGATTATTTTAATTGGTTTCACATTTTTGTAAGCCTGACCTGCAAGTATCCCTTAGGTCCAGTTTACTTTCAGCATCTTGCCCTGGTTTTTGGTAAATTGGTTCATGTAATAGCCCTTGTAGGAATTGGTGAAATGATCGCGTCTAAAATCTTTCCTTCATACTTTAGTCACTGTCGACCTGCAATTTGTTCACTCAAATGCTCTCATGTTAATCCAGATTCATAGTATGCTTGCCTTGTCTGTGTTAAATGTCAAAATGCTCTTATAAGCTCCCCCATTTATCATGTACTGTAGGAGGCTAATCTGTCTTCTTGTAAATGTGAAATCTGCTTTGGGACCAGGGGCCTGTTATAGAATCTGTACTTTGTCATTTAGAATTTCGAATTGTGTTCTATTTGCTGCATTCCGACTGTTGCACAGGTAAAGTGCTCGTGTTTGAAATTGTCACCATACAGAATAATATAACTAAATAATAAATGAATCGTGTTTCTTGAATTGGCCTTCCAGTTCTATGAACAAAATAGACTGACTTGCGTATGATATTAGAAGCTGATTTGGTCGTCTATATACATGCCCATCCTCATTTATTTTTTCTTTTTTGCTACATATTCCCAGTATCGTCACTCTTGGTCATCGGCATATACATGTTGAGTGGTCCTTCTTTCAAAGATCTAAAATTTAAATCTGGGGCCCTGCCATTTCGTTGATGTTCTGTAACAAAATCTGGAAAAAAAATCATTGTCCTGGACCTGTTTCATGTTCTGTGCGCAGTTCGCATCTAAGGCCCCACATGTGATTATATAGCATTGAAATGTTTTCCGCTTGTGCTTTTTTTATATAATTTTGTGCCAATGTTGTTTATTATTCGATATGGTTTAAAGCATTTACTAATCCTTATCTTTTCCTATTTTTTTTTACATGGCACGCACCGGAGCAAAATAAAGAGTCTCACGACGAGACTCATCTTGAGCTACTACAAATGAAGACCCGCATCTTATGTGCTTCATCCTCTCCGCATCACAAACTCCAAACCATAGGCGAAATGACATCGCCTTTCCTTCGAGTCATCCTTACTCATTCTTTATTCTGCCTCATTTATTTGTTGTAAATTAATTGGCTAACGCTACACTAATTAATTAGCATTTAGAATAGTTAAACCTTGAATCAATAGCTAGAAATGAGTTTGACTTATTTACCTTAAATTAATTACTTTAGGTTCGCCTTGCCTTGTTTAATAGTTATAATAGATCACTTAATACCCTACACTTGCATAATAAGCTGGGATATTATTTGCCAAAACATTCTTAAAACCGTGTTGCAAATTCCTATTAATACAGAGTAAGAAAATACAGCAGTTGCATAACATGCTACGTTTTCCCTATCACAATAATATTACATTATCATGCTAAGCGATATATATACTCTTTAGGTAGAAGAATACTTGCATACATCTTACTACTATTTTACCTATATCTAATATGGCATCCTAATTGCATATTTTTTCAAAACTGACCTTGACTTTCACACATAAGCCTTGCTGAAAAAATATTTTTTTAGAAAGTATATCTTACACTCCGCCGCTTAAATGTTTTAAATATACCTTTTTCTAGCATAATAATTAACCCTAGGTTTGGCAGGACAACCGCAAGTTAGCGGATCTTAGAGGGTGCCTAATCCCTTCCCTCTAGATTAATAAAGAGCCCTTACCCAGAATCTCATTAAGTTTAGCAGACCATTAGAATGGAGTTAATGTTTACTTTAAACTAGTTAACATTTAGGTGTCCTAATTCACCCAATTAATTAGGTGGCGACTCCGCGAACCCTTTAGCATTTTAGCACCCCTTAGCACTTTTAGCACCCTTTTAGCATTCTTTTATCCTTTAGCACCCTTTTAGCATTCTTTCTTTTGCACTTTTAGTATTTATTTTATTTTCTAACATTTTCATTAAGCAGGAGCTATTTATAAAAAATCGCGGCCGAAATAGGGCGCGACAACTGTCGGTACGTCCAAATAATCTCACAACAAGACAGCCGACCCTCCAACTGAGAGTCACGACAGCGTAACAACATAATACTTGCACTCCAAGGCTATCACAAACGAGTATAGGCAAGTTCAATAAATATTTAGACTTTCATTAACTTACCAAATGGATCTCATTTTATAACCTCAAGGCACTTTCATAGCACGTAACAATTTCCGGGAATTTAACCCAACGTACTATATACTTCTATTCTTTCAAAAGACTCATTTTCATATAAAACCCCAAGATACTAACACTCGTAGTATCAAGGCTAATCTTACATTTCACAAACGTCACTACACTTAGAATTATACTTTTAGGCTTCTAAATCAAGTGACCCTTACTTAAACTTTAAGCAATTGATGCCTTTAAACCAAATTGCCCTTCTTTATTTCAATTCATTCATCTTTGTTTACCTTACTCGAGAAAACCATTCCTTCAACCTTCAATAAAGTTGTTATAACCAACTTCCCATAAAGCCGTTATACTAACTTTATGCTTTAGAAACTAAGACATCTTTATCCTTTCATAAAGCCGTCATAACTCTTTATGTCTTAGACAAATTCATTCTTTTTTTTTATGACCAAGAGACTTATACTTTCAAATCAAGTTACATAACTTTCAAAATAATTCAAGTCTCTTAACTTTAGAAAACAAGTTTCTTATCTTTAGAATAGTTCAAGAATCAATACTTTCCAAATCGAGTATTCTACACTTTTTCATGTCAAGAAATCTTTGTCTACCTTATTAGAATAAACCATTCTTTTAACATTTCCTTAAGAACAAGTGAGTTAATTCTCTAACTCAACCAACTGAGACATTCTTAACACAAATCCAGTATATCAAATGAACTGACTTCATTTAAATCACGTACGTCTACCGTACTATACATGTATAACTACTCATGCTCAAGAGATAAGAAAGTTTTCACATACCTCTCCGGCTTAATCCACTTGCCAAGTCCAATATGTCGTCCGTAGTAGGTCAACCTATAATGACCATAATACGTCTATTAGCTCTTCAGCTTCAATTGATCGCCGGGCCAGGCCCGCCCACCGGTCGGGTTAAGCGGTCGGGCGGGCGGGGCGGAGAAGAGGGCGGGTCGAGCCGGGATCAAGTGGTCGGGCGGCACCATAATGTGTCCCGTCCCGGTCCCGGTCCCGTTGGGTAGAAGTCGGGCCTGTCGGCCTGCCGGGACAGATGCAGCGGGTTTTGTTTTTTTTTATTTTTATTTTTTCACTAAATTAAAAATACTAAATTACTAACAAAGTAACATTAACATATAGTCATATACTTGTCATATTAATATAGTCATATACATATACTATAATATTATAGACTTATAGTATTATAATTATAGTATTATACTCATATATATAATATATTTATAAAGTATAAACTATAAAGTATAAACTATAACAGTATAAACTATAAAGTATAAACTAAATAATTAAACAAAGACAAGAAGAGTGTAAAAAAAACATCCCAAGGCTGTTTTTGTGCCTCTTATATTATTAATTATTTCATTGAAATATACAAGATTCAAAATTACAACATTGTAGTGTACTGTTGTTGAAACAAATTGCAATGAAATAAATTACCAATTTGAAAATATTTTTTCTAGTTTCTTTATAATTTCTTGTGGTTCTTCGGTTGGAATTGGTATATCTTGGTCAAATTGTTCCACGCCGCTACTCATGCCTTCGAGATAAAATGTCGCCAGAGTTGCCGCCTTCTTCTTCGTTAATCTCGTCGATCAGACCTCCTTCGCCTCCGCCAGATCCAATCTCTCGAATAGTACCGCCATCTCCAAGCTATCTCCGACTAATGAGTGTCTGTGCTCCTATTTGAAATCGTCACAGAAAACGCCGAAGCGATTGACGACGCCAATGTTCAAAATATCTCGCCATCATTGAAAGTGTCAAATGTCTTCTCATTCTCGCATCCAATATTTCGAAGTCTTCCTTTCCTTCTTCATTGATAATCGCTTGGTAAGGTAAATTACCTGCAAAACAAAAACATCGAACTCGCTAATTTGGTTAGCATCGGTACCATCACATTCTATTTCTCGAGGCTTTCAATAGAACTAATAGTACTAGCCCTAAACAAAGATGCCTTTTTTAGGTTGTGTTGAAGAAGAAGATGGTACAAAAGTCGGTTGGTTACTAGCACTTTCTTCTGGTAATGCCGATATACTTTTTGCATTCATCTTCTACGCTATTCAACACTTCTTTAGCGTTAGTTCAATGGTGGCTCAACATTTAAATTTTTGGGAGTTGGAGGTGGTAGTGCGTCCATACGATTATAAATATTTTCAATAAGACTTTTACAACCCTCTACTTTAATAGTCGGTTTAATACATCACCAATAATATAAATAGGGAATAGGAATACAATATTTCTTTAATTTCATAAACATTTTTTAATAGTGCGATATAAGCGTGGTTTTCCATATATTCTTTAAGAAGTAAAAATATTATAGCTATATAAAACAACATAGTTGAAATAGTAGGATAATATAAAGTAGAAAATTATTTTGTTGCTCGTTGAAAATTTTCTAAAAATACAATAAGTTCTCTAATTTTCTCCCAATCAGTATCCACAATCATATCATTTGGATTTTGATTATGGGCGTTAAAAATAAAGTAATAGGTTTTCTATAGTCATAAGCAACAACTAGTTGGTCATATAAAGAATTTCACCTAGGTACTTCTTCGGGAATTTTTCTGTAAGATAGTCCACAATCGTGACAAGTTTTTTTATATTCTTTTCTCTGTTGAATTCTATTATTTTTAAAAATAAAGTGTATAGCAAATTATATTTTTTCAAGAATATCTTGAAAAAGTGAAAGACCATCCTTTACAACTAAGTTATAAATATGGCACGCACATTTGATATGAAAATGTTTTGGAAAAGACGGAGTTAAAACATCTCTTAAAATACTAATAGCAGAATTGTTAGAAGATGCATTATCTAATGTAATACTCATAACTTTATCGCTTATTCGTAATAATCGCAGATCGAATAAATATTTTCAAATAAACTCACCAAATTATGCCTACTATCTATATATCTATATGCTAAAATACGTTTGCATAGACCATTTATAATCTATCCAATGACAGGTTACCGTTAAATAATCATGGCCGTTAGTACTACGACCTATATCAGAAGTTAGAGCGACTTTGCAATTTAAATGATATAATGCATAACGTAAATCTGTTGATATTCATGCAAATTTAAATACATCTCTTTTAACAGTTGATCTAGGAAAACCTTTATAAGCGAGGATTATACATATCTCTAATATAATGAATAAAATCAGAGATTCAGAAATGAAAAGGCAAACCTCCACAAAGAACTAATTTTGCTAGTGATTCCCTATCTTTATGTTTATCGTATTTAGGGCCTACAACTCCCCCCGTCATAGGGTTAATTTGACCCTGTACTTTTTTCGAAACAGTATGTGAACCTTGTTCCGATTGAGAAGCTTTCTCACCATCTTTTTCAATCATGTATTGGGCATGCAAGACTTTGTGTTTTTGAATAGGTGTCTTCCTAAACCCCCCGTCCCACCATGACCTTGTCCAGTTTTAAAAGAATAAACATTTTTACAAGTTTTACGTACAGTTACTTGATTAGCTACGTCCCTGTCAAAATATTTCCATACAACTGATTTTAATGGTCGTTTTGCCGGACCTCGTCTCATAGTAGGGGGATAAGAGGCATTTCACTAGTGAGTGTATCATCATCTTCATTAGTAGGTGTATCATCATCTAGAGTGTCATCTAAATTAAAATCTTCTTCAATTTGAGGATAATCATTTGTGTCAAGATCATATGGTATTTCAGGAAACATTTCAGGATCTATAAAATCATCTTGTATAGGAATAAATTTGGAACAGAATACTAGAAAGTACCTTGCTCATTACCGCCTACTACTGTAAGAAGACTACTTAAAAGACTTTTTGCTCTTTTCATTTTAATTATGATAATAAATAGTTAAAGACTTAAAGATAATGAAATTAAATGTGCTAAATGAAATAAAAACAAAATAATAATTTAATGAGAGAACGAATGTACCAAACGCCGACGTAGAGTCGACGTGTAATCAAGAGGTTGAAAATTGAAACTTTGCTCGATAGATAATCCTCAAGCTAGTTGTCAACTTCACTCCCAATTCTCAAATTAATAAATAGATTGAATATGTAGTAGACAATGTTGTATAGAGATTGATTGATAATTGATTGAGAGATTAGAGAGTAGAAAGATTTGTGAAAATAATAAGAAGATGAATGAGGTATTTATAGTTGAAAAATTGGGTTAAAGTGTAAATATAATAACTTAGGGGTTAAAAATAAATATAAAGGGGTAGGGGTTGGGGAGGGGGAGGCCAAAATGGTCGTTGTCCAACGGCAAAATGTAAAATGGCCGTTGACAACGACTATTTTCTCGCAGCGAGGACCTGGGCGGGTCGGGCGGCGTCGGGGCTGGGCGGGATCGGGCTCAAGTGGTCGGGCGGGACCATACCCGTCCCGCCTGCTCGAGCCCCGGTCCCGCTTTTTTATAGCGGGTCGTGTCGGGTTGGTCGGTCGCCTGACCGACGGTCGGGTCGGCCCGACCCACTGGCCAGCCCTAGCTTCAATGTAGAATATTCTAATTGTAAAGTCTCTTATTCTACGGAAAATTGGACAGTACTTCATTTGTTTCTACGCACTTTTCCACCTTTTTCAAGACCCGAATTCAATAACCAAACGCCACATTTAAGGCCCAATAATTCAGCAATACACAGGGGATTACACGCCTAACCGGACGTGTAAAATTCTGCCCCACAATCTATATTAAACAATCCAATTAGTTTAAGGCAACTCTTTGGTTACAACATGCTCACTTATCATCTTTTTTAAATCCTTTCAATCCAACTCGTTATTCTAACATGTTATATAAGTCATAACCAATTATATACCCTTCTATTTATAACATGTAACGATTTTAGCTAACAAACGAATTGATTACAACATGAGTGACTATCATGCCCATTTTCGGTTTTCAACAAGCCGACATGATCCAAATCTTTTCAAACTTTAATATATATACCACATGCTCATTTCTTAACTACTATAACATGAAATCTTCAATCACATAAGAAGGTGAAGATTTTTACCTCAATAAGCCCTCTTTCTGAAATCTTCTTCACGTTAAAATCACCCACACGAACCCTCTACAAGCTTGCCAACATATTTCCTTCTTGTTGCCTTTCCAAAAATCTCATCACACTAGGGGTTCATCAATTTTTTTGAGAGAGAAGAGGGAAATTTTCTTTAGGAAAACCTTTGCAAATGACCAAGTCTTCAAGACTTGGTCCTAAAATAAGACCCTCTCTTGGTCAAAAAGATGGGAGGGACACTTGTCACCCTCCCATAGGCCTTTTACCAAAATATCTTCTGATTTTCCCCAATTTTCGCTAAAAATCCCGCCGCGGCGCTGAAACTTCAGAACCCTTCAGGGCTTTCGGCGCCGCGGCTCTGTTGCCGGCGCCGTGGCGCTGTGGCACCTGACTGAAGCTTTTCTTTCCTCTTCGCCAACCGAACTTCTAACGTCCATAACTTTCTAGTCTGATGTCCAATCGACGAGCGGCTTGTTGCGTTGGACACTAGACTCAACGAGCTTCATACTAGGCTTTTGAAACACCTCAAAACTCCTAATGAACTAGGATATATGCCGCTCCAAAGTTGACTGAAAACCTGCCTACAACAGTTTTGCTAACTTATCTTTCCAAATTCAAACCTTATTTCCTTTCGTACGTTCTTATCTTATTCTCTTGAATTTACGGGGTGTAACAAATAGCTTGTCCCTCTTTGATCGAATACGATGAAAGAGTTTTCGGACAAAGACGTTGACTTGTAGCCAATTTTGTCCCCATCGTCAGAATTAAAATAAAGATCAAGAAAATGAATGGGCAAAAGCTGATGCAGATTCAAAATTTTTGTCTCAGTGTCGAATTATGATTTACACTGGGTTACAGGTGATATGGTGCTATAAAATATAGGGTATTTGTTCCCTGAAATACCTCTAAGATGTTTGTTCTCGATGTCCAAATAAAAAAGGTGTTTGTAGATGTTGATGGTGTCATTGCATGAACGCGATGCAGATGTTCGTCGTTGCATAGACGAAACATAGATAAAACTATTGCATAAGCTTACATGAAATGACGCTGTTGCATAGACGCGATGCAGATGTCCGTCGTTGTATAGACGAAACATGATGAGGTCGTTGCATAGGCTTAGAAGATATGGCGTCGTTGCATAGACGCGATGCAGATGTCCGTCGTTGTATAGACGAAACATGATGAGGTCGTTGCATAGGCTTAGAAGATATGGCGTCGTTGCATAGACGCGATGCAGATGTTCGTCGTTGCATAGGCGAAACATGATGAAGTCGTTGCATAGGCTTAGAAGATGACGTCGTTGCATAGACGCGATGCAGATGTTCGTCGCGTGACAGACGAAACATGATGGCCGCCAGACAAAGGCTTAGAAGATATGGCATCGTTGCATAGACGCGATGCAGATGCTCGTCATTTCATAGGCAAAACATAGATGAAGTCGTTGCATAGACTTACGTGAAATGACGTCGTTGCAGATGTTCGTCGTTGCATGCACGAAACATAGATGAAGTCGTTGCATAGGCTTACAATGAAATAGTATCGTTGTATGGACGTACCTACTTTGTGACTCGCCTGGGTTGAGATAACGTCATTGCATAGACGTTGTGCGTTTGTAATCCGCATGGGCTTATTGTTGTCCTCCCGCCTTTGCTGATATGAAGATCCTGCTTCAAAGAAAACTTGTGAGTTTTAGGAAAGAAGTGGTTGATTCGTGTCAACTTTGTAGCTTTGGCTCTTGACGCTTGCATGCTCAGACTGGTTTGAACTTAGGGGTGTATCGGTATCGACATATGATGACGCTGGGCTTGTTGGTGATGCAGGATGAGTGGACCGATGCTCGAGGCCGCTTCTGCCATTCGTTGAGAAGGTTGGCCCCCCAACAAATTACCCCGTCATTTGTAGAGAAAATCCACGCCAGGCTTCGCTCCCTGCATGCTAAGACTTAAGCAAAAGGTTAGTGCATAACTGTTAAGACAAAAAAAGATAACGCATGAATTTATAAGCAATGTAATTGTATGAGTAGAAATATTATCCTGTAAAACGTGAAGGCAGTTGTATTGATGTGATGCTGCAAATACTGAGATTTCGTCCTTGCATGGACGTGTTGAATATTGTGAATGTTTGTTGAATGCCGCGAAGTCTCGACGCAATGGCGCGGACTTCTTGGATGTTGTGAATGCTTTGAATGCTCGCGGACTTCTTTGACGCCGTGAATGCCACGAATGATGTGATTGTTGTCTGTTGATGTAGTCTCTGCACGGACTTGCTGAATGCTGCGAATGCTTGCTGAATGCTGCGATTGCTGATGTAGTCTCTGCACGGACTTGCTGGATGATGTGAATGTTTGTTGAATGCTGCGATTGCTGATGTAGTCTCTGTACGGACTTGTCGAATGCTACGAATGCTTGCTGAATGCTGCGATTGCTGCTTGCTTATGTTGTCCCTGCACGGACTTGCTGGATGTTGCGAATGCTGCGATTGCTGCTTGCTGATGTAGTCCCTGCACGGACTTGCTGGATGCAGCGAATACTGCTTGCCGATATAGTCCCTGCACGGACTTGCTGGATGCTGCGAATGATGTTGTCGTTTCGCCCAAATTTTACTGTTGTTTCTGCTTCTACTAATGGGAAAGAATTTGTACCCAAAGAAAACTTGTGAGTTTGGGGGGTTGGTTCGTATTGACTCTGCGGCCTTGATCTTTCTGCTCGTTTTCCTGATTTGTTTGGACATGTAACCCCTGCCTGATCTCGTTGAGATATTTGGTAGCAAAAATTTTGACGTAGCGTGTCCCAAAAGTATTTTCAAAACGAAACATTTTCATGAGGTGTGCACATAACATCTTTTAGAATAAAATATTTATATGACATGCGTATAAAGTATAAAAGTCTTGTCGAATTTTCCGAATATGACACGTATTCTGACCAAACGAACACCTTTTTGGAATCCTTATTATGATCTCTTCACGGTGCGTTTCCTAAAATTGTCCCAGTTTTCATTATGCGGGACGCGTGGGCAAGACTTAACTCTGGCGGAAATTGCTCATATCTCTTTTCGGAATAATCAAACGCATTCTGTAGCACGCGAGCCAATGGGAAGATTTCTAATGGTGTGACCGAAGCGGATTTAGGCCGCCTACGTATCCCCATGAGGGAATCAGGTCATGACGTAGTTCATAATGCGAAAATGATTGTACAATTTTCAAAAAATGAGACCGAAGCCAATGTGACCGCCTACGTATCCCACTGAGGGAATCAGGTCAAGACGTAGTTCGTGATGCAAAAAATGATTGTACAATTTTCAAAAAATGAAACTGAAGCCGATGTGGCCGCCTACGTATCCCGCTGATGGAATCAGGTTAAGACGTAGTTCGTTATGCAAAAAATGAGAATTTTTATATATGTATTTTTTGTTGTATTTTTTCTTCTGAAAAGTGGAAAGACATCATCATGTTCTGACTTCAGTTGATACCAACAATTAGTATTGTGCTTAGGAATTCCATTATTTCCTTCCAATCTAACCGAGACTGACTTCTGGGTAATTCCTATAGTTTCAAATGGTACCTCAGACACCTAAGTATCGACACACTTGTTTGCAGCCAAGGTTTCGAACTACACGTAATCTCACGTTTCAAATGCCCTCACTGAAGAAAGTCTCATTTCTCACATATATTCCAGTATTTTAAATTTTGGGACGTTTAGAGAAGTACGCTCACACTCAAAAGGATGTTCAATGCATGAAATTGTGATACCATAGCTTGACCATCATGTAAGTATCCACTAATGTGAGAACCCTCAGTATAGGATCATGTAGGGCTTGTCACGGGCTTGTATTGTAGGTTTGGAGAAAGGATGAATATCATTTGGGTAAAAGTGACTAATCATTCCTCGAGCGTTGAATACGTCCGTGCTTGACATTTGTGTGTTTTAATGCTGACCTGCTTTCCTTTTGTCCCAGTTTTTCTGTACTGACTTCTTTTTTAATCTTTCGTTTGGAGCCCCCTTTTTCCAAAGTTATTCTCTCATTTTTTTTTTTAATGTCGAGGCTTTTGATTTCCTCTTTTTGTGAAGTCGTCATTTGTGTTTTTCTTTCTTTTCCCTTTTGGAACTTTGACAACTTTTGTCTTTGAAAACTTCAACTAGAATTTTGTCAGCCACTTGCACATTTCTAAAGCGCTCAAGGAGGTCGGGCCAAGAGAGGGATAGTGCGTATGCACTCAGAAAGAGTATAGGCTTAATATGTGGTTGTCAAAAGAATATGTTTTAGACTCAAAAGAGGTGTACTGCAGATAATGTTATTTGGTAGGCTGAAAAGGCTCAAACGGGTCAAAGAAAGCCTACGATCATTTCCTACACCGAGTGTTACTCAGAATTTCTCCTCAACAAGCATTCAAGCCAGGTTCTAGATCACAATGCAATGCAATTGAACTTATTCTAAAACTCACCACACAATGCATATGAAACGATGAGGTTGGTTTCATTCTTATCTTGAAAACAT
Organism: Przewalskia tangutica; assembly: GCA_029844215.1. Taxonomy (NCBI): domain Eukaryota; kingdom Viridiplantae; phylum Streptophyta; class Magnoliopsida; order Solanales; family Solanaceae; genus Przewalskia; species Przewalskia tangutica. Next base: position 10,642,066 of record CM056732.1, on the reverse strand, counting down.
GCAAGACAATGTCATTTACGGGTGTGAATAAAAGGTACCAAAAGAATCTATGGTTTACCACGAAGTCAACTCATATTGATTATTACTCGTTCTTTCCTATGCACACTCCTAACTGTGTTGGTATCAACCAAGTCAAACAATGATACTTAAAAAAAAATGTTTTTTGTATTTTTGGATAACATTTTTTTTTTTGTATTTATGAACAATTTTTTTTTTTTGTATTTTTTGAATAAAGGGTACCGAACCCGAATAGGGCTGCCTACATATCTCATCTTTGACGAGAATCAGGTGTGCGTAGTTCGTTTAGATATGTTTGAAAATGTATGCTTGAAAAAGAATTCAACTATGATAGGATATCAGTAGTAAAAGCTGTGCAAAACAAATGATAGAATGAATGCAAAGTAAGATGAATGTCCATGATATGATGAATGTAATGAAAAAGAAACAAAAAATATATGTGATAGAATGAATTAAATGCAAAAATGAATGTATGTGATTGGATAAATGCAATGAATGGGTGAACCAAATATGTCACATTTTTTTCTTTTTTTTATGTGGTGGTGTCGAACCAAAGATGAGTTGCCTACGTATCACACCGTATGGTGAGAAACAGACACGCGTAGTTCAGGATAATTATGTTGTAAAATGCATGATAAAGAATTATGTAACCAACACTAGACATATCAATTGAATTTGCAAATATGTATAAAGATACAAAATATGGGACCCAGAGCGATGCTTCGTTGAATCTGGTATAAGCTGACTTCTTACGTCAACATAATTTCAGCTCATTCTTGTGATGATTTTTTTTTCTTTTTCTTTTTCTTCCTTTTTTTTCGACCGCCCTCGACTATTGCGAGGACGGTCCTGTAAAAAATATGACAATGGGTGAGAGTAGGCAAGTCACAAAAATAATAGAATGTAAGAGCGTGGCAATATAGTCAAAGACTCCCCTGATTGGTTCGACCGAACTGGTGGTTGATGCTTCAAAGACATCATGCTTAAAAAATAAAAAGATGCAATGTCATTTTGTGAAGAAGTAAACATAGAATATTATGTAAAAAATGCAAACAATGATGATTAAAATGTGGTGTAGGGAAGTTGCTCAATGACAAATTGGAATCTAAAAGTGAGAAGTATTATTTTGTAGGGTATCCTAAGGAAACAAGAGGGTACTACTTCTATCTTCCTGAGGAACATAAAGTAATTGTTTCCAGAAATGCAACTTTTCTTGAAGAAGACTATGTCTACAAGGAACAGAGTTGCAACAAGATAGAACTTGAAGAAATTCAAGAAGTACAAAATAATGTAGAGAATAACCCCTTGTCAAATGACCTAGGCAAGGATTCAGTGGGAGTATTTGATGATGATTGGGTACTTAGAGTACGCCCTTCAGCCAGTGGGAGTGTTGTGAGGGATACTGCAGAAATGCAAGACCCTCATGCACAACCAATGGTAGATGACACAATAGTTGTGCATCATCCTATTCAAAATGATATTCCTGAAAGTTCTCAAGGTGGTGGATTGTCCAACACACAAACATCTTCTCAAAATTAAAATACAGCAAACACTGAAACGCAGAATGTTCAACTCTGTAGGACCACTAGGACTCATCGTGCACCTGAAAGACTTAATCTCCTTGTTGAAACACATAATGAGATAGATATTTCTGATGATGATGAACCTACTACCTACATCGAAGCAATGTTAGACATTGATTCACAGAGATGACAAGAAGCCATGAAATTCGAAATAAAGTCTGTGTACATAAACCAAGTATGGAACTTGGTTGACTTGCCAATTTGGGTTAGACCCATAGGATGCAAATGGGTCTTCAAGAAGAAGATTGATGCATATGGCAAAATACAGGTTATAATCAACGGCATGGAGTCTATTATGATGAAACATTTTCACCTGTTGCAAAGATTAAGTCCATTCGGATTTTGCTTGCAATAGTTGCATACTATGATTATGATATTTGGCAAATGGATGTTAAAACTGTCTTCCTCAATGGTAATCTAATTGAGGAGGTGTATATGATACAGCCAGAGGGTTTTACAACCAAGACTCAACCCAAAGCAGTATGCAAACTACAAAAGTCCATTTATGGACTTAAGCAAGCCTCAAGGAGTTGGAACATTATTTTTGACAAAGCAGTCAAATCATTTGACTTTGTTAGAAGCAAGGAAGATCCGTGCGTTTATAGTAAACACACAAATGAGAGCATTGTCTTCATTGTTATATATGTAGATGACATATTGATAATGAGAGACAATAAGACTCTCATGCAATCAGTCAAAGAATGGTTATCCAGAACCTTCATGATGAAGGACTTGGGTGAAGCCTGCTACATTCTTGGAATTAGAATCTACAGAGATATACCTAATAGATTATTGGGGTTGTCACAGTCCGTATACATAGACAAAGTGCTAAAACGTTTCTCTATGGAAAATTCCAAAAAGGGATCTTCCTATGGGTCAAGGCATCAAGTTGTCAAGGAAGGATTGTCCTTCCACAGTTGCAGAACTTAAACGCATGAAGAGGATCCCATATGCTTTAGCTATAGAATCAATCATGTATGTCATGACCTGTACAAGGTCAGATGTGGCTTATGCACTTAGCATGACTTGCAAATTCCATCAAAATCCTGGGGAGGAACACTGGAAAGCAGTCAAGAGTATTCTTAAGTATCTTAGACGAACTAAAGAATACTTTTTAGTCTATGGCGGACAAGAAGAGCGAGTAGCTACTGGGTACACTGATGCTAGCTTCTAGACAGATCTTGATGACTTCAAATCTCAGTCTGGTTATGCCTTCATTTTAAATGGTGGAGTAGTTAGTTGGAAGAGTTCCAAGCAAGCTACAACTGTCGATTCGACAACAGAAGCCGAATACATTGCTGGATCGGAAGCTGGTAAAGAAGTTGTCGCGATATCCGAGTTCTTAAAGGAATTAGGGGTTGTTCCAAGTGTCAGTTGTCCAATAACTATTTATTGTGACAACACTGGTGCGATTGCTCAAGCTAAGGAACCAAGATCAACGAATAGAAACAAGAATGTACCAAGGAAATACCACATACTCAGGGAGATGGTGGAGACAGAAGAAATAAAGATAGACTACATTCCCACCGATAATAATCTAGCAGACCCATTTATTAAATCATTAAGCTTAGTCAAGCATAATGGGCATTAGATACATTGGTGATTGGCTCTAGGCCAAGTGGGAGATTGAAAGTATATATGTCCTAGAAACAATCATTTTAGGAGCAAATGTACTTGAATACATTCATATTATTAATAAGATTAATATACTTGGCATTTGCAGATATTGAATTATTATTTGATTGTCTATATTATTCATTAATGTGCATCTCTTGAACTTACATTGTCATTAATAGTGTGAGATATTAATGATAAAGTGTAGTTCTTAAAATAGCCTAGACTAATGATCATTGAGAATGGGATATCAATGATATGTTATAAGTCGACATGTGGTCTGCATCACATTCTTAGAGAATGTAGTATATCTCACTTACTTCTAGCAATAGTTGCTAGTGATAGACACATGGATACTCTTAGAGGAGTATTGGCATACCTTGCTGATAAACTATTTGTTATACATGTCTAGAGTATTATCAACATGTGGGAGATAGAGGTCCTTAGACTTGAGGTCAATATCACCCTGTTTACGGAGCAATGCACTTTGCTCCTGTCCTAAGCTCAAATGTCTTATAGGTTGAGACGCGGCTTATATTGAGTGCATTACGAAGTAGATTGAAGGTGGTAGTTGAGCCAAAAATAGGATTCATTCCTCGATTGGAATTTCGAGAGAACACTCAGCTTCTCATAAATGTTAGGTCGACCAAATCATTGGCCAATGCAAGAGACATATCTAGGATATGATCTAGTTGTCGACTAATATAGATGAGATAAAGTGATCAAGACATTTGGATAGATACTTGGCAAATCTTAAGCTTGATCGAGTGTGTCGCGAATGAAATAAATTTATCATCTCACATAGAGGTCTGTTTACTTGAGTCTTGTAAACGTACTTCACATATCTGCACCGCTACCGTCAGGAGTTCCGTGTGAACCTCGATTTGATCAGTCTTGGATGTGTGAAGGCCTAAAGGGTCACACTAAGTCGATTGTCTTTTTCGGTCTAAGGGAATATTGAGAGAATGTAAAATATCGAATTTAGAATCACGATATTTTATTTAATAATAAATTATGGGATAATTTTCATTTGATGAAAATTATATAATTACGTCAAAATTAAATCTTGAATTTAATTAGAACTAAAACGTGCAGAAAATAAATAGATGAGTCAAGACAACAAATGGGCCCGGGCCGATCGCCCACTGTAATTTGGATTTGGGTCAGGTCTTGAAGTCTGATCTAAATCTGATTTGGTTTAGGGTTTCCTCCACTATATATTTGACACTTAACCCATAATTTCAGGATGCTCTCACTTTTCACTTTCTGAACTCAGAGTTCAGGAAATAAAATTATCTCAAACCTCTGTCAAGATTTCCTATCTTTCTTGGGCAAAGGAATATACCGAAGCAAGACTTGCACCCGGATTTTATATGTCTACCTATAGTGCCCGTCCTCCCGTCACCACCCCTGTCTTATGTTTATAAGTTCTCCCACAAATATTACATCTAACTCTATCAGTACCCACAACTTTATCATAAAAGAGCCACACTTTACTCTTTTTTTTCTTGCTACTGGTTCTGGTAAAGGAGGTCTACGACTACGACTACCACTAGCAGTACCAACATTGACAGAAGGAACACTAGTAGGTGTAGGAGGTTCATTTTCTTCAAGTTCAACAATATTATCTAATTGAACGTTATCATATTCATTATCTTCTATTCCAAAATCTTCTTCTTGCATTTGATCATAATCTATATTTTGATTAGATGATGAAGAACCTATAGATTTTTTACCCCTTGAACTAGATTTACTGTGTGATCCGACGCAATTCCCCTTAGCAAAGACATTATAAAATATTTAAATAATCAACAAATAAATATGACAATTTAATAAAATAATTAGAGAATGAAACGAGTGTACCAAACTTCGGGATTCAGAATTCAATTAAAACTCGAAGCTCGAAGTCTTGCGTCTTGCTACTTTGAATTTCAAAACTAATAATAATAATAACTTGAAAATTGATAATAAAGATAAGTATGAGAAATTGAGAATAAGAGAATTGTTGTGTGATAAAAATGAAAAAAATGTAAAGAATTTATAGATTTTTTAAAGGGTAAAAATGTAATTAAAAAATAATAAACAAAACAAAAAACAAAAAACAACGGTCGAAATGACCGTTGGTACCCCCGCCCCAACGGTAACATTACCGTTTTTTTTTTAATTTTTTGTGTAACCGGTTAACCGGTAACGTAACCGGTTTCCGTTACGGGGTCTAACCGGTCCGGGCCTTACCGGGTTTTAACATAACCCGTGCGGGTTGGGGGCCAACCCAACCCCCAACCCGGTAAGACCTTAACGGTCCGGTCCGATCCGGATTTTCTACCGGGTCAACCGGTCCGGTTCCAGGTCAACCCGGACCGTTAGACATGTTTAGATCTAAAGTAACTATTTTTGTCTTTAAACCAGCTTCGTAACTTCAAGTCCTAATATGTGTAGCTAGTTCTGTTTGTATCAATCATGGCTGTAGGTTAACATATCCTTTCAAGCCTGTGAAAGATATATTATGTATTCCTAGAAAGAATTTTCAGCCATCATCAGTCCAAAATCAACTATAAACATTTAATCACGAGGAAACGTCTCCTTTGCACCAAAATGATTTTAGAGAATTATCTCCCATCTATTTGGATCAGATTTGATCAGGTAAGTATCACTGGCGATAATGAGAGGTTAGAAAGGCATAAGAGAGCTTTTTCTAGGAAAAATTCCACATTTCCAACTTCTACATATAGCAGCTCCTGGAATCTCATTTTTATTTCAAGAAAACCATCGATATACAAAACTAGATTGGAATATGTACAACCAAAAAGAAAAGAAACATAATACAAGTTACCCAACTAATTGACATCAAATGACACACAAGCACAAACACAAAATATTTGGAAGTAGGGAACAAAAGGAAAAGACTGTTCTTAACTATTCACAACTGCACAGTGCTTCCTAATCTCACCAGCAGAGCCGGTCTTGACTTCAATCCTGCCCATTTTCTCCATGGCTACACCAAATTCTGCATTAAATTGCTTGAGTGATCCTTGTACTAGCTGGTTGATGTATGACTTTGTTGTTGCACTTGTTGTCAACGCTGCGTCAGATTGGAATAACCCTTTTCTCTTGAGCACAAGCTTAAAGTAGCTAAGATCAAATTTACTGGCACTGCCAGGATCCATTTCAACAATTGTCGTATTGTCATTGATTGATTTGCATTTCTTCGTCTTAAGATTAGCTGCATATTCGCTATCTAGAGATGGATCTTGTTTGCCCCAAACTCCGGTAAAATTGTATAAACGTGGTGAAAATGATGGACAGTGAGAGACTCCAATGGTATGTGCACCTGATAGAAAATTGTTCATAGTAGTAATGATTTTTGTTTAAAAGCCCTAAATGTATGTAAATTTTCAATATAGCATAAGCAGAAATCAGCACGGATGTACTAATTTAAACTTACCAGACAAAAGCACCAAGTCTTTTAGGTCAAGACCCTTGCTGGCAAAAGATGACTGGAGACTGGAAAAGTTACTAGTTGGAGGAGGAATGTTTGCCAAGGCTTCTGAGGCGTTTGATATTCTTCCATCTCTTCTACCAGTTGGAACATTCCAGTAAGGGCCTCCCTATCATGCAAAGAAGAAAAAGATTAAGAACATACTCCATTTAGTTAAGCACTTTCATGCTTATAATAACTTGTTATCTCGATTTTCTATTAGCGATTTTAACTATAATCTCAGCTCTATTTATTGGTTTGAGCAAGATATGGTCCGACAAGTTGGAAACTAGTTTAAAATTTGATTTCAAGTTTTGTACTTACTGTGACGACGACAGAGTCTCTAGCAACCAAGGCAACAATATCTGCACAAGAGACAACTCCGGGGCATTCAGCTTCAACTGCTTTCTTCACACCATCGATGAATGAGAAACCTCTCAGCGTTTGATTAGGAACAGCCACTTTTTCCGTCTGTTTTTTTGTGCTCAAAGTGAAATTCAGGAGTACAGATCCATCACAGCCCTGTAAAAACCCAATCAAGAAAATCAGAGAAGTACATTATCTCTTCATATGAAATGAGGGATGCACTTACCCTGACAAAGCAATCATGGAACTGCAGCCTGAGCAAGGCAGCTGCAAGAGATGGAGCATTTGGGATGTGCTTTTGCACATAATCTTCAATTATCTTTTCTGCTTGTGGACAGCTCTTTGCATAGAAGTTGAACTGTAACTGAGCATGGCTACAACCCACTATTCCTAGAAAAATACACAACACTAGAAAATTACCCAGATAGCCAAATTTAGCCATTTTAATAATTACTTGCTTCTTTTGCAACTTTAGAAAGAGGTCTCTTTCTTTGTTCGAGTTGCTGCACACATTGACTCCAAATGGATCAGAGAGAATTTATAGGCACATTGATTTAGCTAACTTGCGTTAGTTTGTCATTCTCCATCTTTTTAGTACATAAGAGAATTGATTCTTTAGTGTCTGTACGTCTCTTTCATTCAGTTAGACTCATATGTCATGATCCTGACTGACCTCTCACATATATTAGACCCATAAGGCCATAAACTAATCTTTAATCTGATAATATCATAGTTATTACTCCTGGAGATACAACTACCTTCATAATGGTGCATGGAAGGTCCAAGTTCTTTTGATAATAGATAGTGGACGAAGACCTGCTAAGGTAGTTGCATATATAAAAGCTGATAACCTTTGCATATTTTTGTTAAATTAATTCATTAGAGGCTATTTCCTTAACGTTTTATTTTGTCTATTAAGAATTAAGAGATATAAGGTAGTATTTGGTATTAGTAGCTCAAAGTGGGGATCAAAATAAGTATTAGTTTGAAGTCAAAAGATGGAAAATGTTTGGATTTTGTTTAAAAAGTTGGAACACGGCTGTATTAAGCTAACAACTTCTTTTAAAACCACCAACTTCACATTAATGTACTTGCTTCGGTTTTTTTTTTCCCTTATTTTATTTATGGGCAGAAGATTCCTCACTACAGTTGTGACAAGAAGATATTAATTAGTTCATTGTATCTATTCAGAATCAAGTTAAAGTCTACTAGTTCCAGCGGATATGGACCTAAGATCTTGAGCGACCGATCGTTAATCTCGTCATCCTTGTTCCAAGCTCGAAGTACCACTAGTACAATTAAGAATCCCCTTAATTCGTTACATGTTCTTCATATAGATATAGGACTATGGAGTTATTACTTAGACGTACATCTTGTGTTGCAACCCTTCCTATTTGGTCAAGGTACAACATAACTACAGAAAAAAATGGGCGGGCACGAACACTATGGTGTCTAAGTCGAGTACTGGTCAGACGACAATTACTATACCCCCGAAACGGATGAGATCAATGGTGGAGCGAGAAATTTTGTCAAGAGTGTTCAATTTAATATATAATATATATGTTAAGGGGGTTCTGTATGTAGTATATATATGTAATATGTAATAATTGAGAAACAAGTTAAAGTCTACTAGTTCCAGCGGATATGGACCTAAGATCTTGAGCGACCGATCGTTAATCTCGTCATCCTTGTTCCAAGCTCGAAGTACCACTCGTACAATTAAGAATCCCCTTAATTCGTTACATGTTCTTCATATAGATATAGGACTATAGAGTTATTACTTAGACATACATCTTATGTTGCAACCCTTCCTATTTGATCAAGGTACAACATAACTAAGAGATATATAATATATAGCACCAAAAAAATGGGCAGGCACGAACACTGTGGTGTCTAAGTCGAGTACTGGTCAGACGACAATTACTATACCCAAGAAACGAATGAGATCAGTGGTGGAGCGAGAAATTTTATCAAGTGTTCAATTTAATATATAATATATATGTTAAGGGGGTTCTGTATGTAGTATATATGTGTAATATGTAATAATTGGCGTGTCTACACTGCATAATTTTTCCGCGAAGGGTGTTTGGTTGAACCCCATTGCAGGATTGTGGCTCCGCCACTGGATGATATTGAACAGAAAAAATGTGAAGTGCTAGTCCTACAAGATTTTCACTACAAAAAAACACGCCCGAAATCGACTGGAAAAAATTCGATTTGTTTTGCGAACAATGTTTTTTAAAAGAAATTGTTAGGTCCGAGGCTACGGATAAGCAAATAAGAGTAAGAAAAATAAAGATTCTAAAGCTGAATAGTTAAACAGTTTCTTTATGTTGCCTTCAATGTTGTGTCAACACTTGAGGCAACACTAGATAAAAACAGTAATAAATCTTAAAAGAGTAAATGCAGCAGAAAAGTAAAAGACACAAGGTTTATATTTTCAAGGGTATATATTAATATAGCCCTTGATGGTCAGCGACCGAAGTAATGTATAAATTATATACAATTACAATTGAATTTCTTTTTACAATTTGTAGGAATAAAATAAAAAGAAATTACAAAAACGAAGTCGCAGATGACTTCAGCCTAAAGACAAAACATCTATAAAGAAACATACTACATCTTCATTACAATTGCTTCAATAATAAGCTTAATCTAGAATATGGTCAGCAATAGTAATGTGGAACTAGATGTTGTTATACTACTTTAGGCAGTGTTGTTTGATCCACTTTCTAGAGTGAATATCCGAGAGTTCTCTTGGTGATTCTTTTCTTGTTGATCTGGATACCGATACAATGAAGTTCCTCCTCTATTTATAGTGTGAAACTTCCTTGAAATTTTCATTGGTTGGTTGCGGAAGTTGAGAGAAAATAGGCAGTAGCTTGGACCGATTCAGCCTCCATGAAATCCTCAAATGCATTGACTTAGTCTTCACGTGGCTTTCCCTCCAAATTTGACTTCTTCTTTTCTCACGTTTTAAACATGGCTTTCTGATTAGCATGTCTAGGTCATTTTTACCTCACAGTAACAATCATTGTTTTGGCCGGAAGATCAGGAAAAATCGTTCACAGAGATGTTGTCACAACACTACAGGCAACATTCTTATATTCATAAGAGATGTTGTCCTGACTAATTTCTCGTGTTGTCAGAACACTTCAGGCAACATCAACAATCTCCCCCTTTTAGCCTTTCTTCACAAAACTACATACAAACCTAAAAATGCCTAGGATACTGATTCTAGGTGTTGCCCTAACAATCTAAAAATCAGTAAGATTGTGGTCATGCTCCCCCTCAACATGCAGTTATCAATTCCAAGTAATTTTATATCGTTGATTGGATAAGATAAAACTTATGTCTATTAGTTGTGACTTGCATACAACAGATCTGTATACATTTAGAAACCAATAGTCATATCATTTCAACTGGACCATAACATTTTTCCAGTTTTCACCAAAATATTACAAACCATCAAGTCATAAAAAAAAATATAACACGGAGTGTCAACTCGCATCACATTTCCATAATCCTGTCACCTTTATCTGGATTGTCTTGTGTCACAATAGCTTCCAGCCGCTTTCTGTTTGACAAAACACTCCGCAATTCAGCTCCACCATCAACTCCTTCATCTCATCTTGGCACTGGCAGCCATCTCCCCCTGCATCCTTATCTGTACTTGGCCCTGTTTCATCTGCTTCAGCATCATCATCTCCCCCTTTTTGTGAAGAAAAAATTTCCACGTAGTAATCTCTGGCTCTCAGTAGTTCTTCAATTTGTCTATTGAGCTCAGCGATGTGCTTTAGTAGCCAATCTTTGGATATGGAGAACTGATTCTTTCCTGTGTTACCTGGAATGTTAGCAACATCTGATGCAGTTTCTGTGTTCCAGTTTTCCTTCTTCCAGGGCAGTTCAATGATTATGTCCAAGATAAAAGACACAAGTGTGCAAATTGTTAAAGTCTTTATATGGTTTAAAGCAAGCATCAAGGCAATGGAATATCAAGTTGATTGAGGCTCTTTTTTCTGCTGGCTTCCAACAGAGTCACAGAGACTACTCATTGTTTACAAAAAGACATGTTGACAGTATTGTGATAGTACTGGTGTATGTTGATGATTTGTTGCTTACTGGAAATGATCCAGTTCTTATTGAATCCACTAAGGAAGCTCTGCAGTCAGCTTTCAAGATAAAAGGCCTTGGTCTTGGATTAGAATTTGCAAGAAGCTCTCAAGGTATTCTAATGCATCAAAGGAAATATGTTTTGGAATTAATCTCTGCCATGGGACTAGGAGGAGCTAAGCCTACTTCTTCACCAATGGACTCAAATGTGATTACTACCGTTGAGTTTGACATCCATGTTGCATCCACTTCTAAACCAGAATTATCACATACTGATGCTCTTTTATCAGACCCAAGCAACTATAGAAGAATGGTGGGCAGATTGTTATACTTAACCAATACCAGGCCTGATATAGCATTTGCATTGCATTGTTTAAGCCAGTTCATACATGCTTATAAGACATCACATATGGAGGCAGGAATGAGGTTGATCGGATACATCAAACAGGCTCCAGGTTTGGGAATACTTATGTGCAGTTCTAGTGTGCCTCAACTCAGGGTGTTTTGTGATGCTAATTGGGGTGCCTGTGTTAACAGTAGGAGATCAGTTACTGGTTACTTGGTGAAGTATGGTTCATCGTCTATATCCTGGAAGTCCAAGAAGCAGGATACAGTGTCTAGGAGCTCAGCTGAGGCTGAGTATAGAGCAATGATATCTTCAGTTGCAGAGGTAATATGGTTGTCAGGACTATATCAAGAGCTTGGTGTTGAAGTTCAGCAACCAGTATTTATATACACAGACAGCAAATCAGCCATTCAAATAGTCGTTAATCCAGTCTTCCATGAGAGGACAAAACATATTGACATAGACTGCCATTTCATCAGAGAACATATACAGAAAGGGCTGATCAATACTGTGTTCTTGGCTTCCAATGATCAACGTGCGGATTTGCTTACAAAAGCTCTTGGTCGACTGCAACATCTTCATCTACTATCCAAGTTAGGAATGAAGAATGTCTTCATATCTCATAGCTTGGGGGGGGGGGGGCGTGCAAGAATGTGATTAAATGAAATATTGTTAGAAGTTTGTTAAGATAGTTAAGGGTAGTTACAAGTTTGTTAGATATTGTTAGAAGGTGGTTAAGAGTTAATTAGATGTTTTAGTGTGTGTATATATACATATACCATTTTTATACATTGTAATTAGTATTCATTTGCTCTTACAAGATAATAAAATCTCCTCTCTCTTCTCTCATTCATCGCCTCTCTCACCATCTTCTCTTCCATTCTTCTTCTACTTCTCCTCTCTGTATTCACTCTCTTCTCTCTTCTTTTCCTTTATTCATCAATCAATATGTTAATCATCAGGCTCTTCTCCGAACCCTGCTAACGTTGGATGTTTTGTGCACCGGTCTGCTCTGATAACTTTTTGACTTTAGAAGGGGAGTCTTGGAGCAACGGTAAAGTTGTCTCCGCGGGTTCGAGCCGTTTGGATGCGGCCCTTCTCCGGACCCTACTAACGGTGGATGCTTTGTGCACCGGGCTGCTCTAATAACTTTTTGACTTTGGTGTTCAATTTTTGAGAATTGAGTGTGCAAATCATTTTGAGAAAAGCAAGAAAGAGTGTCTTCAGCTTTTGTATCTTGCATGGAACATACCAAAATGATCACAATACTGTATATTCTTGCAAGGAGTACCATTTCTAAATGTGAGTCCCCTTTGAAACTTGCCGAGGCCTTTATCAGGGTGAGGTACTGAGGTCCGTCCAAGATATCATCCCAAAGTTTGATTTAGCTAACTTGCGTTAGTTTGTCATTCTCCATCTTTTTAGTACATAAGAGAATTGATTCTTTAGTGTCTGTACGTCTCTTTCATTCAGTTAGACTCATATGTCATGATCCTGACTGACCTCTCACATATATTAGACCCATAAGGCCATAAACTAATCTTTAATCTGATAATATCATAGTTATTACTCCTGGAGATACAACTACCTTCGTAATGGTGCATGGAAGGTCCAAGTTCTTTTGATAATAGATAGTGGACTAAGACCTGCTAAGGTAGTTGCCATATATAAAAGCTGATAACCTTTGCATATATTTGTTAAATTAATTCATTAGAGGCTATTTCCTTAACCTTTTTTTTCTGTCTATTAAGAATTAAGAGATATAAGGTAGTATTTGGTATTAGTAGCTCAAAGTGGGGATCAAAATAAGTATTATTTTGAAGTCAAAAGATGGAAAATGTTTGGATTTTGTTTAAAAAGTTGGAACACGGCTGTATTAAGCTAACAACTTCTTTTAAAACCACCAACTTCACATTAATGTACTTGCTTCGGTTTTCTTTTTCCCTTTTTTTATTTTATTTATGGGCAGAAGATTCCTCATTGCAGTTGTGACAAGAAGATATTAATTAGTTCATTGTATCTGTTGAGAATCAAGTTAAAGTCTACTAGTTCCAGCAGATATGGACCTAAGATCTTGAGCGACCGATCGTTAATCTCGTCATCCTTGTTCCTAGCTCGAAGTACCACGCGTACAATTAAGAATCCCTTTAATGTTACATGTTCTTCATATAGATATAGAACTATGGAGTTATTACTTAGACGTGCATCTTGTGTTGCAACCCTTCCTATTTGGTCAAGGTACAACATAACTGAGAGAGATATTCTATAGAGCACCAAAAAATGGGCGGGCACGAACACTGTGGTGTCTAAGTCGAGACTTCGAGTACTTGGTCAGATGACAAGTACTATACCCCATAAAGGGATGAGATCAGTGGTGGAGCAAGAAATTATGACAAACCATAGTGAAGATTGTATCAGTGAAGCTTTCAACCTCATGTTTGTGCTATGTTTGCACAAGTAGTAATTACATATTCGAATAGAGTATTTTTTAAATACAAAAATATATTACAGTATCAAAAATTTAAATAAATTATTTTTGTATAAATAAGTGTAAAAGATTGTATCATTGACAAATATGCATGTATCTTAGAAATATTAAATACATAGTATTATTTACTACTCCGGTCCACTTTACTCGTCACATGTTTATTTTACACTTCTTAAAATACATTAACTAAAACTAATTTGACTAAATTATCCTTATTTATATTTTGATCTCATTTAATACTACAACTATTTTGGACCATCTATTTTTAGTAAGCATGACAAATAAAGTGGACCTGAGGGAGTACTAAGCATCTTTAAATACGTTTTTTTTGTAGAAACATTAAATAATTGCAATTGCCTTTTTCTTGAATTAGTTAATAAGAAATCCAATTACAAATAAAAAAATTAACCAACTCTTGCCAATACAACTTATGGAGAGTCCAACGTGACATTATGATATGAGAAACGAGTAGACACTCTTGGTTACGGCGCTTTTTCCTTCTTTTTTTTTAATTCAATTTTCTTGTTCTATTCGAATTATTGAACTCATCAATAAGATTGAATAGATAAGATTCATATAGTCGGTCCAAACTAACTTTCGGTTTGAGTGCAGTAACACTTATGTAGTATCATATAGCATTTGAACAGGAAACTGACACATGTTACAATGGTTGATAATCTTTGGTGACCAAAATTCAGATGCTAGAGCAAAAGCATGTGACATTCACCCTGAAAATGTTATATGGCGTTTGTGAAATTAAGAACACAAACACTCACTAGTAAAGTAGCAGAAATAACTTTATTTTTTTAGCTGCTGAAGTTTCTCAATCTGTCATTAATCAAATACAAGGATTGTTGCAAGGGACCTCGATCAAGAGACCTCTATCCGTCAATGAGTTCCCAGGGACATTTAATCGAATCAGATCACAACTCACTTAACCAATTCAAACCAGAGATATTGCAACTCGAGATGAAGCAAAATCCTTATTCGTCAATATGATTCTTGATCAGCTCTTACAGGCTTGTCATCATAGCTTCACATCAAACTTCTCCATTTTCAAGAACATGGTATTTGGTTGGCCGGGGAGACAGGAAGAGGAAAGTTTAGTTATAAAATGAACATAGAAACAGGCACGTAGATTTGTGATGTTTCCAATATTTGTATCAATTAAGATTCATCTTTTGGTAAACTGCAATATCCAGTTTTTACTCATTAGGCCACACAAATTGCACAGTAGACAACCCAGTCTAGTACCACAAACTTTTATAAATAGCAGCTTAACACAGTAAATAGAGAAGGGTTTCTGGCTTTTGCAAAATGATAGTACTCTCTCAGCGCTATACAATTTGATACCACATACAACAATGCCAGAGCTACTACGCAAGAAAATGTGTACCTCCTCCTTCTACTGCATCAAGGGTCAGCTATTTATCTCTTCCTGCGCTTTGACTCCACCTGGAACCGGGAATAGTGGCAGTTTAGCCAAAATGCTTGCCAGTTACAGATTAAAAGTCAAACATTACAAACAAGAGCTTAAATTTCTAGGATTAGCACTATCATGAAGCAATACCCTTCAGGAATCCCCACGGCTTTGGTTCAATTAAGGTAAGACATCGCAGGTCATGAGCGAATTAAGGCTTTTGATAGTGGAGGACCTTTTTTTCGTAAGTCAAAATATACAATGGGGAAAGGCATTCATCCACCGAATTTCAAAATTGGAAATAGTGAATTTCTCGGCAAACAAAAAAAAAACAATGTGATCCCCTTTAGGCACCGTATGGGTTCTGGGGAGCACAGTAGCTTTTGTTCATACTTTGTATATGTATTACAAAATTTATTAAATATTTGATTGTGAACCCAGATACCATAATAAATTAATTTGATTTTACTGTAGAAAACCATAAACTTCAAATCCTGGATCGGCCTCTATTAACATATATAGCCTTTTTTTAATTCATATATCTCCCTCACCCCTTATGCACTTCTTCTAACAGTCAGCCATCCATATCACCTCAACTACCAACCATTCAATCAGTTTATCAAATATTCACCATTACATGAAGAAAGAGATTTGGATCAAAAACCTGAGAATTCATATACCGCACTATTTACTTTTCCCATTAACAGCCATCCCTCCCCCATCCTTGGTTTCTTACATAAATGTCGCTGCATAATCTACTCTTCTTCCCGCTGAATTCTTACATTAAATACCATGGCAGGGAGAAAAAATCGACATCAATTACCTCAAAACCTAATAACTTAACAAACTCAAGTCTCATAAGTATAGCACAGGATCAAAATCTAAAACCAACTTCGACAAGCACTGGTAACTGCCAAACAGGGTTAGAGGGGTCTTGCCCACGTGTTTTTCATGAGATCATGATTACTTTTATACAAAATTATTGACATACAAATTTCTTTAGGCCACTATGCTGTAAAAGATTGGGTGCCCCTTTCACTTCAGAACAAATATATGATTTATGAAGATCGGGGGAAAAGAGTAAACAATGAGGCATGACATGAAACCCAAGAAACGAATTTAGTAACATATAGAACATTCTTTTATAAAGTTAATATTTGGTTGATATGATGGGCGAGCCCCACATAGAAGTTGCATGTCGAAGGTGCATATACAATATGAATAACACCTTCTAAAAAATTATCGAAGCCTACATAGTTTCATGTGAGGCAAATTTAAAGTTGAAGAAATGAAAGTAATATGCAACTCTCTAGACAGCACAGAAGATCAAAATTCATCTTTGAGATTTAAGCTTAGCAAAAAAAAAAAAAAAAATATTGATAAAGACCTATTGTTAATTTACATCATCTTCAAAGGACAAAAAAAGAAGACGACAACCCAAAAGGCTATCTGAATTTATATCTCCAAATAAGTTACCAATACATTCTAAAAGAATCAGACGAGCTTGAATCAAGCTGCTTGATGGAAAACCAAATGACCCGACATCATACAGAAGTAGGGAAGTCGAGTTCTCCACCTAAGCAGAGGACATATGATTAGTGAAGTAACAAATACAGAATACTCCCAGATTAATGTAACATGTTATTGTCCAACTTTTCCTTTTGAATTGCTCCGTATATATGTCCATTTTCCTAAAAGAGTAACTTCGGCCCACCTTATTAAATCCTTCTCAATACCTTAACATAATAACAAAAATTCAAATACTAAGGGTAACAAGCAACTTCTCTAATGTGAGCATTTTCAGTCACAAGCTATGACAACCTCTAAATTTAATATGAATGATCATATAGTGGCTAGTTTGAGATTGAGGCATAGTTAACTCATTGATTAAAGACAACATGAATATGATACTACAAAACTACACTAAACAACAACAACAACATACCCAGTGAAACACTGAAACTACACCAAGTAAAGTACAAATCACCTAAGAGTTAACTTTATCTCAGGTTTATACCTACTTTTATTAATGTATCTTCATGTCATACTTCTTACCCACGTCCAGCCAATTAGAACACTTCAAAAGGAAAAGTTTAAGTTTTCTTTGTGTTAGTAAAAAGACTAACCTAATGAGAACATAGTGCAAAAAGTCCACCCACCACCATCACCCTCTCTATCACAAACAACAACAGTCTGTTGACTAACTTGAGATACAATCTGCACATAATACTAATATTATCATGTCAATGGTTACCAAGTGAGTGTAACAGAATTTTACCTTTTCATCAGGTGGTGTAACATGAAATGAGTTCAAAGGACGTTTTGTATCATCTTCTGAGGAACAGTCAGAACACAAAAAATGCTCTAATTTCTTTGCTTCTTCAATGCTCATACCCATACAAGAGGGATGGAACCTGAAATACAATTGCAGGAAGAATGAAAAGACTTTTTATAGATATAGTTATCAAATATTCATAATATGGAAAATATGATTATGCTAAAAACTCCATGATAACTCAGGCTTCCTAGATACATGGTACAATTCCAGACACGGGAAGATTTTCACATTTCCTGATTCATACTCCAGACTAATGAAGACTCTTCCTTTTTTGGTTTTATACCGAGATAGGTACTTTTATACTTCTAATAAAAGTTTCCAGTTCTCATCAGAGGTTTAATTCTAAAGAAACTCAGATTATCTACCAACATTAAGACAGTAGCTTGATATGGGATGTAATAACAGGACACAGAATCATAAATCATAGATGAACCTTTATTATCCCTGGTTGACATAGTAAGATAATGTGGATAGTGGACTATAAAAGGGAAAGACAACTTAATAATCCATTTTCAGAAGATAAAATCTGCACGGATGAACTAATTAAGAAGGGGGAAACGAGAAACAATTCATTTGTTGCCTTTTCAAGCTTTGTGTCCCTTGAAGTTGACTGTACATTTATTTGTCTTTTCATCTCTCTTGATCTAAACTGAAAGTAATGACACATATTAAGGTATGCATTTATTTTTAACTGAAACATTAAGTGGAGCTATGCTTGTTAATTTCCATGCATACAAGCAAAAAAAAGGCATGCTAATGTGTAAAGGAGATGAGTTTTGTCGATATTGTCAGCATACCAGTCTTTGCATCCTTCACATTGTACCATGAGATCGTCAGGGTTGTAGGGCATCTCACACTTGCAATACCTTCAAAATCAAAACATCCCAAAAGTATCCTGGTTTAGGAAACACTACAAGAGCATAACTTTCAACTTCGCTTTCGAGTTTAGCAGCAAAGTTATTAGAAACTCACACAGCGACACGGTCAGGAGTAAAACCTCCTGTGGCAGCTTTGTACTCGAACCTACAAAAGTAATCCTCGGGGCCCACATTCTCCAATTTGGTGTAGTTCTTAAAAGAGTGCACTATGCACTTCCCTTCAATTGTGTGTGCACTCTGCACATCAAAGTGATCTGACAAGAAGAGCTCTTTAGCCCCATGGAACTGTCTGCGACCACCAATAGACTCCTCAGGCCGGTAGTACCATCTAACTCTGACCTTCACATTGTTTCGGTGGTCAGCCTCTAGCTTCTCTACTCTTGCAACATATGGAGGTTTATCCGAATCAGACGGTCTCATTAACACACAATCACCAGCTGACAAAGAAAGTTCCAAAAAAAAATATTTTTCAGTCTACTGACCACCAACATTCCAAAATTTAAACTCAATGCTGATAGCGAAGACAAGCAAACACCCCAAATCTCATCAAAGTCCTTGGAACCACCAGTGGCAGAGCCAATATTTTTCACTAAGGGGATTTGGCATATAAATAAGTAAATACATGAAAAATCCAAGGGGATTCAAACATTTACTACATACACATAAAACTTAATTTTAACCTTGTGTAACAGTGTGATTTTTCGACGAAGTATGCATGCTATTTTTCTTGTTACATCTACACACTGATTGTAGAAAAATTAAAGCAAAGTTAAACAAAGACCAAATACTTTAGGAAGACAAAACCCAATGAGCTAAGCATAAATGCTCTACAGAAAGATAGTACTAGTATTATAAAGACAATCGATAAGTACAAAGAATATAAGGAAAACAAGAGTAGTACTTCAATTAGCCAAAGAAAACACCAAAAAAGACCAGCTTTAAACACAATAAAATAATTACTAAAACCAAAATTGATCAAATAAAGGCAAGCACAATCATACGTCTAACAACTTTATTGGTGCCCTTGATAGAGTAAGAATCAAGGTCTTTCTTTCCAGGTTTAGTCTTAGCCATCAATCTTTAATTAAGCTCAGTCTTCAAGAATGAAAAAGTCCCAGAAATTTCTTTCAAGAAAGACGCAATCTTTTTTTGTCTCCACTTCTTTAAATGAAAATGAAAAATTATGTGCTGATGACAAGTGTAAGAATGGAAATGGGTAAGTGTTGGACAACCCCCAACTCCCTCAGTGGGGGGGGAGAGGAGCAAAAACAAAAACCCTAGTTGCTGGAAAATGGGGGTGGAGGTAGAGCATATAGGAGGAGAGATAAAGCGAAGGACAAGGGTCGGAGACACAGGCTTTGTTCCTAATACGGCTGACAAGGCAAAAAAAAATGGTGTTAGCACCTTCTTCTTTTTTTTTTTTTTTATAATCCAGGTGTCGGGGTGGTCTTAAGTGCATATCGCTAAGACTGCATCATACAATCGGTACTAGGCTCCTGGAGGCGATGGAACCCGTCCTTACGCCACCGGGTAAATCGCGAGATGTGCACCGCGTTCGATGTCGATCGCTACCAACGGATCAACGCTTCAAGGTCGATAGCCCTGCGGGACTTGTGCGGAGAATCAAACTCACACTGCAACATGCCCGCGCAGTTAAGCTATCAGGCTTTAATACGAGGCATATGCCCCGGAGAACGTATCCGCCGAGAATCGAACTTGTGACCCTGAGGCCACAAATTTGACTAATGGCCACTGGGCCACTATCAGCGGATTAGCACCTTCTTCTTTTTTATTTATGGATCTAGCACCCAAGTGAATTTAAATATAAAAGTATCACCTTTTTTTCTTTAAGAGGTGAGAAATGACGTTTTTTGTAATTATTTTTTTTATTTGTTAACTTTTTTTGTTTTTTGTTTAAAAAATCAAAAAATTAATTAATTAATTAAAATAATTTAAATTTAATTGTAAGTTTAATAATTATTTTAATTAAATAATCAAAGTGGATATTGTAAGTTTACTAATTGTAAATATTCACATTAAAAATAATTAAATAAATTATATATTTACTAAGAGACCATAAAAATAACTAATGATATGATAGGAAGGAAAATAATTGAACTTGATTGAAAATTTTTAAATTCAAGATACAAAAGGGGCACAAATACACTCAACATAATTTTTTTAGTTTTGCTGAAGTCTAGTACGGTTAGGGCACTAATTCTTGTCATGTCCCTCATTTCAACAGAATCCGCATCTCTTGGAGTGTCTACGCTTTTCTCTTTGATCCATCTCAGTCCGAATGCGAGTAGATTTTGGACGACCTTTTGGAGCTCTCCGCATGTCCGGATTGTGGCACAATTCAGTTCCAGTATATTCAGGTCAGTATGACTGAAGAGGTACTGCTTGGAACTCTTCGAGGTAAGTGTTGAAAACATATTGCATTGTGTATTGTGGAGGCACATACATCATGTGGTCATGACTAATATGTGAACAAGCAACGATGACAGGGGAACAAGGGTAATGTAATGATTGGAATTCACCGCAATCACACCATTGTTTTTCAAGGTCTACCACGAATGTCCATGTTGGTCGGCCGCTTGATGGGCGGACCAACTCTTTCACTCTAAAAATACTACGTTCTCTATTGTAAATGCGAACTTCATGTGAGTTGGAAATTGTTCGTTGTTTCTCAATGTTCTCCATGACTAAATCTGTGTAAACCATACCAGATGCCATCATTGCTTGAGCTTGGCTACCCCTCTTGACAAATACTTCAGTCAGTCTGTGATAAGTTGCCTCCACCATTGAACTAACTAGAAGATTGTGTGCCCCCTTAATATCTTGTTGATGCACTCAGCAAGATTAGTCGTCATATGCCCCCAACGCCGCCCTTCATCCCATGCTTGGAGCCACTGTTCCTTTGGGATATCGTCAACCCACCGAGCGGCATCTTCATTCCAATCATTAATTTTGCTCCTGTAGTATGCAGCGCTCGGTTGAGTCATGTAGTATCCTAAAGAAACAATGTTTCATATTAGTAAAGACAAAATAAAAACAAAAAAATTATGAATGGTATACTAACCCATATTAGTGACAGTTTTTCCCATGTCTGCATTCTTGAAAGTCCTCATAAAAAATTATGAATGGTATACTAACACTTTTTATTGCTTCATGCCTATATGAAATCAAGCATAGGCCAGGTTGGGGTGTGACCCAATAACGCAAGCGTTGGAGGAAGAATAATCATGCATCCGATGTCTCACCTTCCACAAGTGCATATGCTATTGGAATGGTGTTGTTCCTCCCATCCTGGGTGATTGCAATCAGTAAGGTCCCTCGGTACTTCTCATACAATCATGTTCCATCAACTGAAACAACTGATTTGCAGTAACGAAACCCCTTAATGCATGGTTGGAAACTCCAGAAGAAACGATGGAATATAGACTTTCCAAGAACTACTTGGTCGTCCTCAACAAAGGGTAATGTTTCAAAATCACAAACAGTACCTGAAAGATAATGTTGGAAAGCGAGGGCCCATTTTGGAAGCTCCTTGTAGGATTCCTCCCAGTTCCCATAAATCCTCTCAACAACCTTTTGTTTTGCCAACCACACCTTCCTGTATGTAGT
Source organism: Przewalskia tangutica (assembly GCA_029844215.1). Lineage (NCBI taxonomy): Eukaryota > Viridiplantae > Streptophyta > Magnoliopsida > Solanales > Solanaceae > Przewalskia > Przewalskia tangutica. Next base: position 10,619,797 of record CM056732.1, on the reverse strand, counting down.
GGTATATGTATATCGTTCACGTATGTGTGCAATCAACACTGAAACATATATCGTGGGATCCTCCTTTACAAGTTGTAGGATGCTTTCACGGATAAAAGTTGAGGAGAGCTGACGATGATCTTGTGAAAGCATTGTTGATACACATGTATGTGGCCCGTCCAGTTTTGTGATCTTCTAAACCTGTGATTTTTTGCCAAGATGTACTCTACACCTCCACACGCAATTTTTGTGGACACAACGGACAATCCACCTCGTTGTATTGGAGTGCTCTACCGTGAAATCCAATGACTTCTTCAGATGGTATTCTTGTATACACAGTTGGGCCATTTCTTTTTTTGAGGGAAATTTCACTCCCTCTTGTAGGTTGTCAGTGTCTGCAACTAGGTACGATTTGTTCTGAGATATAGAATGAACAAACTCATCATCAAAGTCACTTATATCGTCGGAGGCCACATTGCGAAAGTGTAAAGGGTCGAATAATGGCGGTTTTGACAGACCTACATCAGGTTCTCTATCCTCGTCGTCATCAGCAACATGTCGCTCAAGAAGGTCGTCTTCATTTTCACTAAAATCACAGACTTCTTCGTTCTGGACACCAACTAGAACACTAGTAGGAACATGATTATTTAGGTTGTCTTGATCTAATGGGGTGTTGAGATCAATCCCCGAGAGGATGGTGTCGGGTGATGTGTTGATGAAGAGGGTATGGAGTATGAAGAAGGTATGGAATGATAATGGAGTTGTGTTTCGGTAAAAGGGTGTGAAGAAGGTATGGTGGAGTCATGATATGGTTCATAATATGATGGCTCGACTTGGGTGCCCTCAATGGGAGCATCCACCAACTTAGCATAAACTTCCACGGTGGAAACACCAAGGCGTTTAGAGGTTTTAAACATGTCAAACATCAATTGTATGTCGCCATCTCCTACAATATTTAAGGACTCGTACCAAACACGTCCTTGTGTAAGAGTTGTAGGGTATCGATAAGTAAGTTTTACCACCCTTTTTTGTTGAACCTTTGACTGAATTTGTTGTATCAACGCGTCTAGTTTCATGTTAGTCTTCACTTTGAGCACCATTGTATTGATGTATGCAAAGACCACACCTTCTGTGTCTCTCCTTTCGACATGTCCATTGTAATCGAGAGAAAGAAAACACTCTGTTGGAGACATTTTTTAGGAAGGAAATGGTGTAAAGAAGGTAAACAGATCGAGTTTGTGAGAGCAGACGTATGAGTTGTGTGTGAAGAATAAGTTGCCAAGTGTGTTTATTTATAGGCACATAGTGTCGATTTCATCTCATCCGTTTATTGTATCGGTATGATCTCATCCATTTAAATTGGAGGAGGATGCTTTGGTAAGTGTGAAGGAAAAGTAGTGGAGGAGAATGCATCGGACATTGTGCTATTGATGTTTATGTCTTTTTAGACAGAAAAAGAGCGGAGGAGAGTGCACCGGGAAATGTGTCAATGATATTTTTGTCATTTTAGACAGGAAAATGAGTGGAGGGAGATACACCGGACAATGTGCTATTGATGTTTCTGTCTTTTTAGACAGAAAAAAGAGTGGAGGGGGGTGCACCGACAAATGTGTCACTGATATTTTTATCTTTTTAGACAGGAAAAATAGTGGAGGAGAATGCATCGGACAATGTGCTATTGATGTTTCTGTCTTTTTGCATAAAAAGAGTGAGGAGGTGCACCTGACGTTGTTCCATTAATTTCTATGAATTTTTAATTCATTAAATAATCAGTTAGCAATAGTAAAAAAAATCAAAAATTGAATTATTTAATTAAAATAATTAGTAAACTTACAATTAAATTTAAATTATTTTGATTAATTAATTCATTTTTTGATTTTTTTAAACAAAAAACAAAATAAGTTAACAAATAAAAAAATCTACAAAAAACGTCATTTATCACCTTTTAAAGAAAAAAAGTGCTACTTTTGTATTTAAATCCACTTGGGTGCTAGATCCGTAAAAAAAGAAGTGCTAACAACATTTTTTTGCCGGCTGACAATGTGTACAACTCCAACCTCCTATTGTGGGGTCGTCGTATTTACTTCTATTTTCACTTTTCACCCTTATTCCTTAATAATATCCAATAATAGCCCGTTACTTTTGAGTTTTCTTCAATACAAAAATATTTTAATATTTAATTATATTTTCAAAACGCTCCTTCACGTACGGGTTTGTTTTTTCATGGTCCGAACACGTAAAAATCTTTTTGATAATTGATGACGATGAGATTCTATATCGATACCTCTGTCTCGCTCTGATACCATATTGTGATTTGGAATGAGAAAATTGTACAAAACTTAGAGTAAAACTATTCTCATTACCTGAAGAAAAATGAAATAGTGCCTCATATATACATCAAAGGCACAAAGCCAAAATATCTAATTTTAACTAACATAAATCACTTAGCCCCACATGTATAACAGTACATTAACAATCTAACAAACAAAGCAACTAACTGCACAAGTAGCTAAATATCTAAGCTAAGTACTCCTTCTGTCCCATGTTAGTTCTCCACATTACTAAAAATATATGTCCCAAAATACTTTTCCAATTTACAAAATCAAGATAGAATTAATGATTGTGTAAGATGATATTAATCTTCATTGATGAGTCTTCTCATTAATATCAAAGTATATTAGTGTACAATAGGAATCCTAACTTAATCACAAGAGAAATCTTAGTCTTACCATAATTATATTTACATAATATATGAAATATATTTTAATTATGGATAGGGATATTAAGTATCACTATATACACGTTTACAGATTGTTTTCTATTTTATCATTAACATTAAATTGTTTTCAAATTGACAATATTGATTAAAGTACAATTTAATACCTGTTTGGCCAAGCTTCTGACTTAGGTCAAACAGATACTTATCCAAAAGTGTTTATGAAAGTAACAAAAAATATGAAATAGAAATTTGAGGATGGGGTAGGGTAGGTGTGGGTAGGGCGGAAGTAAGAAAAAAATTCATATTTTTTATAAATTATTTATAAAAGTAAAAAAATATAAAATCGAAATTTGAGAATCATATTTTTTTTTATAAAAGTAACAAAAAATATAAAATAAAAATTTGAGGATGGGGTGGGAGTAGGGCAGGGGGAGGAGGGGGTAGGGGAGGTAAGAAAAATAATCATTTTTTTTTATAAAAGTAACAAAAAATATGAAATAGAAATTTAAGGATGGGGTGAGGTAGGTGTGGGTAGGGCAGGGGGTAAAGAAAAAAATTCATATTTTTTATAAATTGTTTATAAAAGTAAAAAAAATATAAAATAGAAATTAGAGAATGAGGTAGGTAGACGGGGTAGAGGGAGGTAAGATATATTTTTTTTTTCCATTTTTTCAATCATTTTTTTTATAAAAGTAACAAAAAATATGAAATAGAAATTTGAGGATGGGGTAGGGGTGGAGGGAGTATGTGGGGTTAGGGCGGTGGAGGTAAAAAAAAATATGACATAGAAATTTGAGGATGTAGTTAGGGGTGGAGGGGGTAGATGTGGGTAGAGCGGAGGTATGTTTGAACATATTTGAGTCATTGACTATCATATTATCGTTACATTTCTTATGTACAATATAATATGTTTTTTGATTAAATGTTGCAATTAAATAATTTTAAAAAAATTTATTCAATCGTAAAGTTATACTAATTTTTAGAAATATAGGATAAAAAAAATATTTTAAATAGTTTTAAATCTATTAAAAAAAATATTCTAGTAAACTTGCATAAATATCGGCCAACAGGAAACTGTTTTTATTTCACACCTAACAGATTCTTTAAAACAATTTCTGCAAAATTACTTCTGACAAACACATAACACTTTTCTAGATTTGAACTTTAGTTTTAACCACCCATTTGACACCTTTGGTGAAACATAAATTGAGCAGGCGTAATAAGCAACGTCGGAGCACGAATACCATGAGATGATTGTGTTAATGTGGGCCCTTTCGCACTATCTTTCAGTCCCACTATGTATTATATATGCCATATCTCTCTAAAAAATTCCCTTGCAGTTCAAAATTCTAGGGTTTTGCCAAATTCAAATTCCGCCGGTGGTCAATATATCGGCGAAAATGTATTTTCAATTTCCGGCTTGGAAATTCGAGCAATTTCGATAGCTTTGCTTTGAATTTCTCACTAATTCGTCAAGGTATGACTTATTAAGCTTGTGGTTCCTTTCAATTTAAAATATTACATTTGTATCCCTCTATGGTATGCCCATTTGAATACAAAAGGTTGCAAATTTAGCCACATTTTGTGTAGTTCTAGTGTTTGTGGAAATGATTAAGCAGATTTTGGGGAAGCTTCCTCGGAAGCCGTCTAAATCATCGTCGTCAAACGACTCCAATCATAATGAAGTGAACTCGAATTCGAACAGTTACGGTGTTACTACTAATAGTAGTAATAACTCAAAGGGGTTGGGAAATACGGGAAAAATAATGTTGAATTCAACGAGCTCTGGCACGTCTCAGGTTACTAGTAATGGGAATCAAGGGAAAAAAACAGTTCGGGTTAATGGGCAGGTGGGACCCTCTGTTATGAACCCTGTGTTATCCTATGAGGTTCTACCAAGTTTTCGAGATGTCCCGAGTGCGGAAAAGCAAAATCTTTTGATTAGGAAGCTACAAATGTGTTGTGTGCTGTTTGATTTTGGCGACCCTACAAAGAATCTGAAGGAGAAGGATGTCAAGAGACAGACATTGCTTGAATTAGTTGATTATATTTCAGCTGTGAATTCCAAGTTCAATGAAGTCACAATGCAAGAACTAACAAAAATGGTAGCTGCCAATTTGTTTAGGACGTTACCCTCGTTTAATCATGATAACGGGTTACTGGATATGTTTGATCCAGAAGAGGATGAGCCTACTATGGAACCTTCGTGGCCTCACTTACAGGTAGTTTATGAGCTTCTTTTGAGATTTGTGGCTTCATCGGAGACGGATGCTAAGCTTGCAAAAAGATACATTGACCACTCTTTTGTGTTGAAATTGCTTGAACTATTTGATTCAGAGGACCAACGGGAGCGTGAGTACTTGAAAACAATTCTTCATCAGGTATATGGGAAGTTCATGGTGCATAGGCCATTTATCAGGAAAGCGATAAATAATATATTTTACCGATTTATCTTTGAGACTGAGAAGCACAGCGGAATTGCAGAATTGCTGGAGATCTTGGGCAGTATAATCAACGGATTTGCTCTGCCTTTAAAGGAAGAGCACAAGCTTTTTCTTGTACGTGCATTGATTCCCCTTCACAAACCTAAATGCCTAGCAATGTACCACCACCAACTCATGTATTGCATCACACAATTTGTGGAGAAAGACTTCAAGTTGTCAGACACCGTGATAAGAGGTCTTTTGAAGTACTGGCCAGTAACCAATAGCGGCAAGGAGGTCATGTTTCTTGGTGAGTTGGAGGAAGTTCTGGAAGCCACCCAAGCTGCGGAGTTTCAACGGTGCATGGTCCCTTTGTTCCGTCAGATTGGTCGTTGTCTCAACAGCTCTCATTTTCAGGTATCATATTCTGGTTCTTTTGATTCCATCTTTTGCTAGCTTGAACATCTCAGTTTATGTTTGGTTGATCCCTGTTTCTACCTCCATCTTCTTGGCAATTTGAAGTTCAAACAATCTTTCTAGTTCAATGCTTCATTGGATAAGGACCTCTTCTGGGTTTCCCGTGCTTTACAAATTCTCAGGGTGGAGTTTGGGTTCGGTAAATATTTGGAGGAGAGAATAATGACTAATATCTTCAGCTTTTTATAAGAGTAAGCTGAACCAATAACAAATTTGCTGCTGGATATCGAGATTGGTCTATGCAATGAACCATACATAGCTTCAATATCTGCATGGATGAAATTATAATTTTTCTGTAGCTTAATTGTGAAAGATAATAAAGAAGAATTGATGAGGTATTCCATTTGGCGAACTGGAGATTATCTGGATGATGTGAAACATATAATTTGAAATGCTGGTATATGTTTATTGTTGTTCTAGTGGTTTTTTTTGGTCTTTAAAAGATTTTGTTATTACTTTCTTGACTGGCTGAAGATACATATCACCATTCGTTTTAGTTAATATCATTTTCTTTTCCTTATGATTGGAAGTTCTACTGAACGTTCTCAGTTTAAATAGATACACACTGGGGTGGTTTCGACTTTAAAGAATTGGGCTAAGTTAAAATATTCGTTACAGTTGCAAATCCACTTAGACAACAAGTATAGCTCAAACCGAATTAGCAAATTTGCAGAGAAATTTGTGGCTGAAACAGAGAATAACCAGGTTACCTAGCAAGCTTTATTTACTGAAAAGTTAAAAGATTTGTAGATTGCCCAAGTATAGAGGAAATGGCCAGACTCACTTTGTACCAATAGACACAGACACACAGGTAAACCCACACAAGCGCACACACACAGAGATGCTAAAGCTTCAATTGTAGTTACTTTTTTCCCGATAGAGATCAGCCCTATTCATTAACCTTGGCATATTTGATGTTGACGCATGATTTCCATAGACATTATTTGAATGCTCATATTTTTACTTTTAACATTAGTTTTCCAGCAATAGGCATGAAAGAGTGATCAAGGGATGATTCTCGATTACGGCCCCTCATCTGGAAGCAGAATTTAAGATTTACTTGTCCTTCTCATTCCCTGGTTATGGTATTGAGAACTGAAGACAAATGTTCCTTTATTAATGTACTATTGCTGCCACTGCTTCTGTTATCGCTACCACTTTGTGTAGAGTGTTGTTATGCTAGGAAATGGTAATTTTGGCATTTTAGAGAAGAGGTTTATTTGTTATGATGGGGTAAAATAGAAAGCAGGTAAGACTTACCTATTCGAAAAATAAATAAATAATAAAAAGTAGGTAAGACTTAATGACACAGAGTGTGTATAGCCCTTTGGAAATAGAAGAGGAAGCTTAAGGAGATACTTGTATGATAACTTCAAACACAAACTAGAAGCGACATGTAAAAGTATTACTTGCCAGGGATGGATGAGTCAAATCTATGTGGGAAAAGGGATAGTAAGTAGTATTTGGTGTTTTCATTTTTATTCCCATAAACTATATCTTTTACTCCCTCCGTCCCATTTTATACGACACTCATTCCTTTTTTGTCAGTCCCAAAAAGAATGTCTTTCTATATTTAGAAACAATTTAATTATATTGGATGATTTACGGCCACAAAAATATCCAAGGCTTGTTTTGGACCACAAATTTCAAAAGTATTCTGTTCTTTCTTAAATTTGTGCCCAGTCAGTCTCCCGCATATAAAATGGGACGGAGGGAGTAGTGATTTTTGAGTTCTATAGCAACAATATGATGTCAGAGTGCTATCTCCTTTGTGATTTATATGTTATAATTCCTCGGTTGAGTTTCCTGAGCGCCATTATGATCTATAGGATTTAAGTTGATAGAGCGTCAATCTAACAACATACCCAGTGTAATCCCACGAGTGGGGTCTGGCCACAAGTGGGGTCCGGTGAGCGTCAATCTAAGTGGAACATCATTCCAGATATAGTGGAAAAGGGAAGACCTTTATCTTCTTCTAGCTAACTTGAAAAGATATCCCAAAGAAAAAAGAAGTAAATGAATAAAGCCAAATCTAGTCAGTATGTGGAATTGCTTGAGTTAATAAATGAAGAAAAGATTCTAAAGACCTGTTTGGAACAGGTTTTCCTTGTGATTAGGCACTTCAATTCCCTTGTAGAATACCAAATAAAAGAAGTGCACATAGTATCACATTGCCAGTTTCACACTTTTTTTCATTTATACTGTTTGACAATGTGAACTATTTTCTTGACTGTCACTTAAAGGTGACGGGAAATTCATTGTCATATACATAACCTTGAAACACTTTAAAGTTGGAATGCAGAGCTTGGGATGTAACCCCTTGCCTCTTTGGCCCTTATGTGGGTTATATGGACATAGAGCAATAGAAGAGCTCTTAGGCATGCCTTTTGCTTCTACTTAGTTTTGGGGCATCCATGAGGTCCAATTGGTATATATTTGGGTGCTCTTGTAGAAAATCTCCTTTACCTGGGATTTTCCCCACTACATCAATAAAATTATTTCCTATAGAAAAACCACTTTGAAGTTGAAGATTTAACTAGATAGCTTAGCTTCGGCATTGTGGCCTTTCCTATCTTTTCCAGTGATCAATCTAAAGATTCTTATAAATTGTTAGTCAAATGTTTTTGCCTCTATGTCTCATTCATAGTTTGCTCATGGTCCATTTGTCTTGCTCGCTACTTGTCCTAATTCTTTTAACACTTCCATTTATCTATTTTCCTGATTGGTCCTGGAGTATGATCCCAAGTCTCCTTAATGGATTTTATTATAAGTTAATCGCTGGAGCCTGGAGTAACAATTTCAAGCAGCATGCATTCTTTGTGAACAGTGAAGTTCAACCCTGCAAAGCAACCTAATCTTATGTTGGAGAAACGTCAAACTACACACCGACTTCTTATCTGCAAGAAACTTCAAAATACACCATGGCTATATTTCCTTTTGGAAACAAAATGTCCACTTGTTATTTCTGGAATCATTATTTGCATCAAGTCTATTCTACTCTTGAATGTTTCCATTTCCATAAACTGGCAGGTAGCTGAACGTGCTCTGTTCCTGTGGAATAACGATCACATAAGAAATCTGATAATACAGAATCGTAAAGTGATTTTACACATAATTTTTCCACTCTTGGAGAATAACACCCGTGGTCACTGGAACCAAGCTGTTCAAAGTCTGACGTTAAATGTAAGGAAGATCTTTTCAGATGCTGATCAAGCACTTTTTGATGAGTGTTTAGAGAAATTCAAAGAAGATGAGATAAACAACAAGGAGACACAGGAGAGGCGGGGATTGACCTGGAAACACTTGGAAGATGTAGCAGCTTCCAACTTTGTGAGTAATGAAGCTGTGCTCGTCTCTAGATATGCTTCTTCTGTTGTCATTGCCAACAGTGCCAATTAACGACAACTTTGGGTAGTTGAACCAAAGATGTGGGGCCAAGAATTGTATTTTGTTACTTGGTGCCCACATCCATGGTGTGTTAAGCTTAGAAGCTAGATGATGAAGGTGATAATGGTTTTTGTGGATACCAAGTTTCTCTTATTTTTGTCTTCATTTAAGCTTTCCTGGGCGGTGAGAAGTGGGCAGGTGCTCTCGGCTCATTGCTTTTGGTCCCATCTACGGGGGGGCTTTTATACTATAAATATTTAAGGTCTCAGATCTAGGGCCTCTTGGGATTTCTGATAATATTTATTTGGTTATACTTATAAAAAAAAGAAATATTATTTTAGTGTTCTTATACTCTTTTGCAATTAGCATATTTGGTTTCTTCTCTGATTGTTCCGGGAAATTGTGAAGGAAATCAGTCACTCCATCACTCGGGGAAATTTCAGTTTGGTGATTGGTATTTACAGAATGATTGTCAATCGTTTATGGAGTATTCCTTTTGGGACCTCAACATGACTGACTGTGAGAAATGAAAATCCTTGAAATGCCTTCAATTTACACCAGCAAGTCAAACAAGCACTCTTCAATATATGTTTGGATTATATGTTCCGTTGAGGCAGATTCTATCCTTATTGCCCAAACACTGCAGGAGTGGAATTTTATTCCAACTTTTATGCATATGCTTGTCCATTACGCCCAAACCAGTTGAATATGCTTATGATATTTCCTGTGGCTTGTTAAGTTAAAAGAGCTTTGCTATTTTTTGTCCATCATAAAGAGAAAACTCGCAAGTCCTACGCGGCCTGCACTTCCTAGTTTAGATAGATGAAATAGCATTTATCAGCTACTTTTTTATCATGTTTTTGGAAAATAGCCACTACAATGGGGTTTCAGATTCTTGAAGGTCCTGGAAATTCACTTGTAGAACTTGAAATTAGAGAAAAATCACAAGTCCTACACTTGTCCGCGATGCTAGTTTAGCTCGATGAAATAACACCTGCTAGCCACTTTTTAGCCATGTCATTGAAAAATAGACAGACATGGAGTTTCAAAACACGTGAAACTCCAGGTTTGAGCTCTGATCGACTAAATTGCACGAATAACATTTGCTGAGAACTCTTTAGATTTGTCCCTTTAAATAAGTTCTGCAAATAGAGCTGATGCAACATTTTAGAAATTATGAAAGATAATTGAAGGAGGATTTTAGTGGCATCACGGTGGGTGTTTGAGCTGCTTTTTCTTGTAAATTTCTCCTTTGCGCTGTGGTTTGCTTATTTACTGTCTTCCTTGGGGCTTAATCCGTTCTGCCCACAAGGCAGAAAAAATACAGCTTAAAGATAAATATGCATATGCAGAATGCACTTGTATAAAAACTAATCTGAGAGTAACTGATAATACATATGATACCAAATACATTCTGATCAAATCTCCCAATGTAACAATGAGGATGAAGTAACAGCTTGCAATATCTTTTTATGTTTAAAAGATCTCCTAGCTGGGGGCGAAGACTTTTATCATCCCGAGAGGAGAAGAGGGAAGGTAGTGTTCAAAATCTATGTTAGAATTGGGCAGTGCAAAGGCAATCATTCATACCACTACTGAATTGAAAGCTATCTGGCCACCATACCATGTTCTGCCATTTGTATTACAACTACAACAATCCAAATATGCTTATGAAACAGATAACTTAAAAGTAAACTGCACTACAAACCAGAGAATTTAGTATCTTTATGAGCCTTGTTGCATGAAATTAATTCACTAGTCATCTCCATATGCTCGAAAGCTATATCGTTCTTGGTAGAAGTCATTAAAGTAGAGATCAGCTTCAAACCATTTTGGATACAGGACAAGGTCTCCTGCCACGAACTGCATAAATCTTTTGCTTCCTTCAGGTACCACTCTTACCTCACCTTCTTCAATATAAACCAACTGATCTACATGCCAATCCCAAGGTAACTTGCATTTACCAGTCTTCCACATTGACCATCGTGGAACTCCAAGCTCCATTAGTCGATCTTTTGTCACATTTCTCTCTACTCTCACATGATACAACTCCTCCAATGGTTTCTCTGTCATCATTGCCCTAACTCCTCGACATCTCCTGGAGGGTGCATAGAAATTTCTTCGTTCTAGGCTGCTAGTGTTGGTGGATAAGTGGCTTAAATTAGGCATTGTTATGAGACTCGCCATATGATGCACTCTCTATTTGTACTGCTATCACAAGAAAAATGAGCCAGCCTTAGCTACACAACGTCAACGGGAGTTAGTTTGAAGCAAGTCAATTAATATACAAGCAATTACAGCTTGTCACACAACAGTACTAGCATGTTTTGCATGATATATGAATTATGATGCATCCCTTGTAGATACATAGTCCTGATGTTACAAATCTAATCAAATGGACTTTAACAACCCTAATTTGCGCTCTTTAAAGCTTTCTTGTTCTTTGTTTAAAGTATTACCAACTAATCAAATACCATATATCTGGAACATTTTATAGCAAGTTCTGCAGTCATCTCAAATCTGCTAGTCAAATGCTATATAAACACACATTAACTGCTTTTGAACTCAAAGTAGTAAGCTTCCTTAACCTGACCAAAAGAAACATTTTTTTTCCTGGAGATACTGGCTGGTCTCTTAGTTTCCAAAGGAGGAGGAGAATTTATAGGCCATTCACGACCAATTTACTACAGATGGTATCAAACTAACCTATTGGGGCTTGAAAAAAAGCTAGTTCCATGACAAGTGCACACATAAAGAAATGTGAAGTTTCAGGTTTCCAGTAGCAGTTCTGGCAACTGTATACATGAATAATTTTCAAAAGTTTGCAATCACTTGAAACAAAATTGTCACTTCCTTGGTCATATTTATACTACTACAGTCTTTTCATTTAATTTATTATTTTATACAACTTCACATTGATTTCAAATACTTTTAATTATTCAAATTTCAAATTCTTGGAGTAACTGGTAAAGATGATGTCATGTGACTAGGAAGTCATGGGTTCAAGCCGCGTAAACAGCCTCTTGCATAAATGTGAGTTAAGGCTGTGTACAATAGACCCTTGTGGTCCGGCCCTTTCCAAACCCCGCGCATAGCGCGAGCTTAGTGCACCGGTCTGCCCTTTATTCAAATTTCAAATTCTCATCTGATTCTCTGAAATTAACATTTCATCCTCCATTACCACAGATATATACACATACAATCAAATACTACATCTAAACTCTGTAGTCATGTCAAACACCTTCATATAAAATGATTACTAGTTTCTACAAAAGTGACTCCTGCTCAAGCAGAAAAGAAGCAAAAAGAGAAGGGTTTCCATCTATCCATGTTATGAGCAAAAGGAGAAAATTTTGCAACCAAAACAACATCCATTCGATCAATAGTAACATAATCTTAGCACAAATTGGAAGAATCGATAATCATTCATGGTTGCATCTACCATTAAAAAAAGGTTTAATAAAGATGTATGCTTACCCTTTTCGTATTAGATTTCGAAGCAAAATCAAGATGAAGCAGGAATGGGAAGATTGGTACTAAAACCCTTGAAGAGTATAGTGTTGGAGGATTATAGGGAGGAGGGTTTATCAGAATTGTCGCATTATCTTATCCAACCCCTCCCTCAAACACATACGACTATATTTTCAGACAAAATGAAAGCAAAAAAGATTTTTCATTCTTTTCTATTTTTCTTTTGAACAGCCTAAACCAAATAAATAAAAGAAAAAAAATATTGTTTCTACAAGATTTTGTCCAACTTTTCGTATTATTTTTGTAAGATATATGTAAGTAGGTAGAGTCCGGAACTTAAATGACTTAAAAAGTGAGAAAGTGAACCATAATGGCCAAAAAAACATTACATTAGTATCGCTTCCGGAGAAATTCACGATGAAAAGAAAAACGTTACATTACAAGGAAATTGACGAGGATATCACACATCGTATTGGTGCAGGATGGATGAAATGGAGGCTCGCTTCTGAAGTGTTGTGTGATAAGAATGTGCCGCCAAAACTTAAGGTCAAGTTCTACAAAGTGGTGCTAAGGCCGACTATGTTGTATGGGGCGGAGTATTTGCCAGTTAAGATCTCTCACGTTCAAAAGATGAAAGTTGCAGATATGAGAATGTTGCGATGGATGTGTGGGCACACTAGGAGAGATATGATTAGGAATGAAGTTATCCGAGATAAGGTGAAAGTGGTCTCGGTGGAGGACAAGATGCGGGAAGCGAGACTGAGATAGTTTGGGGCTTTGGGCATGTAAAAATGAGAGGCATAGATGCCCCAATGCGGAGGTGTGAGTGATTGGCTATGGACGACTTCAGAAGAGGTAGAGGCAGACCGAAGAAGTATTGAGGAGATGTGATTAGGCAAGACATGGTGCAGTTTCAACTTAATGTGGACATATCATTATAGGAGGTCATGGAGGACTCAGATTAGGGTAAAAGACTCATACTAGTAGTCGCAATGCCGCTCTCTAGTTTCTTGTCCTTTGATTTTTGTTACTATCTGTTATTTCTAGTACTTCGAGTTTCTTGTTTTATCTATGGTAGCTACTACTCCTTTTTCACGCTACTTTATCATGGCTTAGTCACTTTCGTTATTTTCATGTCCATACTTCTTTGACTCTCTTGTCCTTATCTGACATTTTTTTATGTCTTCTCTTGAGCCGGGAGTCTTTCGAAAACAACACTTCTACCTTCCACGGTAGAGGTAAGGTCTGCGTACACTCTATCCTCCCCAGACCACATGTTGTGGGATTTCACTGGGTATGTTGTTGTTGTTGTAGTAGTAGTAGTAACTTTTGTGCAATAATTTACTGCGCAATAGGATTTAACCGTAGCGACCTAGTTAAGTCATATTGCACAATAAATTACTGCAATAGCGGTATTCTAATTTTTCCAACACTTGGTATAATTTTAAAGGTTTGAAATTCATATTTTTTTATACTTTGATCAAAGATTAATCATGTCCAAGACTCCGGAATTTCAATATTTTATATAGAACCTGATACTTTTTTATGCGGGCATTAGTGTAGGCTCAATACATCAAGGATACCTAAACGTTCAGAATGTCATTTTAGGAGTTGTAAACTGCCAGAAGTAAGGTTTGTTTGGAAACTTGTTATCATTATGTTTTAAGTGTTTTACTTTTTAGGGTTTTGATTTAAGTGTTTTATTGTTTAGTCAAGACATTACTTTATTTCAAATATGTCGACATTTTTTTTCTTAATTAATTTAGGACGTCGCACGAGTTAGTAATAAACGATAATAAAGACTAAGATAACTAATTATCATTAAGAAAAAGATACGCAAGAAATATAATACAAACTTAAACAGTACAACTTAATTACATATACACAATCTCTAATGGGTCTCGTATGTGATAATGTAACACTCCGTAAATTCAGATTAGGTGTGAATGTGTTAAATGAGTGTTAATGTGACATCTTAGACATATGAAGTCCTATAGAGATGAGTTTGTGTATAAATAGTTGTTTTAAGATCAACACGAATAGTGGGGTATGTAAGATACTAAGTTTTCGGTAGTCCTGACTGTCGGCCTATTTATGTGAAGTTCAGTTAGGAATTTGAAAAATCTAAAACATGAAAGTTGTAGTCATTTGAAATACCTTTCTAATTATATAAGGTGGAGCTCAATCAGATCTGTGAGAGAAACGTTATGATCGTTTTACCAAAGCCTATCTGAGACACCGCTGGCTGGAATGTGGCCACATACTCAGAATGCAACCGCAAACTCAGTATGCCACACCGCAAACTCACTCCGCATTTCAGGCCAATTTTCTAATGTTTCTGGTCCGTGTATGCAACCAGAATGAGGCCGTATACTCAGAATGCGACCACATAAGCTGCGTAGCATTCTCAATTTCGCTAAAATAGTATAAGAATGAGTTTTTGTTGAAATTTTTAATCCCACTTCATTCTTGGCCGACTTTTGGAAGCGAAAATATCCTAAAACTTCTTCAAATACTGCAAGGTGAGTTCCTAACCATCCTATGATTAAACCATATCAAAATAACAAGGCTTAACACTAGATTGTCATTCCAATCCATATATTCTTGAGAATCAAAGGAAGAGCAATTGAGGAGGGCTTTTGGGGGAATCTCAATAAAGGTAAGATTCTTGACCTCTAATGGTGTTTATTTAATAGATTTAGACTAATGTGAGCTATTACATGTGATTAGAATCCATGGGCGAATTATATGAAGGAAAGAACATGAATGTTGGCTTAAAACCCCTAGTATTAAAAAAGGGTGGGAATTCAAGGAAAAAAGGTTAAAGTTATAATCTTTATCATCTAAATCAATTGTAGAGTGATTTTTGAACCTCGGAAAACTCTTTTGGTAGCATCATAGTGGAAATTGAGGTACATCTCTTTTTCAAACATACTTTTCGACCTTTGAAAATGGTTTCTTTGGTAAGGTTTCATGTGCACGAGGGACAAGCCCTCACGGAACCTTTGGTGTATCATTCTATATATATGTATTCATAATTTTTCCTATCAAAGGATTACTGGAACTGAATTATGAAGCTTGAACTTTGAACATGATTTCCCCTGTAATGGATGATTTAACTTGATTTTGAAAGAGATGATATTTGAATTGTTTTGCCCCTATTATGTTATGATTGAACGTGGCTTCTAAAACATGGGTATTTTAATGTGTTTTAGCTTATGCACGGGTTTTTATGAGTTGAAAGTTGATTAATGATAGAACATAGTTTCTAAACCGCTTAAGGACTCGGTATACCCTATTAACGGGAATAATGAATAATTTAGCTATCATGTTATGACTTGTGATTAGGCTTCCCTTCCATGATTTGAGATTCAGATTTTATGCCATGATTTGTGATTCAGCTAATATGCCATGACTTATATTTGTTTGTGTTTGGGCCTGTATGGGCAAGATGTCCTAGTCTAGAGGATGACTAGCCATTATGGATCCTGATGTATGATTGTTGAGCATTACTGTGTAAGTCCAGAGAACGATTGACCTCCGAGGTATGTAGCCCGGTGCATCTATTGTTGTGCTAGTCCAAAGGATGATTAGCCTCCGTTGGATAATAGCCCCGATGTATCGAATGATTATTCATCTGTAAGTTAGCATGTGTTGATCTGTGGGTTGCATGTGAATGGTTTGTTGATGATCTTGAGTTCATGATTGAAAGGACTTAACATGATGAACGGTATAATAAGTTGGAAACAGATATGTTCCTATTTATTGGCTTTTACTAGTGATTTTACTAAGGTGACTTACTTACTCTATCTTTGGGATTTCGAACTGTTTTTGAAAGAACTTAAGGTAATGAGAACGACTTAAGGATTCAAATTAATATTTCTTCATCATTGACTTATACATGATAATCATGAGATGTTAGGTAATGAAGAAGAAAAGATTTGTGATATGTGTACATAGTAGGAGAATTTGTTGCTTTATAGACTTATTGGTGAGCCCATACCCTTATTCGTGGGACACCCCTCTATCTTTATTTAATTATTTTAGTTTCCAGGTTGCATCCTGAAGTTAGTCAATTCATTTATTTATCTTAGTAGCTACCATAGATAGTTTTCAGATTGTGGGTAGATGTTGAAGTCATTGTTTGACTCATTGGGTATTGCTACGGTTATGACAACTTATTTATAATAGACTTCCGCTGATTTTATTTCATAATTGTGATCATAATTTCATATATATGTATACATACACAATATTTATCATATAGTAGTGTGCATAGCACAAGTGGTCCAGGGTAATACATAAATGCAATGCAAATGAAAATAAATGAATGACAATAACACATCCCGGGTGACATAATATCCTTATACCTTTGACTACCACTATAAATATCAACACCTTCTCTGTATGCCTCAATAAGGATTTAAGAACATATTTAGACATGCTTGTAACATAGGAATCAATACTATGAACATTCCTTAACTACTAAGAGTAGAGTAATTTATGGAACATTACCACGGTTACGTTTCGTTACATGAAACATGCCAAAAGAAATAAATAATTTGTCTTAACATACCTCGAATAGGGATAGGGATAGTGAGATAAGGCAGGTTTAAGTTGTTCAGTGGTTTATCTTCACATGCAAATATTGCAGCTGCCTGTGTTTTAGCAGAAAAAGCACTTCTTCAAAGCTCTAAAGTGTACTGTGCTTCTTCAAGCGTACTTAACTGCTAGAAGTTTTATTCAAAAATCATTTTCATAAAGATCATATCTAGAGCATTTGTATTTGGTTTAGAGTTGAGGACATTATTTTCAATAGGCTTTGAGTGATATATACACAAATTATTCATCGACAGTAAACCAGAAGGGAAACAAAGTAAGTTCAACAAAATCCCTATGCTGTAATGTTACATCCCTGTACACCTAGTGATTGGTGATTCCGACTAGCAGGAAACTTATGATGTAACCTTTCTAGAATTCTGTTTCTGTCATTGGATGTGAATCCATTTTTAGGAGTTAGGGAGAGGGACACAAACTTCTGCCCGTGACGAATATGGGAAAGGCCTAATCCAGAGGAATTGGTGTTTTTAGAACTCATTCTGTCAAATTTTAGCTCCTGATTCCTGGCAGAGAGCATTTTCTCGTAAACAATGAATGAGTGGTTTCAGCCTTGAAGAGGTACCAGCGGAAGCAGGTATAGTGTTTACGAGTTATGAAGCAGGTTTAGACTACAAAGAGTTAGTCAAGTCTGATCTCATGACAACAGTACAAGACAGTTCTACTAAACAGCTCTAAAAATACCAGTTACCAATGTTCACTTATGCGTAGCCTTCAAGAATTCCAATATCTATTTGAAAGAGTAACTTCTGAAATATCAACCTTCGCATGATAACAGGTTGTTTCTTCTGCAGTAGCATTATAAGTTTCATCTATCATGTTTGCCATTGCAAGTGATCAGATGTTCAGTATGCTTATTTCCTTTTTGGAAGTTTCATGTGTGTGACAGTGTGAGAAGTAATTGTGTGTAGCATGAAAAATGAAGTTCTTCAACTGCTTTGACACTTCAATGGAGCTTGTAAAACTTTGCTTTTAAGCCTAAAATATAGACAACACCAAAGAATGTTGCCTATTATCAAATTAATGTGACATTAGTGTCTGCAATTCTGTAAATGAGTTAAAAAACTGTTATAAAGAATTATTTCAAGACTCCTAACGGTACTTATTAGTGAAAGAAAGTACAATTCATTCAAGGGCATAATAACAGAGTAGCAGTACATTCACAAATAGATAAGAAAAGCAAATCCAAGAAAACCCCTACACTAATTAATTATACATTGCTTTATACTTCTTTCATGCTGAAATTGTCATGGATTTCTGTTTGTGCGCTGGAGTTTTACGCCAATAATTGTCCATCTTCTTTCTGGACTTGATCAGTTCCTCTTCTTTGATCACCAAGCATGACAAAATTTGAGGCAGAACATGTTTCGGATCTTCCCGCAATCTTTTTATAATAACAAAACCTTGTTCTTTGTATTCTTTCCTAATGCAGCTGAGACTCACAGCACTAAAATATTTGTCAATATTGATGATTTGATCTGCTGAGTTCCTCAAGATTTTCATCAAAGTCTTTGCAGATTGCACAGTTCTTCTAACACGGGACAAGTGAATGTCAAGTTCGAACATCTCATCTTCCATTTGATAGTAAAGATTTAAGTCATCAAGTGCTTTCTGTCTTCGAGTATTAATTTCATTACCACTATTACTCGGTGATAAATCCGTCTTATTCTTCTTCTTCTTAATTTTCTTTTTACCCCCGCCAGTCAAAAGCAACTCAAAATCATCCACCAAATCTTGGTTTTTATCACCAAATATTTTCGCAATTGCATCGTAAGCCTCGTTCTTGGAAAGTTTACCCTTTGTCAATGCCCTGATAGTCTCCAAGTATGCACAAACAATACCGCGTTCATCAGCAAAACGTTTCTGCACCTTGTTCATAAAATCAATGCAGGGGTTCAATTTATTCATGTCAGTGGCAATAAGATTGTTCTTTCTGGACTGCTGTGGCTGCGGAAAATATTCTTGAAATTGCGGAGGCAAGAAAGTTCGATAGCCAGTTAGCAAATCAGGGTGGGATTGGAAAAGAGTCTCCAATTCGGACACGACAGTGGAAACATCCAAGTTTGTTTGATAACGACTCATGACCTGGCGGAAGTGGCCGTAAAGTTGTGTGTGTGATTGCACACGACGAATGAAAGAATAGGCGCTAGCTATTACCATTATTGGATTCTTTCTGAAATAAAAGAGAATTAGCAGAGATAATCTGTGAAGTTGTATGCTACTTTGAGGAGCAGTGAATGCTATTATATAGGTATGCAGGAGAAATTGTTACTCCTTTTCCTAGTGGAACTAGGATTTGAAATACTAATCCTACTTTTATTGGGAAAATTATGTATTTCTTAGTCCTGACACGGTGACACTATTTCACGCGGGAAAGGTTTCCAAATGTTTTCTAGCCCTAAGGTTTTTAATAATTCCACGGCACCAATTCCTTTTAAAACTTTCCTACTTTACTTCATCTTTGACAACGAGTAAGAAAGTTTTTAATGTGAAAAGTGTTTAGAATATACATGCAGCTGCTCTTAAGTTTTAAGGACATTGATTAATGGACTTTACAAAATACACAAAATAAGTATGCAAACTGGATCTGTTAAATGAAGCTATTCCAGTTTATATGTGGCTGCGTCCATCATCGGTGATGGAGCAGATATGAAGACGATGAAGAAAGGAAGAGGAAAGGAATAGGAAGAAAATTGGGAAAGCTTTTCTGATATTTTGATTATAGCCAACAGAGTATTTATAGTAATGACTTTG
The DNA here is from genome assembly GCA_029844215.1 of Przewalskia tangutica. Classification (NCBI taxonomy): domain Eukaryota; kingdom Viridiplantae; phylum Streptophyta; class Magnoliopsida; order Solanales; family Solanaceae; genus Przewalskia; species Przewalskia tangutica. The sequence continues at coordinate 10,599,970 of CM056732.1, read as the reverse complement.
CACTATAAGCCACATTACAGATATAGCCACATAGCTAACCAAACTAGACAACAACTGGTGCTAATATTTAAACCTGAAATAGGCTAAACACTCTAAACACTGAAATATAAAATGTATACTATTAAACACTGGAATATACTAAACACGAAAATATTAAGTGTATACTAAGTGTATACTAGTGTATATCAATATCTTCAACACGCCCCCTCAAGCTAGGGACACAAAACAAAATTTTGAAGCCTAGCTTGGACAGTAGATAATCATGACGACCAATCGTCAAATCCTTGGTGAGAACATCACAGTTGTTCATCGCCGACGATAGTGTGGAAATCAACTTGCAGAACTTCTCCTGACAAAATGACAATCAATGTCAATATGTTCGTCCTCTACGAAACACGTGATTGACATTATCCGTAAAGCGGACTTGCTATCATTGTGTATCGGAATGGGGAGTGTAAGAGAGACAGTCAGAGTCGAGAACAAGCCAGAAAGCCAAACTACCTCAAGAATCGCAGGCTGTCGCGATATTCACTTCACCGAGCTCAGAAATGGATCGCTTCTTCGATTTCCAGGAAATGAGAGAAGTCCCAAAGAATATTAAATAACCAGTGACGGACCTCCTCGTGTTGGGACAGGAAGCCCAATCAGCATCACAATAAGTGGTGAGATCAGTAGTGTTGGCAACAGGCATAAAAGACCTGCACTGGGCCTGCTTTCGATATCGAACCACTCGCGGCCGCCAGAGATGAAGTCTTTGGATGCCGCATAAACCGATCGAGGCAATCGGACGACAAAAGATATATCGTGTCCGTGTTCGCTGGCAGAGTAATCGCCAACGAGCCTTTGATAACTTCATTGGATCATCGAGCGGTGCATCCTTGACTTCGAGGAATCATCGCAATCTGGTCATATAACACAGAAGTCGACTTGGCATTAAGCTCCATAGGTGATCTCGCGAGTTTCCCAAATAAAAACCAAGATCGAGATCGCTTATCGCATATTTCCTCTGGTGCATCATTATACCACTGCTATTCCTAGCAAATTCGAAGCCTAGGAAATACCTCAGAACTCCCAAGTCCTTGATCCTGAAGTTCTGTTGTAAACTCAGTTTCGTCTCTTGGATAAGATTCTCATCGTTGCCAGTAATGAGTAAATCATCTACATAAATGAGTACCACCACTACTTTGTCACTAATCTTCTTAGTAAGTAAAGAATGATCAAGTTGACTTTGAGAAAATCCTGAGCTTTGCAAAGCAGTGGTCAATTTTATATTCCACTGCCGAGAAGCTTGTTTTAATCCATATAGTGACTTGATTAACTTGCATACCTTCCCTTGCTTGTGATCAAAGCCTTGAGGCATATTCATGTATACCTCCTCATTAAGGTCGCCTTGCAGGAATGCATTATAAACATCCATTTGATATATGTGCCAATTTCTGGAAGCTGCCACTGAGATTATCGCCTCACAAATACCATTTTTGCCATCGCGAAAGTATCTTGATAATCAACTCCTTCCTTTTGGTTGTAGCCCTTGGCCACCAGCCTTGCTTTAAACCTTTCCACTTCACCATTCGCCTTATACTTGATCTTATAGACCCATTTACACCCAATGGCCTTCTTGTGAGCAGGAAGATTTGTCACTTCCCAGGTGTTGTTACTCTCCAAAGCCTGCATTTCAAGCTTCATAGCCTCCACCCATTTGGTGTCCTTTACTACTGCAGAATAGGAACTTGGCTCATGCTCAAGTTCAATTTTAGCAATATAGCTCTTGATTCGTGATTTAGTCCAAAGATAGCTTAGATCATAGCCATGGGATATAAGCAGTCTTTTTTACCTCCTGCATCTCCTGTGTGTGACATTTGAACAAAATCCTTCATCCAAGAAGGCTGCTTCCTGTTTCTGTCTGACCTCCTCAATGGTGGCTGAGATTCAAGAGTAGTTTCATCATCTGTCTGGATTGTGGGTTGATAGTCAGTGTCCTCCTCCTGAGGTCTGTCTTCGCCATCGCAACCTCGAGATTCTCGCAATGTGTTCGATCCAACGCTCCTGTGAATCGCTGATCGACAAAGAGTTCACGGTGAAAATATCGATCTCACTTCCAACTCAGACTAAGATCATCTCCAGATTGCTTCTTCTGCTGGAAGGGAAATATGTCCTCATAAAAGGCAATATCCCTGCTTACAAATAGAACATTGTTAGATAAATTTAAGAGCTTATAGCCCTTCTGTCTAGAGGAGTATCCCAGTAATACTGCCTTGATAGCTCTAGTGTCGAATTTATCAGTTTTCACCAGATTTGTGGCATAACACAGACAACCAACTACTCTTAAGTGAGACAGGGCTGGTGCCTTCTTATATAGTTTCTCATATGGAGAAATGTTCCCCAAAACCACAGAGGCCTGCTCATGATATATACACGCTTCCACACAATCTCCTAAAACTGCAGTAGGTAGCGACTTTGAAACTTTATGGCTCTAGCAAGCTCTAGTATGTGTCTATGTCTTCTTTCAACTATGTCATTCTGCTGGGGACTGTATGGACAGGATGTCTGATGTATAATTCCTAATTAGGCAAATAAATCTTTACAAGAACTATTTATAAACTCTGAACCATTGTCAGACCTGACACACTTAACTTTGGCACCAAATTGTGTTTTAATCAGCAAACATAGATCTTTGAGCATAGTAGGAACATCTGATTTAATATGCAAAAGAAATATCCATGTCCATCGAGTGAAGTCATCCACCACAGTGAGAAAGAATCTCATACCAGTATAAGTGGGAACCTTGTATGGTCCCCAAACATCAAGATGTAACATGTCAAATGGAAGTGTAGTCATACTCTGACTAGTAGGAAAAAGCAATCTAGTTTGTCTTGCCATAGGGCATACATCACATTGTTGAATCACAAAGTTAGAACTATTGCTGAAGGCATTTATTTTCCTAAGAACACTCATTGGTACATGTCCCAATCTCAGGCCATGTAGTCGCCTTCACTTCTCCTATGTTGAACTTTGACATATTTGTCTTTGCCACATCGCCTCCCCGCTTGTGTAGAGTCCAGCACATACAAGCCATCCACTTCTCTGCCAATCTCCTTCACCTTCCCAGTGAGGAGATCCTGCAGTACAAAGAAGTCAGGAAAGAACCTTGCACTGCAATTTAATTCCTTGGTCAATTTTGACACTGAAAGTAAGTTAAACTGAAAGGTTGGCACACACAACACATGTTTTATAAGTTCACCTCCTGTCAGTCTACACTCTCCAGCAGGTGTGATGGAACATCGCCTCCATCGGGTAGTGCACTGCCCCGAATTTGTCGACTAGGAGTAGGAGTCTCAATCATATTTTTATGTTTAACCATATGATTAGTGGCTCCTGAATCAACTATCCATGGACTACTAGTACCTTCATTATAGTTACTTGCCATACACACTTTAGCAGCAGCACTATGATCTGTACCTGTTCCCTTATTCTGGTTTGCCATGGACATCATCATTTCCAGCTTGTCTGGAGTGCAGGTTCTTATCATCTGCTGGAGTTGCTGCTGTTGATAAACAGAAAGTTGGTTGCTGCCTACATAATGTCTCTAATTCATCTCACCATCTACACATCCACCATAACTGGTTCCATACCCCTGCACATGCTGCCTCTGGTTTGAATCATGTCCTTCCATCTGAGGTGCAACCATCTGAGGTGCCATAACTGCATTAGCCTTATTTTTTCCTTTGTAATCTGAAGGGTACCCTATCAGCTTGTAGCATTTTTCCTGAACATGTCCTTGCTTCTTGCAGTAATCACATAAGTATAGTAACTTATGGCATCATTCTCTATTATGACCCTTCATGTGACAGTGATCACAAAAGGCATACGTATTGTACTTCTTATTTTTGCCAAATGAAGCCCTGCTGGTCATTGCCAAGTTGTCAACAGAACTCCCTAGAGACGAGATATTCTTTTGGCTTTCATCTTGTGCTATCATAGCAAATGCTTGATTCACACTAGGTGTGGGTGACATCAACAAGATATGACTCATCGTCAGATCCATCATTCAATCCCATAAGAAACTCCAACAGCCTCTGATTTCCCAGATGTGTTATATACTCCCTAGGATTTAAGCATTCACATGTAGGGGGTGGTATAATTAAATCTATCTCGTCCCATAGGTCTTTCATTCTAGAGTAGTATTGAGAGACTGGTGAGGCTCCTTGATTTAGCATTGTTAACTCCTTTTTTAGTTGAAATACTCTTGAGAGGTTGATCTTGTCGAACCTCTCCTTAAGATCCTTCCAAACAGCAGCCGCGCTAGTTCGATACAGAATCCCACTCAGCAGGTTTTTGTCTACACTTCTCATTATCCACGACATCACCAAGGCATTGCACCTATCCCACTGCCTTGTGTGATTAGGTCCATATGTGTCGCGCCTTATAGATCCATCTACAAATTCAATTTTATTCCTTGTTAATAGTACTAACTGCATAGCCCTACTCCATAGCGTGTAATTTTTCATTCCTGCCAGTTGAATCTCAATCTGAATGACACCTACTGTATCGGATGCATTTAGGAACAAAGGATGGTTGTGATCAATAATATCTGCACTGTAGTTTGAACTTTCTTCTAGCATAACAGAAGGTGTTGTTGTGGTGTTCTCCATGATTTCAGCAAATGCAATATAAATCGAAATTGAAAAATCGTAATCGAAACCTCAGATCCAATTTAAATCGAAATTGAAAAATTGATAACAATAGATCCAGTAGACAATAGACTGGTCACCGATAACAGAAAATCAACAAAAAAATAGCGAGAAATCAAACAATTAAAGAATCGATCGCTAAACCTCGCAAGCTGAACCTCTCAGTCCCTGTCCTAATGTGACAGAGTTCCTTCTGGATCCACCTTGCATGACTATGATACCATGTTAAATGAAGCTATTCCAGTTTATATGTGGCTGCGTCCATCATCAGTGATGGAGCAGATATGAAGACGATGAAGAAAGGAAGAGGAAAGGCAGAGAAAGAAAATTGGGAAAGCTTTTCTGATATTTTGATTATAGTCAACAGAGTATTTATAGTAATGACTTTGCACTATAAGCAACATTACAGATATAACCACATAGATAACCAAACTAGACAACAACTGGTGCTAATATTTAAACCTGAAATAGGCTAAACACTCTAAACACTGAAATATAAAATGTATACTACTAAACACTGGAATATACTAAACACGAAAATATTAAGTGTATACTAGTGTATATCAATATCTTCAACAGGATCCCATGAAGACAACATTTTTACAGGATAAAGCTCACTCAAAAAGATGAACTTGACAAAAAGGCTACATTTACACAGATAAACTAACACTGCCGGCTGACAGGCCACTTATACAACATTACACAGGGAGAAAGAAGTAAACAAGACGTTTTAGAGCAAAAATCATCAAGCGATTTGCTTACTCCGACAACAAACCAATAATTTATTCCCTCTGCTACATCGCTCCACCTACAATTACAAATCTTTTAGTGAATGCATCTCATGTATGCATTGTCACGACCCGAACTCCGGGCCCGTGACTGGTGCCCTATCTGGACACCCTTCTACCTAAATGACACAATTAAACCGCGGAATTAAATAACACCTCGTTTTTTTTAAAATCAACGAACATGCAAGGGCAAAGCCGACAAGGCTGCCATATAATATACATAATAAAAAGGCACTACACTGTACACGAGTCAAATCCCACATATGAATACAAATCTCTAAGAGTTTTACTGAACTATGACGGGACAAGGCCCCGCCGTACCCATAATCGCATAAAAGCATGTGCATCAAGGATCTATACCAAAATGATAAGCTCACGAACAAATGGTTATTCAAAACTCGAGCGAGGTTCTACACTTGCGATCACCGAATCAGGTACCTAAACTGCGGATGAACGCTTCCGAGAAAGCGGTCGACGAAGAATGTACCAAGTATAAAGCGCAAATCGTAAAGGAGATCACATACCATATATAATGCGCAAGTACGATAACTCAAAACAACAAGACACCGAACCTTGCAATCATGAGAGTAATGCAATCATTTTTACCTTTTAAGTTATGCCTTTAACAATGAGATTAAGCGCTCCACTTTGAGTCATAAACACACCGCACTTTTCATTAATGAAATCACTACCGCTTTCAAAACATGAAGGCGTCGCGGCTGCCGTGGTCAACCACCCTCCGTGTTATAATGCAACCTATCATAGGACTATTTCACCCGCAGGACTATTTCACTCGCGATAGTCACGCGACCGCGAATGAGTCATCGGTACACGATACTCGCATCACAGATAGCTAATCCATGACTTATATCCCGAGAATTTAATCCGTCCGAGTCTATCCGACCCGCCGTGAGTGTGTACCACTCACACCATGGGGAGCTACTCCATGATATCTCTTGAACCAAGTTGCCGACCCTTTATGGAGGGACGCGGAGATGTGAAAATACGACACTTGCACGAATATCTATATGAGCAACTCATATGCAAGCAAACCATTCTTGACCTTTATTTATAAAATGAATAAATCATCATTTTAGCAAATCAAGACAATACCATGCCTTTTCTTTTTACACAAACCAAGGCAATTACCATGCCTTCCTTTTTACACAAACCAAGGCAATTACCATGCCTTTTTTTTTCCAGAAACCAAGGCAATTACCATGCCTTCTTTTTTTCACAAACCAAGGGTAATTCTCATTTAAACAAGCCAAAGTACTATCAAGGCAAAAATAGAATAATTCTCATTTAAACAAGTCAAAGTACTATCAAGACACAAATAGAATAATTCTCATTTAAACAAGTCAAAGTACTACGTACGTCCGCCACACGTTCTTTATTTTTTCCCCATAAAATCCCAAGGCCCTGGCCTTGCAACATCAAGTTACATATTCTTCAAATTAAGTGGCTTACATTCTTTATATTCTAATCACTTCTTTTATGTACTACAATGAAGCCAAAATTCATTTATGACCCCTATTATACTAACACTTGTAGTATCAAGCCACTTCTATTTTTTTCAAATCAAACTACACCTTTAAAACTTAAATTCAAGGTTTTGAAATCAAGTAGCTTCTACTTTTAAATCTCAAGTAACTCACACCTTTAAAACAAGTTACTTCTCTTTAAATCATGTCATTTCTCCTCTTTTAAATCAATTAAGTAAATCACTCATTTGACTCCTAAAGCCGTTATAACTAACTTCCCATAAAACTATTATAACAACCTTTAGGTTTTTGGAACTAAGACACTATCCAAGAGATTAGGAAACCACTTCCTTTTTAAGACTCTAAGTACTTCAAGTAAAACAACTTTCACTTTTGAAAATCCAAATTTCATCAAGGGAATTGATTATAACAACTTCCAATTTAAACATCCAAAGTACAATCAAGGAAGTATATAGAACAACTTCTATATTAGGACATCCAAGTACAATCAATGAAGTATATAGAACAACTTCTATATCCTACAATCCAAGTACAATCAAGGAGTAGATCATTTAAGGAGTAGGATTTACTTTCTTTACCATAAGGAATCATGCTAGAAGAAGAGGAGATGGTTCACATACCTTTTCGGCTTAATCCACAAGCTAAGTCGAATACGCCACACGTAAAATTGTCAACCTATAATGACCACAACACGACTATCAACTTCTAGTTTCTAACGTAGAATGATACTAAGTATACAGTCTCTTATTCTACGGAAAATTGGGCAGCACTTCTTTTGTTTCTACGTACTTTTCCACCTTTTTCAAGGCCCGAAATCAATAACCAATATGCCACATTTAAGGCTCAACACATCAACCAATCAAAGGGGATTACACGCCTTACAATACGTGTAAAATTCTGCCCCACAATTCATATAAAACAGTCCAACATTTATAAGGGCATTCGGCCACAACAAAACCAACCCTAAGTCCTTCCCAATTCTTTTTCCATCCAAGTTGTTAAGTCTAACATGTTATATAGTCGTAAACAACTTTAACAACTATAATTCCTTCTTTATATAACATGCGACGACTAAACTAATAACCAAATTGAATTACAATCTCAAAGGTTAAACATGCTAGTTTCGGATTAGTGGTTCCAATATCCATAACACTTATCAATCTTCATTATATAAATTTCATGCTTGTTTATATCCATAACTACAACAATAAGTAATCTTCAATCATTAAAACGACAAGATTGTTACCTTGATAAGCCCTTATATAACTCCAAGATTTAAAGTCGCTCCTTAGCAATCTTAGCTCATTTCCTTCACGCTCCAATCCGCTATTTGAAGCCCTTAGAAGTTCACAAACAACTTCCCTTCCATTTCCAATCAAAACTTATGAAAACAACTTAGTTTTTCATCTTGCGACTAACATGTAAACGTCATTTTTTCCAGGATCTTTCTATTGAGATATCCTTATAATACTCTTAGGAACCTTGGGTTAAAGTATGGTGAATAATGAACCACAAAGGAAAATCTTTTGTGTTCTATGGAGAGCAAACCCGAGAGCCTTTCTCAAGAATAAGAATGTGTGAAATTTTTCTAAGTGAGGATACTTGTCTTGCTACTAGTGTGCATATATAAAACAATGAAGGGCCTAGATTAAAACATTTGTGTGGCTTGGATGAAGAAATCTAAATATCTAGTCAAGTGGCCTTATTTGACTTAGTCAATTATATCAAGCTTGGCTTGTCAAGACTTGATCATCCACTTGACTACTAACCTTGGTCACTTGACCACTTAGCCTTGGTCACAATTTTCGAACAAGCCTATGTAGGGGGGTGACACATGTCGCCCTCCCATTCGTTCGTTTCCCAAAAATTTCATAATTGGTCAAAATATCGGAAACCTTGTGGGCACCACAAAACGTAAGATTTCTCGGGTGGGCCCTACGTGTCCAAATCCGAAAATAAAATTTCATCAGTCCCGATAAATTCCATCAGTCTCAAATAACAATTCTGAGAACCCAATTCTCATTAACGAACAATTTTCCTTCCCGAGGTTCGGAAGATTTTTCCTTTGGGAAACAATTCTTTCTTGCGTTCAAACTTAAGTCTCGTGTTCTCACGTCTATTCTCGTATACATGTCCTGTAATCCCGGGGTGTAACATGCATACCTCCAGTAAATTGCATCTATATTAGCTTGACGACTTGACACCTAATATTCTAGAGAGCTCCTTAACTAAAGGCTTCTCTTTAATGTCTCCTTCCTTCTCTAAACGCCATTTCTTCGACTTCTCTTCAGCCTGAAAATAAAGGTTAAAATTTGTTAGATAGCGACAGAAGCACATATTGAAGAATAGTTGAACATTTATGCTCAACCTGCTTCATCTGACTTGCCCAGATCCTTAAAGGACTCGGCTACTCTTTTTAATGTTTCCAATCTTGGCTGAACTGTAGTCATCAAAATTCCTCTTCCCTCATGTCCACTCACTAACCAAAAACTCATAAACTCACCATCCTCCACGATAGCAGTAGTCTTTCTTCTCAAATTGGATAACCTATTTGAATTGTGTGAAATCTAGAAAGAAAGTCCAAATTGTTTATAACTTTTGTTAGGAAGGATATATATAGGAATGGTCTTTAGTTGAACACTAGCTAGCCTCATTTTACCGTAGCACAGCCAAGCTTATTTCAATCACACTCTCCACCCTAAGCCTAAATTGTTCAGAAAGAGTTGGTGAGAGATACAAAATAGTACAATTATTGGAATTTCTATGCATGTACTGGGGAATAGTTGAACTAACTATTACAAGTGGTCTAAAAGCTAAACTAAGGAGATTATTACAACAAGATCATCTAGTTACAATCATAAAGATCTAATTTCTTAAATCTCTGTGTCAATAACCATCAAGTCTCGTGACGTGGTGTCTGTAGATTCAACAGCTACATGCTTCATTGGATTATCGTTGACAACTTCAACTGCTGCAAGCTTTTGATCCTTTGTCTGAAATAAGAACTCAAATAACAAATTGGTTAGGTTTTCACCACACGCTGAGTCAAGGGATGACCCTTTCTCTTTAAGACAACATTGCCCCCGTATACATGTTTTTACAGGGCAATTGTCTCCCAAGATAAAACAACGACTTATCTTCTTTGTAAAACACAACGAAGAAGAAGATCTATCGAATAACACAAATATGAAATTGCTAAGAAAAAGGATTGACTCAGAGATTTGTTTGAACTTTGTGGTGTAACAAGTTCATAACATTCTAAAATAACATATTTGAGAAGTGTGTAAGACTTTCATCTGAAATGAAGTGCATGAGGCTTTTTTAATCTTAAGTGAAGCATGTTAGACACACCTAAAACTGATCCACAAAGGCATCAATTTATAGGTGAAAAGATGCCTCTTCACTTGCAAATGTGAATGCTTTAATGGAGGTTCATTGAGCCAAAGTAAAGAATGTGTGAACACACTCAAAACAATGACTCACATAATGGGTGAATTAATGGAGGTTCATTCTTCCAAACCTAACACAAAATTCAAGAGACTCTTAAATTTCCGTCTCCAGATTCATCATGCGGGAGGCGCTCGATCAGCCATACGGCTGGCAAGCAACCGTAACCATTCGCCCATGTGAAGCCACGACTCTTCAAGCGAGGCGGCTTCCACCGCCACATGCCTCGTCTGTTGCGCCCTTCCGAATTCGTTACACTTCGCACAATCCTTTCTCCGTTAACCGACGTGGAATATGGATTATTTGTCGACAATAACCATCCATTATTCTATGTCTCAAACATGTTACTCTCACGTGTGTCAATATCTCTTTCATTAAAGAAATTTACGATACTTAGCCCCACGTGTGTGGAAACAAGGTTTCCGACGTGCTGCGCGCTTTATTTTTGATCCATAAATGACGGGATAAACTTATGCCCCGTTAGTAAAATTTTCAATAATCCCCTCTTGAAAGAGATGTTGGTGCACACACATCGTGCCACTTTTAGCAATCTTCTGGCGAAAAAATATTGCATCGGGAGAGGTAGCGCTTGGCCTTGAACCTTCTCTATTCGAACACCATCGGACTTACTTACTGCGGTGAACGTGATGTTCTGAACTGTCAGTGTTTAGTGTAAGCTAAGATAATGGTACCAACACAATAACTTACCTTATTTGTTTCTTCTTATAGCTCTGTCCGTTTTGGCCGTGGACAGCTTATTGGATTCGTAAGTGCGTTCATTTGAGGCGGCCACACCTCGCACTTTAATAGGTGATCTCCTACAAGACATTCTGCTATACCCCACTCCACGAGTGTTAGGAATCATTAAAAGTTTCCCAAACCTTAAACTCAATCTCTGAGGATCATTAAAAGGTTTAGAAACTTAACATTTACGCAGTCTGCAGGTAGCATTGAATATCTTCATCGCTGGAAATCCCTCCACAAGTTCGTGTTTAATTTTGAGCTTTGTTGTAGTACTGTTGACGAGGATTGCGTCAACCTTGAAATTGATGTATTTCTTATTGCTATCCCAGATTCCATTGTATTGAACCAAAACTGTAACATCATCCATCTCAAAAAAGTTGTTTTTCAGATCTGAAAATTGAATTGCAGATTTGCGTCTGAGATGAAACTTCGAATTCGTAATTTGGAGTCTATTTCGTTTGGCTTTTGAGTTTATGAATCTGATAGGTGGATTTTCGTAGTTGATTTCATGTTTTCTAAGGATTTTTTATTTGAATTTTAGGGGGGCGATGCTCTGTTTTGATGAAGCCTCTGTTTTTGGTTAGGCGTTGGTCACGTTTTTGTACGCTGTGGGATTTAGAGGTATGGCCCCTAAATATTTTAGGGGGGGTAAGAAAGTAATTGGGTAGACTCGCGTAATTAGTTTGCTTCTAAGGAGTATGGTTGATCCTTCCCCTAATTTTTTATCCAATTTAGTTATATGTTCACACAGTCATTTGAGTCGGATCCAAAATTTAAATTTTACGGGTTTAATTTTTAATGTTTATAGCAATGAACTCGTTGTATTTTTAAACTGAGATTTTTCATGTTTTAGCTAGGAATGTTTTTGTTTATATTTTATATTTGCCTTAAAATGACTATTCTAAGATACATTCAAATAGTGACTACATATGTTTTACACTAGTTACCTTGATAATATACTTTGTTTTTTGAGGTTATATATATACACAAGAAGGCAAGAATTTCGCCCCAATCAAGTAAAAAAAAGAAGGCCCATCACGGATAAGTCCAGGCACAAGTGGGCTTTATTCAGATTGAATGGAAAAGCCCGGCCCCGTGCTAACTGAAAACACAACTAGCTAATTTCTCCCACATCGACGACAGAAAGAAGCTTGGCTAAGTGTATATTGTGGGACGTGAACAACTATATTTGTCCCTTCTGGGACATCTGATAAAATTAGAACGATATAGAGAGCATTAGCGTTGTTCCTGCGCAAGGATGACACGCACAAATTGAGAAATGTTCTAAATTTTTTTGCCCGGATGTTTGGATTTCTTCATTTTCTTGAGTTTTGCTTATTGTATTCTTTCTTTAGAAAGAGTGATTAAATTGTCGTGAAATCTCAGTTTCTGCAGTGTATTACAAAGATTTTATCGAGCTTATCCTTTGGTGTGTAATTTTTGTTCATGGAAGATTTAGGTCAAATGGTTATGTTATGTATATTGATTGATTCTTTAAAATACACCCGACTTACAAGAACTTGAATATCCACCTCCCATTTACACCGGTATGAAGATACTTTTTGTAAATGTGTATATAGTACACACAATATTTTCTACCCATAATTAAAATATTTTCATATATTGTGTAAATATAATTATGGTAAAACTAGGATTTCTCTTGTGATTAGGTTTAGGATTCATATTGTATAAGAGATGAATATTGTACAATATATATACTTTGATATTAATGAGAAGACTCCTTAAGAGAGATTAATATCATCTTACATGGTATCAGAAGCTTAAACCTATTTTTTTTTGTCCTCTCCTCTTTCTTCAAGGTTTGACAGACGTAAAGCACAAATAGTTACTGAAGTTTTAATTTCGCCTCTTTCTTTTTTTTTGTCCTCTCCGTGTCTGCCCCTTATTTTAACTACTTCTCTTATTGACTTTCTTCAAGGTTTGACAGACGTAAAGCACAAATAGTTACTGAAGTTTTAATTTCGCCTCTTTCTTTTTGTGTCCTCTCCGTGTCTGCCTCTCTTTAATCTTTCACTTCTTTCCAGAAAATCCTTTTCTCTTTCCAGCTAATTATTGTTTGGTCTACTGTTATATACATATTTTTTGCAACTAGAAAATCCTTTTCTTTTGTTATAATTTACAGTGGTCCTCTCTTCCTAATTCACTACAATGACTTCTTTAACTCCCTTTGTGAATTTGAGTCCGACTTTCGCTCTGATTGTGAATCGCTCAATTCGTCGCGGCCTAACAAGATGCCGATGCACAGCGCCACCACGATTCGATGCAACAACCCTACAACCAGTTCCCCCAACATGGATTGTTGGGCCCTGCTCCAGCCCCTTGCAAGTCCAGTACCCGCAACAAGCCCACTTCATGCACTCCGGCCAAAGAACGCCGTCCAACATGACACCCATCGAGTTGGTCGCTTCTCGCAGCCTCAATATGCAATACCGACAACAATCGTACATGAGACGAGCCACGTCCCACCTCACCCGGTCTGCAGGTAATATTCTCAAATTGTTTGGTTTAAAACATCCTCAATTTGTGACAATTGGTAGTGGCCACCGCATTCCAGTAAAAGGTTATGGTACATCCTACACACCACCTCCTAATCCATTCCCCCTTAAAAATACCCTATATGCCCCACATGTGATTAAAAATCTAATCTCTATCCGCAAATTTACTCGTAATAATTTTGTCTCTGTTGATTTTGACCCTTTTGGTTTCACTGTGAAGGATCTTCATACGGGGACACCTCTTACGAGATGCAATAGCACGGGGGATCTCTATCCATTCACTCTCACCTCCGCAACCAAATCTTGCTCTTCCGTCTCTCGAGCGGCCATTTCTTCTTCAACATGACATAATATGCTAAGTCATCCAGGAGCCCTCGTTTTTATTTTTTTAGAGATAATAATTTCATTACTTGTAATGAAAAGCTTGCCCAAAACTGTGTTTTTTGTTGTTTAGGCAAACATACTCGTCTTCCGATTAAATCATCTACTAGTGCTACTTTTGCACTTTTTGATATTATACATGCCGATTTATGGACATCACCTGTTGCTAGTTCTCTCGGTCATAAATACTATCTTATCTTACTAGATGATTTTCTCACTTTGTTTGGTTGTATCCTCTCAAATTTAAATCGGAAGTGTTTGTCAAATTTCTTGAGTTTCGAACATTCATTCAAACATAGTTTGAAAAAGGTATAAAAAAAATTCAGTGCGATAATGGTCGTGAATTCAATAACTCTATGTTTCACCGATTTTGTACCAATAATGGAATGGTCTTTCGCTTCTCCTACCCCCACACCTCCCCATAAAACAGTAAAACTGAAAGAATCGTCCGCTCCATTAACAATATGATTCACACTCTATTGATTAATGTCTTTCTACCTCCGTCCTTCTGGGTCTATGCTGCTAAAATGTCAGAATATGTTCTCAATATTCTCCCAACTAGCACCCTTAACAATATGACCCCTACCGAAATCCTCTATCATAGAGTCCCCTCTTATGATCATCTCCGGATATTCGGTTGTCTATGCTATCCTAACCTTGCCTCTACTGTCCCTTACAAACTAGCCCCCGGTCCACTCCATGTGTCTACCTAGGCTTCCCACCGAACCATAGGGGCTATCTATGTTATAACTTGTCCACTCGTCAGATCCACATCTCTCGTCACATCACATTCGACGAGACCACATTCCCGTTTCGAATCTTAAACAGTTTCAAACATTGGATTACTCTTTTCTTGACGAGTCTGCCATCTCTCCCATCATCCTCAGTCAACTAAAGCATAGCACTTCTTCAGCGTCAGCTCCGCGGCGCCACAACTCCTGCGAACAGGGTCCTGCTTCACCATCGACAATGCCGCGACCCAGTGCTGAGGCGCCGCGGCGCCAAAACTTCAGAGAGGTTTGTCAGTCCTCCAGCGCCGCGGCCCTTGATCACAGCGCCACGACGCCTCCGACGGCTTCTTCCAGCACCACGGTCCTTGATCACGGCACCATAACGCCTCCTACGGCGTCAACCTATCCTTCTCCATATCCAACAAATCCCTCCGCCTTGGAGCCTCCCACTATCCCCACTCACCAAATGGAAACTCGTGCAAAACATGGAATCTTCAAATCCAAAGTCCAATTTAACTTGTCTGCCCAAACCATTTCACCAATTCCCAAGAACCCTATATTGGCTAAACAAGACCCTAATTGGAATGCGGCTATGTCTGAGAAATTCAATGCTTTAACTAAATAACACATATGGGATCTAGTACCTAGACATGAGGGGGTGAATGTGATTCGTTGTCTGTGGCTATTTCGTCACAAATTCAGAGACAGTGGAGATCTTGAGAGGTATAAGACACGACTTGTGGCTAATGACACAAATCAGCAGGAGGGCATTGATTGTGGTGAGACCTTCAGCCCGGTTGTCAAACCGACTACCATCTGCACAGTTTTGAGCATTGCCATGAGCAAACACTGGCCGATCCATCAGCTTGATGTGAAGAATGCATTCTTACATGAGGATCTGAGAGAGACAACAGATGCATCACCGCCGTGGTTCACCCATCCAGCAGTTCCTCACTATGTGTGCCGTCTCCGTAAGTCACTATATGGCCTGAAGTAGTCCCCCCGTGCGTGGTATGATCGCTTTGCCAGGTATATCTTGCAAATTGGGTTTGTATGCAGCAAGAGTGATACATCACTCTTCATTTTCATCGAGGTAGTAGAACTGCTTACTTATTACTTTACGTGGATGATATTGTTCTTACTGCCTCCTCCGACGGATTGAAAAATGAGATTATTACCTTGCTTAATTCCGAATTTGCAATGACTGATTTGGGGAAGCTGAGTTACTTTTTGGGATATCAGTGACCAGGTCTGTCAACCACATGTTCTTGTGTCAGCGTAAGTATGCAGATGAGATCGTGTACAGGGCTAAGATGGTGAATTGCAAAGTGTCACCTACTCCAGTTGATTCGAAATCTAAGCTCGGTGCTTTGGATGGTGCTCCAGTCTCCGATCTTATTCTGTATAGGAGCCTTGCAGGTGCACTTCAGTATCTCACATTCACAAGACCAGACATTGCTTATGTTGTTCAGCAGGTATGCCAATTCAAGCATGCCCCCATGGAGTCTCATTTCACTACTCTTGTCGTATCATTCAATACATTGGCGGCACACTGATTATGGTTTCAGACCTATACCCTCTACACCAAACATGTTGCTCTCTTATACAGATGCAGATTGGGCGGTGTCCGACACGCGATACTCCACCTCCGCTTTTGTGTATTTTTGTGGATAACTGATTTCTTGTCCGCAGTCGACATGCTACTCCTATCTCGCTTCAAAGCCGATCGAGTACGCAGGCATTGCTAATGTGGTAGCTGAAATTTGTTGGCTCAGAAATTTACTGTTAGAACTTCAGTGTCATTTGCGTCAGGCATCTATTGTGTACTGTGATAACATCTCTGTCATCTACCTTTCTCATAATCTTGTTCAACATCAGCGAACCAAACACATTGAGATAGACCTACACTTTGTTCGTGAGAAAGTTGCACTAGGCCATGTCAGAGTGTTACATGTTCCATCATCCTATCAGTATGCAAATATATTTACCAAAGGACTTCCCAGACAGTTATTTCTTGACTTCAGATCCAGTCTCAGCGTCCGACCTCCTCCCGCTCCGACTGAGGGTGTGTGTAAACATGTATATTATAGAAATAATTGTATCCCTACCCATAATTAGAATATTTACATATATTGTGTAAATATAATTATGGTAAAACTAGGATTGCTCTTGTGATTAGGTTTACGATTTTTATTGTATAAGAGATAAATATTGTACACTATATATACTTTGATATTAATGAGAAGACTCCCCAAAGGAGATTAATATCATCTTACACTTTTACACCAATTAATGTGTGATATAGGCCTCATTTCATGATTGCTAATCCTTCTCTGTAGTAATTCTTCCTGCTTTGTGGAAGAAAATTCCTAACATGATTTCTACGTGTTCCTGTTGTAGTAAAATCCTAAACAACATACTATTGATCATGTTTTTTTTGTTGTTGCTTTCTTGTGAAATGGCTAAAACTATCTGGAACAAGTTTGTTGCTCCTATTGGTCTTAACTGTGAGTCAAATACTATGAGGGATATGATCCATTAGTGGAATAACCATAATGGCTATAACAAGCTTTAGAATTCAACCTATCCCTATTTATATATGTTGGGAGCTATGAAAATCCTGGTGCAGTACTAGATATATGGCTAAGGTCTTAAATCAGTTTTTAGGAAATGAAGTTGCAATGCTTTGGCCAAACATGGTGGGGTATTATTACCTTCTCTTCCATATCCTAAATTATACTTATCTCTTTTGAATCTGCCCAGGGAAGCAAGAGGAGCCTACAAAATGAATCAAATTCAAATGCCTCCAACTTTTTTTGTTCCCTGGTTCGATTTCCGCTTTGAGGCTTGATTAATTCGGATTCGCGTCGAGAAGTTATCTTTTAGAATAAAACGCTCCTGATTAGTGACAATTTTTTTCCAGGGCTCGAACTAAAGACTTAGTGAAAATTTTATATCGATATATTTAACAAAATAGACTTGGTTGGTAAAAATTCGTCTAATGGTATGTGTAAGGTCCGGGTGCTATGAAACAGTAAAAACAAAGTGAAGTAAACTCGAATGACAATTCTGTTTCCGAATGTCAGGAATAATGTTGTCCGACAATGGTAACAACATAGTAGTAAAACAGAAAACTTGAAGAGTAAAAAACAGCGGAAATTTAAAGGACACAAAAAGTTTTTAAATTTTCATAAGTTATATGTTGATATAACTTATGATGATCAATGACAAAAAATATTATATATATTATATACAATTGAATAAATTCATTTCTTTACAATATTACAAGATACAACAAAAAGGAATTAAAATGACGAAGTCGCAAATGACTTTTGCCTGAAAATCTACCTAAATAGACATAGACAACTTCTCATTACAATTGCTCAATATATAACCAATGTAGAATCTAAGCATCAGTTGTAATGTTGGACATAATGTTGTCGACATGCTCAGACAACACTAGTGATCCAGATTTCTGAGATGAATTCTCGAGAGCTCTCTTGGTATTTTTGATTTATGATTCTAGATATCGATTCACTGCAGTAACCTCTCTATTTATAGAAAAAAAGTCTTTTTTGAAAAGCTCATCGATCTGTTGCGAAGGTTGAGGGAAAGGTGAGCAGCTGGTGTGTTTGTTGGAGAAGATCATGAAGCAAAATTCTCTAACTTCTTGGACTTGTTCCTCACGCATAACAACAACCTTGACTTGCTCTTCGCACGTTTTTCAACAACTCCTATTTATCTTGCCAAGTCACTTTTACTTCGTAGTAATATGTCCCCATATATTACTTCATTCCGTGAAGTAAGATAAAATTATTTTTCATAAGATATTGATCCGAATGTTGTGACATTTCTTCCAACATTTTCTACATTCAAATCAGTACTTAAAAAGATATGTTGGGTAAAATGTCACAACACCAAACCCAACATTAACATTCTCTCATTTTTGCCATTCTTCATAAAATCCATTATAACCTGTGCAAATGACTTAAGGCAATGTCATAGATGTTGTCCAACAACTATGATTACAGTTATGCTCCCCCTTAATCTGTGATGACATACAATCAAAACATGTGTATACCAGTGTATACCAAGTCATAGGATTAAACACGATATCAACACATACATATATACAAAACATGTGTATACCAGTGTATACCAAGTCATAGGATTAAACACGATATCAACACATACATATATACAGATCATCCAATATACAAATAACAAAAAATACCCAAATGTCAGTTTAAACCATTGTCATATAAAACATCAATCAATCCAATAGTTCACAATTCAGTCAATAAAAACACTGTTCAACAAATCAGATAGCAAATCAACACCAAATCAGCATGCTCCTCCTATCTTATTATGCAGCAGTAGTAGCTTCCAGCCGCATCAAATAAGCCTGCTCCCCATATCTATTTATGCAGCAGTAGTAGCTTCCAGCCGCTTTTTACTTTTGCATAACAGCTTTTGCTTCAGCCCTGAGCCTTAATCTCTTCAGCAACACTTTCCTCCCAATATTTTTTTCTCTCTGCACAACAACAACAACATCTTCAACAGTAGCATTGCCTTCAGAACTTTCAGCCCTTTGCTCCCCCTGCACATAATTATCTCCCCCTTTTTGGGAAGAAAGCAAAAGTAAAAGTTGGTCCCTGACCTGAACCAATGCATCTCTGGCAACATTAACCTCTGAAATTTGTTGGTTGAGCTTTGCTATTTGACTGGCTAGTAGAGATAGTTGACTGTCTTGAACCAGTGTTGTCTTGAATGTGTGTAACATTCCTGATAACATTCTCATTGTCTGTTTCCTTTTTTCCAATGAACGTCAATGACTCTATCTTTGCTTTTCAAAATTGTCTTGTTCACTGAATAAACCTCACAAGTCGTATCGCCGATAACACTATAGACATGTATAACAAATAGTTTATCGACATGATATACCAATACTTCTCCAAAATATTCATCTGTCCATCACGAGTGACCATTACTTGCAAATGTGAGACATACTACATTCTCAAAAAATATGATGCAGACCATATGTCGACTTATAGCATATCATATATATCCCATTTTCGATGATCATTTGTC
Organism: Przewalskia tangutica; assembly: GCA_029844215.1. Lineage (NCBI taxonomy): Eukaryota > Viridiplantae > Streptophyta > Magnoliopsida > Solanales > Solanaceae > Przewalskia > Przewalskia tangutica. The sequence continues at coordinate 10,580,076 of CM056732.1, read as the reverse complement.
GAGGTCATTTTGAGAATTACGTTTTATCATTAATATCTCACTCTATAATGACAACGTAAGCTCAAGGGATGCACATATATGAATAATTGCAAACAATCAAACAATAATTCAATAATTGCAAATGCCATAAATATTAATCTCATTAATAATAATATGAATGTGTTCAAGTACATTTTGTCCCTAATATAGATTGTCTCTACACTTTATGCGCCGCAACCTTGGTGGTGGTAGCGCCGCGACCCTTTTCCGACCCGTTTCAATCTTACACTTTGTACACTTCTTCCTTCATTTACCAACGTGGAGCATACGTCATTTAACCAACGACCGTCCATCATTTCATGTCTCAAACGTTTACTCACGTACCAATATCTCTTTCACTAATGAAATTTACGATACTTGACATTACTAATGCACGTGTGTGGAAACGACGTCCGACGTGGAAGACCTCAATTGTTCGAGTCATAAATAATGGGTTAAACTTAACTCCATATTAGTAAATTTCGAACAGGGGTGACATAATTAACCCAATTAGTTGGGGTTTCAAATATAGCTATGTATGTTACATGCACATCTGGAATATGCTTGAGAATCATCGATAACTAAATACACATCATTGAAAGAGAGAGTGCTAAAATTTGAATCCTTGATCCCTTTGCACGCCCCAACACTTTGAATCAATTTTAATTTACCGTAAATTTATCAAGAAAGTACAACCAATTTAGCAATCAATATCAATAACTCACGAGTTAATTCAAACAATGTAGTCTTCAAATAGAGAAAACTGAGGTTATGCTCTTATTGAGGAATCCTAAATTTATAAACAGAAGTTCTACACAATTTATCAAATTCAAGATTAATAAATATATGTACATATCCATACACATATACAATAAAAATAAGGGAAAAGGGTAAAAAATACTCTATCTACTTTCATAAATTGACTACTTTTACCATCCGTTACAAGTTGGGACCAAATCTACCTCTCCCGTTACAAGTTAGGGCCAAATATACACCTACCATTAGCAAAGTATTCAAAAATACCTCTCATTTCTAACATATTCCCACATAAGCAAGCCTAGTCATTGGAATTGGGTGACATGGACGCCACATGACATTTAACTTATTCTATGTGATGCCTACGTGTCAATTTTTCTAAAAATAAATATGGAAAATGGCTTTTTATTAAAAATTTGAATTTTCTTTTATTTTATAAAACCCTTTAAAAAAAACATATTCTGGAAAGTTTTAATAACATTTTAGTCATTTTACCAAATAAATAGCTTATCAATACTTTTTTAGCAAATAGATCAATTGCTTATTATTATTGTAATTTTTTTTTACTTATTATTAATTTCATTTTATGCATTTCTATTCAAATACATAACTACTTATATATAAATTCAATTTCAAGTGAGAGGAAACGAAGGGAAGCAATGGTGAGAAGAAGAAATGAGTAGAAGCAAATGGGGATTTGGTTACGCCCTTTCTTGAATTGGGTCTCCTCTCAAAACCTCCAAAAATACGGTTAGCAACTCCAATCTCTGTTTCTTATCTAATATTAATGCTCAGATATAGTATAGTATTTGCTTAGAATTTTTTTTCTGTCTTCAAAATGTATATCTGAGTTTAAAGATTGAATCTTTCATAAATGGGCAGGTTAGGTTGTCTGTTTCTTGAATGATTGATTAATGGGTGTCTAATGATTTTGGGAGCTGGGAAGTTCCAACTTTTTTGGATGAAATACAATTGTATCCAGTTCTGAAATGTAACTTTGCAACCTGAACGATCTATATTTGGTGGTGCTGAGGCCAGTTTATGCGCACCTCGACTGATCCACAAGCACTGTTGCCCGGTAAAATTGCCCACTAAGTCTTGGTCAAATGTACTCACAATGAGTGTTGTAGCTGCAATCCATATTTTGTGTTGTCAAGGAACAAACCCAGAATGTGAAAGAGCTATGCAGATCTCCTGTTATTGTCCTTAGGTTCTCTCAACACTTAGACGATTTGGATTAACATGGTACGACGGTTTGCAAAGCTCCAACTTCTTCAAAGCTATAAGCGGAGTAGAACGAGAAAACTGATGTGTATCTGGGCAATGGTTTCAGTACAGGACTTAGGTTATCTCATTACTCTACATGCTGTAGGTTGTCTTTGTCTTTAGAAAGAGAAGGATGTTACTATGAATTACAAGTTGCTATTATAGAAATACTCCTTAGTTAGTTCATTTGTTGGCTTCTGTGTAGTATGGCATAAGTTTAAGAAATTTCTACATTTAGTTATGCTACTAATCTTTACTATTATTTTTACCAAATAAATTTTGTTTAGTATAAGAAGAAAAAGTTATAGACAGAAAATGGTACTGTTTTTCTTGAACTGGCAATTACTAGTAGTTTGGGCGTCTATAAGGCCCAAACTCTAAAAAATGGTTTTGATTAGAATCGGGTGCTACTGCGGTAGTAATATCAGAATGACTCTTCAACATACAAGTTAGATGCAGTGGAAAAAACTCTAAAAAATGGTTTTGATTCGAATCGGGTGCTACTGCGTTAGTAGTAATATCAGAATGACTCTTCAACATACAAGTTAGATGCAGTGGAAAAAGTAGGAATGTAGAGTCATGGAGCATAAGCTCGTGGTTATGGACTTAGAAATCAAGATAAAGAAGAAGAGGGACGCACATGAACAACCAAGGATTAGATGGGGAGGCCTGACTGAGGCTAAAGCTCAAGAGATGAAGGAGAAGTTGGGCATTGTGGGGCTTAGGGGAGTAGCGGGGACGCTGATAGCATGTGGGCTAGGACAGTCGGATGCATCAGGGGAAGCTGCTAGAGAGGTACTAGAGGTCTCGAGGGGCAACCTAGGTGGACGTAAAGGAGATCGGTGGTGGAATGGAGAAGTCTAAGAAAAAGTAGAAGCCAAGAAGGCTACGTATGCAGCGCTAGTGGAAAGCGTCGACGAGGACGATAAGAGGAGGAATACGAAGAGGTATAAGACAGTGAAGAAGGAAGCGAAGCTGGCGGACACGATGGCTAAAACAACAGCCTTTCAGCACATGTATAAAGAGCTCGAGTGTAAGGACGGGGATAAGAAGTTGTATAGGCTTGTAAAAATAAGAGAGAGAAAGTCTCGCTACCTGGATCAAGTGAGGTGCATTAAATACGAGAATGGTGAAGTGTTGGTAGACGACGCACGCCTTAGACGGAAACGACAGACGTACTCCCATAAGCTCTTGAATGAAGAAGGGGACAAATATATCGTTCAGTGGGAGTTAGAAAATTTCGAGAGTCGTAGAGATTTTGGGTACTGTAGGTGTATCAAGGCTTCAGAGGTTAAGGAGGCTATCCGTAAGATGATGAAGGGAAGAGCGACTGGGGCTGATGAGATTTCGGTAGACTTTTGGAAGAGCGCAGGGGAGGCAGATATGGAGTGGCTGACTATGTTGTTTAATGTCATATTTTGGACGGGTAAGATGCCAGAGGATTAGAGGTGGAGTACGATGGTCCCATTGTACAAGAGCAAATGTGATATTCAGAGTTGCAATAACTATAGGGGTATCAAGTTGCTAAGCCACACTATGAAAGTATGGAAGAGAGTGATAGAGTTGAGGATGAGAAGGGATGTGTCGATATCCGAGAGCCAATTCGGATTCATGCCAGGCCGATCGACTACTGAAGCTATTCATCTTGTCAGGAGATTGGTGGAGCAGTATATGGACTAAACGAGAGACTTACATATGGTGTTCATTGACATGAAAAAGACGTGATAAAGTCCCTCGGGAGGTCTTTGGAGATGCTTGGAGTCTAGAGGTGTGCCTATGATCTACATCAGGGTAATTAAGGACACGTACGAGAGTGCTAAGACTCGGGTTAGGACAATGCGAGGTGACTCAGAATAACTTTCCAGTCGTGATGGGTTGCATCAGGGATCAACCCTTAGCCTATTTCTATTTGCCTTAGTGATGGATAAATTAACGCGACATATTCAGGAGGAGGTGCCTTGGTATATGTTATTTGCAGACGACATAGTTTTGATTGACGAGATGCGTAATGACGTTAACGATAGACTGGAAGTTTGGAGAATAACTTTAGAATCTAAAGGTTTCAGGTTAAGCAGGACTAAGACGTACTACATGGAGTGCAAGTTCAGTGAAATGACGCAAGAGACAGATGTGAAAGTGAAGCTTGATGCACAAGTTATACCCAAAAGAGGGAGTTTCAAATATCTTGGGTCCATTATTCAAGAAAACGGGGAGATTGCTGCCCTATTTTTTCTGCAATGACTTACGTCCCTTTTGAGCCGAGGGTCCATCGGAAGCAACCTCTCTACCCCGCAAAGGTAGAATAAGATCTGCGTACATCTTACCCTCACCCAAACCCCACTTGTGATATTACACTGGGTTGTTGTTGTTGCAGAGACATGGGAAGAAACAATGAAATATGGTATGGCATTCTCTTAAAATCTGATTTCTCATTTTGCTGGAATGCAACAAATATTGCGTCAACTAGGTTGTTTTCAGGTGCAGATAGAGTTAGAAAGATTGTGGCTTTTCAGGCAGTAGAATGTGGGAACAAAGAAATGCCAAACAACTATTGTCCTGCTTTGAATTCTATTCTTCCTGTTGATTTTATATTTATGCTAGTTAAATTGTTCTACTGGACTTAATGCAATAGACAATGATAAAAGATTTAATATTGGCTATAGTCATAGCTTCTTGTTTGACTCAAGCTACTATTTTGATAGGGGCTGTTTTGAATAGCTTCCTACCAGGCATCCTGGCAAATGAGGAGGCAACAAAAAGGTCATTGCAAGATGACACATCACAGAATGTTGAAGAAGTACAGAAAATCATAGGGTACCACTTTAATGATCGAAATTTATTGCGGCAAGCTTTTACACATCCGTCTTATCACAAGGACTGTATATCTTATGAGCGGCTCGAGTTTGTGGGTGATTCAGTTCTTAACTTTATGATCACACAACATCAGTTTTCCGAATATCCAAATCTTCCACCTGGGTTGTTATCACCTCTACGTGCTGCAAATGTTGACACGGAGAAGCTTGCGCGTGTTGCTGTTAAGCATAGCTTCCACAAGTATTTACTGCACGGAAGGCCTATCCTTACACGACGAGTAAGTGAGCTTATTCATTAAGGGCATTTGATTTGTCTTTATTTCTTTTCTTTTTTGGGTCACTTGTTTGGCAATAACCCCCTCAGGTATATGGATGTCCAGCACAATTCCTACGTTTTGGCATTTGGTTGCTAATTAAGAGAACGCCATTGGCCTTTAGCTGTTTCCTTCTGTGTTTCTGTGCCAGTGGAAATTGAAGCATTTTCACATACACACGCTTGCATGTGAAATTAACTCAGTTTTTCCACTGTGTTTATATGAATTTTAAGATATTTCCTTCTTTTTTCCCCTTCAAGAACTCATCCTACTTATCACTTTTGTAGGGTTTGAAATAAACGTCTGAAGCACAACTGTTTTGTTAGAGAGCTGTTTTGCTTTCTGCTGAATGCTTTTGAAATATCTGGACATAAGCTTGAAGAGCTTGTGTTTTGTCTTTTATACATTTTCGTATACAGAAACTATCCAAACTTTTGTGGATGCCCTCTTTTGTTTCCATGCATTTAGTTGGTAAAATTGTTTCAGCTTATCCTCAGAGGAAAGAGGAAGAGAACATTGAACTTACTGTACAATATGAAGTAGCTAAACAAGGAGTAATGGCAGGGCTATTGTCTATAGCTGCTATAGAAGTAGAAATTTGGTTACATGTTGTACTACAAATTTGCAGCCTCTAACCTGTGATGAAATGACAGGGAAAAACTATGATCCAGTTTTGAGGCTTGATTTTGTTATTAGGCCGATCGTGACAATTTTCTTTTTCTGGGTGTTCGTAGAAAGGATAGATGGCTGGCATCTCTCCCAACAAGGATGGGACTAATGCAGTAATCAATAGTATTTATTCATTTGCTGATTGGATTCTCCTATATTGCACGTTAGATGGTTGTCATTTCTACTGCTCCACTGTTCATTTCCTTTTAGAGATAAGAACTTCAGAATACCAATTCCTACCCTCCTCCGAGTTCCTCAATCAAAACCTTGTGCGGAAAAGAAGGAATGAAAGAAAGCAAAAACAACAGTAAGTGGAATAAAAAGGAAGATAACATAGTTGACCTTAGATTCTTTTAAAAGGACTACATTACGTTGATCGAATACTTGTTGAATTCTTTTTCCACCTAGACTGTGTTAATTGGAAATATCTGTTAACCTTTGCGAACAAGACTGAATGAGAAAGTCTCACTTTACTTCCTTTGACTTTTCTCAATCTCGTCTGAAGTATATTATAATTTTTTCATTGATATACTGCTTCATCTTTTTCTTAGTGTTTGATTTTCAGGTTCCGTTTGTGTCCCCTCATCTCTTCCAATTGACAAAAGTTACCTTTATTCACAGATTCAATCATTTATAAATGCTCTTCCTGAGTATCCATTGCACTCCCATGGATTGATAAATGCTCCAAAGGTGCTTGCTGATGTTGTTGAATCAACAATTGGAGCAGTATTCATTGATAGCAATTCTTCAATTGACACTACCTGGGAGGTTTGTTCTCCCCACCTCAAATTCCTAATTTCAAGAACGGTTCAAAATATTAGCGGTACATGTACCTCTTATCATGTGAAGGTTTTGATCACAATTGATTTAATGGTCTTGTAGTTCTTGTAGCTTATATAGGTTGCTAGGAGCTAAGGTTCCTACTTGAATCTCCCACCCAAAAAAAATTATAAAGAAAGAAAAGAAATAAAGAGAACCAGGAAAAGAAAGGAAAGAGGAGAACCTTTTTTCTTTCTTTAGCTAAATTTTATATGTTGTAGTATGGAAGTCCACTTAGAGCCTATGCAATGCTAGGTTTAGCTCTGAGGCTGCTATAGTCTCAAGCGTGGCTACTGGCTAGAAAGCAGGTACACTTCATGAATATATTATTGGAAAGTTAGGGAGGAGAGGAAGCTCAAATCACTCAAATTCTTTCTTTGAAGACAAGTGGGGAAATGATTCTTCTTCACTTCACTCTACTTGCTTTCTTAATCAATGATTTTCTCTTTGAAGACAAGTAGAGGAAATATTCTTCTACCAACTTGACTTACATAAAATATTGCAGTGCCTAAGTATTTGTAGGAATTTTTCCAACATGTACCTATTCTAGTTTATGTATCATAATTTATTTCTAATTTTTCTTATTCCCTTGACCCTAGTTCATGAATACTACCACACACATTTTAGCATATTTCTGAATACATAACAACAACAAAATACCTAGTGAAATCTCACAACGTGGGGTCTGTGGAGGGTAGAGTGTACGCAAACCTTATCTCTACCTTGGTAGGTAGAAAGACTCTTTCTGAAAGACCCTCGGCTCAAGACCAAACATAAGCACAAGCAAAACAAGAGAAACGGTTAGACCCAGACAATAAATCTAAATCAATATGAAAATGAGGGTAACAAAAAGCGAATAAGCCATGATAAAACATTCTGAAAAAAGAAGCAGTAACTAACGCAGGTAAAAAACAAAGTACACGAAAGAACATACAACAGTAGAAATCAAACGACAAGGGACTATAAATATATTGCGTCTACTAGTATGATAGGCTAAGCAGAGCTACAATAATAACACTACATCTACCAGTATGTAAGCGTAAGTAGGACTATGCTCAACTACCTACTACCTTTCTACTCTAATCCGTGTCCTCTACAACCCCTATCTAAGGTCATGTCCTCAGTAAATTGCACATGCGTCATATCCCGTCTAATCACCTCTCCGTAATACTTTTTCGGCCTACCTATACCCCTCCTGAACTCGTTCATAGCCAACCTCTCACACCTCCGCACTGAGGCATTTGTGCCTCTCCTCTACACATGCCCAAACCATCTCAACCTCGCTTCCCGCATCTTATCCTCCATCGAGGCCACTCCCACTCCGTTTCGGATATCATCATTTCTAATCATATCCCTCTTTGTATGCCACACATCCATCTCAACATCCTCATCTCCGCAACTTTCATCTTTTGGATGCGTGAAGTTTTGACTGGCCAACACTCCACTCCATACAACATAGTTGGTTTAACCACTACCCTATAGAACTTGCCTTTAAGTTTTGGTGGCACCTTTTTATCGCACAAAACTCCAGATGCGAGCCTTCATTTCATCCACCCTGCACCAATACGATGTGTGACATCGTCATCAATCTCTCAATTCCCTTAGATAATAGACCCGAGATACTTGAAACTTCTTTTCTTTGGAATGACCTGAGTACCAAGCCTCACCTCCACACTTGGTCCTACTCAGCCTGAACCTAGACTCCAGAGTCTGTCTCCAAACCTTCAGCTTAGCTTTACTCCGCTACGAGTCTCATCAATCAGGACTACATCATCTGCGAATAACATACACCATGTCACCTCCCCTTGAATTTTTCGCGTCAGTCCATCCATCACCAAGACAAATAAGAATGGGCTAAGAGCTCCACGCCTGTCTCGTGGTCGTTTCCGTTACTGAATTTGCATTCCAAGTATTCTGTCTTGGTCCTACTCAGCCTGAACCTAGACTCCAAAGTCTGTCTCCAAACCTTCAGCTTAGCGTTTACTCCGCTACGAGTCTCATCAATCAGGACTACATCATCTGCGAATAACATACACCATGTCACCTCCCCTTGAATTTTTCGCGTCAGTCCATCCATCACCAAGACAAATAAGAATGGGCTAAGAGTTGATCCCTGGTACAACCCCATCATCATTGGAAAGTGCTCCGAGTCTCATTCTATTGTTTGTACCCTGGTCTTGGCTCCCCCATACATATTCTTGATCGCCTTAGTGTACGCCACAAGTACACCTCTAGCCTTCAAACATCTCCATCCCTAGGGACTTTGTCGTATGCCTTCTCGAGGTCGATGAAAATCATATGTAAGTATCTCTTTCTCTCCCTATACTGTTCCACCAACCTCATAATAAGATGAATGACTTCTGTTGACGAATGCCCCAGCATGAATTCAATCTGGTTCTCGGAAATAGACACGCCTTTTTCACCCTCATCTCCACGATCCTTTCCCAAACTTTCATAGTGTGGCTTAGCAGCTTGATACCCCTATAGTTCATGCAACTCTGGATGTCACATTTGTTCTTGTACAAGTGAATGATTGTATTCCAACTCCATTCTTCGGACATTCTTGCCGTCTTAAAAATGACATTAAACAACTTAGTCAGCCACTCCAAACCTGCCCTGCCTGCGCTTTTCCAAAATTCAACTAGGATATCATCAGGACCAGTCGCTCGTCCCTTATGCATCTGCGAACAACACCCTTAACCTCTTCAACCTTAATACTTCTACAATATCTAAAATTTCGCTACCTTCCGAATTGCTTCAGATCTCTCAACACAATGTCTTTATCTCCTTCTTCGTTCAAGAGTTTATGGAAGTAAGACTACCACATCCATCTAATACACGCGTCCTCGTCCTTGATGCACCTCATGATCCAAGTCACAGGTCCTCCTCTCCCTCGCCTTGGCTAGTCTGTACAACTTCTTATACCCGCCTTTTTCTTTTAATTCCACATACAGGCGTTCAAAAGCCGTCGTTTTCGCCGCCGTAACCGCTAGTTTTGCCTCATTCCTCGCAATCTTATATAATTCCCTATTCGTTCACTTCTTCACCTCATCCTTGCTTTTTACCAATTTCGCATACGCCACTTTCTTTACTTCCACCTTCTCTAAAACTTTACCATTCCACCACTAGTCCCCTCGATGCTCACCACAACTACCCCGCGAGACCTCTAGCACTTCATTAGCTACCTCCCAAATGCAACTGGCCGTCCTGTCCCACATACTCGTCGCATTCCCACTACTCCCCCAAGCCCCCACAGCCATCAACATCTCCCCCATCTCTTTTGCACTAGCCATAGTCAAACTTCCTCATTTGATTCTTAGTCTGTCATCCACCACCCTCATCTTCTTCTCCATCTTGATCTCCATATCCATCACCAAAAACTTATGTCGGGTTATAAGATACTCACTGGGAATAACCTTGCAGTCTTTACAAAGACCGTTGTCAACCCTCCTAAGAAGCAAAAAGTCTATTTGAGTCTTAGCCACCGAACTACGGAAAGTCACCAAGTGCCCATCCTTCTTCATGAACCTCGAATTGACTATCACCATCCTAAAAGCTTTAGCGAACTAGAAAAGTGAGACGCCTCCCCCGTTCTTGTCCCCGAGGCCAAAGTCTTCATGCACGTCGTCATAACCCCAGAAGTGACCCAATATGTCCATTGAAATCCCCTCCTACAAATAACTTCTCAGTGGGTGGTATACCTCACACCACCTCGTCCAAATCCTCCCAAAAATGCCTCTTCTCCTCCTTGTCTAAACCCTCCTACGGCGCATAAGCACTAATAATGTTCATAGTGAACCCTCCAACTACCAATTTAATCGTTATCATCGACCCTCCTAACCTCTACCACCTGATCCCTTAGCTCGCTGTCTACCAAAATGCCTACCCCATTCCTATACCTCGACCTACCCGAGAATCATAACTTATACCCTTCCACATCCTTAGCCTTAGGTCCTACCCATTTGGTCACACATGCTATATTAATCCTCTTCTTCTTAAGAATATTAACTAGCCCTATGGACTTCCCCGTTAAAGTCCCAATGTTCCAAGACCCTATTCTCAACCTAGCATCTCCCTTACCTCCCTTAATTCTCGAATGATCCTAATCTACCATCAATCATCAAAGCCACTAAAGCGGATATAAACTAATAGACTAATCAAAGGTTTTACACCTAAAACAGGAACGCCAAGAATGATATAACTAAAGGCAAGAAGAGTAAATGCAAGAACGTAATATACTAAGGGCTGAAATCAATATATTACGAAACAAATTCGACAACCAAGCAAAGATAAATTAGCAACAAGAACTATTCTAAAATTATTTCAGGATTCTAAAATTCTAAGAGAACCCAGGAACCTATTCTAAAATTCATTAAACCTGCTTCTAATTCTTCAAACTAAAGGTTAATCCAATATCTGGAACAAACTAACTAAATTCACCTAACAGTATAGCATATAAGAACTAAAATAAATGTTAAACAAGACTAAAAACAGGGCTGTATAAGGCTTAAAAATAGAAGATAAAGTGTGTTTCGAAATCAGCTGTTGAATAGGCTAAATCAAGAACAAAAATGCAGAGCAAGAACTCAAGACAACGGCTAAATCACAAACTAAGCAGACGAGAACTAAATATGCAAAACAAGCAGTGAGTAGAAATCCATTTTCTGAATACATGAACTCAGTAAATTCCTGTACTTAGGATGAATCCAGTTTACTTTTTCAACACTCCCCTTTAATCATAAACTAGATTCATTACTTCAAGAGATAATCTGGAAGACATCAATGTTCTTGATTTGGTAGAGACACGCACAAGTCGGTCTTGTGACTTCAGAAACTTGAGCTCAACTTCTTTCTTAATTCTTCCTCTACCTCGTCCCTGTTCACGGCCTCTTTGATGTGAGCCACGTCTTTCATCTTTCTCCTTCAAACAAAGCTTTGGTTGCAAAGCCTGTTCAACCGATTCTAGTTTTGGCTTCTTAAGTCTTTCTTCACTGACTTGCAAAGATCCAGTAAGTTCATTTATGGTCATGGTGTCCAATTCCTTGTATTTTTCTTCAACAACAACAATCACAAAATTAAATCGTGAATTCAATGATCATATAATTGATCTTGCAATGACCTGATCATCCTTTAAATTTTCTTCATATCTCCTCCTCACCATCTTCATCTTTTCTGGGGTTTCATAAAAAGTTACCTTCCCAGACATCTCTTCATCAAATCCCTTGATAGATGAAAGTGAATTTTCTTATTCATCTTTCTCATGGCAGGAATATCATATGCTACCTCTCTATTCAAGATTCGTCGTCTACTCCATAAGCAACTGCTTTGTCAAGGTTGACACCCTTGTTAGGCTACTTTACTTAAGAAACATTCAAAAGTTGTCGAACTTCTGAAATTGTGTTAGTTCCTCCTACCAAAACAATTTGTTTAAGATGGTGCTTCTCTAGCCCAATATCCTCATAGCTACAGTAGCTAATATTATTCATAGCTCATTTCAACATGAAGATCCATTCTCTTGAATCTTGAAGAATTCGAGTTCTCCATAGGTCCGTCAAGACAAGTAGCTCTGATACCAAATGTTGGAAAATTAGAGAGGAGACTCTCAAACACCCAAATTCTTTCTCACAAGTGGAGGAAATGATTATTCTTTACTTCACTCTACTTGCTTTTTCAATCTGTAATTTTCTCTTCGAAGACAAGTGGAGGAAATATTTTCCTACCAACTTGACTTACATAATTGTAGTGCCTAAGTATTTGTAGGAATTCTTCCTAACATGTACCTATTCTAGTACCTGTATCATAATTTAATTCTAAATTTTCGTATTGCGTAGACCCTAGTTCATGAATAAAAGCATACATGCATCTTAGCATTAATTTTCGAATACATGAACTAGGTAAATTCATGTAATTGGGATGAATCTAGTTTATCTTTTCAACATATATTATGGCACATAAATTTTGTAACTTTAGAAAAAGAGGAGGAAATGGGGCTCTTCCTCTGAAGACAGTCATCTGATTAATTAGTCATACCACCACCAAGTATGGATAAATAATATAGTGTTACTACTTTATGACTGAAAGTTCATGAGGAATCTTGTATGAATTTCTGTGGTTGAATGCTGAAGCAGTGACATTTACGTCACAGAAATATATGGGAAAAAGAGAACCATATGAGAATTGAGGAGCTTTGGCGCTCAATTTCTGTACTTCAAATTCAATCTAAACATGGTCCCATGTAAGGGAATATACACCTAGGAGGTGGCACTGAGGGGGACATTGAGGCTGATCAAGGATTTTAATTTTATGGGTTCTGGACTACGACACTTTTTGTTTACTCGGTTCTGGATAGATTATTCATACATATTAAATAAAATTCTTAACACAAATATAAAGTCTGGACTAAAGTTAATGGGTTATGTCGAACCCATAGATCCACACCTAGGGGGACAGAGATGCTTTATGCAGATGTAGAATGCCACTTAACATCTGATGCCCATTTGATATAAACTCAACTTCTTAAAGGGGAATACCGGTCGGGATAGGTTGCTATCCGGGACTTTACGTGTCCTCCTCTATGCATCGCACTATAGCTTGGGCCGTACGTACCCCAAGAAATATTCAAAACAGATTGGATGTCACTTTCACTATTGCACAGATTAGCATGTGAAGGGTAACTTATTTAATTTCTGTTCTGTGTTTTCTTCTTGATTTGGGCTCAAAATGTCACTTGGACAGTATTCTTCTCTTTCCTCGCCTCTAACGCATGCTGCTTTTGATTTTGGATGATCTGCAGGTAGCAAAGGCTCTATTAGATCCAATAATTACACCGGAAATGCTTCAAACAAATCCAGTGAAGAAGCTCTACGAGACCTGCCAGAAGCATAAACTTACAGTTCGTGTAGTCGATATGTGGTGTCATGATGGGAGTTTTGAAGTTTTCATTGACAATCAACTAAGTGGAAAAGGCATGTGTCATGTAAAGAAAGAAATTGCATTGAACAGAGCAGCGAATAAGGCATATAATGAAGTTATTAGAATGCTAAGTGTTGGCAATATGAAGATAGCTGATGGCTAATAATCTGGCATTAGAAATAGAACTATTCGTCTCTATATTTTGTTCTTATTGCAAGTATACAGTTTCGGATTTCCAAAGTTGATTTACAGACTCATTGATTTAGAAATCCACATTGCTTCAAGTTTTGTTTTTCCTATCTTTCCGGTAAGGACAGAAGAATTTTGAAATCTCTCCATGGGGCATGTTGAATAATCTTAACTTGAGTTAACTTCTATACATTGACAATGTATAGTTTTTTTATACCATCAGTTAGGATGACTTATCATGAGAGTTTGAGTTACATAAATTGTTAGTGTGAAAAGATTTTTTTTAATACTATCAGGTCACTCAAAACGTATTTATATGTAAGTCTCTTTAAAATATGAAGTTTGTAATCTTGAAATAAGACAAGCTACAACATATAAAAGGGCAGCTCGATGCACTAAGCTCTCGCTATACGTGAAGTCCGAAGACGGGCCGGATCACAAAAGTCTATTGTACGCAGCTTTACCTTTCATTTCTGCAAGAGGCTGTTTCCACGACTTTGTCCCCTGAGGATGGCAAAGTAGTTCCCTGCTCCTTTCTAGTCTTTGCAACCGCTCCACTTTTATATGGTATAATTTTCTTCGGATTGGACCCTAAGACCGGAAAATTACACCAATCCATCTTAGGTGGTTGGTCAGGTGTTTTGCTGCTACTTTCCTGCCTTGCTTGTATATCCACAAGCTGTTGTATCTCACTCTACTTTTCTTTGTCTTTATGTTGTGGTTGTACAAGATCATTCTCCGTCCTTGGAGGAAGGGGCTGGGTTGTAGCTTGATTTCTGTTGGGAGTGGTTTGGTTACATTGATTTCAATAAGCATTCTTGCATAAGATATTCTTTTCTATTTAGTGGTACATTCATCAGCAAACAGAGGCTTGCCAATTGTCCTGTCTGTTATGCCCCTATTATAACATACATTTAGTAACTCCTCTACACTGAAATCAGGCTCTCTAAAAGGATTAGTGCTTTAACAACACAAAGTAACTTGTTATTATCCGTTAAACTTGTATTGTTAGAGTGTATACTAACTCAAAAGTTAGGTTCCCATTACTTGTGTTTAGTTTAAGATTTTAATCCCATTCCTTCATGATGTATTTGTATTGTATCTCTTTTTAAAGCTTTTGTCAGTGGATCACCCAGATTCCTGCCTGATCTCACATACACTATAGCTATATATAGTCTCATTTGTTACTAATTCTCTTATATAAGCATGCCTTAAACTTATATGTATTGATTTCTTATTATAAGTTTTATTGTGAGCTACACACATGGTAGTCCCACTATCACAAAATATGGAAATGGATGACATAGATTTGTGGCCACAACTTTATGTCGAATAACATATTCCCCCGCCATTTCAATTCATTTGAAGAAGCTGTTAATTATGCAATGAATTCAGATTCCATTGTAGAATGAGAAATACAAATTTGTTTTTTAGATGCCCAACTAATGGCGCCAACCCCTAGAGTAAATATCCAACCTGATGTGGATTTATTATCATTAATACTAGTAATTCACTTGCGTTAGAATAATCTTCTAACACGGCAGAAAAACTACTGTAGGATATGTCAATTTTTTTTTTAAATATCCAAGCACTTTAGCTATTGCTTTCCAATGATCTTTACACGGAGTACTAGTAAACCTTGAGCGAAAAGAGAGAGAGAGAGAACAAGATGATAAAATCTTGTAATATTACTTTTTTTTGTTTTGGTTTGTTTTTGTAGATGTACCACATCGGACTTTTGACAAAGGTTTAGGGGTTAAAAGAAAAATAACAAAGACAACTGTAGTCAGTATACAGAAAAGAAATCAGAATTACAGAGATAGGGGAGAAAGAAATCAAGAATGTTGATAGGAGTACTTGATTTTTAGATATCCAACATGTCTGAGTATTTGCCACAAGAATTGTGATTGAAATCCTCCAGAGACTACCCATCAACTCCGTTACTGGAGACCTCATAAAAGAAAAATATGATTTATGAAAATTTTGATCACATGGAGCAATAAGAGTAATGTCTGTGATTGTCCTATTTGATACGCATGATGAGATGTTCTGGGAGTTAATGTTACCAGCTCGTTTTGTTGAAAAGTTCTGGCTAGAAGATTGGGAGTTTATCCTTTTCGAATCACAGCAGTCCTCACTTTGTTTGGCTCATAATGGTCATCAGACAATTGGTGTTTGGATGATGAACCCAGATCAATCATGGGTGAAGCAGTTCAGCATCTGTCCACGCATTACATTCAGCGTTGTTGCTAATGAATTTTTCTCCATGGTCTTTTCCACATGAGCCTCAGGTTACTTATTACTTGTTTCAGCCAATAGTGTCAAGGAAAAATGGTGAAATTTTGTGGAGTGTACCCACCCGTTCTTGGTTTCATATGATCTTGCAATTAAAAAAATGAAGTGTCTTTGCATTCATAGCACTGCCCATCGACTTTTTCACGGTGCACTTTATGTTAATACTTACAAAGAGAGCCTTGCTTTACTTGATAAACGGACAAATATTTATGGTGGAGACACTTGTGAAGAGTCATCTGATTAATGCAACAAGGAGCTGAACTCCACGGGGTACCTATTACATCCTACCTGCACAGCAACAAGGTAATTCTAATTCTGTCCACGCTTGGATAAATGGAAAGAAATCATCTAGTGTTTTTGCTAATCTTTTTAATACTACATCTTGTTCGTGTTTTAAAATCTTATAAATTTCTTGCAATGTGACATTGTTTTGCAGGTTCCATTGGAGACCACCTTCAATTTATTGATAGGTCAAAGTTTTCTGGAGTTAGGAGTGCATGGCAATTATTTATGCTCTTGGCTATGAAAACTCTTCAACCAAAATAGAGGCTGGAAATCTAATATCTTTAATACTGGGAGATGTTTTTGGGCTTATCATACATACTTTAGTGTAGTACTGAATCGACATGTATGACGACAAAGCTCTGTACCCTCGTAGCAAAGACAAGTTTACTTATTCTTTGCAACTGCTGGTATTCTTAAGCGGCAATTAAGATTCCTCTTTCCCGTGATTTTGTCTTAGTCGGTGGAAGTGTTTGGAAACATGTCTTCTTGTTTCTCACTTGTTTTTTCTCTTGGAATATTCTAATATTATTTTTATGTTTCAACAAGTAATGCAATTAATTGATGAGAAACTGAGAAATTGCATCAAGTGGGTGCAAACATGAAGAAGAAATAACGCAGCTGAGTTCATCACTGGGCTTTGTAATGGCAACAGTAAGACAGTATTCACAAATAGCAGAAGCATAACTGAGTGGCTGTTTCTGATGCTTGGCTTCTTTGAGCTCTTCTATCTGCATCATCGAATCTTCAAACTCCAGATATATACAACATGGAATGCACATATCGAAGATTAAGATTTTCATTTACCCTCGAAGAGAATTATATGAAATAAATATAGAATAATGTTATCAAAAAGAATGATCTGGAGGTGTACCTTTTAGAAGCACAAACAATCTCTTTCAAGTATTTTTTCAGAACCACTCTGGTTGTCTGAAGATCAAAAAGTAAGTGCAGAACGAAAAGAAACACTTTCAGAGCAGAGTTATGCTTTTGACGATCTTTGCTATTCATAATGGCCTCAGAATGAAAGCTAAAAAGCTTCTTATAGGTAAAAAAGAAAAAGAAAAAAGAGCTTGTGGGATTCTATTTCTTCTTGGTTCTTATTTTGGTACCTGGGGGAGTAGGAGTACAGTGTGGGCGTGTTGCTTGTTAGTCTTTCCTAGAGAACACTCAAAATGAAATACAGGATATTGTTGTGTTCTAAAGAGAATGAGTTTTATGGAATTAAATTAACCTGACTCAAATCTGTGTTAGTACAAATGCATTTTCTGGTAAATTCTGATATGCTCGTTTATCTTTCTATTTCTCATTCTCTTAAATGTCCGCCTGCAGGCTCCCTGTTTCAATATTTTTGTAACGATAGAACAATTTGTTTGTAACTCTGTATATTTATTTGTGCTGGGAAGAAGTCGTAGCTTTATGGTTAAGGAATGTCCTAAAAGAGCTTACTTCTGACTTTGATACTTTGTACACCGTAGTTTACTTGATCAATCTTCCCTCTTTAAATCCATTACTTGACCTGTTTTATCTGATACAAAAGTTTCCCGGTACCAGAAGCTCAATGTGAAAGAAACTGATACACTTCAAGCTACTTTTACCTGCGACATCTTTTGACTTATTCTCTCTTTACACGTTTTACTTATTACTGGATTAACATTTTGTAAAGCTGACCAGATTCAGTATAATGATTCTTTTTCAAAATATGCATAGTCTAATTTGGCCAACTAAAATTGGAGAAAGGTAACACCTTTAGTGCAAAGACTTTGACAGTTGTAGTGCTTGTGCCTACTATGTTTTTCCTTTTTCATGTATTCTTAATGTTAACATATAAACAATGTTTGACCATCATTTATTTCATTTTGCAGATAAAAATGGGAACTTTCCACCACTGCCAACAAGGTAGCTCATTAATATTTGATGTTAAAATCTGATCATCTTGTTCTCTGTTGCTCTTCCCCTCACTAGCACATTTCTGAATTTTGTCATTTGTATTGTTTCTCCCATCTAATTTGCAGCACAGGTGGTTGGATCTTTCCTCGTCTTCAGTGTTGGCTTATTTGATATCCATTTTCAAACCATTCTTGATAATAAAGGAAGTCCTTTATGCTACCTACTCTTATTTATGTTCTATACTTCTAAATAATTAGGTTTGTCTGGTGGTACGATAGCTGGGATAGCTATAGGAGCAGTATGAGCAGTAGGAGTCGTCTTGCTGTTGGCTGGTTTGGTTTATGTAGGATGTTATAGGAAGAAAGCAATAAAGGTTTCGCTGCTCGCATCCGAAGACCACATCCGTCAGTCTGGTCATGGTAGGTGTCAATCCCTATTTCTAGTTCTTATGACATTCATTTATTTGACGTACAGTATTTCTTGAGATGCTTATACTTGGATCACTTTAAGGCTGACAATGCAATTTAAAAAAGTTGATTTCTTGTTAGAATTGAATATTTCCTTTACTTATGCTGCCAACTTTTAACAAGTATTGGAATGGTAGAAAACAATATTTGTTGGTCAACTTATATGTTAACCTTTTGTCTGGATTAGGCCCAGAAGGCAGCACGACAGTTAAAGCTGCAGATTCCGGTCGCCTGGCTGATGGCAATTCTCCAGGGCATTTAGGCATAACTGTGGATAAATCTATTGAGTTTACTTATGAAGAGCTTGCTACTGCAACTAATGACTAGCATTGATAATAAAATAGGACAAGGTAGTTTTGGTGCGGTTTACTATGCTGAGCTCAGAGGCGGGGTTTGAGCTATTCTAAAATCTTAGTATAGTACAAATAAATGAATGGATAGCCTAGTCATCTGGTGATGTTCCGGTGATTGTTGAAGTTATGGATTAGCTATGCTATTAGTTAAAGGGCTTATTAGTATGATAGTTATTACTTGAGGGACCTTACTAGTTATTAGTTGAGGGACCTTAATGTATTTTCTTTTTCCCTGCATTGTGTAAATAATGGCTCCCACGTCATTTTGTGGTTAAGCCTTCATATAGAAAAGTTCAGAAGCTCAAAAGAGCCCCAAATCGTTTCTCTCAAATTTTTCATCTATTCGATCCTTCCTCTTCTCATCTGCAACCTGCGACGATCAACATGGTATCAAAGTCAGTGTGGAGGAAGATCGTGATATTGACATCCTGAGTTGCGATCGAAAGTCGCGAACATCTGTAATCTGTGATTCAAATCGACATCGCGAAATAGTGAAATTGAAGGCATCATAAACGAAGATCGAATTCCTGAATTGAAGATTTCGATCTATTTGAGTATCAGATTGAAGTGATCTAGCACATGCAAAACAATTGTAACAGTCGATCAAATCGAGACTGTTATTGCTTAGTTTAAATTGACCTGTTGTTGTGATTACTGATTCTGGTTCATATCGATCTATTGATGGAGAACACCTCGCAAAGCATACCGATGAATACAGTTACTACAGATGAAACTTCAAATATAAGTTCGAGTATAATGGACCACAATCATTCATTATATTTGAGTTCATCAGATACTCCCGGAGCAGTACATGTTGAAATACAGCTGACAGGGATGGAAAATTATACGCTGTAGAGTCGTGCGATGCAACTGAGTTTATTAACTAAAAATAAGCTCGGTTTCATTGACGGTACAGTAAGGAAAGACATGTATAATGGAAATATGTTGAAGCAGTGAGAACGTTACAACGCAATGGTGATTTCGTGGATTATGAAAAATGTGAGCAGAGACTTATTGAGTGGAGTTCTGTATAGGACTACTGCCTTTGCAGTTTGGAGAGATTTAAAGGAGCGATTCGACAAGGTCAATCTGTCTCGGGTGTACAAGTTGAAGAAGGAACTTGCTATGTTGCAGCAAGGAGTGTCACCTGTGGCGAATTACTATTCAGAATGAAAGATTTGTGGGACGAAATTGACTCAATTATACCTCCACCGGCATGTGAATGTGACAGTCCTCGAGCTTACATCGAGCATTTGTCCAATCAGTGGTTGTTAGAGTTCGTAATGGGACTGAATGATGGCTACAATCAAGCACGAAGCCACATTCTACTATTATCACCCACACCTAGTGTTAATCAGACATATGCTATGATTGCGCAGGATGAAAGTAAAAAATCTATCACCGGGAGATTTGGAGGCAATGACTCGAATGAATCCATGGCAATGTATGGGAAGTCAACACAGTACAAGCAAAGAAAACCAAATCATGGTTTTTGTGACTACTGCCAACTGAAAGGACACACAAGAGAGAATTGCATACATCATGTCATGCATACTTTGTATATATATTAATCCTAACGGACCTAACCAACACTAAATCATGATTTCACTCTTTCAGTGGGTGGAATATCCGGTGATTTTTCGGTAGTAATGTTTATTTGTGAAGTTTTAACCTTTAAGTCCATAACCAACTTAAATAATTATTCAAGTATCTTTATACCCAATAATTTTTGTGTTGTACACTACTTCAGAAAGCGGCGATAAAAAAAATGGACATGGAGGCTACAAGGGAGTTTCTTGCTGAATTGAAGGTCTTGACAAATGTTCATCACTTGAACCTGGTAAAAACAAACTTCCCTGCCACTGGAGGCACGTCTATTTTGGCGCTCTTCTCATTTTCTCATTTGAGGATTGCTCTTGATTTTTTTTTTAACTTATAAAAAGAGAGAGAGAGAGAGGAGAGGGGGGGAGTGCAATACTAAAACAACATCAATTCAAAATAAATGATGTAAAAGCCAATTGATTGCATTAGATTGACAGTCTTACTGCTTGAGACCTCTTATATTATATAGAGCATAAATCAAGATCGACTCAGCATGTATATCACGTTTGTTATGATCCTTGAAACTATACTTAGTGTACCCTAGTTGTTACAATGTGTCATTCATTTACAACTGAATAAATTTTGCTTGAAATGCACTACTTTGAAGAGAATTGAGGCCTAAAAGGAAAGGGGTGCTGCAAACTACACTAAAGCTAAAAGAGCAAGGGTTGCTTGGGAGAGTAAAATCTTAGATATAAATTTCTAGTTATAAAATTATCATGTGATGAGTGAGGTCTTGTTTTGTGGCGGGTAATGACACACTTCAGGAAGGATGTGTGACCACTGTGAGATAATTAAAATCCACTTTCTTGAATTGATATCCAGGGGATACGTTACACTTGTTATTTGGGATTGTAGTTTGGATGGGGGTCTTCAACATTCTTAAACGGGAGGGCCATTGAAAATTTGCAACTCAAAACATGGTGTAATTCGTCTTTTTTAATACGCTTGACTTATTGTTTCATTGATATTGAGTGCTGCTGAGAGGCTATTGTGTTGAAGGTTCCCTCTTCCTTGTATATGAATACGTTGAGAATGGCCACATAGGCCAACATCTACGTGATACAAGTATTTTTTAATGTGAACTGAATCTCATGTCATAATTAACCACTTTCAGTAATAGTTGGTTCCTTAAAGTACTTTTACTCAATCTGGTCAATTTGTCTCCATGAAGGGACCCATCATTACCATGGTCTAAGAGGGTTCAAATTACTCTAGATTCAGCTAGAGGTCTTTAGTACATACATGAACATACCGTACCAGTTTACATCTATCGTGATATTAAAACAACAAATATTCTTATAGACAAAAATTTCCATGCAATGGTTTGTCAAGACCATTTTGTAATCGTGTCTATGAGGGAGGCTATTTTGTAATCGTTTGATTTAGGTTGCAGATTTTGGATTAATTTACCTTAAAGAGGAAAGTAAGCCTTTGTGGTTGAATTGTAAGTTTGAATAAAAGCTGGAAGCCTATTTTCATACGAATTTGACTACAAAATTTATTTTGACATTATTTTATAAAATTAGCAAATATGAAATCCTAAGCAATTTCGATTTTCTATTTCAACTTTAAATTAGTCTCTAACAAGAAGTCTTCACTTGCTTTCGTTAATAAAAGATTATTGAGAAAGCTTTGACATTCCAAAGATGATGGCACTCGCACAAGCAGTGCACATAAGGCTTGATCCTTGATTTTGTGGAACTTCCAAGGTAGTACAAACTACAAACTAATTCAATAAAGTGGTAGATTTGTTTGTTCTCTTCATTTTTTATTTTTTTTGACGAAGGAACCCGCAACCGCTACTTTTTTGAGTGCAAGACAGTAGAAACTCCCTGTACGCAATACCGCAAACCACGCCACCGATTAACCACACTTGGTGCCATCTTGCTGACAGACTCAAGGTTTATGCGATATGGATTAACTCGCGACCATGGCCCCGCTACCATCACACTAAACTTCTGCTACCCTTGCGGGTTGTTCTCTTCATTCTTGTTCCATTGCAAAGATGGAAGGCAATGATTAACAAATGGAGCTTTTATTCCAAAACGGTCATAGATGTGCTAGAAAATTAATATTATCTCAAACGGGAATGTCCATCATTTGTTTGGAAAAACATTTTTTAAGTTGGTTCTTATTTAGTAATTAAATTTTATTTTACATTTAATGGTCAAACTAGCCGTTACTAACCGTTTTAACTAGCCGTTGGAAGGAGAAATTGCCTATATATACAAGGTAATATGGAGACTTGTAGATAGAATTCTTCCAAGTCATTTTTCTTTCTCATATCGCTTCTTATACGTTGGTTTTTTCTTTCTTGAGTTTCTATTCCCAATTTATAACTGTACAATTTTGTATTTGTTACTACAATCTTTAGCCACTACAATATTGGCTGCTATAGCATTTGTTATTTCTTTGCCGAAGAAGTAACCTCTGTAGGTTTCTGAGTCGGAGTTTCCATGATATTAGGGGAAATAGAAAACTCTCAAAGCATTAGACTCGTGGGGTTCAGGTTAGCAGGTTCAAAACCTTGAATATCATTTTGATCCATCTTTTCAGGGGTGACAACATTTGCATGATCTCGCTCCATCCAGCCCGCTCCTAATGGAATCGAACAATCTGAGGTAAGCAAATACAACTTGTTACTAGGGAACTCCAACAACAATTGTATTTGCCTACCTCTGATTGTTTGATTCCATTAGGAGCGGGCTGGATGGAGCGAGATCATGCAAATGTTGTCACCCCTGAAAATATGGATCAAAGTGATATTAATGGTTGCTGACCTTAACAATGTGAACAACGAGCCGAATTCTTTGAGAGTTCCTAGTTCCCCTGACATCATGGAGACTCAAACTTAGAAACCTGCAGAGATTACTTCTTCCGCAAAGGAACAAGAAAATCATATTAAAGACCTTCTATGAATTGAAGGAATAAAAGAAAGCAAAAACAACAGTAAGTGGAAAAAAAAGGAAGATTTAACATAGTTGACCTTAGATTCTTTTAAAAGGACTACATTACGTTGGTCGAATACTTGTTGTTGGAAATATCTGTTAACCTTTGCGAAAAAAAAGGAAGATTTATAAATGCTCTTCCTGAGTATCCATTGCACTCCCATGGATTGATAAATGCTCCAAAGGTGCTTGCTGATGTTGTTGAATCAACAATAGGAGCAGTATTCATTGATAGCAATTCTTCAATTGACACTACCTGGGAGGTTTGTTCTCCCCATCTCAAATTCCTAATTTCAAGAACGGTTCAAAATATTAGCGGTACATGTACCTCTTATCATGTGAAGGTTTTGATCACAATTGATTTAATGGTCTTGTAGTTCTTGTAGCTTATATAGGTTGCTAGGAGCTAAGGTTCCTACTTGAATCTCCCACCCAAAAAAAATTATAAAGAAAGAAAAGAAATAAAGAGAACCAGGAAAAGAAAGGAAAGAGGAGAACCTTTTTTCTTTCTTTAGCTAAATTTTATATGTTGTAGTATGGAAGTCCACTTAGAGCCTATGCAATGCTAGGTTTAGTAAATATGAGAAGACTTTAAAATTTATGGCCTAAAATATACCTTCAATGTTTGTGTCGTCGTAAATCATTTACTAAGGTATAAGGAAGATTTTGAACTTAAACCATTTTTAACTATGAAAATGTGTCATTTTGTGGGACCGTCTAAAAAGAAAAGAGTGTTATATAAAATGAGACGGAAGAATTATAATTATAAATAAGATAATATCAAATAAAATATATAGCTAATATATGCATTATTTTATCTAAAACCAAACGATCCTAGTCTTATAGAGGTGTATGGTTTAATTTAACTAGTGTTATTCGCATATAAGCATTATAATGTGTGTATCCTTATATCTTGCATGGTAGGTTAGAGAGGGGTGGATAGACACAAAAAAAGGAACTGGTTTACACACCACCAGCACAAGGAGACATGGCGGAGAAAATCAGCCCTAAAAGCAACGTGCAGGGCCACTTTACGATGAACAACCATTTGGAGACGAGAAATGCGGAGAGACATGTGTGGTTAATGAAATGCCCTATCGTTGTCTCTCGATTCCCGTAGATCTGTTGTCAAAGTCACCGTCGTCGTTGACCCACTCCTCGCCAATGATGCCACTCAGTACACATGCACATTATCTCCCTCTATTTTTTTAATTGAATCATCAATGATTTTAATAAAAGTGAAACCTAATAATTTATTATAAACATTAGTCTGAAATATTTGTAGGATAAAGAAATTACTTTTGTAAAGTTTAAATTTGAACACACATTATAATAAAGATTGTAAAACTTTTTCTCATAAATGTTATTTAATAAGTTATATTTTATAAATCTTAAATTATTTTTTTTGGGACTATTCAGTTGAAGAACTTTAGGCTTAGCCCAAGCCCAAATTCTTTCCATCTGATTCAATTGAAACACAAATAAATGATCTAAAATCTGGAACGGTTACAACCATTCTCTGCTGTGCCCTAATTTGTTCCTTTCTCATCTCTCATTATCCGGTGCAATCAATTGTATGTATCTAACTGTTTTCTCTTTATATTTACCTTTCTGTTATCTCTTTTGCAATTATGTTAATGGTAATTTTTTGGCTTGATTGAACAGAAATTTTGAATTTCTTCGTAAAATAATAAAATAAGGACTCCCAATTCGAGTTAGAAAAGGCTCAAAAAGGAGCATGCGTTCCAGCTGGACTTTTCTTTTTATTATTCCTACCGGATATCAAAACAAACCATAAGGATTGTTTCCAGCCATGAGTTCCCCTATGACATAAGCGCTCTTGGGTGGGGTGGGCCATTCCATCAAATCTTTGAGAAGGGGCTCAATCTCGTATTTGATGGTCGGCGTGGCGATAGGCTTCGTTTCTACGACTGCCTTCCCAGCCGTTGAAAGACTGAGCGAGAACGGTAAGGGGCGCACAAACAAAGAATGTAACAAAAATATCTTCCACATTCTTTAGCGTTGAGGGACTTCAAGGGAAATTTTGTCTTTAACCATATTTATCTATCCATTAATAATCTTGGTATTGCTAATACAATGGTTTGCTATGCTATATACTTCCTTCGTCTCATTTTATATGAGGGTGTTTGACTTGAAGTTTAGTAAATATGAGAAGACTTTAAAACTTATGGCCTAAAATACACCTCCAATGTTTATGTGGTTGTAAATCATTCACTAAGGGTATAAGGGAAATTTTGAACTTAAATTATTTTTAATTATGGAAAGTTGTTATTTTTTGGGACCCCCTAAAAAGAAATAAGTGTGATATAAAATGGGACGGAGGGATTATAATTATAAATAGGATAATACCAAATAAAATGTATAACTAATCAAAATATTAGTAATAACGAAGTTAATATATGCATTATTTTCTCTAATACCAAACGATCCTAGCCTTATAGAGGTGTTTGGTTTAATTTAACTAGTGGTATTCGCATATAAGCATTATAATGTGTGTTTTCTTATGTCTTGCATGGTTGGTTAGAGAGAAGGGCGGATAGACAGAAAAACAGACCGGCCTACACACCACCAGCACGAGGAGACATGGCGGAGAAAATCAGCCCTAAGAGTAGCGTACATGATCAAGTACGATGAACAACCATTTAGAGACGAGAAATGCGGAGAGACGTGTGTGGTTGATGAAATGCCCTACCGCCGTCTCTCGATTCTTGGAACAATATCAACAGTCTGTCAATGACAATGACCCCTCTTTTGTTTCTCCTGGACCTGTTGCCAAAGTCACCGTTGTCGTTGACCCACTCCTCACCGATGATGCCACTCAGGTACACATGCACATTATCCCCCTCTATTTTGCTTCTTTTGGTATTTTTCTATGTGTGTATCTCAGTTAACTTGTAACTTGATTGCATGTTTTGGTTTTATATGAATGAATCTTGAGAAGAATGCTTAGTTTGCTTGTGTTACATTTTTCTGGTGTTGATTTTCTATGGGTGTGGGCATTCTTCAATAAGACCAAAGATTAGAAAAAATCAATACCAGCTACTTGAACTTACCCGTATAAATTACGTAGTGATAACCGAGTCCTTGTCTTATTGGATAAGTTTATCTGTCATTATTATAGATCCACTTCACTTCTCGCCAGAGCTACTGATCGATAGCGGGTGGTTTTACCATTGGTTCCAACTACTCTCCCATCATTAACTGACTCTGATATCAAATGATATACTAACTAGAAATGCAGAGAAGGAACTGGGTGCTTCTAAAGAACAAATGATATCATTAACTGACTCTGATATCAATTTTTTTCTTTAAAATAACTCTTGTAATGGGTCAGATCATTTTTAATGGGCATTTATAACTATTGGCTCAAACTAACAGCCTAACTACTTAAAGGAGTATGTGCAATGCTTGTCAAAACTAGAGCTTTTGATTTGAATTGAAATTTGACGAGGACTTAGATAATATTTTACATGCATCTATTTGAGGAGTTTAAGATGTTAATTTGATTTTGGAGGAAAGTATCAAATAGTTTTTAAAAGTGTAACTGATTTGACAGTAAATATCATATTGAACTTTTAAAATTAATTTGAATTCATATAATGCATGGAATTATGTCAGATATCATATTAATTCAAAGAAGTTTACGATTCTTAATGATATCATTAACTGACTAGAAATGCAGAGAAGGAACTGACTCTGATATCAAATGATATACTAACTAGAAATGCAGAGAAGGAACTGGGTGCTTCTAAAGAACAAATGATATCATTAACTGACTCTGATATCAATTTTTTTCTTTAAAATAACTCTTGTAATGGGTCAGATCATTTTTAATGGGCATTTATAACTATTGGCTCAAACTAACAGCCTAACTACTTAAAGGAGTATGTGCAATGCTTGTCAAAACTAGAGCTTTTGATTTGAATTGAAATTTGACGAGGACTTAGATAATATTTTACATGCATCTATTTGAGGAGTTTAAGATGTTAATTTGATTTTGGAGGAAAGTATCAAATAGTTTTTAAAAGTGTAACTGATTTGACAGTAAATATCATATTGAACTTTTAAAATTAATTTGAATTCATATAATGCATGGAATTATGTCAGATATCATATTAATTCAAAGAAGTTTACGAGTCTTAGCGGCTAGTAGTATGATTGTGGCAAGGTAATAATTGTTTGATTATTGGTAAGAGGTAATATATTGCTTGACTATTGATAAAGGGCCTTAACATGTTTAAGTCTTCTTGTTTCTTTAATTTTGGTAGCTAAACTTAAGTGGATAATTTGAAAGTGGAATCTAACTTAGGAGTGATATTGAAAAGCTATGTTTTCTGGTTTAAATTGCACAAAATTATACTTGATCTGTTGGAGGAGCTCTAGCGGTTGTTGGAAATTGGACTCTTAAGTTGGAGTCTGTTAACAAAAGATGATATGATATCTCAGCAAGTTTCGAGATGAACTTAATGCATTATATATTGATTTCTTGTTTAGAAAAGGCCTCCCTTCTTCTTTTGTGGGGTTGGGGGTGTTCTATCACCGAAATGTTCTACATATCGATTCATGAGAATTCAAGGATCATTTAAATAATTTTTATCCTCATGATGTAGGTAGAGAATTGTCTTTATGAGTCTTAACCAAATATTGGTTTTTGTCTTCTGTCCCCGATTTCTGGAGTGTTTGAGCATATGAGCTCTTTGTTTGGCTAGATGAGACTTCTTTGTCCATGAGTATAACCTTTGGAATATTTTTGGGAATATTATCCCTTGACGAACTTGTTCAGGCTGAGCCTCGACCTGAGCCTCTGCCTCTGCTTCCTCTACCTCTATTAGAGGTGGGTGGTGACCAATTGGGGCACATCTTATCCTTGTAAACATTTGTTTGGATACATCATGTTTAAAATCTTTTTGAAACATAAATTTTGCTGCGTAATAGTCCGTTCTTATTAAGAACTTTGAATTGTAAAGATCATCCTGGAATTTCAGGACACATTTGACTATAGCAAGAATTTCTTTGGCTATAGTAGCATAATTTTACTGGCCTTTTTGACCATTTACCTGAATGGAATCGAGCAGGGTATTCTTGTTTGGTTTGGGGATTAATTTGTTTGAGTATTCCTCCAAAATCAATATCTGAGGCATCTGTCTCAATAATCTTTTCCCAATTTGGGTTGGCAAGCATAAGACATGGAAAAGCTTTTACATTTTCTTTGATTTTTCTCACTGCTTCTGCTTCTGTATGGGAATTTGTCCAACGATTAGCAGTATTCTTTAGTCTATCATATAAGATAGCAGTATCTAAAGATAATTTTTTATAATAAGGAGAAATATAATTTAAACTCCCTAAAAATCTTTGTAATTGGGGTTTTTTCCGAATTTCATCTGGAAATTCAAAGTAAAGGTCAAACCCGGGTCAATGGCAGTTCAACTGTTCTTTTTAGCAGGTGCAATAGCGCACTAGGATTTCCAAATCCTAAGAACAGGAACTCCTCTCCAACTTTATAGTCAAGCAAGTGACTTTCAGCTCCTCGGCTCAGTCCTCGGCTTGAGCCAAGTGGGGTGGGGTTTGATCTTTTGCTGCTCCCGTTGACCACAGAGGCATGCGAGAGAAAGTGCTGAATAATGATTCAATGATTGAAGAGGCTTTGACAAGACCTCGACATTCTCGCTTATGTTATTAAGACTCACTTGTCTTCCGGGGCTTGGGCCTACTATCAGAGATCCTATTAAGGCCTTGATGATCTCCGAGATTTCTTCTCATGATCAACCAAAAGGGTCAGGCCAACTTCCTAAACACTTGCTTTACATTCACGTCTCAAATGAGGGGGAAATATGTTACCTTTTAATCGAGGAGCTTATGATGCCTTACGTAATACGGGGCTTAACCAGAGGCAAAGAAATATTTTTCTTTCTTTGCTTGTCGTGTGCCAGTGCCGATGCCTATAGTTAAAAAAGAAAAGAAAGACTCAAATCCGCCAACTCATTTAGTATATAGTCAAACTCAACATACGATGAGGCTCCACAAGTGAAGGGAAGGTGACATACTCCCTAATCGTAGAGCCGACAAAGGATAAGGCCTCATAATAAACCAAAAGGGTCAGGCCAACTTCCTAAACACTTGCTTTACATTCACGTCTCAAATGAAGGGGAAATATGTTACCTTTTAATCGAGGAGCTTATGATGCCTTACGTAATAGGGGGCTTAACCAGAGGCAAAGAAGGATTTTCCTTTCTTTGCTTGTCGTGTGCTAGTGCCGATGCCTATAGTTAAAAAAGAAAAGAAAGACTCAAATCCGCCAACTCATTTAGTATAGTCAAACTCAACATACGATGAGGCTCCACAAGAGAAGGGAAGGTGACATACTCCCTAATCGTAGAGCTGACAAAGGATAATTTTTTATAATAAGGAGAAATATAATTTAAACTCCCTAAAAATCATTGTAATTGGGGTTTTTTCCGAATTTCATCTGGAAATTCAAAGTAAAGGCTAAACCCGGGTCAATGGCAGTTCAACTGTTCTTTTTAGCAGGTGCAATAGCGCACTAGGATTTCCAAATCCTAAGAACAGGAACTCCTCTCCAACTTTATAGTCAAGCAAGTGACTTTCGACTCTGAGCCGGTGGGTGGGGGGTTTGATCTTTCTGCTCGTTGACCACGAGGCATGCGAGAAAGTCTTTGAATAATGATTCAATGATTGAAGAGGCTTTGACAAGACCTCGACATTCTCGCTTATGTTATTAAGACTCACTTGTCTTCCGGGGCTTGGGCCTACTATCAGAGATCCTATTAAGGCCTTGATGATCTCCGAGATTTCTTCTCATGATCAACCAAAAGGGTCAGGCCAACTTCCTAAACACTTGCTTTACTTACATTCACGTCTCAAATGGGGGGAAATATGTTACCTTTTAATCGCAGAGCTTATGATGCCTTACGTAATACGGGGCTTAACCAGAGGCAAAGAAATATTTTTCTTTCTTTGTTTGTCGTGTGCCAGTGCCGATGCCTATAGTTAAAAAAGAAAAGAAAGACTCAAATCCGCCAACTCATTTAGTATATAGTCAAACTCAACATACGATGAGGCTCCACAAGTGAAGGTGACATACTCACTGTCGTAGAGCCGACAAAGGATAAGGCCTCATAATAAACCAAAAGGGTCAGGCCAACTTCCTAAACACTTGCTTTACATTCACGTCTCAAATGAAGGGGAAATATGTTACCTTTTAATCGAGGAGCTTATGATGCCTTACGTAATAGGGGGCTTAACCAGAGGCAAAGAAGGATTTTCCTTTCTTTGTCGTGTGCTAGTCTTATGCCTATAGTTAAAAAAGAAAAGAAAGACTCAAATCCGCCAACTCATTTAGTATAGTCAAACTCAACATACGATGAGGCTCCACAAGAGAAGGGAAGGTGACATACTCCCTAATCGTAGAGCTGACAAAGGATAAGGCCTCATAATAAACCAAAAGGGTCAGGCCAACTTCCTAAACACTTGCTTTACATTCACGTCTCAAATGAAGGGGAAATATGTTACCTTTTAATCGAGGAGCTTATGATGCCTTACGTAATAGGGGGCTTAACCAGAGGCAAAGAAGGATTTTCCTTTCTTTGCTTGTCGTGTTCTAGTGCCGATGCCTATAGTTAAAAAAGAAAAGAAAAAATCAAATCCGCCAACTCATTTAGTATAGTCAAACTCAACATACGACGAGGCTCCACAAGAGAAGGGAAGGTGACATACTCCCTAATCGTAAAGCTAACAAAGGATCCTGCCTGTATGCCTATAGTTAAAAAAGAAAAGAAAGACTCAAATCCGCCAACTCATTTAGTATAGTCAAACTCAACATACGATGAGGCTCCACAAGAGAAGGGAAGGTGACATACTCCCTAATCGTAGAGCTGACAAAGGATAAGGCCTCATAATAAACCAAAAGGGTCAGGCCAACTTCCTAAACACTTGCTTTACATTCACGTCTCAAATGAAGGGGAAATATGTTACCTTTTAATCGAGGAGCTTATGATGCCTTACGTAATAGGGGGCTTAACCAGAGGCAAAGAAGGATTTTCCTTTCTTTGCTTGTCGTGTGCTAGTGTCGATGCCTATAGTTAAAAAAGAAAAGAAAAACTCAAATCCGCCAACTCATTTAGTATAGTCAAACTCAACATACGACGAGGCTCCACAAGAGAAGGGAAGGTGACATACTCCCTAATCGTAAAGCTAACAAAGGATCCTGCCTGTAGCTTGTGGCTTTATTAGTTGGCTTAATAGCTTGCTTGGTCCGATTGTTCATCTTGCTGGTCCCGCTGCCCTTACCTACTCAAATCCCAAAATGAAAAGAGTAGTTCCCGTTCCTGTTCGTTCGGGTCCTTGTTCCTGGTCCCTCAGAAAGAATCCATGTTCAAGCCTTATTTTACCGAGTGCGAGTTGCTTTCCGTGGAAGGTTCTATTATCGGAGGGAAATTTAGGTCACAAGGTAAAGGACCGCTTTCCTTTTATGATCTTCTAGCTTGAAAATGAATCAAACATGTTCTCCCTTGACTTGCAGGTATTCTAAATGGTTATTGTTTATGTTCGTATAGCATAAAAATGATTCGGAGGTCCATGAGAAATCCACTTCGTACCTTCACTTCGTCATCAAAGTCTCAAGGACTCTTCGCTACTCCAAACTCTACACCTATTTAGTTATGTCTTGTACTCTCTCTATTTGCTTTTCTAGTGCTACACTACTTTCATCCGGTATTAAGTAAGTAGTAAGTGAAGTGGTGAATTTGCTGCAACACGATTTAAAAAAGGAATTGATCACGACTTTGAACCTGTTCTTTCCATAACCCTCTTAATTGAGATGAGACAGGAGATCTAATGCTTGAATGAAGTACACATCACTTTGGTTCAATCATACATCTTGGAATCAGCTTAAGTATTCCTTTTTTAACTCATTTTATCTAATTTATTTTTCGGCTAAGTGGGATAGCCGAGCCATTCCCTTTTCTTTCGGATAGCAGATTGGGCAAAACCACTAAAGAAAAAAAAATCTATTCAATTAGCAATAAAGGTGAGAAGGATTCGAACCCTCGATAGTTCTTTGTTCAAAACTATACCGGTTTTCAAGACCGGGGCTATCAACCACTTAACCATCTCTTCGAAAGACTATTTTGATTTTATTCCTCTGAATAGAACATGGCCATAGCGGTGGATACCCCCACTATCTGTAGAAAGATCTTAGAGGCGAATCCACTGGTCGATGTATCTATCCGTATATAGAAGATATATGATCTAGCATGCCCATTTGTGAAATAAAAAAGCAAATTCCATTTCGTCCGACCCCACTCATAAAGTGCGAAAGGGGAGTAGTAATAAGTCATATAGAATCAATGGATTTATGATAAAGTAAAATCTCTCGACGACATATTTTATCACAATTAAGATTTTTGGCTGGTAGAGGGATCAAATGGTATATAGTTCATTTGTTGGTAGCTTGGAGGATTAAAAGCATGACTCTTGCTTTCCAATTGGTTGTTTTTGCATTAATTGCTACTTCATTAATCTTATTGATTAGCGTACCCGTTGTATTTGCTTCTCCTGCTGGCTGGTCAAGTAACAAAAATATGATATTTTCTCGTACATCCTTATGGATTGAATTAGTCTTTCTGGTGGGTATCCTTAATTCTCTCATCTCTTGAACCTATTTGTCACAGACCCAACACCAAAACAACCCCCCTAATTTTTCTCGACTGTGAGACACATTAAATTTGAATCTAAGTCCCCAAAGAAAATGCAAATCAATAGTATACTTTCTTCCGGCAAAGGCACTTGGTTTTATGAGACGAGTTGAAGGCACTGGCGCTACCACTATTTGACAAATAGGGATAGAATCCGCTTTTGAGAATGGAGAAGGTAAAGACCTTGCTTCTTTCGCTTGTTCATCTCTCCGTCCGGAAAGGAATAAGCCGTTTCACAACTATAACTATTATACTTTTGGGGAAAGAGTCAAAATTCGTAGGAATATAATCAAGCTATCGGCACAACTATATCTCTCTTGAATCACTATCAAATAGAAAGTCCAATTGTTCAGTTGGTTTAGAAAAAGGATTCGTTTCAACTTCCTGATTCTCTCGTTCAACCTTCCTCGTACATACAAAAAAGAAGAATTGGGTTGCCTCGAAGGCATTACTCTAATTTTTGCTCAAACCCGGGAATTGGAGATCAAAAGCCCTTTTAAGACCAGCTTTTTGACTATTTGCTTAAATAAGCATTTCTTGGAATCGGTGTTTAACCTCTCTTTTTTGGTGTCTAAAAGCCCGTCATTTGAGCATTATTTACCGCATCTATCAAATGAGTAAGTGAAGTGAACTATATGCTTAACACACGCAAGTCGAAGACAATTCCTTTTCTCAAGTATGAAAGATCGGATTTTCAACCCACCCTTGGACTATGAAAAGTCTATCGCAGGGAAGCTGTGGCCCAAGGCATTGTGACTTACGTTCAGCTAGCACTAAAAAGGCTACTCCTAATAGAAGTGGTAGAATTATTCCAAGTATTTCAACTAGAACAGCTATGTCCATTTTTTTTTCTATTCACTCATGATGTCGACCCAATCATGATATTGAAAGAGGGGACCTTTTCTCGAAAAACAATTATTGCAACTACAAAATCACAACACAAACACTCATTTTCCATTCATTCTATCTAAAAAAAAGAATTAAGCATTGACCACGATCCCATCTTTCATTTCTTTATCTATATGAAACCAAATGGGCGGCGAGTCTTTATTATTGATTTGGGCCCTGAACTCATTGAGAGTGGGATTCACTCCTCTTCGTCTAACAGTTTCACTGAGGCTGAGAGGGAAGTGTAGCTAGTTTTGATTGATCTCCTGACCTTTGACTCACCACCTTTGACTCACCTGATTCCGAAAGAGTACTTTTGGTTGGTGTCATATGCTTGTCTCGTGCATACCAAGGTTTCCTTGTCTTGCTTTCTGGGAACAGAATGGCAGAAGCGAAGTTCAACTATGAACAGACGACTCGATCCTTGACCTCTTATTATAGGCAAGAGCGAAGGCTTGACTTATCAATATCATAAGAAAAGAAAAGCAAGTCAAGAAACCTGGTTCACGAGGTTTTACACTGCAGGGCCCATTTGCACCATTTGCGATTGGATTCCCCCTTTACTCAAGTCGTCTAGGGACGGGACCCAGATTAGAAAAAGGAGGGGATTTGTTATGTTTCAAAGGCAATCAAAGGATGGGCTGTTGTCCGTCTAGTAAGCAATGGGATCCTTGACCTCTTATTATAGGCAAGAGCGAAGGCTTGACTTATCAATATCATAAGAAAAGAAAAGCAAGTCAAGAAACCTGGTTCACGAGGTTCTACCACTGCAGGGCCCATTTGCACCATTTGCGATTGGATTCCCCCTTTACTCAAGTCGTCTAGGGACGGGACCCAGATTAGAAAAAGGAGGGGATTTGTTATGTTTCAAAGGCAATCAAAGGATGGGCTGTTGTCCGTCTAGTAAGCAATGGGATGTTGCATTTGCACCATTTGTGATTGGATTCCCCCTTTACTCAAGTCGTCTAGGGACGGGACCCTGATTAGAAAAAGGAGGGGATTTGTTATGTTTAAAGGCAATCAAAGGATGGGCTGTTGTCCGTCTTGTAAGCAATGGGATGTTGCATTTTGATTGATCTCCTGACCTTTGACTCACCTGATTCCGAAAGAGTACTTTTGGTTGGTGTCATATGCTTGTCTCGTGCATACCAAGGTTTCCTTGTCTTGCTTTCTGGGAACAGAATGACAGAAGCGAAGTTCAACTATGAACGTACGACTCGATCCTTGACCTCTTATTATAGGCAAGAGCGAGGCTTGACTTATCAATATCATAAGAAAAGAAAAGCAAGTCAAGAAACCTGGTTCACGAGGTTCTACCACTGCAGGGCCCATTTGCGATTGGATTCCCCCTTTACTCAAGTCGTCTAGGGACGGGACCCAAATTAGAAAAAGGAGGGGATTTGTTATGTTTCAAAGGCAATCAAAGCTTGTCCGTCTAGTAAGCAATGGGGTGTTGCGGAAGCCCCGGCTGGGCCCGCCCTAAAAGCTGGAAAGAAAGTTGCCCTTTCGGGCCCCTGGGTGAGGGACCCGGAAAAATTGGAAGCAAACAATCGCTAAACAATGCGTCGACTCCTTCTTTTATTCCTTTTGAAACTGACCAAACCAATTTCCAAGATCCTTTCGCCCCTATCTTCTCGTCTACCTTCTATTTTCCATAGATGGTCCATTGTATTGTTATGCAACTCCCTGATCCTTATTTTCTATTCATTGGAATAAAATGGATATAAACAACTTCCATTTTTCTCAAATAAATGGTGAGTGGAACAATAATTACACAGTAAACTAGCCTGCTCGAGAAACCACTAATCTTTGCCCTTTGAACTTATTTTCATAAAACTTTGCCTGTTAGTCTTTCGCTAAGGCAACAATTTGCAAGGAATTTTGTTTTATTTAAAAGAAAAGAACATCGTATGAAGGAAAGTCAGCCTCGTGTCTCCTTTAGAAACTTGTTGAAGATGAAATCAAAAATATGTTTAGTGAAATGTATAGCATTATGGAGAATTTTTTAGCAGTGATTTGTCAATACTCAAGTAATATGCATGATAATTAAAAAGTTATAAAGAGGTTAAAGAAAATAGAATTAACAGCAGCAACCCCCCCCCCCCACCACACACACAAACGGGCTATTAGCAACCTTAGGTAAGGTACCACTGAAATAAGTTTACAAATCCCTGAAAATGTGCTCTAGATTGCAAGACAGATTGAGCAGTGTTACTTTTTGGTCTATGTTTAAGCAATGTCGATGATTATGACTTGGTTATAGGACAGGCAACTACAGAAATATGGTTGAGACAGTTAAATCTTTTATGCTCTCTTACTGGGTAATCTATATGACTTCTCTAACGCACTCTCTGACAGTATCACACAAGACGATGATATTGCTTTGGGAGTAAGTTTTTTTTTTTTCATTTTTTCCTTTATAGCTGTCAAAAGTACTTATTGTAAAACATTCTATGTTGACATATTCTCTTTGGATAAAATAATAAAGCGGTCCTCTGGCATAGTATACCATGCCCAATCCATTTGCAGGGCAGTGCTTGTGGTTGTGATTGTGTGATTCTTAAACTTGCTGCAATAGTACATATTCTTCATATGATTGAGCTCAAGTAATTCAATTTCTATGGGAGTTTTCTGGTGGGCAATTGGTCTTAAGGGGGACTATACTCTGAGACTTACATGTGTTAATGTATGATGGATTATTTGTGTATCTGCTATACATTGCATGTATGTAAATATTCAGTTGCTCAAAGCAGCTCAAAATGCTCTGAGTTCTCTATCCAGGAAGGGGACTTGTGAAATTTTGGTTGCATAGTATTTGGTCTCGATTG
The DNA here is from genome assembly GCA_029844215.1 of Przewalskia tangutica. Lineage (NCBI taxonomy): Eukaryota > Viridiplantae > Streptophyta > Magnoliopsida > Solanales > Solanaceae > Przewalskia > Przewalskia tangutica. The sequence goes on along the minus strand of CM056732.1, from coordinate 10,543,030 downwards.
AGAAGCATGTAAACTTCCATAGAATAAGGAAGTTTCACATAGGAGTTCACATATACTTGGATGTGCTAAACGACTGTGTTTTGTAAGACGTGCTAGCATTAAAGTAAAGTTACCTCAACATCTTGGATAGTTTATATAGAATTCAGTAAGTATAGCCTGCTAGATGCTGATTCATTTTGCTCATCTTCTTCCTCGTTTCTATTCTTGGTGGGTCCTTTCTTCTATGTTTTCCAGCTTAATTTGGTTCCTCAAACATTAACATATTAAAAACCATTACTTAGGTATTTAAATCAGAAAGGCATAGCAATGCCTGATGAATTGAATTGGAGAGTTAGGTATGTCTGACTGTATTCCATGCGTATGAAACCAAATGATTCTGAAAGAAGCCCACACCTTTGTAAATCACGACACATATTGGACATACACGGGACGGTTCCATCCCTCAGTTAATCATCTATAGAAGTTTGTTTGCTAGAAATATCATACTTAATCGTGCTGTCAAAGACTCGAAATTAGATCTTCAAATCTTTTGTTAATTGATTCAGAGAGGATAGAATAAGGATCATCCATCTCTTGCTAATTATACGGAAGAGATGTCGATCTAATCAGATGGATTGCGCAAAGCCCGTGATAGCAATGCAATTGTTGTTATGTATGAGAATATGTTTCTCTATATTTGATATAGTCATGCATTAGTATAGTACCATCAATATGGATCTCATATAAAAATTATTCCTTGTAGTATTGCTTCCTAAACTTCACAGAAGTTTCATGTCCAGAAGGTTTTGTTTATAGTTTTGGATATAACATACTCTCCTTGGGCCTTAAGGGTCTGACCCTCCTACAGTAGGAAGATGAGATTCCTGTTCTGGAAATTTTTAAGGAAAAAAATGTTCTACATCATGAAACAAGAAGAACAAATAGTTTTATATTGTGGATTGAATATTGTTCTTTCATATCCTACTGAGAGAGTAAATAGTTCCTCTTCTTTTCAAGCACTGGGGTTTTAATCTGCTTTAGGATGCAACCAACTTTGCATGTGCTTTACAAAATAGTCAACAAAATTTCTGCTCTGTTTTTTTTAAAAATCATGGCCTTTTCTTAAATGTAACATCCGTCTGTTTTTCTTTTTATCTGTCATTTTTTTCTGGTCAAGGAGAGGATTGCTGTAATTTATTTGCATGCCAATCCTCTTTTCTATCAATATCTTGTTCCTTCCAATTTTCATATATTGTTTGCATTATAACCAGTTTACCATGGAATTGGCTGGAACTTCATCTGGAAACATGCCCACTCACTACTCCATGGACATGTCTACAGATTTTATTCCTATGTCTATATTTTCTGAGTCAGCTCAAGGTGAGAAACTCTTAGCAGTCTGATAGCTGCAGTTATGAGATTATTTTACATCATGCTGAATGGAAATTCTATGTTGTAGGAAGTCTTTCCGTGGAAGGAAAGATATACCACAAATTTGACATGAAGCCTCATCATGAAAACATTGAGAACTATGGAAAACTTTGCCGTGAGAGGACAAATAAGTACATGACCAAAAGTAGACAGATTCAGGTAGAGTTACTAGTACCTTTTTCCTGGCTGGATATTCGCTTATTTGTATAGCCACTCCGATGTTGGATGTATTGATTCTTAGTTTTAGTTGCTTTTGAACCTGCTTTTACTGAGTTTCCATCCAATTATTATCTTTTACATTTCGCAGGTTATTGACAATGATAATGGCAAACATATGAGGCCTATGCCTGGATTTTTTTCAACTAAGGCTTCTGGATCTGCAGTAAATTTCAGCTTTTAATACTTAATCTTTTGTGTTCAGTATCGATCTTGTGGCTACATGGCTGACATATGAATGTTATCAAATTTAGGCCACGAAATTATAGTAACCACTTTTAATTAACAGGATAAGAAGAAGGTGCCAAGTAAGGGATTAGAAATGAAAAGAACAAGAAGGGGCCGTGATGAAATGGAAGAAATTATGTTCAAACTCTTTGAGAGGCAACCGAATTGGACACTGAAACAGCTGGTCCATGAGACTGACCAACCTGAGGTATGTCTGCTTAGTGGTTAATTCACAACTATTCCTTTGTCCACCTTTTAAAGTATGTTGTCTGTTGGTTGAATCCTTATGTGGTCTCGATGGAAGTGCGGTATCTTGTCTTGTGAGGTTTGCTTGCTTGTTAAAGTACTGAGAAACTGCTGAGCATCACTTCTCTGAGTGTTCTTGTGATTAACGTTAACTTAGATTTTATGCTTGCTGACCTTTTCCTGTTATTTTTATTTTATTTATTTTACTCGTGTTGCTTCAATTTATGTGTATTACTTTCATTTTTAGTCTGTTTAAGAAAAAAATCACTTTCTATAACTAGTGACTCTTTAACTCCAATATCACACATGTCGCGTATATAAGACCACAAGATTTGAGGGCATTTTGATACTTTCAGATCTTTAGTTTAAGACAACAAGATTCATAAGTCTTACTTTTCTTAAACTCTATGCCCACTCAAACTAAGGCACATAACATGAAAGGAGGGAGTACTTATTTTCAGGAGAAGGATTTGTTTTTCAGTGGAAATTATAGTAGAAGAGGACTACAGAAGTCCTTAAACTTAAAATACATTGAAGTAAACAGACCTTCTAATCTCACCGATATCTGTTGATGGGAAACCATGAAAGATACTAGTAAAGGACAAGAAAACAACTCTATTCCATTTATGTTGTTTTAAGAGAAATTGATCCTGAAATATCCTGTTATTCTGCTCTATCGAAGTAGACCATCAAACAGCTACCATAGCTCCTCTTCAATAAGCTCTTATCGTTCTTGCTGTGACCAAGAAATCCAAATATACATCTCATTAATAAAAGAACAAAAGCAATTTGAGTGGGTCTTGAAACAATTCATTGCATTTTCTCGTAGACTTCCTCGGTAAATTCATTTTATTATTCAACTATGAGCCACTAGACACTGTGTATCTACTGCATAAGTGGGAGCTTAGTTCCGTCTGGGTATGCATACCTTGGATTGTTGTTGAATATTCAACTCATGTAACATCTGCTACCACAATTTTCTTGATCTACCCAATCGGTCAAGGAAGTTTTTCTGTTTTTATTGAATCTTGTTGAATACTTGAACTCAAGTTATTTGATATATCGTTTGATCATCATATTCAATTATTGTCAATTGCTTCAGTTGAAAGCTTGGAAGTGTAGCAGATATGTTTCTTTGCTGTCAATGCCCTATTTATCTCCTAGTTCTGTATCTGATTCTATTGGATGCAGGATATCTTTTTTTTTTTTGATGACTGAGAAATCCGTCTGGAGCCAGCTCTTGGGACTAACCGCAATCTTTGAAACTCAGGGATAATAGACCAGCCCTCTACCCTTCTCCACTTAGATACCAGACATAGTTCGCTTGATGTAGGGCTTGGACCCGTGACCTAAGTCACAAGTCCCTCAACCTCTGCCTAGTGAGCTAAGCCCTAAACCCCGGGGGAAAAGGATATTTGTCTCTCATTCCAGATCTCCATTTCATTTATAGTTTTGGTTGTTATTAGTCCTTTAAATTTTAAACTAGCCTTTCATGCTCGCTACTGATTATCTGCAATTTAATTAGTTATTTTTAGTTGTTGTATGTTACTTTCTTCCTTTACAAGGTTTAAGCATAGTGTGAGGTCCCAGAATAAGAATGTGGTTGCTTTTAATAAGTTCCCAGGAGTACGACTACATTAGTTAGATTGTTGGGTTATCCATACATTATGCATGAGATGATCAGCCAATTCCTCCATTTTATGACAACCCTATAAATTGAAATATTGTTTGGGCGGCATCCTTGAGGAACAGGCAGTCTTACTTTTATAAACTATTGAATGAAGACATTTTATGACAACCCTATAAATTGAAATATTGTTTGGGCGGCATCCTTGAGGAACAGGCAGTCTTACTTTTATAAACTATTGAATGAAGACATTGTGCTGGGTGATCTGGAACATTCTAGTAGGTACCGGAATTTTGGGTATTGTAGAAGAATAAAGGTGGAGGAAGTTAAGAGTGTTGTTCGCAGGATGCGTAGGGGACGAGCGACTGGGCCTGATGAGATCCCAGTTGAATTTTGGAAGAGCGCGGGCAGGGCAGGTTTGGAGTGGTTGACGGAGTTGTTTAACGTCATTTTTAAGACGATCAAAATGCCCGAAGAATGGAGGTGTGGAGTACAATGATTCCCTTGTACAAAAACAAAGTGATATCCAGAGTTGCAACAATTATAGGTGGTATCAAGCTGATGAGTCACACTATGAAAGTTTGGGAAAGGGTTGTGGAGATTAGGGTGAGGAGAGATGTGTCAATTTCCGAAAACCAATTTGGATTCATGCCGGGGCGTTTGACTACTGAAGCCATTCATCTTATTAGGAGGTTGGTAGAGCAGTATAGGGAGAGGAAGCATCGACCTCGAGAAGGCATACGACAAAGTACCTAGAGAGGTTTTATGGAGATGTATGGAGGTTAGAGGTGTATCTGTGACGTACATTAGGCGTCGAGGATATGTATCTTTGGAGCGAGAACTAGTGCAGTCGGTAGGAGGATTGAGCACTTCCCAGTGACGATGGGGTTGCACCAAGGATCAGCTCTTAGTCCATTCCTATTTGCATTGGTGATGGATGGACTAACGCGACAAATCCAAGGAGAGGTACCATGGTGTATGTTATTTACAGATGGCATAATCCTGATTGATGAGACTCGCAGCGGAGCGAACGATAAGCTGGGGGTTTGGAGACAGACTCTGGAGTCTAAATGGTTCAGGTTGAGTAGGACCAAGACATAATACTTAGAGTTCAAGTTCAGCAACGAGAGAGATTCTGAGACAGACGTGGAGGTGAGGCTTGACACTCAGGTCATTTCAAAGAAAGGAAGCTTTAAGTACCTAGGCTCTATTATCCAAGGGAGTGGAGAGATTGATGACGATGTCACATATCGTATTGGAGCAGGGTGGATGAAATGGAGGCTCACATCTGGAGTCTTGTGCGACAAAAATATGCCACCAAACTTAAGGGCAAGTTCTATAGGGCGGTGGTTAGACCGACTATGTTGTATGAGGCGGAGTGTTGGTCAGTCAAGACTTCGCACATACAAAAAATGAGAGTTGTGGAGATGAGGATGCTGAGATGGATGTGTGGGTATACAAGAAGGGATAGGATTATAAATGAGGATATCCGAAATAAAGTGAGAGTGGCCTCGATAGAGGATAAGATGTGGGAAGCGAGGTTGAGATGGTTTGACATGTGCAGAGGAGAGACACAGATGCCCCGGTGCGGAGGTGTGAGAGGTTAGCTATGGATGAGTTCATGAGGGGCAGAGGTAGGCCGAAGAAGTATTGGGGAGAGGTGATTAGACGGGATATGACACATGTGCAACTCACTGAGGACATGACCTTAGATAGGGGGCTGTGGAGGGCACGGATTACGATAGAAGAGTAGTAGGTAGTCGTGCATTAGTGCTTTGTAGTTCCTTATAGTGAGGGTAGAGTGTACACAGACCTTACCTCCACCGTGTAAGGATAACTGAGATTTAGAGAGAGAACTCTTGATTTGCCTTAGTAGGCGAAGTTTAGGTATTGGAATGAAATTGACCTAAATAGAGGGGAATGTATATGTGGAGGATCCATATAGTTGACCTAACTAATTCGAGATTGAGTAGAGTAGTTGATTGATATATTATATATTTCTGCTTAGCTAGCATTAAGGTTCGTCTATTGGCACCTACTTCTCTAAGTCAAACTACTCAAGAGTACCCCTATAAATGTTTTTGTTTCCTGATGTAGTCATGAAGTTCTGCTCAATCACAGAGTTAACAAAAGATTTTCCCCCCTCAGAGTGTTTCAGTAATGTTCATTTGGTAGTATATATTTACTCCTTTTACCGATGGAATTAAACACACACTAATTATAGATCAGAAGCCGCAGATTGTTGATTACTTTAGACCAACAGTCTGGCATTCACTTCTGAGGATTATTGTTGGATGAAATGAAAGGGAAATTCGTCTTTCAGGCTTTTTCTCCCCTTTAACCTAGTTGTCTCTTGCAGCAATTTATGAAAGACATGCTCAAACTTCTCTGCATCTACAATAATAAGGGCGCTCATCAAGGCACTTACGAGCTGAAGCCAGAGTACAAGAGATCAGAAGACAAGGCTGATTCTTGATTATTTTAGCATAAGCTTTCTGGTCATGAGGCCTTGGCTATCAGCCAGGGGAAAACACCAACTGTTTTTATATAGAGATACCATTCTTTTGTGCATAAAAACAAGTTTAAATAAAATCCGGTGGTTAAATGTCTATTTGCTTTATCTGATCAATTCTCTTCTGCTTTTAGATCACTAAGCTTTTTAACAAACTAGAATAATAGAGTGATTGGAGAAATGAAGCACATATTTTTGGGATAGGGAAGTATCTGAAGATCATAGTGCACGACATATTTACGTCAGTAGACAATTATTCTTTGCTGTCAAAGCTAAATGTCAACTTTGACTTTAAGGTAAACATAATTTTTCTCCTTATTCAGCCATTGATATGGAGCACAAAACGTGGATATTGGGTAATAGACATGAGCACAAACCCAAGCCAAACATATGCAAATGCATGATACAACATATAAGATAATAAACATCTCAAATCCGGACTTAATTGCCAATAAGTTCAAGTAAGTCCATTAACAATCTAGACTTAATAGCTGACAAGTGTACGAGATTCCTATGTATCACAAGTGTACGAGATTCCTATGTGCATTGAATACAATCAAGTAGTCAAATATAAGACAAGTAGCACAATTAATACCTACATGCTTTGGCATTTCTGGGTCACGACTCATAGCTACACAGTACACTATCCCCATATTATGTCATCGGTACTTGAACAAATGCTCGTCATATCACGGGTACAAGTCCCTCTATTACGTCCTTACCGTTATTATTTTTATTTTTATCTTTTCTTAACAAAATGTCCCTCAAATGAAGTCTAGAAGTCTTAATATACCCTAAATGTCGAGCAAATGTTCCACGAACCTTGAGATTTTGGAAAGAAAATAATGAGTATGTAGACACTTATATTGCTTTACTTATATCTTGTGCCCAAAAAGCCAAACCTGAGCCCCTGAGGGAAAAACTGAAATTTTATTAAAAAAATGATTCACTCATAACTTAATTAATCTAAATCCCAAGAATTATCCAAAAGTATCCACAAATCGACTTTCAACTAAAATAATTTCATAATCTTAATCTTAGGGCTAAAATCCTCATTTCCCCAACCCAAATCATGAATTAAATACCATAATGGAAGAAATCAAGAAGAAACATCAAAATGGTAAGAATCTTACCCCTGAGCTAAGTGGTGCAAAATGTCCTTGAAATCACCTCAATCCGAGCTCCAAAACTCAAAATATGAAAATGAAAAATGACTTTCGAATTTAGAAAATAAAACTGCCCACATCACGACCGCGAGAGGATCACCTCGATCATGGCCCTGACCCAACCCACTCATCACGAACGTGATGACGAGGCCTCAACTCGGCCCAACCTCAATACCTCTTCGCGAACGCGGTGGCCCACCCGTGAACGTGAAGGCTTCCTTTTCCTACCCTTCTTGGCGAACGCGAAGGACACCTCACGATCATGAAGGAGGGAATTTCGATCACAACGATGACATAAAATAACTCAACTTTTAACGAGCGACATAAATGAGCCATTTCAAAAAGTTCGATGACATATTTGACCCTTTTCCCTTGAAAAACAATTGTTGCTATGTTTTGAAAACTCAGTAATATCATCATATTTTGTTATTAGGGGCATAAATAGTGTTATTTGTTAAAATTCCCCCAAAAAAATAATACATAGTTACAACTTACAATACAGCAAAAACAGTTTGTCCTGGCACATTAAACCCTGGTAACCCCGTAACAGGGTAGGGTCGGGCCGAACATTATTTTCTCCCAAAATACTGGGGCTCGAATTGGCCCATTAATGGCAGCCAATCTATTCCAGAACAGGGACTGTTAGGGCGTCACATTAAGTCCACTAAGTCAGATTTTCGTCAGCCTATTAGGGGAGATTAAAGCGTGCACTCTCAAAACAGTTTTTTGCATGGATTCCCTTCAAACGCACATGTCTATAATATTTGTTCATGTGGTTTTTAATTTTTACCTTTGTTTATTTAATGAAAATATCCGCATGTCTCATTCGATATAAGTTTTATAATATTTTTATCTTCGAAAATTGAACTTTTTCCTCGCTCGACACAAGTTCTGTAGGAATTAAGTTATGCGGCATAAGTTATTTAGTATTTCAAGATTATGTTGAGTGTTAAAAGTTGTCTTTTCCGACATAACTTGTGTGGATGTGATGATATATATGTTGTTGAAGCTAAACGCTTACTATGTCGGTCGAAATTTGAAATTATGCATTTTTCAGATTATGTTTGAATGTTGAAAGTTCTGCATTGTCCGACCTAACTTGTGGGATGTTATGATACATATGTCGAAGCGAAAGGCTATTATGACGGCCGAAATTTGAATATATGTTGCGCCAAAAATATTAGAGGCAAAAATTAAAAACCACAAATTTAGGAGGCAAAAAATGAAAGACCACCCCAAAATAGGGGCATTTGTGCGGAAAACACCCCTCAAATAGTTCTCAATTTCAAGAGTTTGATCTTGAAATTTCTGAATAAGAGTTGAGTTACTTCAAAACTGGCACCTATCTTTAGCGTGAAGGACACCACAAACATCAAGGGTTTCCATTGAGGAGGAAGAAGTGCATATTTTATTTACCAAACAAAGATGGAGTAATGAAGAGTTGAGTAAGAACACTCGCGCCTCCAATTTCTCTAGCTTTTCGGTTTTCTTTTTATTTCTTCACAATACATTTTATGTCTCTCAACTCTTTAATATTTTAGTACTCCTTCCTAGGGCTGCACAAAAACCTCGGACCGGACCTCGGACCGAAAATCCAAAAAGATCGGAGACCGGACCGAAAAATTCGTTTCGGTCCGCTTCAATATACACTAAAAACCGGAAAAAATCTCGGACCGGATCGAGGACCGAATTTTCAGAAACGTAGGACCGAAGTTCAGACCGAAAAATTTTGTCCGGTACGGTCCGATTCGGTCCAAGGGTTATTTTCAATCCGGTCCATTTTTTGTGCAGCCCTACTCCCTCCTGATAAAAGAAAGTGTCCATTTAGTCATTTTGCACACCCTTTAAAAAAATTGTAACTAGTAAAAATAAACCCTTTAAAAAAATTGTAACTCTTAAGTAAAAATAGATAATTTGACTAAAATACTCCTAATTAAAAATGTATTGGGATTTGGTCGCTTAACACTTAATAATAATAAATCTGAAAAAATAAGATTAATTCTTTCTTAATTTGATAAATAAACACTATTTTCGAATAAAAAATTAAAGATTAAGTAAACACTATTTTTTATATGAAGAAAGTATCAAAAGAGATTCTAGTAACAGTGATAAAAGATTGGTTCACTAATCTTTCCGCCTTCTTAAACTTTCAGATCTTTTAAATTGGTTCTTGATCTTTTTCGGAAAAAGATACGAGTATTACTGGGATAAGTCAACCAAAACTCTTAACATGATATAATATTTGTCTCTACTAACCCAAATATGCATGTATTTTCTAAAGGACTTACGTAGTTAAGAATATTCCTACATTTTATATGTAATTTTTTTTCTTATTAAATTACCTTGTGAGACTACGTTGAAACACCAACAAATTTTAAACTACAAAATGAGTAGATATTGTTAAATATACATACAATATACACGTATATATTGTATGTATATTCAATACGGTTTAGTGTATAGAGCCGAAGTCATGCTCTCGGCCTTAGGATATACGGTTCAGTGTATATGGTAATACTTAGTGTATCATAATTGTAATTAGTATTGTACTCTTACCATAATTGTATAGTTAGTCTCCAAATAGAATAAAGTTTTAGGAGTAGAATAGAAATAAGATTTTCCTATTATGAAAATATGTAAATTGTATATATATATCTTTCATTAATAAAAATAATCAATGGATTATTTCTTTCATGGTATCATAAGTGATTGAAAGTATATGTATGTCCTAGAGACAATCTATATTAGGACAAATGTACTTTATACACATTCATATTATTATTAATGGAAATTAATATTTTGGCATTTGCAATTATTAAATTATTATTTATGATATTCTATAATATGTATCCCTAGAGGTTACGTTGTTATTAATAGTGTGAGATATTAATATTATAATGTAACTCTTAAAATAGTCTCGACTAATGATCATCGAGAATGTGATATCGATGATATGTGATAAATCGACATTTGATCTGCATCACATCCTTAGAGGTTGTAGTATGTCTCACTTGCTATGAGTAATGGATACTCGTGATGGACACGTGAATACTTTGGAAGTATTGGTATACACTGTTGATATATTGTTTGTTATACATGTCTAAAGTATGATCGGCGTGTGGGAGATAGAAGTCCTTAGATTTGAGATCGATACGCACCTTGTCTACAGAATAATATATTTTGATCATGTCCTAAGCTCAAATGTCTTATAGGTTGAGATACAACTTGTATTGGGCACATTGTGATGTGGATTAAATGTGGTAGTTGATCCAAGATTAGGATTCATTCCTCGAATGTATATTCGAGAGAGCACTCAGTTTCTCAGTGATATTAGGTTGACTAAGTTATTGGCCAACATAGTAGACATATCTAGGATATGGTCTTGTTGTCAACCAATATAGATGAGATATAATGATCAAGTCATTTGGATAGACGCTTGGCAAATACTAAGCTTGATCGAGTGTGTCATGAATGAAAAGATTTTATCTTCCCACATAGAGCTTCAGTTTACCGGATTCATGTAAATATACTTCATATATTGAGTTCGTCTTCCGACACTGTCTAGGAGTTCCGTGTAGACCCTAATATGATTAGTGTCGATATGTGAAGGCAAGTAGGGTAACACTATGTCAATTATTCCTTCGATCTAAGGATGTAATGAGAGAATATAAATGCTCGATTTATAATCGAAATATTTGAATGAATGATGATTATTTGATTAAGTCAAAATTGGATTTCAGATTTAATTAAAATAAAAATGAAACGACGTACCACACTGGACGTCGAGGACCGCGACACCTGGGACATAGGGCCGCGATGCCATGGGACCTTAGTGCCTGGGATGTAAGGTTGCGACGCCTCATGCTTGGGTCGCGATGCCGCCAAGGCAGTGGGCCAGTCTGACTAATCCATTGCACCTCATTTTCTGGTCCTGACCAACGAGAAACCCTACATGCGTTTTAAACCTAAAATGCAGCTATAAACAGAAGGTTTCTATTCATTATTCAATAGATAAGAGCTATACATCAGAATTCTAGGAACTTGCTACCGAGGATCAATTGCATGCGTACCCTCAAAATTACTAAAAGACTCTAGATTTTTCAAACTGTAAGTATTCTATCGAATGATTATGGTTATATACATGTTATATGTTTACATTTACATTACTACATAATCATCCTACAGTTTGTCGCTTGCTGGGTTTGAAACACAAATTTTCAAATTCCGCTGTGTACAGGAACCCAACAAAATCCCAATAGATTCACGCATGCTCGCATCAAGTCATCCATCACATAATCTCCGCGGCTCATGAGGATACGAATGTACCCAAACGCGAGGATGATCCAAAGTTATGGACGACGCTTGATGCCACCGTTCTTCAGTGGATTTACTTCACTATGTCTACTGACTTGTTGCAAACGATTATTGACCCGGACACTACGACAAAAGCTGTTTGGGATAGGCTACGTGACATATTCCAAGATAATCAGAACTCCAGAGCTGTCACACTTGAGAAGGAATTTTCTCACGTCAACATGTAAAAAATTTCGAACGTTTCAACTTATTACAAAAGGTTGAAAAAATTGGCGGACCAACTCCGCAACGTTGGTGCACCCGTTAGTGACGATCGTCTTGTTTTACAGATGGTTGCTGGCCTCTCCGAGTCCTATAGTGGTGTTGGGACTCTACTTTGTCAAAGTAATCCTCTCCCAAAGTTTTATCAAACTCGTTCCATGCTTATTTTGCAAGAAGCCGGTTTGGCGAAAAAGGGGACTATCGGGGCTAGTCCAGTAGTCATGATGACGTCCTCCACCAACTCTTCGGGTGTTGTTGATACTTCCAGCCAAAATCGTGCTTAAGGTGGTGGCAAAATTAATGGAAAAAATCGTGGGGGTAAACGCAGCGGTTCCGGCAATGGAAACGGTGGCCAAAATAGTGAGGCCCTTCCTAACGTCAGTGGGCCCTAGACCCACTGGCCCCAGGCGTGGGCTCCATGGAAGTGAGGCTGAGGCAGTGGGTCGTGGCCCAACAATCCCTATTTTTACAATTCATCGTCCAGCAGTCCAATGTGGGCAGCCTAGCCTAGCTTTAGGCCCAACAATCACGTTTCAGGTTCAAATTCCAGAACAACGTTGGGTCGGGGCAGCAGGGTGGATTGCTTGGGCCTCGGTCCACACATGCATTCTCGACAATGGGTTCCAGACCCACTCAAACTGACATTGAAGCCGCGATACACACACTTGAATTAACTCAACTGGACCCGAATTGGTACATGAACACCGACGCCACTAGCCAGATGACCTCCGATCAAGGTACTCTCTCGTCTTATTCCAATTTTGAGCAACCCTCGTGGTGTAATTATTGATAATGGTAATTCTATTCTGATTCGTGGTTATGGTCATAAAACTTTGTCTTCACCTCATCCACCTCTTATCTTGAAAAATACTCTTCATGCCCCTAAGTTAATTAAAAATTTCGTGTCGGTCCGTAAATTCACAACTGATAGTTCGATTTCTATTGAATTTGATATGTTTGTGTTTTCTATGAAGGATTTCAAGACCCAGAATCCTCTCATAAAGTGTAATAGTAAGGGATTTATCCGATCACACCACGTTTCGGTTGTTTGAGTCAAACATTTCCATCCATATTTTTCTCCCTTGCTCCTTCCTTGTGGCATGCTCGTCTAGGTCATTCGGGGTCATCTATTTTGTCTTCCTTAGATAAAAATAAATTTATTTCTTGTAAGGGTACGCGTAGTAGTTCGAATTGTCAAACTTATTCTTTAGGGAAAATTATTAGATTGTCATTTGTAGACTCTAATTCTCATACTCTAATGCCATTTGATATTATTCATAGCGATCTATGGACGTCTCCTGTTCTCAGTTCTTTGGATCATCGTTATTATGTTTTATTTTTGGATGATTATTCTAATATTGTATGGACTTTTCCAATTGCACAAAATACCAAGTGTTTTCCACCATTTTAAAATTTAGAGCATTTATTAGAACTCAATTCGAACGAGAAATTAAAAATATCTAATGTGATAATGACAAAGAATATAATAATGGGGTATTTCAGGAAATTTGTGCTAATAATGTGATCAATTTTCATTTTTCTTGTCCTTATACGTTTTCACAAGATGGGAAAGCCGAATGGAAAATTTGTACCATTAACAATATTGTCTGAACGTTATTGCTTCATGCTTTCGTACCCCTACTTTTTGGCATCATACTCTACAAATGACTACATATCTTCTTAACATTCTTCCTATCAAAAGTTTGACGTATTCGTCCCCTCTTCAAATTTTATATAATAAGACTCATTTGTTTTCACATCTTAGGGTCTTTGGGTGCTTATTTTATTCGTTGTTTCCATCAACCACAATTAACAAACTTCAGACCCGTTCTACACCTTGTGTGTTTTTGGGTTATCCGTCTAATCATCATGGTTACAAATGTTTTGATATATCATCTAATAAAATCATCATTAGTCGCCATATTATTTTTTATGAGTCCCAATTTCCGTTTACTAAAGTTAGTAATCCCGTTCCTAGTTCGTATAATTTTTTGGATGATGATATATCCCCATATATTATCCACCATTTATCGGAAATGTCCCACGCCCCGAATCCACCAGCGGGGCCACTGCCCGCTGGCCCCACTACCACAATGTCACCTGCTGGGTTCGATCCGATGTGAGGCCTGCTTGTGTTTTGGAATTAGGCGATTGCCCGGCCAATCCGAGAACTATCCTCATTTGGTTCATCTTTGCTAGTGTTGGGCCAAGCCGCCCGTCTCGGCTAGTCCGTACATGGTCCCGATACTTCCCAAAATCACTCAATTCTCCTCTGAGTCATAGATCAGTCACTCATAGTCAACGTTGTATTTTTAAACTAAAAAGACATTTTAATTTGAATTATAACGTGCTTAAATATCCTCTACTCTGTAGCCCTGTATCTGCGTAAATGACCCGAATTAGAAAATTACTATGACCGACGAATTTAATGCTCTTATTGATAATAAGACGTGGGAATTGGTGCCCTGACCATCTAATTTTAATATTATTCGATCTATGCGAATTTTTGCTCATAAGGACAATTCTGATGGTTCTTTTACGAGGCATAAGGCTCGTCTTGTAGGTGATGGTAAGACTCAGTAGGTGGGTGTGGATTGTGGTGAGACGTTTAGCCCGGTGGTCAAGTCAGCTACCATTCGCACTGTGCTCAGCTTGGCTCTTTCGAAAGCATTGTACATCCATCAGTTAGATGTGAAAAATGTTTTCTTACATGGTGTTCTCAAGGAGACAGTCTATATGCATCAACCCTTGGGGTTTAGGGATCCCAAATATCCTCATCATGTCTGTTTGTTGAAGAAGTTCTTGTATGGGCTTAAGCAGTCTCCCCGGGCTTGGTATAAACGGTTTGCAGACTATGCTTCCACTATTGAGTTCTCTCACAACAGGTCTGATAATTCATTATTCATATATCGTCGTAGATCTTCATTGGATTATATATTCTTATATGTGGATGATATTATCTTGACTGCCTCTTCTGATACATTACGCCAATCTATCATGACAATGCTTAGTTCTGAGTTTGCTATGAAAGACTTGGGGCCGAAGTCATGCTCTCGGCCTTAGGACATACGGTTCAATGTATATGATAATACTTAGTGTACCATAATTGTAATTAGTAATGTACTCTTACCATAATTGTATAGTTAGTCTCCAAATAGAATAAGATTTTAGGAGTAGAATAGAAATAAGATTTTCCTATTATAAAAATATGTAAATTATATATATATCTATTTTATTGATAAAAATAATCAAGGAATTATTTCTTTCAGATACGATCACATACATAAATCGTGAGATCAATGTAAATACAATGTTGAATCGTTGACAAGTTTAACATGTAGAGAGAGTATCAATGAATTATTTCTTCTTTTTAATTTCTTTCCTTTTTAATTAAAAATGACAAAATAACACACTCCATTAATAATTTTCCTTGATTTCAAATTTACAAAATGTAATTAGTACCTCATACATGAATGAATCATAAATCTCTAGAAAACCTCTTATCTGGAAAAAATTTAAGTGAGAAAGTTTCCTTTGACTACACAACTTAGATTGTTTGAACAAAAGAATTTAAAATGGAGGTATCATAGAGTTACAAAATCTGTATGCGTTCACACTACATGGTTAGCAAATAAAATGAATATTATCCATTAAGTACTATCCCAACACTACTTTACATGTCAAGTATAACTCCATATATGCTGATTCAGAATTTAGACCAAGTGATTCTTGTTATATATATATCGGATTTCATTTGTTATCCCCACACACACACACACATATATATATATATATCATATGAAGGGTAAAATCGGAAGAAAGTACCACAATTCCTCATTGAACATATCACCATTGTCTCTTGAAATGTAACGGGCTGTTAGATAACTGGGGCCCATCTGTCCTTATGTTCTTCTAAACAAACAAAAAATTGGCTAAAACATTTGTCTTTATTACTTCAATTGTTGTCTTGCTAATAAGTACACTTTAATGGAACAAACACTGATTATAAAATCCTAGTCAGTACTTTTCTGTGGCTTCTTCAGAACCATTTTTAGAAATTGAAACATTGTTGAGAGGAGCAACATGAGTAGTTCTAACTCATCATCTCTTGAAACAATTGAGCAGGTACGTACGTATATAATTACTGTAGCATTACCAATTTCTAATTAGTTTTTAGTTGTAATATTCAAGATGTAGGTAACTTTCGAAATTGAGTGTCAGATTTAATTGTTACCTTTTTGGCTATGCATTTGCAGTTATGCTTTGTTATCCTTCTTCTTGTGGCTTAGTCTTCTATGTTTTTTCTTTGATTGAATAACTAAATTTCATGAGGCCTTGACTGTATCATTATTTGTGATAGCCTCTTAAATGATTAGTGTATAAAAGGTAACGATTGTTCAAGAAACTGAATTTGAGTCATGCTACATAAAGTTTTGTTATGGCTAACACGACAAGAAGAAAAACATTTGTCAACAACATTTATGTTGTCATATATTGGATGTTGCCAAAAGTATTTTTCGCAACAATAAAAAATTGTTGCATATCGTTGCAATAACATTCTTCGATGCGATAAGTTTTTGCAACAACAAGTGGTATTTTTTGTTGCCATTTATGATTTTTAACAACAATATATTAAATTTTTGTTGTCATTTACGTTTTTAGCAATAATATATTTATTGTTGCTAAAATTTTGTTGTCAATTCAATATACTTTCTTGTAGTGTGATTATCCTAATAATTAATAAAATTTATCAGAACTTAATTAATTACATCATCTTGTTTTAAACATCTAGAATTGATAATCTGCTAAGAAATTTTCTTGACTTAATTTTATGATAGAATTACTTTTTGCTATTGTCTTGGATTTATTTCAGTAGCACGACTTTTAATTAGTCAAAGTTTCTACTATAGAGGGTTGAAAGTATATGTATGTCCTAGAGACAATCAGTATTAGGATAAAATGTACTTTATACATATTCATATTTATATTAATGATGATTAATATTATGGCATTTGCATTTGTTGAATTATTAGTTGATTGTTTATAATATTCTATAAATGCATCCCTAGAGTTTACGTGTTTATTAATGATGTGAGAATTAATGTTATAACGTAACTCTTAAATTACCTCGACTAATGATCATCGAGATTGGGATATCGATGATATGCGATACGTCGACATGTGGTCTGCATCATATCCTTAGGGGATGTAGTATGTCTCACTTGCTACGAGTTGTGGCAACTCGTGATGGACACATGTATACTTGTTGAAGATTTGGTATACCATGCTGATGCACTATTTGTTATATGTCTATAATGTCATCGGCGTGTGGGAGATAGAAGTCCTTAGACTTGAGGTCAATATCACATTGTTTACGGAGTAATGTACTTTGATCCTGTCCTAAGCTCAAATGCCTTATAGGTTGAGACGCGACTTGTTTTGGGTACATTACAAAGTATATTAAAGGTGGCATGTGAGCCAAGATTAGGATTCATTCCTTGAATGTATATTCAAGTGAACACTCAGATACTCATATGGTATTAGGTTGACTAAGTCGTTGGCCAACGCATTGGACATGTCTTTGATATGGTCCTGTTGTCAACTAATATAGATGAGTTATAATGATCAAGCCATTTGGATAGACACTTGACAAATCTTAAGCTTGATTGAGTGTGTCATGAATGAAAGGATTTTATCTTCTCACATAGAGGTTTAGTTCACATGTTTCGTGTAGCTAAACTTTACATATTGAGTTCGTCTTCCGACGCAGTCTAGGAGTTCCGTGTAGACCCTAATGTTATTAGTGTCAGTATGTAAAGACCTGAAGGGTAACACTAAGTCAATTGTTCCGTCGATTCAAGGATGTAATCAGAGAGTATATAAATGTTTTGTTGATAATCGAAACATTAGAATAAAATAGAAACGAAGCAAAAATTGGAGCAGGGCCACGGCGCCACAGCGTCGTGGCTCCAACACGCGTCCAGTGGGTCCGAATGACCCACTATGCTTCGGTTTCTGGGCCTGGCCCACGAGGGAAACCCGAGCTGATTTTATTCAGCTATATATACAGGGTTTAGCCTCATAATTTCTACACCATCTTTCATAGGATTAACTCTACTGAAACTCTGTTGGAATTCCTAGCTTTTCAGAGGAGAAATTACATCATAGTCTTTGACTTGCTAATCGAGGGACAATTGCGTGCTCACCCTCGGACTACACAACACAAGCTTCGAGAAATTTTAGATTTCTATCAATGTAAGTCTTTGTTCGAAGTATTACATTCTTGCTTGTGTTTATTTTACATTGTATAATCATCCTACTGACCGTCGTCGGGTTTGAAACATAAATTTTCAAATTTCGCTGCGTGTACGAACACGATAAAACGCAAGTTTCTTTCGGCCTCAGGGGGACCTATTGGAAAGAAGATCTCATGCCATCAAGGCTATCCATAATAGAGAGAATTATAATTGAGTTATTTGAGTGTTAAATATTTTAATCATTAAATTTACTCTTGATTTTATTTTTCAACTAATACTAGCATGTCGTGTCTTGAATATCTAACTCTTTCCTGGTAGATATGTATTAAAAATAAATAAAATAAATAATAAGATTATAACAATTCTTAAAAAGGAGACAAGTAATATAAGGTCAAAAATTAAAATCCCTTATATATGTGTGTGTGAAAAATGATACTTTACTAGAACTAATGATGTCACCCCGTTAATTTTAGCAAGAAAAAGAAATGTCAAAATTAAATTCATATTTGAAGAAAAAAAGTCGTCTTATTCTTTAACGACTTGTGGATATCGTAAAATTAAACGTGTAACCGTTTGTAGTTTTAACTGTTAATTCTACTTTGACGTCTTGTACATAGCAATAGAACTAGAATATATTATAAAACTTTAACGGTTTTATAATCTAGTTGTTCATTCTAGGAATGTGCATATTAACAGTTAAATCAATAACCCGAACTGACTATTGATTTATTGGATTAATAGTTCGTGTTAAGAGTCTCACATTAGATATAGAATGAAAACATGGACTCTTTATATGGACTTAGACAATCCTCAGCCTACAAGCTAGCTTTTGGGGTTGAGTTAGACCAAAGATACATTCTTTACATGATATCAAAGTCAGACTCATTCCAATTCTTTGTTCACCGATGTTAAGCCCCCAAATTATATTATTCACGATTCAGTTAACAAAGTCTGGGTGTGCGGGGGAGTGTTAAGAGTCCCACATTGGATATGAAATGGGAACATGTACTCCTTATATGGATTTGGACAATCCTCACCCTACAAGCTAGTTTTTGGGGTTGAGTTAGGTCCAAAATACATTCTTTACAGTTCGGTTAATGGGTTATTGATTCGGGTATCAGGTGATTTCCTATGGTTATTGAAGTATCGGTTTGGGACTCGATTTGACCACTTTTGTTAATGAGTGAACCGATAACCCGATAATCATTTATTTAATTATATTTATACTCTTTCATTTATAAAGTCATTTGAAGTTCTTTTCACTGTTTTACTCTTCTTTCATTCCTCTTGTATCTATTAAAACTGGTCAGATTCTCCTTCTTGAATTTTACAAATTGGTACCTTTAAGAGTTTCTCTACTTCGATCATATGCTTTAGATTTTTGCCTCAACTAGATGGACTATTGTATTGTGTAATGTAACTCAATGTCTCTTGGTCATTTTTTGTCCAAGTTTATTTACGTCCTTCCTATTTCAATTGAATATTTTTGTTTGAAGCTACTTTCATTTTTAAAAATGGGTTCTTTGTTCTTGATTTTTTTTTTTTGTGTAAAATCTTACGGTTAAATCGATAACCGAACTCATAATGATCAACAACCAATTAACCAATAACCCAGTAACTGATATTTTAACAGTTCTTTAGGGGTTTAACATGTCTACAAATCGATAATTGATAACTTTTAAATCCGAACCGAATCACCCGATAGCCTAGTTCATTCTACTTCTTTTCACATGAAAAAACAATCATTTCCATGAATTAGAGCACATAATGAAATGACCAATCTACCTTCTACCCTAAATCTTCTCGCAAAACCCTTTTTCTCTGTCTTTGTTGAGTTCTTCCTCTCAAGTCAGTTTATCGAGCTGATCTGAGTTTCGCTTTCTGAATCGATCATATTGAGCCGCTAATTATACTTTAGAAACACTCCCTTATTTTTATTTAGGGAGATAAGACGAAAATGACTTGATAAACCGCTCAAGTTCTTTGATATCAAAATGAAGTGTAGCATTGTCGTAGCAATAATCTTCAAAAAACAGAGGTGGTTGCAATTATCACTAAAATTATAGCTAAAACAACTAAATTGCTTCTCTTATAAGGAATTTAATCAAATATATAGAATGCAACTTAAAATGGTTTTGTTTTCTATAATGAGAGGAGTATGGCATAGTTAGTTCATGGGTATCCTTATCTTGCCTAAATACTATGGATTGGTGATTATGGTCCAATCGTTAATCATCACGTACATTTGCTTATGAAAAAAGAGTAGTATATTTTGTAACACATTTTCAATCTCCCTTCGGGAAGTAAAAGCAATTTTTTTTGTATTGCTCCAATTCCAATGATGAGATAATTTTTTTCCGTACTTTTTTCATTCACAATTTCTTTCTGCCTACTGTTTTCCCTCTGGGTTGATCCTCCTTTTTAGTCGCCGTTCTTACAAGAATTCCCAATTCTAACAAGCTTAATCCTAAGAGTCTTTCCAAGCCCAAAGAAATATTTTAAAACTCAATTGATAATGACTCAAATAGAAATCTTCCTATACCTAGTTTGATTTCATTAATCAAACATCATTAACTCTTTAACAAAATCAAATCACTGCTACTTGTTTAACACTTAATCCAATTTTCAGTTTTTCAAACAAGAAATATATATTGTAGGGTTTAATGACTTAATCTAGTGTTTGCAACCATCAAATTGACAAATAAGCATATAATAAGTTGACAATCACAACTCAAATAATAATAAGTAAGATAGACAAATAATCATCCACATTAATGTTGTGAGAATTTACAACTCCAGCTATTAAGCTTTGCTACTTATGCTAGAAAATGATAACACAAGAGAAAATGAAAAGATAGACATAATTAAAATTAATTAAGAAAATGAAAACTCTATGATGAAATACTTCCCAAAGTAGCTAAAGTTGCTCTTCCAAACTCAAAAGATGCAAAGATTGCCTAAGAAAATGACCTAGTTTCTATTTATAATCGTCCAAAAAGTGTGACAACAATATCCCTCAAGTTAGCCACACAGACCTACATGGTCAATTCCAGTAGCTCCCACAACCTTTCTCTCCTTGGCTATGGGCAAGGTTACGTGGCAGGGCTAAGTGGTCCACATAGCTCTTGTGAATTTTTGCTCTTTCAGTCTCCATTGCAGTTTGAAATTATTCCCATCCTCGAGCTTTTCAAAGGCTCCAAACCCTGAATTTACATCATTTAAATCATTTTTAGTCCATTAATCACATAAATGAGCATGAATTTATCATGAAAAAAGTAGAACAAGTTGGCAAAAATGTCAACTTATCAGTATGCTTGACCTAATAAAAAGAATCAAACTCGCACGTGACAAAATGTATTATGGTCCTAAAAATTGATTAAATATTCCATTTATTATAGTTTTTAGATAAGGTGATCAAATAATTCAGCCGATCACCTTTTTTAGCTATGTCAGATGACTGAACCTAGATCTACACAATTTTCTCTCATTTGGTTATTGTTGTGCATGATTAAAGGGCGTGGTGGATGGATGAGATCTCTTCGCCTTTAATAAAATCTCTCATCTTCGAACTTTGTAAATGAAGAAACCCCTATTATGGAGAACTTTCTCCTTTAATAGGCTCTATGCGACGTAAATTTGAATTAATCGGGTCAGTGGTAATGTACTAGATGGTTGTACCTAAAAAAGAGAAGAAAGATATGCCACAAAAGTCAATAGTAGGTGATATGGTTTCTCTTTGGGAAACATAAGGAGATGAGGTTTAAGTGAATATATGCCATGAGTACTAAGTCATACAGACAACATATCAAGCAGAAGTGGAACATATATAAGAGGTAAAGTTTGAAAATAAAAAGATCTGGTTCACGTTTTTGTAATTTCTAATTATTGAGATTGTCATAACTCGAGATTTTATTAAAATGTTTCTCTTTTTGGTTTCATTAAAACCTACCATCTTTCAAGTTGCCCAAAGAAAATCTAAATGTACATTTCTTATTATAAATGCATATTCTTAGAACTTAGCCAAGCACCAAAAGAGTAGTGAAATCTAATTACTTAAGCTTTCTCCTAAAAGTTTTCTAGGAAAAGAAGGAACCGCTATAATAACCACTACGTGCGTTTCATTCTCTTCGAAAACTCTAAACGACTAAGTTCAACCATAGACAAAAAAGCAATAAAGTCTTAACCAATTCCTAAACAAGCTCTTACTAAAATGTTAAACCTTCAAAGTTTATTAAGTACTTTTTTTCTTCATTGAGTACACCTCAAGAACTAATATCAAACAATTCCTGGATGAGATACTTAAGAGATAATTAGCTTGATGACTATTTTCTTTTCTCCGTACTTTTATTGTATGTATATTTGATGACAGTATCGCTTCAGGTGAGTTTACTGTTCCGAATAGTGAGAAAGGCTTTTCAAAATCTGGTCAAATTGATGAAGAATCTCATCATCTTCTAATATGATGATTAATTATATTATATTGTAGGAGGAATTCTCTGTTGAACTTGAACCTAGGAGGAATATTATGCCAGCATGGCTTGGGCCCTTCCTAAGGATGACATTCTTTGGGTCATGTTTGGTGCATGATGAAATCCAAAAGAATGAACTGAACAGGTATTGCATCACGTGTGATTTAGCTTTATGCAGGTATTGCATTTCTACAGACAAGCACAATGACCACAAGCTACTCAAGATTTATCGACATGTTTACAAAGATGTTGTTCCCCTCGAAGAGATGGACAGTCATATTGACTGCTCCAAAATCCAGGTAACTCAATTTTCTAACAAATGCTCATTCCTGTCCATAACTAATTTCAGGTCTTTTTTTTTTTTGTGGGGGTTCACAAGGCATTTGGTATAGGCAATTACAACTAGAAATGAGATCATACTGATTGTTTATATAGGTACTCTAGGCATTAACTAATTTGTACATTTGAATGAGGATTAGACATAATTATGGTTGATATTGTTTGGGAGGGAAGAAAAAGGGGAGGGGTTTGTCTATTTTATTCATTCTTGGTGAAGAGTGACAAGGTGTGTTTGGTACGAACCAAAATATTTACCATGAAAAATTATTTCTAGAAAAAATAAGTGAGTTTTTTACTTATTTTGTGATGCTATCCTAAAAGCATTTCTATATCTAGACAAATGGAGGTGGGGTGGGGGCTTAGGGCTGTGGGGTGGTAGGAATGGGGGCTACGGGGGTGGGATTGAAGATGATGTATGTTGGAGAGTGGGGAGGACACAATCAATGTGGGAATGTCCTTTGTGGAACTTGTTTTAACTACTTGCACTAGGGAAGTCATTTCCTAATTTTTAAGGAACTTGTTTTTCTATAAAGTATTTTCCAAAATTTTTAACCAACTTGAAAAAATTAAAAAATGTTTTCCTCCATACCGAACACACCCGTAATTTACACTTTGCATTGGATCTAAATAAACTTTGATAGTTTGAAAGCACGATCTCTTTAAATTTGAACCATAGTCTTTGTTAGGTGTGAGAACAAAATCCTACATTGTGCGAGAAAAAAAGTTATATATAAAAGATCAAACTATTCTTAACAGTGTGAGGCCTTACAAATAAATCGTTAACTTTTGACCCAAGACTAATAATATTAATATTTATGGATTGGCTTAGCCCAGCAATTAGTACATTACCTGGCGGATACTAGACTAGATTGTCAAGAGGCTCCTAATTTCCTACCACTGGCACATTAATACAATATATATAGGTGTACAATGTTGAATCCTTCTATAATAAGAATTCATAATTTTACCATAATTACATAATACTAAATATGATAAAATACAATATGGATATATGTTGGTAGTTGGTACACGTCTAATAGACTATATGACACATTTACAGCTCTACTGCGAAGATTAATTAGTAGTAACAATTTACAATTCTTTGTTACTTTTTGTGCATAATTAGCATCTGTATGAGATATTACTACTATAAGAAAATGAAATTAGCTATTAACTGCGTAGCTAACAAGAATTTATTGATAATCTGTCGCTAAATAGAATTAATTAATTCAGCTACAAATTTTATCGATCACTGTTTTATCTTTTTAGTAGTGTACTGATGAGAGATATTTTGCTATTGACGCTGGCGCAGCCATACAAATGCAACAAGAAATGGGTAATCTCTTTGAATCCACTGCCACATTGTGGGTCAGGCTCTCTAATTGTTGGAGGACCAACTTGTAACATTTGCAAAAGGAGATTGAATGACCCTGACCAGTTTCGCTTTTGCTGCATTGCCTGCACGGTAAACATAATTAAAAACTACTGTTCTTCGTAACTAAATTCTTCCCCGAGGGTGTGAAGGAAAGTATATAATTTTTTACTTATTTTTTTGTGTTCGGTACAAACAACAACAACATAATCAATATGTTCAGTACGTAAGTAAAAAATATTATTCTAAAAATATTTGTACATAATATAAACAATGACTATGGGAGGTGGAGATGGGGTAGGGGTGTGGGGTGGTGGGGATGGAAGCAATGGCGGATCTACCGAGTTTGAAGTGGTTGTTCGGAAAAAAAAATCACAGCTTTGTATAAGAGAATGAGGATGATGTGTTTGTTCAAAAGTGGAAAATAGCTTTGTAAAAAAAAACCACGCTTGTTCACGTGAACAAGCGTGAACATCACAGGTCCGCCCTAGCTGGATGGGAGACTGCAGAGGTGGTGAAGATAAAGTGTGTTGGTGAGTGGGGAGGACACAATCAATGTGGAACTTATATTTCCTACTTTCACTGGTTATTTTCATATTTGAGGAACTTGTTTTTCTAGAAAAAATATTATTCAAAACTTTTAACTAACCGAACATGAGAAAATTTTAAAAAATATTTTTCTCCATACGAACACACCCCAAAGGTTTATTGATCTCTCAATTTCATCAATTATTACATTCCGATATTCACATTGTATCTCCTCCAGTGATAACTTGCTTGCTAAGGATTATATAAAGTTTATTATTATTTAGGATTATAAGTGATAGGATGTATTTTTAACGTGTTCAGTGATTAGGGTTAGCTAGAGATGTACATCTGCATCTCTACACCGTGTATAATATTGTAAGACGTACATGTACACCTTATTCTCTCCACAGTATTCCGAAAACACTTTGCCTTAACCTTTATAGGAAATTCAATTTAATAGAAAATGATCGTGTGCCTCCAAACTTCGCCATAATCTATGTGACCAAATTGTTATTAAACTACACGAAAGGTTTAAATGTTTTTACAATTTCATGACATGTTATGTGTCCTTATATAAGCTGGAATTTCAGGTGGAAGCCTTAGCAAGGAAGAGAAACGGCGTAATTGATGATGCTTTTGAAGTTATTCAGAATGTTGTGATCACGCGCAAGCGCAACAGGAAGGGGGTTCCTCACAGAGCTCCTATGAAATAACATTAATTTGAGACAAATGCTTTAATTTGATCATTTTGAACTTGCTTCATGTAAGGAAAAAACTATTAACCTTTAAAATTCTTGAAACATTTTGAACTGCGATTTATGCTGCTACTAAAAAAACATGATAGCTCTGCGCTTTGACTTATTCTATTTTTAAAACTTGGAACCTCTCTTGCATGTCATTGTGGTAAAAAACATATATGGATGCATGGTTTTTCTTATAATACGCCTTACCTTACAATACTTCTTTTAAGGTGACTAATTTTTTTGGCATGTGTATGTCAAGCCAAGTTATTAGATTATACTATACACATATAAAAGGACATATATGTTGTAAAAATGTTTGTAAGAAGTTATTTGCAGGTAATTAATCATTCATAATATTAACTGTGTTTAATTATTTAGCTTTTTTCATTAACTTACTTGGTATTAGTGTGATTCGATTTCTTTAGCTTTTTGTCTTCATGGTATCACACTGGTATTTATTCATGGGTTAACCTATATGGTACACCAATATTTTTTTTGTGTTAAAGGGTATATACGATTTTTCTGGTATATATATATATATAAAATCTATCTGAAGACAGAATTTATACTATATTTATAAATTCTACAGGCTTGAGGTAATGATAAGTATTTGCTTGAACTTTGTGCACAAAGTGCTCTCCAGTTAGTGCGTGAAAGAGGAAACGACTTGACAGACATAAGATCTTATGATTCAAACTTTAGTTTCGTTTGCTCAGAAGAAAAAAAAAGAACTCAATGTCCCTTTTAATTGAATATACAATGAACGTAGGAGTATACTCCCTCCGTTCCTTATTATTTGGCTATTTTCCCTTTTATACCCCTTTTAACAAATCATAAATAAAAATGATAGTTTTACCATATTACCTTTATCTCTCCAATTAATTGCACTTTAATCAATATTCACTACAAGAAAAATAGCCTACGGTAACAGTTCACGTGTGATATAAATCCAATTGTCACATCTTTTTACTAAATTTATGCATTTTCTTGACATTCATGTGACAGTTTTTTAAGTGTCATAAAATTATGACATTTGTGTGACAGATTTTTTAAGTGTCATAAAATTATGACATTTGTGTGACGGTTTTTTTAAGTGTCATTTATTTATGACGTTTGTGTGACGGATTTGTGAAATGTCACATAAATAAGTGACTTGTGTTTTAAATTGATCAAAAATGACGCGTTTGACAAATTAAAAAACAACATTTTTATTAATTATTTAGCATTTTTTAATTTAAATTAAGACCTACACGATTTTTATTTCTTTTTTAAAATCGTTTTTAATAAAAACAAACTAAACGTTGTCGTTTTTAATTAATATTTTAAAAAGTAAAAGATAAAAAAAATTCTGTAAAAATACTAAGTGTCTTCACGCTTGTTGACACCCAATTTTGACCATCTCTTCCGATTATTTATCGACAATTAATTAAACTATTTTTTCGACACCACAAAATAATTTTAATATATATACATATATATAATCGTGCATTTTTATCACAATCATGATTTCGCCCTAGCATTCTATATTATTGTATTTATAAAATAACATCACATTTTACATTAAGCACTAAACATTTCTTAAATATTATATTATCATATGAGTATTTTTATCTTTATAATGTATAGTTGTGCACAACATCTTTTAATAATAAATTATTTTAAACCATAACCCATGAATAAAATAAAATACTAAAACTACCCGACACTTCCAAAAACCACCTAAATCCCTTAATTAGCCCCAACTCCCAAAAAAACCCTAAACCCCATCTCAATTTGAGCGAAATCGTGATGCTACAGTAACGTCGTCGAAAAATTCAATTCACCGGTCGACTCAGGAAACTTCTGGCGAACATCCATATACCAACATACTTGCCTCGTCCTCCTCTTCCAATCTATACCAATTGCAACACTCGATTCTTCCATTATCGTAGTCGATTTTACGATCAAAGCTCAGTTCGAAATGCGGGTTCAGTGTTTTTGCTTTTTTCGGCAGCCTAAGGTGGTGTCGACGGGAGTGGGTAATATCACTGTGACCACCATAATCTCCCCATCATTTCTATATCATTCCCGTGCCTCGAAATTGCTCCAAAATTCACGACGCCCAGATCGATTGAAACCGAAACCCTAGGCGGCGTCATCTATTTTTTGGCGACCTGTGAAGAAATTGACGGTCGTGATTGGTACTACAAGACTCGACATCCTCTGGCCGACGTCCTACACCAACTCACCACCTCCAATTCCTAGCCAATCGTCCGGTCGACCAAACCAAATTTCTGACGGGTTTTTGGCGAATTCCGGATCTGTTTGAGGTCAGCTTGATAGTCTTAGGGATCTGTTTTGTGGTTGTCTTTGTTTAAACTAATATGAAATTTACATGCTTAGTGTTAGTAGTTTCAAGTGTTCCATAGTCATTAACACTAGACTACTATAATATGTTCATGGACAGTTAAATGATAAGATTATAATCCAATTAAAGTGTCATAAACCATTTACACCTTAGATAAATATTGAGCTATGTGTCTAAGGTATCAACAATCCAGTGAATACAATGTGTTGACTTTGCAACATCTATGTGTCTTAGTATTCCAAGTTTCAGTTTTATTGGTGATAATTAAAGAGTATTTTTAATGTTTGTTGTTGCAGCTGATGCCAATTGGGCTAGTTCTGTTTGGTTAAATCATGGAAGTACTATTGTTATCTTGGCAGTTGATGCCAATGTACAAAAGGTCAATTTTTGTCCTTGAATATGTATCTGTTGATGGTTAGGCAATGTTGTTAACTGTCTTTTTATTTAGATATTGTGAATAACACTTGTTTTTAGGGTCTAAACCGAACTACTTTCTTTGGTAATTGTAGGCATGGATTATGCAGATCCAAAGAAGAAGAGAAATTTCATAGGTAAAATTCGTATGGCTATTGTACTGACAGCGCTATGCATTCTTATGCTCAAGCAGTCCCCAAGTTTTAATACTCTAAGCGCAGTAATTCCCTGATCCTTCTCTTTATTTAATTATTTTCTCAGTTTTGTGTCAGTATGATTGGACTAGATAGTCATTTGAATATAGTGAAGATATACTTTATGTTGGATAGAGTTAGAGGCAAGATATATGATTTATGTTTGATGGTTTCGATCTTTACGTTCTTGCCAGTGAATCCATTATATTTTCGATATTATGTGTTCAAAATTATAGTGATTTTGCACATATTTTTCTATGTTCCCTGTCGAAAATGTTAATAGTTCTGTTGAATCTGTTAGTTACATGATCCATCCAACTATGGATAGAGTAGAGGACCTTTTTTTTCTTGAATTTCTCCTGAAAAGTGTGATTGATGTAAGATTATTTCAGGAAGAAGTAAAGCCTAATGCTGGGGAAGATCATGATCTAAGTCAATTGGTTTAACCCCTTAGTAGTTTTGTTCATGCAGGCTCTTGACTGGAAACCAACTTTCAGAATCTTTATTTGATCAGCTCGGGTATCTCCCGAATCTGAGAATATTCCAGATAGACGAGAACCAGATATCAGGAAGAATTCCTAAATCCTTTTCCAATTTAAACAGTTTCCAACATATGTGAGTGCAACTCATTTGATTGTTACAAAAATTAGAAGTCTAAGGTTCTATCTTTGTAATCTTATGTGACATATCATGTGTCTGCAACCATTTCAACAACAACTCGCTGAGTGGTCAAATCCCTCCCGAGCTCTCCAATTTGTCCACTCTGCTTCATTTGTAAGTTAACGAAGAGATCATTCTTAGCTTCTCTTTTTCGTAGAGGCGAAACACGTTTCCATTAACATGGAATATTTGTGACTTTCTTCTTCTAATTTGTTGGAATCTTCTTCTGTCATATAGGTATCGAGAATATTTTGATCGTGAGCGAGTTGAAGGAGATAATGGTCATGGAAATATTTGAAGAGTTCGTGTTCGTATTGCATAGGAGATGGAATTAACAATGTTTTAGTCTTGTATTAAGCACTTTATTAACGCTTTGAATGATTATCCATTTTGAGAATACTTTGTACAATAGATTCTAGCTATTTAATGTATATTTTTGGTGTTATTTAAATTCTTAGTCAATTTCATCGATGCACTCAATTTGCAATATTGAAATTAAATTGCTAAAAAATAATTCCGCCAAATAAATTGCCAAAAAAAATCTAGCCAAATTTAATTTTTCCGCTATATTAAAATTAATTATTAATTTAATAGAAATTAAAAAAAATTGAATCAAAATTTAAATTTATGTGACATTTGTGTGACGGGTAAATATCGTCATCTGTTTGTGATATTTGTGTGACGGGTAAAAACCGTCACATATCGTGTGACGGTTCCAGAACCGTCATTTGTTTGCAGTGACAAAGATAACACTTACAGGAACCGTCATCTTAGGGGTTAGATGATGATTTTTACCTGTCACCGTAGGGTATTTTTGTTGTAGTGCCTGATTACTTTAAAAATAATTAATGTTAAGGCCAAAGTAAAAAAACAATTAATTATCCTATCTTGTTTGTAGAAAATGGCCAAGTAATTTAGAACGAATATCTTAAGTAATGTGGTTAAATAATATTTGACGGAGGGAATATTTTTTTAGAAGTCGTCAACTGAATCATTGCCAAGAAGTGTGTTAGAATTTGTTAAATATACATACAATATATGTATATTGTATGTATATTGAATATAGTGTCAAGGTAACACTAAGAGGTTGGGCCAGCAGTGCAGTCCAGTGCCGAGAAGCAGTGGGCCTCGGTCATCCAAGCCCAGTCGTGTATAGTGTCCCATTTATGGTATATTTGTATATTAGACTTGTGTAATAATTAGTCTTGTAGTCTTACCATAATTGTATGATTAGTTTTCATATAGAATGGTGATTTAGACGTAGAATAAGAAAATGGTCTTCCTATTGTAACTTGTATATATATGGCTTTCATCAATAAGACTAATCAAGAGATTAATTCTTTCATGGTATCAAGAGTCTAGGTTATTTTCCTTACTTTAGCTTCTCACTTCTTTCTCAAATTTCTTGAAAACCGTGACAAAAATCTCCCCCCCTCGTTTTCTACAAACCTGAGACCTCCTCTCCCCCCCTAAATCTTGTCCAAAGTTCGTTCTATTCACCATGACTGATAAAAACACTTTTCATCCTGCTCTCACATTTTCTAACATCAAGAGCGTCTTTTCTATTGTTCTTGATCTAGAAAGCGTTCAATATGGGACGTGGGCGGAGTTATTCAAGATTCATGCAATGGCACATCAAGTTCTTCA
This sequence comes from Przewalskia tangutica, assembly GCA_029844215.1. Lineage (NCBI taxonomy): Eukaryota > Viridiplantae > Streptophyta > Magnoliopsida > Solanales > Solanaceae > Przewalskia > Przewalskia tangutica. Next base: position 10,512,080 of record CM056732.1, on the reverse strand, counting down.
CCATATCATTCCTCCGACTCCTACAACGGGGGATGACACCACCATGTACCCACCAAAGCGGACAACCCAAAATTATGGCTCACGCTTGATGCAAAGGTTCTTCAATAGATTTATGCCACAATATTCATGGACCTTTTACAGACGATTATGGAACCCAACTCCACAACTATGGAGGCTTGGAACCGATTGCGTGATATCTTCCAAGATAACAGTCACTCCCGCATTGTTATCCTTGAACATGAATTTTCTCAAGTTGCTATGACGAATTTTCCTAACGTTTCATCTTATTGTAAATGACTCAAGGACTTGGCAGTTCAACTTCACAACGTGGGTGCTCCTGTTACTAATAGTCGTCTCGTTCTACAGATGGTTGCAGGCTTATACGAGGCCTATAACGGTGTTGCTTCGATCCTGCGTCAAAGTAACCCCCTTTAAGAATTCAATCAAGCCCGTTCCATACTCTGGAAGAAGCGGGGTTGGCTAAAAAGATAGCTATAGGGGCTAGTCCCGTCGTCATGATGACTGAGTCCAATTTTCCATCTTCCGGCTCCACCAACGCAAGCCAAAGTTACAACAACGGCGATGGTAAAATGGTAAAAATCAGAAAAATAATGGCAAGAATCGCTGTGGCAATCGGACATGGCGGTGGCGCTCATCGGCAGATGGCGGCGATCATGGACCAGCTGGGCCCCAATGCTGTGGTAGTGGGGCCCAATTCCTGCCCAATCCAGTGGGCCAAACAGTGCATAATCCGATGGGCTGTTGCAGGAAATTGATACGATTTCTGCCCGTTCAAGTCGGAATGGTTTCGGCCCAACATCGTTCGGTAGCGGCGGGGTTCTTGGACCCCGGCCCCTCAAGCCCATCACGCAGTGGGATCCACACAAATCGATATTGAAGCCGCGATTCACACACTTGGAATGACTCAATCGGACCCAAATTGGTACATGGACACAGACGCCACTACCCACATGACATCCGATCAAGGTACTCTCTCGTCTTATTCCAATTTGAGCAGTAATCGTGATATAATTGTTGGTAATGGTAATGCGATTCCAATTAAAGGTTATGGTCATAAAACTTTGTCTCCTCCCCATCCACCACTTGTTTTGAAAAATACTCTTCATGCCCCAAAACTAATTAAAAATTTGATGTCTATCCATAAATTCACCACTGATAATAGGGTCTCTATTAATTTTGATCCGTTTGGATTTTTTGTGAAGGATTTCAAGACGGGTGATGCGCGAAAAGATGCACACACTTTAACGCAAGTGCACGTTATCGTGACAAGTAATATAGTCTTGATAAGACCGAATATCGTCCACAATGATTAGGGTTCAAGTACCAACTATCTATCTTTTGATATCTATTTGGCAATTGATATTTGGATTTGTTGTTTATAACTAAGAATTATAAAAGCTATTTAACTATAAGTTTACTTCAGTTGTGATGGGAATAGGGCTTCCATGTCTCCTCAACTATCCGCTTATGTTATTTATTAATGCAACGAACTATGGTCTTCTTCTTTCGGAGAAAGTAGGTTTACGAAATCATTTTATACTCCCGTTAGGGTTATATAAACACTCAATCCCAGTATCGCACCTTACCTACCTTTCGGTGATAAGGATAACTCTATAGGAGGATTAAGAGCAAAAACCTAGTTAACCGTCATGCACCATGCGCAAAATTAGGGTTGTTAAGCCTCTCATTAACACTACATAAATAATTGTATTTTCATCCCCAATCCAAGAATGTCTACCCAACTTACAACATATTCACAATCTCTCCTTTCGAAGTCAATTAGAAATCATATAGTGATAATTAGTTGTCAATTAATTATCAAGCATTCAACACAATTATTGGATATATCTCTCAAAGAAGAATAACCATAGACATATGCATTAAATCATAACATAAGTTTCTAGAGAATTAACATGGAAAGCCCTATAAGAGAATTAGTTCTTAGTCATTGACATGACAAGAACTAATTCAATGTTCATCATAAAACTGAAATAAAGAAAAGAAAGAAAAGAAAATATTTAATAATGAGTCTCCAAGCCTTCTAGCATCCAAGGGTTGTGTTGTGGAATATTTACAAGATGGATTGGTGGGAGGATGGATGTAGAATAGTGAATGGTGGAATGGAGAATGAATAATTCTTCTAATGATGTAGAGTATTTATAGCCAAAGAATCCTTTTGGTGAAGGGTTAGGGATTTTGTAGGTAGGAAAAGTTATTAGAATCCTTTTAGGTAAGGGTTTTAAGGTAGGAAAAGTTATCCCTTTAGGTAGGAAAAGTTATCCCTTTAGGAAGGAAAAGTTATCCCTTTAGGATTCTGAAAACATGTCAAATTCGGCCCAGCACTTCATAATTCCCGCGTCGGCGCCGCGGCCCTGCAACTGGGCATCGGTGCGCCTGAAGATCAGCAACTTTCGGACTTTCAGCATATTGGACGCCGCGGCTCTGATGCTCAGCCATGCCACGGTGGCGTTTTTCGCGGTCCGTTTGCCGTCCTTTTTCGTCCGGACTTGCCCGATCTCTTCTCTAATTTCCAGAACTTCTTAGACTTTATTTCTTGGCCCTTTTAGTGTGCAATTCCATCTCTTTTATGCTCATTTCATCTCCTTTTCGTCATTTCTCCATTTTTGACCGCTGTGACACAAAAGAAAGGAAAACGACCCTAATATTGTACTAAACATAAATGAAATGAGTAAAATACTAACTAAAAATGACTCAAAAAGTGTATATAAAATACACCGATCAAATACCCCCAAACTTAACCTTTGCTCGCCCTCGAGCAAAGATAGAAAGAAAAAAATAAAAGACTCAAGAAACGAAAAATAAAAGACTCACTGACATTGATCACTTTTGCTGCATTTAGTGTTATCTAGAAAAACATGAAGGTTAGCAGAATAATATGCAGGAACATGTAGCATGAAATTTTTCAGCACACTAAACACATTGAGCTAGATATTTCGCAAACTCATATTTATCATGCTTTAATGGAAGTCAATATACTAAATCATGCATATAAATTCAAAAATCATATGACATGCTTACTTGTTATTCTCCACTAATCCTGGATATGCATAAAAGAGATCTTCAGGACTTTAAGGGTTGTAATGTAGGCTTAGGTAGGGGTTGGTAAAAATAGGCATTTAGGCTCATTTTTGTGTACCATAAGCTCTTTAGCTTTTCAAAGATTTCCCTTTTCTTTTGTTCTTTTCTTCACTTCAATTCTATCTTTTCCCTCTTTTGTTTTGGGAGAATGAAGAGTATTATAATAACAAGCACCCCAAACTTAGGCTTTTGCCTCTTTCTTATTACTTTTTATTGGGGTGCAACAAGCTCATTCACTCTTTTTGTCTCTTTTTTAACACAATTGATTCCACTACTTCACATTTTTACTTATGGCACAATCTGTGGGAATATAGGGTGTCAAAGAAGAAGTTTCAATTTTTAGGCTCAATGGGGCTGACTAGGGATACTTTTAAAGTTCGGGGTAGAAAAAAGTGGTAAGAATTGGCCATCAAAGAAATGCCTGAGTCATCTCCCTAACATGCATATCCTAACTATTTCGCCTCAAATAGCAAGCAATCATAACACATAGGTTTTCATAATTTAGCATGCACAATTTAAGCAAGAAACTCCAAATAGACAGATTTTTGTGAGTTTTTGGCATATCTAACCTAAGTGTTTAGATAGTTTCTTCTAATTCCATTACATTATTCCACCTTCCTTCACTAGGTGTTTCTAGCAACTACAACATACATGATCTTTGACAGGCAATTATGACTTAAAAAGAAAAAAAAAAATTGTGACTAAAAAATAAACACAAAACAAATAAAAAAAGACTTAATTGAAACATAACAAGACACAAATAAAACACCCCCAAAATTAAATCACACATTGTCCCCAATGTGTGCAAGACTCAAAGAAAATAAAAGAAAAAGGACAACTTACTGACACAACACAACGGTCATAACGGAAGTCTAGGAGGAAAAATTCTGGAATTTGCACGGAAATATGGCTCTCTGAAGTTGGGCGCGCATACTGCTAATCTTGTGGCTCTTACGAAATTACGCGCCTCGGCCGATTACAGCGCGTGCAGCTTTTTCCTTTTTCGTTTTTGCTCCTTTTCCTCGGTTTTAGCTTTCACCCACACATCCAACAACACAAAACAAGAACCAAGACCGTGAGATGTTTAAAGCAAAATAAAATAAAATAAAGAGAAATTAAAATAACATAATTAAAAACATTGGGTTGCCTCCCAACAATGTTGTCTTTTACGTCTTTTAGCCGACGCAATTAACCTTTCCGAATGCCCATTGGAACCCTTCGCGAAGCTGCAATCCAGAGTTATTGTTGTAGGTCTCAATTTTCCTACGACCATTTGTTCAAACAAGAGCCTTACATATACAATTATCCCCCAAGTAGGCTTGTTTTATGCTTTCTTTAATGTAGGAATCTGTGAACTTCTACATCTCTCAACTCTGGGGTACCTGATGGTATGAGCTTCCTAATTGGGAATCGACGTGATAGCTAGTGGTATTTCTTCCGTAATAGGTGCAAAAAGAATTTTCACGTAATCCAAGAAGGTAAATAATCGATCTCTGCAATCTTTTCCTTCTACACCAACTATCTCACCGATTCTCAATAGTTCAGTGTGGTTCGTTCTCAATTTGTTGTCAGCTGCTCAAAATCACCTCGATTTGGTTCCGGAGCCTCGGCCATGCTCTTTGGCGCCGCATTTATTTTCCGTATTTACAGGACATGTTTTAAGAACGTACGTAAGAACTCACAGTTTTAAGATTTGAGACTTGTAAAAATTTATCGGAATTATGAAATTGTCGGAAAACGTACTATTGTGATGAATGGGAGGGCGACACGTGTCACCCCCTTGTTGTTGCCTTGGACGAAATGCCATGGACAAAATGGTCATTGACCATAGTCTTGGATGACTAAGTCTTGCAACTTGTAGCATGAGAGAATTGACTAAGTCAAAGGACCCACATTAGTCTTGATATTTAATAAGACTACATCCAAGCCTCACATTTGTTTATATCTTGCCCCTCCATTGCACTATATAATACTAGTAGTGCTAGACAAGCTTAAACACTTAGCCAAAATTTCACTAAAATTGAAGAGCAAGAGAGCATTGCTCTCGGGTTTGCCCCTCTCTACACAAAAGAATTTTTGTTTGTTATCCATTTAGCTCCACACTTTAAACCAAGGTTCTTGAGTGTATTGTAAGCATATCTCAATAGAAAAATCTCGAAAAAAGATAGTTTTGGGTTAGTCGCATGAGTGAAAACCTAGTGGCTTTTCTAGGTTTTGGTTGGAAGTTTGAAGGAAATTGGTTGGTGTTGTTCTAAGGGTCTCAGTAGCGGATTGAAGTGTCTCAAGAGTCTCTCTAAGTTGCTAAGCGACTTGGATTTGGAGTTCGATCGAGATTCGTTGAGGTATACTCTTGTCTCTTAATTAGTGTTACAAGATTTTATATATATTGTTGTTGCTAGCTTTACGTGTTGCTAGCATGAAGTTGATATGTTGAAGTTCATAGGTATTATGGATTGCTTGTAGCCTTAGAATCCGAAATGTAATGTAAGCCATGTGAAGTTGGATTACAAATTGGTCGTTTATTTGAATCGTCGCATGTTAACTACTTGGAGATTATAGTAGTTATAATCGTTTGCGACTTGATATCATGTTAGGTTAATAACTTGGATTGAAATGGAAATTGGTTAAGAATTGATGTTGTAGTACTTCAAGTTAGCCGAATTGGCCTTGTAAGTTGTATTAATTTGATATCGTTTTTGGGGCGGAATTTTACACGTCTAGTAGGCGTGTAATCCCCTATTATTGATTGCATTGATTGGGCCTTAAATGTGGCGTGTTTGGTTATTGTATTCGGCCTTGAAAAAGGTGGCAAAGTAAGTAGAAACAAAGGAGGTGCTGTCCGATTTTCCGTAGAATTTAGTGACTTAGCACTTAGAATATTCTACGTTTGAAGTGAAAGGTTAATGGACGTATTGTGACCATTATAGGTTGAAGTACTAAGTATAGCGTATCCTACTTGAAGGATGTATTAGCTATCAAGATTGAAGTACTTCGGAGCATTTTGCTACTTGTCGATAATCGTCGCGAGGTATGTGAACCTTTTCCTTCCTTTGGCATGATTCTATGTATGGAATATACCGGTGGTATCATTTCATGTTTCCTTCTACTCTTAGAAGTTAAGAGGTAGCTGTGTGATTTACTCTATGTAGAACTTTTCCTATCTTTTGAGCATGACTAGTTGCACGTATGTAGTACGGTAGACGTACCACACCTTGATGTCCTTTACTAGTTTTATAAATAGCCAAGTAGGGTGAGTTAGGAGATTAACTCACTTCTTTGAAAGTATTAAGGATGTCTAATGTTTTATTAAAGTTAAGGGACTTGAAGAGTTTTAAAGTATGTGATACTTGTTCCGTTTTAAACGTATAAGTCCCTTAGATAGGAAATTATATTTTGGCTAAGGTATAAGGTGAATATAACGACTTTATGGGAAGTTGGTTATATTTGTTTTATGGAAAGATAAATGACTTGATTTCTTAAGGTTAAGAGACTTTATTTTTTTCAGGTTAGGAGACTTGATTCTTAAAGGAAGAAATGAATTGATTTACTTGATTTACAAGTATAGAATACTCGATTTGGAAAGACTTGATTTCTGAAGTTAAGAAACTTGTTTTCTTGAAAGTTAAGAGACTAATTGTATTTTTAAAGGTTAAGAGAATTGATTTGAAAGTATTTAATACTTGGTTTTAAAAAGCATAAGTCTCTTGGTTATAAAAGGAATGAGTTTGTCTAAAACCATAAAGGGTTATAACGGCTTTATGGGAAGTTGGTTATAACGGCTTTATGGAAGGTTAAGAGAATGGTTTTCTCTAATAAGGTAAGCAAAGAAATAACTTTTTTTAAGTAAGGACATTTGTTTTATAGATATCACTTGCTTAAAGTTTTTATGAATGAATTCACTTGATTTAGAAAGTAGGTAAATGTATTTCTAAAAGGTATCGTGACTTGTTTTGAAGGTAGATATGACTTGATACTACTACGTTAGTATCTTGGAAGTTTTATTTGAAAAGAGTCTTTCTAAAGGAGTAGAGGTCGTAGTACTTGAGGTTAGATTCGGATTTTTATGTGAAAGCGGAAGTGCCATGAGTTTATAAAAATGGAAGTCTAAAGGTTTAATGAACTTCGGTGTTTGCTTGTGATAGCTTTAAGTGCAAGTATTATATGTTACGTTGTCGTGACTCTCGGTTGGAGGCATCGCCTTGTTATAAGTTTACTTGGGCGTCTGAAGCGGTGATGTGAGATTCCACGTATGCTTCCATTATGATTGATCCTTGACACGCTTATACGATGTGGGATTCCGGCATGGCCAGATGCGGGTTGGATGCCGGACATTTTATCGACGCATCTGCGTGACGGGGATTCCACGTATGCTTCCATTGTGATTGATCTTCGCCACGCTTATACGATGAGGATCGCCGGCATGCGGCGAGATGCGGGTTAGATGCGCGTGTTTTATTACTCCACGGTCATGCTTATACGATGTGGGATTCCGGCATGCGACCATGTTATATTATTACTCCGTGGGCTAGCTCCCGGCAAGACCTGCACTACGATGAGGACGCCGAGGCACGTTATAGCCATGCTTATACGATGTGGGATTCCGGGGCATGCGACAACGTTATATATATATATATATATATATATATATATATGTTGTGTATGTGTACGCCGACAGCGAGGTGGGATGCCACGGGAGCGTCACATGGTTATATGTTACACTACAGTGCCGGCGGTGATGTAGGATTCCACGCGGGAGATATATATATATGTGTTGTGTATGTATGCAGCGGTGAGGTTGGATGCCACGCGCGTCACGTGGTTATATTTTACACTTATAGTCGGCAGTGATGGGGGATTCCACGGGCACGCTTTGATATTTGTGAGACGTGATCGCGTCCCAGATTGGGCCGGGTAGTATCTGCGTCCCTCCATAAGGGGCCGGATTATGTTATGAAAGTTAAGTAAGTTATATGGTAATGAACTTAATGATTTTTCCTAATCATGTACATAAGAATGTGACTATAACTTTTATTGAAAATGGAAAAAGATAATAAGGTGCGATTAAGTTCATAAGTGGTAATGACACGGCAGGATCTGGTATGTATTTTTATACTTGTCCCTGTCATTCTTTTGTACCGTTATGATCATTTCTTGTGCGTTATTTCCGCTCCATATTCGCACTGTTATCGACTTCTTGAAGTGCGTTCATGCCCGCAGTTTAGGTACCTGTGTTGGTGATCATTGCTCTTAGGATCTCGGTTCAGTTTTTGGGAAAAAGCTCCATTTGCTCCGGAGGCTTATCTCTTGGTACGGTTTTCCCTGAGGTAGTAGATTCATGTATATTCAGGGGTATGGCGGGACCCTGTCCCGCCACAATTGTTTTGTTAAAACTCTTAGAGGTCTGTAGTCACGTATTGTGGGTCAGTTTGTAAAGGAAAGGAGGCAACTGCTTCGGTTGTATATATGTATGTCCAGGAAGGTAGCCCTATCGGCTATCCTGTTATTTTACTTTTGTTGATTTATTTATAAGTTTCATGTATGTTCCACTGATTATCTCTGATGTATACCTGTAAGGGTGCCCAGGTAGGACACCAGTCGCGGGCCCGGGGTCGGGTCGTGACAAAAGTGGTATCAGAGCAGTTAGTCCTCGGAAAGTGTCTGAGGCCAGGTGTCTAGTAGAGTCTTGATTATCGGTGTGTTGTGCACCACATCTATAATCGTGAGGCCGCAGGACATTTAGGATTGGTTTCATTCTTCTCTCTTTGAGATCGTGCGATGAGAGTGTCTAGTAGGTTGAATCCTCTCGACCCCTTCTTATGTAATGATTATGCCTCGCGGAAGCGACCGGGACCTGAAGGGCAAAGCGGCAGCGAGGCGCTAGGTACGCAGAGGGTTATCGGGACTCGCACAGACTATGCTGAAGTAGTAGGCGGATCGGCGAGCTCACCACGCCGGCGATATTAGAGGCGAGAGCGGCGATAGCTCGAAGGTTCCGTGCAGAGCCTCCATCCGCGGCAAGGGCGAGTTTAGAGATTATGGAGAGCAAATCGGGCTTTGACTAGCATAGTGGTAGGCGGCAAACGGGAGCAGTAGCTAACCCAGAGCCAACTTTGAGGATTCGAGATTTTTGGGTTGTAGTCCACGAGTTTTATGGTTCGAGATCAGGATGATCCTCAAGAGTTCGCTCGGCACTCTACGGACTATGCAGTGCTTAGGGCCTCGGAGACAGTCGATTGTGTTAGCTTCTTACCGGTTCTGCGATATTGCGTTGAACTGGTTTGAGTCTTGGGAGCCGCCGAGAGGTGTGGGTGCTCGTCCGTGATTTGGGATGAGTTCACGGAGGCCTTTCTTGATCACTTTTTGCCTCCTGAAATGAGGAGAGCCCGTGTTGATAGGTTCTTGTCATTGAGGCAGAATGGGAGGACCATCAGGGAATACAACCTGGAGTTTGACTCGTTGGCCAGGTATGCGAACACGATTGTGGTTGATATGGCGGACAGAGTTCACCGCTATGTGATGGGGCTAGACCGTCATATGATTACCGCATGCCTGGGAGTGGCCCTTCAGCCCGGTATGGATATTGCCAGGATGCAAGCTTATGCGCAGGGGATAGAGGACAGAGAGAGAGGGTCACAGACTCGCCACCAAGAGGCCAAGACAGCGAGGTTCCGTGGTAACTTTCGAGCGGGCGGCCTCAACAATGACTAGGTCTACATCTCACCGCACAGAGTGCTCCTTCCTGCCTTCCGCCGGAGGTTTGGTCGCCGGGGATATTCGGGAGCAGGTCAGGGCTCTAGGGCTACAGGTTCACAGATGTTCGAGAATAGTAGCCAGGGGAAGCCACCTTTGCCCCGGTGTGGTCACTGTAGTAGATTCCATTTTGGGGAGTGTCGTACTACTTCGACAGCTTGTTATGCTTGCGGCCAGCAGGGCCATTTCGTGAGAGAATGTCCGACTAGAGGTGGCACTGGTGGGATAACACAGTCTACTGGGTCAGTTGCGGGTTCTTCGCCTTCCATAGCTAGGCAGGATGTTTATACACCAGAGTGATGCAGGTCGTGGTGGAAGTTCCCAGTTTTAGCGGTCCTTTGAACCGCCTATTTGATTTCAGGTATGTCTTTGGCCCTTTAGAAACTTGTATGCATGATAGAGTAGTGGTATGTTTAAGTGACATGAACAGATTATATTGAGACCATGTATATGTTAGAAAGAGTTGGGAGTACGAAAAGATAATCTCTTTTGGGCTTACGATGGACAGATATGCGTGTGCGAGGTATTAGGGCCATGTGTGGCATTGTTGGAATGTCGGGGTTGTGAAAGGAAACTATGTCGCTAATTATAAGTTTGGCTCCGAAAGAACATTCGGGGACGAATGTTTCTAAGGGGGGAAGAATGTTACACCCCGTATTTACAGGATATGTTTTAAGAACGTACGTAAGAACTCATAGTTTTAAGATTTGAGACTTGTAAAAATTTATCGGAATTATGAAATTGTCGGAAAACGTACTATTGTGACGAATGGGAGGGCGACACGTGTCACCCCCCCCTTGTTGTTGCCTTGGACGAAATGACATGGACAAAATGGTCATTGACCATAGTCTTGGATGACTAAGTCTTGCAACTTGTAGCATGAGAGAATTGACTAAGTCAAAGGACCCACATTAGTCTTGATATTTAATAAGACTACATCCAAGCCTCACATTTGTTTATATCTTGCCCCTCCATTGCACTATATAATACTAGTAGTGCTAGACAAGCTTAAACACTTAGCCAAAATTTCACTAAAATTGAAGAGCAAGAGAGCATTGCTCTCGGGTTTGCCCCTCTCTACACAAAAGAATTTTTGTTTGTTATCCATTTAGCTCCACACTTTAAACCAAGGTTCTTGAGTGTATTGTAAGCATATCTCAATAGAAAAATCTCGGAAAAAGATAGTTTTTGGGTTAGTCGCAAGGTGAAAACCTAGTGGCTTTTCTAGGTTTTGGTTGGAAGTTTGAAGGAAATTGGTTGGTGTTGTTCTAAGGGTCTCAAGTAGCGGATTGAAGTGTCTCGAAGAGTCTCTAAGTTGCTAAGTAGCGACTTCGGATTTGGAGTTGGATTGAGATTCGTTGAGGTATAATCTTGTCTCTTAATTAGTGTTACAAGATTTTATATATATTGTTGTTGCTAGCTTTACGTGTTGCTAGCATGAAGTTGATATGTTGAAGTTCATATGTATTATGGATTGCTTGTAGCCTTAGAATCCGAAATGTAATGTAAGCCATGTGAAGTTGGATTACAAATTGGTCGTTTATTTGAATCGTCGCATGTTAACTACTTGGAGATTATAGTAGTTATAATCGTTTGCGACTTGATATCATGTTAGGCTAATAACTTGGATTGAAATGGAAATTGGATAAGAATTGATGTTGTAGTACTTGAGTTAGCGAATTGGCCTGTAAGTTGTATTAATTTGATATCGTTTGTGGGGCGGAATTTTACACGTCTAGTAGGCGTGTAATCCCCTATTGTTGATTGCATTGATTGGGCCTTAAATGTGGCGTGTTTGGTTATTGTATTCGGCCTTGAAAAAGGTGGCAAAGTAAGTAGAAACAAAGGAGGTCTTTGTCCAGATTTTCCGTAGAATTTAGTGACTTAGCGCTTAGAATATTCTACGTTTGAAGTGAAAGGTTAATGGACGATTGTGACCATTATAGGTTGAAGTACTAAGTATAGCGTATCCTACTTGAAGGATGGATTAGCTATCAAGATTGAAATCTTGAGCATTTTGCTACTTGTCGATAATCGTCGCGAGGTATGTGAACCTTTTCCTTCCTTTGGCATGATTCTATGTATGGAATATACCGGTGGTATCATTTCATGTTCCCTTCTACTCTTAGAAGTTAAGAGGTATTTGTGTGATTTACTCTATGTAGAACTTTTTCTATCCTTTGAGCATGACTAGTTGCACGTATGTGATGCAGTAGACGCGTCACACTTGATGTCCTTTACTAGTTTTATAAATAGCCAAGTCGGGTGAGTTAGGAGATTAACTCACTTCTTTGAAAGTATTAAGGATGTCTAATGTTTTATTAAAGTTAAGGGACTTGAAGAGTTTTAAAGTATGTGATACTTGTTCCGTTTTAAACGTATAAGTCCCTTAGATAGGAAATTATATTTTGGCTAAGGTATAAGGTGAATATAACGACTTTATGGGAAGTTGGTTATATTTGATTTATGGAAAGATAAATGACTTGATTTCTTAAGGTTAAGAGACTTTATTTTTTTCAGGTTAGGAGACTTGATTCTTAAAGGAAGAAATGAATTGATTTACTTGATTTACAAGTATAGAATACTCGATTTGGAAAGACTTGATTTCTGAAGTTAAGAAACTTGTTTTCTTGAAAGTTAAGAGACTAATTGTATTTTTAAAGGTTAAGAGAATTGATTTGAAAGTATTTAATACTTGGTTTTAAAAAGCATAAGTCTCTTGGTTATAAAAGGAATGAGTTTGTCTAAAACCATAAAGGGTTATAACGGCTTTATGGGAAGTTGGTTATAACGGCTTTATGGAAGGTTAAGAGAATGGTTTTCTCTAATAAGGTAAGCAAAGAAATAACTTGATTTAAGGAAGGGCAATTTGATTTAAAGGTATCACTTGCTTAAAGTTTTTAAGAATGAAGTCACTTGATTTAGAAGCCGGTAAATGTATTTCTAAAAAGGTATCGTGACTTGTTTTGAAGGTAGATATGACTTGATACTACGGTCGTTAGTATCTTGGAAGTTTTATTTGAAAAAAAGTCTTTCTAAAGGAGTAGAGGTGTGTAGTACTTGGGGTTAAATTCCCGGATTTTTATGTGAGAAACGGAAGTGCCATGAGTTTATAAAAATGGAAGTCTAAAGGTTTAATGAACTTGCCGGTGTTTGCTTGTGATAGCTTTAAGTGCAGGTATTATATGTTACGTTGTCGTGACTCTCAGTTGGAGGGTCGACTGTCTTGTTATAAGTTTACTTGGACGTACCGACAGTGATGTGGGATTCCACGGGTATGCTTCCATTATGATTGATCCTTGAACATGCTTATACGATGTGGGATTCCGGGGCATGTGACCAGGATGCGGGTTGGATGTCCGGACATTTTATTGGACGTACCGGCAGTGACGGGGGATTCCACGGGTATGCTTCCATTGTGATTGATCTTGGCCATGCTTATACGATGAGGGATGCCGGGGCATGCAACCAGGATGCGGGTTAGATGCCCGCGTGTTTTATTACTCCATGGCCATGCTTATACGATGTGGGATTCCGGGGCATGCGACCATGTTATATTATTACTCCATGGGCTAGTTCCCCATGAAGACCTGCACCTACGATGAGGGATGCCGAGGGCACATTATGGCCATGCTTATACGATGTGGGATTCCGGGGCATGCGATCGCGTTATATATATATATATGTGTGTGTTGTGTATGTGTACACCGACAGTGAGGTGGAATGTCACGGGAGCGTCACATGATTATATGTTACACCTACGGCTGCCGGCAGTGATGTGGGATTCCACGGGCAGGAGATATATATATATGTGTTGTGTATGTGTACGCCGACAGTGAGGTTGGATGCCACGGGCGCGTCACATGGTTATATTTTACACTTATAGCTGTCGGCACTGATGGGGGATTCCACGGGCACGCTTTGATATTTGTGAGACGTGATCGCGTCCCAGATTGGGCCGGGTAGTATCTGCGTCCCTCCATAAGGGGCCGGATTATGTTATGAAAGTTAAGTAAGTTATATGGCAATGAACTTAATGATTTTTCCTAATCATGTACATAAGAATGTGACTATAACTTTTATTGAAAATGGGAAAAGATAATAAGGTGCGATTAAGTTCATAAGTGGTAATGACACGGCAGGATCTGGTATGTATTTTTATACTTGTCCTCGCCATTCTTTTGTCTGATTATGATCTCATTTCAGACGTTATTTCCGCTCCATATTCGACTTTGTTATCGACCCTTCTGGGCCGCGTTAAATGCCGCAGGTTTTAGGTACCCAGGTTGGTTATCCTTGCTCTTAGGATCTCGGTTCAGTTTTTGGGAAAAAGCTCCATTTGCTCCGGAGGCTTATCTCTTGGTACGGTTTTCCCTGAGGTAGTAGATTCATGTATATTCAGGGGTTTGGCGGGACCCTGTCCCGCCACAGTTGTTATGTTAAAACTCTTAGAGGTCTGTAGTCACGTATTGTGGGTCAGTTTGTAAAGGAAAGGAGGCAACTGCTTCGGTTGTATATATGTATGTCCAGGAAGGTAGCCCTATCGGCTATCCTGTTGTTTTACTTTTGTTGATTTATTTATAAGTTTCATGTATGTTCCGCTGATTATCTCTGATGTATACCTGTAAGGGTGCCCAGGTAGGGCACCAGTCGCGGGCCCGGGGTCGGGTCGTGACAGCGTCTCTCACTCTCCTGCACTGTCTCAGAATCTTCGGCGTCGCGGCCCTGCTCATCGGCGCCGCGGCGCTGCTGCTGCTGCGAACTCTCTATCTCCCCTGATTCGGCATCCTTCAGGTCAATTGCCTGACATTGTGTTTCCTCATTGCCTACCCCAGGTGCAGATTGTTCTTCTTGCGTTTCGCTGTTGAATATGATCGCGAGTTCTGCTATTTGCGTTTCCAACTTCTTCATGGCCATTCTCGTTTCGTCTATGAATTGATTTTGGTACCTCGTGAGACTGAGTATAGCTTCTCGTAATTCCTCCCTTTCTTCCTCTATGGTTGGAGCTCGATCATATTGACAGTAGAAATCCATGTCTTAAGGATCCCTGAGATGAATCAAAACCAACAACAAATCACGGCACACTTGTTTTTTTTTTTTTTCAAAAGAAAAGAAAATAAATAATTTAAAGAAACAAAAATAAAATCCAAATTAGAAATTAAAAATAGATAAATTTGATATTGAACTATGCCTAATCCCCGGCAACGGCGCCAAAAACTTGATGCGCGAAAAGATGCATACACTTTAACGCAAGTGCACGTTATTGTGACAAGTAATATAGTCTTGATAAGACCGAATATCGTCCACAAGGATTAGAATTCAAGTACCAACTATCTATCTTTTGGTATCTATTTGGCAATTGATATTTGGATTTGTTGTTTATAACTAAGAATTATAAAAGTTATTTAACTATAAGTTTACTTCAGTTGTGATGGGAATATGGCTTCCATGTCTCATCAACTATCCGCTTATGTTATTTATTAATGCAACGAACTATGGACTTCTTCTTTCGGAGAAAGCAGGTTTACGAAATCGTTTTATACTCCCGTTAGGGTTATATAAACACTCAACCCCAGTATCGCACCTTACCTACCTTTCGGTGATAAGGATAACTCTATAGGAGGATTAAGAGCAAAAACCTAGTTAACCGTCACGCACCATGCGCAAAATTAGGGTTGTTAAACCTCTCATTAACGCTACATAAATAATTGTATTTTCATCCCCAATCCAAGAATGTCTACCCAACTTACAGAATATTCACAATCTCTCCTTTCGAAGTCAATTAGAAATCATATAGTGATAATTAGTTGTCAATTAATTACCAAGCATTCAACACAATTATTGGATAGATCTCTCCAAAAAAGAATAACCATAGACATATGCATTAAATCATAACACAAGTTTCTAGAGAATTAACATGAAAAACCCTATAAGAGAATTAGTTCCTAGTCATTGACATGACAAGAACTAATTCAATGTTCATCATAAAACTGAAATAAAGAAAAGAAAGAAAAGAAAATACTTAATAATGAGTCTCCAAGCCTTCTAGCATCCAAGGGTTGTGTTGTGGAATATTTACAAGATGGATTGGTGGGAGGATGGATGTAGAATAGTGAATGGTGGAATGGAGAATGAATAATTTTTCTAATGATGTAGAGTATTTATAGCCAAAGAATCCTTTTGGTGAAGGGTTAGAGATTTTGTAGGTAGGAAAAGTTATTAGAATCCTTTTAGGTAAGGGTTTTAAGGTAGGAAAAGTTATCCCTTTAGGAAGGAAAAGTTATCCCTTTAGGATTCTGAAAACATGTCAAATTCGGCCCAACACTTCATAATTCTCGCGTCGGCGCCAGAATCAGCGCGTGCGCTGAAGATCAAGAACTTTCGGACTTTCGTAATATGCGCCGCGACTTACTGCTCAGCCATGCGCGGCGTTTTTACGCGGTCCGTTTAGCCGCCCTTTTTCGTCCGGACTTCGTCTGATCTCCTCTCTAATTTCCAGAACTTCTTAAACATTATTTCTTGGCCCTTTTAGTGTGCAATTTCATCTCTTTTATGCTCATTTCATCTCCTTTTCGTCATTTCTCCATTTTTGACCGCTGTGACACAAAAGAAAGGAAAACGACCCTAATACTGTACTAAACATAAATGAAATGAGTAAAATACTAACTAAAAATGACCCAAAAAGTGTATATAAAATACACCGATCAACGGGGAGTCCTCTCATGAGGTGTGACAGTAGGAGAGATCTTTATCCAATCACACCAAGTCTGAGTTTCTCGCGTCAAGCCATGTCATCCACCTTTGCAGCTCTTGCTCCTTCCTTGTGGCATGCCCGTCTATTTTATCTACTCTAGATAGAAATAAGTTTATTTCTTGTAAGGGTGCGAGTAGTGCTCCAAATTGTCAATCTTGTTCTCTAGAAAAAAATTATTAAGTTGTCATTTGTAGCTTCGAATTCACATACTGCAATGCCTTTGATATTATTCATAGCGATTTATGGACATCTCCGTTCTCAGTTCTATGTTTTATTCTTAAATGATTATTCTAAATTTTTATGGACGTTTCCAATAGCGAAAAAATCCCAAGTTTTTTCCATCTTCGTAAAATTTAGAGCTTTCATTAGAACTCAATTCTAACGGAAAATAAAAAATATTCAATGTGATAATGACAAAGAATATTACAATGGGGAGTTTCGGGAGTTTTGCGCTAACAATGAGATAAATTTTTATTTTTCTTGTCTTCATACATCTTCACAAACGGGAAAGCTGAACGTAAAATTCGTACCATTAATAACATTATCCTCACCTTATTGGTTCATTCTTCCGTCCCTCCGTTGTTTTGGCATCATGTTCTACAAATGACCACATATCTACTTAATATTCTTCCTTCTAAAGGTTTGACATATTCATCCCCTCTTCAAATTTTATATATTAAGACTCCTTCGTATTCTCATCTTAGGGTCTTTGGATGCTTATGTTATCCACTATTTCCATCTACCACAATTAACAAACTTCAGACACATTCTACCCCTTGTGTGTTTTTGGGTTATCCGTCAAATCACCGTGGTTATAAATGCTTTGATATGTCAGCTAAACGAATCATTATTAGTCGTTATGTTATCTTTGATGAGTCCCAATTTTCGTTTTCTAAACTAGAAAATCCCGTGCCTAGTTCGTATGATTTTTTTGGATGATGATATCTCCCTCTATATTATTCATCATTTGTCAGATATGTCCCGCAACACGTCGTCAGCGCCGCGACCCTTCAGGAGGCGTCGCGACGCCTACCATCCCATAGCCGAAGTGTTTTACCATCGTCGTCAGCGCCGTGACCCTTCGGAGAGGCACCGCGACGCCTAACTTCCAGTAGATACTAGAACGTAGACGCCGCGGCCCTAGATCGCGGCGCCTCTGACGGATCAGACACTACCACCCTCCGCCACTTCCCAAAATTCACCTAATCCAGCCCCGAGTCATGGTCCAGTCAGCCGAAGTCAACGGGTCATTTTTAAACCAAAAAGTCATTTTAATTTACATTCTAATATTTTTAAATTACCCTTACCCCGTAATCCCGTGTCTTCCTTAAATGACCCAAATTGAAATATTGTCATGACTGATGAATATAATGCTCTTATTGATAATGTGACGTGAGAGTTGGTACCCTGTCCATCTGGTGTTAATATTATTCGATCTATGTGGATTTTTTCTCATAAGGATAATTCTGACGATTTTTTTGCAAGACATAAGGCTCGACTTGTAGGTGATAGTAAGACTCAGCAGGTTGGTGTAGATTGTGGTGAGACATTTAGCCCGGTGGTCAAACCGACTACCATTAGCTCTGTGCTCAGCCTGGCTCTGTCAAAATCATGGCCCATGCATCAGCTAGACGTAAAGAATGCATTCCTACATGATGATCTCAAGGAGGCAGTCTATATGCATCAGCTCTTGGGGTTTAGAGATACTAGATATCCTCATCATGTCTGTTTGTTGAAGAAGACCTTGTATGGGCTTAAGCAGTCTCCATGATCTTAGTATGAAAGGTTTGCTGACTATGTTTCGACCATTGGGTTCTCTCGCAGTAGGTCTGATAATTCATTATTCATATATCTTCAGGGTTCTTTCATGGCTTATATATTATTATATGTGGATGATATTATCTTGATTGCCTCTTCTTATGCTTTGCAAAAGTCTATCATGACGATGCTTAGTTTTGAGTTTGTCATGAAAGACATTGGCTCATTGAGTTATTTTTTGGGGATTGTATCACTCGTCATGCAGGTGGATTGTTCTTATCACATAGGAAGTATGCAACAGATATCATTGAGAGGGTTGGGATGTCATCCTGTAAGTCCACTTCTACTCCAGTTGATACTAAACCCAAGTTGGGTGCTGCAGCTGGCTCTCCCTATGAGGATCCGACCCGCTATCGTAGTCTTGCAGGCGCCCTTCAATATCTTACGTTCACGCGACCTGATATTATATATGTCGTACAGTAAGTGTGTTTGTTTATGCATGATCCCAGGATTGAACATATGAATGCGTTCAAACACATTCTTAGGTATATTTAGGAAACACTTGATTATGACTTGCATTTGTATCTACGTCTACACTTGTCTCCTATACAGATGCTGATTGGGGTGGTTGTGCTAACACCAGACGGTCTACGTCTGACTATTGTATATTTTTGGGTAATAACTTAGTCTCATGGCTGTCAAGCGTCAATCCACGCTTTCACGTTCAAGTGCAGAGGCCGAGTATCGAGGGGTACCCAATGTGGTTTCTGAGTTATGTTGGTTACATAATCTTCTTTTAGAGCTCCATTGTCATATTCATAAAGCTACATTGGTGTATTGTGATAATATAAGTGTTATCTACCTTTATGATAATCCAGTTCAGCACCAGTGCACTAAACATATAAAGATGAATATTCACTTTGTTCGAGAAAAGGTAGCTAGAGGACAAGTACGTGTCTGTCATGTCCCTTCCAGATATCAAATTGCAGACATCTTTACAAAGAGTTTTCCCTCGATCCTTTTTGAAGATTTTAGAAAGTCTCAGCGTACGAAAACTGTCCGCTATGACTACGGGGTGTGTGTTAAATATACATACAATATACACATGATATACATGTATATTGTATGTATATTAAATATAGTGTCAAGGTAACATCAAGAGGTTGGGCCAGCAGTGCAGTCCAGTGCCGAGAAGCAGTGGGCCTAGGTCATCCAAGCCCGGTCGTGTATAGTGTCCTATTTATGGTATATTTGTATATTAGATTTGTATAATAATTAGTCTTGTAGTCTTACCATAATTGTATGATTAGTCTTCATATATAATAGGAATTTAGAAGTAGAATATGAAGGATCTACCTATTATAACTTGTATATATATGTCTTTCATCAATAAGAATAATGAAGGAATTAATTCTTTTAGAATTCAACCCTTTTGATTGTCCGTTTGCTGAAATCAAGAACTTGCTTTCAGTTAAGTCCTTCAAGAATATGAATCTTTCCTTTCCAACTAAATTTTGAATCTATCTCTACCATGTGTGTATTTTGGGCTTTATCGGGTCGTTTGGTAGCTAATTAGGAGGCACGTTATTTATGTATTAAATTCTCACTAGCAGGCAAGTTATTTATGTATTAAATCTCATATAAGTAATATCATATTTGGTAATTAATTAGGAGATAAATTATTCATGTATAAAATTAATATATGTATAAATTATGGAAAAAATTATATATTATTTTATGTTGAATAGAGCAAAGTGTTTCATAGAATGAAGATTTGAGGACGTGTAAAGTTTTGATGAAACAAGATCTTTTTGTCCGTTTACTGTCCTAAAATGTTCAGCATAACTGAGAAAGGGTTAAAATTTTGGAATATCCGTTGAAATTATAGCATAAAGCTTTGATGATAAAGTGAGAGAGTATTAATATTTGAAGTCACTGCAAAGGGTTACATATCATCAACCACCATCACCACCGAATCACAAATAGACCTTAAATATACAACTGCCTGAATACATGAATCAACAGATAAACACAACAGCCAGAGCTTTACACTTCAAGCAGCATGTTGAACCCAAATCACCAATGGAGAAGTAAAAAAATAAACTCATGATCAATTTTTCTGATGGACTGCAACTTGGTGTATTGTCCATCTCCTTCAACATAACTGAACGCCCACATGAATCACAAGGGGCAGTTCTTGATCCACATACACTCTAGTGCTGCGTAAATCCTCTTAACCGATCCCTCACGTCTGCTGTGGAAGTCCCTGCTTGCACCATGTCTCCACAAAACCGGCATGTTACAAGTCGCAAGGGACAATCCAAAGATTGATGTTGTACCTGTGTTCCCAAGAACTGTTAGATTAACAAGCCAATAAAAATAGTGGTAAAACAACTTTAAAAAGGGCGTATAACTTTACCATCTTTTCTTTTTCAAGGACTATTCCATAAGGGCAATGCAGCGGGACATGAAATACTTTCTTGTGCTTCACAATTTCCTCTTTCTGAAATGCTAGCCCGCATTCTTCACAATGGACATGGTTCTTAACCTCATCCCTCCTTAAAACAACCCCACCCAGTATGCTGACAGATGATATTGTGCCTCCTAGAGTAAGCTTCATGTAGTGCTATACTCCTGGAAGGTATGTAATTTTTACAGTTTTGGCATTCTGAATCAGCTGACAATGTGAAAGATGTAAAGAATGGATCTTGGGTCTTATTCAATCACAAAAGCTAGCTTGTATAGTGAGAATTGTCCAAGTCCATCTAAGGAGTCCATGTTCTCATTTCATTTTCGATGTGGGACTCTTAACACTCCCCGCACGCTCAGACCTCGTTAACTGGAGCGTGAACAATATAATTTGGGGCACAACATCGGTTAATAAAGAATTGAAATGAGTCTGGCTCTGATACCATGTAAGAGTTTGAAAATATTTTTCTCAACTGTATTCTTCCATAAAGGGCAAGATATATACACAATATACATTTAACGAGAAGAGGAAATCAAGCCTCTAATCTCCTAATCAATATCAATATCCCTAATATTCTTCCTAATCAAATAATCCTAATAATCTTCCTAATCAATCATTTTACTACTTACCATAGATAAAATGATACTACATTAATATACACAATAATTATATTCTAATACTCCCCCGCAATCGAAGTTGGTGGACGGCGAATGTTGAGACCGTCCCGAAAGTCTTCAAATAATACCAGCGGAAGTCTTTTTATGAAAATATCTGCGATTTGATGACGTGTTGGGACATGTAACACTCACACTTGTCCGCGAGTCATTTTCTCACAAACAAAATGGATATCTAACTCAATATGTTTGGTGCGTTGATGATTGATTGGGTTTCCTGAGAGATAGATAACACTAACAATATCACAATATACTATGTGGCTGTTGGAATTGGGTAATGAAGCTCAAGTAACAGATTTCTAATCCAACATGATTCAGACACAACATTGGCCACAACACGATATTCTGCTTCAACACTTGAGCGTGATATTGTGGCTTGTCTTTTGAAGGACCGGGAAATTAAATTATCATCGAGGAAGACACAATACCCGGAGGTAAAGTGTCTGGACAACCTGCTCAGTCTACATCCGTGTAAGTGACAAGTTTTGAAATGCAGAATCTAGAGTGCACTGAATATATCACAAAATGCGTTTTAGAGCTTGTATATGTTCCTCCATTGGATTATGCATGAATAGGCACACTTGTTGCACTGCATAAGTAATATTTGGCCTGGTGAATATGAGATACTGCTATGATCCTGCTAGGCTGAGGTATAATGTTGGATCAGCAAATGGTTTGCTTGAAGTGACACTCAATTTAGATTTCGTGTCTACCGGAGTTGTCGAGGGTTTGCAAAAAGACATTCTAGCTCATTCCACAATCTCAAATGCATACTTCATCTGGGAGACAAATAATCCACCCGCATGTCGTGTCACAACAATTCCTAGAAAATAATGTAGTGGACCAAGATCTTTCATAGCAAATTCGGACTAAGCTGTGACATGATACTCTTGCGAAGAGAGTCTGAAGATGCTGTTAGGATAATATCACCCACTTATAAAAGAAGATAAGCAATATGATTACCCCAACGATAAATAAACAGAGAATTATCGAAACGATTGTGAGAAAACCCCATATGTGACACAAAGTCAGCAAACCACTTATACCAAGCCCTGTGGGCCTGCTTCAGGCCATATAATGATTCATTTAGAAAATACACATGATTGAGATATTTAGAATCTTTGTATCCCAACGGTTGGTGCATGTAGACAGTTTCATTAAAGTGTCCATGGAGGAAGGCATTTTGACATCCAATTGATGAAGCGGTCATCCTTTTGAGAGATACAATCTTAGAATTGTTCTGATAATTGTCGGTTTGACCACTGGACTGAATGTCTCCCCACAATCTACACCAACCTACTGTGTATTTTCATTACCTACAAGACGGACTTTATGCCGCTCAAAAGTGCCATCAGATTTTTTCTTACGACTGAAAATCCACATAGACCGAATTATATTAGCATTAGATGGACGAGGTACTAAGTCCCACATCCTATTTTTAATTAGAGCATGAAATTCATCATCCATGACCATTTTCTAATTCGGGTCCTTTAGAGCAGCCACTGGGTTACGAGGCAAATGCGATTTTGCGACCTAGGTGTGTAGGCTATATTTGATATTGGGTTTGATAATTCCATATTGGCTACGGGTGACCGGACGATTTGTGGGGCCAGTGGACTGGACGCCACTGGCCGAGGCTAGGAAATTCGGGATTGGGCCTTGAGCCACATCTGGCCCAAGTTTCCAGTGGGTTGTGGCTGAGGGGCTGGAGAACTCGAGTGTGGGTGACCAGGCCCAAGAACAGAAGGCTCGGGCTATTGTGCTGAAGTGCCATGCGGTTGGGCCTGTGTTCTTTGGTCCAGTGGGTCCAAACCCGAGTTTTCGGTACTCCCCGTGGGTTCTGAACTGTGGAAAAAATGTGTTAGATACGAGAGCTTATCATCATCCAAAAAATTATAGGTATGAGTCACAGTTTCATGTATCTTAGCAAAGGGAAAACCGTTTCATAAAAAAATATGTGACGATTGATAATTATTCTTTTGGAAGAAATATCGTAACTTTGGTAACCGCGATGATTAGAAGGATATCCCAAGAAGACACATGGAGTAGATCGGGGTTGAAGTTTTGTGATTGTGGTGGATGAAAAGAGGGGGTAGCAAAGACAACCAAACACTCTTAAATGAATATAGAAGGGCTCTCGTAAATAAAACATTTTTAGTGGAGCTTGGTAAGACATGTTTTTATGAGAAAGGATTTCAACATGTAAGTTGTCAGTTGGAGCGCATGATGCCAAAATATGGCGGAGTGAAGCATGAGCAAGGGATGTTCTAACAATATTATTTATGGTTTTAATTTTGCGTTCCGCCTTCCCATTCAGTGATGAAGTGTGAGGACAAGACAGACGAAATTAAGACCATTTATTTTGAAAAAATCCCAAAAATATTTATTGTCAAACTCCCTCCCATTGTCACAATGAATATTTTTATATCACGGTCAAATTGAGTTCGGATGAATGCTCTAAATGTGAGAAAATTGAAAAACACTTGTGATTTTTTCGACAAAGGGAATATCCACAAATAATTAGAGTAGTCATCTACTATGAGCAAATAATATCTATGACCAGCAGAACTCAAAACAGGTGATGTCCAAATATCACAATGTAAAATATCAAATGACAAGAGGGTGCATGAAGTAGAAGAAATAAATTACAATTTAACATGTTTACCAAGTCACAAGAATGACACTTATTTAGAGTCAGTGTTTGGGTACAAGAAATAAAATTATTTTGTTTAAGAGAGGCCAAAACAACCTCTCCCAGATGTCCCAAACGTTGGTGCCAAAGCTGCAAAAGTATATTGAAACTTAGATTGGTGAATTTATTGGATAGAGCTCCCCCTTGCTATCACATCTCATGAGAAGCTTCCCTGTCTGAAAATAATGCACGGAAAATCCAAAGGGATCAAAACGAACAGATACCCAATTATCAGTAGTAAACTTTCTAATAGACACCAAGTTTTTTGATTAATTTGGGAGCATGAAGGGCATTCTTTAAAATTAGTGGTGGATTTGGTGGTGATAATTTGCTAAAACAATACCCTTTTATTGAAATTGAATGACTATTTCCGAAAATTATTACATTATCATTGCTCAACTTAAAATAGGATGAGAGATTACCTTGAGAGGACGTCATATGGGACGTCGCTCCGGAGTCCATATATCAATTTGAATCTGACGGGTTGAGTCCAAGAGTGTGCATGTGATGCGCGATTTAATGCACACACTTTAACGCAAGTGCACGTTGTCGAGTCAAGTAATATAGTCTTTGAAGACCGAGTTATCGTCCTCAGGGATTAGTGTTCAAGTACCAACTTCTATTCTTTGTTATCTATTTGGTGACCGATATTTGAGTTGTTGATTATAACTAATAATTATAAAGACTAATTAACTATGTGTTTACTTCAGTGATGATGGAAATAGGGCTTCCAAGTCTCCTCAATTATCCACTTATATTACTTATTAATGCAATTAACTATGGTTCTTCTTCTTCGTTAAGATAGCGGGTTTACTAATTCGTTTTATACTCCCGTTAAGGCTATATAAACACTCAACCCCAGTAGCGCTCATTTCTACCTTTCGGTGATAAGGATGACTCTATAGGAGGATTAAGAACAAAAACCCCATTAATGCTATACAAGTAATTGAGGTATTTTCATCCCCAATTCGACCTATGTCTACCCAACTACAGCATAGTCACAACCTCCTCCTTTCGGAGTTTGATTAGAAATCATATAAATAATGATAATTAATGATCAAGTAATTACCAAGCAATCAAATCATCTATTGGATAAATCTCAACAATAAGAAGAACAACCATAAACATGCATTAATTCATAAAATAAGGTTCAAGTGAATTGACATGGAAAGCCCTATATTAGAATTAGTTCCTAGCCATAGACATGACAAGAACTAATTCAATATCCAACATAAAACTGAAAATAAAATAAAAGAAAGAAAAGAAAATACTCAAGAACGAGTCTCCAAGCCTTCTAGCATCCAAGGGTTGTGTTGTGGAATATTTACAAGATGGATTGGTGGATGGATGGATGTAGAATGGTGAATGGTGGAATGGAGAATGAATTCTTCTAATGATGTAGAGCCTATTTATAGACCAAGAATCCTTTTGGTAAATGGTAAGGGATTATGTAAGTAGGAAAAACTATTAGAATCCTTTTAGGTAAGGGTTTTAAGGTAGGAAAAATTATCCCTTTAGGTAGGAAAAATTATTCCTTTAGGAAGGAAAAGTTATCCCTTTAGGACTCTGAAAACATGTCAAATTCGGCCCAGAACTTCATAAATCCCGCGTCGGCGCCGCGACCCTGCAGACTGGCGCCGCGGAGCCGAAAAACCTGCAACTTTCTGAACTTCCAAAGACATCAGGGCGCCATGCACGCCATGGCGCCGGTGACGTTTTTCAGGCGGATTCTGTTTCGTCGTCCTTTTTCCGTCCGGACTTCGTCGGATCTCCTCTATAATTTCCGAAACTTCTTAGACTTTATTTCTTGGCCCCTTTTGGTGTGCAATTCCATCTCATTTATGCTCATTTCATCTCCTTTTCGCCATTTCTCCATTTCTGACCGCTGTGACACAAAAGAAAGGAAAACAACCCTAATACTATACTAAACATAAATGAAATGAGTAAAATACTAACTAAAAATGACTCAAAAAGTGTATATAAAATATACCGATCAAATACCCCCAAACTTACCCTTTGCTCGCCCTCGAGCAAAGATCAAAAGAAAGAAATAAAGACACAAGGAAAAAGAAACTAGAAAGACTCAACGACATTAATCACTTTGCTGTATTGTTGTTACTTAGAAAAACATGAAGGTTAGCAGAATAATATGCAGGAACATATAGCATGAATTTTTAGCATTCTAAACACTCAAGTCAGATATTTCGCAAATTCAATTTAATCATGCTCAATGGAAGTAAAAATACCTAACTATGCATGTCAATTTCAAAATCCTATGGCCTGTTCACTCGCTATTCTCCACTAATCATGGATACACACATTAGAGATCTTCAGGGCTTTTCAGGGTTGTAATGTAGGCTTAGGCAGATGTAGGTAAAAATAAGCATTTAGGCTCAATTTACGTACCATAAGCTCTTTTGCTTTAAATTCTTCCCTTTTCTTTTGGTTCTCTTTTTAACCTCATACCTATATTTCCCCTCTTTTGTTTTGAGAGAATGAGGTGTCTAATGAATAGTAAGCACCCCCAAACTTAGGCTTTTGCCTATTTATTATTACTTTTTCATTGGGGTGCATCAAAATTGTTTACTCTCTTTTGTCTCTTTTTCAACACTTTATATTCCAAACATCTCAATTTTTCACTTATGACACAAGTGTGGAATTATAGGGTGTCAAAGAAAGGTCTTATTTTCAGGCTCAAAGGGGCTGACTAGGGATATAATTTGACTGTCAGGGATAAGCAAAGAATGGTAAGAAAGGGCTAACAAAGAAATGTCTGAGTCATCTCCTTAACATGCATATCCTAACTATTTCGCCTCAAATAGCAAGCAAGCAGACACATAGGTTTAATCACTAACAATGCATAAATCAAGCAAGATACCCCAAATAGTTCGATTTCATGATTTTTTGGCATATCTATCATAAGTGTTCAGATGGTTGCTTCTAATTCCACTACATTATTCCACTTTACTTCACTAGGTGTTTCAAGTAACTCCAGCATGCATGATCTTAAAAAAAAAAAAAATTATGACTCAAAAAAAAAAATTATGACTCAAAAATACACAAAACAATTCGAAAAGACTCAAACATACTACACAATAAGACACAAATAAGACACTCTCCCAAACTTAAATCACACATTGTCCCCAATGTGTGCAAAACTAAAAAAAAATGGGGACAACTTACTGACACAACACAGCGGTCATAACGGAGGTCTAGGAAGAAAAATTCTGGAATTTGCACGGAATATGACTCTCTGAGGTTCCACATGCTACTCGAGATTCAGCGCGTACAGCGACAATTTTTTCCTTTTTTTCAGCGTTGTTGCTCCTTTTTCCTTAGTTTTAGCTTTCAGTTCACCTGTCATCCAACAACACAAAACAAGAACCCAAGACCGTGAGACTGTTCAAGACAAAATAAAATAAACTAAAGACAGAAATTGAAATAACATAATTAAAAACATTGGGTTGCCTCCCAACAAGCGCTGTCTTTAACGTCTTTTAGCCGGACGCAATTAACCTTTACGAGTGCCCATTGGATCCTTCTGCGAACTGCTTGCAATCCGCAGAGTTATTGTTGCAGGTCTCACTTTCCCTACAACCATCTGTTCAAACAAAGGGCCTCAAACATAAAATTATCCCCCAAGTACACAAGACATGCATGTCTTTTAGGCTCTCTATAATGTAGGGATCAGTGAAATTCCCTACATCTCTCAACTTTAGGGGGCACCCTTGAAGGTGTGGACTTTCTATTTGGGGATCAACAGTGACAGCTAGTGGTGTTTCTTCTGTAATAGGTGCAGGAAAAAGAATTTCCACAGAATCCAAAAAGGTGAATAATTGTATCTCAACAATCTTTTCCATCTCTACACCAATTATCCCGCCAGATCCTCAACAGCTGGGTGTGGTTCAGGCTCCTCGGTTTGCTTACCACCTCCCATAATGATGTCGCTAGGCAGATTTTCTTGAAGTGTATTGCTCATCCTATCCATCAGTTGCCCTATGTGGGTCTCCAAATTCTTTAGGGACTCCCTTGTCTCAGCCATAAACTGAGTCTGGCACTCGGTGAGCATAAGTATGCCTGCTTGCAACTCAACTCGATCTTTCTCTGAAACCTGTGGGTTAAGCTGATGTTGATGACTCCACTGTCTCTGATAGTAGTAGTCCATGTGTCCTGATTTTTTTTTTTTTTTTTTTTGAATTTAACCTGAAAAATAAGAAAAACAAAAAAGGGTGATAAAAAGATACTCGCAGAACAAGTTAGAACTTGTTCTTGGAGCAACCAAATTAGACATAAGAATAGATAAATCGATATTGAACTACGCCAATCCCCGACAACGGCGCCAAAAACTTGATGCGCTATTTAATGCACACACTTTAACGCAAGTGCACGTTGTCGAGTCAAGTAATATAGTCTTTGAAGACCGAGTTATCGTCTTCGGGTATTAGTGTTCAAGTACCAACTTCTATTTTTTGTTATCTATTTGGTGACCGATATTTGAGTTGTTGATTATAACTAATAATTATAAAAACTAATTAACTATGTGTTTACTTCAGTGATGATGGAAATAGGGCTTCCAAGTCTCCTCAACTATCCACTTATATTAGTTATTAATGCAATTAACTATGGTTCTTCTTCTTCGTTAAGATAGCGGGTTTACTAATTCGTTTTATACTCCCGTTAAGGCTATATAAACACTCAACCCCAGTAGCGCCCCTTTCTACCTTTCGGTGATAAGGATGACTCTATAGGAGGATTAGGAACAAAACCCCTATTAATGCTACACAAGTAATTGAGGCATTTTCATCCCCAATTCGACCTATGTCTACCCAACTACAGCATAGTCACAACCTCCTCCTTTCGGAGTTTGATTAGAAATCATATAAATAATGATAATTAATGATCAAGTAATTACCAAGCAATCAAATCATCTATTGGATAAATCTCAACAATAAGAAGAACAACCATAAACATGCATTAATTCATAAAATAAGGTTCAAGTGAATTGGCATGGAAAACCCTATATTAGAATTAGTTCCTAGCCATAGACATGACAAGAACTAATTCAATATCCAACATAAAACTGAAAATAAAGTAAAAGAAAGAAAAGAAAATACTCAAGAACGAGTCTCCAAGCCTTCTAGCATCCAAGGGTTGTGTTGTGAAATATTTACAAGATGGATTGGTGGATGGAAGGATGTAGAATGGTGAATGGTGGAATGGAGAATGAATTCTTCTAATGATGTAGAGCCTATTTATAGACCAAGAATCCTTTTGGTAAATGGTAAGGGATTATGTAAGTAGGAAAAGCTATTAGAATCCTTTTAGGTAAGGGTTTTAAGGTAGGAAAAGTTATTCCTTTAGGTAGGAAAAATTATCCCTTTAGGAAGGAAAAGTTATCCCTTTAGGACTCTGAAAATGTCAAATTCGGCCCAGAACTTCATAAATCCCGCCGCCGCCGCGCCGCAGATCGCATCGCGCTAAAAAACTGAAACTTTCGAACTTCCAGACATTGGCGCGCGCCACGCTGGCGACGCCGCCACGTGACGTTTTTCAAAGTGATTCTGCTTGCCGTTCTTTTTCCGTCCGACTTCGGATCTCCTCTATAATTCCCGGAACTTTTTAGACTTTATTTCTTGGCCCCTTTTGGTGTGCAATTCCATCTCATTTATGCTCATTTCATCTCCTTTTCGTCATTTCTCCATTTCTGACCGCTGTGACACAAAAGAAAGGAAAACAACCCTAATACTATATTAAACATAAATGAAATGAGTAAAATACTAACTAAAAATGACTCAAAAAGTGTATATAAAATATACCGATCAGCATGACGGACTCAATATCTGTGGAGTGGGGCCCTGTTGAATGGGCCTCGTGCCAGTGGGTCGGATGAGGCCCACTGCTACTCATGTGTTAACAAACCCAGCAAAATAGGCCTGATGGGCATGTCGTCGCTGCTGCCAATTTCATGGAAAATATGGGGTGGGCTGGGGCTGGCCAGTGGGTCGTTGCGGTTGCATGGCCCAATTTCCTGTTAGGGATGGGCTGGGTGGTATAGCCCATGACCACTGCCAGCCGTTGTCCTGCTGCCACTGTCCACTACCTCTGTCGTCGTGCTGCTGCCACTACTCGCCACCGGAGTTGGTGGTGCCGCCATTTCTGCCGCCACCGGAATTCTGGTGATAACCACCTTTGTTATTTTCGCGATTTCCATCCTTATTTTTATTATTATTAAGTCATTTTTGTCCCTTATTTTGTTTAGAAGGGTCAAACAAATTACCATCATTTGAAGAAGTGACAATCATGACAGAATTTGAAGTAGTTGAAGCCTTTTTCATCAAGCCCGACTCTTCAAGCACAAACATGGACCTTGCTTGATAAAATTTTGGTAGAGATCACTTAGACGGATTAGAGTTCCGACGGCGCTATAAGCATCGGTGAGACTGGAGATCAATTGCAAGACTAACTAGTTATTAGTAACCGGTGAACCAACGTTTCTCAATTGATTTGTCAACACTTTGAGGCATTGATAATATGCAGAAATGTTAGAAAAATCCGCCATGTTAATGGTTGAGAACTCCAGCTCCAATGTAACAACGCGAGAGTTTTGATTATCTTAAACATATCTCTCAAACGTTCTCATGCTGTCATGGCTGTTGAATCCGGATCCATTATTGTATGCAACAAGTCAGTAGAGATTGTTGCATAAATCCAACCAAGGACTGTGGCATCAAGTGTATCCCAAAATTTCTTGTCTGCATCGGTTGTTAATTCCTTTCCATTTCTCTCTTTCAGATGAATTATATGATGAAGAACTTTGTGAGCAAGACAACATATTTTGAACAAATTCGCCCAAGTTGCATAATGAATTGTTTCCATTTCTAATTTGACGGAAACATGTGTTTTGATGTTCGAGACAGCAAGAGCAGGGTGAAACGAAGATTTGAATTCAGACATAATTGGTTGGAATGGAGTATGAAAAAACTTAAGAAAAAATTGGAAGAAATTTCGGTCACTACTAGGTTTTTTTCGAAGATGATGACCGAAAATAGGAGAAAGAATATTTAGGATCTTTTTCTTAAACTTCTGATACCATATAAAGAATAGATCTTGGGCCTAACTCAACCCCAAAAGCTAGCTTGTAGAGTGAGGATTGTCCAAGTCCATAGAAGGAGTCCATGTTCTCATTCCATTTACGATGTGAGACTCTTAACAGAAGAGATAGCTTGTTGTCCAATCTTTAACTTAGATTTGTCTCGGATACTAACTGACACCTTATACTTGGTTGTGCCTTTGAAAAATAGATGCCAATACAGTACCTGGTCCAAGACCCATATCCCTGAAGCTAAGGACGAAAGCTTTTGAACCAATGTCATGAGATGACCAACCGTGCTGATGTTGTGTAGGGAATAGCAATGGGTGTCTGGAAACATTGAAAGTATGTCTTAGAAACAATCTTTATTATGGACAAAAATGTACTGAACACATTCGTATTATTAATGAGATTAATATTTATGACATTTGAAATTATTGAATTATTGTTCGATTGTTTGCAGTTATTCATATATGTGCATCCCTTAAACTTACGTTGTCATTAATAGAGTGAAATATTAATTATAGAACCTAACTTTCAAAATGGCCTCGACTGATGATCATCGAGAATGAGATATCGATGATATGATATAAGTCGACATGTGGTCTGCATCACATTCTTGAAGAATGTAGTATGTCTCACAGCTACGAGTAACGGTTACTCGTGATGGACTGGATACTTTGGAGAAGTACTGATATACCCTACCGATAAACTATTTGTTATACATGTCTATAGTGTTATCGGCGTATGGAATATAAAGGTCTTTTGACTTGAGGTCAATACGCACATTGTTTACAGAATGATGTACTTTGACCAAGTTCTAAGCTTAAACTCCTTCTGGATAAGATACGATTTGTGTTGGGTGCATCAGGATGTAAATCAAGATGATAGTTGAGCCAAGAATATGATTCATTCCTCGATTGAAAATTCGAGAGAGCACTCAACTTCTCAATGTTATTAGGTTGACTAAAGTCACTGACCATTGTAAGAGACATATTTAGAATATGGTCTAGTTGTCAACTAATAAGTGTGAGAAAATGATTAAGCCATTTGGATAGATACTGACAAATTCTAAGTTTAATCGAGTGTATTACGAATGAAAAAAATTAATAATTTCGCATAAAGATTAAGTTTGTTGGATTCATGTAAACGTATTTCACATATTGAGTTCGTCATACGACGCAGTCTAGGAGTTTCGTATGGACCTTAATTAGATTAATGTCGATATATGAAGGTCTATAGGGTCACACTATATGCGATTGTTTCTTCGATCTAAGAGTGTATTGCGAAAGTATTAAATATTCGATTGAGAATCGAGATATTTAATTTATAATAATTATGGAATATTTCTATTTGATAGAAATTATTTAATTAAGTCGAATTGGATTTCAGATTTAATTAAATATGTTGGATATATTATATGAGTACTCAGATAAATACATGGATGTGCCCAATTTTCCTGTTTTATATCTGTTTAGGTTTTGTCCTGAACTCCTATATATACAACACATACCTCATAATTATTAGGTTACATAAAATAACTTCTCAGTTCCTAAAGCAAGATTTCATGATTTTCTTGATTAGGAGATACAGTGGAGTTAGATCTTGCAATCGATGAAACAAATCGCGTCTTAGTGTTAAATTCTGCGCTCGAAAACCTGTAAGTTTTCTTTTATTATATTTTGAACATAAACATGATTATCATATAAGTCATGCCATGATTGTTGTTGGGTAAGAAAATTTTAAACTTCTCATGTGCTTACTACTTATTTACGAACCCAACAAGTACCTTCAAACACAGAGGTCAGTATCCCCATCTGTAAGTTTTCTTTTATTATATTTTGAACATAAACATGATTATCAGATAAGTCATGTCATGATTGTTGTTGGGTAAAAAAAATTTAAACTTTCCATGTGTTTACTACTTATTTACGAACCCAACAAGTACCTTCAAACACGGATGTCAGTATCCCCATCTTGGGTTTCTGATTCTATTTTCACCTCAATTTCAGCTTCCCCTGAAGATATCTTTCCCCAGATATCATTGTCTACTTGGAACTTGTAATATACATAGCTTCCTTCTGCAACCACACTAGAATCTGACTTGCCCAATACGAGAGGTTGCAATACAGGCTGATTTGTGCTCTCTGCAGTTGGATCAGCACCAATTACATCAACCTCTATATCTGTTTCTGGAACAGATACACTCGAAGAAGGTTTCAGTTCAAGAACACGTAAATAGTATGTCAGAACACCATGATTAACAGTAGTACATCGCCTTCTAAAAGCGTCGCATGTTACCGAAGACTTGTTTCAAGAACTGCCTTGTGATTAGGGATATCGGAAAATCCTGCTTCAACTGGCTGAAGTTTTGCATAAGTTTCTTTTGGGAGCCAGACATAAGACACTTCAACCATGGGAACCTTTGGAGAATCTGCAGGAAATTAGTTACTCCATATATGGGGAGGAAGCCCTACAACACTGTCATCCGCATTGAACTCCAGGACTCCCGCATGTGTTGTCCGATTATTCTGCTCCGCATCCTTCAAGTCCGAAGGAGAAGATTGATGAATTAAAGACACCCTGAAGTGTAGAGGTCCCTTGTCAAAGGCACCCTGATCAGACAATTCAGTGAAGCAAGATGGTTGCAATTTAATTTTATCTCCGGCACTCTCATAAGGTACAGCTTCCAAAACATGAGAAAATACAACTCCTCGTCCAGCTAGCAGGCCTTCTTCAAGAGTTAGGCATTCTCCTCCATTATTACTTTCTTCAAGACAGCTTGAGCATCAAGAATAGGTCTTATAGGGATGACGAAGCCAGCTAATGTTTTTACTAAGGGCAGTCTGGTTCACTGACTTTGATACTGTTAAAGCATATGGTCCAGCCCATATGCTGTGGCCCATTCGACGAGACAGTGGCCTAGAAATCGTGTGGGGCCTGTCTCTTTTCCTTTGTATATTTGGTGAATATTAGACTTAAGATTGTATCTTAATTAGTAGTTTAATATTACCATAATTGTAAACTTAGTCTTCAAATAGAATAGGGATTCCTAGGTAGAATAGGAAGATGATATTCGTTGTAACTTATATATATATATATATGTCTTTCATTAATAAGAATAATCAAGAGATTATTTCTTTCATGGTATCAAGAGTCTAGGTTCTTTTCTTTGCTTCCGCTTCTCACAAACTTTCTTGAAAATGTGCTCAGCTTGGCTCTTTCAAAATTGTGGCACATTCATCAGCTAGATGTGAAGAATGTTTTTCTACATGGTGATCTTCAAGAGACAATGTATATGCATCAGCCCTTATGGTTCATGGATATATATCCTAATCATGTCTGTCTATTGAAGAAGTCCTTGTATGGGCTTAAGTAGTCTCCATGAGCTTGGTATAAGAGGTTTGCTGACTATGTTTCGACTATGGGTTTTTCGCACAGTAGATCTGATAATTCATTAATCATATATCGTCGGGGTTCTTCCATGACTTATATATTGTTATATGTTGATGATATTATCTTGACTGCCTCTTCTGATGCTTTGCGAAAGTCTATTATGACAATGCTCAGTTCTGAGTTTGTCATGAAAGATTTAGGCCCATTGAGTTATTTTTTGGGGATTGCAGTCACTCGTCATGTAGGCGGATTGTTTTTATCACAGAAGAAGTATGCAATAGAGATCATTGAGAGGGCTGAGATGTCATCCTGTAAGTCCACTTCTACTCCAGTTGATACTAAACCCAAGTTGGGTGCTGCAGCAGGCTCTCCATATGAGGATCCGACTCGCTATCGCAGTCTTGCAGGCGCCCTTCAGTATCCGACGTTCATGCGAGCTGATATTATATATGTCGTACAACAGGTGTGTTTGTTTATGCATGATCCTAAAGTTGAACATATGAATGCGCTCAAACGCATTCTTAGGTACATTCAGGGAACACTTGAGTATGATTTGCATTTGTATCCTTCGTCGACGTCTACACTTGTATCCTACACAGATGCTGATTGGGTGGTTATCCTGACACCAGACGGTCTACGTCTGCCTATTGCATATTTTTAGATAATAACTTGGTCTCATGGTCTGCCAAACGTCAATCAACGCTTTCACGTTCAAGTGCAGAGACCGAGTATAGAGGAGTAGCCAATGTGGTTTCTGAGTCATGTTGGTTACGAAATCTCCTGTTAGAGCTTCATTGTCCTATTGAGAAGGCTACCTTGGTGTATTGTGATAATATAAGTGTCATCTACCTTTATGGTAATCTAGTTCAGCACCAGCGTACTAAATACTTAGAAATGGATCTTCACTTTGTTCGAGAGAAGGTAGCCAAAGGACAAGTACGCGTCTGTCATGTTCCTTCAAGATATCAAATTGCAGACATCTTTACAAAGGGTCTTCCCTCGGTCCTTTTTGAAGATTTTAGAGACAGTCTCAGCGTACGAAGACCGCCCGCTATGACTGCGGAGGTGTGTTAAAGCATATGGGTCAGCCCATATGTTGTGGCCCATCCGACGAGACAGTGGCATAGAAACCGTGTGGGGTCTGTCCTTTTTCCTTTATATATTTGGTGAATATTAGACTTAGGATTGTACCTGTCACGACCCAACCCCGGGGCCGCGACTGGTACCTGCCGGTACCATCGGTATATGTCGAGAATAGCAATGAACATACACAACACATACGCATAAAAAGTAACATCACCGCCACCTAGTGCCGCTTCCATAAAACATACTTAACGATAGTGAAACAAGACAACTTTATTCTTACAACCCAAACCACAAACGTGACTACGCACTTCAGAATAACAACCGTATGATTGTGGCCCCGCCATGCCCCCTGAATGTACAAAATTCCATAACCTCAGGGAAACATACCAAAAGACAAAGCCTCCGGAGAGATGGAGATTTCCAAGAAATGAACAGTGATCCTAAGAGTGCGGACCAAAGTTACGATCTCGACTGCGGCGTGAACGCACTTCGGCGAGGTCGATAACAGTACCAAGTATGTGAAATCAAAATATCAGAATGAAATCATAAGTCTGAAAATAAGCTGGGGTCATGGATGAAATCAACTTACCTTTTACTGTGCCTTACTAACAATGAGAGTAACAAGCATATGTATATAATACAACATAAAAATAGGAGGCTCGTGATCAAAACAGGGTCTCTCGCCCGTAGTATCAATAAGCAATCCTACTCCTGGGACTATTTCACCCGCATGGGTCCCGTGGACCCGCATGAGGTATTCCTCGTGATAGTCAGACTCCGCCGCACGGGACTATTTCACCCGCGTAAGCCCATAAGGACTCGCAGAGGTATTCCTCGTGATCGCGGTAGCAAGTCCACGAACAGTGGTATAACGATCTGGGACTTACCCTCGATATACTCTTACCCCGGCCGGATGGTATAACGATCTGGGACTTACCTCGATATACTCTTACACCAAGCGGATGGTATAACGATCTTGGGTCAGACTCGCCGGATATACTCTTATCTTTGGAGCGGATGGTATAACGATCTGGGCTTGCCTCGATATACTCTTATATCGCGCAGATGGTATAACGATCTCGGATCCGCCTCGATATACTCTACACCGGCGGATGGTATGACGATCTTGGGTGGCCTCGCACATACTCTTACATCAAGGAGGTGGTATG
This sequence comes from Przewalskia tangutica, assembly GCA_029844215.1. Taxonomy (NCBI): domain Eukaryota; kingdom Viridiplantae; phylum Streptophyta; class Magnoliopsida; order Solanales; family Solanaceae; genus Przewalskia; species Przewalskia tangutica. The sequence continues at coordinate 10,475,121 of CM056732.1, read as the reverse complement.
ACGATCTTGGGGCTTGCCTCCGGACATACTCTACCCCCGAGTAGGTGGTATAACGATCTTGGGCTTGCCCGCCGGATATACTCTTACCCTAGCTCAAATCATATCATATCATAATCATAAATAAGTTAAGAAACTTATAACTTCTTATTAGTCTTGTTCATATACCCTCTCATTTTAGTTAAGGCACTTAATCATATCTTTAATAAAAGAAAACCGGGAATTTAACCCAAAGTACTACATACTTCAACTCTTTCAAAAGTGACTCTTTTTCATGTATAAAACCTTTGGGCAATTGATGCCTTAAAATCAATTTGCCTTTCATAAATCAAATCATTTGTCCTTGCTTATCTTACTTAGAGTAAATCTCTTCTTGTTAACCTTTCATAAAGCTAATATAACCAACTCCCCATAAAGTCGTTATACTATCTTTATACTTTAGAAATTAAGACATTCTTATACTTTCATAAGGCCGTTATAACTAACTTCCCATAAAGCCGTTATAACTTCTTATAAACCATTTTGTTCTTTTACTAACCAAGAGACTTATACTTCAAACCTCTTATCTTTAGAATAATTCAATACTCAATACTTTCACACCAAGTACTCTATACTTTTGTAAAATCATACTTTTCCCTTAACCAAGGGACTTATACTTCTTAGAACAAAACAGTCTTTATTTATACTTAAACAAGTAAGAATACTAGATCTTGTACGTCTACCGTACTACATAGATACAAATACTCATGCTCAAAAGATAGGAAAGCTTCACATACCTCTTTGGTCAATCCACTTGCTAGGCTCAACTACCGCAAGTAATATGTCAACCTAAAATAACCATGATACGTTTATTAACCTCTAATTCCAATGTAGAACAATCTAAACTCAAAGCCACTAAATTCTATGGAAAATTGGGCAGCATTTCCTTTGTTTCTACTCACTTTGCCACCTTTCTCAAGGCCGAATTTACCATCAAAACACCACATTGTAAGGCTCAATCAATCCAACAATTTAAAGGGGATTACACACCCAAAATTCTGCCCCATAAGTTTACAATAATTCACTTAACAATTCTAGGGTAGTTTTTAGGCTACAACATGCTCATAATCTCTTCTTAACCCATTCTTCATAACCAAACCACATTTCTAGCATGCAATGACTCTAAGAGCATTATTTACTACCACAAGTTCTTTCTTCTTAACATGCAACACTATAAACTAAATCTAAAGGAAGAATCATTACCTTAAAGTTTTAGCCAAAACTTATTCCAAGTATTGCTAGCTTCCTGCCAAGAACACCACCACAACAATGCCAACAAGCTAGCTACAAGCTTCCTTTTGGTTCTTAACTATTCAGATTTTTCTAAGGGTTTTTAGAGGGGAGCGATTTGAGAGAGAGAGAGAAGATGAAAGATAGAAAATGTCCAAGTCTTGGTCAATATATTGCATGCAACAGAAAATCAGATGGGGACACTTGTCACCTCCCATGGTCTCTTTTAAAACAAAAATCGACTTTTCTAAGTTTTTCCGCCCAAAATCCGCCTCGTTCTGGCCACGCCATGCGGCTACAAAACCTCCGCAGCTCTTCGATCTTTCGGCGCCATGCCTGCTATTCCTGGCCATGCAACTTCAGCGACTTCGAACTTTAGGCGCCGCGTCTCGCATCCGCGCATGCCCTGCGCCGCTCAAACACATTTCATTCGATCACAGACCGAACTTGTAACCTCATAACTTTCTACTCCGACGTCCTATCGATTTAGCGGTTGGTTGCGTTGGAATCTAGACTCAACGAACTACGCCTGTGCCTTTGAAACACTTAGGAACTCTCAATTTACCGGGTCATAACCTGCCTCAAAATTGACTAAGACCACCTAAATAATCCACAACCTATCCTTTGAAAATTTTAAGTCTTACCCCCTTTAGTACGCTCTCAAACTCATGACCTGAACTACGGGGTGTAACATTCTCCCCCCCTTAGAAACATTCGTCCCCGAATGTTCTTTTAGCGCCAATCTACTATTCCTCGGTACATCCTCGTACTATATACTAATGGAACTTCATTATGCCACCTATGACCCTAAGATATCGCACACGCATACCCATTCACCGTAAGTCAAACAGAAATGAACCCAAAATATGAACCATTACTACTTACTCGCCACGCCTAACAGATTGCCCGTTCAGATCTACCAACTTATTCTAACACATGTACATAGTCTCAATATCCCTCGCTCATGATACTAAATCTTACAACAATCAATTCACTTACTACGACCGAATCTAATATGTAATATTCTATTAAGAATACAACGTAGATTAATTTACAAACATAGTTTCCATTAGGTCTCTTAATTAAACTTCTTAAGGGTCCATTTATTTCGGACAACTCATCATCTCCTAATTATCTCAAATTAGTACGCATAACCTTGATGAGAGTTCATCAAACCACTCTCTACCTTCCCAGATCTAATTAGTCCTTATCAACTGGTATTCCAATATCATTCTAGGCAACACGTGTCCGACTTTATACATAAATCAGTATAAATGAATGTCACTATACCCACTATACTACCATCATAACTAACCACGGATACGCAATCCACATAATCTTTCTCGGTCATCACGCTTTCTCAGAATGCAAACAACATAACTCGTTAGGAGAGACGACTAACCACACAAATTTATCGCACGATCTTAGAGTGAGAAGAATGGAAACCAATCCTAAATGTCCTGCACCTCACGATTATAGATGCGCACGACACACCGATAATCAAGACTCTACTAGACACGGTCGTGGACACTTTCCGAGGACTAATCGCTTCGATACCACTTTTGTCACGACCCAACCCCGGCCGCGATCGTACCTACCGGTACCGCCGTCGTATATGTCGAGAATAGCGGTGAACATACACAACACATACGCATAAAAAGTAACATCACCGCCACCGGTAGTGCCGCTTCCATAAAACATACTTAACCGATAGTGAAACAAGATAACTTTATTCTTACACCAAACCACAAACGTGACTACGCACTTCAGAATAATAACCGTGGCGATGACAGGCCCGCCACGCCTCGAATGTACAAAATTCCATAACCTCGTGGAAACATACCAAAAGACAAAGCCTCCGAGAGATGGAGATTTCCAAGAAATGAACATGATCCTAAGAGCGGACCAAAGAAGCTACGATCTCGACTGCGGCATGAACGCAGCCCGGGCGAGGTCGAGACAACAGTACCAAGTATGTGAAATCAAAATATCAGAATGAAATCATAAGTCGAAAATAAGTGGGGTCATGGATGAAATCAACTTACCTTTTATCGCCTTACTAACAATGAGAGTAACAAGCATATGTATATAATACAAAGATAAAAATAGGAGGCTCGTGATCAAAACAGGTCTCTCGCCTGTAGTATCAATAAGCAATCCTACTCGCGGGACTATTTCACCCGCACGGGTCCCGTGGACCCGCATTGAGGTATTCTCGCATAGTCAGCACTCGCCCGCACGGGACTATTTCACCCGCGTAAGCCCATAAGGACTCGCGTGAGGTATTCCTCGATCGTGGGTAGCAAGTCCACGGAACAGTGGTATAACGATCTTGGGGACTTACCCTCGATATACTCTTACCCCAAGCGGATGGTATAACGATCTGGGGACTTACCCTCCGGATATACTCTTACACCAAGCGGATGGTATAACGATCTGGGTCAGACTCGCCGGATATACTCTTATCTTGGAGCGGATGGTATAACGATCTGGGGCTTGCCGCGATATACTCTTATATCGTGCGGATGGTATAACGATCTCGGATCCGCCTCGATATACTCTTACATCAAGCGGATGGTATGACGATCTTGGCTGGCCCTCGACATACTCTTACATCGAAGGAGGTGGTATGGCGATCTTGGGGCTTGCCTCGACATACTCTACCCCGAGTAGGTGGTATAACGATCTGGGCTTGCCTCGATATACTCTTACCCTAGCTCAAACTGTTATCATATCATAATCATAAATAAGTTAAGAAACTTATAACTTCTTATTAGTCTTGTTCATATACCCTCTCATTTTAGTTAAGGCACTTAATCATATCTTTAATAAAAGAAAACCGGGAATTTAACCCAAAGTACTACATACTTCAACTCTTTCAAAAGTGACTCTTTTTCATGTATAAAACTTTTGGGCAATTGATGCCTTAAAATCAATTTGCCTTTCATAAATCAAATAATTTGTCCTTGCTTATCTTACTTAGAGTAAATCTCTTCTTGTTAACCTTTCATAAAGCTAATATAACCAACTCCCCATAAAGTCGTTATACTATCTTTATACTTTAGAAATTAAGACATTCTTATACTTTCATAAGGCCGTTATAACTAACTTCCCATAAAGCCGTTATAACTTCTTATAAACCATTTTGTTCTTTTACTAACCAAGAGACTTATACTTCAAACCTCTTATCTTTAGAATAATTCAATACTCAATACTTTCACACCAAGTACTCTATACTTTTGTAAAATCATACTTTTCCTTAACCAGGACTTATACTTCTTAGAACAAAACGATCTTTATTTATACTTAAACAAGTAAGAATACTAGATCTTGTCGCTCACCGTACTACATAGATACAAATACTCATGCTCAAAAGATAGGAAAGCTTCACATACCTCTTTGGTCAATCCACTTGCTAGGCTCAACTACCGCAAGTAATATGTCAACCTAAAATAACCATGATACGTTTATTAACCTCTAATTCCAATGTAGAACAATCTAAACTCAAAGCCACTAAATTCTATGGAAAATTGGGCAGCATTTCCTTTGTTTCTACTCACTTTGCCACCTTTCTCAAGGCCGAATTTACCATCAAAACACCACATTGTAAGGCTCAATCAATCCAACAATTTAAAGGGGATTACACACCCAAAATTCTGCCCCATAAGTTTACAATAATTCACTTAACAATTCTAGGGTAGTTTTTAGGCTACAACATGCTCATAATCTCTTCTTAACCCATTCTTCATAACCAAACCACATTTCTAGCATGCAATGACTCTAAGAGCATTATTTACTACCACAAGTTCTTTCTTCTTAACATGCAACACTATAAACTAAATCTAAAGGAAGAATCATTACCTTAAAGTTTTAGCCAAAACTTATTCCAAGTATTGCTAGCTTCCTTGCCAAGAACACCACCACAACAATGCCAACAAGCTAGCTACAAGCTTCCTTTTTGGTTCTTAACTATTCAGATTTTTCTAAGGGTTTTTAGAGAGCAATTTGAGAGAGAGAGAGAAGATGAAAGATAGAAAATGTCCAAGTCTTGGTCAATATATTGCATGCAGAAAATCAGATGGGGACACTTGTCACCTCCCATGGTCTCTTTTAAAACAAAAATCGACTTTTCTAAGTTTTTCCCAAAATCCGCCTCGCGCTTCGCCGCCCGGCCATGGCTACAATAAACCTCCGCAGCTTCGATCTTTCGGCGCGCCCTGCTGTTATTCCGGCCATGGCGCTGCAACTTCAGCGACCCTTCGGAACTTAGGCGCCGCCTCGCATCCGGCGCCATCGCCGCTTTCGCTCAAACATTTCTGTCCGATCACGACCGAACTTGTAACCTCATAACTTTCTACTCCGACGTCCTATCGACGAGCGGTTGGTTGCGTTGGAATCTAGACTCAACGAACTACGCCAGTGCCTTTGAAACACTTAGGAACTCTCAATTTACCGGGTCATAACCTGCCTCAAAGTTGACTAAGACCACCAAATAATCCACAACCTATCCTTTGAAAATTTTAAGTCTTACCCCTTTCAGACGCTCTCAAACGCATGACCTGAACTACGGTGTAACATTCTCCCTTAGAAACATTCGTCCCCGAATGTTCTTTAGAGCCAATCTACTATTCCTCGCTACATCCTCGAACTAAATACTAAACGAACTTCATTATGCCACCAATGACCCTAAGATATCGCACACGCATACCCATTCACTGTAAGTAAAACAGAAAATGAACCCAAAATATGAACCATTACTACTTACCCGCTCACGCCTAACAGAATGCCTGCTCAGATCTACCAACTTATTCTAACACATGTACATAGTCTCAATATCCCTCGTTCATGATACTAAATCTTACAACAATCCCATCACTTACTCCGCCCGAATCTCATCTGTACTATACTCTTAAGCATACCACGTAGCTTAATTTACAAACATAGTTTCCCATTAGGTCTCTTAATTAAACTTCTTAAGGGTCCATTTATTTCTCAGACAACTCATCATCTCCTAATTATCTCAAATTAGTACGTACAACCTTGATGAGAGTTCATCAAACCACTCTCTACCTTCCCGGTATCTAATTAGTCCTTATCAACTTGGTATTCCAATATCATTCTAGGCAACACGTGTCCGACTTTATACATAAATCAGATAGGTGAATGTCACTATACCCACTATACTACCATCATAACTAACCCGGATACGCAATCCACATAATCTTTCTCGGTCATCACGCTTTCTCGTAGAACAGAACAACATAACTCGTTGGGAGACGACCCTAACCACACAGCTCTATCGCACGATCTTAGAGTGAGAAGAATGGAAACCAATCCTAAATGTCCTGCAGCCTCCTGATTATAGATGTGGTGCACGACACACCGATAATCAAGACTCTACTAGACACGGTCTGTGGACACTTTCCGAGGACTAACTGCTCTGATACCACTTTTGTCACGACCCGGGTCGCGATCGGTACCCTGCCGGTACCTGTCGTATATATGTCGAGAATAGCGGTGAACATACACAACACATACGCATAAAAAGTAACATCACTGGCCAGCCGGTAAGGCTGCCTTCCATAAAACATACTTAACCAATAGTGAAACAGTACAACTTTATTCTTACAGCCCAAACCACAAACGTGACTACAGACCTCTAGGAATAACAACTGTGGCGGGACAGGGCCCCGCCATGCCCCCTGAATGTACAAAATTCCATAACCTCAGGGAAACATACCAAAAGACAAAGCCTCCGGAGAGATGGAGATTTCCAAGAAATGAACAGTGATCCTAAGAGTGCGGACCAGCAAGCTACGTATCTCGACCTGCGGCATGAACGCAGCCTCGGGCGAGGTCGATAACAGTACCAAGTATGTGAAATCAAAATATCAGAATGAAATCATAAGTCCAAAATAAGTCGGGTCATGGATGAAATCAACTTACCTTTTATCAGGCCTTACTAACAATGAGAGTAACAAGCATATGTATATAATACAAAGATAAAAATAGGAGGCTCGTGATCAAAACAGGTCTCTCGCCTGTAGTATCAATAAGCAATCCTACTCGGACTATTTCACCCGCACGGGTCCCGTGGACCCGCACGAGGTATTCTCGTGATAGTCAGACTACCGCACGGGACTATTTCACCCGCGTAAGCCCATAAGGACTCGCGTGAGGTATTCCTCGCGTCGTGGGTAGCAAGTCCACTAGCAGTGGTATAACGATCTGGGACTTACCCTCGATATACTCTTACCACGCCGGATGGTATAACGATCTGGGACTTACCCTCGATATACTCTTACACCGGCGGATGGTATAACGATCTTGGTCAGACTCGCCGGATATACTCTTATACTCGAGCAGATGGTATAACGATCTTGGGGCTTGCCCGCCGGATATACTCTTATATCGTGCAGATGGTATAACGATCTCGGATTCGCCTCGATATACTCTACACCAAGCGGATGGTATGACGATCTTGGGGCCGCCTCGCATACTCTTACACCAAGGAGGTGGTATGACGATCTGGGGCTTGCCTCGACATACTCTACCCCGAGTAGGTGGTATAACGATCTTGGGGCTTGCCTCGATATACTCTACCCTAGCTCAAATCATATCATATCATAATCATAAATAAGTTAAGAAACTTATAACTTCTTATTAGTCTTGTTCATATACCCTCTCATTTTAGTTAAGGCACTTAATCATATCTTTAATAAAAGAAAACTGAATTTAACCCAAAGTACTACATACTTCAACTCTTTCAAAAGTGACTCTTTTTCATGTATAAAACCTTTGGGCAATTGATGCCTTAAAATCAATTTGCCTTTCATAAATCAAATCATTTGTCCTTGCTTATCTTACTTAGAGTAAATCTCTTCTTGTTAACCTTTCATAAAGCTAATATAACCAACTCCCCATAAAGTCGTTATACTATCTTTATACTTTAGAAATTAAGACATTCTTATACTTTCATAAGGCCGTTATAACTAACTTCCCATAAAGCCGTTATAACTTCTTATAAACCATTTTGTTCTTTTACTAACCAAGAGACTTATACTTCAAACCTCTTATCTTTAGAATAATTCAATACTCAATACTTTCACACCAAGTACTCTATACTTTTGTAAAATCATACTTTTCCTTAACCAAGGGACTTATACTTCTTAGAACAAAACAGGTTTTATTTATACTTAAACAAGTAAGAATACTAGATCTCAGACGCTCACCGTACTACATAGATACAAATACTCATGCTCAAAAGATAGGAAAGCTTCACATACCTCTTTGGTCAATCCACTTGCTAGGCTCAACTACCGCAAGTAATATGTCAACCTAAAATAACCATGATACGTTTATTAACCTCTAATTCCAATGTAGAACAATCTAAACTCAAAGCCACTAAATTATATGGAAAATTGGGCAAGATTTCCTTTGTTTCTACTCACTTTGCCACCTTTCTCAAGGCCGAATTTACCATCAAAACACCACATTGTAAGGCTCAATCAATCCAACAATTTAAAGGGGATTACACACCCAAAATTCTGCCCCATAAGTTTACAATAATTCACTTAACAATTCTAGGGTAGTTTTTAGGCTACAACATGCTCATAATCTCTTCTTAACCCATTCTTCATAACCAAACCACATTTCTAGCATGCAATGACTCTAAGAGCATTATTTACTACCACAAGTTCTTTCTTCTTAACATGCAACACTATAAACTAAATCTAAAGGAAGAATCATTACCTTAAAGTTTTAGCCAAAACTTATTCCAAGTATTGCTAGCTTCCTTGCCAAGAACACCACCACAACAATGCCAACAAGCTAGCTACAAGCTTCCTTTTGGTTCTTAACTATTCAGATTTTTCTAAGGTTTTGTAGAGAAGCGATTTGAGAGAGAGAGAGAGAAGATGAAAGATAGAAAATGTCCAAGTCTTGGTCAATATATTGCATGCAACAGAAAATCAGATGGGGGGGACACTTGTCACCCTCCCATGGTCTCTTTTAAAACAAAATCAGACTTTTCTAAGTTTTTCCGCCTAAAATCTCGCCGCCATGCGCCACGGCCATGGCTGAAACCTCCGCAGTTTCTCGATCTTTCGCCGCGCTCGCTATTCCGGCGCGGTGCTGCAACTTCAGCGACCTTCAGACTTTTAGCGCCGCGTTCGTGCATCCGGCGCCATGACGCTGCCGCCGCCAAACACATTTCTGTCCGATCAAGACCGAACTTGTAACCCTCATAACTTTCTACTCCGACGTCCTATCGACGAACGGTTGGTTGCGTTGGAATCTAGACTCAACGAACTACGCCCCAGGACTTTGAAACACTTAGGAACTCTCAATTTACCGGGTCATAACCTGCCTCAAAGTTGACTAAGACCCGCCCGGAATAATCCGTCAACCTATCCTTTGAAAATTTTAAGTCTTACCCCCTTTCGTACGCTCTCAAACGCATGACCTGAACTACGGGGTGTAACAGTACCTTAATTAGTAGTGTAATATTACCATAATTTGTAAACTTAGTCTTCAAATAGAATAGGGATTCCTAGGTAGAATAGAAAGATGATCTTCCTTGTAAGTTGTATATATATACCTTTCATTAATAAGAATAATCAAGGGATTATTTCTTTCAGATATCATGTAAAGAATGAATCTTGCGCTTAACCGATCGATGTATTTTATATACACCTTTTGAGTCATTTTTAATTAGTATTTTACTCATTTCATTTATGTTTAGTATAGTATTAGGGTCGTTTTCCTTTCTTTTGTGTCACAGCGGTCAGAAATGGAGAAATGACGAAAAGAAGATGAAATGAACTTAATTTAGATGGAATTGCGCACTTAAAGGGACCAATAAATGAAGTCTAAGAAGTCCCGGGAAGTATAGAAAAGATCAGACGAAGCCCGGATGAAAACTGGACGACGAAGCGAAGAACCACCGAAAAAACGCCACCGGCGCCGACCATCGTTATGTCGAAACTCTCTCGATTTTCAGCCGTGGCGCCGATCAGGCCACGGCGCCGACGCGGTATTTTTGACGTTTTGGGCCGAATTTGACACGTTTTCAGAGTCCAAAAGGGATAACTTTTCCTACCTACATAATCCCTAACCCTTGACCTAAAGGATTCTTGGGCTATATATATTCTCTACATCATTCTCTAGAGGGGGGATTCATCCATCCATTGTACATACAACACAACTTATGAGGCTAAGATTGAAGGCTTTTCAAGTATTTTCTTTCTTTTGCTTTGTTTATTTCAGTTCATCTATGGAGATTATATTAATTCTTAGCGTGACTATGACTAGGAGCTAATTACTTATTTAGGGATTTCCTTGTGATTCTCTTGAAACACTTATTCATGAATTAATACATTAGTTGATTCGTTCTTCACTTGCTTAAGATTTATTCAATAATTGCTTTGATTTCTTGATAATTAATTGATCACTAGTTATCATCACTTATATGAGTTCTAATCGAAATCTGAAAGGGGAGATTGCGAATATGCTATAATTGAATAAACATAGGTTTAAATCGTGGACGAAAGTACCCCGATACTTGTGTAGCTTAATAAGTTATTGCTCTTAATCCTCTTTTGTAGTCAATCTTGTCATCGAAAGATAGAAGAGTTCTCCATTGAGGTTGAGTGTTTATATTACCTTAACAGGAGTATAAAATGGTCTAGTTAACCTGTTATCTTAACGTAGAAGAAGAAGTCAGTCTAATTGTATTAAGGATTGAATAGAGTGGATAGTTGATGATCTTGGAAGCCCTAATTCTCCGTCATAACTGATTTAAATCAAAGTATTTTCATAATTAGTTTATTTCCTGCATTATTAGTTTAGAATTCCAATCCAATTAATGTTAACCAAATAGAAATTAAAGCATAGATAATCGGTACTTGAAAACCAGTCCCTGAGGACGATATTCGGTCTTACCTAGACTATATTACTTGTAATGATACGTGCACTTGCGTTAAGCGTGTGTATAAATCGCACATCAAGTTTTTGGCGGCGTTGTCGGGGACTGACGTACTTTCAATATCGATTTATCTATTCTTATTTCTAATTTGGTTGCTCCAAGAACAAGTTTTTAACTTGTTTAGCGGGCATTTTTTTATCACTTTTTGTTGTTTTTTTATTTTGCAGGTTAAATTCAAAAAAATATATATATACAGGTCCATGGACTACTACTTCAATCAGGGGCATCAAATTCATCAACAACAGCTTAACCCACAGGTTCTGGAAGAAGATCTAGATGAGTTGCAGGCAGGCATACTCAGTCTCACCAAGTGCCAGTCTCAGTTCATGGATGATACAAGTGTGTCCCTCAGAAATTTGGAGACACAAATAGGGCAACTAATGGATAGGATGAGCAATACACTTCAAGAAAGTCTGCCTAGCGACACCGTTGTGGGAAGTGATAAGCAAATTGAGGAACCTGAACCACACCCAGCTGTTGAGGAATCTTGCGAGATAGTTGGTGTACGTATGAAAAGACATCGAGATTCAATTATTCACCTTTTTGGATTCTTTGGAAATTCTTTTTCCTATACCTATTGCAAAATAAATACCACCAGCGGTCACTGTTGATCCCCAAATAGGAAGTCCATACCATCAAGGGCACCCCCTAGAGTTGAGAGATATTGAGAATCTCACTGATCCCTACATTATAGAGAGCCTAGAAGACAAGCATGTCTTGTGTACTTGGGGGATAATCTTATATCTGAAACCCTTAGTTGAAAAGATTGTTGTAGGAAAAGTGAGACCTGCAACAATAACTATGCGGATTGCAAGCAGTTCGCAGAAGGATCCAATGGGCACTCGTAAAGGTTAATTGCGTCCGGCTAAAAGACGTTAAAGACAACGCTTGTTGGGAGGCAATCCAATGTTTTTAATTATGTTAGTTTGATTTTTGTCTTTTGTTTATTTTATTTTGTCTTGAACAGTCTCACGGTCTTGAGTTCTTGTTTTGTGTTGTTGAATGACAGGTGAACTAAAAGCTAACTCTGAGGAAAAAGGAGCAAAAACGCTGAAAAAAAGTAAAAGTCGTCGTCAGCGCCACGGCGCCCAGAATCAGCGTCGTGGCGCCGGAACTTCAGAGAGCCGCAGTACTTGGGGCACCACGGCGCCGAATCTCAGGGTCGTGGCGCCGAAGGTTCAGAAACCCATATTCCGTGCAAATTCCAGAATTTTTCCTCCCAGACCTCCATTATGACCGCTGTGTTGTGTCAATAAGTTGTCCCTATTTTTAGTCAATGTGTCGATTAAGTTTGGGGGGTGTCTTATATTTTGTTTTATTGTTTTGAGTCTTTGTGATTTATTTTGTGTGTTTTTGAGTATTTTTGAGTCATAATTTTTTTTTAAGATCATGCATGATGTAGTTACTTGAAACACCTAGTTGAGTAAAGTGAAATAATGTAATGGAATTAGAAGCGACCATCTGAACACTTAGGTTAGATATGCCAAAAATTTATGAAATCAGACTATTTGGAGTATCTTGCTTGATTTATGCATTGTTAATGATTAAGCCTGTGTGTCTCTTGCTTGCTATTTGAGGCGAAATAGTTAGGATATGCATGTTAGGGAAATGACTCAGACATTTCTTTGTTAGCCCTTTCTTACCATTCATTACCTATCCCTGACATTAAAATTGTATCCCTAGTCAGCCCATTTGAGCCTAAAATAAGATCTTTTCTTTGACATCCTATAATTTCATATTTGTGTCATAAGTGAAAAATTGAGATGATTGGAATATAAAGTGTTGAAAAAGAGACAAAAGAGATTGAACAATTTTGAAGCACCCCAGTGAAAAGAAAAATAGGAAAAGTCTAAGTTTGGGGGTGTCTGCTATTCATCATACACCTCATTCTCTCAAAACAAAAGAGGGAAAAGATAGGTATGAGGTTAAAAAGAGAATCAAAAAGAAAAGGGAAGAATTGAAAAGCAAAAGAGCTTATGATACGTAAGATTGAGCCTAAAAGCCTATTTTTACCTACCCTTGCCTAAGCCTATATTACAACCTTGAAAAGTCTTGAAGATCTCTAGTATGTGTATCCATGATTAGTGGAGAATAACAAGTGAACATGCCATAGAATTTTGAAATTGACATGCATAGTTAGGTATTTTTACATCCATTGAGCATGATTGAATTGAATTTGCGAAATATCTGACTTGAGTGTTTAGAATACTAAAAATCCATGTTATATGTTCCTGCATATTATTCTACTAACCTTCATGCGTTTCTAAGAAACAATTTTGCAGCAAATTGATCAGTGTCTTTGAGTCATTTTATTTTATTTTCTTTTCTTTCGTGTCTTTATTACTATCTTTTTTAGCTTTACTCGAGGACGAGCAAAGTTTAAGTTTGGGGGTGTTTGATCGGTGTATTTTATATACACCTTTTGAGTCATTTTTAGTTAGTATTTTACTCATTTCATTTATGTTTAGTATAGTATTAGAGTCGTTTTCCTTTCTTTTGTGTCACAGCGGTCAGAAATGGAGAAATGACGAAAAGAAGATGAAATGAGCTTAATTTAGATGGAATTGCACACTTAAAGGGGCCAATAAATGAGGTCTAAGAAGTCCCGGGAAGTATAGAAAAGATCAGACGAAGCCCGGATGAAAACTGGACGACGAAGCGAAGAACCGCCGAAAAAACGCCACCGGCGTCGACCACTGAAGTTGTCTGAAACTCTCTGATTTTCAGGCGCCGTGGCGCCGGACTGCAGGGCCACGGCGCCGGCGCGGTATTTTTGACATTTTGGGCCGAATTTGACACGTTTTCAGAGTCCAAAAGGGATAACTTTTCCTACCTACATAATCCCTAACCCTTGACCTAAAGGATTCTTGGGCTATATATATTCTCTACATCATTCTCTAGAAGGGGATTCATCCATCCATTGTACATACAACACAACTTAGGAGGCTAAGATTGAAGGCTTTTCAAGTATTTTCTTTTCTTTCTTTTACTTTGTTTATTTCAGTTCACGTATGAAGATTATATTAGTTCTTAGCGTGACTATGAGTAGGAGCTAATTACTTATTTAGGGATTTCCTTGTGATTCCCTTGAAACTCTTATTCATGAATTAATACATTAGTTGATTCGTTCTTCACTTGCTTAAGATTTATTCAATAATTGCTTTGATTGTTTGATAATTAATTGATCACTAGTTATCATCACTTATATGAGTTTTAATCGAAATCCGAAAGGGGAGATCGTGAATATACTATAGTTGAATAAACATAGATTTAAATTGTGGACGAAAGTACCCCGATACTTGTGTAGCTTAATAGGTTATTGCTTTTGATCCTCCTTTGTAGTCAATCTTGTCATCGAAAGATAGAAGGGTTCTCCATTGGGGTTGAGTGTTTATATTACCTTAACAGGAGTATAAAACGGTCTAGTTAACCTGCTATCTTAACGTAGAAGAAAAAGTCAGTCTAATTGTATTAAGGATTGAATAGAGTAGATAGTTGATGATCTTGGAAGTCCTAATTCTCCGTCATAACTGATTTAAGTCAAAGTATTTTCATAATTAGTTTATTTCCTGCATTATTAGTTTAGAATTCCAACCTAATTAATGTTAACCAAATAGAAATTAAAGCATAGATAATAGATACTTGAAAACCAGTCCCTGAGGACGATATTCGGTCTTACCTAGACTATATTACTTGTAACGATACGTGCACTTGCGTTAAGCGTGTGTATAAATCGCACATCATTAACTCAACCCCAAAATCTATCTTGTAGGTTGAGGATTGCCCAAGTATATATAAGAAGTTCATGTTCCTATTCCATATCCGAATGTGAAACTCTTAACACTCCCCCTTACGCTCAGACCTTGTTAACCGCTCAGACCTTGTTAACTGGAAAATGGATAATATAATACACTCAGACCTTGTTAACTGAAAAGTGAATAATATAATTTAGGGCCCCAACATCGACGAACAAAGAATTGGAATGAGTCTGGTTCTTAAACCATAAAAAGAATGAATCTTGGGTCTAACTTAACCCCAAAAGCTATCTTGTAGGGTAAGAATTGTCCAAATCCATATAAGGAGTCAATGTTCCCATTCCATATCTGATGTGTGACTCTTAACAAACACGTCTTGAGTTTGAGCTCTGGTTATGAAAAATTTCTTGGTAAAAGCGCCTCCTCGAATAGGTCCTACACGACGCGAAGCTAGATATAATCAAGATCTAATGCGGATATCAGTCATCGGGTGGAAAACAAAAAAAAGTGTAGCCCATCAGAGCCAAGAGCTTTAAAAAGTTTATACTCCATCTGTCATAATTTATGTGATACAATTTTCTTTTTAGTCCGTTCAGAAAAAAAAGGTACATTTTCTTATTTGAAAACAACTTAACTTTAAACTTTATCGTTTATGCTCAAAGTTGTTAGTTCTGAAGGGTAGGTGGCTTATTGAGAAACAACCAGTATAATACCTGCGGATTCTAACTTTGATATCGGTTCTGATAACATGTAAGACTTCATTTGTATTGTATTGAGAAAACGTCATTTTTGCTGACGTAATTTCTTTTAAAAAAATCATTTATCTTATTTTTAAATTATAAATATATCAAGGGGCTTTTTGTTTAACCGTTTTATTATGAGCAAAGATATAAATTATATCTCTCAACTTTGCGATTTAAACAGTTAACCTTTCAGAAAATTGCAAAGGGATAAAAAATGCACATTTTAGAGGTTATTCTTTTTTCAACCTATCTCTAGAATACAATGAGTAGGTGTAAATATTTCCAGTTGGTTGGGAAAAAAATTCTTTCGATAAAAAAATGTGGACATTTCAAGTAATTGAAGATATTTACTTAGCTGAATATCACAAGAAATAAAATAAAAATTCACTTAATTTTCACCTCATCCCCTTTTATGAAAAAATAAAAATCTTCAATACCACGTGATCATAGTAATCCTAAATTCCTAATTATTATCTTGATGTATGAAAAGTTGTAACGCATTACTATATAACTCCCGAATGAATCTCACTTTAATATATACATAGAGTCTTAACTTCACCCGCAAGGATAATCAAGTTGGTGTAGCAGTAGAGCGCGGGATCGCAAGGTCACGAGTTTGATCCCATGCATAAACTTTCTTGGTTGAGTCTGTCACACATGACTTGCCAAATGTGGTTGGTTAATTGACTGACGTGGTTTGCAGGCTATTGCGTCAGTCCGGTGTTTACCCTGTGCGCACTCGAAAGAGTAGGGCCGCGAGTTCTTTCGTAAAAAAAAAATAAAAAAATAAAATAGAGTCTTAACTCCATATTAAATACTAGGATTAAATGTGAAAAGTTCATTGCATATAGTTTTAAGGCTTAACTGCAAATTAAGTTACTGTTGCAGATACCTTTATGAAAGGTTTATTGTGTGATACTGTATACTGTCTTTTTAGGAGTAGTATGAAGGTTGGCAGCTAGTCTAAGAAAGTAGCCGTTAATGCACATGAACCATATCGAAATTTAACTTTGATTGAACAATTTACAAGAAAAAGAAAAAAAGAATAAAAAAAGTAACGGAAAAAAAGTCCATAAAAGCAAAGAAAATCTGTGTTTCTACATTAAACAATTCCATTAAAATACACATCACATTATTCAGGTAATCTTGCCCCCACATATATAGCCATTTTTCAGGTGTTTATGAACCCCATTTGTCATTTTCCTTTCAATATATAATAAGTCTTGAGAGAAACACATGTCCTTTTGAATTCTTGAATTATTTCATTGTCTGCTCTCTTCTTCTTCTTTGGCAAGTCCAAAGAGTACTTTTATTCAGTCATAGGGTACAAATCTCTTACACCCTTTTAGCTTGTATATGTTTACCTTTTATTATTTCAAGAATTGTGTGTAAACATTTTTAGATGTTATCAGTATTATTTCCGTCATTCTCTTGTATTTTTATTTTAGTACTCTCTGCCTGCCTGACAAGGTTGCGTACACTCTACCCTCCTCCCCAGACCTCACTGGTGAGATTTGTGTATTTTAGATGGAAGTTTGCAACTGGCTCATTTGTTGTTGTAGTGTCAAAGATTGGAACTTTTTAAGGAGCCATGAAAAATGTTGTTCCTTTTACATAAGAGTGGGTTGATTTTGTTTCAGATTTTTATTTGGTACAAATTGTTCAATCATAAGAATTTTTCGATAGCAACTAGGTACTAGAAGAGATATAGGAGCAAAACAAAATGCTGCAAAGCTGGAATCTTTCTTTGATCATAGTGAACTGTCAATTGAAACCAGGTCTTTTAGTCCTGGAATCTGTTGGCTGGTTGTCTTTTGTGTTATTTTGGAAAAAGATGGTACTGTATTTAGTTTTTGTATGAAAACTTCATTAGGCGGAATTTTTTTGGATTTATTGACAATTGACAAAGCTACTTCCATTTTTAGGAATTTGGTACATCTTAATTATAGTTTGTTTTAAATTTACATGAGCAAGTCGCAACTTGAGGAATAGTACTCTTCATTCATGACCTAATATGATGTTTGATCTATGATGGTTCGAAGGATGAGACGAGAAAGGTTGATTTTACAAGGTTTCAATTTTAATGCCAAGGAGTGTGTGAAGAAAAGTTGAGTTGGATATCCTGGAAAGTTTTCAGATTTTTTCAGAATGAAGGTCAACATGGCTAAGATTGGATAATGAACAAAGGAGATAAGAATGGCATTTGCATTGGTTAGATGTTTCTTTTGGTGCTGAACTGCTTCATCTCACAATTGTAAATTATTTTTTGATAACCGCCACATGGTTCATGACTCAGTTGAATCTGTTTAAATAATCGATCTTACATGTTCCGAGGCTGAATCTGAGTTGATGTAATTCTAAATGTTTATATATAGTGGTTAATCAATGATGGATTCTGAGGGGGCACAGTGAGTGCGAGTGAGCTTAGCACTAGTCATTGGAGTGAAGAATCATAACTCTCTTTCAGGGGATGCATTTAGCATAATTCAAGACCAACTATTTTGCAACGTGCGAGTACAGGAAAGTTATTATAGATTATGTTATTCATGAAATTATGGATAGCTAAAGATGTGAAACAAATTGTTTTGAGAATAGTGATTTAATTGCAGTACGGTTGAATGTCACCACATAGGATACGACTTGAGTACACTGAGACAAACTACTCACTCCTTTTAGATACCATGAGCGAGGGATAAGAAGGAATGCAGTGAAAATATAGATAGAAAAAGGAACTAGTATAGGATTTTCCACTTCAATTATGTAAATACACGTGATCATAATGTTAGTTGGCTAGATGGTTATGGTGACCTTTTAAGGGCAGTGGTTTCTTCATGCGTCATCCATGAGTTCCTTGGTTTCTTTTCATGCATTGGCTATGAATTTTCTGCCCCTGTTTAGGGATTCCATGAGTTATCTGCATCCATGAGTTTGTACTTTCCTTTGGGGTTTTTTTCAAGGTTCCATGGACCTCTATTATTTTTCTCAGGTTCAGTGTGCTGTTGGCAAAGCATTTCACTGAGAATCAATTCGAGATCTTGAGCCGAGGGTCTCCCGGAAGCAACCGCTTTACCTATCAAGGTGGAGGTAAGGTCTGTGTACACTTTACCCTCCCCAGACCCCACGTTGTGGGATTTCACTGGGTATGTTGTTGTTGTTGTTGTTGATGTTATTGTGAATGTGAAGGAGATAGTTTGCTCTAGAATAATCCCATTGTTGAAACTTGTCTCAAATATCTGTTGTATATTGTTTCTAATAGGATTTTGCTTTGACATATTTATCTCACTAAGAGTACTAATATCGCAGACGAATCTTTGAAGCAGAAACATGGCCAATCTGAGTGATATAGGTGTTGCAGCTGCAATTAACATTCTGAGTGCATGTATTTTTTTAATTGCATTTGCAATCCTTCGAATACAACCTGTCAACGATAGGGTATACTTCCCAAAATGGTACCTTAAGGGATTAAGAAGCAGTCCTTTGCACTCGGGTACAATTGTCAACAAGGTTGTCAACTTGGACTTTCGTGCATACCTGAAGTTTCTGAATTGGATGCCTGCTGCATTGCAAATGCCAGAACCGGAGCTTATTGACCACGCAGGACTGGACTCTGCTGTCTACTTGAGGATTTATTTGATAGGGTATCTCCACTTCACACATCACTTCTTGTTGCATTAGAAGCTCTACCACTACTATCTGTTTGTGCACACTAGACTTTCATATGACTAAATTAAAATAGGCATTCATATGGTATATACATGAGCTTAGCCATCAGATGGCAGTGTCCATGGTTCAAGAATTAACTTCGTTCTTCAGTTACTGGACAAGGTGTCAAAATTAACTCTCTGGTCTACTTGTATGGAATATTTAGGTGGCGGAGGTCTGCTCTTTTGTACTACTTTGTTCGACTTCTGTGAAGTCTATAATCATTTTCAAACTGCATTTTCATGTCATCTTTGTTATATCCTACTCAGAGAAACAATTTAATAGAGTACATACTATGGAGCATCATATCTTTGTCGCATGCTTAGGACACCAATTTTAACTGCGAGCAAAGACTAGGGAATATGATGATCAGAATTTTAGGCAGGGATCTCTTTTTACCCACATAATAATCATTGTGTATAATTCTCCTTACTAGTAGCCATAGTATTTCTCTCCTGTAGTTTCTTGTCCTTTGATGTCTGTTATTATTTATCGTCTCTTGTTCTTCGCTTAGCATACTGTTTCGGTGTAGTTACTGTTCCTTTTTCTTATTTGACCTGCTTTGTTATTGCTTTATTCTGAGCCGAGGGTCTATCAAAAACAGTCTCTCTACCTCCCAAGGTAGGGGTAAGGTCCGCGTACACTCTACCCTCCACAGACCCACTTGTGGGACTACATTGGGTATGTTGTTGTTGTTGATTACCTTATCAGAATAAGAATAATTATTTCCTTACATTGGAATCTTATTGGAATCCTGATTACCATGTTTCAAGTTTTTAGATAGATACCTTATGACTTGTTTATACTCATGTGGTCGAGGTCTTCCATTTGCCTTGTCTTCCATTTGTTTTGACATTTATCTTTGGTGACAGAAAATGTAGAAGCTAACTTATTTTTTCAAGAAATTGATATATATTTTTACTCTTTTATGATGATAACAATTTCAAAAATAAACCTCGAGCACTTAGTAATCTAAAAAGTGTAACAGTTTTGTATTTTGAATGAAAATCTTTACTGCACATCAATAAGTGCCACTATAATATTGCGTGGCTAATCATATCACACCTCAAGGAATGAGTAATGCATTGGTGAGTCGTACCTAATGATGTGGCTTCTGTCTCTTATCTTTGTTTCTAGCATACTTAATATCAATATTGTCTTTAATAGCTTAATGAGTAGTTGTTCCTCCCACTCTGGGTTTCATTTCTATATTCCTTTTGTTCAATGCAGGCTAAAAATATTTGTGCCAATTACTTTTATTGCTTTCTCAGTCATGGTTCCGGTTAATTGTACCAACCATACATTGGAGCGTACTAATTTGACTTACAGTGATTTAGACAAGCTTTCAATTTCAAACATTCCTCTGGGATCACAGAGGTAAGCAGAATCTTTATTTGCTGTATAGTTTGGAATTATTCTTTCCGAAGTCACTGTTTTTTAAAAATTTCCTTTAATTTTTTCCATTAGTTTTCTTTGACAATTTTGAAGACATTACTGGTTTTACTTATTTCTTGTGCTCCTCTTTAATGTACCAATGCCATTAAAGTAGCTAGATGTGAGGGATAGCGATTCTCAAAGTGTTGAGAAACCCCTTGACATGACTCAAAGGAAAAAAAAATGTAGCATATAAAACCTTAGGCATATTTAACATACTGTATTCGGAGAAAGTAGAGTTCCTAAACCTATTTATGCACGTAAAGAGATATCAAAGTTCCTTAGCGAAACGAGATTTCTTTTGTGTGCATCAAAATCTATTAAGACGTCTCACCACAAGTGACCCAAGATACACTAGTTCGGGTAGTCCGATAAGTCAACATTTCATTTTATTACATATTTTTACCATTTATTTTATCTTATGTCCTAACTAAAAACTATAGTAGGACATAGCATGCTTGTAGAAGCTATTGAGTACGTACAGAGACAAAGTACCATATCCTTATCAGACGTAAGCCTTGGAAGTCGTCGGATGTTGATTTTCTCTAATTATGAACACATGAAGAAAACAAGTTTTAACCAAAAAAAAAAATGGAAAAGAGAGTTTTAAGTCCCACTTAACCTTTAAATATAGGATCAGAAGTTACAAGGTGACAGTTTGCTATTTTAACTTTTAACCGCTTAGTTGCTCATTGCCATAGGGTCTTTTATGCACTAAATTAAGGTTTCACGTGCTGGGAGTCAGAGCTAAAGTTTCACTAACTATAAAGCACAATGATGACAAGTCGATTATCTTTCAACTGGTACACCACTAAGAATATTGGACTTGTAACTGCATGCTTTTGGGAAGTAGATTTTTTTTTTGGTTATATCTTTTTGCAGTGCTGTTATCCTGCTTAAGTGAATAATTTCCTAGTCCCTAAGTACTTGAACTACTGCTTACAGATTCTGGACCCATCTGGTTATGGCTTACATCTTTACTTTCTGGACTTGCTATGTGCTAAAAAGGGAGTACGAGATAGTTGCATCAATGAGGTTGCATTTTCTTGCATCTGTAGGTCGACGGCCAGATCAATTTACAGTAAGAACCATAGCCTTCAACTTCTTATCACTCTATCTCTCTTCTCAATATCATATTCTATACAACAATTAACTAACTGCGGTAAATTGATGCCTAGTATGACTGATGCATGTTTTCTAACAAATACTATGCTCTGCCCAGGTCCTTGTCAGAAATGTTCCAACAGATCCTGATGAGTCAGTGAGTGAGCTGGTAGAGCACTTCTTCATGGTCAACCATCAAGATCATTATTTAACTCATCAGGTTTCAATTCATACACCTATCTTCTCACTTTGAAGCATTTTCTCTCTGCCAAAGTAGATTTTCTCAAAGTGTTATATCTCTTTTTCTTTTGTACTGACCTCTAAAGGATTTTGATATATTCTCGAATCATTTGGCAATATGCATGAAGGAATTGTAATCACATGGATTAGAAGGTGAAGAACAAGGTGTTATTGAGAGTTCATTGTAGGCGGCAGAGAACATGAGTTTACAATTTTTAGTTGCTGAAGCCTATTAGTATCTGTACTTTGTGAGAACATGTTATCTCTTATTTTCAAAATTTCGTGTACATTTTTGGTTGAAATTAGCATGGTCAACTGGTGTGCGATGGTTTAGAAAAGAAATGGATTTTAAATATGACAGAAGTATATGTTTTTCTTCTAATTTGCTTTGCTCTCTCACAGCCAGATCAAATGAGGTAGTAAAATTTCTCTGGAAATAAAATCTAGAGATTTTAATTTACCTTTACTTTCACATATCTGTACTAGTTACCTTTTATTATAGCTGCAGCTTTTAACAACAATAGGGCAGGAGGAACAAACACTTATTTTATTTTTCCCTTAATAAATGTGTAGGTTGTATACAATGCCAACAAGTTGACTAAGCTAGTCAATGAGAAGAAGAAAAAGCAGAATTGGCTTGACTATTATCAACTCAAGTATACTATAAATCAGTCCAAAAGGCCAACATCAAAGGTATTGTTAATAGTTTACTTTTTGCTCTAGTATTAGCTAGTATTGACCGCGAGGAGAAATGTCATTTCTCACATATCAGTACTTACATCTAATGAGGAAATATTTTCTATTAAGCAGACTGGTTTTCTTGGCTTATGCGGCAAGACCGTTGATGCAATTGATTTCAATAATTCTGAAATTGAAAGGCTCTCAAAAGAAGTAAGTACCATCAATATCTTTTTTACGTGGTTGAGGTTTTTGTATACTGCACTGTGTAATTTCTTTAACTTTTAAGGAGGGACTGTCCTTTCTTCCATTTTATTTTGATGTATGTATAAAGTGGGAATTCCAAACCTTAAAACTCTTTTATCAGAAATTTGTGATCAAGTCAGATCGTCTAAAAAATTAAGAGGTAAATCAGTTGTGTTGGTTGAATATATCAACTTACAGGGAGAGTTCTGTGACGTCTCAAAAAGATTAGGTGAATAGTTCCACTGAAGTAACATAGTGATAGCGACATCCTTATGTGTCGGTACTTAAATTTTAATTCTAAAATTCCTCATAATGGCCCTCACACATCACAACTTTGGATTGTGTTTTATGTCAGATATCTGATGAGAGAACGGAAATTGTTGGGAGCACCAAGTATATTATGCCAGCAGCATTTGTTTCCTTCAGAACAAGATGGGCAGCTGCTGTTTGTGCACAAACACAACAAGCCAGAAATCCAACACTGTGGTTAACTGAGTGGGCCCCGGAGCCCCGTGATGTCTACTGGAATAATTTGGCAATTCCTTATGTTTCACTGTCAATCAGGAGGCTTATTGTTGCTGTGGCATTTTTCTTCCTTACCTTCTTTTTCATGATTCCGATTGCATTTGTACAGTCCCTTGCTAATATAGAGGGAATAGAGAAAGCTTTACCTTTCTTGAAATCCTTAATTGAAACGTGAGTCTCTTCTTCCTCGCACTGTTTCCTCTCCACTCTCCAGTTCATTTGAGACAACTTGACTTGTATAGTTTTTGAATATCAGCTTAATGAAGCAATATTGCTAGAGTATTTGTACTAAATGATGATTTTCTATGCAGTAAAGCTGTAAAATCCTTCATCCAAGGTTTCCTCCCTGGAATCGCGTTGAAGATTTTCCTAATCTTCCTACCTTCAATATTGATGCAAATGTCAAAATTTGAAGGATTTAGCTCCATATCGGCTCTTGAAAGGAGATCCGCAACAAGATATTATATTTTTCAGTTTGTTAACGTATTCCTAGGAAGCATCATTACTGGGACCGCATTTCAGCAGCTAAATAATTTTATGCATCAGTCAGCAAACGAGTATGTCCTCAATAATTTCATCTTTAATTCTCTAATGCAGAATGCTTTGGATTTAACAAATTGTCTAGTCACTTCTTGAATTGACATCTAGATACAACGACTATTCCCTCTGTTTCATAAGAAGTGGTGTTTCACAAAATCAAGGAAGCATTGATTTTTTTTCTTCCAATTTTATCCTTATTTAAATAAATGGAGTTTTATAACCAAGAAACCATTAAAGATTTACTTCTTTTTCAAGGCAGTTGATTAAGGGTAAGTTAGTAAAAACATTTTTTACTTTCTACGGGTGAGTAGTTTTCTTAAGGGGTGTGCCCAAGCTAAAAAACCACTTATTATGAAACGGAGGGAGTATTTCATTTGCCAATCCCATGCCTCTGTTTCTTCTGATCTTTAATCTTAATGTCATACACAAGAGCAATATATGTTCCACTTTTTTTTTTGGCTTGTACTGATTATGAAAGATCAGACAATTAAAAGGTCGAGTGGTTTCTGATGCAGAATACCGAAGACAGTTGGTGTATCCATTCCGATGAAGGCAACCTTCTTCATAACTTACATAATGGTGGATGGGTGGGCCGGAGTCGCTGGAGAGATACTTAGGTTGAAGCCATTAATATTCTTTCACTTGAAAAACTTCTTCCTGGTGAAGACTGAAAAGGACAGAGAAGAGGCAATGGGTCCAGGAAGTCTCGGGTTCAACACTGGTGAACCTCAGATACAGCTCTATTTCTTACTTGGCCTTGTTTATGCTGTTGTCTCACCAATCCTACTCCCTTTCATCATAGTATTTTTTGGCCTGGCATATGTTGTGTATCGGCATCAGGTAAAAGCTTAATTAATTTTTTGAAAATACTTTCATTTGATAAGTTAATTTTTTCAAAAGGACTTCTTCCACTGAAACAAAAATCAATTCAAGAACTTCATAATTTATTTATTTTTGGTATTTCTGTTGTTACTTTTGCCTGTATTTAACATCTCACTTCTTCTAGGTGCACATTATGCATGATTTTATGTGCATTTAAATGTTTCTTTCCTTTCTTTTGATTGAAAAATGATAATTTTGAAGTACATTTTCCTGATTGAGGCTACTAATTGAACTTCTATTTATTTTGCATGATCAGCTCCACCTCATTTTTGTTTCTTCGTTAACAATGTAGTATATCAGGCATCTATATAGCACCAACAATGCAACCATTTTGTGTTTGCTTCCCCTAATTTATGTCCATAGTCGAAACGTTTTTGCCAATTATCTGTGGACATTTGGAAACCTGATTTGTGATGTTTTTGTTTTACCTGTAGATTATAAATGTCTATAACCAGGAGTATGAAAGTGCAGCAGCATTCTGGCCTGATGTGCATGGGCGCATTATAACTGCACTGATAGTCTCTCAATTGCTTCTAATGGGATTATTAAGTACAAAGGGCGCCTCTCATTCGACTCCACTGCTAATTATACTCCCTGTACTAACCATATGGTTCCGTTTCTTCTGCAAAGGTCGTTATGAGCCAGCTTTTGTCAAATACCCATTGCAGGTATTGCAGTTTTGTCTATCGCTTTTTCTCCTTATATGATCTATGGCCAACTTGAGGCAGTTAGTGATTTTTCTTCCTATGGCATCCCTTTCTTGATCAATATCTAGGAAACAGTGAGGAAAGATACGCTAGAACGTACGAGAGAGCCAAACTTCAACTTGAAAGAGTATCTTCAGAGTGCTTATATCCACCCTGTTTTCAAAGGTGAAGAAGATAGTGAAAGTGATGCAGCAAGTGAAGATGGGGAGCTTGAACCTTCACTTGTCCCAACAAAACGCCATTCGCGTTTCAACACACCTTTGCCAAGCAAACGGAGTGGTTCATCTCCTCCATTGTTATCTGATTTTGATGCAACTACGCGAGTATAATCAGAAAAGTCTGATTTATAAGCATCACAGATGAAGCCAACTTGATGAATGCAGCTTGGCCGATTTTACTTAGTAGAAACATGCAAGTTTTTGTGAGCTGGCAGAAACCTTTTTGGCCTGCATGTTTTTCAAGGTTATAGAGTTGTTTAGAGACTTGTACATAACCTTCTTGGTTCTCTATTACTTCAGTTAGAAGTTCTCCTGATTCCTGTCTTTCAATCAGTTGTTGAAAAAAGTGGCATATAAAGGAAATGATCTTTCCTTCTTTTGTTGGCATTTTGCACCTTCTTCTGAGGCTCTGTTTTTGGATTTTTTTTCCACCACAGCTGTCACTGAAAAGTGTTTGTCCAAGAAAAGCAAACATGACACCTCTAGTGGAAGTGTTCAATTGATGATAAATGAGGATCCTGAAAACTGAAATTTTTCTACTAGGGGTGTGTTCAGTAGGGAGGAAAATGTTTTCTACTAAAAATTGTGCTCTTGGAAAATAAGTGAATTTCTACTTATTTTCTCATGTTCAGTTGGGTAGTGGAAAATTTAAGTGAATTTCTAACTTATTTCCTCATATTCGATTGGTTAGTCGAAAACATTTTTCGGAAAATGCCCACCCAAACCCCACCACCCCACCCCACACCACACCTACCCTCCACCATCCCACTCACCAAATCCCCCCTCTACCCCCCACCGCCACCCACCCCTCAACCAAATCCTGAAAACTTGAGTACTCAGTAGAAAAAAATCAGTTTTTTCTTAGACTAATCACTTGGCACTAAACAAAGAGGTCAGACTAAGATGGATCCTAAAATTCTCATTAACAAATTGAATGAACTACTTTAAGTGCCCTGGGTTTCCTAAAAGATTATCCCACTTAGATTAAATTATTTGAACTTCCTCCAATTAGATAATTTTGGATGTTGCAAAAATACTTCTTCTGATAGCTAAATATATCTTTTAATGAAGAAGTTTCTTCTTATGTAGTAAAAAGATTAATAAAGAAGAGGTAAGAATGTTATAGTAATAGTTAATTACATAGATTGTCAAAATTCATCTCAAATTGAAAAACAATAATGTGCCAAGATTGAAAGGATATTTATATCTAGAGCCAATATTTATTAGGACAAATGTATTTTATACACATTCGTATTATTATTGATTGAGATTAATATTTTGACATTTGCAATTATTGAATTATTAGTTGATTGTTTATAATATTCTATAATATGCATCCTTAGAGGTTACGTTGTTATTAATAGTGTGAGATATTAATATTATAACGTAACTCTTAAAAGGCATCGACTAATGATTATCGTGAATGGAATATCAATGATATGTGATATGTCGACATGTGGTCTGCATCATATCCTTAGAGGATGTAGTATGTCTCACCTGCTACGAGTTACGGATACTCATTATGGACACATGGATACTTTGAAAGTATTGGTATACCCTGCTGATATACTGTTTGTTATACATGTCTAAAGTATCATCAGCGTGTGGGAGATAGAAGTCCTTAGACTTGAGGTCGATACACACCTTGTCTATAGAGTAATGTACTTTGATCATGTCCTAAGCTCAAATGCCTTATAGGTTGAGATACAGTTTGTATTGGGTACATTACGATGTGGATTAAAGGTGGTAGCCAAGATTAGGATTCATTCCTCGAATGTATATTCGAGAGAGCACTCGGTTTCTCAATGATATTAGGTTGACTAAGTCGCTGGCCAACACAATAGACATATCTAGGATATGGTCTTGTTGTCATCTAATATAGATGAGAAATAATGATCAATCAATTTGGATAGACATTTGGCAGATCCTAAGCTTGATCGAGTGTGTCGTGAATGAATTTTTTTTATCTTCCCACATAGAGATTCAGTTTACCGGATTCGAGTAAATGTATTTCATATATTGAGTCCGTCTTCCGGCGCCGTCTAGGAGTTCCGTGTAGACCCTAATATGATTAGTGTCGATATGTGAAAGCATGTAGGGTAACACTATGTCAATTGTTCCTTTGATCTAAGGATGTAATGAGAGAATATAAATGTTTGATTTATGATCGAGACATTTGAATGAATAATGATTATTTAATTAAGTCGAGATTGGATTTCAAATTTAATTAAAATGAAAACGAGATGACGTCCCACACTGGACTAGGGTCGCGGTGCCTAGGACACATGGCGCTGCGACTCTTACTATTTGAGTCGCGGCACGCTTGGCGATGGGCGATCGACTAACCCATCTGCGCTCGTTTTACGGGCTGGCCACGGAAAACCCTAGCTGCGTTTTAGACCTAAAACGCAACTATAAATAGAGGGTTTATTTCATTATTCAATTACACAATTCACTTTATATTATTCTAAGTCTCAGAGATCTAGAATCAAAATATTCTCTCGAACCTTTACCGAATTTCCTAGCTTCAAAAGAGGATTACATCGGAGTTCTAGGAACTTGCAGTCGAGGATCAATTGTGTGCGCACCCTCGGACATTATACTAAAAGACTCCAGATATATCAAACTGTAAGTATTTTATCGATGCATTACAGTTACTATACATGTTATATGATTACATGTATTTATATTACTGCATAATCATCCTACAGTTCGTCGTTTGTTGGGTTTGAAACACAAATTTTTAAATTTCATTGCGTACACGATGTTACACCCCGTAGTTCGGGTCATGCTTAGGGGGACGTACGAAAGGGATTAAGACTTAGAATTTTAGAAAGATAGGTTGACGGATTGTTTCGGACGGATTTTTAGTCAACTTTGAGGCGGCGTATGTCCAGTTGCGTTATGAGTTCCTAGGTGTTTCTAAGGCCTAATGTAGTTCGTTGAGTCTGGTTTCCAACGCAACCGACCGTTCGTCGAAAGGACATCGGAGTAGAAAGTTATGGAAGTTACAAGTTCAAGTGCGCAGTTGGACAGAAAGATATCTCGGTCGAGGGCCAGTGGCCAGTGGAAGCTTCGAGGGTTGCGGGGTTTCAGTGGCCATGAGTTTCTGGCGGAAAAACTGAGGAAAATCAGATCTTTTCTTTTAAAAAGGCCATGGGAGGGTGACAAGTGTCCCCCCCCCATCTAATTTTTGCATGCACTATTTATTGACCAAGTCTTGAAGACTTGGTCATTCTTCAAGCTCTTCTCTCTCTCTAAATTAGAAGCTCTTCATTCTCTCTAGAAAATCAAGAGGAAATCAAGGATTGAGAAACATCTGAAAGGTGTGGCAAGAAGGAAACTTATTTGCAAGCTTGTAGGAGTTATTGTGGTGGTGTTTTTGGAAAGGAGGCTAGCAAATTTGTTGGATTAATTTGGCTAAAGCTCTAAGGTAACAATTCTTCTCTCTTTGTTAGTTTATGGTGTTGCATGTGAAGAAGAAAGAACTTGTAGTGGTAAATATTGCTCTTAGAAGAATTGCATGTAAGAAATATGATTTGGATTTGAAGGAATTGAATAAGGTTAGGATGTGAACATGTTGTAGCCAAGATACTACCTTAAACTTGTTAAGTTATTAGATGTGCATTGTGGGGCAGAATTTTACACATCCAAGATTAGGTGTGTAATCCCCTTTGAATTGTTTGGATTGTTGGGCCTTAAAAGTGGCGTTTGGATGTTGAATTCGGCCTTGAAAAGGTGGCAAAGTGTGTAGAAACAAAGGAAATGCTGCCCGATTTTCCATAGAATTTAGTGGATTTGCACTTGGAGTATTCTACGTTGAAACTAGAGGTTAATAAACGTATTATGGTCAGTATAGGTTGACGTACTACGTGCGGTATTTTGGACTTAACAAGTGGAGTGACCGAAGAGGTATGTGTAACTTTCTTATCTCTTGAGCATGAGTAGTTATAACTATATAGTACGGTAGACGTACGTGATTTAAATGAAGTAAATCCTTTTGGTATTCTTGTCTTATTTTTTAAAGAATGTCTAGGTTGGTTGAGTTAGAGAGTTAACTCACTTGTTCTTGAGGAATGGTTTATTCTAATAAGGTAGACAAGGATTTCTTGACAGGAAAAAGTATTTTTGAAAATTGTGTAAACTGATTTGAAGTATAAGTCTCTTGGTTAATGAAAGAACGAATTGTTTATAAGGAGTTATAACGGCTTTATGGGAAGTTAGTTATAACGGCCTTATGAAAGGATAAGAATGTCTTAATTTCTAAAGCATAAAGTTAGTATAACGGCTTTATGGAGAGTTGGTTATAATAACTTTATGGAAGGTTAAGGGATCTTTTGAAAGAGTAGAAGTACATAGTACTTCGGGTTAAATTTCTCCGGATTTGATTAAGCAATAAGAAGGTGCCTTAAGGTCAAGAATGAGATTTATTTTGTAGATTAATGAAAGTCTAAAGAAGTTATGAAAGTACTTGGACGTACCGTCAGTGATGGAGGATTCCACGGGTATGCTTCCATTGTCTTAGTATGAGTTTACTTGGACGTACCGACAGTGATGTGGGATTCCACGGGTATGCTTCCATGGTCGTAGTACGAGCTTACTTGGACGTACCGTCAGTGATGTGGGATTCCACGGGTATGCTTCCATGATCGTAGTACGAGCTTACTTGAACGTACCGTCAGTGATGTGGGATTCCACGAGTATGCTTCCATGGTCGTAGTACGAGCTTACTTGGACGTATCGTCAGTGATGGAGGATTCCACGGGTATGCTTTCATGGTCATAGTATGAGCTTATTTAGACGTACCGACAGTGAGGTGGGATTCCACGGGTATGCACCTTGGACATGCTTACGATGAGGGATTCCGAGGCATGCAGTACGAGGTTACGGACGTCTGCAAGCGGTGATGTGGGATTCCACGGGTATGCTTCCAGTGTGGTTGTGACATTTGTATATTCCGTGGATTTGCTACCCACGATGCGGGGAATACCTCATGCGAGTCCGCATGACTCATGCGGGTGAAATAGTCCAACGCGGTGAAAGTACTATGCGAGGAATACCTCATGCGGGTCCATGACCACGTGCGGGTGAAATAGTCCCAGGAGTAGGAGTGCTTAATGATACTGCGGGGCGGATGACCTTGCTTTGATCATGAGCTTCCTATTTTCATGCAGTATAGTATATGATTGATATTCTTATTATTAGTAAGGCACGTTGTTCTCAGAACCGATTATCATACACATGTCTCAGATTATTTTAGACTTATGAGGTATTTGCAGTATTTTTCCAGTTTCGCATACTTGGTATGTGTTGTACTGACCTCCTTCGGGGGGCTGCGTTCATGCCGCAGGTTGAGGTGCATAGCTTGATGTTCCGCACTTTTAGGATCACTGTTCGATTCTTGGAAATCTCCCTTTCTCCGGAGGCTTTGTCTTTTGGTACGGTTCCCTGAGGGTGTAGACTTTTGTACATTCAGGGGGTATGGCGGGGCCCGCCACGGTTATTATTCCTGAGTGCAGAGTCACGTTGTGGTTTGGGCTGTAAGAACAAATTTGTACTGTTTTACTTTTGATTAAGTATATTTTTATGGAAGGCGGCCTTGTCGGCTTGCCAGTGATGTTTACTTTATACAGGCTTATGTGTTATGTATGTTCCACTGCTATTCTCTGATGTATACCTGACGGGGTGCCCCGGTAGGGCACCAGTCGCGGTCCCGGGGTCGGGTCGTGACACACGAACCCGACAAAACCCTGCAGTAGTATCAGAGCATGGGTTGTTTTGTGTGTTTATGTAGTAATAGTTAATAATAATAATATGGGTTAGAATTTGTTTAAATCTAAATTTGTGTCTTTTGAAGCTTGAAAACCTAATATCTTAAGAACGCATAATCCTTGTCTCTTGAACCTAAAGTTGGTGTTTACTTCCTCCATGATATCTCTGAATGATGCCATCTGCATATCCTCCATTTGGTTGTTGAACCATTCCATATCCCTGCACATATCCAGGTTGTTGTGTTGTCCCATGCCCTTCTAGACGTGGAGCCATAACTGCATTGACTTTCTTCTTTGCCTTGAAATCTGAAGGATATCCTATGAGCTTATAACATGTGTCTCTAATGTGTCCCCTGTTCTTGCAATAATCACAATACATCAGTTTGTAGTAACCCTTTCTACTATGTCCCTTCTTATCAACAGAATATCCCACAGATGTGTATCCCCTGAAATATGTTTTTGACTCTCATCATGTGCTATCATAGCATAGGCTTGATTCACACTAGGTGTAGGTAACATCAACAAGATGTGGCTCATTGTTTGATTGTATCCATCATTTAACCTCATGAGAAACTCTAGTAATCTTTGGTTTCCCATATGTGATATGTATTCTCTAGGATTCGAACACTCACATGTAGGTGGAGGTATAATTGAGTCTATTTCATCTCATAAATCCTTCATTCAAGAATAGTAGTGAAACACTGGTGAGACTCCTGGTTCAACATTGCTAATTCCTTTTTTAGTTGATAGAGTCTATAGAGATTAATTTTATCAAATATCTCCTTCAAGTCCTTCCAAACAGCTGATGCGCGAAAAGATGCACACACTTTAACGCAAGTGCACGTTATCGTGACAAGTAATATAGTCTTGGTAAGACCGAATATCGTCCACAAGGATTAGTGTTCAAGTACCAATTTTCTACCTTTTGGTATCTATTTGGTAACCGATATTTGATTTTGTTGTTTATAACTAACAATTGTAAATACTAATTAACTATGTGTTTACTTCAGTAGTGATGAAAATAGGGCTTCCATGTCTCCTCAACTATCCGCTTATATTACTTATTAATGCAATGAATTATGGTTCTTCTTCTTTTGGAACTAGCAGGTTTACTAAATCGTTTTATACTCCCGTTAAGGCTATATAAACACTCAACCCCAGTAGCGCTCATTTCTACCTTTCGGTGATAAGGATGACTCTATAGGAGGATTAAGACCAAAAACCTAGTTAATCGTCACGCGTCATGCGTAAAATTAGGTGTTTAGACCTCTCATTAACGCTACACAAGTAATTGAGGTATTTTCATCCCCAATCCAAAATATGTCTATCCAACTTACAGCATATTCACAACCTCCTCCTTTCGAAGTTTGATTAGAAATCATATAAATAATGATAATTAGTGATCAATTAATTATCAAGCATTCAAAGCAATTATTGGGTAAATCTCAACAATAAGAAGAATAACCATAACATGCATTAACTCATAACATAAGTTTCTAGTGATTTGACATGGAAAGCCCTATAATGGAATTAGTTCCTAGCCATTGACATGACAAGAACTAATTCAATATCCAACATAAAAACTGAAAGTAAAGTAAAAGAAAAGAAAATACTTAAGAATGAGTCTCCAAGCCTTCTAGCATCCAAGAGTTGTGTTGTGGAATATTTACAAGATGGATTGGTGGAAGGATGGATGTAGAGTGATGAAGGGTGGAATGGAGAATGAATTCTTCTAATGATGTAGAGACTATTTATAGACCAAGAATCCTTTAGGTGAAGGGTTAAAATTTTGTAAGTAGGAAAAGTTATTAGAATCCTTTTAGGTAAGGGTTTTAAGGTAGGAAAAATTATCCCTTTAGGTAGGAAAAGTTATCCCTTTAGGATTCTGAAAACATGTCAAATTCGGCCCAGAACTTCATAAATCCCGCGTCGGCGCCGCGGCCCTGGCGCGCTGAAAAACCTGCCACTTTCAGACTTGCGCCTGATAACGGGCGGCTCTGCGGCCAAGCATGGCCGGTGACATTTTCTCGCGAATTCCGTTCGTCGTCTTTTTCTCGTCCGGACTTCGTCTGATTTCCTCTATAATTTCCGGAACTTCTTAGACTTCATTTCTTGGCCATTTTGTGTGTAATTCCATCTCATTTATGCTCATTTCATCTCCTTTTCGTCATTTCTCCATTTCTGACCGCTGTGACACAAAAGAAAGGAAAACGACCCTAATACTGTACTAAACATAAATGAAATGAGTAAAATACTAACTAAAAGTGACTCAAAAAGTGTATATAAAATACATCGATCAACAGCATGCGCACTAGATCTATATAGAATTCCACTCAGCAAATTTTTATCAATATTTCTCATTATCCACGACATAACCAAAGCATTATACCTATCTCAATGTCTTGTGTGATTAGATCCATATGTGTCACACTTTATAGATCCATCGATAAATCCATATGTGTCACGCTAACCCTTTCAAGACTAAAACCCCTAATCTAGAAAGCTTAAAATAACATTTAACAATAGTTACCTATCACAATACTTCTAGAAAGCAAAGGGGTTACAATTTAAACAACAAAAGACTTAAACCTGAAATTTGAGTCGGTGGTAGGCCGACCGACCGTCGGTCAGGCAGACACCGACCACAAGACCCCGCTATAAAAAAACGGGGCCGGGGCTCGGCAAGCGGGGCGAGTATGGTCCCGCCGACCACGCGAGCCCCGATCCGCCGACCACGATTCGACCGCTGCGAGAAAATAGTCGTTGTCAACGGCATTTTACATTTTGGCCGTTGACAATGACCATTTTAGGCCTCTCCTCCCAACCCCTACCCTTTTATATTTATTTTTAACCCCTAAGTTATTATATTTACACTTTAACCCAATTTTTCAACTATAAATACCTCATTCCTCTTCTTATTATTTTCACAAATCTTTCTACTCTCTAATCTCTCAATCAATTATCAATCAATCTCTATACAACATTGTCTACATATTCAATCTATTTATTAATTTGAGAATTGAGAGTGAAGTTGACAACTAACTTAAGGATTATCTATCGAGCAAAGTTTCAATTTTCAACCTCTCGATTACACGTCGACTCTACGTCGGCGTTTGGTACATTCGTTCTCTCATTAAATTATTATTTTGTCTTTATTTCATTTAGCACATTTAATTTCATTATCTTTAACTATTTATTAGCATAATTAAAATGAAAGGACTAAGAGGCATGTTGGGTAAGGGTAAGGGTCAGGCTTCTTCTAATAGGGGTGGTAACAAGAGCAAGGGTACTTCTTCTAGTATTCTTGTTCCAGCTATTCCTAGACAAGATGATTTTATAGATCCTGAAATGTTTCCTGAAATACCATATGATCTTGACACAAATGATTATCCTGAAATTGAAGAAGATTTTAATTTAGATGACACTCTAGTTGATGATACACCTACTAATGAAGATGATGATACACCCACTAGTGAAATGTCTCCTATCCCCTACTATGAGGCAGGTCCCAAAGCGACCATTAAAATCAGTTGTATGGAAATATTTTGTGAGGACGTGCGAATCAAGTAGTGTATGTAAAACTTGTAAAAATGTTTATTCTTTAAAAAGCTGGACAAGGTCATGGTGGGACGGGGGTTTAAGAAGACACCTGTGCAAAAACACAAAGTCTTGCATGCTCAATACATGATTGAAAAAGAAGGTGAAGACGTCCTCAATCGGGACAAGGTTCACATACTACTTGTCTGAGAAATACAGGTCAAATTAACCCTATGGACGGGGAGTTGTAGGCCCTAAATACGATAAACATAAAGATAGGAAGCCTTAGCAAAATTAGTTCTTTGTGGAGGGTTTGCCTTTTTCATTTCTGAATCTCACGGTTTTATTCATTATATTAGAGATATGTATAATCCTGCTTATAAATGTTTTCCTAGATCAACTGTTAAAGAGATGTATTTAAATTTGCATGAATATCAACGATTTACGTTATGCATTATATCATTTAAATTGCAAAGTCGCTTTAACTTCTGATATAGGTCGTAGTACTAACGGCCATGATTATTTAACGGTAACCTGTCATTGGATAGATTATAAATGATCTATGCAAAAACGTATTTTATCATATAGATATATAGATAGTAGGCACACTGGTGAGTTTATTTCAGAAAATATTTATTCAGTCTGTGATTATTACGGAATAACCGATAAAGTTATGAGTATTACATTAGATAATGCATCTTCTAACAATTCTGCTATTAGTATTTTAAGAGATGTTTTAACTCCGTCTTTTCCAAAATATTTTCATATCAAATGTGCGTGCCATATTTATAACTTAGTTGTAAAGGATGGTCTTTCACTTTTTCAAGATATTCTTGAAAAAATACAATTTGCTATACACTTTATTTTTAAAAATAATAGAATTCAACAGAGAAAAGAATATAAAAAAACTTGCCACGATTGTGGACTATCTTACAGAAAAAATCCCGAAGAAGTACCAACTAGGTGGAATTCTTTATATGACCAACTAGTTGTTGCTTATGACTATAGAAAACCTATTACTTTATTTTTTAACGCCCATAATCAAAATCCAAATGATATGATTGTGGATACTGATTGGGAGAAAATTAGAGAACTTATTGTATTTTTAGAAAATTTTCAACGAGCAACAAAAGAATTTTCTACTTTATATTATCCTACTATTTCAACTATGTTGTTTTATATAGCTATAATATTTTTACTTCTTAAAGAATATATGGAAAAATCGCTTATCAAATTTTGGCTATTAAAAAATGTTTATGAAATTAAAGAAATATTTTATTCCTATTCCCCCTATTTATATTATTGGTGTTGTATTAAACCCGACTATTAAAGTAGAGGGTTGTAAAAGTCTTATTCAAAATATTTATACCTGTATGGACGTACTATCACCTCCAACTCCCAAAAATTTAAATGTTGAGTCACCTATTGAACTAACGCTAGAAGAAGTGTTGAATACCGTAGAAGATGAATGCAAAAAAATATATCGGCATTACCAGCAAGAAAGTGCTAGTAACTAACCGACTTTTGTACCATCTTCTTCTTTAACACAACCTAAAAAAAGACAAGCAGTTTCTGTGGCTAGGCCTAGTATTAATTCTATTGAAAGCCTCAGAAATAGAATGTGCGGTGGTAGCAGTGCTAACCAAATTAGTGAGTTCGATGTTTTTGTTTTGCAGGGTAATTTACCTTACCAAGCAGTTATCAATGAAGAAGGAAAGGAAGACTTGCTGAAATATTGGAGCCAGAATGAGAAGACATTTCCGATACTTTCAATGATGGCCCGAGATATTTTGAACATTCAAGCGTCATCAATCGCTTCTGAAAGCGCTTTTCTGCAGCGATTTCAAATAGGAAACACGACACTCATTAGCGGAGCGGCTTGGAGATGGCGGTACTATTCGAGAGATTGGATCTGGCGGAGGCGAAGGAGTGCGATCAACCGAGATTAACGAAGAAGATGGCGACAACTACAACGACATTTTATCGAAGGCATGAGTTGCGACGTGGAACAATTTGATCAAGATATACCAATTCCAATAGAAGAACCACAAGAAATTATAAAGAAATTAGAAAAAATATTTTCAAATTGGTAATTTATTTCATTGCAATTTTTAAATTTTTCTATGTCTTTCACTCTTTTGCAATTTTTTCAACAACGATTACACTACAATGTAATTTTGAATCTTGTATATTTGATATTTCAATGAAATTAATAATATAAGAGCGTAACAATCTTGGGATGTTTTTTTTACACTATTCTTGTCTTTGTTTAATTATTTAGTTTATAACTTTATAGTTTATAGTTTATACTTTATAAATATATTATATATATGAGTATAATACTATAATACTATAATTATAAATTATAATACTATAAGTCTATAATATTATAGTATATGTATATGACATTATGACTATATGACAAGTATATGTTAATGTTACTTTGTTAGTACTTAGTAATTTAGTATTTTTAATTTATTGAAAAAAATTTTAAAAAAAAAAACACACAAAACCCGCCAACCCGTCCCGTCCCGACCCCTACCAGGATCGGGACCGAACGACACGGTATGGTCCCGCCCGACCCGACCCCTCCAGGCCCGCCCCAGCTCGACCCCGCCCATTTTCCCCTCCCCGACCCCGTCCCGCTCCCGCCAAACCCGACCCCGGTGGGCCCGGCCCGGCTACTGGCCAGCCCTACTTAAACCTAACCAACTCAAGAACTAAGAAAAAACTTCCTCTGGAACGGGTTCTCTCGTTGATAAGTTTGAATCACTCAAAACACTCCTCACAATGACTGCTATTTGCCAAAAATAATTATGAATCTGTACTGTAAATAGTGTGAGCCTCAATAGCATTAATATATACCGGTTGAAGATAAGTAAATTCTTTTGTTTAGGGAAGGAATCCACTCTAAAAGCTAGTCTTTTTTATCCAGAGAATACGATGCAGTTAGCGAGATTCGTGGTAGTTCAAATCGAAAATAAAGTCAGTTCATTCATCCGCGGGTAGAAATCCTAAAAAAGGAAATTATGCTATCTCCTAGATTTCTTTCTTGTTGTGATTCCATTTACTGCACCAAGTCAAGTTAGCTCATAATAGCATTTTTTATTTTGTTGAAAGGCTTAAGTTCTTCCTTATTAAGGTAAGGTCCGAGAGTAAAATGGTTTTTTTTCAGCTCTTCTGACTATGCTTTCCATGGTTATAAGAGTGGTGATGACTGAATTTTTCTACACTTTGTTCTCCAAAACCCAAAGGATTTTGTTAAGGAATTCAATCCTACTTGAAACTAAGTTCCTTAATTATTTGTTTCAACCTCCACACATTTTCTACTTTTTCTAAAACTATTTTCTTTTATGTAAGTGCAATGATATTACCTTGTTGACCACGAATTTCCTCAAGGAATTCTTGTTGCATTTGGAATCTGCTTCACAACTTCTGATCAGCAGTCGTCTAGGGATCTGATTCTGCCAATGTTTGCATAATACTTCTGCAATCCAGTTATCAGCATAACCAGTTTCTCTAATAGACCTGGTTCTTTGATATTTATTTATTAATCATCAAAATTAATTTCAGCTCAGCTCAACAGCATTCTTCTTAAGAAATTATTTATTATATATTTATCATTTTCATTCTCTTTTTTCTAGTTTCTTATACTAAAAATAAATTTATATTTTACTTAACTATTTTAGCAAAATTAAGATAAATCTATTATTTTCTTCTAATATTATCGTAATTATTACATAACTATTTATGAAAGAATTAATCTCTTGATTATTCTTATTAATGAAAGATATATATATACAAGTTACAGTAGGAGAATCATATTTCTACTTTACATCTAAAACTTTATTCTATATGAAGACTAACTATACAATTATGGTAATAGTACACTACTAATTAAGGTACAAGAGTCAAGACTAATATATAAAATTATCATAAATGAATATACATTATGGAATCTGGACTACTGGACGCCGAAGTTGGCCGCGGCGCTCTGGACTCTGGGCCGCGGCACTTGGTCACACAATATACTTTAACACACACCCACAGTCATAGCGGACGGTCTTCGTACAATGAGACTGTCTCTAAAATCTTCAAAAAGGACTGAGGGAAGACCTTTTGTAAAGATGTCTGCAATTGATATTCATCTCTATGTGTTTAGTGCGCTGGTGCTGAACTGGAGTACCAGAAAGGTAGATGACACTTATATTATCACAATACACCAAGGTAGCCTTCTCAATAGGGCAATGGAGCTCTAAAAGTAGATTATGTAACCAACATGACTCAGAAACCACATTGGCTACCCCTCGATACTCGACCGCTACACTTGAGCGTGAAAGAGTGGATTGACGCTTGCCAAACCATGAGACCAAGTTATTACCTAAAAACATGCAATAGTCAGACGTAGAACGTCTAGTGTCAGGACAACCACCCCAATCAGCATCTGTATAGGAGACAAGTGTAGATGTCGACGAAGGATACAAATGCAAGCCATAATCAAGTGTTCCCTGAATGTACCTAAGAATGCGTTTGATCGCATTCATATGTTCAATCCTGGGATCATGCATAAACAAACACACCTGTTGTACGACATATAATATCAGGTCGCGTGAACGTAAGATACTGAAGGGCACCTGCAAGACTACGATAGCGGGTCGGATCCTCATAGGGAGAGCCAGCTGCAACACCTAAATTGGGTTTAGTATCAACTGGAGTAGAAGTTGACTTATAGAATGACATCCCAGCCCTCTCAATGATCTCTGCTGCATATTTTCTCTGTGATAAGAACAATCCACCTGCATGACTAGTGACAACAATCCCCAAAAAATAACTCAATGGGCCCAAGTCTTTCATGGCAAACTCAGAACTGAGCATTATCATAATAGACTTTCACAAAACATCAGAAGAGGCAGTCAAGATAATATCATCCACATATAATAGTATATAATTCATCGAAGAACCGCGACGATATATGAATAATGAATTATCAGACCTGTTGTGAGAGAAGCCCATAGTCGAAACATAGTCATCAAACCTCTTATACCAAGCCCGTGGAGACCGCTTAAGCCCATACAAGGACTTCTTTAACAAACAAACATGATTAGGATATCTAGTACCCCTAAACCCCAAAGGCTGATGCATATACATTGTCTCTTTGAGATCAACATGTAGGAAATCATTCTTCACATCTAGCTAATAAATGAGCCATGATTTTGACAGAGTCAAGCTGAGCACGGTGTGAATGGTAGCCGGCTTGACCACTGGGCTAAATGTCTCACCACAATCCACACCTACCTGCTGAGTCTTACCATCACCTACAAGTCGAGCTTTATGCCTTGCTAACGAACCGTCAAAAATTTCCTTATGAGCAAAAATTCACATAGATCGAATAATATTAACACCAGATGGACGGGGTACCAACTCCCACGTCGTATTATCAATAAGAACATTATATTCATCGGTCATGATAATTTTCCAATTTGGGTCATTTAAGGCAGATACATGATTATGGGGTAAATGTGATTTAAGAACATTAGAATTCAAATTAAAATATCTTTTTGGTTTAAAAATATCCCGTTGACTGTGAGTGATTGGACCATGACTCAGGGCTGGATTGAGTGAATTTTGAGAATTTTCAGCAGACAGTGGTGGCTGGACCGTCGGAGGAGTCGCGGCGCCTCGACGAAGGGTCGCGGCGCTGACGACGAGAGTGAAATATTTTGGCTACTGGATGGCAGGCGCCGCGGCGCCGACAACGGATTTTGGGATATACGAAAAATTTTGGAAAATATAGGGGGAGATATCATCATCCAAAAATTCATACGAACTAGGCCCGAATTTTTCTTCTTTAGAAAATGGAAATTGGGACTCATCAAAGATAACATGACGACTAATGATGATTCATTTAGATGACAAATCAAAGCATTTATAACCACGGTGATTTGACGGGTAACCCAAAAACACACATGAAGTAGAATGTGCCTGAAGTTTGTTAATAGTGGTGGATGAAAATAATGGATAACATAAGAACCAAAGACCCTAAGATGAGAATACAAAAGAGTCTTATTATATAAACATTGAAGAGGGACGAATATGTCAATCCTTTAGAAAGAAGAATGTTAAGCAAATATGTAGTCATTTGTAGAGCATGATGCCAAAACAACGGGGGGACTGAAGAATGAACCAAGAAGGTGCGGATAATGTTATTAATGGTAAGAATTTTACATTCAGCTTTTCCATTTTGTGAAGACGTATGAAGACAAGAAAAATGAAAATTTATCCCATTTTAAGCACAAAACTCCTGAAACTCCCTATTGTCATACTCTTTGTCATTATCACATTGAATGTTCTTTATTTTTCGTTCGAATTGAGTTCTAATGAAAGCTCTAAATTTGACGAAGATGGAAAAAACTTGGGATTTTTTCGCTATTGAAAATGACCATAAAAATTTAGAATAATCATCCAAGAATAAAATATAATATTGATGACCCATAGAACTGAAGTAGTTTACCCGATAAATTGAGTTGTCACGCATTCCCGGCCCACCAAGAGAAATCAGTGGTTTCTTGAGAACGGGAGATGTCCATAAATCGCTATGAATAATATCAAATGACATTGAAGTATGAGAAGTCGAAGCTACAAACGGCAACTTAATAGTTTTTCCTAGAGA
This sequence comes from Przewalskia tangutica, assembly GCA_029844215.1. NCBI lineage: Eukaryota > Viridiplantae > Streptophyta > Magnoliopsida > Solanales > Solanaceae > Przewalskia > Przewalskia tangutica. Next base: position 10,433,118 of record CM056732.1, on the reverse strand, counting down.
ACAAGATTGACAATTTGGAGTACTACGCGTACCCTTACAGAAAATAAACTTATTTCTATCTAAAGTAGATAAAATAGACGACCACATATGACCTAGACGAGCATGCCACAAGGAAGGAGCAAGAGCTGCAAAAGTGGATGGCATGACGCGAGACACTGCGACTTGGTGTGATTGGATAAATGTCTCCCCTATTGTCACACCTCATGAGAGGGCACCCCGTCTTGAAATCCTTCACAGAAAATCCAAACGGATCAAAATCAATAGAAATCCAATTATCAGTGGTGAATTTACGGACAAACACTAAATTTTTAATCAATTTTGGGGCATGAAGGGTATTTTTTAAGGCAAGTGGTGGATGGGGAGGATACAAAGTTTTATGACCATAACCCTTAATTGGAATAGAATTACCATTACCAATAATTATACCATGATTACTGCTTAAATTGGAATAAGACGAGAGAGTACTTTGGTCGGATGTCATGTGAGTAGTGGCGTCTATGTCCATGTACCAATTTGGGTCCGATTGAGTCATTCCAAGCGTGTGCATCACGACTTTAATGTCGGTTTGTGTGAGTCCCGCTGCGTGATGTGCTTGAGGCGAGGCGAGTATTTGATTCTTTGCCACGACCCATAAACCGGTTCGTAACACAGGCGACCCGAAATCAGGCAAAATCGGGGCCAGTGGCCAAATCGCTGGATCGCGCTGGGCGGCTCGGGACCCATCTGCTGCATCGGGGCCACTATGGGCCCGGGGCTGCTTCTTGTTGCCGCGGTGAACCACCACCACGTTCCGATTGCCGCCGCGATATTTGCTATTATTTTTCCGATTTTGGCCCTTTTTACCACCACCGTTGTTTCAATTTTGGCTCGAGTTGGTGGAACCGAAAGGAGAAAAATTGGGCTCAGTCATCATGACGACAGGAGTAGCCCCAATCACCTTCTTCTTAGCCAATCTGGCTTCTTCCAATGTAAGCATGAAGCGTGCTTGGTAGAATTCCGACAGGGGGTTATTTTGATGAAGAATTGAAGCCACGTCATTATAGGCCTCAGACGGGCCTGCAACCATTTGTAGGACGAGATGACTATTGCTCACAGGAGCACCCACATTGTGAAGTTGATCTGCCAAGTCCTTGAGCAGTTTGCAATAAGACGAAACGTTTGGAAAATTCTCCATTTTGACTTGAGAAAATTCATGTTCAGGGTAACAATTCGGGAATGACTATTATCTTGAAATATGTCAGAGATCACACTTCTTTTGGCCTGGAGAGGAGTCTGACGTACTTCCAACACTCAGAGAATGCTTAAGAACTGACCAGCAAACAAAGAGATCTGATACACAATCGATTCCAAGCCTTCATAGCTGTGGAGTTGGGTTCCATAATCGTCGGTAGGAGGTCAAGGGAGATAGTGACAAAAATCCACTAGAGAACTTTTGCATAGGGATGACAACGGATAGGATCTGGACCGGATCCTACTAGATCCAGATCCGTTTTTCATACTTGTATCCAGATCCAGATTCAGATTCATCGGGTCCATAAAATCAGATCCAAATCCAGATCCACCGGTTCCACGGATCGGATCGGATCCACATCATAGAAAAACAAAATTACAAGGGCCTAACTTCTTATAGAGTTCATTATATGGAAACTGATTAAATTCCGGTACTTAAACTTTGAATGTCTCAAAACTCTAGTTACTATCATGCATATTCTGTGAAAGTAATTCTTCGTCCACGGAAAATATTAGTTATTAGAAAGTGTAGTGTCTGAAAAGTGTGGTGCAATGCTATTTTTGATTTTCTGCAATGCTTATATATATAGAGGATTCCTTATCTGTAATATTTTAGTACTAGCTTGGTACTGAATGCTTTCATTACTAAAATTTAAATTTTAAGTATATAAAAAAAGAAAGAAAGAAGTGTTTAGTGATCTTCTAAAGTATTCTTTTGTTCTCTCCTCTGTTCTAATCTCTTCCAGAGTTGAAGTCCATCAGTGTTGCGCAAAATGGAGGATAAACCAACGAAAGATTCTGAATCGATCAATTCAAATCGGAGGGGTAACAGTAGCCAGAAGAGGGAAAGGGGCTTGCAGATTGAAGGATACTCGCTAGAAGGGATATCAATAGCAGGGCATTATCAAAGTGCCTTCGAAGCATTTATATTCATACTGGAATCTAATCTAAATTAATATAATTATCGGACTGGTCTTATATATGTATAAATATATAATATATTTAATAAAAACGGATCTACGGATCGGATCTGGACCGGATACGAATCTCAAATACAAAATTCATATTCAGATCTGATCCGTCATAAATGAATCTGGGTCCGAACCGGATCCATCGAATCCAAAATTTGAAGATCCATATGCTATAAAATGGATCTAGATCCACCGGATCCAGACCAGGTCCAGGATCCGTTGCCATCTCTATTTTTGCATCAAGTGTGACCCATGATTTTGGATCGTCTGCTTTGGCGGGCACCACCTCTAGTACCCTCCGTAACATTCTCCGTAGCACCCTCAATAGTAGTAGCCGGAGGGATGATGTGGTGGAGAACTTGATGCGTCGTGACATGAATCTTGAATAATTCTGCACATGTTCAATATTGGACGTTTTCTAGGTCAAGAACAATAGGAAGAACGCTCTTGATGTTAGAAACTGTGAGGGCAGGATGAAACGTATTTTTCAGTCATGGTGAATAAAACACAAAGATTCGGAGAAGGGAATTTGAGGGATAATTTTCTAAAGAGAAAAATTAGTCTCGGGATCTGGAATTTCTGGGGGGGGGGGGGGGGGTCCACACGGTAGTTTGAGAAAAAGAGAGGAGCGGAAGCAAGGTAAAAATAACCTAGACTCTTGATACCATGAAAGAATTAATCTCTTGATTATTCTTATTAATGAAAGACATATTTATACAAGTTACAATATGAGAATCTAATTCCTACTTTACATCTAATACCCTATTCTATATGGAGATTAACTATATAATTATGGTAATAATACATTACTAATTAAGGTACAAGACTAAACTACCATAAATGAATATACATTCTGAAATTTGGACTACTGGACGCCGAAACTGGGTCGCGACTAGGGGTGGCAGATGAGCCGTTGGGGCTGAAGTTGGGCAAGTCAAGATGAGTTGAAGTTTTAGATGGGTCAATGCCCAACCCGCCCAAAACGTACATGGGCTAAGATTACGGGTCAATATGGGCTAAATGACGGGCCATAACACAAATTGCCTAACTTGACCCATTACTTTTACAAATTCAAACTTACCTTTTATGATATTTTATTTTGTATGATATTTTATTTTTTCATATCTTTATTTTTAAAATAAGAATAATATTTTAAAGAATTTTTTAATTTTTTATAAAAATAAAAAAAATATGAAATTGAAATTTGAGAATGTGGTGGGGGTAGGTGTGGATAGGGGCGAAGTAAGAAAAAAAATCATATTTTTTATAAATTATTTATAAAAGTAAAAAAATATAAAATAGAAATTTGAAAATAGGGTGGGGTGAGGTGGGGGGGGGGGGTAGGGAGGGTTGAGGTGGGTAAGAAAAAAATTCATATTTTTAATATTTTTTTTATAAAAGTAACAAAAATATGAAATAAAAATTTGAGGATGAGGTTAGGTTAGGAGAGTAGGGGGAAGGTAAGAAAAAATTTCATATTTTCTATAAAAGTAAAAAAATATGAAATAGAAATTTGAGGATGAGGTGGAGGGGGATAGGTGTGGGTAAGGGCGTAAGAAAAAAATTCATATTTTTTATAAATTATTTATAAAACTAAAAAGATATAAAATAAAAATTGAGAATGGGGTGGGCTGAGGTGGGGAGGCGGGTAGGTGGGGTTAGAGCAGATGGGGTAAGAAAAAATATCATATTTTTTATAAATTATTTATAAAATTAAAAAAATATAAAATAGAAATTTGAGAATGTGGTAGGACGGGGGAGGAAGGGAGTGTAGGGCGGAAGGTGGGGGGGTGTAGGGGGAGGTACGAAATTTTTTCATATTTTTAATAATTTTTTATAAAAGTAAAAAAGAATATGAACTAGAAATTTGAGGATGGGGTGGGGTGGCGGGGTTAGGCGGGGTGGGGGTGGAGGTAAGAAAAAATTCATATTTTTTATTAAAAAAATATATAAAATAGAAATTTGAGAATGGGGTGGGGTGAGGTGTGGGGAGCGGGGTAGGTGAGGTTACGACAAAAATATAAAATAGAAATTTGAGAATGTGGTAGGGCGGGAGGTGGGTGTAGAGCGGGAGGTATCAAATTTTTCATATTTTTAATAATTTTTATAAAAGTAACAAAAATATAAAATAAAAATTTGAGGATGGGATGGAGGGTAGGACGGGGGGGTGGAGTTAAGAAAAAAATTCATATTTTTTTATAAATTTTTATAAATAAATTAAAAATAAAAATTTGAGAATGCGGTAGGACGGTGGGGGGGTGGGGCGGGATGTGGGGGTAGGTAAGAAATTTGAGGATGGGATAGGGCATGGGGTGGAGGGGGTAGGGGGAGGATATGAAGGGAAAAAATTATATTTTTAATAATTTTTTTATAAAAGTAAAAAAATATGAAATAGAAAATTTGGGTAAACAATAAAATAATAGCACTACAACAAAGAGGGCGACTCTTTGGGTGAAATATCGCCCCCTTAGATCAAAATGGGCGATTTTTAGTCGCCTTATTAAGTCTGTTGTCTTAGATCAAGATGGACAATTTTTTAAGTCACCCCCTTTTGGTAAGGACCAAAGAGGGCGACTACAGTCGCCCTTTTTGAGATCCATCAAAAAGGGTGATTGTTAGTTGCCCTATTTAATAAAAATTATAGTTCAGACTTAGTCGCCTTTTTTGATATGTTCAAAAAAAGAGAAAAAATTAAATGCACCAACTGAGATTCAAACCCTAGTCTGAATTGTGACACTGTACTATTCTACCACTAGACCACTAGTTATGCAATATTAATTGCCACAAATACAACCCCCAGCCAAGAATCGAACTCGGGCCTCCTATGTGAAATTGTGTCATTCTACCACTAAATCAGCCATCAATACTTGTTATATTTATGCTCCTCATAATCGTAAATCCCTTGGCCGTTTCTAACAAGATGCCTTTTTTTACAATTATATTTCGGATATACAAAAAATCGGATATCCGTAATTTTCGGATAAATTTTGGATCAGATTCGGATCCGAATATTTCGGATATATAAAAAATCGGATATCCGTAATTTTCAGATAATTTCGGATCGGATTCGGATCCAAATATTTCGGATATACAGAAAATCAGAAATTCGTAATTTCGAATAATTTCGGATCAGATTCGGATCCGAATATTTCGGATATACAAAAAATCAGAAATCCTTAATTTTCGGATAATTTCGGATCGGATTCGGATTCGAATATTTCGGATATACAAAAAATCAGATATCTGTAATTTTCGGATAATTTCAGATTGGATTCGGATCCGAATATTTCAAATATACAAAAAATTGGATATCCGTAATTTTCGGATAATTTCGGATTGGATTCGGATCCGAATATTTCGGATAAATTTCGAATCCGAATATTTCGGATATCCAAAAAATTGGATATCCTTAATTTTCGGATAATTTCGAATCGAATTCTGATACAAATATTTCAGATAAATTTCTGATGAGATTCGGATCCGAATATTTCAGATATCCGAAGAATCCTCTTTAATTGATTTATAGTTTAATTCCGAACTCCGAAGAATCTCCTTTAACTGATCCTCTTTATTTTTTCTATTGATAAATTAAAAAATCACTAAAAATAAATAAATTAAAAGATACTACTATGAATCAATTCATATTTAATACATTTTCCCTTTATAATTCTAGAAATCATGAATTCACTTCGTGGACTAGCCATGAAGCAGCTTTCTGGCCGACTTTGTCGCACCAAAGCCATAATATTAGTTTAGTAACAGAAAACTAATTCAACTATATTTATTAATCATAAAAATAAAAAGACCTGAAAATACAAACTTTGACCCAAAAAAACACAAACAAATTGCCATTTTAACAATTTGTCTCACACTAGATAATGTGGCACAATTTTAAACAATTACGAACACAATTTAGTTACCCTATTTATTTTGTGGCACATCATAGATTTTTCTTTTGGGTATAAGTTCTTTGCTTTTAAATGGATATATTTGTAAAGTGAGTTGATGATGTGATTATACTTATAAGATAATTTATATATTTAGCTGCCTACTTGCGTTTTTTGTACTGGATTTCGCATTTTTTTGGCATTTTTTATTTTATGTGACCTATTGACATAATTGAATTGTCTTTCCTATTACAAATATTTGTTTCATTACTTCAGTGTAATAAATTAGAAATTAGATAACTATCCGTCAAAATTACTTTTCCGTTGAAAATTGATAGTAGCAACTTATACATTAAGTAAATCAAAGTTTAGAAATAAATCAAAATTTTAAAACTTAGAAAAATACATATTTATTTATATCTTATTAAAATAAACAATATAAGCAAGAACATTAGATAAATGGCAAGCTAGAAGTCATATGATAATATAAAAATACAAAACGATGGAAAAAACTATAAATTATACTCTAAAGTGAAGAGCAAAAAGTAAAATAAAAAACAAAAAAGGTGACTTAAAAAAGTCGCTCTTTTTACACTTTAAATTAAGTAAACATTCTCCAAATTATTATCATGTTGTCGTTAGTGTTGACCATAGTGAACTTAGTTTTGTTTTTATGTGGGACTATTTGGTGCTTAAAAGACCAAAATGTTTTCTTAATAACCATTGTTCATCTAAATGCCTTTTTTTTTTTATAATTATTATCTCTGGTAAGTTTAGTTTTGTGGAAATGCATTAGTGGATACATCATAATGAACCACGTTTGTTTTGTGTTTATTGAATATAATTATCAGCTATAGATAATTAGTTTCTTAATATTTGTCTTTGCTGTTCATTTAAAGGTTTTGGAGTGATCCAGCAGCTATTGGCCGATGTTATTTGTTGAGTTTGTGGTAGTATATATTCATCTGTTCGAATTGGGAAATTGCCAAAATGTTCATGTACGGTTTTAATGGACCACATTGGACATAGGTGTGTGTGTTTTATGCCACGTGTTTTTCTCAATTTTGGTTCCTTAGAGAAAGAGAAACTACAGTTTGTAAACCCATTTTTTTCTCCGACTTCCCCTTTGCTCTCTTGGTGACTCGAACTCATAACATTCGGATTGAAAATGAAGAAGTCTTACCATCTGAGCAAAATGAGGATTCAATGGACATGACTACTTTAGATACTAAACCGAAGTTTTAGTACTTACTATTAATTAACTATACCAAAAAAATTATAGTTATTAATTAAGCATATAATAAAATGAGGACAGTGAACATGGGCTTAAAAGCTCAAACTTAACTCATTTAATAGTATGTTAATGTCCAAATCCATTAAAATCTGAGCGGGTTGGACGGATCAATTAAGTTTGGGTCCAATTTGTCACCCCTAGTCGCGGTGTTTTAGACTTTGGGCCGCGGCACTTGGTCACACAATATACTTTAACAATATAGAATACTAGTAGTCAATTTTAAATTTTAAAGCGTAGTTAACATACTGCCCTCGTCAAAAACTAGTAAAATGAAATCACCTTTCACGAAAAATGAGTCCATTTTGTTAGTGAATATTCTTCAAATATTCACAGTATATATTGTATTTATTAGTATCATGTATTTAAGGTAACTTAAGATTCTTACTGTATTAAGAATCACCTTTGTACAACTATATATATTGTGATTAATGAAAGAAATCCCTAAGGGAAATTATTTCAATATCTTACATGGTATCAATAGCCTAACATCTCAAAACCCTAGAAATTCCCCTCTACTCTCTCTCGGCCGCCGCTCACCCCCCCCCCCCCCACCACGGTGCCTCTTCTTGGAATTTCTACTCATGTGGCTATCATGTGTCCTCCCACCTCTCCTAAATCTACTGGTTCTACCTCTGGCTTAGTTGACACTCCACTTTCTTCCTCAAAGTCTTTTTTTCATCCGGCTTTTGCTGTCACAAACATCAAGAATTATGTCCCTATTATTCTTGATCAAGAAGACTGTCAATATTCTATGTGAGTGGAACTATTTTATATTCATGCATGTGCCTACAACGTGCTCGACCATATTGATGAGTCAATCCCTCGCCCATCTAACATTGACGATTCAACATGGCGTCGTCTTGACGCAATTGTCAAACAATGGATCTATGGTACCATCTCAAAGGATTTGTTGTGTACTATCCTGAAAACAGGTGTTTCGGTACGCGAACTTTGGATACGCCTGGAGGAAATATTTCAGGATAATAAAAATACTAGGGCTGTGTATTTAGAGGAGCAGTTCAACAACACACGCCTTGAGAATTTCAACAACATGACAGAACACTAAAACAACTAAAACTTGTCGCATACCAACTTTCTCATGTTGGGACTGCTGTGTCTAAAACGAAGATGGTACTACAACTTATTGCAGGATTACCGAATGGGGAATATGACACTTGCAACAATGATCCAACATGTTGATCCACTTCCAACTTTCAACAGGGCTCGTTCACAATTGTTGTTGGAAGAAACACGACGTGCTAAACAGGACGAGCACAATAAAAAAGCACTAGCCGTTGAAAACTTGCAGTCGCCGACCACTGCTCCACCACCGCTGGACCACCAGCAGCAGAACCGCGGTGGAGGCAGAGGCAGCAGAGGTCGTGGACAAGGAAACAAAGGAAAGGGTCGCGAAAGCGAATAGGGCAAAGAAGAAGCCCACGCCATCGCCAAGAATGCCAACGCAAAGAATAAGCAGTAGCTCGCACCGCCAAGCAGCCGTCGAACAATCAGCAGCAACAATGGCGGTCCAGCCACGCAACCGGGCCTGGCCAGCAGCGATGGCGCCCGGTGTCTCGGCCCAAAGACCAGCAGCCTATCTCCTCAACAGCCCATCCGATGCCGGCCAACAGCTTTCTCCATCCCGATGCAACCCACTGATTTGGACCAAGCTTTCAATATTCTCACTCTGCAACAGCCCGACAATAATTGGTATATGGATTCCGGAGCCACATCACACCTGACCAACTCTTCAGGTAACTTTTTCCAACTGTTTCGGTTAAAGTATCCTCAATACATTACTGTTGGCAATGGTCATCGCATTCCAATTGCAGGTTATGGTAACACACATATCAAAAATCCCCATCCACCCTTCTCACTTAACCATGTCCTCTACGCACCCCTAATTATTAAAAAAATGATATATGTTAGGAAATTCACTCGTAATAATTGGGTGTCTGTCAATTTTGACCATTTTGGTTTCTCTGTGAAGGATTTCAATACGGGGAGAATTCTTACGCGCTGCAATAGTGTGGGAGACCTCTACCCTTTCACCAACTCTTCCGCTGTCAGAACTCAACCACCATTCTCCCTTGCTGCATTGTCTCCATCCACCTGGCACACCAGGCTCGGACATCCAGGAGATCATGTTTTTTCTTTCTTAGACATAATCAGCGTATTCAATGTAATAATGGAAAGCTTGCCAAAAACTGTTTTTATTGCCCGCTTGGCAAGCATACTCCTCTCCCTTTTATGTCTTCAATGAGTATTACAGTTTTCATTTGATATTGTTCATGCTGACTTATGGACCTCTCATGTTGTTAGCTCTCTAGGCCACAAATTCTATCTTATTTTATTAGATGACTTTTCACATTTTTTATGGATTTACCCACTCAAATTCAAATTTGAGATTTTTGCTAAATTCCTTGAGTTTCACTGATTTATTAAAATTCAGTTTGAAAAATCTATCAAATCTTTTCAATGTGATAACAGACGTGAATTTAATAATTCGGCTTTCCATAACTTTTGCTCCCAACAAGGCATGATATTCCGCTTCTCTTACCCTTATACCTCACCTCAAAATGATAAAGCTGAACGTATTATTCGCACTATTAATAACATGGTCCGTACCCTCCTCTTTCATGCATGTCTACCATCATATTTCTGGGTCTATGCTGTCAAAATGGCAGAACACCTCCTAAATATTTTACCTACTAGCACCCTACAAAACAAGACCCCCACAGACATTCTATATCGTAGGACTCCATCTTATGACCACCTACGGATCTTTGGTTGTTTGTGTTATCCCAATATTACCTCCACCGCCCCTCATAAGTTGGATCCTAGAACTACACCCTGTGTGTTCCTCGATTTTCCACCTAACCATAGGGTTTATTTGTGCTATGACTTGTCCACTCGTCAAACTTACATCTCTCGTCACGTCACATTTGATGAGACGATCTTTCCATTTTCGAATCCTCAAAAATACAGAAAATCAAACTATTCATTTCTTGATGAACCATTCATATCCCCAACCATTCTAAGTCAGCTTACCCAAATTTCGACTTGAATCGGTCCCATTGATGCGACCGCGGTCGCCTTCCAGCCCAGTGGGCCCTCTTCCTACAGAACTTTTAGCACCGCGGTCCCTCGAGTATGCACCGCGGTGCCCCTCTTCCAGAGAGTTCAATGCTCCTCCATCGCCTTCAGCACCGCGGTCCCTTGAGGATACACCGCAGTGCCACCCTTTCAGTGAACTAACCTCTGAACCTATTACTTCAACAATGCCACCACCCAATGTCCCCAGTCACCAAATGGAAACTCGTGCCAAACACGAGATTTTCAAACCTAAAGTCCAGTTTAACCTGTCTGTCCAAACCATTTCTCCACTCTCAAAGAACCCCAAATTGGCCAAAATTGAACCTAATTGAAATACAGCCATGTTTGAGGAATATAATGCTTTAACTAAGCAGCATACTTGGGATCTTGTTCCTAGACCAGAGGTGGTGAATGTGATCAGATGTTTGTGGCTTTTTCGTCACAAATTCAGAGATAGTGGAGTTTTGGAACGATACAAGACTAGACTTGTGGCAAATGACACTAATCAGCAGAAGGGCATTGACTGTGGTGATACTTTTAGCCCGGTTGTTATACCGGATACGATTCATATTGTTCTTAGCATTTCTATGGGTAAGAAGTGGTTGATTCATCAGCTGGATGTCAAGAATGCATTTCTTCATGGGGATTTGAAAGAAACTGTATACATGCTTCAGCCATCTGGTTTTGTTCATCCTACTATTCCTCATTATGTCTGTCGTCTCAGGAAGTCACTCTATGGTCTAAAGCAGGCACCTCGTGCTTGGTATGACCGCTTTGTCAGGTATATTATGCAGATTGGATTTATTTGCAGCAGGTGTGACACTTCTCTGTTCATTTTTCATCATGGTAGTGACATCGCTTACTTGTTATTATATGTTGATGACATTGTTCTCACTGCCTCATCTGATAAGTTGAAAAATGACATTATTGCTCTTCTCAAAACTGAATTTGCTATGACTGATTTGGGGAAGCTGAGTTACTTCTTGGGTATATCAGTCACTAGATCTGCAGATACTATGTTCCTGAGCGTAAGTATGCAGAAGAAATTGTGTTCAGAGCTAAAATGTCGAATTGCAAGGCTATGCCCACTCTTGTTGATTCGAAATCCAAGCTCAGTGCTTCTGAGGGTGATCCAGTGTCTGATCCTACTCTCTATCGAAGTCTTGCATGTGCTCTTCAGTACCTCACTTTCACCAGGCCCGATATTGCATATGTCGTCCAAAGATGTGTCTGCTCACGACGCTCAGGAACCCCATTTTGCTGCTCGTAAGCGTATTATCATATACATTAAGGGCACTCCTGACTATGGGTTGCATCTCTACCCCTCCGCTCCGAACATGTTACTTTCCTACACAGATTCTGATTCGGCAGGGTGCCCGGACACGAAACGCTCTACTTCAGGCTATTGTGTGTTCTTAGGGGATAATCTGATCTCTTGGTCTGCCAAGCGACAAGCTACGTTATCCCGATCCAGTGCCGAAGCAAAGTATAGGGGTGTTGCTAATGTAGTTGCTGAGATCTGTTGGCTCCGGAATCTTCTCTTGGAGCTGAGTTGTCCATTGCGTAAGACATCTATAGTCTATTGTGATAACATATCTGCTATCTATATGTCTCATAATCCAGTCTGCATCAGCGGACCAAACATATTGAGATGGATATTCATTTTGTTCGTGAGAAGGTGGCACGTGGTCTTGTCAAAATTCTACATGTACCTTCCTCTTATCAGTATGCAGACATCTTCACAAAGAGACTACCCAGACAACTGTTCACAGACTTCAGATCCAGCCTGAGCATTCGACCTCCTCCCGCTCCGTCTGGAGGGGTGTGTTAGCGAATATTCTTCAAATATTCACAGTATATATTGTATTTATTAGTATCATATATTTATGGTAACTTAGGATTCTTACTGTATTAAGAATCACCTTTGTACAACTATATATATTGTGATTAATGAAAGAAATCCCTAAGGAAAATTATTTCAATATCTTACCAATTTCATGCAAAAAAAGGAAAGGAAAAGTGAAAATATATTGTGCTATATATCTTTTTTATCACGGATCAAAACTTGCTTTAGAGAATTGCCAAAAGAAGTGTCGGTTACAAAGATTTGTCTGCTACATACCCAAATAATATTCCGTTTCAAAGTATTTGATTTCTATATATCCGACAGCAACAACTCAACCTCCACATCTCCGTTTTCATACACCACCTTAATTCCTTCCACTTATACCGACAAGACAATTTAGAATTTAGAGTTATCGTGTCTGTATTTGAGTTTCGTATATTGATAGTGTATACCACTATTATTCCATTATATTAGTTGATATATAATCATATATACAGTAATTCTTATACCAAGGATATATGAATGTACGATATGGTAACATAAAAAATATAGTAAGGTTGATTAAATTACACGTTAGTATGAAAAGTTATAGTTGAACTCTGAGTATGTAAGATTTAAATCCATATCGTGTCTTTATTGTAAATTCTTCTTCTTCTTTTTTATATAACTTCTCTCGCCCTAAAAATTTTAAAAAGAAATTATTTCTACTTATTATATTCGATCAGCTTGATCAAAACCAATCTTTCTTCTTTGTCCAAATTAGACGTCTCTTGGCTGGTTACGAAGATATTAGCAATAACAGCTGTGAATACACACACAAACTCTTACTTTTTAAGTACCAATAAAATCGATTATATATTAGTTAATGCTTTAAGGTAAATGTATCACTAAACAAGCATTATATTGTTATTCATATAAAGCAATCAGCAAAATTATTAGGACACTGCCAGTTCATCTTGGACCCATCTTAGCTATTTGATTGTCATTTTGCATAATAAAACAACTCCTCAGGTATGATCATATATCATGTATCCTTGTCGTTAGTTAAGCTTTAATTAAAAACTAGGTTGATACTATAATAAATTAGGGTTGTATAAGATCAAAAGTAATATATACAGGTGAGACCAATATCTCCGTATTTTTGTTCTTATAAAATATCTGTATAAGCCCCTAATATAAGATTTATTTTGTTAACATTGTGATGAATTATAGAAGGGCTAAAACTTTTGAGAGGAACTGGTTTCCATAAATTGTTTAATAAACAATGATATACTAAAGCTTAATTTTAAGTGCAATACATATATATATATTACTTATATTTCTTTAAAAAGACTAAAAATCAAAATTTTCTTGAAGCTTATGACATATTAGCCAGTGCATCATCCTATTATAAGTAATTAAAATGTTCTAAGACTCTCATCATGTGCTTTCGCATTAGTAGAATATATTTTACTATCTTTTCAATTTCGTATAATAAATACGAGAAATGATAAGTAACTGTAAATGCCCCGTCATGCACTCCCATTTTAAAAGAAAAAAAGGAGTATTAATACCTTTTTTTTTCACGGCGTTCAATATATGTATTGGAGTTTGATTAAATTTGAATTTGCATCGGGAAGTCACATCCCTAAAGCATATTAGAACCCGACTAAATTCAGATTTGCGCTGGAAAATTCTTCATTGGAGGCAAATCGTCACTCCACCGCAATCTTAGTTGATTCGGTATGACTCCCTCCATTCCAATATAAATGAATCTCTAACACTTTTTTTATGGTCCAAAATAAATGATTTTCAAAGTCTAAAGATGTATTAAACTTATATCTAACCATAGTAGCTTTTTTTGTTGTGAAGGCATAAAATTCACGCTTTTCGAAATACAAGACAGTAAACCCGTCGACGCAATAGCCGCAAATCACGCCACCGCTTAAACCACTGATGCTCAGGGTGTGCCCCAAGAGCGAAGACAGTCGAGCGTTACGCGGGGTTTCGTCTAACCATAGTAGCTTGTTAACTCATCCAGTGGTCAACATGTATACACACACTTTTAATTTAGATCATATGATTTAAGATTTTTTTAAAAGAAATAATCTCATATGCTTAGTTGCAATTTGAGTAAATGAGCTAAAAGGGTTAAAAACACAGTCGACCATTTTTTTTTAGTTTTCTATTTGAATTATTTGGATTATTAGGAGTGCAATTTTCCTATCTAAACTATCATCAATTATTTAGCAAAATACACGTTAACTATTATTTGTTCATTGTTTTGCTAAATAGTTGTAAAAGTTTAGATATGAATCTCACTCCTAATAATTCAGGTAAGAAACTAAAAAAAAAGTTATAGTAAATGAGTTTTTGACTATTATATCTTTTTATAAAGACGGAAAACGCTCATAGTACCTCCATCAATTTTTATCGGGCCGAAGGATGGGACCACTCTGCCACAGATTTGTCTTTATGCCCCAAGAAAACGTCCATAGTAATCATTTACGTAAGCAAAAGCCCTGAACCTACTCTTCATTTGTTATTTTGCCCTTTTTCCTTTCACCAAATGCCAGTGCAAAAGTTGTAAAATTTACACATTCTTTTTCTTTAAATACTCTCTTTGTACACCAAACTCCATATACCCTTTTGCTCTCAAGCTTTTTCTCTCTCTCAACTGCTCTGTTCAAGGTATGTTTTTCTCATAATTATCTTTGCATTTTTTCTCTAATAATTCTCTGTTTTTCTTCACATTTGCATTACATTTTCCATTTGTTTGTTATTTTTTAATTTTCCTTTTTTCTGTTTTGAGGGTAGTGATTTTTTGGGGGGGGGGGGGGTATGACTGGATCTGGATCTGTGTTCTTGTTCAGTCAGCTGAATGTACTGCATTGTTTTGCTCAAACATATCGAAAGCTGTTACTGTTATTGACATTGTAACATCTGGAAGTTTCCTTTTCTTGGTGTTTTTTTACTGTTATATCTGCTTCAATTTTGTCTTGCATGTTACCTTGTATGTACAACTCTATTAAGAATTCAAGAATTTATTGATTTGGTCCTTGAGTTGATGAGTTACAATTTTACAATTTAGTGGTCATTTTATATAACTCAATTTTTACTAGCTCAAGTTTTGCAAGAAAATCTTAGCATAATTTTGTAATGTAAGTATGAAAATGCACCACCCTATCCATCCAAAAGAGTAGATAAAAATTACCCTCAGAAAATTCTAATGTTGAGATCTAACTAAAAGGGTGTCTAGATAACATATTCTTGTGATCTCAAATGAAAAAAAAATGAGCTTAACATAGTTATGTGACTATGGTGAAAAAAAGACATAGTTATGAGACCATTTATGAAATTTACTCTAGCCATTCACTTGGATCGGTCCTGTTTGACGTAGTTTTAACTAAAGATGCTATCTTTATGCCCATTTGCTCTGATTTTGGTTGACTTAATCTTGGATCTTGAATTTGTAGGGGTCAGTCAGTGTATATCAGCACTAAGTGAAAAATGGGGTACTCCATGGTTTTCATTGTAAGTAGTCTACTTCTAGTCCTTCAATTGTCAACTGTAGCCGCGAAAGGAAAAGCTGTTCCACCCCCAATCATGGCTCCAGCACCAGCACCAGGTCCCGAATACACAAACCTAACGGACTTACTCTCCGTTGCAGGTCCTTTCCACACATTCCTTAACTACCTTGAATCGACTAAAGTCATTGAGACTTTCCAAACCCAAGCCAACAACACAGAAGAAGGGATCACACTTTTTGTTCCCAAAGATTCGGCCTTTACCTCGCTCAAAAAGCCTTCCCTTTCCAACCTTACCACGGACCAACTGAAATCCCTATTCCTTTTCCATGCATTGCCAAATTACTATTCTCTAGCTGATTTCAAGAACCTTAGTGACGTGAGCCCTATTAATACCTTTGCTGGTGGAAATTTGTACGCGTTGAACTTCACTGATGACTCTGGGACCGTTCACCTTAACTCAGGATGGTCTAGGACTAAAGTTAGCAGCGCTGTTCGCACCACTTTTCCAGTTGCTGTTTATCAGGTGGACAAGGTCCTTCTTCCCGAAGCTATTTTTGGGACGGATTTACCTCCAATGCCAGCACCAGCACCCGCACCAGTAAAAGATATCGCCCCCGCTGCTGATGGTCCAGTGGCTGATCAGGCTGGTAGAGCTAGAGAAGCAGCGTCTCCGGATTCGTCATCACCATCAGCTTCTTACAGGATGGTGAGCTGGGGTATTTTGAATCATTTGGTTTTGGCAATTGCTGGTGGATTCTTGGTGTTTTTCTTGTAAGGAAAAAATGATGTTCTGGGGGAGTTCTGTTAAGTTCTGTTGAACATCATGGTACATCTGTTTCTTATTGGTTTTTGATATATATTCCATTGGGGAGATTTAGTATTGGTTACAATATTTTTGTATACATTCATGCATCATTTTTCATTTTTCATTTTTCATACTCCATATTCTTTATCAACCAACCTTTCTCTATTCTTTAGTGTGAGAAATTATGGGAGAATATATTATTGAATTGTTATATCTATATGCTTACACTGAGCTCTATTTATAGACATTCTATTACAATCCTTTTCGCAGTAGAATACTATATATGAAATCATATTTGTGTTCTACATTACAATCCTTTTCCTAGTAGGATATTATATATGAAATCTTATTCCTATTCTAGCATTCTCCCTCAAACTGGTGCATACAAGTCATATGTACCGAACTTGTTACATATGTAAATATCCGCAGGATGATCACTTGACTTCATAAATTTTGTAATAATATCATCGGAGAGTGTACCTGATCTAGATTGAGCAACCTAAATACCTAGAAAATACTTCAATCGGCTGAGATCTTTAGTACGAGTCATGCGAAACTCCTCAATTACTGTGCTGAATTTTCCAAATCAGACTTTGGGAGACTGTTTCAGACCATAAAGTGACCGACGCAATCGACACACCAGGTTAGACTCTCCCTAAGCAACAAAATCAGACGGTTACTCCATATAAACTTCCCCCTCAAGGTCACAATAGAGAGAATAACATACTTCACGAATGAGTCCAAGTCTATTACAATAACTACACCTAGGTCCAGATATTCCAAAGAGACCTCCTTCTCGTCGCTTTTCATGGACTGTGATGTGGGATTTTCTGATCTCATCCTTAAGGATTTTGAAGTAATCATAGGACTTGAACTTTCAATTCCCGTATTTTTGGAGTTAATCATGTCAAAACCGAGAGACGTGGCGAAATCTATCTGGAAAGATGAATGAAATTTGACAAACACAACCCAAGAAGAAAATCACTGAGATCTGGCCGGAAAAGGTGCACGTCGCGTGGATCTGACGCGCTTTAAGCAGCACGTGGTGGCGCGTGAGTGGATATTTGTCGAATCCGCTGACTGAGTTTTGGTCGGAAGGGACTGATCTACCTCGTGGTGGTGTTTGAATTTACGCAACACTACCCGAAAGTATTTTGACGCGGATAGTTATGTTGTCACCGAAAATATTGCACGATGACTGATTTGCTTTCCCAGAAATTTTTGGATATTTGAACAACAATTAATTTCTCACTAACTTGAACCTGATCTATGTTGTTGTGGTGTTGATTCTGCACAACACCACTAAATAGAGATGTGACGCTAGTAGCCACCGAAAAAATTACGTGCGGTGGTGATTTTTTTTCGAATCTTCGCTGGAATATAACGCAGCGAATACTTTCTTGCTAGTACTCTGAGAAAAAAAGATGCAAAATAGTCGCCAGAATTGAGGCACGGGACTGTGAATCTGTGATGGTATTTTGTGGGAAGGATCGAAATGATGGCATGATCCTAGGGGACTCAAAACAGTGGCCGAAATTGAGGCACGGGACAATTATGTTATTTTTAGCGCTGGATCATAATGATGACACGACCCTACGGGACGAGAAATTATGTCGGAAAAGTTGTCAAACCTCGAAGAAAGTGATATGGGTCAAATCAGAATCTCTGCGCGATGCTGACAGTAAAAATAATTCTTAAAAGAATGGTCGAAAATAGCGTAGAATCACCGAAACCCTAATTTCGATGATCGAAATCTGATAACTGTTCACTCCAAAAAATATTGTTCATGTGGCACTGTTCACGCGATACTATTTATGCAGTACTGTTCACGTCGATTTATTTTGTTCCGGTGATAATATTCTATTATCTGAATGAGAATATTTTATTTATAAATATCTGAAAGTTCTCTACAATCTTCACTCTACCATTATCTTTGGCCAGACGGGCGACACACATTTTCTAGTGTTGCACGCCGACAGCGAAAACTCTTTGATTCTCTACCAAGATCGTAGAAGCTCTAAAACCACGTGAGAAATTATGAGAAAACATATATTATTGAATTATTGTATCTACATGATTATACTGAACTCTATTTATAGACACTCCATTACAATCATTTTTCTAGTAGGATACTATATATAAAATCATATTCTTATTTTACATTACAATTATTTTGTTAGTAGGATACTATATATGAAATTTTATTCCTATTCTAACATTTAGTTTTATCATTGTGGAATTCTTTTTCCAGAAGTGGTGCTCTTTAAGCTTTCAATATTGATTCCATTGCTATGTTACAAATCATGTCCCCTAAGTTTAATGGTGAATCGCATGATAACCCATGGAAAAACATTGAGTATGCTACTCACAAATCATGTCCCCTAAGTTTAATGGTGAATTGCATGATAACCCATGGAAAAACATTGAGTATGCTACTCATTTTTTGTTGTTGGTACAATTGAGTATGCTACTCATTTTATTTTGGTACAATTGGGTATGCTACTCATTATGCTTCATTTCTTGGGAGCAAAAGGCGAAATCCCTCGCCCACAGGGCCCCCACCCCTCCGACCCGACAGAGATTGGTGGAGGAAGGTAAATCATGGTACTCAGCGGCCCACTAGGTGGGAGACACAGTGTCTGGTGCCCACAAGGAGTCATCCTCACAAAGGAGAAATGAACTCCCACACTGCGGCTGCCAGGGCTCGAACCTGCCTTCTTGGGAGCAATCTGTCACCCTGGAACCAACTGAGCTACACCCACGCGGGTTTCATTTCTTATGCTACAAAGTCAATTTTTGTAAAGATAACTTTATTCATATATATATACGTTTTATAGTTTCTCACATATTTCAAAGAAGATACTGAAATTCAATACTCCGTCCGGTTCAAAATAAGTATTTCCTTCGGATGAAAAAGAGTGTTCACTTAGCCTTTATTTTTTGAGTCAAAAGGAGTGTTTACTTATCAATTTAAAAAAGATATCACATTTGTTTTTATTAAGTGTTAGGTGATCAAATTCCAATATCTATTTAACTAAGGACATTTTAGTCAAATTACCTATTTTTACCTAGAAGTTTATATTTTTTTAAGAGGTGTGCAAATGTTTAAGTGAACATTTTTTTTTATCCAAAGTATCGTTTTAGCCAAATCAATTTGGTCGGAAGTAAGTGTCTTTAAGAAACCAATAAGGCATTAATTATTTTTAGTAAGTGTATCAAAACCGTAAACAACACTTATTTTGGATTGAAGGTAGTATTAGGAGGAAGAGTTTGACCACGAGCTCTTAATTAATGAATTTGGAAGAGTGTAAAGGCTAATAGAGATCTAAGGGCTCGTTTGGTACGTCGCACTAGATTGTACTAATTTCATTGGACTGCACTGTATTGTATTGGACTGGACTATATTAATATATAATGGACGGTATTAGAGTATTAATATATAATAGACTGTATTTTTTTATTTTTAGTACAGTCCATGGGAGACCCACCTGCTAGATGGAAATAGTATAGTCCAGTGCGGCTGAAAACGCCCATCAAACGCTGTATTATTTTTTTGTTCAGTATAATCTAGTTTAATACAGCATATCAAACGTGCCTTAAGCGTAGACAATTTTGAATACAGGAAACCTAGTGGCCCAAATCAACAATTTTGAATTTATCTCCAGTCTTTAGTTTGACTAAATAGCCTGATTACAATTTCCAAGGATTTTCTTAATGTTAATCTCTTATTAGGTGAGTGTGACATTAATTATATGTCCGACCTCTTTAATAGCTTGAGAGAAAAGGAGCAAACATACCTAATACAACGCTTATTCCAAAGGTGGTAGATTAATCCAAGCTTATTTAGGTAGCAAGTGTAACGGATGAACAGCTTGCCTTGTAAAAAGAGTTAGGAAGCCTTGAAGAATGTGAAAATGACTGATTTTCTGCGAAACTAGGAACACACAGTACTTGTATACTACTAGTATAAAGTACTTGTATATACATGCATACCGACTCCCTCGGGCCTATTTAAGTACTCCCTCCGTTCGTTTTCACTTAGTTCATGTTGACTTGATATTCTCCTTATTATTAAAAATCTATTTTACTAAATTAATCTTATTAATTATACTTTAAATAACTAAATTTGATTGTACTTATGTAATTACTTAATGATAAGCATAATGAAAGAAATAATAAGTGTCTTTTGATTTGCTAAAATGAACAAGTAAAATAATTATTTTTAATATACGAGAAAAGTAAAAAAGAAAGAACGAAGAAGTCTGTTTATCAAAAATAGCTATTCAAAAATGCTTGTAAAGAAAACCAAGAAATGATTAATTATTTTTTTAGAATAAATTTATGAAAAAAATTATTCATCAAATAATTTTAATACTAATATTTTCTTAAAATGTTTGTAAAAAATTAATATGACAGGTAAATAAAAACATAAAGTGATAAAGAGTATATATATATATGATGAGTTTATGTTGTGTATATTTTGCATATCTTGTACATTATCTGGTTAAGTTAACTGCAGTAACATGTCGTTATTTTTAACAGACATAATATGATAACTTAGAAAATAGAATAACTAATATTAAAATATATTAAAATTACATTAATCATATAAAAAGATTATATACTACTATGTGTGTTGGGTCCCATGGGCTATGAATTCGTAAAACGTAAGACTAAAATCGCAAAACTACGAACAACAAAAACAGTCACTGGATGTTGCCTTTAATGTTGGGTCAACATCTGAGGTAACATTGTAATAAAACAGAATAAACCTTATAGAGTATGTGCAGCGAAAAAAGTAAAGAGACACAAGGTTTATATTTTCAAGGGTATATATAAATATATCCTTTGATGGTCAGTGACCAAAAGAATTGTATAAATTATATACAATTACAAAGAATTTCTTTTTACAGATTGAGTGTTACAAACGAAAAAGAAATTACAAACAAAATGAAGTCGCAGATGACTTCGCGTAAAGTTACAAAATCTAAAAGATAAAAGATAATATCTTCATTACAATCACTTGAACAATAAGCTTAATCTAGAATAGAGATAGCGATTGCAATGTGAGACAAGATGTTGTTAAAACAACTTTAGGCTAAAATATTGATCCAGTTTTCTAAGGTAAAATCTAAGAGCTCTCTTGGAAGTTCTTCTTCTCTAAATCTGGATATCGATACTTATGAAGCTCTCCTCTATTTATAGTGTTGAGCTTCCCTTGAAATCCTCTCTGATGGTTGCTGAGGTTGAGCAAAAGATGGCAGCAGCTTGGACCGAGTCTTCCTCCTGAAAATCCTCAACGATCTGGACTTGATCATTCGCTGCTTTCTCTCCACGTTTTGACTTTGTCTTTCACCACGTTTTAAACATATCAATCTGGTAAATTTGTCTAGGTCATTTTTACTCGTAGTAACTTCAACTGCTTAGGCCGAAAGAATAGGCAAAACAGTTACAGAGATGTTGGTAGAAATGTTGTCGCAACATCGTAGGCAACATCCTGAATATGTTGTCCTGTGCTTTCGCAGATGTTGTCACAACATCCTATCCAACATCAACAATCTCCCCCTTTTTGTCTTTCTTCACAAAACTCCATACAGTGCTAAAATGACTAGGATACTGAATCTTGATGTAGTCCTAAATAATCTAAGAAACAGTAAGATTAGTGTCATGCTCTCCCTTAACCTGCAGTTACAAAATTTTAAGCAATGTGGTATCGATGTTATGGTTAGTTAGGAGTTATGTTATGTTCGTCGTGACTTACTTTCAGCAGATGCGTGCATAGTTAGTCTACAACCATAACAATAATCCACATCAGGAAAACATATATACATATAGTTTAGAAGATAATTACAAACATATATCTGCCAAAAACAGACCTAAATATCCCAGAATGTTAGGTCAACATTTAGGACACCATCTACCTTGCCTGTCTTATTTTCAGAGAAAACAGAGACCAAGAGATTTTTTCAAGCTAGAAAATCTCTCATGATCTAAGGGTTTAGTAAAAATATCAGCTAGTTGAGAAAGAGTATCAACATGTTCGATTTGAACTAGCTGTTTTTCCACTAAGTCTCTTAAAAAATGATGCCTTATGTCAATGTATTTTGTACGTGAATGCTGAACAGGATTTTTGGAAATATTAATAGCACTCAGATTATCACAGTACAAAATCATAGAGTTATTAGAAATGTCATAGTCATCAAGCATATGTCGTAACCAAATCAGTTGAGCACAACAACTTCCGGCTGCCACATATTCGGATTCGGAAGTCGAGAGTGACACACAATTTTGCTTACGACTGTACCATGAGACTAGATTGTTGCCAAGATAAAAACAACCACAACTAGTGATTTTCCTATCGTCGACATTACCGGCCCAATCTGAGTCACTATATCCTATTAGATTAGGATTAGTGTCTCTAGAATACCAAATTCCCAAATCACTTGTACCGACAATATATCGTATGATATGTTTTACGGCATTAAAATGAGATACCTTGGAACTGGCTTGGAACCTGGCGCAAACACACACACTAAACATGATATCTGGGCGACTAGCAGTAAGGTATAAAAGGCTCCCTATCATGGATCGATACAATGTTGGGTCAACTTCAATATGGATTCTTTAGTCGAGCCAAAGACAATGTCATCAACATAGATTTGAGCTATGATGACATCTACTCCGTGTCTCTTTATGAATAAAGTTCTGTCAGCTTCTCCACGGATAAAACCAAAATCAATAAGAAAGTTAGTTAAACAACCATACCATGCACGTGATGCCTGTTTTAGACCATACAAAGCTTTCTTGAGCTTGTATACATGTTGTGGATGGTCAGGATCTTCGAATCCTTTTGGTTGTTCAACATATACTTCCTTGTCCAAGTATCCATTGAGAAAGGCACATTTAACGTCCATTTGGTGCAAGGTAATTTTTAGATAACAAGCAATAGCAAGGAGTAATCTTATTGATTCAAGTCTAGCCACAAGCGCAGAGGTCTCGTCATAGTCGATACCTTCAACTTGTGTATATCCTTGGTAACAAGTCGAGCTTTGTTCCTCACAATCTTCCCTAACTCATCTGATTTGTTTTTGTATATCTATTTGGTCCCAATAACATTAGTGTTGTTGGGTCGTGGTACCAAATCCCAAACCTCATTTCGGGTAAACTGCTCTAGCTCATCTTGCATATCTTGTATCCAAAAATTATCTTTCAATGCTTCCCCAATATTCTTCGGTTCCAACGTAGATGTAAAACAAGAAAGGCTAACATGTTGGTATATGGTAGACATGCACATATACTTTACCATCTGTCGGTAATTGACTGGTTCTTTCTCTCTTGTTCGCCTCTGCTAAAAAAAAACCCTATCACTAGGTCGGGTGGATGGTTCCTCCTAATCCTCGATGGAGGGTCTATTCTTACTTGATCATTCAGCTATGTAGCAGACTTCTCCTCGACTTCATTACCTATGTTCTCTTCTTGAGGTTCAGATGTGACTTCAGGTGTTGGGTCAACATCTGATGCTTCAGTGATTTGCTCATATTCTACTGCAACCACAATGTTGTTTTCTGAGGACCTTCCAGATATATCCAGCAGATCATCAAAAATCACATTGACAGACTCATGAATGGTCTTTGTCTGAAGGTTGTATATTCGGTAAGCATGACTATTCTGAGAGTAGCGACAAATATCCCATTTTGTTGAGGTGTTTTTGGTGCCGAAAATTCATGGAATATGTCTTTCTTTTCACAGGATTTTGCAAAGGTTTGATTTTCAAATTCCTTTCCATGATCAGATCTTATTCTGAAAATTGAAGAACAAAACATGTTTCTAATTCTAGAGCAAAGTGTTTTAAACATCTCAAAGGTTTGTGATTTTTCCTTTAAAAAATATATCCAAGTAAATCTGGAAAAATTATCAACAATCACATAAGAGTATCTCATTCCACCTAGACTATCTACCTTAATTGGACCCATAAGATCCATATGCAATAATTGGAAACAATGAGACGTACCTGAATGTTGTCCGTCATGTTGGACAACATTGTGAGAGACTCGGGTCTGATTTCCCTTCAAACAATCTTCACACAGTGTTTTATCTTTTATATCCAGTCTGGGAATGCCTTTAACAGCTTCAAACGAGATCAGTTTCTCAAAGGTGTCGTAGTTGACATATCCCAACTTCTGATGTCAAAGTGTCAAGTCACCTACCTTTGCGGAGTTGCAAACTTCTTCTCTACCTATTAGATAGCAGTTATCTCTGGTTTGGGTTCCTAACAGGACACACTTATTTGCAGAATCTGTAACTTTGCATCCAAGTTTGTTGAATTTCACCTCTAGATCGTCATCACATAGTTGACTTATGCTAAGGAGATTAGCAACTAAACCCTGTTGACACCCAATTTTGACTTGTTTTTCGGTCATTTATTGCAATTTTAAGTATTTTAGCACACCGCATTTTAATCGTTATTTTGCATATTTTTACCTAATATTCTATGTTTTATTTTTCACAAAATGGCATTGCATATTTATTAAGCATTAGGTCTTTGTTAATATTATGTTTTATTATTATTACTTCGTTATTTTATTTTAATAGTTTTGCATCTCTTTAAATATTTTTATTTTTAAATAATAAACACTGTTGTATTTTTTTACTCAAGCCAAGTTCGTCAAATCAGTCCAATTTGAGGCCCAATTTGGATCAGTCAAATCCAACACCTTTTTTTTATTATTATTATTTCATCACAACACTCTTTTTATTTTATCGTAATCATACACATTTTATTTCCCCTAAAATAAAATACACTTTTCATTTTCCCTCCTAAAAAACCAAATCCTAAAAATTCCCTATAAATAAAATGCACCCCCCTCACTTTTAGAAACCATGAGTCGCACAACACACTCTCCTCACCCTAAATATTTTCCTCCTCTTCAGCAACTATCAGCAGACGCACCTTACATTGAGCTCCCCTTTTCATTTTCATCATCCACACACCTTGCCCTTTCACCTCAACCTCCCCACCAGCACCGACGAACACCCAGACCCGTCGACCACCCCACACCCCATCGTCGACCACCACCACTGTTCGAACCCACACCGTCGAACACCCATCTTCGGCGATCCCATCGACCAGCAACCCGACACCCCCGCTGATCCAGACCCCACCAAGGCCACCACGACGGTGTCGCTCCGGTGTTACACCATTGAAGTGACGTCGTCGCCGTCCCCCTTTTGTGTTGTTGTTATAGTCGGGAAACATGGTTGAATTTCGGCTATGTTGGTTGCTTCCCTTCCCTTGCGGTGATGTATTTTTGTTGGTTTTTATCTGAAAATATGCTTATTTTTTTTATAATGTTGTTTTTGCTGTTTAGTATCTTAAAAAAAAAAAGAATCTTGGTTTTTATCTGAAAAATGTGCTTATTTTTCCATACTTTTGTTTCTGCTGTTTTGGGTCTTATAAAAGGAGAATCATGGCTCTGTTTGTTGTTGTTCTCTTCTTTGAAAGAAGAGTTTCATTTTATTTGAATTATATGTGGTTTGATGTCTCTAGTAGGCAGTCATATATTATTATTTTTTGCTGCTTTGTTTTTTTTATTAGTGGAGTATTTGTAGCATTTTCCTTGTTTCTGTTGGGTTGGGTTGCATCTGTTGGATATATATATGGTTGTCTATGTTTTATATGGTTTATCATTTGTAACATCACCATTTTTTTTGTGTTTGAATGTTGTTGTCCTGCATGTGCAATTTAAATATGTTTGCTAGTTTGTTTTTGTAATGTTATCAGGCATGATAGTTGATTTGATATTGAATTATATCAGCCTAAATATAACAACAGTTTTCGGCGTTAATGGTGTTACTCCAGCGAGCTACAGATCCTTTAAAAAAAAGGAACAGATTCCGACATTTGAATATTGGACTGATTTGAACAAATACCACTGTTGGCCGATGAAGGAATCTCCGTCTGATTTCCAAGGTCTCCCCTGTACAAAAAAGACGGGTTTATTTTTTTACTTTACTTACTAATTCTTGTCATTGCTTTAGAATTATTCATTTTATTACTAACACTTTTACTAAGTGTTTATACAGGTACCCGGAGATGCATCTTGTGCAGAATTGCCTAAAAAGAGCTAAAAAGATGTCCCGGAGTCTTATTTTATGTCGTTGCATTTAATTTTAGTTTTATTATTTTGTATTGCATTTTTATTTTAATTGTAAATTATAAAAAATGCTTAGAATAGGTAGATTAAAATGTCAATATATAATTAACCTTGGTTTGATCGGATAGCCGCAAGTTAGCGGATCTTAAAAGATGTCTAACCCCTTCCCTTTATGATAATAAAGAACTCTGATCCAGAATCTCATTAATTTCGCAGACCTTTAAATGGAGATCAATTGCAGTATTTTTATTGCAATAGTTCAAGTGTCCTAATTCACTTTAATAATTAGGTGGCGACTCCTCAAAACAAGCATTTTGCTCCATCCAAGGAACCGCGCCAAAGAGCAACGTTGCGGATACCGTTCAGACCCCGAGGTCAAAAACGGGCGCGACAAACCTTCTACATGAAGCACATTCTTCAAGGCTGGTACATTCGGAACATTAAGAGTTCCTCTACCAATAATCTTACTCTTACTTCCTCCTCCAAAGGTCACATACCCTCCATTGAATGCTCAATACTCCTTCAAGAGACTTTTAGTACCTGCCATATGACATGAGCAGCCACTATCGAAGTACCAAGAACCTATAATGTTAGTACGCAAGGTAGTTATGCACACATTATATTTCAGATTAAGTTTGGGTACCCACTCCTTTTCAGACCTTTTCTTCCTTCTGCTTTCAAGCTTGTTGCTTTGAATGTTGTCAGTGATGTTGGGCAACATTGGTGGCAAGACTTTAGGCAATAGACTGAGTGCAGAGTTTTGAAGCTTGTAGCAGTAGGCCATAAGATGTCCTGATTTTTTACAGAAGCTACATACAAACTTCGATCCAATCATAGTTCTCTGAGGGTTACAAGCATTTTCTTTGACAATGTTATCCTCTCAGTTGGACTATGGATCCTGGAAGTATCGGTTTTCCTGGGAGAATGATAACCAAGCCCAGTCCTTGTGAAATTGCTGAAGTTTTGTATTTCATCCAGTTTGAAGGTTCCCATGTTTAGCCTTTGAAACGTGGTCTCAGATGTGTTCAATCGTGCACGAATCTTACCAAGCTCAAAATCCTTCTTGGTAAGAGTTACCTCTAATCGGTTGATTGTGTCTTTCAAATTACAATTCTCAAGACCCAATGATTTTGCTTTTGAGTCCAGTTGCTCAGATGTAGTGATTAAGGCTTTACAAAGATTTTGTAATTCCTTTATCATTTCGTCTTTCGAGTCAACTAGATCCAAATCAGCAGCCTCAGTTGAAGAAATAAATCCACTAAAACAATTTACATCAGAATAATCAAAGTATACATATCTCTCTGATGATGCAGACATTTCCGATGTGGCCTTCGATGTTGTTTCAGATGTTGGGTCAACATCGTCAACAACATCTTCATCGTCGGACATTGAGTGTTCAAATATGGCTGCAAGCATTGCATGTGGTCGTTCTTCTTCTTGATCTCCTTCTTCCTCTTCGTTTTCATCATCACTGAGGGTTACCCACATGACCTTACCAATTTTCCTAAGGGTGTTCGCACACTCATTAGCGTAGTGTCCCCAACCCGAACATGCATGACATTGCACTCTATCGAGCTATTTGGGATTGAATTTGGTACCGTCGGAGTTGAATTTCCTCAGTGGATTGTGGTTTATATGCTCAGAAGTCGATCTATTTGGCTGCTTATTGAAGAGAGGGTTCTGATACTTATTATAATTGGTTTTGTTACGTTCAGTGTTGATTTTTCTCACCATAGAATTGAATCTACGAGTGAGTAGGGCAACAGTAGCATCACTTCCCAGTTCCTCCAAGTTTTCTCCTTCGTTTTCCATTTCAGATTCCGAGGTTTGTTCTTGGAGTGCCAAAGTCTTGTCTTTATATAGATCTCTTTGGCTCTTCATGTTCATCTCATATGTTTGAAAGGTGCTCATTAGAAGATTCATAGTTGCAAGATTATGGGTCTCTTCAATAGCACAAATCTTAGTATTAAATCTTTCAGGAAGAGATCTGAGAGTTTTATCCACATGTTGTGTGTTGGTTAACGGAGACCCAAGCACTTGACACTGATTAGCAATGTCAATCAACTTTTCAAAATAGGATTTTATGTCTTCAGACTCATCCATCCTTAAGCGCTCGTATTGACTCAAGATCATGCGAAACTTTGTACGTCGAACACTTGAGGTTCCCTCACAATGGATTTGTAAGGTTTCCCAAGCATCCTTGGCAGTTGTGCAATTCTTGATAAGCTTGAACATATAGAGAGCTACCCATCCAAATATTGCATTTAGGGCCTTTTCGTTAAAACTTGCCGAGTTGATTTCTTCCTGGGTCCATTCAGACTCGGGTTTAGTGAGAACATCACCATCATCGTCTGTCGGGTACTTGGGAATTACATAGCCTTCGGATACTGATCTCCAGGCTCGAACATCAATGGATTTGATGTGCGAACGTAGTCGAATTTTTCAATAGGCGTAGTTAGACCCGTCAAGTATCAGAAGTCTACCAACGTTTTGTGAAGCTGAGTCAATAGCCTAATATTCAGAATCAAACACTTATTGTATCAAGTGTTGGCTCTGATACCACTTGTTGGGTCCTGTGGGCTATGAATTCGTAAAACGTAATATTAAAATCGCAAAACTACGAACAACAAAAACAGTCACTGGATGTTGCCTTCAATGTTGGGTCAACATCTGAGGCAACATTGTAATAAAACAGAATAAACATTGTAGAGTATGTGCAGCGAAAAAAGTAAAGAGACACAAGATTTATATTTTCAAGGGTATATATAAATATATCATTTGATGGTCAGTGACCAAAAGAATTGTATAAATTATATACAATTACAAAGAATTTCTTTTTACAGATTGAGCGTTACAAACGAAAAAGAAATTACAAACAAAATGAAGTCGCAGATGACTTCGCGTAAAGTTACAAAATCTAAAAGATAAAAGACAATATCTTCATTACAATCACTTGAACAATAAGCTTAATCTAGAATAGAGATAGCGATTGCAATGTGGGACAAGATGTTGTTAAAATAACTTTAGGCTAAAATATTGATCCAGTTTTCTAAGGTAAAATCCGAGAGCTCTCTTGAAAGTTCTTCTTCTCTAAATCTGGATATCGATACTTGTGAAGCTCTCCTCTATTTATAGTGTTGAGCTTCCCTTGAAATCCTCACTGATGGTTGCGGAGGTTGAACAAAAGATGGCAGCAGCTTGGACCGAGTCTTCCTCCTGAAAATCCTCAATGATCTGGACTTGGTCATTCGCTGCTTTCTCTCCACGTTTTGACTTTGTCTTTCACCACGTTTTAAACACAGCAATCTGGTAAGTTTGTCTAGGTCATTTTTACTCGCAGTAACTTCAACTGCTTAGGCCGGAAGAATAGGCAAAACAGTTACAGAGATGTTGGCAGAAATGTTTTTGCAACATCGTAGGCAACTTCCTGAAGATGTTATCCTGTGCTTTCGCAGATGTTATCACAACATCCTATCCAACATCAACAATGTATATACAACTTAAATCTTAACACACACAAATCACGATATATCTCAAGTCTTAACACACAAATCACGATCTATTCCGTCAAATATTTTACAACTTGAATCAGATGGGCTCCAAGTAACCTACTAATTAATTCACGTGTCATTACTGATAATAAAATAAAAGAGACAGTGAGATGTGAAGACTGGTCACAGTAGATCTTAATAAACTCATTTTTATGAGATCGTAGAAAGGTCAACTAAAGTATTTATTTATCAACAAAAACACCCGAATTCAACATGGAATCTTTATATTATATATATATAGCTGCACATAAAAAATAATAGTCGGAATATATAACTAACAGTTATAATTATCAACCAAATAGTCGCCAACTTCAAAAATATTATTTGAAGTTCAAATAAGATAGTTTTATCCCAACACGAGATATCCTCCATCGAATATGACGAGATTTGTCATTGTACTTACAATTTTGTGTCCTTCCTAGAGTCGACTAGCTGTCGCAGTGGATCATTACAAAAGGTACGGGTTTATCCCAACACGAGATATCCTCTAAGAAGTCATGAAGCCACTCAACTTCTTCTCCTGCTTTATCTATAACAATAAACTATGATTCCATCGTGGGTCGGACGATGCAAGTTTTCTTAGAGCAGTTTCAAGACACATAGCCACCACCAATTGTAAATCTATACCCACTGGTGGACTTGGTGTTCTCTATATCAGATATTTAGTTTGCATCACTGTACCCCTCTAGTACAACTGGATATCTCGAATAATGCAACTTGTAAGCTACCGTGTATTTTAGGTATCGTAGTACCCGATTTAACGCTTTCCAGTGATCATCACTTGGATTACGGATGAACCTAGCCAACTTGTTGACTGCATAAACGATATCAGGCCGAGTGCAGTTTGTGATGTACATCAAACTACCAATCACCTGCGCATATCGCTCCTGGTGTACAAGTGCACCACGATTTTTATCAATCTTTTTATTTATATCCAATGGTGTCATTATCGACGAACTGTCAAACATCTCAAACATCTTCAACACATCCTCGATTAGTGAGATTGAGATAAGACCAGCCGTCAGATGTCTTAGAGATCTTGATCCATAAGATGACATCTGCGATACCCATATCCTTCATGTCAAAACATTGTTTTAACAAGTTCTTAATCTCTAGGATCAACCTAGGACTGCTCACTGTGATCAACATGTCGTCTACGTAAAGGCATATCATGACGAACGAGGCATTTCCTTTCGTGTAGACACATTTGTCACACTCATTAATGGTGAATCCTTTCAATAGTAAGGTACTATCAAATTTCTCGTGTCATTGCTTCGGGGCCTGTTTCAGCCAATACAGAGATTTGACAAGCCGACAAACTTTCTTCTCTTGTCCTGGCACTACATACCCCTTGAGTTGTTCCATGCAGATTTCTTCTTCCAAATCACTATTTAGGAAGGATGTCTTGACATCCATTTGATGTATCTCAAGATCCCGCAGCGCGGCGATAGCTATGAATACTCGTATGGACGTCATTGTAGACACCGAATAGTAGGTGTCAAAGTAGTCAAGGCCCTCCTTTTGTCGATAGCCCTTGACTACCAACCTGGTCTTGTACTTGTCTATAGATCCATCTGCTTTCAACTTTCGTTTGAGTATCCATTTACAACCCAACAGTTTGTTTCCCGGAGGAATATCAACCAGCTCCCAAGTATGGTTGTGCAGAATGGAGTCTATCTCACTCTCTATAGCTTCTTTCCATAGCGATGCTTCTGGAGTTGACAATTGTTACACCCCGTAATTCCAGGACATGTATATGAGGACGTACGTAAGAAAACAAGACTTTAAGTTTGCAATGGAAGAAAGATTTGTTTTTCCTAAGGAAATTATTCCGAACCTCGTGAAGGAAAACTATTTATTAATGGGAATTGGGTTTCCAAATTTGGTAGACTTATAGAATTTATTGGAATTATGAGAGGTGAAATATTATGGACCAATAGGAGGGTGACACGTGTCACCCCCACATGCCCATGTTGGGCGAGAACATGAAGGCCAAGTGGCCAAGTGGATGCTTGATATTGTTGACTACAATCTTAACAACACATTTGTTTTAATCTCAACCCTTAGTTGTATTATATATTCATACTAGTAGTAGCAAGACTCAACACTTAGAAAAAAATTGCAAGAACTTTGTTGCACATTGAGGTGCTCTCGGGTTTGCCCCTCCAAGAACAAGAAAATTCTTCAAATGTTGTTGATAAATCCCCAAACTCAAACCAAGTATCCCTAATGGTATACCAAGCATAACCAAACTCCTAAATCCCGAAAATACTACGTTAATCCATTAGTCGCAACATGAAACCCTAAGGTGTTCTTCATATTTTGGGTTGGAATTTGAAGAGAATTTGTTTATGAACTTCTAAGGGTTGCTTGGAGTGGATTAGAACGTAAAGAAGAGGAGCTAAAGTTGCTAAGGATCGACTTTAATCTTGGATTATATTTGGGCTTATTGAGGTAAAAATCTTCGTCTTCTTAATGTAATTGAAGATTACATGTTATAGTAGTTGATAAACAAGCATGTGATATATAGAATGAAGATTGAAAAGATTTGGACCATGTTGAGATGTTAAAACCGAAATATGGCATGTTAGTCATTAAAGTTGTTAATTAATTTGATTGTTAGTTATAATCGTCACATGTTATACAAGAAAGGGAATTTGGTTGTTATAATTGTTACAACGTATATAACATGTTGGAGTAACGACTTGGATTAAAGAATTGAAAAAGGACTATATGTTGTATTGTTGTTTGAAGTTGGTTAAAAATAGACTAATTAACGGACTAGTTATATATGAATTGTGGGGGCAGAATTTTACACGTCCGGCTAGGCGTGTAATCCCCTTTGGTTAGCTGATTTGTTGAGCCTTAAATGTGGCGTATTGGTTATTGATTTCGAGCCTTGAAAAAAGTGGAAAAGTACGTAGAAACAGGGGAAGTGCTGCCCAATTTTCCGTAGAATAAGAGGCCTTATACTTAGTATTATTCTACCTTAAAAAGCTAAAAGTTGATAGACGTATTATGGTCATTATAGGTTGACATTCTACGTGCGGCATATTCGACTTAGCGAGTGGATTAAGCCGAAGAGGTATGTGGAACTTTCCCTATCTTCTTGAGCATGAGTTTTATGAATGTATAGTACGGTTGACGTACATGTTTTAAATGAATTCGGTTTCATTTTGGTATCATTGACTTGAGTAAAAATGTCCAAGTTTAGTTGAGTTGGAGAGTTAAACTCACTTGATTTTAAAGGATGTAAATGCCTTAGTTTTCAAAAGACATAAAGTGTTATAATGGCTTTATGGGAAGTTAGTTATAACGACTTTATGAAAAATTAAAAGAGTGGTTTACTTGATTGATTTAAAAAGAGGATAAACGACTTGATTTCAAGAAAAGTATCTTGATTTGAAAAGTGGACATGCCTTGATACTAGGGTGTTAGTATCTTGGGGTTATTACATGAAAAGGGTTCTTTTTAAAAGAATAGGAGTACGTAGTACTTTGGGTTAAATTCTCGGATTTTACATGATGGTGCCTTAAGTTTAATTAATGAGAGTTAAAGATTGTTAACTTGCATATGTTTGCTTATGATAGCCTCTTTGGTGCAAGTGTTATATTTCTACGTTGTTGTGCCTCTCATTGGAGGGTCGGTCATCTTGTTGTGTATTTTATTTGGACATGCCGACAGTGATGAAGGATTCCACGGGTATGCTTCCACTATATTGCTCCATGGACATACTTACACGATGAAGGATTAGTGGCGTGCGGCCACGACGGGTTCGATCCGGATGATACTATTATCCATGAGTAGCTCTCCGTGAATGCACTTAGACGCAGGATTCCACAGCATGTTATATATATAAATTATACTTTGTGCATGCCGACAGTGATGAAGGATTCCACGGGCACGCTTTGATATTGTGGGCTTAAGACCCATGGTTAGATTGGCTTAATGATACTACGGGCGGGTGACCCTAATTTGATCATAAGCTTTATATTTTTAAACGGTAAAATTTACTCTTATTTACTCTCATTATTAATAAGGCACAGTGTACTGTTAATTTGGTTATCATACATGTCTCCAGCTTTATTTTAGACTATATGATTTCATTACAAGATTTTCGGGGCATACTTGGTACACATTTTGTAATCGAATTTCTTTCTGGGCTGCGTTCATGCCGCAGGTAAAGGTACACAGTTTGCTGATCCTCGCTCTTAGGATTACTGTTCAACTTTTTGAGAAGCTACATTACTCCAGAGGCTTATCTTTTGGTATGGATCCCTGTTGTTGTAGGTTTATGTACATTTCAGGGGTATGGCGGGGCCCTGTCCCGTCACAGTTGATATGTCAAAACTCTTAGAGGTATGTAGTCATGTTTTGTGGGTTGGACTTGTAAAAGATGTATCTCTTTTGTTATATATATATTAGCAAGGTCGCCTTGTCGGCTAGCCTGTTTCTTATTTACATTACTGCATGTCTATGAGCTTTATTTATATTCCGCTGGTTACCTCTGATGTATACCGTAGCAGTACCTGTGTAGTCACGATCGCGGGTCGGGTCGTGACAACAATGCTTCAGCAATTGCGTGTGGTTCGTCATGAACCATATAAACTACAAAGTCTGAACCGAAGGACTTATCTTTCCTGGCCCTTTAGCTTCGTCTTGGTTCCATCTCCGGAACCTCCAAGTCCTGAGAATCTGAAACACTCGATTCCGGATAATCAGCCACTTTGGAGTTCACTAGATCTGAACCACCTAGATCCGGGCAGTCAACGATTCTTTGATCTTGAGAGTTTTGTTCATAACTTCGTTTGCGAGAGGTTATGTCTCTTTCTTTTCTAGGAAACGATTCTTCAAAGAAACTGGTGTTCCTTGATTCCATGATTCTACGTACATGGATGTCTGGTACATCTGACTTATGCACTAAGAAGCGATAAGCACTACTGTTATTTGCATATCAGGTGAATATGCAATCTACAGTCTTAGGCCATCTTGACCTGCTTTGGCTTAGGTACTTCAACCTTGGCCAGACACCCCCACACCTTAAAGTATTTGTAGGTGGGTTTCTTCCCTTTCCATAGCTCGTACGGAGTCTTGTTCTTACCCTTATGTGAGACTCTGTTAAGAATCTTATTAGCGGTAGGACAGCTTCTCCTCACATGTTTTGGGGTAGGTCGAAATTGTGAGCAATGCATTCATCATTTCCTTCAAAGTATGGTTCTTGCGTTCAACAACACCGTTTGATTGAGGTGAGTAAGGAGTCGTCGTTTGATGAACTATACCCGATTGGGCATAATATTTCTCAAAAGGCGCTACATATTCTCCCCATCTATAGCTACAAATTGATTTAATATGTCCGCTTAGTTGGTTCTCAACTTCTGTTTTGTAGCGTTTGAATGCCTCAAAGGCTTCATCCTTACTTTTTAAAGGTAATAATACCTTGTGCTATCGTCTATGAAAGTCACAAATTAATTGTTCCCCCCTCTAGTTTGTGCAAACTTCAAGTCACATATATCTATGTGAATGAGTTCTAGAGGAGTGATTTCCCTTTTGACGGATCTAAAGGGACTCTTTGAAAGTTTTACCTCTACGCACACCTCACACTTACGATGAGGGTTTACGTCGATAGACGGCAACAACTCTAACTTTACCAACCTTTGGATAGATTGATAGTTTACCTGTCCTAATCTATGATGCCAAAAATTAGACGACTCAAGCAAATAAGAAGAAGACTCACTTTTATTATTAATAGACGAAGGCATTACAGACAAAGCATTAACTTTAAAGAGGCATTCACAGGCGAAGCCCCTTCCTACAAATGTTACATTCTTAGTGATTACAA
Source organism: Przewalskia tangutica (assembly GCA_029844215.1). Classification (NCBI taxonomy): domain Eukaryota; kingdom Viridiplantae; phylum Streptophyta; class Magnoliopsida; order Solanales; family Solanaceae; genus Przewalskia; species Przewalskia tangutica. The sequence goes on along the minus strand of CM056732.1, from coordinate 10,396,936 downwards.
ATTTATTGGACTCAAATACTAGCCTAAAATCAGCATTGACCAACAAAGGTCCAGAAATTAAATTTCTTCTAATTTCCGGGACATGCATCACCACCTTCAGAGTAAGCTCATTTCCGGAAGTCATCTTCATTATTACTTTTCCTACCCCCAGCACCTCAGACGAAGCGTTGTTGCCCATGAACAATTTTTTATCCGTGACTGGTGTATATGTGGAGAAGGCGTCTTTGTTGGAACAGATGTGACGGGTAGCACCCGTGTCCATCCACCACTGCATAGAATTCTCAACGAGGTTTGCTTCAAGTACCACCGTTGAGAACTCCTCAACTATATCGTCAAGAAGCGTGTCTTCGACGATGTTAGCCTTGCCCTTGGCCTTTTCTTTATTCACATTCTTGAGTTTGTGGCAATCCTTGACCATGTGACCAGGTTTACCACAGTAATGGCAACTCCCCTTAAACTTTTCAGTTGTTGGGCCATTACCATCCTTCTGGAACTTTCGCTTCTTGCTTGAGTTCCCTTTGGCTTCCTCCAGGTTTACCTTAGCCTCAGCGGATTGCTCCCCCTTTGGCATGACCTTCTTATTATCCTCCTAAATCTGGAGTTTGATAATAAGTTCCTCAAAGGTCATCTCTTTCGTCTTGAGTTTTAAGTAACTCATTCCACGAGGGAGGTAACTTCTCAATTAACGCCGCAACCAATAATTGCTCGCTAGGCTTCATTCCTTCCAAATCCATGTGATGTAAAATCATTTGTTGTCCACCATTTGAAATTTCAAAAATTTCCCAACGATGAACTTCTTAGTACCCGGCATCTTGTGCGTTGTACTTTTTCTGCAGTTTATCCCACAACTCTTTGGCAGTGCCAACAGTGCAATACACCGTGTATAGAGGATCAAACAAACTGTTCAAAATATAATTCTTACACATGAAATCACTATGACTTCATGCATCAAGAACCATTTTCATGCCATTTATGACATGGATACATTGGCCCCCTCCAGCCGTCTCATTTGGCTGAGGGCCCACTTTATCTACAACTTGTGAAGGATCTTCGGTTAGGAAACGAGACATTCTCATAACCGTAAAAAAGAATATCTTTTGTTGCCATCTCTTGAAATTTATCTCCATGAACTTCTCTGGGCGTTCATGGTGGAATCCGACGGGTGGTGGAACGGTAGTGTTCCCATGAGTAGTGGCAAAGGCGTTGGTTGAGCATTGTGTCGTGGTGGCAGCAGTGGGGAAGGCACCAGGAGTGCCTTGGGCAGTAGTGGAAGATCCATCAACGAATTGTTCGCCTCCAGTCATCTTGTTTGTTACTTACAACAGATATTGTCTTAAGATTGTGAGTTACAATGGTGGATACAAGGAAATGAGAAGTAAGTAACAACAACAAGGACTACAATCCAGAATTGAGAACAAAATAAACTACGACAAAGGAATTTGCTGAGTCGGGTGTTAGCACTCTGTCCTTAAGATAATATTACCTCATATGTATCATTTTACGGTGATTTGAAACCTGTCTCCCAAGATAAAACAACAACAAACAATTGAGCAAAGGAAACTCAAGTGTTTACTAAAAAGAAGAGTCTTTTGAGTGTGTGAAAGAAAGCAAGAGAGAAAGAAGTATTCAGAAAATCTGATTTACAAGTGTGTTCTTCAATTGAGCCTAAGGCCTCAATTTATAGTGTTTGTAAGATGACCTCTCATCTAGTCAACTAATGGCAATCAAAGTCATGTAATGACACTTATTGAGAGATTATAATTCAGCCAAATAATGTCTGAATTCAAGTGTCAAGTAATGGAGGATCAATGCTCCAAAATCAGCCCAAAAGTCAGAAACTTTCTATCTTTCGTCGAGCATTCTGCCATCGAAGTGTCGCGGCCCCAAGGCGCCGCGACGCTGGCTGGAGGCACCACGACGCTCCGGCACCGCGGCTCCGACGGTGGTTGCATCGCGGCCCTTCACGGCTCCGCAGCGATTTTCGACTTGTTTCATCTTTTACACATCGTATATTTCTTCCTTCATTTACCAACGTGAAACACTCGTCATTTGGCCAATAACCGTCTATCATGAAAACATTCTGTTTACGTACCAAAATCTCTTTCACTAAGGAAATTTACGATCATTGGTACAACGTGTGCACGTGTGTGAAAACGACGTTTCCGACGTGCGGGGCCCCAATTGTTCGAGTCATAAATAATAGGATTAACTTTATTCACGTTAATAAATTTCCAACAAGTACAAAATACAAGATTCAACAAGAGCTCTATATCCTTTATTTTCCTCTCTATTTGCTCTGTGGTTCACAACTATGTTTCAAAATCATACATGAATGAATGACAAAATTTAGGAGACCTCACCTACTCCCAAACATTTTCAATACCATGCTCCTGATCATAAGAATGTACGATTTTCACTAGCCGTCTTTGTTCTGCTGATAAATTCATCAATGGACATGTTCCCTAACTCTCCCGCGAACCTAGATCGAACAGTTACACTTTGTGTTTCTACCTCTTTGGACCCAACTACAGCCATCAATGGGATCTTTTGCTTCTCTGCATTCCGAATGAGTTTTGGCAGTCGCTCGCCGCTGCAAACCTCGACACGAATACCACTAGCTTTTAGTTTCTTGCCCACTTCATTACAGTATTGGAGCTGTGAACATATGAACTCATAAATCAGTCCGAGTCGTCATATTTATCAGCAGAAGCAAATACACAGATCAAAATATAAAAGAAAACAATTGTTATTCACTAGTTCAAGACATAAACTTCACCGTGAAGCCTTTTGGTACTATTTTAGGGGTGTCAAATTGGCGGGTTGGGTTGACTTTGGGCTGGCCAAAATGGGTTGAGTTCATAACCCAACCCGCCAATTCTTACTAAGTTTTAATTTCGTTAGTTCTTTTATAAGTTTTTAAGTACCTAATAAAATTAATTTTTGCTTTATTATGGCTATATCAAACAAAAACAAAAATTGACAAGGTTTCTCATGGTTCAATTTGGACTACATATCAGACCAATTTTTAGATGAGTTGAAATGGGCTGAGAAATAAATGTACATGTAAAATATGGGCGAGTTGGCAACGTCATGTTTTCATGGGCTAATTTTGCAACCCCTAATTTTACTTTGATGAAAATGACATGGATCATGATCCCTATTGTACAATCAAATAAAAACCAGTACATATTATGTAAAGAGTGACTCCAGGAATTAGTATAGAGTAAGCAGCAAATCTTTGGTCAGGGTAATATATTAAACATGGTTTTATGTAAATGGAGAACAAGGATTAGTCAAACAAGTATTGATTACCTGAACATCGGTAACTGGTAAAACTCGAGCTTGGATGGGAGAAAGCCAAAGAGGAAAATCACCAGCATAATTCTCTATGAGAACACCAAAAAAACGCTCCAACGATCCAAGAACTGCTCTATGGATCATGATAGGCCGCTTCCTCTCTTGATTTGAATCAACATACGTAATGTCAAAGCGTTGGGGTAAATTGAAATCAACCTGTAGAAGCTCATGTGTCAAATGAAGGAATACAAGACTCTAGCGAGCTTGAAAAAAAGAAAATGAAGAGGAAAAAACACTTTCGAGTTTGTGAATTATTTAAAACATGCCTGTATAGTTGAGCATTGCCACTTCCTTCCAAGAGCATCCTCAATTTTCAGATCAATCTTGGGACCATAGAAGGCCCCACCACCATCATCTATTTGATAGCTCCAACCTTTGTCTTCTAAAGCATCCTTAAGTGCAGATGTTGCTTTTTCCCAAATCTCATCATCTCCCACAGCTTTTTCTGGCCTCGTTGAAAGGTTCACCTCATACTTGTCAAAACCAAATTGCTGTAATATTTCCTCAGTCAGATCTAACACGCCCCTGATTTCATCTTTAATTCGATCCTCTAAACAGAAGATGTGTGCATCATCCTGCAAATTCAGTATATAGGGGTATTAGATCACAGATTCACAGTAATGCAAGTTGCTGCTACTAAGGATTTTCCACATGAAAGAATGAACACTCAAAGCACAAATTTTATCAGAATCATTTCATGGGATTCAATTTTTCTCGTCCTTTGCCGAGATATGGAAAGCATTCTACTCACAAAACTATATATTACAATATGTTCTATGATTATAATTATAAATGTGGAAACTAAAATCTCCGACTGCGGTGGAGAAGATTACAAACAGGTAAAGAGTAAAAAGTTAACAACTCCCAACTACACCTGTAAATCTGTAATGCAGAGCAAAAACGTACTATATTGGTCTTTCACAAAAGGCTGAAGTATCATGTAAGAGATCTAAGTAATAGCAGGTTAAAAACTGAAACTCCACAGCATCACACGTAATGCACTCACTCAAGTCCTTTTACTTTTTTAGGGACACCCCTCGGAAAGTCCTTGGTATGAAAAGAGGAACATTCCAGAAATTCTGGTTATATATTATTGGGTCGATGAGGAATGTCTTTATTGGGCATAATTCTCAAGAAAGGTGTGACAAGAAAAGAGCAGAAGGCAAAATTTTGGGACCAAGTTACGTGCCGACCGGAAGAGATAGTAGAACATTAAACAATAATGACAAAAAACAGAGTACAGAAAAAAAGAATATCAAAGTAATCTGGTCCTTAAGAGGATGGCTGAGCGCGCAAAGGAGTAACAACCTATTGATCCCAAGTTCCTATCCCAACTACAACACTCTGTGATCTGCTCCAGCCATGGTGAGTTGGATTACTTGGCCTATGCTTGTGGGCTTGTCAGGCTATCTGTGAATTAGTATACGTGCAAGAAAATTGGCTCAGACATTACCGCAAAAAAAAAAAGACTATCAAATTAATCTAAAGAAGTGTTAATTATAGCAGGCACTTCCTTTGTCTGTACATGTTAGTGTGTGTGTGTTTTCCCTGTATCCCTTCTCATGAAGTTGTCTGGATATGATATTAGGCTGATCGAACTTTTATGGGGGGGCACAGTACGTTTCCTCAATTTCTTGTAGAAGAAATTTCTGATCTTTCTGGTGTCTAAGCACCCCTTCCTGGAACTTTTTCCCCTTGGATGCCCAATGAAAAGTTTGACCTAATAAAAAGAATCTAAAAACCAATAAATTATCTGTGTTATTTCTTATTAAGAAACGTTTGATGTTTACTGGAAATACCAAATGTTTCAGCCAATAACAAAGATTAGATGTTGAGACTCAAGGTGGTACTCTAAACCCCTAAAGAGAGAACAGATTAATTTGTTCCCAATGTCAAAGAGAATCCAAAGCAGACCAAAACAAAATCCTAGCTTCCAAGAGGAGAAGACAGATAACTTCTAATCAACTATAGCAAGTATGTTATGTTCCACAACAATGAGGTTTCCATGCATATTCATTTGTTCATATTAATTGTTGCATAAGCCATAGGTTATTGTGGTTACTTCACAGGAAAACACAAATAAAATGCAAGACCCATTTTACCATGCTTCATTCCTTCTCTTTCAGACGATTGAATGCAATAACTGCTCACTTAGGGATGATAATTCTAATCAAAGATACAGATGTTAAGGTAAATAAAAATCTTATGTTTGACAACATACCTGAGTAAAACCTCTTACACGGAAAAGGCCATGTAAGGCTCCAGATAACTCATATCTATACACTGTTCCCAGCTCTGCAACTCTGATTGGAAAATCCCGATAAGAGTGTAACTGCCTCTTATAGACCAATACATGATAAGGGCAGTTCATTGGCCGAAGCTGAAAAAGCTCTTCCTCAATCTCCATCTGATCAAACATATTCTCTTTGTAGAAGTCCAGATGACCACTAATCTTCCAAAGATCTGCCTTAGCTACATGGGGAGTATAGAGCAAATCGTAGCCCCGTTCCATATGAATCTTTTTCCAAGTATCTTCTATTATGTGTCTAATCATAGCTCCCTTGGGATGCCAGAACACTAAGCCTCCACCAGCTTCATCCTGCCAATATTACAATCAATTTTAGTTTCAATTCATGTAAGCATACGCGACAACAAAAAATGATTTATTGAATCTTATTCCATAAAAAAAAGTATATATACATCATAAGTCTCATAAATGGGTTAATCAAAGAGAGACCTGCCTGTATGGAGAAGAGATCAAGATCTTGGCCAATTCGCCGGTGATCACGCCGTTTAGCTTCTTCTTTGAAGTGAAGGTATGCTTTTAATTGGTCCTCATTCTCCCATGCGGTGCCATAAATCCTTTGGAGCATTGGTTTCTTTACATCTCCTCTCCAGTAAGCGCCAGCAACAGATTCAAGCTCAACAGCTTTTTTGTTAATCTTTCCTGTAGTTTCAACATGAGGTCCCGCACAAAGATCCCACCATTCATTACCTACAAAAAGCAAGCATTTAATAATGAGAAAAAGGTAAAATACACTTTGTTGTTAAAGCAGCAGGTTTACGCGGATGTTTCTACAATCATATAAAATTCCGGAAAATACGAGATGAAGCTTGTGTGGGTGCTTTATAAAGGATGGATATGCAACTATTGGATGAAGACCTACATATTGAAGGGTATTTTTAGTTAGAACTATATAAGTCCAAACTTAACCTTCTCTGGCCACCTCTTAGAAGTCTTAATCCCTTCTTCGATCGACCGTAATCTGTCAACTATATCTAAAGTAATGCAGTAAAAATGATGTTCTAGAGAGCATAGCTGGTAAATTCTTTAAGTTGACCTATTCTACATTTTCTCAACATCTTCTGAAGCACTTTTTAGTTGAAAGTAGAGCATTATACTCCCTCCGTCCCATATTACTTGGCCACATTACTAAAAATATTCGTCTCAAATTACTTGGCCACTTTCTAAAAACAAGATAGAATTAAATAAGTTTTTCCTACTTTGCCCTTAACATTAATTGTTTTTTAAAGTAACCAATATTGATTAGCGTGCAATTAATTGGAGAGAGATAACATGAATGTAATAAAAATACCCTTCTTATTTATGATTTCTTAAGGGGCGTGTAAAAGGGAAAGTGACCAAGTAATATGGGACGGAGGTAGTAATAAGGGAAAAAACTCAAATATTCCATTGAACTATATTTACGTCATCGCCGTTATCAAAATTGCTCATCCATGCCATTTTTCATTAACGCCGGTTTTACAATACCAATTTTCATTAACGTCTGCGTTAATGAAAAATGGCAGAGCCATTTTGGTAACGGCAATGGCATAAATGAGCCATTTTGGTAACGACAATGGCATAAATGCTATGTAGCACGGACACGGACACGTGAGAGGTGTCCGATAGGACACGGACACGGACACGGACACGTGAGAGGTGTCCGATAGGACACGGACACGCGGAAACGGTAATTTTGAAAAATAGGGGACACGACACGGCAGGGACACGACTGTAAAAATAAATTAAAAAATATTTTTATATATATATAATATAATATATAAATACTAAAATTAATATTATTAAAGCTTCACATTCATAAATAAATTATAAATTTAATTCAAATTTGTTATATACCAAATAACCAAAATACCAAATTAAATATATACCAAATAACCAAAATACCAAATTAAATATGTACCAAATTAAAAAGAAACATTCATAACAAATTGACAATCAATCAAATATTCAATACATAATTCATAAGACCATAGTCCATAAACTAATACATAAGTATGTCCCAAGACCCAAATTCAACTAAATATAAATTTACTTACAATAAATCAAATAAAATTAAAACTAAACTTTTTCTAAAAAAAAAAAAAATTGTCCCTGCCGTGTCCCCCTTTCCCGTGCCCCCGCGTGTCCCTGCCGTGTCCGATTTTTTTATTTATTTTTGCTGGGCCCACTCGGAAACGTCCCGGACACGTGTCCGAGGCGTTTCGTGTCCGAAACGGTGTCCGTGCTTCATAGCATAAATGAGCCAAACTATTAACGAGTGACATAAATGAGCCGTTTCCGATGGTTCGATGGCATATTTGAGCTTTTTCCATAGTAATAATAATTGTTAGCACTAATAACAATCTGGAATCTTGATTCTTGCACAACAAGGACTGACGGATCTTGTACCACTAGGGTTGAGACTGGATCTCAGAAAGTTGATTTGACTGACATATTGTCACACCTCATATTTAAGTTGCGCGGACTCTCTGTTTTTGGTGCCGGTCCCATCTCGATACGGGGGATATGTCCGGGATATGGTTAACCAACTTCGGATACTTTGACCGGAGTACATTGACAAATTTGGGGGGGGGGGGGGGGATTAAGAGTTGATTTCACAAAATTAAAGATAAAACGAATTTAAGATAAGGGATATGGCATACCTTCAATTCAATATTATAGTATTTTTGTCTCATTTTTTGTTGCTTCGTTTTTCCGAGAAGCCAAGAATTGAAGGTCGTGTTCTGAGTTCGGATGGTAGACAGTAACAGCATATATCTTTATAGCACTATTTATTATAATTTTGAATTTTCTTAGCCAAATTCCCGCACCCGTATCCATACCTGGATATACACCCCCGAATCTTAAAATTAAGATTTTGCCGAATCCGACACTCGTATCCGTACCCGTATCGGATATCCGCACCCGAGTACGAGCAACTTAGCCTCAGACCTCTGCAAAATTGTTAAAACTTCCAGGGTGGCGTATAAGACTTCAATGGCAAAGTTTGAGTTAGAGGTAGAAGTTCAGGAAGAGTAAAAATAAGATTTTGCTAAGGGTCCAGCCAGGTTCAAGTCATCTGGTGTCCCCAGGTGCATGATTCAGTTTCCCTCTCTTTTTAGCGCTAACATTAATCATAACAACTGAACTCGCAAAATACTGTCATTGCACTCTTACAATATCAATATGGTACATCTTTCCACCTAAGTCCCAGATTTAATTTGTGCATTATGACCTAAAGTGAGCCAATATCTTTCTTAACAGCCTTTCTGATGGAACTCTGAAACTTCACTTATCTGTTCAAGAAACACTTCCCATGACATCAATTTGGTCCTCCACAATCGTAAGTTTCTATTTCGAGAAATGAAATAACTAAAAGTGAAAAATACTTGACTTGTCTATAAGTGTAAGTGCATTTAGTACAGACCCAATATACTATCTCACATGAAAATACTTTTGACCTGAGGTTTTAACAATATTAAGAAGTAACTATATAATTCAACAGAAAGAATGATATCTTCAGAACAACCTGCTGCAATAACTAGGGTAGGTATTGCGAATTCCACCTGAAACACTTTCAGGAAGGATGTAACTAGCAGCAAAGATAAGAACTCATCCTCCATGAATTAGTCTAGCACTCTACCATACGATCATTTGTTAAATAACAATGACTTCAACATAGCTACTAAGGTTTAGCTCAAAATGTATAATGGTAGATCCTCAAGAAATAGATAAGGTTCATACACTCAAAAAATGCTCAAGTGGAATACCACAATCTTCTGTCGAGATAAGTTTGATAAGAAACGTACTTCAACGAATGACCAAGTATAGTCCTAAAATACATAGGGTTTATGGTTCTAGAATTAAACAAAAGCAACTAATCAAAGTCTTACCAATATGATATATGGTAATTGGTTCCTCCTGTATGCTCAGTAAAATCTCTATCTTGTAAGGTTCATTGATAGCCATTATTCTTCTCTGAGCTTCGTCCCGGCTAACTTCTTCTCTAACAAGAGGCAAGTTTCGGCTGATAATTCGATCCTACAGAAAATTCAAGATGTCAATTCTCTAACCAGAAATCACAGCTTCATTGACAAGATCAAACTTTTCCTTATCCTTTTTAGGGAGTTGGATAGTTGAGGGGAGGCTGGGTACTAGTAAGGAGTAACTTTCAAACAGTAATTGAAAAGCACGAGTCAGCTCACCATTTCCTTCTTAATCCTCTTCAGGTCCCTGTCAGTTAAAGGTTCCATATCAAAATCATAATAAAAGCCATTTTCAATCCAGGGTCCGATCGTCACTTTTGCATTTGGGTAGAGCTTTTGGACTGCCATGGCCATTACATGAGCACACTGCAGCAAGAAACACATTGAGCCACCCTCAGAATGGTAATTATATTAATAAAATCTGCTGGTCACACTTAACTACAAAAACCCAGCACTCTACATGATGATCGAGTAAACACACCAGTCCTCGCTAAAAACAAGATATGTTGCAATAGACAATACGGGCCTCATTTCCAACAACATTAAAATCATTTAAAGAAAAACAAACTTTCCAAATCCAAATAACGTGCAAGAAGAAGACTATGAATTACTCCATCCGTTCCATTTTAACTGTCCCTTTAGCTCAAATAAATTGTAATTGTTACTTTAGTTTAAGACTAAGGTTGGCAATTATTACCAACTATTCCTTTGACATTAAAGAAGTAGTTCTTCTTAATACTGCTCAATTCTCAAAAAGCATCTAATAAATAGGGATAACTTAATAAACTATACCTTGTATTTATCATTTTTCTTAATGGGCACGAGAAGAGATAAAGCTACAGTTAAAATGGGACTGAAGGAGTATAAACTAAACTAATTACTTCAACACAATGGATGTCTTCTGCACAAGAAAAATAGCTTTCTGTGAAAAGGTGTATTTACCTTACTAATCATTTCATAAATTATTTACCAATGTAGCAATGAGTTAAAAAGTGGCATAATGTCATCTAGGAAACAGTATAAGAACAGCATTTGGAGTGATATAATGGAATTAAACATTGGCAACAACGTACTTTTGTTTTAGTGTTTACCAAACTCGTAGATCAGTTAAAAAGTGCTTATAAGCATATTGACCAACTTATAAGCTTACCCAAACACCATCTAAGCTTACTTATTTCAGTAATTGTCCCTCTTACTCTCTCCGTCCCAATTTAAGTGTCTTAGTTTGATTAGATACGAAATTTAAAAAAATAAAGAGACTTTTAAATCTTATGGTCCTAAACTAAAGATGAGTATAATGTACTAAAATGTCTTGCCAGGATGTTTGAATTTGTCAACTTACTAAATATAAAACGAGACATTCTATTTGGAACAAACCAAAAAAGAAAGTAACACACTTAAATTAGGACAGAGAGAGTAATAAAGTATTGAGGTGAGTTAATCAGGCAAGATATGGCTAGTCTTTAGTTTACCAAGGACATGACCCTAGATAGGAGAGGATATGGAGGTCGAGTATTAGGGTAGAAGGCTAGTAGTAGGATTAGTAGTATTTTTCCTTCTTGTTGGATTAGTATTATTTCCGTCATTGTCTTGCATTTTCCGCCTTTGGAAATGCTAAGGTAGGGGTAAAGCCTGCTACACTACCCTCCCCAAAATCCACCGGAGCCGGCCAGAGGGCCAAGCCACTGAAGCAGGGGCTTTAGGCCCCAATTGTTTTTATCCGATGTTCGGTACCTGTATTGGATTTTTCGATTTCGAGACACGCCAAGCCGATTAAAGAGGAAAGCACTTACTAGTAAGATTTTTTTTCATTCTAAGGCTCGAACAAGGGGAGCTTATCGGGTGGTTTGATTCTGTTTTGAATGTTATCGGTTAGACTTATTGTTATCGGTTTATAGATATGCTAAACCGTTACAAAAATATTTCAAATAAAAACATATACTATGATTTTTTTTACAAACAATAAGGCCTCCTGTTAAAGTTTGGCCTTGGCTTTAGGCCACCAAATTGGCCGAGCGCTTGTGAGATTACACTGTATAATGTTGTTAGATTCTATTTCAGTAATACCAAATATATTAACATTACCGTGTGGCGAATTCTAAGGAGTCCGTCGGATGATTCATTAGTGGGGAGAACAATTTTGTCATCTGTGGCAGAGGCAACAGGAGAATCGGCGGAGGCGTAAACATGAGTGGAGAAAGAATTGCGACATCTGAGCCTAGTACTACTAGTGTTCTTGGAGGGATAAAGAAGAAAAAGAGTGCTAATTTGACGAATTGGGAAGCATGAAACGGTGGTTTTGAGTGGGTTAGAGAAGAGAGAAGAAGAAAGTGATAAAGCAGCCATTGTTTTTCCTACTACAGCCCCAACATAGGAGTACTTCATTTCTGCTTTTCGGCTAACGACAGGATCTGCTGTGGGTCTTATGATTTATGTGGTCGAGGTTTTGTTTCCTCATATGTCATACTCACTTTTAGAGTTATGGCAAAAACTATCCTTATGTTCATTTTTATTCCTCAAATATAACTTAAGTATATTTAATCTTTTAATTATGAAAGTACGTTTATTTTAATCCCTTAAATATACTTCTTAATATATTTAATCTCTTAATAATGTTAAAGTAGAGCACTTTTGGTCTCCTTAACAAAACCTATTTAAAATAATGGTGCTAAATTCATCTAACATCAGAGGCGGAGCCAGGATTTGAAGTCTGTGGGTTTAAAATTTTAAGACAGGACAACAAACCGCCAAAACGTTCAGGTTCTTCGGTTCGGTTCAAAATTTTAAAGTTAGTTTCGGTTATTTTCGGTATGAGCCTGATTAATGAACTATTTTTCTACTAGTAAAATGAACTACTTTTAAACAATTTTGGGCCCCGCATGTCATAAACGTTGTTTCCACACACGTGCACACGTAGTGCCAAGTATCGTAAATTTCGTTAATGAAAGAGATATTGGTACGTAAGTAATATGTTTGAGACATAGAATGATGGATGGTTATTGGTCAAATGACAAGTGTTCCACGTTGGTAAACTAAGGAAGAAGTGTGTGAAGTGTAAGATGAAACGAGTCGGAAATTCCCAAGCAGTGAAGGCGACGGAAAATGGAGAATTTCTGACTCTTGAGCTGATTTTGGAGCATTGAATCTTCATTACTTGGCACATGAATTCAACCATTATTTGGCTGATTGTAACCTCTCAATAAGTGTCATTACATGGATATTGAAGGTCATTAGTTGGCTAGTTGAGGGATCATCTTCATAGCACTATAAATTGAGGACTTGGCTCAATTGGAAGATCACATCAAACTCAGATTTTCTGATCTTCTTCTTCTTCTCTAGCATTCTTTCACACACTCAAAGATTCTTCTTTTAGTAAACACTTGAGTTTTCTTTGCTCATTTGTTAGTTGTTGTTTTATCTTGGGAGACAGTTGCCCATTACCGCAAAAGGATTTATACGTAGTAATATTGTCTTAAGGACAGAGTGAATATCACTCGACTCAGTAAACCTTGTACTTGTTCTTGTTTCCAGTTTGTAATCTTTGTAATAATTACTTACTTCCCGTTTGTAGCAATTATTGTTATAATCACAATACTTAGAATCTTAAGACAATATTTGTTGTAAGTGCTAAGAAATATGATTGGAGGAGAACAATTTGCTGCTGAATCTGTTGCTGCCCAAGGCAACCCATTTGTCACTCCCACTGTTACTCGGGGAGCACCCAACACCTTTCCCCTTTCTTAAACAATCTTCTTTTCTTAGATTAAGATATCATCAGACCAGTAAGTTTAAGAAGGAATGCTGCTTAAGGGAACGCTACAGTTCCTCCACCCGCTGGATTCCACCATGAACGCCCAGAAAATTCATGGGATCCAACTTTAAGAGATGGCAGCAAAAGATGGTATTTTATCTGACTGTTATGAAAATGGCTCGTTTCCTAACAGAAGATCCTCCACAAGCTGGATATGAAGTGGACCCTCAGCCAAATGAAATGGCTGGAGGGGGCCAAGGTATCCATGTCGTAAATGGCATGAAGATGGTTCTTGATGCATGAAGTCATAGTGATTTCGTGTGTATGAACTATATTCTGAATTGTCTGACTGACCCCCTCTACACGATGTATTGCACTGTTGGCACAGTCAAAGAGTTGTTGGAAAAACTGTATAAAAAGTACAACACACAAGATGCTGGTACTAAGAAATTCATCGTTGGGAAATTCCTGAAATTTCAAATGGTGGTTAGTAAAACGGTGATGTCCCAAGTCCAGAAATTCCAAATGATTCTACATCACCTGTATTTGGAAGGAATGAAACCAACTGAGCAATTTTTTGTTGTATCGCTAATTGAGAAGTTACCTCCCTCGTGGAATGAGTTCATGAGTTACTTAAAACTAAAGACAAAGGAAATGTCCTTTGAGGAACCTATTATCAAACTCCAAATTCAGGAGGATAATAAGAAGGTCATGCCCAAGTGGAAGCAACCCGCTGAGACAAAGACAAATCTGGCTGAGGCCAAAGGGAACGCAATCAAGAAATGCAAGTTCCAGAAAGATGGCAAGGCCCCAACGACGGAGAAGTTCAAGGGGAGCTTCCACCACTATGGGTAACTTGGTCACATGATCAAGGAATGTCGCAAACTCAAGAATGAGAATAAAGAGAAGGCCAAGGGCAAGGCTAAGGCTAACGTCGTCGAAGACACACTTCTTGATGATATGATTGAGAAGTTCTCGGTAGTGGTACTTGAATCAAACCTCGTTGAGAATCTCATGCAGTGGTAGATGGACACGAGTGTTACCCGTCACATCTGTTCCAATAGAGAAGCCTTCTCCACATATACACCAGTCACGGACAAAAAGTTGTTCAGGGATAACAATGTTTCCTCTGAGGTGCTGGGAGTAGGAAAGGTGACCCTGAAGATGACTTCTGGAAAGGAGCTTACTCTGAAGGAGGAGATGTATGTCTCTGATATTAAAAGAAATTTAATTTCAGGTCCTTTGTTGGTGAATGTTGGTTTTAGGCTAGTGTTTGAGTCCAATAAATTTGTAATCACCAAGAATGGAACTTTTGTAGGAAGAAGTTTCGTCTGTGAACGTCTCTTCAAAGTTAACGCCTTGTCTGTAATGCCTTCTATTAATAAAATTGATCCTTCCTCTTATTTGCTTAAGTCTTCTAATTTATGGCATCATAGATTAGGACATGTAAACTATCAATCTATCCAAAGGTTGGTAAAGTTGGAGTTGTTGACGTCTATCGACGTAAACCCTCAACGTAAGTGTGATGTGTGCGTAGAGGCAAAACTCACAAAGATTCTCTTTAGATCCGTTAAAAGGGAAACCACTCCTCTAGAACTTATTCACACAATTATATGTGATGTAAAGTTTACACAAACTAGAGGGGGAACAAGTACTTTGTGACATTCATAGATGATAGCACAAGGTATTGGTACCTTTACTTCTTAAAAAGTAAAGATGAAGCCTTTGAAGCGTTCAAACGCTACAAAGCATAAGTTGAAAACCAACTAAGTGTACGGATTAAAACAATTTGTAGCGATAGAGGAAGAGAATACGTAGCGCCATTTGAGGAATATTGTGCCCAATCGAGCATTGTTCATCAAATGATGGCTCCATACTCACCTCAATCAAACGGTGACGCTGAACCCAAGAACCGTACAGTGAAGGAAATTATGAATGTCTTGCTCATCAATTTCGGTCTTCCCCAAAACATGTGGGAAGAAATTGTCCTTACTGCTAATAAGATTCTTAACAGAGTCTCACATAAGGGTAAGGACAAGACTCCATATGAGCTATGGAAGGGAAAGAAACCCACCTAAAAATACTTGAAGGTATGGGGTTGTTTGACAAAGGTTGAAGTACCTAAGCCAAAGCAGATCAAAATTGGGCCTAAGACTGTAGATTGCATTTTCATCGGATATGCAAATAACAGTAGTGCTTATCACTTATTTGTGCATAAGTCAGATGTACCAGACATCCATGTGGGTACAATAATAGAATCAAGAAATGTCAATTTATTTGAGGACATGTTTCCTAGAAAGGAAAGAGACATAACATCTCGCAAACGAAGTTATGAGCAAAGCTCATAGGATCCAGGAGTCATTGACTGGTCGTATCTAGGTGGTTCAGATCTAGACTTCGAAGTTATCCGGAATGTACTGTTCCAGATTCTCAGGACTTGAAGGCTCCAGAGATAGAACCAAGACGGAGTAAAAGGGCCAGGAAGGATAAGTCCTTCGGTCCTGACTATGTGGCTTATATGGTTCATGAAGAACCACAGATGATTGTTGAAGCGTTGTCAACTCCAGAAGCTTCGCTCTGGAAAAAATCTATTGAGAGTGAAATAGATTTCATCCTGCACAACCATACTTAGGAGTTAGTTGATCTTCCTCTGGAAAACAAACCGTTGGGTTGTAAATGGATACTCAAACGAAAGTATAAAGCAAATGGATCTATAGATAAGTACAAGGTCAGATTGGTCGTCAAGGGCTATCGATAAAAGAATGTCTTGACTACTTTGACACGTACTCCCCGATGTCTATAATGACGTACATACTAGTATTCATTGCGATCACCGCATTACAGGACCTTGAGATATATCAAATTGATGTCAAGACAGCTTTCCTAAATGGTGATTTGGAAGAAGAAATCTATATGGACCAACCCGAGGGGTATGTGGTTCCAGGGCAAGAAAAAAAATTTGTTGGCTTATCAAATTTCTGTACGGGCTAAAACAGGCCTATCAATGGCACGAAAAATTTGATAGTACTCTACTATCGAAAGGTTTTGCCATTAATGAATGTGACAAATGTGTTTACATGAAAGGTAATACTGACTCGTTCGTCATGATATGTCTTTACGTAGATGACATTGTTATACCCCGTAGTTCCGGCCTTACGTGTGAGAGCATACGAAAGGGAGTAGGGCTTAAAATTTTCGAAAGATAGGTTGACGGATTGTTTCGGACGGGTTTTAGTCAACTTTGAGGCGGGTTATGACCCGGTACATTGAGATTTCCTAAGTATTTCAAAGGCCTAATGCGTAGTTCGTTGAGTCTAGTTTCCAACGCAACCGACCGTTCGTTGATAGGACATCGGAGTAGAAAGTTATGGGAGTTACAAGTTCAGTGCGTAGTCGGACAGAAATGTGTTTCGGACAGCGCCACGAGGGCGGCGCGGATCTGAGGCAGCGCGCGGATATTCTGAGTCGCTGAAGTTGCAGGGCGCGTGGCTGGGAAGCGAGGCGCGGCGCGAGAGGTGGCGGAAGTTTCGTGCCATGGCCGAGGCGGGTTCTGCGAAGTTGAGTGGGGATTTCTGCACTGTTTTGTTTTAAAAAGAGGTCATGGGTGGGTGACAAGTGTCCCCCCCTCCATCTGATTTCTTGCATGTCTTATATTGACCAAGTATTGAAGACTGGTCATCTTTCAAATCCCTCTCTCTCTCTAAACTAAAGCTCTCAATTCTCTCTAGAATTCCAAGAGGAATTCAAAGCCTAAGGAAAATCTGAAAAGTTAAGGACAAGAAGGAAGCTTGTGGCTAGCTTATAGGAGTTGTGGTGGTGTTCTTGGAAAGGAGGCTAGCAAAGTTGTTGGAATAATTTTGGTTAAAGCTCTAAGGTAACATTTCTTCTCTTGTAGCTAGTTATTGATGTTGCATGTGAAGAAGAAGGAACTTGTAGTAGTAAATAATGCTCTTGGATTCATTGCATGTAAGAAATATGGTTTGGGTGTGAAAGAATTGGTTAAGGAGATATTATGAGCATGTTGTAGCCTAAAAACTACCTTAAACTTGTTAAGTTAATTGTTGTACCTTATGGGGCAGAATTTTACACACCCAAGTTTAGGTGTGTAATCCCCTTTGAAATGTTTGGATTGTTGGGCCTAAGATGTGGCGTTTGGATGTTGAATTCGGCCTTGAAAAAGGTGGCAAAGTATGTAGAAACAAAGGAAATGCTGCCCAATTTTCCATAGAATTTAGTGGCTTTGAACTTAGATTATTTCTACATTGAAATTAGAGGTTAATAAACGTATCATGGTTATTATAGGTTGACATACTACGTACGGTATTTTGGAATTAGCAAGTGGATTGACCGAAGAGGTATGTAGAGCTTTCCTATCTCTTGAGCATGAGTAGTTGTATCTATGTAGTACGGTAGACGTACAAGATTTGGTATTCTTACTTGTTTTAAGTATATAAAGACTTGTTTCGTCTTAAAAAGTATAAGTCCTTTGGTTATGGGAAAAGTATAATTTTTACTAAAGTATAGGGTCAATAAACAACTTTATGGGAAGTTGGTTTGTTGGCTTTATGAAAGGATAATAAGAAGAGATTTACACTAAGTAAGATAAGTAAGGACGAATGACTTGATTTATGAAAGGTAAATTGATTTTAAGGCATCAATTGCCCAAAGGTTTTATATGAAAAAGAGTCATTTTTAAAGAATATAAGTATGTGGTACTTTGGGTTAAATTTTCGGATTTTCTTTTATTAAATATGTTAGTGCCTTGAGTAAACTAAAATGAGAGGGTATATGAACAAGACTAATAAGAAGTATGAGCTTTCGTAACTTATATATATGATTATGATATGATGACAGATTGAGCTAGGGTAAGAGTATAAATGAGGGGCAAGCCCCAAGATCGTTATACCACCTTCTCCAAGGTAAGAGTATGAATGAGGGGCAAGCCCCAAGATCGTCATACCACCTTCTTCAGGGTAAGAGTATAAATGAGGGGTAAATCCCCCAGATCGTTATACCACCTGCTTCAGCGTAAGAGTATAAATGAGGGGCAAGCCCCAAGATCGTTATTGTCACGACCCGACCCCGGGCCCGCAACTGGTGCCCTCTGCCTGGGCACCCTTACAGGTATACATCAGAGATAATCAGCGGAACATACATGAAACTTAAAAATAAAATCAACAGAAGTAAAACAACAGGTTAGCCGATAGGGCTACCTTCCTGGACATATATATATACAACCGAAGCAGTTGCCTCCTTTCCTTTACAAACAGACCCACAATATGTGACTACAGACCTCTAAGAGTTTTAACATAACAACAGTGACGGGACAGGGCCCCGCCATACCCCTGAATATACATGAATCTACAACCTCAGGGAAAAACCGTACCAAGAGATAAGCCTCCGGAGCAAATGGAGCTTTTTCCCAAAAACTGAACCGAGATCCTAAGAGCAAGGATCACCAACCTGTGTACCTAAAATCTGCGGGCATGAACGCAGCCCGAAGAAGTCGATCTAACAGTCAGAATATGGAATGGAAGTAAGGTACAACAATTAAAACATATATGTATAAAAGCATATGAGTAAGTGTAAAAGAAGTAAATACCGAACCTACCATGTCATTACCATCTCGTGAACTTAATCGTACCTTATTATCTTTTCCCATTTTTCAATAAAAGTTATAGTCACTTTCTTACGCATATACTTAGGAAAATCATCAAGTTCATTACCATATAACTTACTTACCTTACATAACATAATCCGCCTTTATGGAGGGACGCTTATCTGCCAATTGGCGGGACGCGACAAAGTCACATAGTCTGCCCATAAAGGTATACTTCTCGACCCAATCCTGGGACGCGGTAAGGTCACATAGTCTGCCCATAAAAGTATACTGCCGCCGATCTGACGCGGTAGGTCACATAGTGCGCCCATAAAGGTATCTTGCCCGGCCCAATCTCACGCGCGTAAGTGTCACATAATGCCCATAAAGGTATACTTCCCGGCCCAATCCTGGGACGCGGTAAGGTCACATAGTCTTCCCATAAAAGTATACTGCCCGGTCCAATCCTGGGACGCGGTAAGGTCACATAGTCTGCCCATAAAGGTATCTTTGCCTACCAATCTGGGACGCGGTAAAGTCATATAGTCTGCCCATAAAGGTATACTGCCCGGCCCAATCTGGGATGCGGTAAAGTCATATAAAATCCGGGAATTTAACCCAACGTACTACGCACCTCCACTCCTTTAGAAAGACTCTTTTTCAAATAAAACTTCCAAGATACTAACAACCGTAGTATCAAGTCATCTCTACTTTTCAAGACAAGTCACAATACCTTTTTAGAAATACATTTACCGGCTTCTAAATTAAGTGACTTCTTTCTTAAAACCTTAAGCAATTGGTACCTTTTAAACAATTTACCCTTCTTTATTTCAAATCATTTCTTTGCTTATATTACTGAAGAAAACCATTCTTTTAATCTTCCATAAAGTTGTTATAATCAACTTCTCATAAAGCCGTTATAACTCTTTATGTCTTAGACAAATTCATTCCTTTTATAACCAAGAGACTTATACTTTCAAATCAAATCACATAGCTTTCAAAATACTTCAAGTCTCTTAACTTTTAAGAAAACAAGTTTCTTAACTTTAGAAATCAAGTCTTTCCAAATCGAGTATTCTATACTTGTAAATCAATTCATTTCTTCCTTTAAGAATCAAGTCCCGTAACTTGAAAAATAAAGTCTCTTAACTTTTAAGAAAACAAGTTTCTTAACTTTTAAGAATTTGAGATCCATAGCCTTAAAACTTCATACGTAAATTCTTATAAGTTAAGTAACATATACTTTGGTGCGTTGTGAATAAGTTATACTTATTTATAACGATCTTATTCAAGTAGCCATGATCTAGAAAATGTAATACAATTTTGTCTTATCTTAGTTTCTATGCAGATGGAGAATTCTACTCATTTTAATATAATCAATTGTTATTACATTTTCCTTTATTAACGCTGCAATGGCTTGCTCGATACTTATTCTCATTTGTGCCGTAAAATTTGCCAAGTCAACTTGGCTCCAAATACCTCCTAACGACTCTTACCAACATCCCCCATAAGACTTGGTAAGAACTTAGGATAACCTAGATATAACCTTTACATAGGGTAAATCACATACATACCTCTTAACTTCTAAGAGTAGAAGGGAACATGAAATATTACTACATGTATATTCCATACATAAAATCATGTCAAAAGAAGGAAGAGGTTCACATACCTCGCGACGATTATCGACAAGTAGCAAAATGCTCCAAAGTACTTCCACCTTGATAGCTATTCCATCCTTCAAGTAGAATACGCTATACTTAGTACTTCAACCTATAATGACCATAATACGTCCATTAACTTCTTACTTCAAATGTAGAATATTCTAGGTGCTAAGTCACTAAATTCTACGGAAAATCAGACAGCACTTCCTTTGTTTCTACTTACTTTGCCACCTTTTTCAAGGCCGAATTCAATAACCAAACACGCCACATTTAAGGCCCAACAATGCAATTAATCAATAGGGGATTACACGCCTACTAGACGTGTAAAATTCCGCCCCACAAACGATATCAAACTAATACAATCTACTAGTCCAATTCGGCCACATTGAGACATAATAACACCAATTCTTAACCAATTTCCATTTCAATCCAAGTTGTTAGCATAACATGATATCAAGTCGCAATCGATTATAACTACTATAATCTTCAAGTAAGTAACATGCGACGATTTTAATAAACGACCAAATTGTAATCCAACTTCACAAGGCTTAAATGACATTTCGGATTTAAGGCTACAATCAATCCATAATACTTATAAAACTTCAACACATATACTTCATGCTAGCAAACATGTAAGGCTAACAACAATATATAATCTTGTAACACATAAGAGCCAAGATTATTACCTCAACGATTCTTAATCCAACTCCAATTCCGAAGTCGCTCCTTAGCAACTTAGAGCCTCTTCTAGACACTTCAATCCGCTACTTGAGACCCTTAGAATATCACAAACCACTTCCCTTAAATCTTCCAACCAAAACCTAGAAAAGCAACTAGGTTTTCACCTTTGCGACTAATACGAAAACTATCTTTTTCCGGGATTTTTCTATTGAGATACCCTTACAATACACTTAGGAACCTTGGTTTGAAGTGTGGAGCTAAATGGACAACAAACAAACTTTTTTCTTGTGGGAGGCTTGCAAACCCGAGAGCACCTAAGGTGTTTCTTCAAATTTTTCTTGAAATTTAGCTAAGTGTTGAGCTTGTCTTGCTACTAGTACTACTATATAGTTCAATGGAGGGTCAAGATGTGCACAAATGTGTGGCTTGAATGAGGTTGTTTTAAATATCAAGCTAGTGGTCCCATTGACTAAGTCAAATATATCAAGCTTTACTACTTGCAAGACTTGTCTTCCTAACAAGGGTCAAATGACCCTTTTGCCCATCGGTCGCCAAGCTCACTTAAGGGGGTGACACGTGTCGCCCTCCCATTCGTCACAATATTTTGTTTTCCGACAAATTCCATAATTCCGATAAATTTTTACAAGTCTCAAATCTTAACATTTGGGATTCTCACGTACATTCTTAAAACATGTCCTGTAAATACGGGGTGTAACATTTATACCACCTGTTCCGTGGATTTGCTACCCATGATTCGAGGAATACCTCATGCGAGTCCTATGGGCTTATGCGGGTGAAATAGTCTCACGTGCGGTAGTGCGACTATCACGAGAATACCTCATGCGGGTCCACAAGACCCATGCGGGTGAAATAGTCCCAGGAGTAGGATTGCTTATTGATACTACGGGCGAGGGACCCTGTTTTGATCACAAGCCTCCTATTTTTATGTAGTAAAGTATATACTTGTTACTCTCATTGTTAGTAAGGCACAATGTACTGTATTTTGATTTTCTTCCATAACTCCAGCTTACTTTTAGACTTATGATATCATTATTACAGTATTTTCCAGTTTTACATACTTGGTACATATTGTATGCGACCACTTCCTGGGCTGCGTTTATCTGCAGGTAAGTAGCGGTGGTGGATCCTCGTTCTTAGGATCACTGTTCCGGTGTCAGAAGCTCCATTCCTCCGGAAGCTTGTTTTGTTGGTACGGGTTTTCCCTGATGTTATAGACATTGTGTATATTCAGGGGTATGGCGGGGCCCTGTCCCGCCACAGTTGTTATCCTTAGAGTGCGTGGTCACGCGTATGTGTTTTGGGTCATAAGAACAAGTTATCTTGCTATACTTTTGATTAAGTATGTTTTATGGAAGCGACACTTATCGGTGACCGATGATGTTTACCTTTTTATAAGTTATGTGTTATGTATGTTCCGCTGTTATTCTCTGATGTATACACGGCGAGTACCCGGTGAGTACGATCAGCGGCCGGTCGTCGGGTCGTGCATGTTGATCATGTGCGATCTCTAGGTTGATCGTAGAGACTAAGAACATGTTGAAATAATATTTTGACATGAAGGATATGGGTATTATAGATGTCGCCTTATGGATCAAAATTTCTAAGACATCTGGCAGACTAGTCTTTTCTCAGTCTCACTACATCGAAGATGTGTTGAGAAAGTTTGAGATGATCGACAGTTCGCCAATAAGTTCACCACTTGATGTAAATCAAAAGATTGATAGAAATCATGGTGCACTCATATATGTGTATGTGATTGGTAGTTTGATGTATATAATAAATTGCACCCGACCTGATATCGCTTATGCAGTCAATAAGTTGGCTAGGTTTACCTTTAATCCAAGGGATGATCATTGGAAATCATTTAGTCGGATACTACTGTACCTAAAATACACGCAAAATTACGGGTTGCATTATTCGAGATATCCAACTATACTAGAGGGGTACAGTGATGCAAATTGGATATCTGATATAGAGAACACCAAATCCATCAGTGGGTATATATTTACAATTGGTAGTGAGGTTGTGTCTTAAAATCCTCTAAGCAAACTTGCATCGCCCGATCCAAGATAGAATTAGAGTTCATTTCTTTAGATAAAGCGGGAGAAGAAGTTGAGTGGCTTCATGACTTCTTAGAGGATATATCTTATTCGGATAAACCACTACCTTCTGTAATGATCCACTGCGATAGTTAGTCGACTCTAGGAAGGGCACGAAGTTCTATGTACAATGGAAAATCTCGTCATATCCGACAGAGACATAATACCGTTAGGTAGCTGATCACCACGAGTATTATTTCCATCTATTATGTAAAATTCAAGGAAAATATAGCAGACCCTTTGACTAAGGGCATACCCAGAGATGAGATGTTCTGCATGTCTAGGGGAATGGGCTTAAAACCCAATCAATAAGAACTGATACGGTGGATACCCAACTTTACTGACTGGAGATCCCAGGAATTAGGTTCAATGAGAAAACTAAGTCGTAAAGGATGTTACACCTCGTAAGTTTAAGATGATAATTAAGAACGTCATTAAGGAAGTAAGATTTGAATATTGGATATAAAGTATACTTACATATGTTAATACGGAAGTTAGTATATAAAAGAATGTAATTCCGGAAATTTTTGGTTACTACGAGTGTGACAATGGAAATTGAAATGATAGTTATGTATATTTCCGATATGGATTAGTAACGCATTATATAAGTTACGGCGATGAGGATACGAGGTCTTATGAAATTCTAGGGAATTAAAGGAAGCGGGAGTTAAGATTTAAAAGAAGTGGGTTTAAAAATTATTAATTGGGGGAATTGGGACCAATGTGTAATAAAAGAATTTCATATTTTTATTAAACCTATACTCTTCATCTCTTTCATTCTAAATTCAAACCAAAGTTTCTCCATCTCCCTCCCCTCTCTCCCCCTAGCCGAGACCTCTCTCTCCCCCCATTCCCATAGCTAAAATTTATTAAGCTTTTAATTCCCCTCCTAGATTAAGAATGTTCACCTAAATTAGAAGCCAAAAATTTGAGAAAACAGTGGGCAGAAAATCAGGACTGCTAGGCCGAATTTAAGCAAGAAATTTTGGATTTTTGGACAAGTTTTTGGGAATAAAAACATGTATGAAGGAGCTATTAACACTGTAGAATGTATTCATGTCAATTTGGAGTTGAAGAAGTGTGAAATTGAAGCAAAGATCGAGGGCACAATGACTGGTTCGTAAGGACTGTTTTGGCTTCATTTTAAGGTATAAAATTCTTCTTTCTATGATATAATTGGAGTGCATGTTGTTAGATTAAGTAAATGAATTTGTGTTAAGGGAAAATTGGAATTAAGACATTGCATGTGAATATTATGGATGTTGTAGCCGATATTAGGACTAATTTTACTAATTTTGGAATTGTCGTATTCGATTATTGTGTTGTGAAGTTCGTCGCTGCTTTGCATGTTGAAATTGGAAGAAAATCTTGATATTTAAGTAATAGTTGTTCATAAGGAACTATTGGAACATGAATTGGATTTTAAGAAATTAAGAAAAGATTATGAAATTATGTTGTTGTTGGCCGAAACTTACATGGAAATATTGGACATTGTTGTGAGGTATTAAGGGCTGATTTTGTGGAGTTAAAATGTTGAGAATTTGATTATAAACATGTATATATGTTGTGATTAATTACTAATACATGTCTTAAGAAAATTAAAGTGTAAAAAAGGTGTTATGTTGCAAATTATAGGACTTGAACTCTTGTTGTTGTCGCTAGAGTTGATAGACTGCTTTAAGGTTGTTCTAATATGGATTAACATGAGAGATAGGTGTAGTAATCACCTTGATTGTTGTAGTAGTTATCGTCCATGAGCGAAAAGGAAAGGAATGTATTATGATGACGTTTGTGGAGAATTTGAGAATGTTTTGGTTATATCTTTAAGTTATGACTGGTTATTGGTTTGGTTGGCATTTGTTGTAAATTGTGGAGGTACATATAAATAGGGGAAGTGCTGCCCGAATTTTTATAGAATAAGAGAATCGTCTTTCAATATAACTTACGTTAGAAATCATAGAGTTGACGGACATATTGTTATTATTATAGGTCAAGGTGCTAGTCGAGGCGATTATTAGATTATCGAGTTGATATAGAGGACGAGGTATGTGAATTATTCCTTCTTTATTTTGACATGATTTTCATAAAGTAAACGTACGGCGGACGTACATGATTTCTTCACAGTCTATTTCCTAAAGATGTTAGTCATGAGAAATGCCTATGATTTTTTCAGTAAAAAGTTTATTATAATGATTTCATTAAGAGTCAAAATGATGATTTAAATTGTATAGTTACTCATGATACTATATTCTTGTTGGATATGATTATATGAATTCACCGAGTCTCATAATGGGTCGGGACACGTTATATTGATTATACCATGGATATGTATCCATGATGCTGGTATATAATACCCATGATAATATATGTATGATGATTCCATGGATATGTATCCATGATGCGGGTATAGATATCCATGACAGTAGATATGATTCCATGGATATGTATCCATGATGAGGGTATAGATACCCATGAGAGTAGATATAATTCCATGGACATGCATCCATAATGCGAGTATAGATATTCATGACAGTAGATATATATATATATATATATAGGATGATTATGTGGATAAGTATTCATGATTACTGATATGATTCTCTATTTACTATGACACAGTTAGATTGGTATTTGATAATCTTACATGTCTCCTGTTATCTATTGTTCAGTTATGATCTCATTTACAGTACTTCATGTTTTACATAATTAGTATATTATTTCATCGACTCTTTCCTGGGGGTTGCGTTAAATGCCCGCAGTACACGATTTGGTGATCCACCAGTCTAGGATTCCGTTCAGCTGTTTGGAGAGCTCCTTTGATTCAGAGCTTAGCCATTTTGGTACAGAACCTCTTTTTAGACTTATGTATATTTAGGGGCACGACGGGGCCCTGTTCCGTCATATGTCGTTATCATTCTCATAGAGGTCTGTAGACAGTTGTGGGTTGTACATATGTGGAGTTGTAAACCTGTCTTGGTATATGTGTTGTTGTATTTTGTTTTGGGATGTTCCCGTATATAGTGACAACTTTGTCGGCTTGCGTCCCTCGTTATACTTGATTAGATGTGACTCCTCGAGAGACATGGTTATTTATGTGAAAGGCAACCTTGCCGGCTTGCCTATTCTGACATGTGTTATGATTGCGGCGTTATGCTGCCGAATTTCATATTGTGCTTAGTGTCGGTCTGATTACGTGACAGGTTCGTATAATGGTGTCATTAGGGCGCTTAGTCGCGGCCCGTCGGGTCGGGTCGTGACAAAAGAAGTATCAGAGCAGTTAGTCCTCAGAATGTCTACAGATCATGTCTAGTAGAGTCTTGTGTATGGGTATGTTGTGCACCATACTTATACACAGGAGGCTGCCGGACATTTAGGATTAGTTTCCATTCTTTCATCTCCTAGATCGTGCAATAGAGCTATGTTATTAGGATAATCCCTCTCTGACGACTTAATGTGTTTACAGTTAGCCTACGAATAAGGCGACAGCAGCCTAGAAGGGTAAATCTACAGCGGGGGATACTAGTCGGATTCAGAGAGTTACCAAGTCCCGTACTCAATCTATGCCGGAGACTGTACCCCAGCCGACGAGCTCTGTTTCGTCGTCACCTCTAGAGGCTCTAGTTCAGGGGGCAACATCACCAGTTTCTGAGACCCCAGCACCTGAGCCTCCAGCTCCTCAGCCAGGGGTAGAGGACAGAACCATGAGAGATGTGGTACAGAGTCTGACTAGGTTAGTGTCAGGGCAAACTTATAGACAGGGACCAGGAGTTGACCCTAGAGCAGATAGTTTGAGGGTCTGTGATTTGTTGAACTGTAGTCCACCAGAGTTTTTCGGGTCAAGGCCCGAGGATGATCCACAGGAGTTCATCCGACAGATACAGCATACGTTGAGGGTGATAAAGGCTTCATATACTGAGTCTGTCGTGTTGGCTTCATACCGGTTGCGTGATGTAGCTATTAACTGGTATGAGTCGTGGGAGCTATCTAGGGGCGAGGGTGCTCCTCCAGCCGTCGCAGAGGATTTTCTTGACCACTTCCTACCTCCAGAGATGGGGAGGTCCAGACTTGACAGGTTCCTAAACTTGAGGCAGAGCGGTAGGAGCATTAAAGAGTACAACCTTGAGTTTGACTCATTGACCAGATATGCACCCACTATTGTAGCAGATATGAAAGACATGGTGCATCGCTATGTGATGGGGCTGGATCATTATTTGATCGATGGTTGTATGGCGGTGGCTCTTCAGTCGGGTATGGATATTACTCGGATCCAGGCATATGCACAGGGAGTTGAGGACCTACACAGAGGGCGGCAACCAGATAGAGGTCATGACAGGGACCAACATAAGAGGGCTAGGTCGGTAAGTTATTCGAGTGAGTCTCGAGGCAAGCAGCCTCAGCAGCAGGCTAGATATTCATCCCAACCAGCACAGAGTGCTCCCCTAAAGTCCACAGGCAGAAGATTCGACCGTCCGGGGTATTTAGGAGCCGGTCATAGCTCGAGCCGGGTTCGGAGAGCGGGGTTACAGTCGGCGAGGCCACCTTTGCCTCGGTGTTCTCAGTGTGGTAGGTCCCATCTTGGGGAATGTCGTCTTACTACTGGTGTTTGTTTTGTTTATAATTGTCAAGGCCATATGAGGAGGGAATGTCCTTATAGGAGCAGTGCAGGTGGTATGGCTCAGCCTACGGGGTCGGTTGCTAGTTCATCGTCATCTATAGCTATGCGCCCCACCGGACAGGGTATTCAGATGCCAGTAGGCCGTGGTAGAGGTCGTGGCGGAGTTTCTAGTTCTGACGGTCCTTCGAACCGCATATATTCCTTGGCCAGTAGACGTGATCAGGAGCCGTCACCAGATGTTGTTACAAGTATATCATCAGTCTTTTTCTGTGACGTATATGCATTGATAGAACCAAGTTCCACCTTGTCATACATATCTCCCCTTGTTGCTAGTAGAATCGGGATAGAACCTGAGTCGATAGAACCATTTGAGATAGATACACCGGTAGGAGATTCGGTTATAGCTAAGCATGTATATAAAAAAAAATTGTTCGGTGATTGTATATAGTCGTCATACCATAGCAAATTTGATAAAGTTAGTTATGACTGACTTTGATGTTATTATGGGTATGGATTGGTTGGCTTCTTGTTATGCTAAGTATGATGCTTTGGAGAGGTTAACTTTGTGGAATAGTTTATAATATCTATATGAAGGAGTGATGGCACATTCGCAGATAGAGGTCACTTCAATGGGATCTTGAATGAAAAGGAGAAAACTGGAGGGCTACCAATTTATCCTTATGAATATGAGGAATTTGCTTTCTGTATTAATTCTTGTGAACAGAATGAAGTTAGCTATTAAGGCATTCTCTTCACTTGGTGGAATGGGAGAACAAATGGGGAATATATTTTTAAAAGACTAGACAGAATGCTTAACAATGATCTATTTCAACAATGGTTTGGTTTTATAGAATTTGATCATTTATAGGTTAGGATCTGATCATGCTCCTGTGCTATTGTCATGTGGTATTCAGAATCAGTATTTTGTCAAGCCATTCAAGTTCTTGAGTTTTGTTTTAAGCATGAATCTTTCCATGAGGTAGTTAGGCAACACTGACAAAAGTGCTTTGAAATTCAGAAGGAGATGTATTCTTACCTTCCAAGTAAAAAGTTGAGAAATGTTAAAACTACTTCATCTGCATAGAGCAAATAAACTTTTGGAGATATTTTTAAGAAACTAAGTATTAGGGAGGATATTGTTAGATTTAAAGAGGAGTTGTTTGAAGAATTTCCAACAGAAGCAAATAGAATGATTTTACAAAGAGTTAAGGCAGACTTTGAAAGAGTATGAAGAAGTTTCTGGCCAGTTGATCAATAAAAGGAGAGTTCTTTTTATATGCATGCTAAGACTCCTAGTAACTTGGTTCAACATGTAAAAGATATTACTGGTTTCACAAAGAGGAACATTTCCATTTATGTATTTAGGAATGTCCAGTATTACATGTTAGAAAGAGGAAGATAGATTATGTTGAGTTAATTAAGAAGATTAAAGACAAGTTACAGGCTTGGAAAGAAAAAATGTTGTCACCATGAGGTAAAACAGTGTTGATTACTAGTGTGTTACAAAGTGTACCTATACACATATTGTCTGCTATAAGACTTGCAAACTGTGTAATCAAAGAGATACATCAAATATTTGTAATTTTCTTCTGGTGTATACTAAGGATGATGTTAAAGCTAAACATTGGTTTACATGGTTAAAAATGTACTTGCCTAAGAATGATAGTGGATTGAGGTTCAGATCTCATTTTGATATATCAAAGGCATTGTGTAAAAAACTATGGTGGAAATCTAGGACCACCAACTCTTTATGGACTAACTTTCTAGGGAACAAGTACTCTAAGAAGCATTACCCTCAATATGTGCAATGGAAATGTGGTTCTCAGGTCTTGAAAATGGTTCTTGAGGTAAGGGATAACATTGAACAAGAAATATGGTGGGAAACAAAGAGTGGGACCACTAATATTTGATTTGATAATCGTACTAAATTGGAAATATTACACTATGTACTACTATCAGAGTTTCTTATTGATGAAAGGGTGGAAGATGTCAAAGAACTGCTACGTAAGTGTATTGGTGATCCTTCCAGAGTCTTCCCAATAGATGATGTCCATGTGACAGAAGAGTTGTCGTATGAGGAGAGCCCTATATCCATACTTGATCGCCAGGTCAAGAGATTACGGAAAAAGGATGTGGCTTCCGTCAAGGTATTGTGGAGAAACAATAATAGGGAGGAAATTACTTGGGAGACAGAAGATGAAATGAAGAAGAAGTATCCTCACTTGTTCCCTGTGCCTCCAGGTAATTCAATTTAACCCCTTATTTGATATTAGTAATTGGTGAATTGTATGTGTGTTATATTGTTGCATGTGAGGCATCTCTTGGTTTGCTGAATATAGGTGGATAGACATAGTTATAAAGGGGACTCTGCCGAATTATAGCATGAGACATATGATGAACATTCGAGGACAAATGTTTCTAAGGGGGGAAGGATGTTACACCTTGTAAGTTTAAGACGATAATTAAGAACGTCATTAAGGAAGTAAGATTCGAATATTGGATATATAGTATACTTACATATGTTAATACGAAAGTTAGTATATAAAATGATGTGATTCCGGAATTTTTTTTGTTACAACGAGCGTGACAATGGAAATTAAAATGATAGTTATATATATTCCCGATATGGATTAGTAACGTATTATATAAGTTACGACGGCGAGGATACGAGGTCTTATGAAATTCTCTGGAATTAAAGGAAGCGGGAGTTAAGATTTAAAAGAAATGAGTTTAAAAATTATTAATTGGGGGACTTGGGACCAATGTGTAATAAAGAAATTTCATATTTTTATTAAACCTATACTCTTCATCTCTTTCATTCTAAATTCAAACCAAAGTTTCTCTATCTCCCTCCCCCTAGCCGAGACCTCTCTCTCCCCCCTCATTCCCATAGCTAAAATTTATTAAGCTTTCAATTCCCCTCATAGATTAAGAATATTCACCTAAATTAGAAGCCAAAAATTTGAGAAAACAGTGGGCAGAAAATCGGGACTGTTGGGCCGAATTTGAGCAAGAAATTTCGGTTTTTTTGGAGAAGTTTTTGGGAAGAAAAAACGTGTATGAAGGAGGTATTAACATTGTAGAATGTATGCATGTCAGTTTGGAGTTGAAGAAGTGTGAAATTGAAGCAAAAATCGAGGGCACAGTGACTGGTTCGTAGGGACTGTTTTGGCTTCATTTTAAGGTATAAAATTCTTCTTTTAATGATATAATTGGAGTGCATGTTGTTAGAATTAAGAAAATAAATTTGTGTTAAGGAAAAATTGGAATTAAGACATTGCATGTGAATATTTTGGATGTTGTAGCCGATACTAGGACTAATTTTACTAATATTGGAATTGTCGTATTAGATTATTGTGTTGTGAAGTTCGTCGCTGCTTTGCATGTTGAAATTGGAAGAAAATCTTGATATTTAGTAATAGTTATTCATAAGGAACTATTGGAACATGAATTGGATTTTAAGAAGTTAAGAAAAGAATATGGAATTATGTTATTGTTGGCCGAAACTTACATGGAAATATTGGACATTGTTGTGAGGTATTAAGGGCTGATTTTGTGGAGTTAAAATGTTGGAAATAATCATAAACATGTATATATGTTGTCGCGCCCTTTTCCGGCCGCGGCATTCTAAAAAGCGAGCCTGCTCAAAATGCAATGTTAGAAAATAAAGTGCTAAATGTTAAAAGTGCAAACAAATATTAAAATGCTAGAAATTGCAAAAGATGCTAAAGTTTAAAAGGGTGCTAAAATGCTAAAGGGTTGCTAGAATGCTAAGGGTTCGCGGAGTCGCCACCTAATTAATTGGGTGAATTAGGACACCTAAATGTTTAACTAGTTTGAAGTAAAACATTAACTCCATTTTAATAGTGCTAAACTTAATGAGATTACAGGTAAGGGTTCTTTATTAATCTAGAGGAAGGGTTAGGCACCCTCTAAGATCCGCTAACTTGCGGTTGTCCTGCCAAACCTAGGGTAATTATTTTTTTAAAATGCAAAATAAAGCTCCACCTGCTTAATAAGATGTTAAAATGTTAAAATGTTTAAAAGGTGCCTTAAAGTAAAAGGTTGCTAAAGGTATTAAATGCTAGAAGGGCTCCTGCTTAGAAAAAGTGTTAGAAAAATAAATAAGATGCTAATTGTTTAAAGGAAGGCTTAAAAGTATTTAAAAGGGTGCTAAAATATTAAAAGTGCTAAAAGGTTAAAAATGCTAAAAAATGCTAAAGTTTTAATTTTGAAAGTAAAAGGTGCTAGAAGTGCAAAAAGAATGCTAAATGTTAAAGAGTGCTTAAAAGGTGCTAGAAATGCTAAGATGCTAAAGGTGCTTTATGGACTAATTATATGCTCATGCAAAGATTATTTACGGACTAATTGTGTATACTGCTAGCTAAATTAATCTTGCCTAACACAAATGCGATATTATATAAGAGGTGCTTTAAGACGATTTTTTGAGAGTTTAGGAGAAAAAATGTTTATGGATTTAACAAATTGTTGGTTTTATGACGCAGGTTAGATTATTTTTATTTTTGCCGATTTTAAACATGCCTAATAGCCCTAAAAGACAAATAAAGAAGAATGCGTTTCTAAGTTTAAATTACCTTCCACCTCATATGCTTAAAGGCTAATTGCTAGAAGTTCCCCTATTAATTACAAAGTTAAGTAATAAAATTACAACAAACAAATAGGGGCATAAATGAGATAAGAGAGAGAGCAAAGAGATTGGGCGGATGACCCAGTCTATTTGTTTTCTAGGAATTAGAAGAGGACTCGATGGATGTATATGCGTGCCTTTGCGTTTGCCAGCGAGTCTCGTTATGAGACTCTTTGTTGCTCAGTGCGTGCCGTGTAAAAAGAAAGTGATAAGGATTAGTATCAATCCAACCTTGTCAATAAACAAGTAATCACATATTGATTATCAAAAACAATGCAAATAAAGACACGTGCATCTATATTGAGTCCTGTCATAACTCAAATCTAAATGCGATTACCTAGTATACACCGAGTTGTGATTTGAAGTAAGAAAAGAAACACATATAAGTATTATTCAGCCTAGGTGATAGGCCTTGATAGCCCATGTGAGGCAATGCAAACAGGGAAAAATCAGGCCCAGAAGTGAAGCATTCCAGATCAGGGAGCAGAGCTAGGTGTGTAAATAAAGGAGCTAAACATGGAGGAGATATGAGTCCTACGGATAGTAACAGACAACGATGCATTAACATCTCCGATGTTGACCTCTTTTTTGGAAAATAACAAGTTGATAACTCTTTAGGCACATAGATGACGTAAAGCACACATGATTCTCAACATACAGTGAATGTTAGTACTTTAAAACATACTGAAATAAACCCAAACTACATTTTCACACTTCAGACAACCCTTAAGACATAATAACTTAATCATCAAAACTCCCTGCATACACATGTCCATTTAAATGCTATAATCATATTAGTATACAGGCCACAAGTATTAGTTGGACAACTAATTTAGGAAAGCATGTACCAAGATATTGAAATGAAGCAATAACAATTTAAGATCTATTTGAAGGGTTGCAAGCTTTTTTTATTGGGCTAAACACATATCTTTACAATCAAGCTATATTCAATGCATGACAACACTCGACCGGGTGAATTAGAGTACATCATGTGTTTAAAGTTAACGAATATCTGAAGTCGATTAGAGCGAGGAGCAGTGCGACCACTAGCGATGCGGGAACATGGCGAGAATCGAAAGAGGAAGGAGAGCCTGACACGTATTTTAAGATAAACAATCTTTTACCCATATATGCCTAAGGATGATGGCGGTGCACTATCATGCCTTCTGCGATCGATGAGCATATCCAAATCATTTACGAGGCCAATTTATTTGTTTAGTAACCAAGTCGATGTAGATGTTCATTTCGGAGATGACACATGTCGCATTTGTAGAAAAGTATAGGAATTCCACTTATTACTCGGCTTAGGTTAGGCGGCGTAGACTATTAATAGAGGTAAAGGCGAAATTTACTTAAGGCCATTTCTCGAATCGGTTTTCCCAATTAACCAACTTGCCAACACCCCTAATTTGATCGGATAACAATTAGTTGTGCTTTTGACACTCGAAGAAGATATAACAAAACATGCGGCTGCGAAGGATTCCAACAATGACGATGATCAACCAAGCGAGTTTTAAAATATTCTACATACACAAATAACGACTACATTAGCTAAGCGTATTTAAACAACACATAATCATCACATATATCACGAAATACGAATGAGAAAATATGAAAGGAAAGGCGAGATTACCTTCTAGGACAGCGACCGGCGGCGTATCAAGTCGTCGGATTCGCTTCGGGGTTTGGTTTTGCGATGCGAATAAGAGGCGGGGATAGCTTCTGCGACTTCCCGACTCTGTTTCTTACTTCTTTGCTAAGAGTGTCGATCTTATAGGTAGGCTCACATTTGCTAAAGTGTGTCGATACTATGGTATCTGGCCCAGTGAGTTCTTGTGACCACTGTTCTTTGTTTCCTAAACTGCTGGTGGTTGCTAAGTATTGCTAAGAGGTAGAGTGACTGCTATCTCCCCGACTCTCTGTGTCTTCCCTGTCCGTATTGTTACGTCTCTAGCTGCTGGTGGTTGCTAATTATTGCTAAGGTGTAAAATGATTGCTATCTCCCAGACTCTCGATGTCTTGCCACTAAATTGCTATGTAGTTGCCGCCACGCTCTCTGTCTAAGTTGATTCCTCCTCTGCTCATCGTCGATGCTCTGTTCACCCCCCTTTTCTGATGCCTTTGCATGTTCTTATATAGCCCCCGTTTGGGTTCCCTAATAATGGTAAGTAAATAAAGGCGGATTGGGACGAGATTTAGTCTTGGTCGATCGTGATTTAGGTTTGAAGGGATTTGGTTAGGTTCGTACTCGATTTGAGCGGGATTTCGGTGATGGATATGGTAGGAAATCGCTGAGGGATGCGTGGGTAAAGGAAAGCTTGATTACGCCGGATTCTCAGGCGAGAATCTCGGTTGGGTGATGGGCGAGGTGCTGGCGGCGGTTTGAAATTTCTAGGGTTCTTCGTTTATGAAGGTGAAGCGAGGCTTTGTTCTGGGCTGCTGGTGAATGGTGATAAGGAGGAAATAAGGAGTGTTGGGGCGAGCTGGGCCTTCGGGTACTTGGGCTGGGTAGTGGGCTAGGCGGAAGTAGGTAGTTAGTATTAAATTAGTTAGTTTAATTAGGCTTTTAATTAGGATTAGATTATTTAATTTAGTTAAATTATTTAGGTGCTAAATTAGTCTAATTATTTAGGTGCTAAATTAGTCTAATTGTCATAATAAATGCGGGCGTGTTATTTAATTAGTGCTTAATATGTTAAAATGCGGCGCTATTATTTAAAAACTTATTATTATGCATTATTGCGAAGTTAAATTAAAATTGCATTGAGTTTATATTAAATTACTTAAATCTTTGAATGCAAGTCGATATTTAAGAATTGTTTAAAGCCTTATAAATGCGCTATTAAATAAAAAATTGATTTTAAATTACAAATGATTATGACATTCTCTTGCGTATTAATAAATGCAACTATGCTACTTGACGTGACGTCATTGCTAAATTAATTATTCTATGTATTTATTAATGATTAAGAATTACGACAGAGCTTACAATTAGTTAATGCGGGCGCGGGACTCTAAGTGTTTAAAACTCTACGTAAGGCGCGATGCCATTATTAAATTATTTATTTATGCATGTATTTATGTTTTATCGTGCATTTTATTATAAAAATCATAAAAATTATTTTACAAAATTAGCCTAATTTTATAGTTAGTATTTGGGCGGGAGGGTCAAAATTGGGTGTCAGCAGTGTCCTCTTTGTATGGAGATGATGGAAGAATCTTGGACAAAGCGTTGACTCATGCCAATTTTGTCTCGATCTTCAGTGCGAAATCTTTGGCGGTAGACAAAGTGGCGCGAAAATCAAAAATTGTCGATGTCGAGTTATGGCGACCGGGATACCATGGTCAAAACACTGGCGGGCTACGCGGACTCAAAGCCCCCGATGTCGAGTTATGGCGACAACTGAGCTACCATGGTCAAAACACCAGGCGGGCTAATGCGGACTCAAGGCATCGATGTCGAGTTATGGCGACCTTTGAGTTACCGTGGTCAAAACACGGCGGGCTAACACGGACTTAAAGGCTGTCGATGTCGAGTTATGATGACCTTGGGCTGGTGTAAAAAGTAAAAGAATATAAGCGGCGAACACAGGTGTCTTGCTATGGCTTGTGGTCTTTGGGTTCTACGGTGATGTGGGCGAGTGGGCCAGAAGCTGAGGCTTACGCCATTTATTGGGAAGGTTGGCCCGACAAATTGCCGGTTATTTGTAGAGAAAATCCACGTTGTGCTCCTGCTCTGCATGCTAAGACTTGAACAAGCGGTTAGTGCATGCTTATTAAGGCAAAATGATGATGTATAATTTTAAAAGTAATGCAGCGAGTAGAAAAGGTTATCTGCAAAATGTGATGCTGCTTTGTGTTGATGCGATCTTTGCAAATCTTTGTGATTTCGCCGCGGGCGTGTTGCGATTGTGAATGCGGATCGTTGTCCTTGCTGCAATTGCCCCTGTAGACTAAAGCTCGAAAGAGTTAGTGCATAGCTGTTAAACGAATAATAAAGCATGAATGAGAAAAAATGCAATTTTGATATGAGAGAAAGTCGTCCACTGTGTAGATGCGATATCGCGATGATGGCGTCATTTTGGACTTCTTTGTCTTGATAACGTCGTTACTGGGCGTGTTCTTCTTTGGCGTCGTTCGTAGACTTGATGTCTTGATAACGTCGTTGCTGGGCGTGTTCTTCTTTGGCGTCGTTGCGTAGACTTCTTTGTCTTTGATAACGTCGTTACTGGGCGTGTTCTTCTTTGGCGTCGTTGCGTGAACTTCTTTGTCTTGATCGCGTCGTTACTGGGCGTTCTTCTTGGCGTCGTTGCGTAGACTTCTTTGTCTTGATAACGTCGTTACTGGGCGTGTTCTTTGCTGGCGTCGTTGCAGACTTGATGTCTTGATAACGTCGTTGCGGGCGTGTTCTTCTTGGCGTCATTCGTAGACTTGTTGTCTTGATCGCGTCGTTACTGGGCGTGTTCTTTCTTTGGCGTCGTTGCGTAGACTTGATGTCTTGATAACGTCGTTACTGGGCGTGTTCTTTGGCGTCGTTGCGTAGACTTGATGTCTTGATAACGTCGTTGCACGGGCGTGTTCTTTCTTTGGCGTCGTTGCGTAGACTTCTTTGTCTTGATAACGTCGTTGCACTGGGCGTGTTCTTTGCTCGCAGTAGAATAAATGCTCATAAGCTAAGCTTGAAAGCGTTAGTGTATACTGTTTAAACAAAATGATAAATATATATGAGAAGTGCAATTTTATGGATAGAGATGTAAGTCACGATATGCACGAATCTTGAGATGTTGCCACTTGCGGTGTTAATTGTTATGATGCCTTTGTTGTGTGCGATCGCGGGTTGCAAGTTTGACTTTATGGCCAGAAATGGCGCTAGGTTTTGTTGGAACTACGAACTTTGATTGCGATTGTTGATGCCGCTTCTGCTGCTGCTTTGCCGATCACGGACTTTGAATTTTGAGATTCATATCTTACGCCTCTGCTTTGTTTCTTTGCGAAGAAACTTCTTGCCGTATTTTACGCTTGGCTATTGCATTTCTTTATACATTATTATGAAAAGACCTGCGCTCAAAGAAAATTTTGTGAGTTTTGGGGGGGGTCGATTTGTATTTGACTTCTCCGCCTTGTCCCTTGACATCTGTGTGCACAGTGCGCTTGGATTTGCAGCCATATGCAGTTCCTACATTGTCCCGATTTGAGAAGGTGTCATCTGCTCTTCTTTTACGAGACCACTGCTTTGCTTATAGGAACGAGATAGGTTCAGACTCGTTCGCTCGGATGCCAGATCGGTCATGTCGCTGGACCGTGCCTTTGATCTTGTGAAATATTGATGCTCTGCCATTGCTAAGTCAAATACAAATCGACCTTTGGGGGAAGATGGTAAATCTTTCTAAAAATGCAACAAACGGTGTTAGCATAAGGCACATAATTTGCGGGTATGTAGCAGATATATTGCACATAGCATATTCAAACGTTTCCTAACATGCAGGGGGCCTCTTTATGCCAGAGGTAAGCCTAAACGTCACTTATGCGAGATTATGACGGATTTGTCCAAGTCGTCCAACTATAATGCCTTTGTTGGAAATGGCGACCAAATGACGGTGCACTTTTCCCAATTTTAGCATGTCATGATTGGGCTTGGATCTGTTTGTCATTGCCACGCTACACATAATATGCTGGTTGGCCGTTGGGTTGAGAAACCCGTTGACAAGTTTGGTGTCTTCCTAATTGTGGTGTCAATGCGAGGACCAGCACCTAAGGTAAATGCGTCATGCCCTAAATAAAGGTGGTATAGCTCTATCTTAAGTTTCTAAGATTTGGCTTTTACGGGCCTTGAGTTCCCGAGCGACAACTCGAGTGAAAGGCTCTGGTGATCGACGAACCGATCTAACTCAGCGCGCCAACTCTCCTAAAATTTGGATATTTTTGAAAGAAATTTGCGGTGCGCGCGAGCACACCGCGTGAGTGTGTGATTGTGTGAATTTTCGAATGGAAGAAATATGAGCGGAATGCGGTTTAAGGAAGCGATAAAGCAAGTAGCAAAAAATAAACAAAATACCACACAAAATTAAATGCAAAATAAATGCCAAACAATAACCCTAGGTGCATTGTGGTTAAGAACCTAAAATCCCGGTAGTCGCCATTTACATCGCGCGCTTTTCGTGCGGCATTCTAAAAAGCGAGTCTGCTCAAAATGCAATGTTAGAAAATAAAGTGCTAAATGTTAAAAGTGCAAACAAATATTAAAATGCTAGAAATTGCAAAAGATGCTAAAGTTTAAAAGGGTGCTAAAATGCTAAAGGGTTGCTAGAATGCTAAGGGTTCGCGGAGTCGCCACCTAATTAATTGGGTGAATTAGGACACCTAAATGTTTAACTAGTTTGAAGTAAAACATTAACTCCATTTTAATGGTCTGCTAAACTTAATGAGATTCTGGGTAAGGGTTCTTTATTAATCTAGAGGGAAGGGGTTAGGCACCCTCTAAGATCCGCTAACTTGCGGTTGTCCTGCCAAACCTAGGGTAATTATTTTTTTAAAATGCAAAATAAAGCTCCACCTGCTTAATAAGATGTTAAAATGTTAAAATGTTTAAAAGGTGCCTTAAAGTAAAAGGTTGCTAAAGGTATTAAATGCTAGAAGGGCTCCTGCTTAGAAAAAGTGTTAGAAAAATAAATAAGATGCTAATTGTTTAAAGGAAGGCTTAAAAGTATTTAAAAGGGTGCTAAAATATTAAAAGTGCTAAAAGGTTAAAAATGCTAAAAAATGCTAAAGTTTTAATTTTGAAAGTAAAAGGTGCTAGAAGTGCAAAAAGAATGCTAAATGTTAAAGAGTGCTTAAAAGGTGCTAGAAATGCTAAGATGCTAAAGGTGCTTTATGGACTAATTATATGCTCATGCAAAGATTATTTACGGACTAATTGTGTATACTGCTAGCTAAATTAATCTTGCCTAACCTGCGTACAGTATTATATAAGAGGTGCTTTAAGACGATTTTTTGAGAGTTTAGGAGAAAAAATGTTTATGGATTTAACAAATTGTTGGTTTTATGACGCAGGTTAGATTATTTTTATTTTTGCCGATTTTAAACATGCCTAATAGCCCTAAAAGACAAATAAAGAAGAATGCGTTTCTAAGTTTAAATTACCTTCCACCTCATATGCTTAAAGGCTAATTGCTAGAAGTTCCCCTATTAATTACAAAGTTAAGTAATAAAATTACAACAAACAAATAGGGGCATAAATGAGATAAGAGAGAGAGCAAAGAGATTGAAGCGGATGACCCCGTCTGTTGTTTTTCTAGGAATTTGCGAAGAGGACTCGATGGATGTATATGCGTGCGCTGCGTTTGCCAGAAGCGAGTCTCGTTATGAGACTCTTTGTTGCTCAGTGCGTGCCGTGTAAAAAGAAAGTGATAAGGATTAGTATCAATCGACCTTGTCGATAAACAAGTAATCACATATTCAGATTATCAAAAACAATGCAAATAAAGACACGTGCATCTATATTGAGTCCACATGCATAACTCAAATCTCGTGCGATTACCTAGTATACACCGAGTTGTGATTTGAAGTAAGAAAAGAAACACATATAGAGTATTATTCACCTAGGTGATAGGCCTTGATAGCCCATGTGAGCAATGCAAGCAGGGAAAAATCGGGCCCAGTGAAGCATTCCGGATCGAGGAGCGGTAGGTGTGTAAATAAAGGAGCTAAACATGGAGGAGATATGAGTCCTACGGATAGTAATGCAGACAACGATACATTAACATCTCCAGATTTGACCTCTTTTTTTGGAAAATAACAAGTTGATAACTGCTAGGCTATAGATGACGTAAAGCACACATGATTCTCAACATACGGTGAATGTTAGTACTTTAAAACATCTTGAAATAAACCCAAACTACATTTTCACACTTGACAACCCTTAAGACATAATAACTTAATCATCAAAACTCCTGCATACACATGTCCATTTAAATGCTATAATCATATTAGTATACAGACCACAGTATTAGTTGGACAACTAATTTAGGAAAGCATGTACAAGATATTGAAATGAAGCGATAACAATTTAAGATCCTATTTCAAAGGGGTTGCAAAGCTTTTTTTATTGGGCTAAACACACATCTTTACTGATCAGCTATATTCAATGCGACAACACTCGGCCGGGTGAATTAGAGTACATCATGTGTTTAAAGTTAACGAATATCTGAAGTCGATTAGAAGCGAGGAGCAGTGCGACCACTAGCGATGCGGGAACATGGCGAGAATCGAAAGAGGAAGGAGAGCCTGACACACGTATTTTAAGATAAACAATCTTTTACCCATATATGCCTAAGGATGATGGCGGTGCACTATCATGCCTTCATCGCAATCGATGAACATATCCAAATCATTTCTGAGGCCAATTTATTTGTTTAGTAACCCAGTCCGATGTAGATGTTCATTTCGGAGATGACACATGTCGCATTGTAGAAAAGTATAGGAATTCCACTTATTACTCAGCTTAGGTTAGAGCGACGTAGACTATTAATAGAGGGGTAAAGACTGAAATTTACTTAAGGCCATTTCTCGAATCAGTTTTCCCAATTAACCAACTTCAAGCCAACACCCCCTAATTTGATCAGATAACAATTAGTTGTGCTTTTGACACTCCAAAGAAGATATAACAAAACATGCCACTGCGAAGGATTCCAACAACAGACAGTATCAACCAAACGAGTTTTAAAATATTCTACATACACAAATAACAGCTACATTAGCTAAGCGTATTTAAACAACACATAATCATCACATATATCACGAAATACGAATGAGAAAATATGAAAGGAGGCGAGATTACCTTCTCCGGACAGCGACGGCGTATCAAGTCGTCGGATTCGCTCGGGGGTTTGGTTTTTGCGATGCGAATAAGAGGGCGGGGATAGCTTGCTGACTTCCCGACTCTGTTTCTTAACTGCTGCTAAGAGTGTCGATGCTATAGGTAGGCTCCCTGACTGCTAAAGTGTGTCGATACTATGGTATCCTAACTGACTGAGTTCTTCGACTGACCCCCCTGTTGCTGTTTCCTAAACTGCTGGTGGTTGCTAACTATTGCTAAGAGGTAGAGTGACTGCTATCTCCCCGACTCTCAGTGTCTTCCCCTGTCCCCGTATTGTTCTGTCTCCTAAACTGCTGGTGGTTGCTAATTATTGCTAAGGTGTAAAATGATTGCTATCTCCCCGACTCTCAGTGTCTTGCCCTAAATTGCTATGTAGTTGCCCTTCCTGCTCTCTGTCCTAAGTTGATTCCTCCTCTCTGCTCATCGTCGATGCTCTGTTCACCCCCCTTTTCTGATGCCTTTGCATGTTCTTATATAGCCCCCGTTTGGGTTCCCTAATAATGGTAAGTAAATAAAGGCGGATTGGGACGAGATTTGGTGCTGATTCGATCGTGATTTAGGTTTGAAGGGATTTGGTTAGGTTCGTACTCGATTTCGAAGCGGGATTTCGGTGATGGATATGGTAGGAAATCGCTGAGGGATGCGTGGGTAAAGGAAAGCTTGATTACGCCGGATTCTCAGGCGAAAATCTCGGTTGGGTGATGGGCGAGGTGCTGGCGGCGGTTTGAAATTTCTAGGGTTCTTCGTTTATGAAGGTGAAGCGAGGCTTTGTTCTGGGCTGCTGGTGAATGGTGATAAGGAGGAAATAAGGAGTGTTGGGGCGAGCTGGGCCTTCGGGTACTTGGGCTGGGTAGTGGGCTAGGCGGAAGTAGGTAGTTAGTATTAAATTAGTTAGTTTAATTAGGCTTTTAATTAGGATTAGATTATTTAATTTAGTTAAATTATTTAGGTGCTAAATTAGTCTAATTATTTAGGTGCTAAATTAGTCTAATTGTCATAATAAATGCGGGCGTGTTATTTAATTAGTGCTTAATATGTTAAAATGCGGCGCTAT
This sequence comes from Przewalskia tangutica, assembly GCA_029844215.1. NCBI lineage: Eukaryota > Viridiplantae > Streptophyta > Magnoliopsida > Solanales > Solanaceae > Przewalskia > Przewalskia tangutica. The sequence continues at coordinate 10,354,305 of CM056732.1, read as the reverse complement.
TATTTAAAAACTTATTATTATGCATTATTGCGAAGTTAAATTAAAATTGCATTGAGTTTATATTAAATTACTTAAATCTTTGAATGCAAATCTGATATTTAAGAATTGTTTAAAGCCTTATAAATGCGCTATTAAATAAAAAATTGATTTTAAATTACAAATGATTATGACATTCTCTTGCGTATTAATAAATGCAACTATGCTGCTTGACGTGACGTCATTGCTAAATTAATTATTCTATGTATTTATTAATGATTAAGAATTACGACAGAGCTTACAATTAGTTAATGCGGGCGCGGGACTCTAAGTGTTTAAAACTCTACGTAAGACGCGATGCCATTATTAAATTATTTATTTATGCATGTATTTATGTTTTATCGCTGCATTTTATTATAAAAAATCATAAAAAATTATTTTACAAAATTAGCCTAATTTTATAGTTAGTGACTGGACGGGAGGGTCAAAATTGGGTGTCAACATATGTTGTGATTAATTACTAATACATGTCTTAAGAAAATTAAAGTGTAAAAAAGGTGTTATGTTGCAAATTATAGGACTTGAACTCTTGTTGTTGTCGCTAGAGTTGATAGACTGCTTTAAGGTTGTTCTAATATGGATTAACATGAGAGATAGGTGTAGTAATCACCTTTATTGTTGTAGTAGTTATCTTCCATGAACGAAAAGGAAAGGAATGTATTATGATGACGTTTGTGGAGTATTTGAGAATGTTTTGGTTATATCTTTAAGTTATGACTGGTTATTGGTTTGGTTGACATTTGTTGTAAATTGTGGAGGTACATATAAACAGGGAAGTCTTTGCGAATTTTTATAGAATAAGAGAATCGTCTTTCAATATAACTTACGTTAGAAATCATAGAGTTGACGGACATATTGTTATTATTATAGGTCAAGGTGCTAGTCGAGGCGATTATTAGATTATCGAGTTGATATAGAGGACGAGGTATGTGAACTATTCCTTTTTTCTTTTGGCATGATTTTCATAAAGTAAACGTACGGCGGACGTACATGATTTCAACACAGTCTATTTCCTAAAGATGTTAGTCATGAGAAATGCCTATGATTTTTTCAGTAAAGATTTTATTATAATGATTTCATTAAGAGTCAAAATGATGATTTAAATTGTATAGTTACTCATGATACTCTATTCTTGTTGGATATGATTATATGAATTCACCGAGTCCCATAATGGGTCGGGACATGTTATATTGATTATTCCATGGATTTGTATCCATGATGCGGGTATAGAATATCCATAATAGTATATGTATGATGATTCCATGGATATGTATCCATGATGCGGGTATAGATACCCAGGACAGTAGATATGATTCCATGGATATGTATTCATGATGCGGGTGTAGATACCCATGACAGTAGATATGATTCTATGGACATGCATTCATAATGCGGATATAGATACTCAGGACAGTAGATATGATTTCATGGACATGTATCCATGATGCGGTTATAGATACCCATGACAGTATATATATATATATATATATATATATATATATATATATGATTATATGGATAATTATTCATGATTACTGATATGATTCTCTATTTTCTATGGCAATTAGATTGGTATTTGATAATCTTACATGTCTCATATTATCTATTGGTCAGTTATGATCTCATTTATAGTACTTCATGTTTTACATACTCAGTACATTATTTCGCACTGACCCCCTTTTCTCGGGGCCTGCGTTCATGCCCGCAGGTACAGGTGCTCAGTTTGGTGATCCACCAGTCTAGGATTCCGTTCAGCTATTTGGAGAGCTCCTTTGATTTAGAGCTTAACCATTTTGGTACATAACCTCTTTTTAGACTTATGTATATTTAGGGGCACGACGGGGCCCTGTCCCGTCATATGTCGTTATCCTTCTCATAGTGATCTGTAGACAGTTGTGGGTTGTACGTATGTGGAGTTGTAAACCTATTTTGGTATATGTGTTGTTTTATTTTGTTTTGGGATGTTCCCGTATATAGTGACAACTTTGTCGGCTTGCGTCCCTCGTTATACTTGATTAGATGTGACTCCTCGAGAGACATGGTTATTTGTGTGAAAGGCAACCTTGCCGGCTTGCCTATTCTGATATGTGTTATGATTGCGGCGTTATGCTGTCGAATTTCATATTGTACTTAGTATCGGTCTGATTACGTGACAGGTTCGTATAATGGCATCATTAGAGCGCTTAGTCGCGACCCGTCGGGTCGGATCGTGACAAAGGATCAGTGGAGCGCTTCGGTGGAATCAAAAGCACTTTAGATAATGATTTCTGTAAAGAAACATGAATCCAAGGTCATTCCCGCGATAGACATTAAGTGCTATCTGCAGTGTGGGTAGAGGTTAAGTTTCCAAAGCCTTTAATAATCCTCATCGTTTGAGGTTATGTTTGGGGAAACTTTTAAATGTTCCTAACACTTGTGAATTGAGGTAGAGCAGGATATCTTGTAGGAGGCCACATATTTAATTATGAGGACATACCACCTCAAATGAACGCACTTAAGAATCCAAGAAGTGTCCACGGCCATAACAGACAAAATATTAAAGAAGAACAGAATAAGGAAAGTTGTTGTGTTGGTACCGTTGACTTGGCTTACACTAAACACTGACGGTTCAAGACATCACGTTCACCGCGCAGTAAGTAAGTCTGATGGTATTCAACTATGGAATGTTCAAAGCTAAGGTTACCTATCCAAATGCAACATCGGTCCGCCGAAGGATTGCTGGAAAGACACCTTGTGAGTCCGCCAAAATCTCTTTCAAGAGTAGATTGTTGAAAATTTACTAAATGTGGAATTAAGTTTATCCCATTATTTATGATTCGAACAATTTGGGGACCCGCACATCGAAAACGTCATTTCCACACACGTAGTGCCAAGTATCATAAATTTCGTTAATGAATGAGATATTAGTACGTAAGTAACATGTTTGAGACATAGAATGATGGATGGTTATTGGTCAAATGACAAGTGTTCGTTGTTAAACGAAGGAAGAAGTGTGCGAAGTGTATGATGAAACGAGTCGGAAATCGCCGCGAAGGGCCGCGGCGCCTCCCAGGAAGTGAAGGCCACGGAAAATAGAGAATTTCTGACTCTTGGGCTGGTTTTCGAGCATTGAATCTCCATTACTTGACACATGAATTCAACCATTATTTGGCTGATTGTAACCTCTCAATAAGTGTCATTACATGGCTATTGAAGGCCATTCGTTGGTTAGTTGAGGGGTCATCTTCATAGCACTATAAATTGAGGACTTGGCTCAATTGGAAGATCACACCAAACTCAGATTGTTTTTTCGGTGTTCTCGTTGAAACACGCGGGCATACACTCCTTGCTTTTGGGGACATTGATCCAAAGCTCGAGTACGGTCCGTGCGCCGTTTTTCTTTGATCTTTTTTTTTCTTCTCTAGCATTATTTCACACTCAAAGATTCTTCTATTAGTAAACACTTGAGTTTTCTTTGCTCATTTGTTAGTTTTTTTTTATCTTGGGAGACAGTTGCCCATTACCGTAAAATGATTTATACGGGGCAATATTATTTTAAGAACAGAGTGAATATCACTCGGCTCAGCAAACCTTATTCTTGTTTTCAGTTTGTAATTTTTGTAATAGTTACTTACTTTCCGTTTGTAACAATTATTGTTGTAATCACAATACTCACAGAAAGTGGAATCACATTTCATACTACGGAAAACCATATCATAAAACCCTCAAGCTTATATTATCATTTCTTTCTTTCTACCGTACTATCTATCTATTGGAATACTGTTAATTCTAGTCCACTCATTATATTTAAGACATAAAATGATTTTTTTTTTCATTTTATTTCGTTAATTTTCATTCATATTAGTTGATAGTTAATAATTAATCGTTTGATACGTAAATGATAAGTAGAAAAGCGATAAAAACTAGAATAAATCTTGCGGTGGCAATAAATGCAAAAGCAAATTACGTCCATAATTTCATTATTTTTTACGTCACAATAACTCAGGTTTTCATCCCATGAGATAATAAATCTTGAATTTAATCAATATCATAAATAACATCTTAAGTTCTTAACTATCAAATCAATTCGTGGACACAGAAAAAAAGAAGATTTGAATGCTCCTGAATCAAGAGGTTCTTCCCCTAACTAGCATTTTGACAAGTACAAAAGTAATTCTCGTCTTAGAAAAGACAACAATTTCTAGACAGATTTTATTTTATGAAAGGGGCTAGGATTTTTGGCTCTCAAGTGGCGATTTAGTGCTTTAAATAATCTTGTCAACCAAGGTAAGTTACTAGCGATGTTTTGAGTTAACTATACTCGGTATATGTGAATTTCAACACGATTTTAACACGGGATTGATAGATTTGTTCTAATTGGTAAAGAATGGATTTTGGGCATAACTCAACCGCAAAAATTAGCTTGTACGGTGAGGATTGTTCAAGTCCATATAAGGAGTCCATGTTCCGATGTGAGACTCTTAGCACTTCCCCGCACGATCAAACCTCGTTAACTGGAGTGTGAACAATATAATTTGGGGGCCCAACATCGGTGAACATAGAATTGGAATGAAATTGACTCTGATACCATGTAAAGAATGGATCTTGGGCCTAACTCAATCCCAAAAGCTAATTTGTAGGGTGAGGATTGTCCAAAATCCATATAAGTAGTCCATACTCCCATTCCATTTCCGAGCAAAAATTTCCTTCAAAAAAAGGTAAGATTGTATCCCAACTTGGGGTTCTTGAATTCGGAAGAAGATAGAAATTTGTATTTGATGGAAAAAAACTTATTCAATAAAAAGTCAAAATATGAACTAACTTAAACTAATTTAAAACTTGTGATTTCAAACGCTTTTTGATTAATCGATAGAAATGTGATATTAAGCTATTGAACTTGAGATAAGATCAAAGAACTATAATGGGAAATTTCGGGTTTTTAGCCAAAAATATGAACTTGAATTGAATTGTTAAGTTTCAATAAGTTGAAACCGATTTTTTTTGACGTTGTTAATATAGAATTTGATTCACAAATAATTATAGCTCGACCAGAAATCACTTACATGATACATCATTAGTATAAAATATATTTCCATCCTTTTTTATTTACGAAGGCCATGGTAAGCTACTCTTTTCAGTGTGCGAGATAAACCGGGTTGTGATTGTCTATGGCCACGTCGGTAGGTTAACGACAATAGTCGTGTGTGTGATGACAAAGAAGGTTTATGCGAGGATCGAACTCGTGGCCGCGGTCGTATTTCTCTTCTTCTGTGATTTTATTCGGCTGCGGGTAAATAACAAATAACTGTTTAGTTTGAACTTTTCATTTAAAAAACGAACCGGATTTAAATAGTAGTTTCGTACTTAAGTCGATTTGACTTATATTTTTTTTGGGCAAATTAGGTATTGAATAGCAATTGGGCATTTCTTCTAGAAAACGACTTTGCTTGCATTTGCAACTAGTAAACATTTTGCTTCTCAACTTGGCCTCTTTCTTATTCCACTTCTTTGTTTTTGAAGTTTCAACTTCTAGAAGGCCCAATTCATGTTTTTCCAACTTGATGACAATATGCCACTTGGCAAATTGCTTACGATGGTGGCAGTAATTTTGTACTATCGAAGAACTTTAACTAGTTATAGTTAGGGTAGCCAGTGGGCCGGGTTGGGGCGGAATTTGGGGGATGAGGGACGGGGGATCGGGATCCGGTGGGATTGGCGGGCCGAGATAGGCGGGACGGGAGGAGGTCTTGTCCCGTCCCACATCCCGCCGGAAGAAGGGCCGGGATTTGGGGGACGGATTGGTTGCGGGATTTGGGAAATTTCTTTAGACACTTAATTTTATAATAATATCTATTTAAACACTTAAATAATTGAACAAGATAGTGAATAAAAGCATTTCAAGGTTGTTTTTGTACCTCTTATATTATTTAATAGAAATATGATTTTTTTATAATACAATTTCAAAATTGCAACTTTGTTTCTTAGTTCAAAAGTTATAAATCACATAGTAAAATTGCCATTAAAAAAATTACATAGTCAACTATACTCTTTCTAACTTCCTCACAATCTCTCGAGGATCTTCTGTCGGAATTGGAAATTGTTGGTCAAATTATTCGACGTCGCTTTGTGAGAGTTTTCTACATTGCTTTGTGAGAGTTTTCTACATGTCTCATTAAATATCCCGTCCCACCTTGACCTTTTCCTGTTTTAAATTTATAAACTTCTTGACAAATTTAGAAAACTCCCTGCCCTTTGCCTCTGAACCCCTTACACCTAGCTAGTTGATTATCAATGTCCCTATCAAAAAAATACCATGCAGGTGGTTTAATTTTCGTTGACTTGGGCCTCGACTCATACTAGGGAGAATATGAGGCATTCCAGTTTGAATTTCAGGCTGAGACTCAGTCTGAGCCTGAGGTGGAGATGCACTAGTAGGTGTGTTATCTAAATTATATTTTAATTTATTTTCTAAATTAAAGTCTGGTTCAGATGTAGAATATATCCCATGATCTAATGATATATTAATATTAACATCAAAAAAATTAGTTTCATCTACATAAGTGAAATCATCGTAATTAGAATTACTAGAAGATGCACCCTTACCCCTGTTACTCCTATTACCTCTACCAGAAATAAAGCGTATAATTCGTTCCATTATAATTATGTAAATAAATAATTAAAGATAATGAAATTAAGTACGATAATTAAAATTAAGTAACAATAATAATTTAAAGAAGGAACGACGATACCAAATGCTAACGTAACATCGACGTGTAATCGAGGTTGAAAATTGAAACTTTGCACGATAGATGATCCTCAAGTTAGTTACCAACTTCACTCCCAATTTTTGAACTTTGATATAAATAAGCAAATAAAATAAAATATTTAGTAGGCAATGTAGACTTGTAGAGAGATGATAGGAAAATTTGTTAGAAAATGAAAAGAAAAATGAGATATTTATAGTTGAGAAATATGGTAAAAGTGTAATATACTAACTTAAGGGTTAAAAATAAATATTAAGGGGGTAGGGGGTTATGGGTGGGGAGCAAAATAGTCGTTATAGACGTTGCACAATAGCCAAAATCTAAATTTGGTCATTATGCAAAGGTTATTTTTGCACGAGGGGGGTGGGGGATGGGGGCGGGATCGGGACGGGCCATAGTCCCGTCCCGAGTTTGAACCCCGCTACCATTTTTTTTAAGGGGGATCGGGGCGGTAAGCGGGCCGAATCAGGATCTTCCCGACCCGGTCCACTGGACATCCCTAGTCAACCCGATCCGCCCCGCTGAACATCCTCCCGACCCGGCCCGCTGGACATCCCTAGTCAACCCGATCCGCCCCACTGAACATCCCTAGTCAAACCGATCCAGCCCACTGAACATCCCTAGTTATAATTGGTTATTATTCTATTTTGCGGGTTATCTTAACATTTTAGGTGTAAACGGAACAATACACTGTTAGTGTACATAAATTAAGCTCGCACATTATACCCTATCTTGAATTGTGCTAAATTAAAAGAGATACATCTTATTGGCAAATAGATGAAAGTGAATAAAAAGACTACTAGTAGAGTGATAAATAAAACCACAAATAGGTGGTCTCTCAACATACATGTATACAAGAATATATATCCATCTGCAAAGAGCAAAAACAAAAAAAAAGAAACCCAAAATGATGCTAACCATCATAATAAACAATCATATAAACCAAACAACCAAAAACATATATGCATACAAAACAGGTCCAAAGTGACATTTATGTAAAATCCAATAATTCTATATGTTAATTTATGCCTGCTGATGAGTCCCATTTCCATAAGCATTAACACCATTTGTTCCATTTTGAGGGTACTTGTTAGAGTCTGATTTTTTCCTTTTGATGACAATGAACCAAGTGAAGGCTTCTAATAAAACTGCAATGGCCCCTAAGGCTATGATTATTCCAGTGTAAGCCCTCTTCCAATTCTTTTGCCCATTCAATGCATCAAATCCTTCAAACACATTGACAATGCTCAGACTTATCACTGCGTATCCAATAGCATGGTGGTAGATATTCCAGTATAATCTGTATTTGTGGTCTGGCTTTGGCCTCAGAAGCAAAGCAAACACCTACAAAGTTTTTAATAATACAAATTAGCAATTTAAAATGGGTACAATCCTTCGTTCAGGTGTCTAAATGAAAATAATCAGACAAGTTTAAGGGGGGTGTCTATGTATTAAGCAAAAAAAAAAAGAGTTTTCTCTCTATTTAAAGGTCCGGTCTTTTGTGCGTGTGCAACTGTCTGCAGAAGGGAATTCAAGATTTATAGTTAATGTGTTCAGATAAAGGTGATCTATATGTGTAATATGGTTTGAAGTAAAAGCAATGTGTACAAGAGTAATTCTTTTTTGGGATAATTACCTTTTTGGGACAGCCTAAAAAATAATAGCCGGCAAATGTATATGTCTTGTATATTAAGTATAAATATACATATATTATACATAATTTTTGTATATGTTTTGTATATTTTGGCTAGCGCTTAGGCCAAGAATTAAAAAAGCCCTTTTTTTCATGGTGGCGTTATCTAAAGTGTGAAAAAGATAGATAGATATACCTGAAGAGTTCCAAGGCAAAAGAGAGTGATGCCAATGTTCCTGTGAGTAGTGAATTTGATACTAGGAGAATCACTTCCAAGTTTGAGACCAGTGCCCCATCCAGCAACACCAACAATATAGGCTGAAGTTTGGCAAGAAACATGTAGATAAAACCAAGCTGGATTTGCTGCTTTGAACACCTTCAAGTACCTTGCAAATACTGCACCCATTGGCATTAACACTCCCCAACTAACAGCATTCAATACTCCATGAACCTGTCAAATTTTCAAGAAGCACACCTGTCAAAACTCCCTTTTTCTCTCTTCTAATTATTTAGCAAAAAAAGGACACTGGATATAAAAATGACTAACGTGGTCAGTGATGATTCATGTAGCCGACCTCAATTTGTTTAGCACGGAGATATAGTTTTTGTTGTGGTATCACATCATCTAAGAATAGACGCAATCCCATAATTTAAACTGGATGAGTTCAACCTACTATTCAATCAATTCGACTTTTGAGATTATGGACTCAAAGTTTTATATAAAGTTGTACTCCTGTTTATGTGACTCTCTTTCATTTTTAGTTAGTTAAAAAAACAAAAGTTTCAAAAGTTTTCCTTTTATTTTTAAAGTATGTGCTCGATCAAACACCTTAACATATGTTGAGAGGGAGAAAGTAGTATTTTCCCCCATATATATTTAGGCTATGCATCTAAAATATTGAGTTCAATTGACCATTAAACTAGGTTGCATCAGTCTTTGCCTAAAAGGTAACTGTAGGACACTGTCCATATAAAAAGGGAGACTACTAATATTGAAAATAAAACAGTTTATACATGCTATAACAGATTAATGTACACTAATTCACTGTCAATTATATAAGTTAAAACAGTAAGGAAATTAAGGGTGTGAACTCACATGTCTTCTACGTTGTCTAGAAGTGAGAGAGCTACCACCATCACTCCCAAGCTGTCCATTTGCAAAATCAACACTTCCAAAAGACCTCACATTATCACCAGACGTAATATGACTTTGCAAAATCTGATCAGAAACTCTACCATTTTGCCAAGCCTGATTAAAACTAGTCCTTCCACTAGGTAGTACCAAAGTTGCAAAAATAATATATTCACCATTCGAAAACTCAGCTTCAATTCTTGGCACATTGAAACTCAAAGCACCTTGTGCTAGTTGAGTGCCATAACCAGAAATAGGAGAAGTGTATGCATGTTGTCCACTTGAATTTGTAAGTGCAACCAAACATTGTGTACCAACCATTCCTGATCCATCAATATTTAAACCCCAAGCTACCCAATCTGAATTTGATACACCTCCATGTCTATAAGCAAGATCAACTGTGTGGTTATTTGGATGGTAACTCCAGTGAAGAAAAGAGTTTAGTAGAGGTAATGAATTGCAAGTTGCAAAATTTTGGTTATTTCTGAAAGAAAAAGCTGAGCAATTTTGTTGAGCATATGAACAAGTAGAAAATAGACTTAACAACAAGAATGATGATAATAACAAAGTTGTTAAAAGTCTAGCCATATTTGAGTTATCAAGATTGAATCTTTTATTGTGTTCTGTTTTTCCCCCACTTTTTTTTAGAGCAAAAAAACAAATTCAAGAACTTGGGTTGGTCTCAAAATGTTGCAAGAATCAATTTTTTAAGGGAATTTTATTTTTTGGGTTTTGGATGATTGAATCAAGAAACTGAACAAGTTGCTGAAAATTGGGGGAAAGTGGCTAAGATTATATAGGATATTGAAAGAGAACGGATAGGAAGGTGAAGTAGGTGGTGACAAATTTAAGGGAGTTAGTTGACTGCTTCCTTTACGTGGAATATTAGGAAAATATGTGGAAACCAAAGTCCATTAGAAATGAAACACAAAGAAGAGTTCTAATGGAATTACCTAATGATTGTTCAAGTCTATATAAAGAGTATATATTTTCATTTTATATTTGATGTAAGACTTTTAATACTCATCGCACGATTAGACCTTGTTAACTGAAGCGTGAATAATATAATTTGATAGCCCAATATCAGTGAACAAATAATTAGAATGAATCTGATACCATATAAAAAAAGGTTCTTGAGCCTAACTAAACCCTAAAAGCTAGCTTGTAGGGTGAGAATATAAGACTCAACAGTTAACTTTTTTATTTTTAATCAAAGATTTCAGATTTGAGTCTTGGTTGATACGAAAACACCTTTATTAGAAAGTGTTTATCCTAATGTGGGATTTTTTTTTTGCGTGAATCCAATTTTAGTCGATCCCAATGCAAATCAAACCATACATAAAAAATAAAAAAAAGGAAATAACTAGGAAGGTGTTTTGATTTTATTTTTTTTGGTTTTGTATTAAATTCAGAGGTTACTGACTAGACTTGGTGATCAAACAAACCTTGGTTTCACACTTAATAATCCGTCTTGAATTTACTAATTTAAAATTTTGCGGCAAATGGACGGAATTTGGATATTTTGGTTATTGTGCTATTGTTTTTAGAAATTAGTATAGTACAAGAGAATATATTTAACCCGATGATAATGGCCAGAAGAAGAGAAATATGACCGCGGGGCCATGGTCGCGAGTTCGATCCTCGCATAAACCTTCTGGTTGAAAGCGCATGAACTGCCGCTGTAGTTTACGCAGGCTGGCGTGGTTTGCGCTGCGCCATCACAATCCGTCTACCTGTCTTGTATTTCGAAAAGTAATGCACGCGGCCTTCACAAAAAAAAAAGAGAGAATATATTTAGAGTTTAGCGATCGGTAAGACGGCAACATTAATAAAATCATATTCGGCAAACGGCAATAGTAATTAGAGTATATTATATGGGGAATAATATATGAATTTGAAGTGGTTATCAATAAATATTCTTGCCCTTTAGAATAGTACAATATAAGTCTCTCTATATTTTTTATATAATCGCCACCACAAACAAAGTGGACAAATATACTAAAGAATTCCTAGCGTGTTGATAAATCCTTTGATCCATATATATTCAACTTTTGAAAATTCAATTAAACAAGACTTGATGAATCCTTGACTAGTGAAAAGACAAACACTATAGGAGTAATGCACTAAAATATACTCATAAGAATGTCTTACAGATCAAATGGGTGTATTTCGATTGGTTTGAGGTGTGATTCTTTCAAGAATGTCTTCTGAGTGCAAATTAATCATGTGAGAAATAATTACTTTACTTTTTCTAATGTTAAAGATTATCTAAGTTAAAGGATACAAAGACAATTTATAAAAAACTATGATACATATATACTTCATATTGTATGAAAAAGCTGAGCGCGTATCTGAAATTACAACATTGCAAGTAATTTAAACTTTTAGAGAGAGTTCTAACAATGAAATTACTAAAATACATAGGTTCAATTCCAACCAAATCCAATTACATCATGTAATATTATTGATCAAATTTCCTATAGGTTATACACTATATAACAATAACTATGAAATTAAAATCATATTGATTGCTTCCTGTATCCTATTTTATATAGAAGAAAATGTTTGAGATATGCAGTTTGATTATAAGTAAAGAAAACGAAGGAACCACAAAATTGAAGTTATATCTAACTGAAGTCTCATTTACAGCAATTCAGTTGAATAACGATTAACATATAAGAAGTTCGTCCAGTGATCGATCATTTTATGTCTCTTTAGTTTTTTAACACAAAATTTTCCAGAAGAATTACAATTTAAAAGGTAAAAATATTCGATATTTCCTTGCATAACGTTTTAAGGGGAGAAGAATAGAAATCTAAAACGTATTCTTTGAAATCATTTATAAACAATTATACATTATATATTTTTTGTAAATCCCAAAAGTTCAAATTTAATAATTACTTCAATTAGATTTTAATATGATACTCCATTGATCTATCAAATTAATTTGATAATTGTTTCAATTTTATTCCACCGACTATGTAATGCACTATATCAAACAAAATAAAATGAAGAGAGTACTTAGATCCAATTAGAATATGAAAAGTGAAGACAAGAAAAAAGAAAGCTAGGAATAGAACAAAACAAACTAAGCAATGGCGTGTTGACCCAGATTTAGTTGACTAAGCGATGTAACATGTCACTCTTACATTATATGAGAAAGTTCATAAAATAAAATATTTGAATTTAAGATGTAAGTACATTCATGCAATAATGTGTGCATGGGCCTTTTCGTAGGTGTCATGCAATTGGAGATAATTCACATCGACATACACGTCATCTTAAGCTACTTGATTGATCTAACACCCAAACTTGACCAAACCCTACTTATCATTTTCATACAAGTCATCAACTTATTTTGCCCATTCCACGTTAATTATCCTTGTTATTCCATCACTTTCATCTATTGTAGCGGATATGGCTACTTGATCGATGAGTGTATGGCAATGGCTCAACAACCTGATATGGATATTGCTCGGATTCAGGTATATGCGCAGGGAGTTGAGGACCGACACAGAGGGCGGCAGCCAAATAGAGATCATGACAGGGACTAGCATAAGAGGGCTAGGTCGGCAGGTTATCTTGGTGAGTCTCGAGGCAGGCAGCCTCAACAGCAGGTCAGATATGCATCCCAGCCAGCACAGAGTACTTTCCTATAGTTCACAGGTGGGAGATTTGACCGTCCAGGGTATTCAGGAAGGGACCAGCATAAGAGGGCTAGGTCGGCAGGTTATCCTGGTGAGTCTCGAGGCAGGCAACCTCAACAGCAGGTCAGATATGCATCCCAGCCAGCATAGAGTACTCCCCTATAGTTCACATGTGGGATATTTGACCGTCCAGGATATTCAGGAGCCGGCGAGCTCGTGGCTTGAGTTCTCGAGAGGAGCATGGGTTACTCGATCGGGGCCACCTGCGCAGTTGTTCTCAGTGTGGTAGGCCCCATTATGGGATATGTCGTTCTGGTACAAATGGTTGTTTTTCTTACGGCCGTCAAGGCCATATGATGAGAGAGTGTCCATATATAAGTGGTGTGGGTGGTATGGTTCAGTCTACTGGATCGGTTGCTGGTTCGTCTCCTTCTGTAGCTATGCGCCTCGCAGAACAGGGTGTTCATATGCCAGCAGGCCGTGGTAGAGTTCGTGGTGGAGCTCCTAGTTCTAGCGGTCCCTCGCACCGTATTTATATTTTGGCCAGTAGGCATGATTAGGAGGCGTCACAAGATGTTGTTACAGGTACATTATCGACCTTTTTCTGTGACGTATATGTATTAATAGATCCAGGTTCTACCTTATCATATATACTCCCCTTGTTGCTAATAGATCGGGATAGAACCTGAGTCGATGGAACTATTTGAGGTAGCTACACTGATAGGAGATTCGGTCATAGCTAAGCGGGTATATAAAAATTGTTCGGTGGTCATATATAGTCGTCATACCATAGCAGATTTGATAGAATTAGATATGACTGACTTTGATGTTATCATGGGTATGGGTTGGTTGGCTTCTTGTTTTGATAACGTCGATTGTAGAGCGAAGTTAGTTCGATGTCAGTTTCCAGGCGAGCCAATTATAGAGTGGAAGGGGAATACAGCAGCGTCGAGGGGTAAGTTTATTTCATACCTCAGGCAAGCGAAAGGAAAGATGATTACAATAATTTGATAAAGAAGGTGAGGAATAAATTATAAGTCTGGAAATGAAGATTACTATCACTTGAAGAAAAATCTACTTTGATAACCATCGTTCTTTTAAGTATGCTAATCCATCTATTATTAACTATAAAGTCTCCAAAATATTTCATAAATGAGTTACCTAAAGTCTTTGCAAGATTTTATTGGAATTAGAGATGAAGGAAGAAGGAGGCATTGGTCCTCATGATTGGATATGTGCTTGCCTAGAGATAAAGGAAGCATACGACCTAGATCACTGTTTGATGTGTCTAAAGCCTTGTGCTAAACTTTAAGTGAAATTCCGAACATCTAACATAACGTGAAATAATTTTATGTATTGCAAAAGACATTATCTTCTAAATATCCAATAGAAATGATGCTCTCGTGTATGGAAAATGATGTTGGAAGCTAGAGATGGCATAGAGCATGAGATATGGTAGGAGCCAAGGAGTGGAACTGCTAATTTATGGGTTGACAAGTAAAAACTAGGAGTTTTGTAGTATATTGTTCCTACACGGTGGATGAGTAGTATTCAGAGTTGTACCACTTATCACTATGCGGTAGATATAGGAATGGGGAAATATTGTGTTGCATGAAGGCAGATGACTATCCACGAGGTGATATAGGAGATCAATATGACTATCTATAAGAGGTGCAGACTCATATTTTTATGACAACAAAATATTCTAAAGTACCTTCCTCAGATAATGCAGATGTTTGAAGGTTACAGGCTAAGACTAGTAAGTAAGATAGTTAAATGGAAAGTGATTAATATGGACCTCATTACAGGCTTACCTCGTACTCAGGAGAAGTATCCTCAATTGTTCCCTAGGCCTGCATGTAATTCAATTTAACTCCTTATTTGATTATAGTAATTGATGAATCGTACGTGTGATATATTGTGGCCCTGTGTGACATCTGTTGGTTTATTGAATATAGGTGGATAGACATAGTTATAAAGGAGACTCTGCCGAAAGTTTTCTAGTATGAGACCTATGATGAACATTCGATGATGAATATTTCTAAGGAGGGAAGGATGTTACACCTCGTAAGTTTATGACGATAATTAAGAACGTCATTAAGAAAGTAAGATTCAGTTATTAGATATAAAGTATGGTTACATATGCTAATCCGGAAGTTAGTATACAAAAGGATGAGATTCCGATTTTTTTTTGTTACAACGGGCGTGTCAATGGAAATTGGAAATGATAGTTATATATATTTCCGTTATGGATTAGTAACGTATTATATAAGTTATCACAACAAGGATACGAGGTCTTATGGAATTTTCGAAATTTAAAAGAAGTGGGGTTAAGATTTATTAATTATGGAACTTTGGACCAAAGTGTAAGATTTAATTTTCATATTTTATTTTCCCTTAAAACCTATTAATCTCTTCATCTCCCACATTGTTTCAAAATATAACTCATCTCCTCTTCACTCCTCTCTTCAACCAAAACCACACCCTCCCCCATAGGCAACAAATTAGAGCTTTGATTCTTCTCCATAGATTAGATCATTCTAAAAATTATAAAGCCAATAAAACTATAAAAAAAAGGGAAAACAGTGAGCATAAACGTTGTTGCTGCTGCCGAGAATTTGCCCTGTTTTTCCAATTTTTGGACAAGTTTTTGGGAAGAAAAACGTGTAAGAATGATGGATTAACTTTGTAGAATTCATGCATGTCAATTTGGAGATGAAAAAGTGAAAAATTGGTCAAGAAATCGATGGAACAGTGGACATTTCGGCTGGAGCAGTGGACCGAATTCTAGGGATTGTTTTGGCTTAAAATCAAGGTAATAATTCTTCTTCTTGTGGCATAATTGAAGTGCATGCTGTTGTAGTTTAAGAATTGAATTTGCATTAAGAGTTTAACTTATATTAAGAAGAAATGGGAGTGAGACAATGCATGTGATTGTTGTAATGTTGTTGGACCGATTTTTGGGATTAATTTTACTAATTTTGAAGTTGTTGTGCTCGATGGTTGTGTTGTTAAGTTCGTCGCTAACTTTCATGTTGAAATTGGAAATAAATCTTGATGTTTAGAGTTATAATTGTTTATATGAAAGTATAGGAACATGAATTGTATTTTAAGAAGTTAAGAAAAGAGTATGAAATTATGTTGTTGTTGGCCGAAACTCCCATGAAGTTGTTGGACATGGTTGTCTCGTTTTAAAGGTTGTTTTTGTCAAGTTATAATGATGGAAATATAAGTTATGAACATGTATACACGATGTGGTAATTGCTAACGTATGTCACAAAAGAATTTTAGTGTAAAAAGGGTATTATGTTGTAAATTATAGGACTCGAACCCTTGGTTGTTGTATTACATAAATGTAAGAAGAAAAAATGCATAACTATGGTATAAGTAGAGTATATGGACTAATTTTATGATATCTTGGAATTGTGACTTGTTAATTGGTATTGTTGGCATTTGTTGTAAGTTGTGGATGTGCATATAAATAAGGGGAAGTGCTGCCCAAATTTTTATAAAAAATAAAGCAAGTTATCGTTCAATTATAACGTATGCTAGTAATCATTAATTGACATGTTACTACTATTATATGTTGAAGTGCTAGTCAAGGCGTATTTAGATTATCGAGTTGGTTAGTTCGTCAATAAGGTATGTGAAACTCTTCCTTCTTTCTTTTTGGCATGATTTAATGAACGTATGGCGGACGTACATGATTTCTACACAGTTTAATTCCTAAAGATATGTGTCATGAGAAGTTCCTTTGACTTTCTAGTAAAAAGTCCATTTAATGATTTTATTGAGTTTCCAAATGATATTTTAAAATGATTCATGATATGATAAGTGCCTTGAGTTCCCAAAGGATGTTTTAAAATGATACATGATATGACAGTGCCTTTTATCTATTCCATTGAGAGACAAGTGATGATTTGATATGTATAAAGCTACTCATGATATTCTATTCGTGCTACTGTAATTATATCATTTCACCGCGTCCCGGGCAGATACGCGCGCAAATACCTTGTATGACTTTACCGCATCCCAAAATGGGCCAGACAGTATACCTTACACGACTTTACTGCGTCCCAGAATGGGCCGGACAATATACCTTATATGTTCACCGCGTCCTTCCCTGAAGGGCCGGGCAGTTTATGTACATATGATGCGGGTATAAATACTCAGGATAGTACATTTCACCGCGTCCCTCACCAGAGGGTCAGGAAATTTATGTATATGTGATGATTTTCTATGGACATACATGACTCTCACTTTATAAGACACAGTTGACTCTCATTCGTATATGACACAGTTGAAATGGTAATTTGATTATTATACTTGTCTCATGATATCCTTTGGCCAACAATGATCTTTCTTACAGTACTTCATGTTTTACATACTCAGTACATTATTTCATCACGACCCCTTTCCTGGAGTGCGTTAAATGTCGCAGTACATATATTCAGTTCGGCGATCCCCCGGCTTAGGATTCCTGCTCAGTTGTTTTCTTGGGAGCTCCATTGTTCCGGAGTTAGTCATTTTGGTACATATTCACTATTATAGACTTATGCATATTTAGGGGTACGACGGGGCCCTGTCCCGTCATATTTCATTATCGTATTCTTAGAAGTCTGTAGATAGTTGTGGGCTCTGTCTCGTCATGTTCGTGCGCTGATTTATTATATTGATTCACCGAGTCCCTCACTAGAGGGTCAGAACATGCTATATGTATATATGATAATTCCATGGACAGGTGTTAGGCGATTTACAAATGCTCACGCAAGTACACGTATCGTTCACAAGTAATATAGTCTGTAAGACCGAATATCGTCCACAGAGACTGGTTATCAAGTACCGCACTTCTAAACTTTGGTTTCTATTTGGCAATCGATAAATTATTTGGTTTTATAACTAAGAACTATTATTAAAGTAAATTGCGGGAAACTAAACTAAGATTGATAATACTATAAGTTTATAACAATTATGAAGGGAATAGGGCTTCCAATCTCCTCAACTATCCACTCTTTCACGTGTTTATGCAATGCTAATGATTCTTCTTCTTATTAAGATAACATGTTAACTAGTCTGTCATCATATTCCGGTTAGGATATACGAGAGCTCAATCTTGTGCAGAAACCTTCTATATTTCTATGATATATTTTATCGCACAAGAGGATTAAAAACAGTAACCTTAAACACTACACAAGTATCGGAGTACTTTCGTCCACGATTTTAACCTATGTCTAAACAATTACAACATATTCAAATCTCTCCTCTCGGTTCTCGATTCGAAATCATATAGGTAATGATAATTAGTAGCTAATTAATTATCAAGCAATCAAAGCAATATGGAGTAGATCTTAATAAAGTTGAAGAAGAAAACAATTAGCTAATGCATCAACTATATGAAAAAGCTTCAAGAAGATTCGATGAAAACCCTACTAACGTATTTAGCTCATAAACATTGTCATGTCAAGAACTAAATTACAATTCAACATAACTGAAATAAACTAAAGGAGAAGAAAAGAAATACTGTGAACTAAGGTCCCCAATTGTGGCCTCAAATTCGCCCTGAATGGTGTTGTGTGAGAGAATGTCCAACCCCTCATTAAACTAGTCCCTAGGGCTTAAATATGTTATAAATTTGTGCCCTATGGACCCTTCTGTCCTTGGCCAATTCTAACTCGGATCTGACAATTCGCGTCTCGGCACGCTGATCCTGCAGTCGGCACCGGTCTTTGAAAGTCTGCAGCCTCTCGATCTTTTGGCACCGCTGCAGCTTACAGGCACCGCAGTGTTGCTTTGCCTTTTTCCGAGTCATCAATTTTCAACTTTTTTCTACCTCGGGACCTCCTTTTATGCCCACTTTTCGCTCTTTTTTGTCATTTTGCCTTTTTGAACCGCTGTGACTCAAAAAAAAAGACTCTAATACTATACTAAACACAACAAAAATAAGTAAAATACTAACTGGAAATGACTCAAAAAGTGTATACAAAATACGCCTAACAAACCCCAAATTTAAACTTTGCTCGCCCTCGTGTAAAGCAGAAAACAAAAACAAAGAAACAAAATTAAAAAGACTCAAAGACTCAGATCAAGCAGTTGCCCAAGGTTACTTAGAAAAAGCATGAACGTCAGTGAGATAATATGTTGGAACATATGTAGCATGAATATATAACAATCTAAAAATTTCAAGACAAATATTTCGCAAATTCAGTTCAATCACACTCAATGGAAATATGAATACTAAACCACGTATGTCAATTTCATTTAGTTCTATGGGCCTGTTTACTTGTTATTCTCCACTAATCATGGACATACATTCTAGAGATCCTCAGGACTTTTCAGGGTTGTAATGTAGGCTTAGGCAGGGATAGGTAAAAAGTAGGCATTTAGTCTCAATTTACGTACCATAAGCATTTTTCTCATTCAACCATCTTGTCCTTCTTTTTAGTATTCTTTTCGGTTCATACCTATCATTCACCTCTTCTCTTTTTGAGAGTATGAAACATATTCACATAGGCACCCCCAAACTTAAGCTTTTATATTTTTTTTATTGGGGTGCATCAATCAATTTTTTTCATTCTCTTTTGGTATTTCTTTATCACTTTTTTTCATCCTAATTTTTCAATTACTGCTTATGGCACACAAGAGAATCATAGGGTGTCAAAGAAATAACTTATTTTAGGCTCAAAGGGGCTGACCAGTGATACATTTTACTGCATGGTAGGTAATGAAAAGTAAGAAGAGCTAACAAAGAAATGTCTGAGTCATCTCTCTAAACATATACGTCCTAACTATTTCATCTCAAATAACAAGCAAGCAGACTTCATAGACATTTTTCAATAGACACACATAGGCTAAGCACAAATATCTCAAACAATCGGATTTTCATGAATTTTTGGCATATCTAACTTGAGCACACAGATTTTAGCCTATAATTCCATTACATTATCCCACTTATTTCACTAGGCATAATTTTTTTTGACTAATATAGACACAATAAAAGACCCGAATATGGACACACAAAAATAAAATGAGAACTCCCCCCCCCCCCCCCAAACTTACACGACACATTGTCCCAAATGTGTAAGATTCAAAAATAAAAGGGACGACTTACAGACAATAGCGGTTCAAAATGGTGGTGGTGGCGGCGGATACTGCATTGACCACTGGTCGAAGCTGGTGCTCAAATCATCGACATGCTGACTCAGCTACTGATGCCCTTGCATCATCTGCTACTGATTTAAGAGCATCTGTTCATGGTTTCACAGCATCTGTTGTTGGTTTAGGAGCAGTTGTTCCATCTTTGGCATTGGAGGCTGATGGCTGCTTTCGCCTGCTTCATTGTGTGCCTCTTCCACATGCTCTTCCTCATCCATGGCTGCTGCTTCTGCTGCTGGTGGGCCTCTTCCCCTTGTTGATGGTCATGGGTTGGGGTCAAGGAATGAGTGCACTAAACTGTAGGTCACAACCGACTGACTCTTCCCTAGATATCAGTGGCGAATGTTGGGACTCCATGCCTATCACATAAGGCAGTAATGAGTGAATCATATCCCAATCCGCCAGTAGTAGTCAGCCTACTAATCTCCCTTATGCTCTGCACTATTTCTCTTCCCACATCAATTGTCATGCCCGTTCATGATGTCATAAATGAGCTTGATTATGTCTGAGGGCACATTTTTAAAATAAGTTGACGGAATCAAGCGTGCACTTATGAAATATAGTCATCCTCTGGCTGTTCTATTAAATTGGCATCAGGCAAGTCTCCTGGATCTGTTGCGGGTAAAACTAAACTCAACGCCTGGGTAGCACAATGTCTACGCCACCACATGATGTGGCTGGCGTCTTTTGACCACGTTCTGAAGTGGTTTGGATTATAGCATTGGTCCTCCACATCATAGGTCCTCAGTAGCGCATTCACAACTTCAGAACTCACGGAAACCAATTTCCCTCTAACAAAACACCGCACATCCTCCGGTTCAGGATAATTCGCATAGAATTCCCTCACAAGGCTAGAATTATGAAGTGAGATTCTCTCTGGATTGGTGAACCTTCTCCACCCATTTGCATCGATCATGGCCCTAATAGGCTCGTAGTCATCATCATTAAATGGAATGGTTTGGTAATCCATGCCTCTTTCTGGTATCAATACCCTAGTGCTAATCTTGTTGTATTGATCCTCCACCTGTTTGTTGGTGAATCGAGTCACATCATAGTCTGGGATGGATGAAGATGTTGATGCTCTTGAAGTTCGTTTTCTAGGGGCCATAGTGAAGGTTGTTGGAAAAAAATTCAGCAGCGTTTTCTTTGTTTCCTCGAGGTTTCCCAACAATTCTCACACCACACAACAACAATAACCAAGCAAACTGGACCACAACAGTAATACACAATAATTACACCACAATAAACCTCAATCCACACAACTACGCAGCACAACAATACCCGGCTTACACCCACAAAGCCCTTACACCCCCAAACTTGCAAGTTACTTTCCCTACTAGCCTTGAAATTGCAAGAATAATGATGAATATTACCTTTTTGAAGAGTTGGTCTTCACCAATTTCGTGACCCAATTGAAAGGAATGTTGGTGGTGCAAGATGTGAGGATTTGTATAGGGATTTTTGGAAGAAATTAAGGAAGTTTGTGGGAGATTTTTATGGGTAGAGGAAGGGACTTTCAGACTTAGAGAGAAGGAAAGAGATTGTGTTTGAGTGGAAAGGGAATTGGGGGTTTAGGGCTTTAAATTCTTAAAATCCCGTTTCGGCACTGAGGTCCTGCGTGACGGCACCGCGGTGCCTAAAGTACTGTGGCCCCTCGGAATATTTGGCACCGCAGTCCTGCATAACGACACCGCGATGCCGACCCAATTTTTCATTTCCCCCATTTTTTCTGCTCATTCCCCGACTCCTACACCTGTCATCACATCACAACCGTAAAATACCACAAGTGAGACTGTTCATTTAGAAATAAGATAATTAAAACAAGAATTAAAATACGTAAGTAAAACAATGGGTTGCCTCCCAACAAGTGTTGTATTTAACGTTTTTTAGCCGGACGCAGTTCACTTACTAGATTAAGGGGGTAGATTCCCCCTCCACATAACCATCTCAGCACCAATCGCTTCCTATCCCTCCTTTTTTTTCACAGAATTGATTTCAGGAGGGTTCATTCTTGTATCAACATCTGTCGTTGCCCTGGCCTTACTCTCAGGTTTCACACTTTCCTTTAATGATACCCTACGAGCATCAGTACTCGTGAGGCTTTTCTCAGGCACCACCTTGTCAACTGCCCCAATAGCAAAACATTTCTCATTGACTTGTGGGTGGTCTGAAAACTTTGAAGGTCATCTCTGGCTCATGTGGTGGCTGAAACACCTTGAATGCCATTTCTTCATCTTGAACTCTGAGCTTCAACTCCCCCTTTCTCAACATTAATAAGTGCCCTCCCTGTGGCTAGAAATGGTCTCCCAAGAATGATGGACATATCTTCATCTTCCTCCATATCCAGAATGAAGAAATCAGCAGGAAAGATAAATTTGCCCACTTTCACTAACACATCTTCAATTATACCTCTGAGATGTACGACTGAGCGATCAACTAGCTGCAAGTTGACTGTAGTTGGTTTTGCTTCCCCCAAACCGAGTCTTTTAAACACATAGAGGTGCATCAAGTTGATACTGGCCCCTAAGTCACACAAAGCCCTCTTACATGTAACCTTTACCTATAGTGCAAGGTAAGGTGAAACTCCCTGGATCTTTCAACGTATGGGGCAGTTTCTTTTGCAAGATAGCACTACATTCCTCTGTCAGCGCTATTATCTCATAGTCTGCTGATGGAGAACTAGGGCTTCCAAGATCATCAAATATCCACTCTATTCAATCCTTAATACAATTAGACTAACTTCTTCTTCTACGTTAAGATAGCAGGTTAACTAGACCGTTTTATACTCCTGTTAAGGTTATATAAACACTCAACCCCAATGGAGAACCCTTCTACCTTTCGGTGACAAGATTGACTACAAAGGAGGATTAAGAGCAATAACCTATTAAGCTACACAAGTATCGGGATACTTTCGTCCACGATTTAACCTATGTTTATCCAACTACAGCATATTCACAACCTCCCCTTTCGGCTTTCGGTTAGAAATCATAAGGATTATGATAATTAGTGATCAATTAATTATCAAGCAATCAAAACAACTATTGAATAAATATTAAATAAGTGAAGAAGAAACCAAACTAATATATTAATTCATGAATAGAGTTTCAAGAGAATCACAAGGAAATCCCTAATAAAGTAATTAGCTCCTAGTCATAGTCACGCTAAGAACTAATACAATCTCCATACATGAACTGAAATAATTAAAGCAAAAAGAAAGAAAAGAAAATACTCAAGAACGAGTCTCCAAGCCTTCTAGCATCCAAGGATTGTGTTGTGGAATATTTACAAGATGGAATGGTAGAATGGTGGAATGTGGAATGAAGGATGTAGGATGGAGGATGGGTGGATGTAGAATCCTGAATTCTTCTAATGATGTAGAGACTATTTATAGACCCAGAATCCTTTTGGTAAATGGTTAGGGATTATGTAGGTAGGAAAAGTTATTAGAATCCTTTTAGGTAAAGGTTTTAAGGTAGGAAAAGTTATCCCTTTAGGTAGGAAAAATTATCCCTTTAGGACTCTGAAAACATGTCAAATTTGGCCCAAAATCTCAAAAATCCAGCGTCGGCGCCGCGTCCCTACAGACTGGAGCCGCGGCGCCGAAAAACCTGCAACTTTCAGACTTGACTCATTGGGCGCCACTAACGCGGCCGCCAAGCCGGTGGCGATTTCCTGGCGGATTCCGTTTCATCGTCCTTTTTTCGTCCGGACTTCGTCTGATCTCCTCTATAATTCCCGGAACTTCTTAGACTTCATTTCTTGGCCCTTTTTGTGTGCAATTCCATCTCAATTAAGATCATTTTCTCTTCTTTTCGTCATTTCTCCATTTCTGACCGCTGTGACACAAAAGAAAGGAAAACAACCCTAATACTATACTAAACATAAATGAAATGAGTAAAATACTAACTAAAAATGACTCAAAAGGTGTATATAAAATACACCAATCATCTGCCAGATTCCTCTTCTTAAACAAGACATCTTTCATAAATTTTACATAAGCTGGCATTTGCTCTAAGGCTTTAATGAACGGGAGATTAATATGCAGCTTTTTGAAGACCTCTAAAAACTTGGAAAACTCCTTGTCTAAGGACTTCTTCCACAATCTTTGAGGATAAGAAATTATGTCTACATATTCCCTCAGGACTGCCGGTGGAGCCTTCTCTATAATAGGGCGGTCCTCAGTAACCCCCTTTTTTTCTATCTCAACTGTCTTCTCCACCCCTGGTTGGGATCCAAGCTGCTCTAACAGCTTCCCACTTCTCAAACTGACTGCTTGGCATTTCTCTCCTGGATTCATCACCGTATCACTGGGGAGAGCCCCCTGAGGTTTGTAGTTGGGATGTCGTTTCTTAGTTTCCAAGTTCCTAATAGAGGATGTCGTTTCTGTCATGAACTGGGTCTGAGAGTCGGTCATTTGTGCTTGAGAGTTGGCCAAGGTTGAAAGTGAGGACTTAGTTTCTTCCATGAATGACCTTGTCTCTGTTATGAATTGTGCTTGGGAATTTTCCAGGGTCAACAGTGTTGTTTTCAACTCATCTGACTTCTCTCGTGCGGGTCTGGTGAGCTGAACTGTTGATACTGCCCTTGATCATTCCTCCACGAAAAATATAGGTGATTTTTCATCTCCTGTTATATGTGTTAGAGTATGCATTGTTATATGGCCTCTGAAAATTTCACACATCTTGATATTGAGCCTGCTCCATTGGGATGTAGTTGGGATCAGTTTCTGGACATCTATCGAAGGTGTGTGGACCCCCACAAATCTCACAAATTTCTTGCATCTGGATTGCCTTTTCGCATATGGTATTCTGCTGGAGCTGCTTAGTCAAGAGAGTGACTTGTGCTTTCAGTACAGCGATGATATCTAACTAATGAACCCCAACTGCTCTTCTGCCACCTATTCCTCTATCATCTGGCAAGTGACTGTGTGGCCATGTCTTCCAACAAGTCATGGGCTTCATGTGCTGTTCTTTTCATGAAAGTACCACCAGCAGCTGCATAAATAATTGTTCTAGTAGTCCCACTCAGACCATTATAGAAGATGTGCACCAAGTTCCACTACTCAAGGCTATGGTGTGGACACTTCCTCTGCAAATCCTTGAACCTTTTTCAAGCATCATACAATGACTCTCCATCCATTTGATAGAAATTGTTCAATTCTCCCCTAAGTCTGGCTGCCTTTGCTGGTGGAAAGAATTTTTCAAGGAATTTCTGGGCCAGGTCCTGCCATGTGAAGATGGAGTCTGTTGGCAGGGAGTTCAACCAAACCTTCGCCCTTTCCCTGAGTGAAAATGGGAAGAGCCTCAACCGAATGACATCATCAGTGACGCCATTGTATTTGAATGTGGCATAAAGCTCCAGGAAATTCGCAATGTGCGTATTTGGCTCTTCAGATGGCGTCCCTCCAAACTGGATTGTGTTCTGCACCATAACCAGAATAGAAGGTTTAATCTCAAAATTGTTAGCTCCTATTACTGGGAGCCTGATGCAAGTTTGCACCTCTGTCACTGTAGGAAATACATAATCACCCAAGCTCCTTTCTGCAGGGATTTGTCTTAAGACAGGCGGTAACTCACCATCCGCCAAATTATTGTTTTGTTGATGTTCCATTGTCAAAGGATCAGCAATTTCCTTGTCTCTCCTGCAAGTGATAAAAAACAAGCAAACAGATCATGGCAAAATATTCTAAAATAAAAAAGACAAAAATAAAACCAAATTAGAAATAATGATAGATAGTTCGATATTGATTATACGCCAGTCCCCGGCAACGACGCCATAAACTTGATAGGCGATTTACAAATGCTCACGCAAGTGCACGTATCGTTCACAAGTAATATAGTCTGTAAGACCGAATATCGTCCACAGAGACTGGTTATCAAGTACCGCACTTCTAAACTTTGGTTTATATTTGGCAATCGATAAATTGTTTGGTTTTATAACTAAGAACAATAATTAAAGTAAATTGCGGGAAACTAAACTAAGATTGATACTACTATAGGTTTATAACAATTATGAAGGGAATAGGGCTTCCAATCTCCTCAATTATCCACTCTTTCACGTATTAATGCAATGCTAATGATTCTTCTTCTATTAAGATAACATGTTAAATAGTCTGTCATCATATTCCGGTTAGGATATACGAGAGCTCAATCTTGTGCAGAAACCTTCTATATTTCTATGATAGATTTTATCGCACAAGAGGATTAAGAACAGTAACCTTAAACACTACACAAGTATCGGGGTACTTTCGTTCACGATTTTAACCTATGTCTAAACAATTACAGCATATTCAAATCTCTCCTCTCGGTTCTCGATTCGAAATTATATAGGTAATGATAATTAGTAGCTAATTAATTATCAAGCAATCAAAGCAATATGGAGTAGATCTTAATAAAGCTGAAGAACAAAACAATTAGCTAATGCATCAACTTTATGAAAAGCTTCAACAAGATTCGATGGAACCCTACTAACGTATTTAGCTCCTAAACATTGTCATGTCAAGAACTAAATTACAATTCAACATAACTGAAATAAACTAAAGGAGAAGAAAAGTAATACTTTGAACTAAAGTCCCCAATTGTGGCCTCAAATTCGCCTTGAATAGTGTTGTGTGAGAGAATGTCCAACCCCTCATTAAACTAGTCCCTAGGGCTTAAATATGTTATAAATTTGTGCTCTATGGACCTTTCTGCCCTTGGTCAATTCTAACTCGGCACCGCGATCCTGCAGGTCGGCACCGCGGTGTTGAAAGTCCTGGAGCTCTCTGATCTTTTGGCACCGCTGCTTCGCACATGGCGCTGTCTTCTTTGCCTTTTTCTGAGTCATCAATTTCCAACCTTTTTCTGCCTCGGAACCTCCTTTTATGCCCATTTTTTGCTCCCTTTTGCCATTTTGCCATTTTGCCCTTTTGAACCAATGTGACTCAAAAGAAAGAAAAATTACCCTAATACTATACTAAACACAACAAAAACAAGTAAAATACTAACTGAAAATGATTCAAAAAATGTATACAAAATACGCCTAACAACAGGCATCCGTGATGATGATGAGCTCACCGAGTCCCAGAATAGGCCGAGACACGTTATATGTATATGTATAGATGATGATACTATGGACAGACATCCATGATTTTGATATGACTCTCATTTTTAAAAGACAAAGTTGACTCTCATTTTATAAGGTACAATTGACTCTCATTTCATAAGACACAGTTGTATTGATATTTGGATTATTATACTTGTCTCCAGTCATCTCTAGGCAAGTTATGATCTTATTTATAGTACTTCATGTTTTACATACTCGATATTATTTCATCGACCCCTTTCTCATGAAGTGCGTTTCATGCGCAGTACAGTACTCGATTCGGTGATCCTCCAGTCTAGGATTCATGTTCAGCTATTTGGAGAGCTCTATTGATTCAGAGCTTAGTCATTCTGGTATAGAACCTTATTTTTGACTTATGTATATTTAGGGGCACGACAGGGCCCTGTCCCGTCATATTTCTTTATCCTACTCTTAGAGGTCTGTAGACAGTTTTGGGTAGTAGATGTGTTTTGGACTTGCGTGGATTGTATATGTGTTTTGGCCAGCTGTGCCGTAGTACTTCATTTTTTGGGTGTTACCGTATATAGTGGCAGCCTTGTCGGCTTGCCTATTTGATATGATCTATAAATTTCTATATTATCTTTGGTATCCGTGTGAGTATGTGACAGGTGGGTATGAGGGTGCCCAGGTAGGGCACCGGGTCGCGGCCCGTCAGGTCGGGTCGTGACAAAAGTGGTATCAGATCAGTTAGTCCTCAGAATGTCTACAGACCGTGTCTAGTAGAGTCTTGCGTATGGGTATGTTGTGCACCATACTTATACGCAGTAGAGTGCCGGACATTTAGGATTGGTTTCTATTCTTTCATCTCGTAGATCGTGCAATATAGCTATGTTATTAGGATGATCCATCTCTGACGAATTATTGTGTTTACAACTATGCCGCCAAAGAAGGCGACATTGGCGTGAAGGCAAATCGATGGCGAGCTACTATCCGCACCAGAGGTTACGTGTCCCGTGCCGATCTATGCGAGATTGTACGGTCGACGAGCTCTGCTACATCGCCACCTCCAGAGGCTCCAGTTCATGGGGCAGTATCATCACTAGCTCCTGCGTCCCGATGCACGAGCCTCGGCTCCTCGGCCGAGGCGAATGATAGGAGCCATGAGAGATGCGATTGACTCACGACCGATTAGTGGCGGGGTAGACTTCATGACGAGGACTCGGGGTTGTGATGAATCGATAGTTTGAGGGTTCGTGACTTTTTGAGTTGTAATCCTCCAGAGTTTTTAGGGTAAAAGCCCGAGGATGACCCATAGGAGTTTATCCAGACGGTCTGGCACGTTGAGGTGATCAAGGCTTGGCCCGAGTCTATTGAGTTGGCTTCGTATCGATTACGGGATGTAGCTGTTAATTGGTATGAGTCTTGGGAGTTATCTATGGGTAAGGGTGCTCCTCCAGCGGTATGTGATGAGTTTACAGAGGCCTTCTTTGACCACTTCCTGCCTTCAGAGATGAGAAGAGCTAGAGTTGATAGATTCTTGCAGTTGAGGCAGAATGGCAGGAACATTCGTGAGTATAGTCTAGAGTTTGATTTGTTGGCCCGATATGCGCCTACTATTGTGGCTGATATGGTAGACATAGTGCATCACTTTGTGATGGGGCTGGACCGCTATTTGATCGATAGTTGTATGGCAGTGGCTCTTCAGCCAGGTATGGATATTGCCCGAGTACAGTCCTATGCACACGGGGTAGAAGACCGATACATGGGACGTCGGCCGGACATGGATCACGCAGCGAGCGGCAAGAGGCTAGGTCGGTGGGTATTCGGGTGGCGTCGGCGGCGATCTCGGCGATGTCAGATATTCTTCCCCGCCAAAATAGAGTGCACCTCCACAGTCTACATGGAGGAGATTTGACCGTACATGGTATTCAAGAGCTGACCAGACCTCCAGGGCTTCAGGTTCACAGATGAACAGGGGTTCTAGTCAGTCGAGGCCATATTTTCCTCGGTGTGGTAGGTTCCATCATGGGGAATGTCGTCTTACTACTGGTTCTTGTTTTTCTTGCGGCCATCAAGGCCATATGATGAGAGATTGTCCTCATAGAGGTGGTCCGGGTGGTATGACTCAGCCTACGGGATCGGTTGCTGGTTCATCTTCTTCTATAACTATGCGCCCCGCAGGGCAGGGTATTCACATGCCAACATGCCGTGGTAGAGGTCGTGGTGGAGTTTCCAGTTCTAGCGGTCCCTCGCATCGCATATATGCTTTGGCTAGTAGGCGTGATCAGGAGGCGTCGCCAGATGTGGTTACAAGTATATTATCGATCTTTTTCCGGGACGTATATGCATTGATAGATCCAGGTTCTACTTTATCATATATATCCCCTTTTGTTTCTAGTAGTATCGAAATAGAACCTGAGTCGATAGAACCATTTGAGGTAGCTACACCGGTAGAAGATTCGGTCATAGCTAAGCGGGTGTATAGAAATTGCTCGGTGGTTGTATATAATTGTCGTACCATAGCAGATTTGATAGAGTTAGACATGACCGAGTTTGATGTTATTATGGGTATGAATTGGTTGGCTTCTGTTATGCTAATGTTGATTGTAGAGAGAAGATGGTTCGATTTCAGTTTCCAGGCGAACCAGTTATAGAATGGAGAGGAAATACAGCATCGCCGAGAGGTAAGTTTATTTCATACCTCAAGGCAAGGAAGATGGTCAGAAAGGGTTGTATTTATCATTTAGTTCGGGTGCATGATACGGAAGTAGAGGTACCAGCTCTTTAGTCAGTTTCGGTAGTTAGTGAATTCCAGACGTATTCCCAGATGATCTTCCAGGTCTTCCTCCAGAGCGAGAGATAGAGTTCACTATAGATGTACTGCCAGGTACCCAGCCTATATCTATTCCTCATTATATAATGACACCTACAGAGTAGAAAGAATTGAAGGAGCAGCTGAGAGACTTGTTAGAAAAAGGCTTCATCAGGCCTAGTACATCATATTGGGGAGCACCGGTGCTATTTGTGAGAAAGAAGGATGGATCGATGCGGATGTGTATTTATAATAGGCAGTTGAATAAGGTAACAATAAAAAATAGGTATCCCCTCCCCAAGATTGATGATTTATTTGACCAGTTGCAGGGTGCTAAGTGTTTTTCGAAGATAGACTTGCAGTCAAGTTATTATCAGGTGCGGGTAAAGGAGGCAGATATTCCTAAGACAACATTCAGGACCCGATACGGACATTATGAGTTCAGAGTGATGTCTTTTGGGCTGACCAATGCTCCAACAGTGTTTATGGATTTGATGAACCAGGTATTCAAGTCATTCTTGGATATGTTTGTTATTGTATTCATTGATGACATCCTGGTTTATTCACGTTCAGAAGAGGGGTATGCAGACCATTTGAGGACGATACTTAGGGTACTTCAACATCAGAGGTTGTATGCCAAGTTTTCAAAGTGTGAATTCTGGTTGACTTCAGTGGCATTCTTAGGGCATATCATTGGAGCTGATGGTATTCGGGTGGATACGCAGAAGATTGAAGCGGTCAAGACTTGGCCCAGGCCTACGACACCTACTGAGGTACGAATTTTTCTGGGGTTAGCAAGATACTACAGGAGGTTTGTAGAAAAGTTTGCCTCGATTTTAGCGCCTTTAACAAAGCTAACTCAGAAGGCAGCTAAGTTCCAGTGGGCTGACGCTTGTGAGCAGAGCTTCCAGTTGTTGAAAGACAAGTTGGCTACAACTTCAGTTCTGACTCTTCCTGAGGGACCAAATGATTATGTTATCTATTGTGATGCTTCGGGTGTTGGACTAGGTTGTGTGTTAATGCAGCATGACAGGGTTATAGCTTATGCCTCCCGACAGCTCAGGAAGCACGAGAAGAATTATCCCACTCATGATCTGGAGTTAGCGGCGGTGATTCACGCTTTGAAGATATGGAGACATTATTTATATGGTGTTCATGTTGATATTTACACGGATCACAAAAGTCTCCAATATATCTTTAAGCAGAAAGAGTTGAATCTGCAACAAAGACAGTGACTAGAGTTACTGAAAGATTATGATGTTGATATTCTGTACCATCCCAGGAAAGTAAATGTTGTGGCAGATGCTCTTAGTCGTAGATCTATGGGTAGCTTGACAGATGTGCAGCCAGACAGAAAGGAGATAGTTCGTTAGATACACCAGCTAGCCAGCCTTGAAGTCCGTTTGGCTGATTCTAGAGATAGTAGAGTTGTTGTTCGAGGAGTTGCCGAGTCCTCTATCATATAAGAGGTAAAGAGATGCCACTAAGAGGATCTTGTTCTGGCATAGTATAGAGATGCAGCTCTCCGAAAGGAGAAAACCCTATTCGAGGTTGCACCTGATGGGGTATTACGGTATGGCAGCAGATTATATGTACCTGATGTTGCAGGGCTACGACGACAGGTTATGGGAGAGGCACATTATTCCCGTTATTCCGTTCATCCAGGGTCAACAAAGATGTATCATGACCTCAGATGCTTGTATTGGTGGGATGGCATGAAAAGGGACGTAGCGGAGTTTGTTGCTCAGTGTCCGAATTGTCAACATGTTAAGGTCGAGCATCAGAAGCCCGGTGGATTACCGCAGGAGATAGAGATCCCAACTTGGAAATGGGAAGTGATTAATGTGGACTTCATTACAGGCTTGCCTCGCACCCAGCGGAAGTGTGACTCTATATGGGTTATTGTGGATAGGCTGACGAAATTAGCTCATTTTCTACCAGTCAGGACTACTTATTCAACTGAAGACTATGCGAGATTGTACATCAGGGAGATAGTGAGACTTCATGGGGTTTCCACATATATTATATCGGACAGAGGAGCTCAGTTTACAGCTAACTTTTGGAGATCATCCCAGAAGGGATTGGGGACACGTGTGAGTCTTAGCATAACATTTCATCCTCAGACTGATGGGTAGACTGAGCGTACTATTCAGACACTAGAGGATATGTTGAGAGCCTATATTATTGACTTCAGAGGTAGCTGGGATGATCATTTACCACTTGTTGAGTTTGCGTATAATAATAGCTACCATTCCAGTATCCAGATGACACCGTATGAGGCTTTATATGGGAGGAAGTGCAGGTCACCTATCGGTTGGTTCGATGTGGGCGAGACTAAGTTAATCGGCCCAGATATGGTTCAGCAAGCTGTGGATAAGGTGAAGCTTATTCAGAAAAGATTATTAGCAGCCCAGAGTCGACAGAAGTCATATGCAGATAATCGACGTCGAAACTTAGAGTTTCAGGTTGGTGATTGGGTCTTCCTGAAGGTGTCACCCATAAAGGGTGTGATGAGATTCGGCAAGAA
Organism: Przewalskia tangutica; assembly: GCA_029844215.1. Lineage (NCBI taxonomy): Eukaryota > Viridiplantae > Streptophyta > Magnoliopsida > Solanales > Solanaceae > Przewalskia > Przewalskia tangutica. Next base: position 10,321,579 of record CM056732.1, on the reverse strand, counting down.
GTGGAAGCTTAGCCCGTGGTACATTGGACCTTATCAGGTTATTCGCAGGATAGGCAAGGTTGCCTATGAGCTGGATCTTCCATCTGATTTGAAAGTGGTACATCCAGATTTTCATGTATCGATGCTGCGTAAGTGTATTGGTGATCCTTCTAGAGTGTTATCTGTAGATGATGTTCAGGTGACGGAGGAGTTATCTCATGAGAAGAGCCCTATAGCTGTACTTGATTGCCAGGTCAGAAGGTTATGTATCAAGGATGTGCCTTCCGTCAAAGTATTATGGCGAAACAATAATAGGGAAGAAATGACTTGGGAAGCGGAGGACGAAATGAAGAAGAAGTATCCCCACTTGTTCCCTATACCTACAAGTAATTCCATCCCCTACTTGATTATGTTGATCGGTGAATAATACTTGTGATATAATGTGGCCCTGTGAGGCATCTTTGGATTTGCTGAATATAGGTGGGTAGGTATAGTTATAAAGGAGACTCTGTCGAAATTTTTCTAGCATAAGACCTATTGTGAACATTCGAGGACGAATGTTTCTAAGGGGGGAAGGATGTTACACCTCGTAATTTTAAGGCGATAAATAGAGAACGTAATTAAGAAAATAAGATTCGAATATTGGATATAGAGTATACTTACATATGTTAATAAGGAAATTAATATACAGGAATGTGATCCTCAAATAATTTTAGAGCCAACAAGTGTTACGATGGGGAATTAATAATAATGGTGGTATAGTCCCAAAAGAGGTGATGGACTAATATTATATTACCAATTATGACATCGAGTATATGAAGGTCTTATGAATTTTTAGAATTTAAATGAAGTGAGATCTAGAATTAATTATGTGTATAATTAATTAATTGCGAGGAGGGGTTATACACGTGTAACACCCTAAGCCTTTTTGGCTAGAGACTAAGCTAAAGGAAAAGGCGGTGGCCGAAGTGGGGATTTGCTGCGGAGACATCATGATGAGGTGCTCATCATTATTACTTAAGGGATTTCATTTTTTTTTCCACTTTCACAAAGAAAAGAAACACAACAACTTCTCTTGATATTTTATTTTGGGACAAGCACACGTACTTTGAGGCAGCAACATAGTTCATTTTCATTTCATTTTTTTTTATAATTCAGGTCTCGGGGTGGTCTTAGTACCTCACATCGCTAGTATCTGCACAAGTACTGGTACTAGACTCCTGGAGACGAATGGAATCCGTTCTTAGCCGCCATCGCCAGGTAAATCGCGGGATGTGCGTCCCGCATTCAGTGTCTGATCGCCACTAACGGATCAATGCTACAAGGTCCGACCCCCCAACCGAACTTGTCTGAGGGAGTATCAAACCCACACTGCAACATGCTCGCGCGGTTAAGCTACCAGACTTTAATACGAGGCATATGCCCCGGAGAACGTATTCGGAGAGAATCGAACTTACAACTTTTCGGTCACTAAGTTCGATCGCTTACCGCCTGAGCTGGCCCCTCTAGATTTCTAAGACTAAGAACATGCAAAGAGATCCCCTATATTATTTTACCTTAGACTTCAACCAAATTATCCTATTAGATTCCAACCAAATTATCGGTTTATTTTGTTAAACAATGTCCAGCGAGTAGGAACACTAGAAAGGGATTGGTTCCATTATTTTAGCGAAGGTATGTGAAGACAAATTATTTCTTTTTTTGGCATGTTCTACGTATAAATCGTAACTGTGGTATTGGTGTTGTAATTGAGCAGATTGGGAGTTGTTTAATTACACTGGGTTCAATTGTTGTCTTCCATGAACGTAAAGAGAAGGAATGTATTATGATGACGTATATGGAGTATTTGGAATTGTTTTGGTTATATCATTAAGTTGCATCTTGTTATTGGTATTGTTGGCTTTGTTTGTAAGTTGTGGATGTGCATATAAATAGGGGAAGTGCTGCCCAAATTTTTATAGAAAAGAGAGTCGCCATTCGATATAAAGTATGCTACTAATCATAGAATTGACGGACGTATTACCATTATTATAGGTTGAAGTACTAGACGAGACGTATTCTAATATTGAGTTGGTTAGTTCGTCTAAAAGGTATGTGAAACTATCATTTCTTTCTTTTGGCATGATTTATATAACATGAGTGTACGACGGACGTACGTAATTCTATTGATCCTAATTCTTAATGATATGATAGTGTCTTTGATTTTTCAAATGATGATTTAAAATGATACCCGATATGATAGTGTCTTTTATTTATTCCACGTATAGTCAAATGATGATTTAAGTTGCATATGGTTTCTCATGATACTCTATTCGTGCTCGATGTTATTATATGTCACGACCCGAACCCCGGGCCTGCGACTGGTGCCCTACCTGGGCACCCCCTATTGTACTCTCGCATCCCATATAAGACACATGCCAAATAATAAATGAAAGACGGTACAGTAATACAATTGGCCAATCATATATATATAACTCCCGCAAGTTCAGCCCACATATAAATACAGACCTCTAAGAGTTTGGATAAATATCATGATGGGACAGGGCCCCACCGTACCCCTGAATGTATAAAAGCCTACTATACAAGGGATCCGTACCAAAAGATAAGCCTCCGAAGTAATGGAGCTTTCCCAAAAACTGAATAGAGATCCTAAGAGCGAGGATCACCAGACTGTGTACCTACACCTGCGGCATGAAACGCAGCCCCCGAGAAAAGGGGGTCAGTACGAAAGATGTACCAAGTATGTGAAACAATAAGTACTGTAAATGAGATCATAACAGTTCAAAGATAACATGAGGCAAGTATGATAATCAAAATAACAGTACAACTGTGTCTTAGCAATATGCGAATAATGAGAGTCAATTTTTACCTTTTCAAAATATGCAAGTCATGTCAAAATCAGGGACTCCTACCCTCAGAATATAATATCACGGGACTCGAACCCGCATAAGCATATATAGTATCATGGGAATCAAATCCACATAAGTATATTTGTAACATGGGATTTGAACTCACATCATGGAGAGCTAGTTCATGGAATAATATAATGTCATGGGACTCGAACCCACATACATATATATATGGTAACACGGATAATATAATGTCATGGGACTCGAACCCACATACATATATAATGTTGCCGACCCTCTAGTGAGGGACGCAGTGATGTGAAAATATAACACTTGCACGAATGACTATCATGAGCAAACATATGCAAGTTAAAAAATCTTTGACTCTCATTAAAATACGTAGAATGATATTAAGGACTTGAACCTAAAAGTACTATGTACGTTCATTCTTATAAAAAGAATCATTTCATGCAATATTAGGGACTTGGAACCCAAAAGTACAGTATTAGGGACTTGAACCCAAAAAGTGTAATATTAGGGACTTGATCCCAAAAAGTGTAATATTAGGGACTTGAACCCAAAAAGTACTATGTACGTCCGTCGTACATCCTTTCATTTATAAACCCGAAGACACTAACTCTCGTAGTATCAATGTACTTCCACTTTTAAAATCAAGTAACTTCTTTCATATACTACAATGAATCCGATTCATTTAAAACATGTACGTCCATCGTATACACATTTTATAAGGTTCATGCTCAAAGGAAGATATGAAGAGTTTCACATACCTCTTCGGCTATTCCACACGCTAAGTAGAATACGTCTCACGTAGTACTTTCACCTATAATATCAATAACACATCTATCAACTATATGCCTTCTAGTGTAGGTTATAGACTAAGTAAAGTTCCCATTTTCTACGAAAATTTGGGCAGCACTTCCTTTGTTTGTACGTACTTTTCCACCTTATACGTAAGGCCAATTGCAACAATAACCAAGCCCCGACTAAGGGAACAATCAATATAACAATAAAGGGGAATCACACCCCTATTTCACACGTAAAAACAACCCATAAATCATACAAAATCAGCCACGAAACAGCCCCTTAAAAATAGTCCAGCATCCGACCATAACGAGGGTGGAATGTGAGGCCTTTCAACGCCTTTCCACACCCTTATTCTTTTGGGACTATCATTAGAAATCTACTACATTAAACATGCAATATAACCATCAACTTTTCAGCATGTAAACACGTCTAAACAGCCCCCAAAACAGCACCAAAATATCCAACAAATAAAGGCCATTCTCGGCCACAACACTCCCAACAACAACCCTCTTTTAATTTCTTATAATTCAAGTCATATATACAACACTTATACAAAATCCATATCAATAATTTACGACATGATTTCCTTAACATACAACATGGAATTAACGAAGATAGCAACGACAATAACCAACGAAATTTAAGGCGACAAAACTGTCCACAAAATCGGCCCAACTCCACAATGTCACATAGGTTTCTTATACTCCATTTTTCTTGTTACAAGTTCTTCCCCTATCTACCACAACATGTAATAAATAATTACTTCAAGAGGAAGAAGAAAACTTACCAAAATCGGCCCACTGCCTCACTTTTCGCACCACTTTCTTCATGTTACAATCACTCACACGTAACCTCTACGAGATAGCCTTCATCTTGTCTTCTTATTGTTCTTCCAAAAAGTTAATAAACAAGCTAGGGTTTTCAATACCCTTTCTCGGCCCAAAATGTATTTGGAGGATCTTGGAGAATTAACTTGGTTTAGGACTTGACTAGGGTTCTAAATTTTGGATAATACTAACTCTTGTTCTTGGAATTTTTCTTGGGATTTTTGAATTTCAAGGCAAGAGAATAGAGAAGAGGGCTTTGGAAGAGATGAATATTTTTGTAAAAAATGAGCAAGTCTTGCATCTATATCTCTATATAGATATTTCCTTTCAAGACAAGTGGGTGAGACACATGTTACTCTCTCATTGTCTCTTCATAAACAAATATCTTTCACACTTAGCCAAATTTTTAGAATTCCGATGAGCACACGCGATCCTGACTCGGCGCATGGTGTCGAAGTCCCTTGCTCTCGATGGCGTGGCACCGCGGTCCTGCAGACTGACACTGTGGTGCCGAAAGTACTACTGCTACCCGGTAGTTATGGCACCGCAGTCCTGCACGTCGGCACCGCGGTGCTGCAGTCTTTCGACCTGAACTTCCAACTTTCAACTCTTATTTCCCTAGTTATGTTCTCACTTATATGTCCTGAAACTACGGGATGTAACATTATATCATTTCACCGAGTGCCGGGTCGGGTCATGTTCATGCGCTGATTTATTATATTGATTCACCGAGTCTCTCACTAGAGGGTCGGGACACGCTATATGTACATATGATAATTCTATGGACATTCATCCAGGATGATGATGAGCTCACCGAGTCCCAGAATAGGCCGGGACACATTATATATATATGTATAGATGATGATACTATGGACAGACATCCATGATTTTGATATGACTCTCATTTTTAAAAGGCAAAGTTGACTGTCATTTCATAAGGCACATTTGTATTGATATTTGGATTATTATATTTGTCTCCTGACATCTCTTAGCCAGTTATGATCTTATTTACAGTACTTCATGTTTTACATACTCAGTACATTATTTCGTACTGACCCCCTTTCCTTGGGGGTACGCAGCCCGCGTTTCATGCCCGCAGGTACAAGTACTCAGTTCGATGATCCTCTAGTCTAGGATTTTTGTTTAGCTGTTTGGAGAGCTCCATTGATTCGGAGCTTAGTCATTCTAGTACAGAATCTTATTTTTGACTTATGTATATTTAGGGGCACGACGGGGCCCTATCCCGTCATATTTCTTTATCGTACTCTTAGAGTCTGTAGACAGTTGTGGGTAGTAGATGTGTTTTGGACTTGCGTGGATTGTATATATGTTTTGGCCAGCTGTGCCGTAGTACTTCATTTTTAGGATGTTCCCGTATATAGTGATAGCCTTGTCGGCTTGCCTATTTTGATATGATCTACATATTACTATATTATCCTTGGTATCCGTGTGAGTATGTGACAAGTGGGTATAAAGGTGCCCAGGCAGGGCACCGGGTCGCGGCCCGTCAGATCGGGTCGTGACATTGACAAGAGAATTGAACTGTTGTGCAAGCTGGGAAGGTGAAAGAGATTGGTAGAGAGATGGATGACTTGTACATGCTGGATTCTGGGAGAAGTTACATTCAGCCAGCTTTTGCACAAGTTAATGCAGTCAGAGCAGCTTCATCAGCAGAGATGCAGACAGAAATATGGCACAAGAGGATTGGTCATGTACCTATGAATATACTAAGGAAGATAGATGAGTTTGGTAATAAAGCTAGTTTCAAAATAAATCATTGTGAGATATGTCCTAAAGCTAGGCAAGTCAGGCTACCATTTCCTATAAGTGTTAGTAGGACTGAATTGCCTTTTGAATTGTTACATGTTGATGTGTGGGGACACTATAAAGTTCTCACTTATACTGAAATGAGATACTTTCTTACAATTGTTGATGATCATACTAGATGGATCTGGATCAATTTGATGAATGTTAAGTCAGATATCTCTTCTGTTTTGAGAAATTTATTTGCAGTAATTAAAACACAGTTCAATGCAAGAGTACAGAGGATCCGATCAGATAATGGTTCTGAGTTCTTCAATCACACTTGTGATGAACTTTTCAATAAGATGGGGATCATACATCAAGCTTCTTTCCCATATACTCCACAACAAAATGGAGTAGTGGAGAGAAGACATAGGCATATTCCTGAAGTTGCAAGGGCCATTAAGTTTCAAAGCCACTTACTTGCAAGGTTCTGGGGTGATTGTGTTGAAACTGATGTGTACATCATCAATAGAGTGCCCTCTGTAGATATTGGGGATGTGTCACCATATGAAAGATTATATAAGAAGAAACCTTCTTTGTCTCACTTGAAAGTTGTGGGGTGCTTATGTTATGCCACAAATCTTGTCAAGAAGGACAAGTTTGATGTCAGGGCAATCAAGTCAGTCTTGCTGGGGTATTCTGGCTGGCACAAAGGCTACAAATTGTTGGATTTGGGGAATAAGATCATATTCATAAGAAGAGATGTGACTTTTTATGAGGATATCTTCCCATTTGATCAGAATAAGTAATCTGGGGCACAACAGCATGCCTCTAATCCTGATGCAGATTATTTTCCTGACTTTGAGTCAGCACTATTCAATAGTGGTATGGAGAGTGAAGCAGCAGAGCAGTGTATATCAGTAGGATAGGTTGTCTCAGAGGATAGAACTGAAGTTGTGGTACAGGAAGGAGATCAGGGTGAGAACCAATGTGTTGAAGTTCCACTAGTTGTCTCAGAGGATAGATCTGAAACTGTGATGCATGAAGGATATCAGGATGTGAATGAATGTGTGGAAGCTCAACTTGAAGTACATATAAGCAGGACAATCAGATAAATAAGACCTCTTACATGGTTGAAGGATTATGTTCACAGTACATCAACTTCCAAGATCTTACCAGTCAAGTATCCATTGGCCGGTGCAGTTGATTACAATGGGTTATCCAAGTCTTACCACAGTTTTCTGGCCAGTATTTTAGTGGATCATGAACCAGATTCTTATGCAGAGGCTGCAAAGGACAACAGGTGGATAGAGGCAAAAAAAACTGAGATCCAAGCCTTGGAAGATAATCAAATTTGGGAGTTTGTGGTTCTGCCTGCTGATAAAAAGGTCATTGATTTCAAGTGGGTATAAGATTAAGTATAAAGCCTCAGTAGAGGTTGAAAGATTCAAAGCAAGACTAGTAGCCAAATGAAATAATCAAAGAGAAGGAGTTGATTATCAAGACACTTTTTCCCTAGTGGCCAAAATGGTGACTGTTCGATCAGTCATATCTATTGATGCATCAGGATGATGGATCATACAATAGATGAATGTCTTCAATGCTTTTTTGCAAGGATATCTTCATGAGAAAGTATATATGCAACTACCACATGGCTTCAATCACAGTCAGCAGAAATGTGCAGATTGCTTAAGTCATTGTATGGACTTAAGCAAGCATCGAGGCAGTGGAACATCAAGCTGACAACTGCCTTGATATATTCTAGTTTCATTCAAAGTCAATACGATCACTCCCTTCTCACAAAGAAAGATGGAGATCAGATAGTGATGATCCTGATCTATGTTGATGATCTTCTCATCACTGGAACAACAAAGAGCTTATTGATTCCACTAAGGAGACATTGCAACAACACTTCAAGATCAAATATCTTGGTGAGTTAAGGTATGCTTTGAGTTTGCCAGGAATAAAGAGGGCATTGTGATGCATCATAGGAAGTATACACTAAAGCTGCTAGCAGATTTAAAGTTAATAGAAGCAAAGCTTTCAGGATATCCTATGGAGCTCAATGTTCAGCTGACTTCAGTGATATTTGATAGATACTTGCAGGATTTGGCTATGGCAAATGGAAATGAGGTTGTTGGCCTCAATGATTCACTAATGGAAGATCCTTCACAGTACCAAAGACTCACTGGTAGACTTTTGTATTTGACCAATACTAGGTCTGACATAACCTTTATCAGGCGATGTCTCGACTAATTTATACAGCTCCAAAGACTTCTCACACGTGGCAGCCACGGATTGTTAAGTATCTCGAAGTCTCCGTGGGGCTTTTCATGCCTAAGAGAGATCGTTTGCCTATCGACATCTTGTGATCTTGACCGATCTGCGCTTAACACCGCACGATCGATGGCGGTTATGTGGTCTTCGTTGGCAATGCGTTGATCTCTTAGAAGTCTAAGAAGCAGCCTACAGTTTCTAGGAGCTTCGCTGAGGCTGAATACAGGAGTTTAGCTTCAGTGGTGGCAGAAATCGTATGGATCACTGGTTTATTTTCTGAGTTGGGAGTGTGTTTGAGTCTGCATGTTCCAGTATTTTGTGATAGTAAGTCAGCCATTCAGATAGCTGCCAATTCAGTCTTCCACTAACGTACCAAGTATATCGACATTGATTGTCACTTCATTCGAGAGAAGGTGTAATAGGGATTGGTGTCTCCTCTCCATCTTATTACTACTGAACAATCGACTGACTTGCTTACTAAAGCTCTTACATAGAAGCAGCACCTGTATCTCTTGTCCAAGCTAGGCCTGAAAAATATCTTTTCTGGACCTAGCTTGAGGGGGGTATTGGAGATTAGCATGCAAATTACAGATTACTTAGTTATACAGATTAGTCAATTTAATGGTAGTTAGTCCAGTTGGTTAAAAGGTTTACTTTGTTATAGTTTGGTCCTTATGTTTCCTTTGTTATAGTTTAGTCCTTATGTTTCCTTTTGAGCAAGTTAGTCCATATCCTCACTATATATAGTGAGCTATTTTGTATCTTTCATTTTAGAAGAAAATATTAGAAAGTTCCCACAAAATGTCCTTCTTCTTTGCATCTCTGGACCAGTGATGCATGTAAGGTGGAATATCAAATTATATCATAAACAATTACACTATATGAGTTTGAGCTGATGTGCGTGACTAAACGGTTCAAATCAGGTACTCTGACATACATGTAATTTTATAAATGTTACACATACGTGGGTGATGCCTATAACATTATATCTACCATAGATGTATACTCATCTAGTTAAGTTACGCAACAAGTAATAACATGAAAAAGTAGATACACTATAACATAGTGTATGTATAGCTAAAAGAAACGTTGTAGCTAAATATGAAAATCTTCATATTAAAACACTTTAGGCATAATTTTTTTTATGTATATACCATTCATAGCAAATTGTAACGTAGCTAACAGTTAGCTACAAACTTTATATGGTATGTGGCTAAGCACTAATACTTATTGCTAGGGCTGCACAAAATTCGGTCCGGACCGAACCTGTTCAGATCGGATTTATCCTTTCTATGGTCGGGCGCAGACTTGCCCGTTCAAGGCAGACTACAAAGCCAAACTTTTGAAGCAAGCATCATTCAGATCGATAAACTCCAATCGAATAACCTAAGGGACAGGATTTATCATCCAGAAGAATAGGATTTGATTCGTTTAAAAACCACCATAATTGGAACTCCAGATGTGTAAGTAGCGGCCAAGCGGCTCTGTCCTTTTCAAAGAGGTTATCCTTCTCTCTCCCCGCTTAAATTCGGTCCGATCTTCGGTCCTCATTTTCTGAAAATTCGGTCCTCGGTCCGATCCGGTTTTACACTTGTGCAGCCCTAGGGTCCATCTGGTCCATATAATCGGACTGGACCGTTTATCGGTCCGGTCTTCGATCTTCCTTTTTTGAAAATTCGATCATCGATCTGGTCCGATTTTACCCTATTGTACAGCCTTATTTATTGCTACAAAACATTTTGGTGTTGTAGTTATGATGTAAAAAGAAATTGCCACCAAAATATACATATTAGTAAGTGATTTATTATTTTGCCACGACGATTAAAATTTGTAGCTATCTTCATATTGTAGCCACATGGTGTTTTCTTTTTTGTACTTTTTTTTTAAAAAAAAATTTACCCCTCCCCCAGGAGCTTCCCCTGTTTGCTCCCTTGGTGACTTGAATTCAAACCTTCGCATTGAAGGTGGAGAGTGCTTACCATCTTAGCAACCCCTCTTATCCCACATGATGTTGTATTGTAGCAAAATATTTAATTTGTCTGCCCCACAAACTCAACTTTTGCACCTCCACCACCGTTTAAAATAAGGGTAAATTTATTCCATTTCGTATTGTTAAGGGTTAAATTTGATTTCAACTAGTAACACATGGCATATTTGACTCCACTATTAACGGAGAACAAATATGTTTCATTTCGCATAATTGAGGGGCAAATTTTAACCTCGTACCCTTAAATAAAAGCAAAATTTATTTTTAGTATAGTAGACATGTAAAAATGAATTACGATAAAAATGTTCAAGAGTGCATGTGTGCAAATAGACTCGATAACATAACAATTAAAAAATAGAATAATAAATAATTGAGTTGGTAATTACCTCCTGTAGCAGCTTGTTTTAGACTTTTGACCAACCCAGTCTTGTCTTGTGTAACTGGTGAGTCGTTAAACTGTATTTAACTATAAAACTCCAAGAACGACACTCCCAAAGAGACAGCAAAAGGAAATCAGAATAAAATCATACTTTAAATCCCCACCTAATTCCTCTTATATTGGACAAAATATGCATGCCACAAAGTCTTTTTCTTCCTTGGGTTTCCATGTTTTTACACTTCAATGACTATGTCAATGTCATCTATAGCTTAAAATTCTAGAAGATGGAAAACACTAGGCTATGACTTCTGGAATTTCGTCCCTTGCAAGAAATCTTAATGAGAGAAGCATTCATTTTAAAAGAAAGAGAAGAATTCAACACAAAATTGTCCAAAACATTAGACAATTGATTTGAGTACCTAGTAGCCAACTCTCAATTTTTCTTATCTCTCCATTCTTAATTTATGTTGCACTAATTCCAATTAGCTAGTTGAAGCTCTTAAATATGCAACGGACATTGGATAGGAAACTTAAAAGAAATTCTCCATCTTTTAAACAATACAAGAAATGAAGGTTTTTCTTACCGATATTCAACAAGAATTTGTACTATAGAACATGATTTTTCTACCTCATGGCTCATTCTCATCAAATCAATTCACCGAGAAAATACATGGTGGGAAACAGGTTCCCATTAAAACGCTGACAAACTTCGTAATTTTTTCGTGTGAAATCACTACTATTTAGTTTTTTTTCCACCAACATTCAGTGAGAAATAGTCACTGAACATTTTTCAGTGGTAAATCGGTGAAAAAATAGAGATTTTTTAGTAGTGAAATCACTGAAATTTGTGCCGTTGTGGTAGGCCGGATAGAATCTCTTCATCCTTAAATTACACTGCGTGAATTTAGATTAGTTGGGAGGGCTGAACAACGGGGCGGGGTGGGGCGGGGTCGAGGTCCGGCGGGGCTGGGATAGAGAGGGATCGGGGCCGGCGGGGTGATGGAAACCTTTAGAGTTTAGACTTGTAATTATGTCCTATATAACACCCTATTTTCATGGCCATGTATTTAGAATTTCAGGAATAAGTTCACTATTTTATTTGCTTATTAGTACAGTACTTATGACTTTTAGTATTAAAAAAAAGGGGAACGAGTAACTATATTAAATGTAAACTATGACTTTTAGTATAACCGAACCTTTGCAAGATATAGATTATAGTACTATACAAGAAATCATATATCATGCAAAAAGAAGAAGAAAAAACTTTAATAAAATGAAATTATTTTAATAAAATCTCAAACACAGATATATTCTGATATTTATGCATATGCTTGCCTATATGGAAATATTGGTTTTGTCTTTTTGTTGGGAATTGTTTTGATATCCAAATAAGTAGTATTGAGATATGGGGAGGCAAAGGTGTTGGATGGGTTCTTTTTAAAAAAAGGGATATAAAATCTGAGTAATGATGAAAATAGGCTCTAATTATTACACTTCATTTAATGTATTCCTCTATAGCAAAGGGGTTGGGTCGGTGTCGGGTCGAGAGTAGGGAAAATTTCTCGATTCCATATCAAAACCGATATTGAGTATCGGTATTCGATCCCGGTACAGAATCAGGCAGAGTCAGGGTCGGGTAGCCCTTCCCCGTTGGACAGCCTTAGTGGGACCTAATGCAGGTACGGAACATTGAATTGAAACAAAAAAAAAATCTCCATCTTTCTTTAACGGAGTGGGATATACTCGAGGTTAGTATGGGACAATTCAGATTCTCTTAATTATGAAAAATCTTGATTGAATTTTCAGTATTCGAAATTTAGAATTTAGAAAGGTTACTGTATAGTCACATACTCAGTTTATGATACTGTATTTTAAGTTCTATTGATTGACCGTATAAAAATACTTTAATACAACCAAAATATTAAAAGACCAACTATCAAGAATGAGTGTGGGTGAATACCACAATAGGGAATTGGTACCTCATTAGAACCGGTCAAAATAATGTGTAGAAATCTTAGTACACCTTCAAGTTATAAATTAAATTCTAATATTATAAAAAATCCTAATATTGTATGGTCTAATACTCTAAACCAAATTTCAAGATCTCGAGTTCTTTCTTCCTTGACGATTTCGATGAAAAGAAAAACAAAGTTACAATAAATGAAAGAATTGAAATTAAGAAATTTGACCATTTGGCTACACGTTCGATTTGACTAGGTGATTCGGAAGTCTATTTGGCTTTTATACCGACAGTTAATTAAGCGTTGATTAATTATATGCTTACAAATTAAACTTGAAAAAATCCCAATTAGTCCAATGATAAATGTAAAAAATGAATCTTGAGCCTAATTCAACCTCAAAAGCTAGCTTATAGGGTGAGGATTGTCCGAGTCCATGTTCCCATTTCATTTCCGATGTGGAACTCTTAACACTCCCCGCACGCCTAAACCTCGTTAACTGGAGCGTGGATATAATTTGGGGTCCCAATATCGGTGAACAAATAATTGGAATGAGTCTGACTCTGATAGCATGTAAAATGAATTTTGGGTCTAACTCAACGTTAAAAGCTAGCTTATAGGATAAAATTGTCTGAGTTAATGTTCCTATTTCATTTCTGATCGGCCACGTTACTAATCCCACATATCATATTTTGCTTCTTTAAGTGTTCGCTAGTAGAAATAACACAAAGGCTATGAACTACTAATAAAACTATGGTAGATCAAACAAGGTTTTATGATATATCAAAGAAGCAAATATAAAACATTTGTCTTTCGCAAACACGATAGAAAAAGTAATATGTATTATTTCTTTAACTTTGAACTGTTAAGATTAAATTATCTAATTTGAAACAAACATCATGTACAAATTAAATATCTACTGGAATTAGGAATGACAAATGGGGCAGGGCAGGGCAGGGCGGGGTAGGATAAGTCAAACGTTAAATAGGCAACGACAGGGCAATGCTTAAACGGGACAGGGCAGGGCGGGATAGGTCAAAACATATTTTTAGAAAATTTTAAATAGGGCAGAGCAGTTAATAGGGAAAAGCTATAATCTGTTACGCTGGGTTGTACTTGTTAGAATTGGATAAAATATTATAGAGTTGTACATCTTTCTGTTACGGTCATATTGAGACTTTACGGGGATTAATCCGACTTACGGTTTGAAAGCTATCAATGTTTAAAGTTTCTGTCTCTGATCAACCGAAATCTAAAAGGGCAGAATGTATAACGTAAAAACTGTACAAACCGGTAAAAAATATGAAAGTTTGTGCTGAATAAAAATTCTATATTACTCCGTTATAGACAGTTTGAGACTTTACGGGGATAAATCCTACTTACGGTTTGAAAGTTATCACTGTTTAAAGTTTCTGCATCGGATCAACCGAAATCTGAAAGGACAGAATGTATGACGTAAAAATTATACAAATCGGTAAAAAAATCTGAAAGTTTGTTCTGAATAAAAGTTCTAGTTTTCTCTGTTCTCGACAGTTTGATACTTTATGAGAATTAATCCGACTTACGGATAAGAAGTTATGACTATTTTAAGATTGTGTCTTGTTTCATAAAAATTCTGGCGAGATAATTTTTATAGGGTTGTTCTTGCATGAATTTGTACTAGTTACACTAAGTATTTCAAGAATAAACTTGGGATAGTGTTGGGTTTCCGTGTTACCTTTAGCTCGGGGTAAGAAATACCTTATTTGGGGTTACAATTTGAGATTTGTAACCCTTATAAGTGGGAAGTGCGAAAGGTTGAAAGAAAAGAATAACATTTAAAAAATAAACTCAGTTCATAAATTACTTGATATTAAGAAATTATGACAATAGACTGATTGTTCATCCATTTTAAAAAAATAAATTAAAAGAAGTTAACAAAATAAATAACAAGTTGAAAGTGAAAAATGAAAAATAACATAAAGAGGTCAGGACGGGCAGGACAAATTTTTAAAAAATGCTAAGGCAGAACGGGTTAACATCTTAGCAGGTCAAGGCTTGCCCTGCCCTAACCCGCCCTACCCATTGCCACCCCTAACTGGAATTTAACAAGACGGCTATGAAGCACATTTGTTTGGAGGGAGGCGAACATGTGCAGATTAATCTGTGAAAATATGCTTATACAGAGTTATTATCTTGACAGATTTATTTAAGTCATGAAGTCCGCATGGGCAGCTCAACTGGTTCTCAAGGGGGATAATTGAAAAAATGGCCAAGATCGAATCCCGCCAGCGACAGAGTGGGGGGTTACTTCTTGAAATAAAGGAGGGCCCCTTGTGCGCAGCGTGGTAGTGGTCTAACCTTTGAAACCAGTTGAGTTACCATGATTAACTCCTTCACAATCCTGTCGGACCGGGGTGTGGGGACTCCTGGGGTAGGAGATCCACCTCTAGGGAAAAAAATGTAGCTTATGTCAAGCTTTTAAAAGTTCATTTATTACACTATTTTTCCAATGTACCTAAAATAAACTCAATACATTTTCAATGGATGATTTAAAGGGAGGATTAGTACTCTCTAAATTGAAAGTTTATATTTTAAATTGAAAGGTGTCACCCGAAGAAACTCTGCTTTATGAAGTTGGTAAACATGCAATTTTTCACCTCATTGGAAGTTGATGTTACGAAAAAGGGATGCAATTTTCTTACCATGTCTAAAGTTGAACATTTTCACCTCATTGCTACGATCTCAAGTTGTAAACATCATGACATCCTTCTCTTTCTCAGTAAATACTTACCCGCATCTAGTATTTACACTAAGCCAATAAAAAGGGTACTCTCTTTGTCCTAAGTTATGTGGCATAATTGAAATTTTGAGATTCAAAATTTTAAACTTTGATCGTAAACTCGGGTATAGAAGCTTTAAGTTTTTTAAAATGAAATTTATATATACGAAAACTACTTTAAAATACTATAAATCATAATAATTAACAACTTAAAATAGTTAAATAATATATAAAAAAATCGGTAAAAAAAATATTGGTTAACCTTAAATTTCAACGGTGCCATGTAGATTGAGATGGGATGTAGAGTAATAGGAGTAGCTATCTTATCATATCATCATTACGCCATGGACTATGTGACCCAAATTTCCTCACTATGTTGCTTCAGTTTGTGCTTTTACTTTGAAAGCTATGCGATTTCCTAGTCCCCACCTAGAATATCTAGTGTTTTGCATAAAAACAGATGCAATTTCTAACTATTCCATCAAGTTTGGTAATCTTATAAGGATTTGAACTTGCATAAACTCATGGTTATAAAGAATTTATACACGTTAAATGTATTTTAACATATTGTAGCCTAATTTACTTTACTTTTTAGCTTATTCGATTTCTTCAACTTTATTATTAATATAATTTATTTTTATTTTAATTATCGTTATTAATTTTGTTGTTAGTATTTCCTGAAAGTATATGTATGTCCTAGAGACCATCTGTATTAGGACACAATGTACTTTATACAAATTCATATTTATATTAATAATGATTAATATTATGGTATTTTGCATTTGTTGAATTATTAATTGATTGTTTATACTATTCTATAAATGCATCCCTAGAGGTTACGTGTTTATTAATAAGGTGAGAATTAATGTTATAACGTAACTTTTAAATTGCCACGACTAATGATTAGCGAAATTGGGATATCGATGATATGTGATACGTCGACATGTAGTCTGCATCATATCCTTAGGGGATGTAGTATATCTCAATTGCTACGAGTTATGGCAACTCGTGATGGACACATGGATACTTGTAGAAGTATTGGTATGCCCTGCTGATGTACTGTTTTGTTATATGTCTATAATGTCATCGGTGTGTGGATATAAAAGTCCTTAGACTTGAGGTCAATATCATCTTGTTTACGGAGTAATATACTTTGATCATGTCATAAGCTCAAATGCCTTATAGGTTGAGACGCGGCTTGTTTTGGGTGCATTACGAAGTAGATTAAAGGTGATATGTGAGCCAAGAAATGATTCATTCCTTGAATTTACATTCGAGTGAACACTCAGGTACTCATGTGGTATTAGGTTGACTAAGTCATTAGCCAATGCAATGGACATGTCTGTGATATGGTCCTGTTGTCAATTAATATAGATGAGTTATAACAATCAAGCCATTTGGATAGACACTTGACAGATCCTAAGCTTGATTGAGTGTGTCATGAATGAAAGGATTTTATCTTCCCGCATAAAGGTTTAGTTCACAGGTTTCGTGCAACTAGAATTCACATATTGAGTTCGTCTTCCGGCGCAGTCTAGGAGTTCCGTGTAGACCCTAATGATATTAGTGTCAGTATGTGAAAGCCTGAAAGGTAACACTAAGTCAATTATTCCGTCGATTCAAAGGATGTAATCAGAGAATTAATCAATTAATGTTCGGTTGATGATCGAGACATTAAAATAAAATAAAAACAAAGAAGAAATGGAGAAAGGGCCGCGGCCCAAGTGAGCCTAAGGGTCGCGGCCCAAGTGAGCCTAAGCGGCGCCTTACGTCCAGTGGGTCCGAGTTGACCCAAATCTGCCTTGTTTTCTGGGCCTGCCCACGAGGGAAACCCTAGCTGATTTATTCAGCTATATATACAGGGTTTAGCCTCATATTTTATAGACAATCTTTTCATAAGATTAAACTCTACTGAAACTCTGTCGGATTTTTTAGCTTTCCGAAAGAGAGCTACATCACAGTCTCTGACTTGCGAATCGAGGGACGATTGCGTGCGCACCCTCAGGACACACAATCCAAGATTGAAGATTTGGAAGCTGCTCTAACTGTAAGTGTTCTCATCGACGCATTACAGTTCTTATATGTTTTACATTATTGTAACCATGCTACAGTTCTGCCGAAGTCGGGTTTGAAACATAAATTTTCAAATTTCGTTGCGTGTACGAACCCGACAAAATACCTACACTGGTATCAGAGCCTGGACTGTTTTGTGTGATTATAACAATGAATGTTAATGATAATATGAGTTCGGATTTGTCTAGATCTAAATTTTGTCTTTTAAAAGTTTTTAAAATCTTAAAATCTCAAGAAAGCATAATCTTTGTCTCTGGAACTGTTGAACAATGAAGTAATCGAGGAAGTTATTTCAATCTAACTCTACTGAGTCGACGTGCGAAACCGGTTCGATTTCGAACATGGTGCACCGAGACGAAGAACGATGAGGGATTGGATAATGGTCGATGAATGTGTTGTTTGATAATGAAAGGGAACAAGGATGGATCTGAAGATCTGACCCTGAACTAGTTTTAGGGCTTCGGAAATTCAAATTTGGCGTTTCTAGAGTCGAGGTGCCGCGGCTCCACGATGGAGCATCGCGGCTCCTCCTAGGGTTTGACGGCGGCACCGCGACTCTTGTCTCGAGGGCTGCGGCTCTAATTCAATTTTTGTTCCAGTTCAGTCTGTTATACCCCGTAGTTCTGGCCATACGTGTGAGAGCGTGCGAAAGGGAGTAAGACTTAAAATTTTCGAAAGATAGGTTGACGGATTGGTCGTACGAGTTTTAGTCAACTTTGGGGCGGGTTATGACCCGGTACATTAAGAGTTCCTAGGTGTTTCAAAGGCCTAGTGCGTAGTTCGTTGAGTCTAGTTTCCAACGCGACCGACCGTTCGTCGATAGGACATCGTAGTAGAAAGTTATGGGAGTTACAATTTCGGTCGCAATCGGCGAAATGTGTTTGAGCAGGAGGCGATAGGGCGCAGCGGATACGAGGGCAGCGGCTGGATATTCCAGTCGCTGAAGTTGCAGCGTCGCGGCGGCGGGATTCAGGGCCGCGACGCCGGAAGTCCTGTGAGGTGGCTGAAGTTTCGCGCGCATGGCAGTGGGCGCTGGGCGCCGAGGCGGAAAAACTTAGGAACATCAGATTTCTTCTTTTAAAAAGGCCATGGGAGGGTGACACGTGTCCCCCCCCCCCCATCTGATTTTTGCATGTCCCTTATATTGACCAAGTCTTCAAGACTTGGTCATCTTTCAACACTTTCCCTCTCTCTAGTTAGAACTCTCACTTCTCTCTAAAATTCCAAGAGGAATTCAAAGCTTAGGAAAAATCTGAAAAGGTGTGGCAAGAAGAAAACTTGTGGCTAGCTTGTTGGTGTTAGTGTGATGGTGTTCTTGGAAAGGAGGCTAGCAAAGTTGTTGGAACAATTTTGGCTAAAGCTCTAAAGGTAACATTTCTTCTCTTATAGCTAGTTATTGATGTTGCATGTGAAGAAGAAGGAACTTGTAGTAGCAAATAATGCTCTTAGATTCATTGCATGTAAGAAATATGGTTTGGATGTGAAAGAATTGGTTGAGAAGGTTATGTGAGCATGTTGTAGCCTAAAAACTACCTTAGACTTGTTAAGTTAATTGTTGTACCTTTTGGGGCAGAATTTTACACACCCAAGTTTAGGTGTGTAATCCCCTTTGAAATGTTTGGATTGTTGAGCCTTAAATGTGGCGTTTGGATGTTGAATTCGACCTTGAGAAATGTGGCAAATTATGTAGAAACAAAGGAAATGCTGCCCAATTTTCATAGAATTTAGTGGCTTTGAACTTAGATTATTTCTACATTGAAATTAGAGGTTAATAAACGTATCATGGTTATTATAGGTTGACATATTACTTGCGGTAGTTTGGGCTTAGCAAGTGGATTGATCGAAGAGGTATGTGGAGCTTTCCTATCTCTTGAGCATGAATAGTTGTATCTATATAGTACGGTAGACGTACAAGATTTGGTATTCTTACTTGTTTTAAGTATATAAAGACTTGTTCGTTTTAGAAAGTATAAGTCCCTTGGTTATGGAAAAAGTATAATTTTTACTAAAGTATAGGGTTAATATAACCACTTTATGGGAAGTCGGTTTATTAGCTTTATGAAAGGATAATAAGAAGAGATTTACTCTAAGTAAGATAAGTAAGGACAAATGACTTGATTTATGAAAGGCAAACTGATTTTAGGCATCAATTGTCAAAGGTTTTATATGAAAAGGAGTCACTTTTAAAATAATAGAAGTATGAAATACTTTGGGTTAAATTCCCGATTTTCTTTTATTAAATATATGATTAAGTGTCTTAAGTAAACTAAAATGAGAGGGTATATGAACAAGACTAATAAGAAGTTATAAGCTTTCTTAACTTATTTATGATTATGATATGATGACCGATTGAGCTAGGGTAAGAGTATAAATGAGGGGCAAGCCCCAAGATCGTTATACCACCTTCTCCAGGGTAAGAGTATGAATGAGGGCAAGCCAAGATCGCCATACCACCTTCTTCGTGGTAAGAGTATATCCGGCGGTACATCCCCAAGATCGTTATACCACCTTCTTCGGGGTAGAGTATATCCGGAGGAACATCCCAAGATCGTTATACCCCCGCCGGGGTAAGAGTATATCGAGGGTAAATCCCCCAAGATCGTTATACCACTGTTCCGTGGATTTGCTACCCACGATGCGAGGAATACCTCACGCGAGTCCTTATGGGCTTATGCGGGTGAAATAGTCCCGTGCGGTAGTGCTGACTATCACGAGGAATACCTATGCGGGTCCACAGGACTACGCGGGTGAAATAGTCTCGGGAGTAGGGTGCTTATTGATACTACAGGCGAGGTACCACTGCTTTGATCACGCCTCTATTTTTATGCGAGAAAGTATATCTTGTTACTCATTGTTAGTAAGGCACAATGTATCGTATTTTGATTCTCTTTCACGACCCCTTACTTTTAGACTTATGATATCATTATTACAAGATTTTCCGCTTTACATACTCGGTACATATTGTGTCTTCCTTCCTCGGCCGCGTTAAATCTGCGGTAAGGTAGCAGTGGTGGATCCTCGTTCTTGGATCACCGCTCCGTGTCGAAGCTCATTCCTCCGAAGCTTGTTTTGTTGATGCAGTTTTCCACGATGTTATAGGCATTGTGTATATTCGTGGTATGGCGGGAACCCGCATACGATTGTTATTCTTAAGTGCGTGGTCACGTATATGTTTTGGGCTGTAAGAACAAGTTGTACTGCTATACTTTTGATTAAGTATGTTTTTATGGAAGGCAGCCCTATCGGCTGGCCAGTGATGTTTACCTTTTTTTATAAGTTATGTGTTATGTATGTTCCGCTGCTATTCTCTGATATATACCTGACGGTGCCCGGCAGGCACCGCGGCCGAAGTCGGTCGTGACACGATCATTTCGCCCGTCGCCATGACGCCGAAACGATAATTTTTTTTAAAATAAAATAAAATTATGGGATCAGAAACTGAAGTTTTAAATATTCAGATTCTAATCCTAATATTTTAAATATTCAGAATCAGGAAGATTAAAACTTTTAATTAAATAGATTTGGTCCTTTCAGACTATTTTGTAATTAAGTAAAAAGTTGAAATTTTGAAATCTGGAAATTGCAAACAGGTCCTGAAACCTGAAAGTATTTTCTAAGAGTTAAAATTGTATTTTCTGAATTTTTAAGGCTCAAAATTAAAACTTTAAATTCTTGAGGGACTAAACTGTAAACTTTAAAAAGTTTACAAAATTTCAGAAAAATAGAATTTTAAATCAGAAATTATTTAGGGACTGTTTGGCATAGACATAGAGTTTAGATTTTAGACAAATAGACTCATGATTATCATTAATGGTATATTATTTATAATATACAAATATGCTAAGTGATTGAAAGTGATGCATTTAAATTATTAGTATAGCGTCCGCAATTATTGTCTGGGTAGGCGGCGCCCAGTAATTGTTTAATTTCAAATGACCGCTATAATTGTCTGGGTAGACGGCACCCAGTATGTGATTAAAACCATCTTATATCATGTCTATTGAGTTTGATGGTTTTCCATCTAATTGTGTTTAGAAATTGCATGATAGGATGTCATATGATGTATGACTTGATAGTTGATCTTGAATGAATCCCCGAAAACTAAAATGTTCCCCAAAACATTAAATATAAGTCTAATTATAACGCGTCGTTCATTATAATTGTTAGGGTGCTAAGTCCTTTTCAGCGATAAAGGTATTTATGCCAAAACATTTGCTCTAAGTCTAAGAGTACCGAGACCCTTTCATAGATGTGTTAAAATGAAAGTAGATAATAAACTTTTGTAGGTATTTACACCAAAGTGTTTGCTTGCAAAAGCTAAATTTACTTAGGCATTTAAACGCAGTCGTGTAATGGGGTTGGTTTGTTTAGATGAATTTTGGCGCCAAAGTGTCGGACTAGTCTAAAGACGTAAGATTAAAATGAAGATATTTAATCAAACAATGAGTTATAGAGTTGCTTTACAATTGGTTGAGGTCCTACCAAAGTGTGCTATTGAAGTTATCAGCCAAAACAAACGTGAATATAGCATATATTTGGATCTTGGCCCATTATGACCTTTATATTGATTTAGGTCTATATTCTACCTTTAGGTCGTATAAGTATGCAAAATAGTGGGAGCTAATTTAAAACAAAAGGCCATGTTAAAATTAGCAAATTATGAATGTGTACAAATTAATGGAAGAATGAATTGTTGATTGCATTTTTTCTATTCTATCTATTATCTTCAGATCTTCAGAAATGTCAAACTTTTCGTTGAAAATGCTCATGGAGTCAAACAGACTCACCGGACCCAAATTCATTGACTGGCTATGAAATGTTATAATTGTTCTTAGACAAGAAGAAATTGAGTATACATTGGACAAAGTGTTCCCCACAGCTCCGGCGGAGGACTCTGCAGAGTATGCAACTTTTGACCAGGTTGCCTACAAGAAACATTATAAAGATGCCACCGCAGCAAAATGCTGCATGTTGTCTTCTATGTCACCTACATTGCAAAGACAGCACGAAACTATGGGGCCCAACGAAATGTTAGCCCATTTGAGGAGTCTTTATGATTCGCAGTCGAATGATGGAGTATGACACCTTTCATAGAACTTTTCAAGTGTAGGCTAAATGAAGGGGGTCAAGTTTCACCTCATGTGTTGAGGATGATTGAGTTGATTGAGAGGTTAGCTTCTATAGAGATAAGATTTCATGACAGAGTCGCCACCACCTTCATCCTTGTCTCACTTTCTAGGTCGTTTGAGAGTTTCATTGTCAATTATAATATGAATGGCACTAAAGCGACATAGTCAGAAGGGGAAGGGCAAAGTTGTTGCTCCGGCAGCAGCAATGAAGTCCAAGGGAGGGGCGAAGAAGAAGGAGAAGAAACTGCCTGCATAGGGCTACCTACCACTCAGAGGAAGCATGATTCCATTTGGGTGATTGTCGACAGGCTGACGAAATCAGCCCATTTTCTTCCGATCGAGCAGCGTTTTGGTGAGACTATGCGATTATATATTAGGGAGATTGTGAGACCGCAGAGGTCGGTGTCGATTATATCGAATAGAGGCGATTCGGCTAACTTCTGGAGGTCCTTTCAAAAGGGATTAGGGACACAGGTGAGTCTCAGTACGGCGTTTCACCCTCAGACGGACGGACAGGCCGAGCGCACTATCCAGACACTCGAGGATATGTTGCGGGCTTGTGTTATTGATTTCAGGGGTAGCTGGGAGGATCATTTGCCTCTTGTGGAGTTTGCTTACAACAATAGCTACCATTCCAGTATTCAGATGACGCCTTATGAGGCCTTATACGGGAGAAAGTGCAGGTCACCGATAGGCTGGTTCGAGGTGGGAGAAGTCCGATTAGTCGGGCGCACTTAGTTCAGCCGCGGATAAGGTGAAGCTTATCCAGAGCGGTTGTTGGCGGCTCAGTCGGCGAAGTCGTATGCAGATCATCGGCGTCGACACTTGGAATTTGAGATAGATGATTGGGTTTTCCTAAAGGTATCGCCCGTGAAGGCGTGATGAGATCGGAAAGAAAGGAAGCTTAGCCCAGTACATTGGGCGTGTCAGTTGTCCGTAGGGTAGGCAAGGTTGCTATGAGTTAGATCTTCCGTCCGATTTGGAGGCGGTGCATCGATTTTCATGTGTCCATGTTGCGGAAATGTATTGGAGATCCATCTAGAGTGCACCGGTTCAGGATGTCCAAGTAATAGAGGAGTTATCGTATGAGGAGAGTCCCATAGCGATACTCGATCGTCAGGTTAGACGACTTCGGACGAAAGACGTGGCTTCCGTCAAGGTCCTATGGCGGAACGAAAACAGGGAGGAAATGACGTGGGAAGCAGAGGATGACATGATGAAGAAGTATCCTCACTTATTCCCTATACCTCCAGGTAACCTACTTTCCTGCTTGTTAGTTTTGATTTAGCATTTACGCTTCTGTATGTTGTGGCTCGTGGAGCTTCTTTTTTACGAATGAATAGTTAAGAGGGTCTATGTCGATGTTGTGATTTGAGTAAGCCTAGAAGGAACATTCGGGACGAATGTTTCTAAGGGGGGGAGAATGTTATACCAGTAGTTCGACCTACGTATGGAAACGTCACGAAAGTATGTAAGACTTAAAATTTCCGGGCGACAGTTGACGTCGTTCGGACGGTTTTAGTCAACTTTGAGGCGGGTTATGACCCGTACATTGAGAGTTCCTAAGTGTTTTAAAGGCCTAGGCGTAGTTCGTTGAGTCTGGATTCCAACGCAACCAACCGCTCGTCGATAGGACGCCGAGTAGAAAGTTATGAGAGTTACAAGTTCGGCGCAATGGACAGAATGCGTTTTGACTAAGCGCGGCGCGCGGGCCGGATGCAGGCCGCGCGCCTAAAGTATCGAGGGTCGCTGAGTTGCAGCGCCGCGCTCCGGATGCAGCCAGCGCGCCAAAGTTCGCAGAGGTCATGAGAGCCAGCGGCGGCACGAGGCGGCTGCGCGCCGAGGCGGGAAATTTGGGCGGAAAAACTTAGAAAATCTGATTTTTGTTTTAAAAGAGACCATGGGAGGGTGACAAGTGTCCCCCCCCATCTGATTTTCTGTTGCATGCAATATATTGACCAAGACTTAGTCATTTTCTATCTTTCATCTTCTCTCTCTCTCTCAAATTGCTCCCTTCTCTAAAAACCCTTAGAACAATCTGACAGTTAAGAACAAGAAAAGGAAGCTTGTAGCTAGCTTGTTGGCATTGTTGTGGTAGTGTTCTTGGCAAGGAAGCTAGCAATATTTGGGATAAGTTTTGGCTAAAACTTTAAGGTAACATTTCTTCCTTTAAACTTAGTTCTAGTGTACGCTTAGAAAGCAAGATCTTGTGGTAGTAAAATAATGCACTTAGAGTCATCAGATGCGAGTAAATGTGGTTTGGATATGAAGAATGGGTTAAGAAGAAATTATGAGCATGTTGTAGCCTAAAACCACCTTAGAATTGTTAAGTGAATTGTTGTAAACCTATGGGGCAGAATTTTGGGTGTGAAATCCCTTTGAATTGTTGGATTGAGTGAGCCTTAAAGGTGGTGTTTTGATGATAAATTCGGCCTTGAGAAAGGTGGCAAAGTGAGTAGAAACAAAGGAACGCCCAATTTTCCTTAGAATTTAGTGACTTTGAACTTGGATTGTTCTACATTAAGATTAGAGGTTAATAAACGTATCATGACTATTATAGGTTGAAATATTACTCATGTAGTTTGGACTTGGCAAGTGGATTGACCCAAAAGGTATGTGAAGTTTTTCTATCTCTCGAGCATGAATAGATAAAACTATGTAGTACGGTAGACGCATACGATTTAGTATTCTTACTTGTTTTGAGTATAAAATGACTTGTTTCGCTTTAAGAATGTATAAGTCCTCGTTAAGGGAAAAGTATGATTTTACTAAAGTATAGAGTTAATATAACAACTTTATGGGAAGTTGGTTTATTAGCTTCATAAAAGGTTAATGAGAAGGATTTACTCTAAGTAAGATAATTACATGAAGAGGCAATTTGATTTAAAGTCATCAATTGCCCAAAGACTTTTATCTATAAAGAAGAGTCACTTTTGAAAGAGATGAGGTATGTAGTACTGGGTTAAATTCTGGTTTTCTTTTATTTAAAGATATGGTGAAGTGCCTTAAATAAACTAAAATGAGAGAGTATATGAACAAGACTAAAAGAAGTTATGAGTTTGCTTAACTTATTTATGATATGATGTGATTTGAGATAGGTAAGAGTATATCCGGCGGGCAAGCCCCAAGATCGCCATACCACCTCCTTCATGTAAGAGTATGTCCGGCGGGCCACCAAGATCGCCATACCATCCGCCCGCAGTAAGAGTATATCCGGCGGGCGATCCAAGATCGCTATACCATCCGCACCAAGATAAGAGTATATCCGGCGGCAAGCCCCAAGATCGTTATACCATCCGCCTCCAGCAAAGAGTATATCCGAGGTACACTCCCAAGATCGTTATACCATCTGCTTCAGGGTAAGAGTATATCTGAGCGGACAGGCCCCAAGATCGTTCTCCCACCTGCCCGTGGATTTGCTACCCATGATGCGAGGAATACCTCACGCGAGTCCTTATGGGCTTACGCGGGTGAAATAGTCCCATGCCTGCAGTCAGTACCGATGCGAGGAAAGACTTCACGCGGGTCCACGGGACCCACGCGGTGAAATAGTCGTGAGTAGGATGGTTTCTTTTGATACTACTGGCGAGGTACCTGCTTTGATCACGAGCCTCCTATTTTATGCAGATTATATATGTATATATATACTTGTCACTCTCATTGGTAGTAAGGCACAAGAAAAGGTATTTTATTGTCTTCCATGACTCAAATTGCTTTTAGACTTATGATATCATATTACGATTTTCCCGCCTTTACATACTTGGTACATATCAGGTAATCGACCCTTCCCTGGGCCGCTCACGCCACAGGCGGTAAGCGATTGAGGATCCTCGCTCTAGGATCACTATTCCTGTCGAAGTCTATTCCTCCCAAGCTTATTTATTCGTATGGATATTTCCCGATGCTATAGGTACTTTGTATATTTAGGGGTATGGCGGCCTTGTCCCGCCACGATTGTTATCTTTAAGTCCTGGCCACCCATGTTTTTGGGCTATAAGAACCAACTTGTACTATTATACTTTTGTTAAGTATGTTTTATGGAAGGCACTTACCTACCGCGGTGATGTTACTTTTTATGAGTATGAGTTGTGTATGTTCCGCTGCTATTCTCTGACATATACCGACGGTACCCTGGCAGGTACTAGTCGCGCCCCGGGTCATCGTGACAAAAGTGGTATCAGAGCGCTAGTCCTCTGAAAGTGTCCACGCATCGCGTCTAGTAGAGTCTTGATTATCGGTGTCGTGCACCACATCTATAATCGTGAGGTCGCAGGATATTTAGGATTGGTTTCATTCTTTCACTCTAAGATCGTGCAAGAGCCGAGTTATAGGTTGAATCTCCCCGATGTTTTCCTTTATGTATCGCTTATGCCTCCTCGCAAGGCAACCGCGCCCGGCGGCAAGGCAAAGCGGTGCCGCTAGCTGGACGCGGAGAATCACGAGGCACAGCCCAATCCTTACCAGAGATGATGTTTAGGCGGCGAAGTTCCACGCCGTCGCCACCAGCAGAGTTCGAGGCGGACGCGCCATCGAGATCACGCAGACGCGAGCCTCCACCCACGCCGTGGCCCGAGTACAGAGATTACGGGGAATGATTCTGCATCGACCAAAGATAGCAAGCGTGGCAAGCGAGTGAGCAGCGCGCCAACCCAGAGCCGATTTACGGATTCGGATTTCTGGTTGTCACCCACCCGAAGTTCTATGGTTCGAGATTTGATGAGGATCCGCAGGAGTTTGTCCTAGCTACAATGACCATGCAGTTCTTAGGGCATCGAGACCGAGTCATTACACTAGCTTCTACCGGTTACGCGATATTGCGTTGAACCGGTTTGAGTCACGGGTATTGTCGAGGTGATGATGCTCTTCCACCGATTGGGAGGAGTTCACCGAGGCGTTCCTAGAACCCGTCTTGCCTCCTGAGGTGAGGAGAGCCCGCGTAGATAGGTTCGTGACCTTGAGACAGACGGAGGACTATCGTGAGTACACTGAGTTTGACTCTCGCCGATATGCACACACCATCAGAATGATATGGCGCATGTGGTTCATAGATACGTGATGGGACTAGACCGTCACACGACATCGCTATTAGGAGTGGCTCTTCACCGTGGATGGATATTGCCAGATGCAGCATACGCACGCGGATCGGCGACAGAGAGGCAGATCGCCTAGATTGGGCCACCAAGAGGCCGTGACATCGGGTTCTCGTGGCGCTGAGGCGGCAGCCTCAAGAAGCAGCTAGGTCCACCTTCCACCAAAGACAGAGTGCTCTTCACGCTTTTCCGCAGGAGGTCCGATCAGCGAGGTTATTCGCGAGCGTGCCGTGCTCCAAGACGCCGTTTTCGCGAGGCAGATCAAAGACTAATCGAGACCACCTACCTCTCGGTGCTCGACGCGTAGGTCTCATCCGGCGAGTGCCGTATGGGTTCGAGATCATGTTACTCTTGTGGCCGCAGGTCATCCAAGAAGGATTGTCCGCCCCAGCGGCGGGAGCCTTACGTTCACCGACGGTCTGGTCTGGATCTTCATCGCCGATGGTTAGACGCCGGAGGCGGTGGTACTTATGGCCAGCGGCCGCGGAAGAGGTCGTGGTAGGGTTCCAGATTCTAGCGGTCCTCGTAACCGCATCTATGCTATGTCCAATGACAGACTGGGAGGCGCCGCGGATGTCGCCAGTACATTATTGGTTTCTTCTTTGTGATGTATATGCTTTGATAGATCCGTGTTCTACCTTGTCCTACATATCTCCTCATATTGCCGAGAATAGGGATTGAGCCCGAGTCCATAAGACCTTTGGTGGCTACGCCGATGAGTGATTCAGCCGTAGCCGAGCGAGTGTATAAGGCTTGCCCTGTGACTATAGATAGCCGCCGACTCTAGCCGACTTGATAGAGTTGGATACGCGGACTTTGATGTGATTATGGGTATGGATTGGCTAGCATCTTGCTATGCCAACGTGGACCGTAGAGAGAGATTAGTTCGGTTCAGCTTTCACGAGCCGCTATCGAGTGGAAGGAATATCGCATCGCCGGCGGGTAAGTTTATTTCTTACCTCAAGGCTAGGAAGATGGTGCGAAAGGGTATATCTACCATATGGTTCGTATTCGACATCGAGGTGAGGTACCGACCTTGATCGGCTCCGGCCGTTAGAGTTTCCGATGTGTTCCCGGATGAGCTCGTATCCTCCCGAAGCGAGATTGAGTTTGCATTGATTTGGCGCCAGATACTCGGCCGATATCTATTCCGCCATACAGGATGGCACCTGCCGAGCTGAAGGAGTTGAAGGACCAAAGAAAGATTTCTTTGGAGAAAGGCTTTATTAGGCGAAGTGTGTCTCTCGGGAGCACCGGTGTTATTTGTAAAGAAGAAGGATGGGACGCTGCATGTGTATTGATTACATGTGAACAAGGTAACTATCAAGAATAGATATCCTCCCCGTGATTGGACGATTTGTTTGACCACCAGCAGGTGCAAAGTGTTTTTTCCAAGATAGACTGCGGTCCGGTTATCATCGTGCACGAGTTAGAGGTAGATATCCCAAAGATCGCATTCAGACCCGGTATGGGCACCATGAGTTCGTGGTGATGTCTTTCGTTGACCAACGCACCAGCAGATTCATGGATTTGATGAATAGGTGTTCGTGCCATTCTTGGATATGTTCGTTATAGTTTTCATTGATGATATCTTGGTGTATTCGCGCACGAGCGGAGCATACTGGTCATTCGGCGACGGTATCGAGTCCTCCGAGACCGCAATTGTATGCCAAGTTCTCGAAGCGAAGTTCCGCCGGGCGTCGATGGCTTTCTTAGGGCATGTTATCGGGCCGATGGTATTCGTTGATACAAAGAAAGATTGAAGCAGCCAAGACTTGGCCTGCACTCCACTACACCGACGGAGTGCGCAGCCTTGGGCCTCTTGCGTTATTATCTACGGTTTGTAGAAGTTTGCTTCTATTTCAACACCTTTGACTAAGTCGACTCGTAGCGCTATGTTCCGCCGACGGATACTTGTGAGGAAAGTTTTCATTGCTAAAGGAGAAGTTGACGACCGCCCCATTCTTACTCTTCCGCAGGCCTAGATGGATACGTGGTTTATTGTGACGCCAGTGTCGGGCTTGGAGTGCGTCTTGACGCAAAGACGGCAGAGTTATAGCTTATGCATCTCGGCGGCTTAGAAGCATGAGAAGAACTATCCCACGCATGACTGGAGTCGCGGCAGTGATTCATGCCTTAAAGATCCGGAGACATTATTTATACGAGTCCATGGACATTTACAGCACCACAAGAGTCTCCGACATCTTCACCGTAGGAGTCGAACTCGGCGAGACGGTGGTGGAGCTACTTAAGGATTACGATGTTGATATTCTATACCACCCGCGGAAGGCCAATGTGGTGCAGATGCCTTAGTCGCAGTCGATGGGTAGTCCGTCTGATGTTCACGCAGAAGAGGATATGGTCCGAGAGTTACATCACCAGCAAGCCTCGGGGTTCGCTTTGGTTGATTCTCGCAGTGACGGTATTCGGTTATAGAGGTTGCCGAGTCTTTCATCGCCGAGAAGGTGAAGAGGCGCGATGAGGATCCGATTTTGGTACGGCATCGACGCAGCTCTCCGTAGGAGAAGAGTCTATTCGCGTAGCGCTGATGGGTGCTAAGGTTCGAGGGCCGATCAGGTGTTCCCGATGTGACAGACTTCGCCGTAAGATTCTCGTGAGGCACACAATGCTCGTTATTCTATTCATCCGGATCGACTAAGATGTACCATGACCTCGACGTGTATTGGTGGGACGGCCTAAAGAGGACGTTGCGGAGTTCGTGGCACGCGTCCGAATTGTCGCCAGTTAAGATTGAGCACCGTAAGCGGTGGTCATTGCAGCCATTGATATTCGACTGGAAGTGGGAGGTGATAAATATGGATTTTATTATAGGCTACCTACCACTCGGAGGAAGCATGATTCCATTTGGGTGATTGTCGACAGTGATTTAAATCACCATTTTCTTCCGCCGAACGACGTTTTGGTGAGGACTATGCCAGATTATATATTAGGAGATTGTGAGACCGCACGGTCCCGTGTCGATTATATCGATAGAGGAGCCCGCTTCTCGCTAACTTCGGAGGTCCTTTCAAAGGGATTAGGGACACAGTGAGTCTCAAGACGGCGTTCACCCTCGTGACGGACGGACAGCCGAGCGCACTATCCGCACACTCGAGGATATGTCGCGGCTTGTGTTATTGATTTCGTGGGTAGCCGAGGATCATTTGCCTCTTGTGGAGTTTGCTTACAACAATAGCTACCATTCCAAAGATTCGATGGCGCTTATGAGGCCTTATACGGAGAGTGCAGTCACCGATAGTCGGTTCGAGGTGGGAGAAGTCCGATTAGTCGGGCCGACTTAGTTCAGGCCGTGGATAAGTGAAGCTTATCCGGGAGCGGTTGCGGTTCGTAGCCTGGGCAGGTCGTATGCAGATCATCGGCGTCGACACTTGGAATTTGAGATAGATGATTGGGTTTTCCTAGCGTATCGCCACGGCGGCGTGATGATATTCGGAAAGAAAGGGAAGCTTAGCCCAAGGTACATCGGGTCGTGTCGATTGTCCGTAGGGTAGGCAAGGTTGCCTAAGAGTTAGATCTTCAGTCCGATATCGAGGCGGTGCATCCAGTTTTTCATGTGTCCATGTTGCGGAAATGTATTGGAGATCCATCTAGAGTGCACCCGGTTCAGGATGTCCAAGTAACAGAGGAGTTATCGTATGAGGAGAGTCCCATAGCGATACTCGATCGTCAGGTTAGACGACTTCGGACGAAAGACGTGGCTTCCGTCAAGGTCCTATGGCGGAACGAAAACAGGGAGGAAATGACGTGGGAAGCAGAGGATGACATGATGAAGAAGTATCCTCACTTATTCCCTATACCTCCAGGTAACCTACTTTCCTGCTTGTTAGTTTTGATTTAGCATTTACGCTTCTGTATGTTGTGGCTCGTGGAGCTTCTTTTTTACGAATGAATAGTTAAGAGGGTCTATGTCGATGTTGTGATTTGAGTAAGCCTAGAAGGAACATTCGGGACGAATGTTTCTAAGGGGGGGAGAATGTTATACCCCGTAGTTCTGACCCTACGTATGGAAACGTACGAAAGTATGTAAGACTTAAAATTTCCGAAGGACAGGTTGACGGGTCGTTCCGGACGGTTTTTAGTCAACTTTGAGGCGGGTTATGACCCGGTACATTGAGAGTTCCTAAGTGTTTTAAAGGCCTAGGGCGTAGTTCGTTGAGTCTGGATTCCAACGCAACCAACCGTTCGTCGATAGGACGTCGGAGTAGAAAGTTATGAGAGTTACAAGTTCGGCGCAATCGGACAAATGCGTTTGGACTAAAGCGGCAGCGCGGCGCGGATGCGAGGCATGGCGCCTAAAATCGAGGGTCGCTGAAGTTGCAGCGCCGCGGCCGGGACAACGAGGCAGCGCGCCAAAGTTCGCAGAGGCTGCGGAGGTTTGCCAGCGCCGGGAGGCGGCCGCGCAGAGGCGGAAATTTGGGCGAAAAACTTAGAAAATCTGATTTTTGTTTTAAAGAGACCATGGGAGGGTGACAAGTGTCCCCCATCTGATTTTCTGTTGCATGCAATATATTGACCAAGACTTGGACATTTTCTATCTTTCATCTTCTCTCTCTCTCTCAAATTGCTCCCTTCTCTCTAAAAACCCTTAGAAAAATCAAAGTTAAGAACAAGAAAAGGAAGCTTGTAGCTAGCTTGTTGGCATTGTTGTGGTAGTGTTCTTGGCAAGGAAGCTAGCAATATTTGGGATAAGTTTTGGCTAAAACTTTAAGGTAACATTCTTCCTTTAAACTTAGTTCTAGTGTTGCATGCTTAGAAAGCAAGATCTTGTGGTAGTAAAATAATGCACTTAGAGTCATTGCATGCGAGTAAATGTGGTTTGGATATGAAGAATGGGTTAAGAAGAAATTATGAGCATGTTGTAGCCTAAAAACCACCTTAGAATTGTTAAGTGAATTGTTGTAAACCTATGGGGCAGAATTTTGGGTGTGAAATCCCCTTTGAATTGTTGGATTGAGTGAGCCTTAAAGGTGGTGTTTTTGATGATAAATTCGGCCTTGAGAAAGGTGGCAAAGTGAGTAGAAACAAAGGAAATGCTGCCCAATTTTCCTTAGAATTTAGTGACTTTGAACTTGGATTGTTCTACATTAAGATTAGAGGTTAATAAACGTATCATGACTATTATAGGTTGAAATATTACTTGCGGTAGTTTGGACTTGGAAGTGGATTGACCCAAAAAGGTATGTGAAGTTTTTCTATCTCTTGAGCATGAATAGATAAAACTATGTAGTACGGTAGACGTACATGATTTAGTATTCTTACTTGTTTTGAGTATAAAATGACTTGTTTCGTTTTAAGAATGTATAAGTCCCTTGGTTAAGGGAAAAGTATGATTTTACTAAAGTATAGAGTTAATATAACAACTTTATGGGAAGTTGGTTTATTAGCTTCATAAAAGGTTAATGAGAAGGGATTTACTCTAAGTAAGATAATTACATGAAGAGGCAATTTGATTTAAAGTCATCAATTGCCCAAAGACTTTTATCTATAAAGAAGAGTCACTTTTGAAAGAGATGAGGTATGTAGTACTTGGGTTAAATTCCCGGTTTTCTTTTATTTAAAGATATGGTGAAGTGCCTTAAATAAACTAAAATGAGAGAGTATATGAACAAGACTAAAAGAAGTTATGAGTTTGCTTAACTTATTTATGATATGATGATGTGATTTGAGATAGGGTAAGAGTATGTCTGAGGGGCAAGCCGCAAGATCTCCATACCACCTCCTTCAGTGTAAGAGTATGTCTGAGGGGCCAAGATCGCCATACCATCCGCTTGATGTAAGAGTATATCGAGGCGCATCCAAGATCGTTATACCATCCGCACCAAGATAAGAGTATATCGGCGCAAGCCCCAAGATCGTTATACCATCCGCTCGGTGTAAGAGTATATCGAGGTACACCCAGATCGTTATACCATCTGTTTGGTAGAGTATATCCGGGGAAAGTCCCAAGATCGTTATACCACCCGTTCGTGGATTTGCTACCCATGATGCGAGGAATACCTCACGCGAGTCCTTATGGGCTTACGCGGGTGAAATAGTCCCACGCCGGCAGTGTGCGACGCGAAAGTACCTCACGCGGGTCCACAGACCCGTGCGGGTGAAATAGTCCCATGAGTATGTTGGTTTTTTTTTGATACTACGGGCGAGGTACCCTGTTTTGATCATGAGACTCCTATTTTATGCAGTATTATATATATATATACTTGTCACTCTCAGTGTTAGTAAGGCACAAGAAAAGGTATTTTATTGTCTTCCATGACTCACTTGCTTTTAGACTTATGATATCATATTACAGATTTTCCCGACTTTACATACTTGGTACATATTGTGTCTCGACCCCTTCCTGGGCTGCGTTCACGCCAAGCAGGTAAGTAGCGATTGAGGATCCTCGTTCTTAGGATCACTATTCCCTGTCGAAGCTCCATTCCTCGGAAGCTTATTTATCGTATGGATATTTCCCGATGCTATAGGTACTTTGTATCTTTAGGGGGTATGGCGGGGCCTTGGCCCGCCACGCTTGTTATCTTTAAGTGCAGGCCACCATGTGTTTTGGGCTATAAGAACCGGTTGTACTATTATACTTTTGTTAAGTATGTTTTATGGAGCGGCACTTACCATTGGCGGTGATGTTACTTTTTATGCGTATGTGTTGTGTATGTTCCGCTGCTATTCTCTGACATATACCTGACAGGGTACCCCGGTAGGGTACTAGTCGCGGCCCCGGGGTTGGGTCGTGACAAAAGCTTCATGAAGTTCATTCCGAATGGACACCTTCTGGAACACCACAGATGAATAGTGTTGCCGAGAGGAGAAACTGAACCTTGCTTGACATGGTTCGTTCCATGATAAGCTTTTCAGCTCTTCCTACATACCTTTGGGGATATGCTATTTTGACCTCAATATATGTTCTAAACTGAGTTCCATCTAAATCAGTCGAGAAGACAACATATGAGATATGGTATGAAAATAAGCCATCACTTAGACACATGAGGCCCTGGGAGTGTCCTGCATATGTCAAGAAGTTGATCACTGATAAGTTGGAATCTAAAAGTGAGAAATGTTACTTTATTGGGTATTCGAAGGAAACTAAGAGATACTATTTCTATCTTCCTGGAGAACATAAGATATTTGTTTCTAGCAACGCAACTTTCCTTGAAGATGAATATGTCTACAAGGATGAGAGTTGCACAGAGATAGAACTTGAAGAAATTCAAGAACAACGTAATATAGAGGTTGAATCCTTGCCCGATAATAAAGGCAAGAATTCAGTGGGAGCTTCTGGCGAATATTGGGTATTTAGGGTACCCCCTTCGGCCAGTGGGAGTGCTACGAGGAGTAATGCAAAAATGCAAGATCTTACGGCACAGACCTTGGGAGCAAGTGCACCAGTTGCATTTCCTCCCATTTAGGAAAGACATGAAAATGATATTCTTGAAAGCTCTAATGTTGGTGGTTCGACCAGCGCACAAGAACCTACTCACAGTCAGAACATACTTGTAACTAAATTACAAGGAAATCAACTGCGTAGGTCTACTAGATCTCATCGTCCTCCGGAAAGACTAAATATGCTTGTGGAAACACAAAATGAGATAGATATTCCAGATGATGACGAGCCTAGAACCTATAACGAAGCAATGCTAGACATTGATTCAAAGAGATGGCAAGAAGCCATGAAATCCGAAATAGAATCTATGTATATCAATCAAGTGTGGAACTTGGCCGATTTGCCAAATGGGGTTAGACCCATAGGATGCAAATGGGTCTTCAAGAAGAAGATTGATGCATCAGGCAAGGTTCAGACTTATAAAACTAGGCTAGTGGCTAAAGGTTTTACTCAGCGTCCTGGTGTGGATTATGATGAAATATTTTCACCGGTGGCTAAGATAAAGTCTATTCAGATTTTGCTTGCGATAGCTGCACATTATGATTATGACATTTGGCAGATGGACGTCAAAACTGAATTCCTCAATGGTAATCTAATTGAGGAAGTGTATATGAAACAACCCGAGTTTTTCATGTGAGTCCAGACCAAATGATGTGTGCAAGCTACAGAAGTCCATTTATGGACTTAAGCAAGCCTCTTGGAGTTGGAACATTTGCTTTGACAATGCTATCAAATCTTTTGATTTTGTCAGAAGCAAAGAGGATCCTTGTGTTTATTCCAAACGCAAGGATGAGGGTATTGTCTTCATTATAATATATGTTGATGACATATTAATAATGGGAGATAATAAGACCCTCATGCAGTCAGTTAAGGATTGATTGTCCAAGACCTTCATGATGAAGGATTTAGGTGAAGCCTTCTACATTCTGAGAATTAGGATCTATAGAGATAGACCTAATAGATTATTGGAGTTGTCACAGTCAGTCTACATAGACAAAGTGCTTAGACGTTTTTCAATGGAGAAATCCAAGAAAGGCGGTCTTCCGATGGGTCAATGCATCAGGTTATCAAAGAAGGGTTGCCCTTCTAATGCTATTGAACTTGAGCGCATGAAGAGGATTTCATATTCTTCGGCTATAGAATCGATCATGTATGTCATGACATGTACTAGGTCAAATGTGGCCTTTGCACTTAGTATGACTTGCAAGTTCCAGCAGAATCCTGGCGAGGAACACTGAAAAGCAGTCAAGAGTATTCTCAAGTACCTCAGGCGTACTAAAGATTATTTTAGTCTATGGTAGAGTTGGTGAGCTGGTTTCCACTGGGTATATCGATGCTAGTTTCCAGACAGATGTTGATGATTTCAAATCTCAGTCTGGTTACACGTTCATTTTCAACGTAGCAGCAGTGAGTTGGAAGAGTTCCAAATAGACTACTACTGCAGACTCGACTACTGAAGCGGAGTACATTGCTAGATCGGAAGCTGCTAAAGAAGCTGTCGCGATTTCTGAGTTCCTGAAGGAACTAAGGGTTGTTCCGAGTGCTAGTTGTCCAATAACCATTTATTATGACAACACTGGTGTCATTGCACAGGAAAAGGAACCAAGATCAACAAACAGAAATAAACATGTACCGAGGAAGTACCACATCCTGAGAGAGATGGTGGAAGCTGAAGATATCAAGATAGATTATATTCCCACAGACAATAATCTAGCAGACCCATTTACTAAACCATTAAGCTTGGTGAAGCATAATGGTCATTTTGTGAACATGGGTATTAGATACGTTGGTGATTGGCTCTAGGCCAAGTAGGAGATTGAAAGTATATGTATGTCCTAGAGACAATCTGTATTAGGACACAATATACTTTATACAAATTCATATTTATATTAATAATGATTAATATTATGGCATTTTGCATTTGTTGAATTATTAATTGATTGTTTATAATATGTTATAAATGCATCCATAGAGGTTACATGTTTATTAATGATGTGAGAATTAATGTTATAACGTAACTCTTAAATTACCTCGACTAATGATCATCGAAATTGGGATATCGATGATATGTGATACGTCGACATGTGGTCTGCATCATATCCTTAAGGGATATAATATGTTTCACTTGCTACGAGTTATGACAACTCGTGATGGACACATGGATACTTGTAGAAGTATTGGTATGCCATGCTGATGTACTGTTTTGTTATATGTCTATAATGTCATCGGTGTGTGGGATATAAAAGTCCTTAGACTTAAGGTCAATATCATCTTGTTTACGGAGTAATATGCTTTGATCCTGTCCTAAGCTCAAATGTCTTATAGGTTGAGACGCGACTTGTTTTGGGTGCATTACGAAGTATATTAAAGGTGATATGTGAGCCAAGAAAGGATTCATTCCTTGAATTTACATTCGAGTGAACACTCAGGTACTCATATGGTATTAGGTTGACTAAGTCATTGGCCAATGCAATGTACATGTCTGTGATATGGTTCTGTTGTCAACTAATATAGATGAGTTATAACAATCAAGTCATTTGGATAGACACTTGACCTAAGCTTGATTGAATGTGTCATGAATGAAAGGATTTTATCTTCCCGCATAAAGGTTTAGTTCACAGGTTTCGTGTAACTAGACTTCACATATTGAGTTCGTCTTCCGGCGCAGTCTAGAAGTTCTGTGTAGACCCTAATAATATTAGTATCAGTATGTGAAGGCCTAAAGGGTAACACTAAGTCAATTGTTCCGTCGATTCAAAGGATGTAATCAGAGAGTTAATCAATTAATGTTCGGTTGATGATCGAGACATTAAAATAAAATAGAAACAAAGAAGAAATGGAGCAAGGGTCGCGGCCCAAGTGAGCCAGGGCCAAGGCGCCTCAGCGCCGCGGCGCCACTTACTTAAGGGTCGCGGCGCCTCACGTCCAGTGGGTCCGAGTTGACCCAAATCTGCCTCGTTTTCTGGGCCTGACCCACTAGGGAAATCCTAGCTGATTTATTCAGCTATATATACAGGGTTTAGCCTCATATTTTATAGACAATCTTTTCATAAGATTAAACTCTACTGAAACTCTGTCGGATTTCCTAGCTTTCCGAAAGAGAACTACATCACGATGCGACTTGCGAATCGAGGACGATCATGCGTGCACCGTGACACACAATCCAAGATTGAAGATTTGGAAGTTGCTCTAACTGTAAGTGTTTTCATCGACGCATTACAGTTATTATATGTTTTACATTGTTGTAACCATCCTAGAGTTCTGTCAAAGTCGGGTTTGAAACATAAATTTTTAAATTTCGCTGCGTGTACGAACCCGACAAAACACCTACATTTCTTTTCTGCAATATTTTATCATTGCTCATTTACTCTTACATTTTGTTCAAAACTGTTTTGAGAAACAGTTTTTTTATGAGCGGAGAGTCTATTGGAAACAAATTATTTACCTCGCAAAGATAGGAGTAATATCTGCATACATCACATCCTCCTCAAACTTCACTTATGAAATCTCACTGAATATGTTATTATTGTAATTATCTTTTAGACCCTCATTCCATAAAACTTAAAACTCATTTTACTCTAAACTTTTCAAAGTGAATGGTATGCATCGCCCCTATCACTAATAATTAACTAAACCTATATTCAAGTAGTTGCCTTGCTTCAAAGCTAAGCTCAAATTAGTAAAGCTAATCCCATCATGATTCATGCATGGTATGCATCGCCCCTATCACTAATAATTAACTAAACCTATATTCAAGTAGTTGCCTTGCTTCAAAGCTAAGCTCAAATTAGTAAAGCTAATCCCATCATGATTCATGCAATACTAGTGCCCAAGAAGCATGATAAACAAACACCAATACCTTTTTCATCAAAATGAACCAAAATATCCTTCCTTTAATTCTTTTCATCCACCATAATTTGCATCACACTCCCAATCAATCCTTCACCACCATCATGTTTCCTTTCTTCTTCTCCTTTCTGATTTTCCTCTCTTTCTTTCCCTTCACAATAGTCTTTTCTTCCCATTGCACAACCTCAACATCCACAAAAACATTTGAAAAATGTATGCCACTAAATTCTCAAGATGCCTCTATTGCTTGGACATTCCATCCACATAATGCAACACTTGATATTGTATTTTTTGGTTCATTTATTTCTCCTTCTGGTTGGGTTGGTTTTGGAATTAACCCAACTTCACCTGAAATGACTGGAACTCGTGCATTAGTAGCCTTTCCTGATCCAAACTCTGGCCAACTTGTTCTATTACCTTACATAATTGACCCCTCGGTCAAACTCCAAAAAAGTCCACTTCTCTCAAAACCTTTAGACATTCATCTACTAGCCTCTTCATCTACTTTGTATGGTGGGAAAATGGCTACTATACACAATGGTGCTACAATTCAAATTTATGCCACGTTAAAACTTGTACCTAACAAGACCAAAAATGTACACTTTGTTTGGAACCGTGGGATTTATGTCCAAGGCTATTCACCTACAATCCACCCTACTAACATAAATGACCTTTCTTCAGTAGCCACAATTGATGTCCTTTCAGGGTCACAAGCAATATGTCACAATAATTTCTTGACACTGAAAAATGTTCATGGTGTTATAAATGCAATTTCTTGGGGTGTTATTCTTCCTATAGGCGCAGTCACAGCCCGTTACCTAAGGCATGTCGAGTCACTAGGGCCAACATGGTTTTATGCACATGCAGGGATACAATTATCAGGAATTTCACTTGGTACTGTTGGATTCGCGATTGGTATTCGATTGGGACAACTTTCACCAGGGAGAGTGTATGGACTACATCGAAAGCTTGGGATGGCGACGTTTATTTTGGACATGTTACAAACATTGGCCTTGTTTTTTAGGCCTAAGACGACAAATAAGTTTAGGAGATATTGGAAATCTTATCACCATTTTGTTGGATATGCTTGTGTGGTTTTAGGGGTTGTGAATGTTTTTCAAGGATTTGAAGTAATGGGAGAAGGAAGGTCATATGTTAAATTGGCTTATTGTTTGTGTTTGTCCACATTAATTGGTGTTTCTGTGGCATTAGAAGTGAATTCTTGGGTTGTTTTTTGTAGAAAAGCAAAGGAAGAAAAGATGAGAAGAGAAGGATTAATTGAAAGTTCTGGAAAATTCAGTGGATCAAGTCATGGTTGATTCAATTATGGAAAATTTATTGCATCGCATATATGTCATTATTATTGTTTTGATAGTTCAAAATATTTGAACTGGGATTTTGCAATTTATTTCATACAGA
This sequence comes from Przewalskia tangutica, assembly GCA_029844215.1. Classification (NCBI taxonomy): domain Eukaryota; kingdom Viridiplantae; phylum Streptophyta; class Magnoliopsida; order Solanales; family Solanaceae; genus Przewalskia; species Przewalskia tangutica. The sequence goes on along the minus strand of CM056732.1, from coordinate 10,281,029 downwards.
TGATCATTGCTTGTCCCTAAACAAAACCTCTTATTGTATTCTATGAATTGATTTTGCAACCCAATTAAATCTTTGTAGTTATCAATCTTTTTTTGTGATTAACATTATGGGAGAACTTGTTGAATAATAAAACTTTAGCATTGCTTGTATTAAGAAGGAAATTGTCATTTTCATTCACTTGTTAACATGTCAAGTAATTGAGATTTCTCCCCGACACCGCCCCGGTCCCGCCCAGACCCCAAAATTATTAAAAAAAAAACGTATCGGGATTCGAACCGGGACGGGACATGGTCTCGTCCCGCCAGGACCCGTCCCGGTCCCGCCCCTTATCCCGCTCGAAATCCCCCCTTTGCATATATAGTTGTTGCACCAACGATCATTTTTGGCCTCCAACCCCCTACCCCCTTTATATTTATTTTTAACCCCTAAGTTATTATATTTACGCTTTAAACCCAATTTTCCAACTATAAATACCTCATTTTCTCTTCATCTTTCTCACAAATCTTTCTACAATCTCTCAATCAATCTCTCCACAAGTCTACATTGTCTACTAAATATTCAATTTTATTTATTCATTTGGGAGTGAAGTTGGCAACTAGCTTGAGGATCATCCATCGAGCAAAGTATCAATTTCCAACATCTCGATTACACGTCGACGTTACGTCGGCGTTTGGTACGTTCGTTCTTTAATTAAATTATTATTGTGTGTTTATTTTATTTAGCGCACTTAATTTTCATTATCTTTAAGTCTTTAACTATTTATTAGCATAATTAAAATGAAAGGATTAAGAAGTATGTTGAGTAAGAGTAAGGCTTCTTCTAGTAGGAGTAACAAGTGCAGAGGTACTTCTTCTAGTATTCCTAGTCCTACTCCTAGACATGATGATTTTATTGATAGTGAACATTTTCCTGAAATACCATATGATTTAGACGACCAAATATTTTCTCAAAATGAACAAGACTTAAATTTAGAAGATGCTCTAGATGATGATACACCCACTAATGTAGATGAAACACCCACCAGTGAACCTCCAACTGGAACGTCTCATATTCCCCCTCGTATGAGACGAGGTCCAGCAAAACGACCATTAAAATCAGATGCATGACAATTTTTTATTAGGGACGTAACGAATCAAGTAGCTATATGTAATATTTGTAAACAATGTTTTAGTTTTAAAATTGGACAAGGTCATGGTGGAACGAGGTTTAATGAGAAACATAAACAAAAACACCCAGTTAGATATGCCCAATACGATGCTCAAAAAAATGGTGAGCAAGCGCCCTCTCCATCGGGACAAGGTTCATATATTGTCCCGGTCCCGGACCAAGTACAAGGTCAAATTAACCCTACGATGGGGGAATTGTAGGCCCTAAATACGATAAACATAGAGATATGAAAGCATTATCAAAATTAGTTGTTGTGGAGGGTTTGCCTTTTTCATTTCCTTCATCTCCTGGTTTTATTCATTATATTAGAGATATATATAATCCTGCTTATAAAGATTTTCCTAGATCAACTGTTAAGAGATATGTATTTAAATTTGCACATGAATATCAACAATATTTACGTTATGCATTATATAATTTTAATGGCAAAGTCGCTCTAACTTCTGATATAGGCCTTAGTACTAACGGTCATGATTATTTAACGGTAACCTGTCATTAGATAGATTATAAATGATCTATGCAAAAACGTATTTTAACTCCGTCTTTTCCAAATAATTTTCATATAAAATGTGTGTGTCATATTTATAACTTAGTTGTAAAGGGTGATCTATTACTTTTTCAAGATATTCTTGAAAAGATACAATTTGCTATACACTTTATTTTTAAAAATAATAGAATATTACAAAAAAAAAATTATAAAAAAACTTGTCACGATTGCCAACTACCTTATAGAAAAATTTCCGAAGAAGTACCCACTAAGTGGAATTCTTTATATGAACAACTACTTGTTGCTTATGATTATAGAAAACCTATAACTTTATTTTTTAACGCACATAATAAAAATTCAACTGATATGATTGTAGCTAACGATTGGAAAAAAATTAAAGAACTAATTGTATTTCTAGAGAAATTTTTGCAAGCAACAAAAGAATTTTTCGGTATATATTATCCTACTATTTCAACTATGTTGTTTTATATAGCTATAATATTTTTACTACTTAGAGAATATATGAAAAAATCAGCTTATAAGACAGCTATTAAAAAAATATTTATCAAAATAAAGAAATATTTTATTTCTATTCCCCTATTTATATTATTGGTGTTGTATTAAATCCGACTATTAAAATAGACGGTTGTAAATCACTTATTGAAAATATTTATAACTGTATAGAAGTACTATCACCTCCAACTCTCAAAAATTTAAATATTCCACCACCTTTGAAATTGAACAAACGAAAAAAGAAGTGTTGTCTAGCATAGAAGACGAATACAAAAAAGTATATAATTACCAACAAGAAAGTGCTAGCAACCAACCGACTTCCATACCATCTTCTTCTTCGTCTTCTTCAACACATCCTCTAAAAAGACATGTTGTTTCTGCGGCTAGTATTGAAAGCCTCAGAAATAGAATGTGTGGTGGTAACACTACTAACCAAATTAGCGAGTTTGATGTTTTTGTTTTGCAGGGTACTTTACCGTACCAAGTAATTGGCAATGAAGAAGGAAATGAAAACTTGCTGAAATACTAGAGGGAGAATGAGAAGACATTTCTGACACTTTCAATGATGACCCGAGATGTTTTGAACATTCAAGTGTCATCAACAGCTTCTGAAAGCGCTTTTTCTGCCGGCAGATTTCAAATAGGAGAGCACAGACACTCATTAGCCGGAGACAGCTTGGAGATTGCAGTACTATACAGAGATTGGATACGAGCAGAGCGGAAACGGTGCAGTCAACCGGAGATCAACGAAGAAGAAGACGAAAAGTACAACGACATCTTATCTGAAGGCATGAGTAGCGACGTGGATCAATTTGACCAACAAATACCAATTTCAACCAAAGAACCACACGACATTGTGAAGAAACTAGAAAAAGTGTTTTCAAATTGGTAATTTATTTAATTGCAATTTTACTGTGTCATTTGTAACTTTTGAACAACACCACAAAGTTGTAATTTTGACAATTGTATATGTATTACTAAAAAACATATTTCAATGAAATAATATAAAAGACACAAAAACAACATTGAGATGTTTTTATTACACTATATTATTCAATTATTGAGTTGTTCATATATTTAATATATGTTATTTTTTTAAATAAGTGCAAAAAAAAAAACGACCCGATCCAGGTCTGCCCCGACCCGCTAGACCCGATGCCTTTTCCCGACGGGACCTGTACCGGAACAGGACATCGGTCAAGCCCGATTGTCCCGACCCGTCAATCCCGCCCCAGTTCGATCTTGCCCCAACCCAATCCTACCCAAACCCGGCCCATCCCATTGACCACCCCTTAACAAATGCAGCCAATTTTCCCTTTTTTAGATTAGAGGGTTAGGGGAAGAGATAGTGCTAATGATCAAATTATGAATCTTTGGTGTATCATTGTACCAGCTCTGACAATGACTATTAGCTAGTCAATCTCAGTTTTCACCTTTAATTTCTCTTTCTCTTTCTCTTTTTTATTAATTGGGGGTGGGTGGAGTGCGTCATAAACCTATAAAATTCACATATAGTAATCTGAACATACTATATGACAAGTCTATAATCACAAAATTAAATGATATTTTAATAAATTACACACATCTTTAATTTATGACCATAAAATTCAAAAATCTCTCTTTATTTCTTAAATTTCGTGTATAGTCAAATTAAGACACTTAAATTGGAATGAAGAGAGTAACCGTTAAATTTCAAGACATTATCATGGAGCTTACATGTGAAATTTGAAATTCCATAACAATGGAGATTTTTTCAATACAAGACCGAATAATGATCAATGGGAGCTATTTTATCAAGTAAACCTTGAAAATTACAAGTTTATATGTGGAATTTTAAACTCCACGTGTGGCCACCTTTTAGAAACATGGCAGAAAAGTAATCAACATGTGCTATTTCATCAACTAAACCTTCATAGGCCCATTGGCTTGGCCCAAGCCTAAACAGCCGTGTTATCGGATTGGTGACCATCCCTCAGTTGGAAAAAAAATATTATTTAATATCTCAAAAAGAATTATTCTATCTACAAATTTGAATAATTTGTAGATATCGTCGCATGCCTATATTTCTGTGGGTTCTTCGATTGAATGCGGTAAAAAATATAGATTAAGACAATTTTTCCTTTCATATTAGTGTGCTGGATTTTCTATCAAAATAATATCTTGTTAGTTTAATTGCTTTTAGTAAGAGTTTGTTGAATCTTATGGAATATATCATTTTTGGGGTGAAATATTCTTAAGGATAGTGTTGGGTCCTGGGGCTATGGATAGGTAAGATTAAAATCGAAACAGCAAGAATCACTGAAACTGTTTCAAATGTTGCCTACAATAATGAGACAGCATTTCTGGCAACACTGGTAAAAAATAAAATAAACCTTAAGAGTATAAATGCAGCGGAAAGTAAAAAACACAAAAATTTATATTTTCAATGGTATATATTAATATATCACTTGATGGTCAATGACCAAAAGAATTGTATATATTATATACAATTACAAATGGATTTCTTTTAACAAATTGTGCAATACAAACAAAAAAGAAATTACAAAAAAAGAAAGTCGCTGATGACTTCACCTAAGTTAAAAAGTCTAAAAAGACAAATACAACATCTTCATTACAGTTGCATTTACATTGAGCTTAATCTAAAATAGAGATAATTGTAATGTGGGACAGATATTATTAAAAGACTTAGGCTAAAATAAAATGTTTTGATCCATATTTCTGAAGCGAAATCCCGAGAGCTCTCTTGGTATTTTTACATTGTGATTCCAAATAACAATACTCTGAAGTTCCTCCTCTATTTATAGTGTGGAACTTCCTTGAAACTCTCACTGGTTGGTTGTGGAGTTGAGAGAAAGAGGGCAGCAGCTTGGACCTCTTCCAGCTCCTTGAATTTCTCAACAGCTTTGACTTGGTCTCCAAGTTGCTTTGATTCCAAGATTGACTCCTTCAATTCCCACGTTTTAAACACAACTTCATATTCAGCTTGCCTAGAGCATTTTAACTCACTGTAACAAATATTGTTTTGACCGGAAGAATAGACAAAATCGTTTCCAAAGATGTTGGGTAAGATGTTGACACAACATCTGCAGGACACTGCGGATGTTGCGCAACACTGCAGGCAACATCTGCAGAACACTGCAAGATGTTGTCCAGGCATAAAACCTGGTGTTGTCACAACACTCACACAACATCAACAATCTCCTTTTTTTTTTTGTCTTTCTTCACAAAACTCCATACAAACCTAAAATGCCTAGGATACGACTGATTGTAAATGTTTCACTTAACATTCCAAACTTAGCAAGATTGTAGTCATGCTCCCCCTCAACCTGCAGTTTCAAGTTTCAAGTATTGTATTGTAATTTAGGTTAGTAAGAACATATGTTTGTCAGTCACAACATACATACAACATTGTTGTAAGTACTGAGAGACTAACATCCATACATCATCACAAATAAAATATATACAGATATATTTACAGGCCAAAAATAGAACTGTCTCATTGTCCACACATATCAATATCCATCAGCGTGAAGTAAGACAAAACCAGTTTAGAAGAAATGTTGGTCAAAATGTTGCATAACATTTGTTCCAACATATCTCCATACATGTATGTAGATATGTTGTTACACATGTTACAACACTAATTCCAACATTAACAATCTCCCCCCTTTTGTCTTTCTTCACAAAATCCACACATTAACCAAACATGAACAGTTCAGGTTCAGCATCATCAATCTCCCCCTTACTCTTTATTCAGCAACAACAACATCAGCTGAGAAGCAGAACCAATAGGATGTTGTCCCAACATCGCAGGCAACATCCTTATGTTCAGTAAGTAGTAGCAGTCTCCACTGTATAGTAGAGCTTGTACAACTTCAGTTTCCTCCCCCTGCATAGAACAATATTGTCTCCCCCTTTTTGTTGAGAAAACATTATGGAGACAGTGTTGACTAGATTGTTGATAACATTCCTGACAACATCGTCATTTCCTGCTTCATTCTTTCAGTTCAAGTCAATGTTTCTATCATAGAGGAAGATGATTGTCCAGTTTGCTGAGAGGTATTGAGCTTGAGTTCTTTGTATTCGGCGGATGGCTACATGTTCATTGGATGGAGTGGTATTTGACAGTTGTGTCGACATTGGAGAGGTATTTTATTGGTGAATATGTATGAGAGGATTTTGAGAATTAATCAGGATAACAATTATCCATGATTGGAGTGTGAAATGATGAGTTCATCGGATAGATAGAAAATAACCAAGGAGATGATTTTTCCCTTTTTTTATTTTTTTTATTTTTTTATTTTTTTATTTTTATATAAATTTAAAACAAAAAAAATCTGGAAAAAATTCTTGAAATGACATGAAAAATAACAAACAAGAGAAGTATTATACACAAGACAATATTTCTTTGAGCAACTCGCAATAATATTTCCCAAAAAGTAGGTAGTGTAGATTATGATTCTACACTCCTCAAAGCTCAAAGTAAGACATTAACGACATAAAACTAATTTTTGAATTTAAAAATAAAAATTGTCCAGTATTAAACGGGATTTGAGGTTAATGATTTTAATTTCAAAAATAAACAGGAATAAATAAGGCATAATAAACAACAGAAAATTAATTTTCTGAAAGAACAATCAATATATTGGATCGTGATGTTGTCAGTAATGTTGGGGTAACATTTTGGGCAACACATGTATTATGACACCACATGAACTTCTAGATTTGGCATTAACATTAGACACATTCTGTATATATTCCCTATGAGTTTGATCCCTGGACCAATGTAACATTTTCCATCGTGTCTTTAATCAAACTTAGTTGAACATATGCAGAATACTCTATGTCTTAAAAAAATGAAAATAATCTTTGAGGTATTTTCAACCTTCTTTTAAGCACATGATACTCCTATACATTAGGAACGATACCAATTTAGAGTTGTGCTCTTTTATTTTTTTATTTTCAACATTGCCAAATCTTTTGTCGAGGCTTTGTCTACCTTTGATACTCCCTTTTTATGATATATATAAATAATTTATATACACTATCGCAGAGAACAATATCATCTCTCAGTTCTTGTTCTTGTAGCATCATACTTGAATGACCAAATGCATGCACAATACTGTTACATCGCCAAAGTATATTGACAAAAGAGTAAATGTTGTCCAGAATGTTGTGTAACATTTCAAGCAACATCTACCAAAAACAGTCTTATTTAAAACACATACCAAGATATTTTTCTTTTTTAAACTAGAAAATCTCTCATGATCTAGAGTCTTGGTAAAAATGTCGTATATCATATAAATAAGATTGTTGCCAAGGTAAACAATATCCTCTACTTGTATTCTTCTATCATTCACATCTCCAGCCCAATCCATGTCACTAAATCCTATTAAGTTAGGATAAGTGTCACCGGAATACCAAAATTTTCAACTCATATGTGCCAACAACATATCGATTAATATGTTTCACGATATTTAAGTGGAATATTTTGGGACAGGCTTGAACACATACACACACAAATACACTAAACATAATGTTGGACGACTAGCAGTAATATACAAAAGACTACCTATCATGCATTGGTACAATGTTGGGTCAATATCTTCGCCAACATCGTCTTTACATACCTTTTTGCGAGAAGTCTATTGGAGTTTTCATATGTTTAGTATTCTCCAATCCAAATCTTCTAACTAGATTCTTGGCGTATTTGGTTTGTGAGATGAAAGTTTCATCTTCACTTTGCTTTATCTGCAGGCCTAAGAAATAAGTTAGTTCCCCAATCATGTCCATCTCAAATGTTGATCACATAGCCTCGACAAAAAAGTCTTAAGGTACGACTGTGAGGTCGAGCCAAAAACTATGTCATTTCCATAAATTTGAGCAATGATAATATCTACACCATGACGTTTGGTAAATAAAGTTCTATCAGATTCATCACGGCTAAAACCAAAATCAAGTAGAAGTCTAATCAAACGACCATACCACACATAAGGAGCTTATTTCACCCTATACATAGCATTTTTTTTGCTTGTATACATAATGTGGGTGGTGAGGATTCTCAAAACATAGACTTCCTTATCAAGAAAAACCTTTTAGGAAGACACTTTTAACATCCATTTGGTACAATCAATAGCAAGGGTAAGTCTAATTAGTTCAATCCTATCCACAGGTGTAAAGGTTTCGTCATAGTCCATACCTTTAGCCTGAGTATAGCCTTGAGCCACTAGACGAGCTTTATTTTGAACTATAGTTCTCGATTAGTCTGACATATTTTTAAAGATCCATTTAGTTCCAATAAAATTTGAATTGTTAAGACTTGGAACCGGATCTCAGACATCATTTCGAGAATGTTGCTCAAGCTCTTCTTGTATTGCTTGAATCCAAAAATCATCTTTTAGTGCTTCCAAAATATTTTTGCTTATAATGTAGATATAAAACAAGAAAGACTAACCTGTTGGTATAAGGTAGACATACACACATACCTTACCATCTTTCGATAGTTGATTGGCTCTTTCTCTCTTGTTATAATTCCTTCACAAACTACCTCTATCACCTGGTCTGAGAGATGATTCTTACTAATCCTTGATGGAGGGTATCTTCATACTTGATCTAGCATTTCAGTTCTGGACTCATCCTCCACCTTCGACCCTTGTGGCCTCTTCAGTTGATTCAGATGTTGCCTCTGATGTTGTGACAATATTTGGGACAACATCTGATTTTGCAGTTTGCTCTTTTTCTGCTGTAACTACAATGCTGTTTTCTGATGACTTACCTGTCACATCAGTAAGATCACCAAAAATAACATTGATCAACTCTAGTATGGTCTTGGTCCTCAGATTGTACATATGATAAGCCTGACTATTTTGTGAATAACCAATAATCATTTCTTTCTCATTCTTAGAGTCAAACTTCGCCAAATGATACATGTCATTTAAGATGTACCAAATGCACCCAAAAGAGATAAAAGTAACTCAATTATTATTTCAAATGATGTCATTTTAGTACTTGGTCTTAGGTAGACTCTATTAGAGATGTGGTGTTTAAGACTTCTGCCATAAAAAAAAATTCTTTGACATTTGTTTAGAACTTAACATCCCCCTTCCATTTCTTGCAAGGTTTTGTTCGTCCTTTCTGCTACCCCATTCCACTGAGGAGTTTTGGGAGCATAAAGTTCATGGGAAAATCCCTTTCTTTTCACACATTTTTGCAAAAGAACGATTTTCAAAATCATTTCCATGATCGGACCTAATCCAAAAATAGGAGAACAAAACAGATTCATAATTATAGAGTGTAAAGCTTTAAACATATCAAAGGTTCATGATTTTTCGTTTGAAGAAATATCTCCATGTGTACTTAGAAAAATCATTCACAATAACAAAGGAATACCTCACGCCCGTAGGTTGTCTACTTCAATTGGATCCACTAGATCCATATGCAATAACTGAAAACAGAGAGACATACCTGAATGTTGTCCGTCGTGTTGGACAACATTAAGGGCAACATGTGTTTGCTTATCTTTCATACAAACTTCAGAGACTGTTTTACTTTGAGATCATCATCACAAAGCTGACTTATGCTAAGAAGGTTAGCAACTAAGCCATCAACATTAAGTACATTCTTCAAGGCTGGTATATCAGGAACCATTCAACGTTCTTTTACCAAAAAAAAACTTGATCTTACTCCCACCAAAAGTCACATAACCTCTATTAAACGACTCTTAATTCTTCATAAAGTCTTTCGTACTATTCATGTGACATGAATGCTCACAATCAAAGTACTAAGAACTTGTAATGTTAGTTCTTTAATACAGTAATGTAGATATTATCAGTTAAGACCATTTTAGGAACCCAATCTCTCTTAAAATATTTTCTCATTGTCTGTTTAGAAATGTAGCTTCGAATGTTGTCTGAAATGTTTGAACAATATTTTAGACGATATTTTGGGCAACACCTTCTTCACAGAATTTTGAAGTTTGAAGTAGTATGTCATCATATTTCCAAGGAAATTTAAGTAACTACCCACATACTTCAGATTATTCTTTGATTTAGACAAGACAATCTTTCCTTTAAAAAGATTTTTTCATTTTTATCAACGAAACTAAGATAAACAATTTTAAGAGATTTTTTATATCCAATACCTGCTGTAACACCCCATTTCAACCGGAGTCGGAACGGGATTACTGCACATGGTTGGATTCCTAAAATGCATTTTAAAGGAGTCGCCACCTAATTATTATAGTGAATTAGGACACTGAAAATGTAGCATAAAATACTACGGATGATCTCCATTTTTAAGGTCTGTGAAACTATGTGAGATTCTAGGTAAGGGTTCTTTATTATCCTAAAGGGAAGGGGTTAGGCACCCAAAAGGATCCGCTAACTCATGTTGTCCGCACAAACTTAGGTTTAATATTATTGTGCTAACATGTAATCTTTTATAAATGTTAAATAAAAGACGTTGCAAGTTTTTAATAATGTACGCATTCTTGACAACATAAAAGAGTTGTAAGACTTGTTTATAAAAAATACATATATGGGTAAAAATATGCATTTATTTTATTTGTAAAATACTTATGTTTTGGCAATTGAAAGTAAAGAGAAAACAATTTTATTTATAATACCAAGAGATGATTTTTTTTGTGAAAGTTTATTTTTTAGCAAATTAGGTAAAAGTAAAACCTTATTTTTCCTATGATTAATCATACAAATAAAAGGTGACCAAATTGTTTTGAAAGCTTAGACATGTATAACGAGCCTAAAATAATCTAGCGTTGGTTTCCGATTTTATAACTACCCCTTTTAATTGTTAATCTAGTCTAACTATTCTAAGCATTTTCAATAATCGGATAATGTTAGTTAAAAAAATTAAAAATAAAAGTAAATTGACAGAGTTAAAGAAAGGAGATAAAATGGCTAGTGGCGGTGAAGATATTATCCCGCCTCTATTAGTTTCAAGGTCCCGAGATTGGAGGATGCAAGGAATGTGGAATACGATGTGGATCTCGCCGCGAGTCTCGTAATGAGACTCTTTGTTGCTTTCCATGTATTTCATGTAAAACAAAGAAAAGAAAAGGATTAGTATCTAATACGAAAATAAGATGAAAATCTAAATATCATTCTAAATAACGAATGTTTCCAACGACCACTATTCGTCATCATTTTAATCTTTAATGCAAACTTGTTATTAAATTAACATAAAGGACCTACCTCTAAACAGTTTTTTATAAAACATTAGCTTTACTTGCACCCATCTTAAGGATTTTTGAACTAATGGGGAAATACATTGTTGTTGCACTAATTATGGAGACAATTTTACACTTAGACGAGAAGGGCAAGCATATAATCAATTCAACAGTATAAGACAGACATAAATGACTAGACAACCACTTGCGTAAAATATTTTAAACTATGCAAGGGCCATCTAGACCAAGACGCATCGTAATCACATTTATATTGCATCTAGACACAATAACCTTTTAGGATAAGGCTCCACAACACATTATAAGTAAAATAACTACATATAATAGTTAACAACAACTACAAGAATGAGCCGATTGAAAGAACTTAGTCAAGCTAGGCAAGTTTCACATCTTTAACCTATAGCTAAACAAACAAGGATCTAAGAGACCCAACATACACAAAACTTTCCCATTAATCATGATGTCATCGACAAGTACTAAAATAACATGTATATCACACGACTCTAAATATAGACCTAATATAACATACTTAAGCATCAACATTAAACTAAACAGCAGTGTCCTAAGGCATTTAATAGAATCCTCAGAACATACTAGAAACCTAGTTAATACAATATCATAGTTTCTACTATAAATCTTAAAACAACGCATATCACACAATCCTAAGTGTGAACTCAACACATCTTTTTAAGCATTAACAAATAATAGACTAACAAACAACCATTTATTTTAATCAACAGAGGCATTATGATATAATCAAACTAATTCACATCTTAAACCTTCTAATGCATACACTAATTAACGCCATATCATATAGTCGAACATCAATCTAATAGCCTAAGGACAATATTGCTACACATTATTTAATGAAACACACTAACATACTTGTACATTAAGCACAACCATTATCTCCTTACTTAATTAGCAAAGAAAATATATAAAACACAAAGGAAGTAAAAGGATTGAGGTGAGTTTGAAGCCATCGCACAATAGATATGTGATTAAACAGTTCCCAATTTAACATGAAAGCATTTTTTACACATATCACCAATAATAGTGAATAAATTCCACATGAACAAACATGAAATCGACACTACGAGCAAAACCAGAGACAAATTATACAACCTTTAGCGAGCTTCCTGTTTAAATTATCTTAGACTAACGTAATGAATACTTAATCTAACTAAACAGGTTAATGAACATTCTAGTAAGTAAGCAAACAGTGGCTAAAACTCATTTTAAACATGCCGAAAATACTAACGTTGTTTAGACATGATTAACAATCCTTCCAATAAGCTTCGACAATCATAACAGTAAGCATTAACAACACATAATAAGACCATATACTGGATATCTCACACCAAACACCCAACAGTAGCTTAACATGTTTACTGGTTACAATCAAGATATGCTAGCATTTAAATTTAATAGTCATAATCAGTCAATAATCTTGCCTGTTTTTTAATTTAAATAAACGTAAACCATATCTAATCACGTTTAATAGTCACACTAGTTAAACACGAATAAACATCTAACTTAACCCAATATGTTCAAAATTAATTTAACAGATTCAAATAACCAACCAACACGTCTGAATAAATACATAACACAAATTGCAATAGGCTAGTTAAATGGAAAAATTAAAAGGGGAAGAGGTTACCTTCTCCGAGTGACGAACCGAAGCGCTGTCTCGAGTTGTCGAGACCGCTCGGAGTTTTTTTTTTTGCTATGCGATTTAAGAAGAATATGAGATTGAATATTTTTGTGACCTTTTCGAGTCGGGACTGAGAGTAAAAAGATGATTTTTCTATTGGGTTTTGTTCTTGGACTTTCAAGATTGATTTTCTGATAATGAACGAACTGGATATTGGTTCTAAGCTTTAAAAAATGAAAAGTTCGATCCCTTTACACAACCCAAAAGGGTTGTATTTATAGTTGGGATTTGAGGATTCCAACAGCCACAATTCGAAATTCGAATTTGAAAGGAAAGGAAGAAAGTGACGGTTTTCTCTGTGACCGAAAGGAAAAGGTGAAAAGGGGGTCTGAAATTCACCCCTTTTCAGAATGATTTGAAAGAGAGGGAGTCATTGGGGTTGGATTCACGCCTTTACCCATCAAGTCTTCAAAGGTTCATCCTGCATGCTTCGCGATTTGCAGGTCGATTCGACTTGGACGAGATGTTCAAAGCTTTGCGATTCTGACGAAAAAGGGAAAAAGGACTGGTGATGATGGTGAATTGGTGATAGAGAAAGGGCAGTAGTGATGGCGTTTATCCGGCGGGTCGAGGGTGGTCATTTAAAGGGGCCGCTGGTTTTTTTTAGGATGTTCATCGGTTTTGGGTTTAGTTGGGATGAAAGTCGACTGGTTTTGTTTGAAGAGGGTTGGAAATGGACGATCGATTAGGGACTGATAATAGATGTGTGGGCCGAGTCAGTCGGGGTTCTTGGACTGCGTTGTGGGCTGTTGGGCTAAGGTGGAGGAATGAGTTGTGGGCTATGAATTAAAAAGTGGGCTCAATCTGAGGAAAAGAAAATATGTGTTGTGGGTAGATTTAGTTATTTAATTTAGGGAATGAGAATTGGGTAAAAAATAGGTGTTTTATTGTTGGAAGATTAATAGATAATTAGTCCAATCTTTCAATTAATTAAAATATGCTTCCTTCAACTTAATTAATTTAAAAATGCACACGCATAAAATATGATACAAAAGATTTAATATATGTATTTAATTTTGAATATAATATTCATAAAAATGATTAATTTAGTAATTGAAGAACATATTAAGAGAAAATTGATCATCAATACTGACGACGAGATATTAAAATTGTTTTGCTTATATTTTAATTATATAAAAAAAATGTAATACTCGATATTGTAAAATTATGCGATAATTAGTGAAGAATATTAAAACTACTTATTTTTTGACGATTTTCAAGACTAAGAAGCATAATAAAATTAATTGGGGATAAAAGGACGATCTAAATGAAATGTTCAGTAAAGATGGGACAAAATTGGGTGTCAACACCTGCCTATGAAGACTTACTGAAGTAAAAATTCCATCCAATTTTAAGATCCTCGTGTTGAACTTCTGGAAAGTGTCTACGGCATAATTCAAATTTTGCACGAATCTTACCAAATTAGAGATCCTTTTTGGTAAGTGCTACCTCTCAATGGGTAATTGTGTCTTTTAAATCATGATTCTCACGAGTTAAAGATTTGACTTTTGAGTCACGTTGCTCAGATTCAATGATTAAAGCTTTACAAAGACTTTGTACATGCTTAGTCATGTCATCTTGAGAGTCAACTTGATCCAATCATTGAGCCACACTAGTTGAAATAAAATCACTAAAACAATTTACATCTGAAATGTTAAAATATTCATACCTTAGAGATGTTCCCGCAGATATTGTTGCTGATGTTGCCACAGATGTTGAGACAACATTGTCGATGACATTTTCGTTATCGGACAGAAACTGTTCGAAAACAGCAGTCATCATTGCTTGTGATTTTGGTTCTGGATCTCCTTCTTCATCATCACTAAGAAAAACTCACCGACTCAGACCAAATTTCTAAGAGTGTTTGTACATTTATTAGCATAATGATCTCATCTTGAACATGCATGTCCGAACTCAAGTTGCTTGAGATCAAATTTGGTATGATCCGAATTGAATTTCCTTGGTTATATTTTTGTGTATTTGGAGAAAATCTAGTGGAATGATGATTAAAGGTTTTGACTTTGGTACTCTTTAGATTTAGACTTAAACCTATCATTGTTGATCTTTCTCACCATCGAAATGAATTTTCGAGAGAGCAAGACAACATTAGCACCATCACAAAGTTCTTCAATCGCACAAATCTTTATATTGAACTTCTCATGAATAGAACAGAGAGTCTTTATCACAAGTTGGGTGTTGGTTAAAGGAATACCAAACACTTGACATTTATTAGAAGGTATGTTGGGCAGAATGTTGTCCAACATTTGTCCCAACATATTCACATACATGAAATATGTTGTCACAAATGTTACGACATTAATTTCAACATTATCAATCTGGAACTGTCAGTCAACTTTTCAACATAGGATTTTACGTCTTCCGTTTCTTCCATCATCAAATGTTCATCTCGGCTCATGAGCATGCAGAGCTTCGTACGTTGAATACTCGAGGTACCCTCACAATGAGTTTGTAAGGTTTCCCAAGCATCATTGGTCATTGTACAATTCTGGATAAGCTTGAACATATAGATATCTACTCATCCAAATATCACATTTAGAGCCTTTTCATTAAAGCTTGCATTATTGGGTTTTTTCGTCGTCTATTTGGATTTGGGTGTAACAAGAATGCCACATTCCTCATCCGACGGCTACATTGGTACAACATACCCATGGATTAGAGATATTCATGCCCTAACATCAATTAATTTGATATGAGAACATAGATGATCCAATACGCATAATTTAAACCAATGAGAAGTCTTCCACTATTTTGGATTTGTCGGATTCATAGCTTAGAATAACAGGATCAAACACTTATTGTGTCAAGTGTTGACTCTAATACCACTTGTTGAGTCCCGGGGCTATGGATAGGTAAGATTAAAATCGAAATAGCAAGAATCGCTGAAACAGTTTCAAATGTTGCCTACAATGTTGAGATAACATTTCTAGCAACACTGGTAAAAAACAGAATAAACCTTAAGAGTATAAATGCAGCGGAAAAGTAAAAGACACAAAGATTTATATTTTCAAGAGTATATATTAATATATCCCATGATGGTCAATGACCAAAAGAATTGTATATATTATATACAATTACAAATGAATTTCTTTTTACAAATTGTGCAATACAAACAAAAAAGAAATTACAAAAAAAGGAAGTCGCAGATGACTTCACCTAAGTTAAAAAGTCTAAAAAGACAAATACAACATCTTCATTACAGTTGCATTTACATTGAGCTTAATCTAGAATAAAGATAGAAATTGTAATGTGGGACAGATGTTGTTAAAAGACTTAGGCTAAAATAAAATGTTTTGATCCAGATTTCTTAAGCGAAATCCCGAGAGCTCTCTTGGTATTTTTACATTGTGATTCCAGATAACAATACTCTGAAGTTACTCCTTTATTTATAGTGTGGAACTTCCTTGAAACTCTCACTGGTTGGTTGTGGAAGTTGAGAGAAAGAGGGCAACAACTTGGACCTCTTCCAGCTCCTTGAATTTCTCAACAGCTTTGACTTGGTCTCCAAGTTGCTTGGTCTTCAAGTTGCTTTGATTCCAAGCTTGACTCCTTCAATTCCCACATTTTAAACACAGCTCTGTATTCATCTTGCCTAGGGCATTTTTAACTCACAATAACAAATACTGTTTTGGCCGGAAGAATAAGCAAAATCATTTCCAAAGATGTTGGGTGAGATGTTGCGACAACATCTGCAGGACACTGCGAATGTTGCGCAACACTGCAGACAACATCTGCATAACACTGCAAGATGTTGTCCAGACATAAAACCTGGTATTGTCACAACACTCACACAACATCAACAAATAGTATCCTTAGTATGCCTCAAGTTATGAGTATTTGAAGTAATTTCTTTAAATTTCCAACAATCAAAAGTTTTGACTTAGTTTGTACAATGAATTATTATTTCACTAAATATTTTGTTAGCAAAAGCTAGTTCTTCCAAAAATAGACGGAAAATTCTAATTCAAATCCTTATTGAACCAATTTTTTGTGTCAAACTTGTGAGTTACACAATGAATGCACGAAAATAGTAAACAACTACAACTAGTGCTTCGAAAGGATAAACGATAATGATTACAACAGTTAACAATATTGTAGCCAACAAGAGTTGTAGCTACAGTAAACTTGTGAGTTCTTGAACTTCGTTTTTGTAACAATTTTGAATCTTCTGTCTTGGATCTTCGTTCCAATTGCAACAAGCTCCTTGATCTTGATAGCCTGAAACCAAAAGACACTAAGTCTCTACTTGTTACAACTGTGTTGAGTCGAGTGTTAGCACTCTGTCCTTAAGAAATTATTTCCCCGTATATATCCTTTTACGTTTATAGGCAACTGTCTCCCAATATAAAACAACATCAAACAAATAAGCAAAGAAAACTCAAGTGTTTACTAAAAGAATAACCTTTGAGTGTATGAAAGAATGCTTAGAGAGGAAGATGTTCTGAAAATCTGAGAATATGTTCTTCAATTGATCCAAGGGCCTCAATTTATAGTGTGAGAAGATGACCCCTCATCTAGCCAACTAACCGCAATCAATAGTCATGTAATGACAATTATTAAGAGGTTTCATTCAGCCAAATAATGGCTGAATTCATGTGCCAAGTAATGGAGAATCAATGCCCTAAACCAGCCCAAAAGTCAAAAAAATTCAGCTTTCGTCGACCATTTTGCCACTGAAGCGCCGCGCCGCTAGGCTGGACGCACCGCGGCCCTTTGCGGCTCCGCGACTATTTTTGACTCGTTTCATATTTTACACGTCGTACACTTCTTCCTTCATTTACCAACGTGAAACACTCGTCGTTTAAACAACGGTCATCCATCATTTCATGTCTCAAACGTTTACTCACGTACCAATATCTCTTTCACTAAAGAAATTTACGATATTTGGCATTATGAGTGCACGTGTGTGAAAACGACGTTTCCGACGTGCGAGGCCTCAATTGTTCGAGTCATAAATAATGGGATAATCTTAACTCCGCATTAATAAATTTCCAATAAAACTTCACACCAAGAACAAGAAAAAAAGTTCAAAATTTTAGTTAACATGGTCTTCTACTATTAGTAGAGTACTAACCGGTTCAAGTTATAATTCTAGGCTCAAGTTATAAGCGACAACAAACGTTTGCACGTCCAGTTAGATGTAAAGGAATATGTTCCTTCATATTTATTGATGTATGATTTACAATATATATAAGGTTACAAAAATATTTATTTTGATACAAACTAGGTAACTAATTAACCTAATTACAAAAGGATTATAATTCTACCTAAAATAGGAGATAAATAATTAACACAATTAATAAAAAAATATTGAGAAATATTCTATTAAGATATATCATCTAAAATAATTATGGTATAAAATATATGTATTGTTTGGAAGAGAGGACGGAGGAGTAATTATTATGGTAACTAATGGTTATTCATTGTTTAGTTGTAATTAGGGGTATTCACAATCCATCCAAACTGCAAATCGAATCAAACCGATTAAATAAATCGATAGTTATTTGGATTTAGTTTGGTTTAGTTTTGAATTTGAAGAAACCGATAACATTTGGTTTTGTTTTGGTTTTATTAAAACTAAACCGAAGAAAAATCGAAGCAAACCGATAAATATACACAATATTTATAATTATATATATTAATTTTATAAATAATTTAAATACTTTATTTTATTTTTCATCAAAATTTTCTTTATCTCTATTAGGCTAATAAACTTTACACCTTAAGTCCATTTCGTAAAAGAAATCCATGAATTAAAAAAACATTTATTCAAAAAAATTACTATGAGATTTACCTAAAAAGAGTTGTATTTCTTATAAACTTTATTCACTTGATTCAAACTTATAGATCTTAGGACATTTTCTTCATAATTCAAAAGATGTTATAGTTCCCACAAATAACGGATTATAAGTTAGAAAAGGAGGGGAAGTATTTCCTAATCGTAGGAAAAAATGAAAGAGAGAAATACCACTAAATTTTTTTAAAATCGAATCAAACCAACAATAACCAAATCAATGGACATTATTATATTTGGTTTGATTTGTTTTTAATAATTAAAAATCAACTTAATTGATTTTGTTATGATTTTAACATAAAACCGATCCAAACCGACTCATGAACACCCCTAGTTGTAATTTTCAATTTTAGTTGCATGCATAGCTATACACCCATTCCTAAATTATTTTTTACCAAGACTAATGTTGTATACTACGTAATACTATGATTAATTATACATGTATAAAGAATTAAAAATAGTGAAACTACCCTTGAAAGTCTTTTCAATCTCTTTTTCAAATTGTTACACAATTTTAAACCAAACACAAGTTATATGTTGTACGTCCAATTTTTAATAGGAAAATGGGTCAAATTTACCCTGAATTTTGAGAAAAAATTCATATTTACCTCTAGTAAATTTATCTTATCAAACACGCCCTTAACATTAATAAAGTTATTATATTTACCCTCATCCCTAACGTTTCTCTAATGTGGCATGGCCACGTCATTTAAAAATTTCATGTCACCCGTCACATAAGTTGTAACGGACCCGCCCCCAACTTCTCAACCGACCCACCCATCTGACCAATTTTCAAGATTGTTCTTTTATGTTCTTGAACTAAATACCCGATAAATTAAATTATCCTATGTTATTAATCTGGGTAATCACAATCCTTGTATAAATTAATTCTAAACCAAATAACCCCTTTAAATTATACTCATGGCCAATATATTGAAGAAGAAATAAAAAATATAGAAAAAGATATTTTGTCAAGAATGGGATTTGAACCCATGCTCTTTCGGACCAGTACCTGAAACCGGCGCCGTAGACAAACTTGGCCAACTTGACTCTTGTGCTTGTTGTTTCGACTAAGACAATATTATCCTTTTGTTGGTTTATATTTTTTAGAATTTGTTACAAAATGTATTCCATAGTGATTACTTGACTAAAAAAGAAACGGGAATAATCTTCAAACTATGTCATATCTTCACGACAAGAATATTCTTCCATCATCGAATAGGAATTTGTTTGATTCATCTTCTTCAAATTTCAAGCTAGCGTAATAAATCACACAATACTCTCTTCGATGAACTCGAACATAAAATCTTTAGAGAAAAAAAGACTATGCTCATGTAATTATGCGTTTAAAGTGAAATTAGAATGGATTAAAGTTTTTTGTGGTTGATTACCATATGGAATACAAGATTGATTATTGAAAGTGAACGTCTTAAAATATATAATCCAAATCTAGCATATAGTTGAAGGATAAAAATAAATGGGATTTCTACACTACCCATTAGTCCAGCAAAGCATATAATAATAATAATAAAATTATTTTTTATTTTTAACACATTTATATACAAGTTATACACTAACCATTTGAACATGATTTGAAATCATCATATGAAATCAGTGATTTGAAACCATGATGATTTGAAGTTTTGTTTGGATATGTGGTAGAAACCGAATTGGAAACTCTAAGAAACTCAAAACACAAAAATAAGGATAAAATTGAAATTGAAATTGCAAGGAAAGAAAGATACAAGTGAGACACAATAATTGAAATCAAAGGCAACGAATGGTATGTTAAACCCAAACCTCATATGAATGTTCAACAAAGCACCTACGCTATAGAAGATTTCCACAAGTGAACATGTTCATGGGAGAAATCATGGAAAGGTTCTTCAACAATCAAGGAATTAAACTCTAAAATAGATTACCACTAATTATTGTCTAAGTAAAATTTTATGAAAATATCAATTGTCACCCAACATCAAGCTAAGCATCAAATGAAAACTAAGGCAAGTATCTATAGTCTATGCCTATTACAACAAAGGCCCAAAAATGACATTTTCTTCACTTGAATTGTAATTCTAGCCACTTTTTGTGGTGGCATCCAAATCCATGCATGTGACCTCCAATCACAAGCTCTTCTCTTCTCCATCCTTCCAAGCTATCCTCCACACCTTGTAAATCCTTGGTTGAAACTCCTCAAATGCGTCCAAGGTTCCCCTCTTCACAAACATAGCTAGTAGAGCTTGAATCTCCCTAGTTGGGTCATATCATCCCTCCCTTCATGAAAAGGATTCGTCCTCGAATTCGAACCTAACAAGAAAGAAACAAAGATATTTTCTTTCCCCAAATTAAGCATGCATTTTAAAACCTCGTATAACATCTCCAGGTTAATTCATTATGGAGGTTATATGAGATGCATTGATTTTTTCTAATTGTACACACATTAAACTCTGCCTATACAGGTTTTTCATGGCTAAAATCAATAAGGAGAGTAGCAGTAGGTTTATAACCTCTGTAAAAAATGTGAACTATGACAAATCCTTTGATACTGAATTTGCTAATATATCTACTTAGACATAAATACAAGAGATTCACATAGCAGATCCCAACTAATTCGAGATGAAAACATGACTGATTGATATGTACATTTAGAAGTCATCCGAATAAGAATTACGATATCAATCACAGCTGATGAATTTGAATTTGGAACAAGTGAATAGCATCAATATGTGTAAGTAATTCAATTCAATGATAATAACTAAATGAACATCAGAATATGCAGTAAATTATTCATTAGGGGACCCTAGATGGGTATCCCTAAAATGTATCACACTAAATAACAACCTTCCTTGCATCCAAATGAGAAAGGAAAATCCCACTTAAGGGAAACTACAGAGCAATCATAGTACCAGACAAGAACCTGTAACTTAGCAGCAACGTTACAGCAAAAAAAACACTAAATCTAAAAAAATTACGCAAAACTTTTTGTCTATTTTGTTGTGTATGTATCGCTGCCTCAACAGAGATGCAATGATACATTTCTGACTATATGCCGCAACCTGATTTTACACCTCACTCAAGGAAAATAAAAGGAGAATTCCTAAAGACATAAACTCAAAACAAAAACAAAAACAAAAACCTTTAGCACAAAATCTTGTAAACTTCTATCTCTAGACCTTCAAAACAGGCACTCCAGTTAGCCCTACAAAACGATATCCAATTCTTTAACCTCTCAACTTCATATAGTTATAGAAGTATGCAAAATTCATGATTCAAATTCTAGACCAAAGTTTCACCTAATGTAACACCCTTGCTTGGCAATATTCTCCTAGCCACCAATCCCTGCATCAATACGAAATCAGTAGATTAATAATAGCATGATTTGACATCATATGCAACAATTAGTGAAAGTATATAAGAAACAAATATGCAAACAACAAGTATACGGCGCTATTGAGAATAGAAGCTCAAGAATATGCATCTGTAACATGTTTTCGGTCATTACTATCATGTTTCTCCTTTGAAAAACTTTGTTAGATTTAACAATTAACCTATCAACGCAATATAATTTCATTCGAATAAAAACAGCAAAAGAGAAATTAGCATCTAAACAACGTAGAAAAACAAACAATGATAAGCAAAAAGAACTATTTGCTCCAGTAGCTATCAGCAAGGATAACAATATTAAAGTCAAATCCTTGAATTTCTTTTGTTCCTTCTAAATTGATGTGTATTAACACTTCTCTAGATCTTTAAGGAGTGGTTTGATGCTTAGCAAATACAGAATGTCCAATGATCTAGAAGCCATGTTTCATGAAGTATTATTGCTCCCAGGCAGTATCTTTATTCTATTTCTCCAGAACGTGCTATATAATTCGAGAAAAGAGAACATGACACGAGTATTAGTTTTTCCTGGTCAGATGAGTGAGCAACAAATAAAAAAGCAGTAGTGGAGCCAAGAGAAAATAGTATCTGTGCCCAGCCTAGGACAAATCATCATTCATACTCCATTCCAATTTTAAATAGCTCTGCCCCACATCATTGGATAAGCATAAACAAACTTTGATGGTCTTTTTCCAGGGACATGATGCGATAGAGAAGCCACGGGCCAAGCACTCTATCGATTTTTGTTCCATCCGGCTGTAAAGGTCATATTAGAGCTTACTTATGTTTAACCTTGCCCGGCCAATACAGATTGGGGCTGCAAGAGATGGAAGACATATCAGGCTTCAGCTTAGGGTCTCTCTCCACTACTTATCTGGGAATGCCTTTGGGTGCAACCCATTAATTAACAAAGGTATGGAAAGTCATTGAGGAAGTGGAGAAAATCTTTCAAACTGGAAAAGAGAATACCTATCCTTAGGTGGCAGACATTTATTAATGGTGTTCTAGAAACCCTGCCCACCTCCATGATGTCCCAGAACACTAGATGCAGACATTTTGGAATCAGAAATAACCTTTATTTTTTGTTCTAGAAGCCCTGCCTACAGCACTTCTCTTCTATTCCACATACATGATGTCCCAGATCACTAGATGCAGACATTTTATACCTACCCAGCATTATCTTAGATCTGGTTCTTGCTACTAATAAAATCTTTTCCTCTCGTCTAAGATCTACTTATGTTTGACTTCCAGCTGCCAAAGTTTCAGTCCTCAAATTCGGTACTGGAAGGCACAAACAAATATCTTCAAATTGTTCTCAATTACATATATTTACAAGTGATCAATAATTTGTGAAGATGTCCACAAATTAGTAGTATTATTGGTAAGAGACAAAAAACCCGCCTTTGAAATATCATATAACACCACATGAGAGAACTGACAACTGTGAGGAAGAGAAGAAATCTATTGGATCCTTCATTTGACAAGTTTAGGAGACAGAAAATATAAAACATGGGCTTAAGTTCTATGCACTGACGGGGTGTAAAATTATTTACATCACCAGGCGACTTATAAGGGAATTCCGCATAAATCTCTATGATAAGCATTAATTGGTAACCTACCTTAAACTTCTCCCCAAAAACATTCATCTATAACAAGAACACTAGATGCAGACATTTTGGAATCAGAAACTGGAAAAAAAACATGTCTGTTGTTTCCAATTTTTTTTTTTAATCAACCATAGGGTGATGACAAGTTCTGACAAATTTCAAAGAAGCATGGCAAGAAAATATTAATTGATAACCTGGTAAAAAAGGTAACTAACCTGCTATCACGGGCTAAAGCCACATCGATAGTGTAAAAATTCTTTTCATGCAAGTGTATAGAACTTAATTTTTTCACTGAGTAGATAGAAACCTACTGGTCAGCAACTTACAGAAAAGACGATCACAACAAAGAGAAACTAGAAAGAGTGTGATATTGAGCGAAACAAATGAAGGTTTATTTGTCAACCTAAAATCTTTTTGCAATACAAATGGTAATGCATGACAAGCTATCACCACAATAAATTTTAATACATCAAAGTATCACTGATGTTACTAGTTTTAGCTCTGTAAATTAGGAAAGATTTTACGTCAGTAATTTTGAGTATGTGAAATTGATTTAGCAGCTTTTTTCCTCTATTCTTTTCTTCCCAAGGTTTGTACAATGCAACAACAACAATCAGTAATCTTCTAACACAGCAAACACAATACTCTTCAGACTTAAATCAAGCTAATACTTAAATTTGAAGAACTCAAAACCTAACACATATATTAAAAGATGCCAATATTCGCAACTTGTAGGCTCAGAAGATTATGTAACAAAAACCTTATAAAATATTTTTTATAGGGAATGAATTAAAAACCATATAAAGTATATTGACATCAAAAGACCGTAATTAGAAAGCGAAGGCAAAGCGAATGGATCACAAGTTAAGTTGCCTTGCTTTCCTGCCCTCGGCCTTCAGACGGGATGCTCTAGTTGCTGTTGGCTGCTCTTAGCTGAATGCCTTAATAGTAGAGGTCTGACATAGATTAAGTACATGGGAATTTGAAATTGGGCGACAAACTTTCATTAAAAGGAATAGCAAAACAAAGTTATTATAAGGAAGAACAGATTCTAAAATTCTGCGAAGGCCATAACTTGAAAAGGTGGTGGTTGATCGCTGTTTGAGCTAAATCTACCTGAACATAGAAGTGTTACTGGCTTTGGCCCAATGGAACTCAGAAAGCCTTTTAAGAAGCACCTCCTGCAACCTTCGCCCTTATAAAGGTCATAACTTGCTTGAAAAGACAATGCAGTATCTCAACGATTTTACCGGTGGAATGGAAGGAGCAATTCAACTCAAGCTACTTAAAGAAAGCTTTGGGATAGAATCCATGGGTTTTAAATGCACAGGCACATTACTCCCTCTGTACAAAATGGTGGCTTCTCTTTCTGTGGAGCTAAGAAAGTAATATTTGACTAATATTATTGAAGTATTCTTTTGTCATCTTCACAAGGAAAATATCACAATCTATAATACTTCCACGTACATTCGTAAAAACTAAATTTCTCTTCTTTTTTATAAGGTAGGGTAAAATTTTATTAATAAAGTACCAAGTTGGTACAGCAGTCCCAAATTTATCCATGATGTATCAATGCTACAAACCTTACACTAGGTACAAGAACGGGTAGTTCTATGGTATCTAAGATTTATTAGGAACTTACAGGATTGAAAGATGGGGGAATTCAAAGTCTAGCAGAACTACTTTGCAAGCAGAGAGTATCGCACACTTTGGAAATGGAGCAAACGGATGTTCTCAGTTAAAGCTTACTACCGGAAACTGTTAGTGCGGGAGGAGGTGGCTTTTCCATTTGTTGATATGGATACCACAGGAGCCTAAAAAGTGTGTTTTCCAAGTGGCTAGCAACTAGGAAGTCATCCCGATGATAACCTGAGTAAGAGGAGGATTACACCTGTTCGATGGTGTCTTATGTATTGTCACGTGGCAACGACTTTATAGTGGACGGTCTTGAATTGGTTCAAAGTACTATGGGGTGATGCCAGACACAGTAAAGAGAGTGTTGTGCAGTTGGGATTCCAGGAAAAAGAAGAGAAGACCCAGGGCACGAGATGTAATCCCTCTAGCCCCTATGTGGGTGATTATTTTATAGCCGTCGTATCCGGACCAGCTTGCGTGCACCTCGACTAATTTCACGGGATACCTGCCACCTCCTACCGGTAACATGTAACTCTGTCCAGCAAAGCTAGGACAAATAGGAAGAATTCACTCAGTGTTTGTCTCGGTCTTTGCTGAGATTTGAACCTAAGACCTCATGGTGAAGAATAGGAAAGTATTCGAAGGAGTCGGGAATGACTTTGTATATCTAATAAATAGCCTTGTGTTTTTAGTTTCTTTTTTATGCACCCACGAGGTTCCTACTTGTACAGATTGTTAGAATAGGAATAAGATTTCATATATAGTATCCTACTAGGGAAAGTATTGTAATGTAGAATAGGAATAGAATTTCATATATAGTATCCTTCTAGGAAAAGAATTGTAATGGAGTGTCTATAAATAGAGCTCAGGGTAATCATGTAGATACAACCATTCAATAATATATTTTTCTCCCATAATTTCTCATATGGTATCAGAACTTCTACGATCTTGATAGAGAATCAAAGAACTTTCACTGACGGCGGGCGGCACTAGCCAATATGTGTTGCCCGTCTGGCCAAAAAAGTGAAGATTGTAGAATTTTTTTAAATATTTATAAATAAAATATTCTCTCAAAAAAAGTAAGCATGAACGGTGCCGCATGAATAGTGTCACGTGAACAGTGTCGCATGAACATTGTAGTAGTTTCGGCGTGAACAATTACCAGATTCGTCTAAACTAGGGTTTCGGTAAATCCACGCTATCTCGGGGCATTCTTTTAATAATTGTTTTTACTGTCTGCATCGCGTAGAGATTCCGAGCTGACCCATACCACTTTCTTCGAGGTTTGACAACTTTTTCAACATAATTTCTTTTTCCGTAGGGTCGTGCCATCATTCCGATCCTACCTACAAAATATCATCACAGTCACATGCCTCAATTTCGGTGACTTTTGCGTCTCGTAGGATCGTGTCATCATTCCTATCCTACCCACAGAATACCATCATAACTTTGTGCCTCAAATCTGGCGATTGTTTTGCATCCTCTTCCAGGGCATTAGTAAAAAAGTATTTGTTGTGTATTATTCAAGCGAAAATTCGAAAAAAAAAATATCACCACACCACCGCGCAAAATTTTTCGGGTGATTGCTAGCGTCACATCTCTATCCAGTGGTATTGTGCAGATACAACACCACCACAACATAGATCAGGTTCAAGCTAGTAAGAGACTAATTGTTGTGCAAAGTTTCAACAATTCCCGTGAAAGCAAATCAGTCATCGTGCAATATTTTTGGTGACAACATAGTTGTCCACTACAAAATTACTTTCGGATAGTATTGCGCAAATTCCAACACCACCACGAGGTAGATCAGTCTCTTCCGACCAAAATCCAGTCAACGGCTCCACCAAATACCCACTCACGCGCCATCGCGTGCCGCTCGAAGTGCCAGCTTCGGCTAGCGCGTCATATCCACGTGCGGCGCATGCATCTTTTTCCAACCAGATCCACAGGCCGCGCATGCACTTTTTTACGGCCAAATCTCGGTGATTTTTTTCTTGGGTTATGTTCGTCAGATTCCCTTCATCTTTTAAGTTAGATTTCACTACGTCTCTCGATTTTGATATGTTAAACTCCAAAAACACGGGAATTGGAAGTTCAAGTCCTATGATTACTTCAAAACCCTTGAGGAGATCAGAAAATCACACATCACGGTCCATGAAGAAGCGACAAGAACAAGGTCGTCTTGGAAGATCTCGACCTAGGTGTAGTTATTGTAATAGGCTTGAACACACATTCGTGAAGTATGCTATTCTTTCCATGGTAACCTTGAGGAGAAAGTTTATATGGTGCAACAACCTGGTTTTGTTGCTCAGGGGGAGTCTAACCCGATTGCGTCGGTCACTTTATGATCTGAAACAGTCTCTGTTTGAAAAATTCAACACAGTAATTTAGGAGTTTGACATGACTCGTACTAAAGGTCTCAGTAGACTGAAGTATTTTCTAGATATTGAGGTTGCTCAATCCAGATCAGGTATACTCTCCGGTGATATTATTATAAAATTTATGAAGTCGAGTGATCAGCTTGTAGATATTTTCACCAAGTCTCTCACTGGTCCTCATATTAATTACATTTGTAACAAGTTCGGTACATATGACTCGTACGCACCAGCTTGAGGGGGAGTGTTAGAATAGGAATAAGATTTCATATATAGTATCCTACTAGGAAAAAGATTATAATGTAGAATAGGAATAAGATTTCATATATAGTATCCTACTACAAAAAGAATTGTAATTGAGTGTCTATAAATAGAGCTCAGTGTAATCATGTAGATACAACAATTCAATAATATATTTTTCTCCCATAATTTCTCACACAGATGATTGGATAACTTCTATAGAGAACCATATTTTGGTATAGGTTCTCTACTTTTTGGTATACTACTTGTATACACGAGTTTTTTATCCCAACGTAAATCAATTATTTATCTTATTAAGAAAGGGATAATTTTCCGCTACATAAAAGTTTGAAATAATACCAAAGCAAAAGAGTACTCCAAAGTCGTCTGAGTCTATCAAAGGGGTTGTATGAAAGAGAGATACCACATAGAAAAAGCTTGTATCAAATATGTATTATGTAAAGATATTAGGCCCCACTTGTGGGATTATATTGGGTATGTCGCTGTTGTTGTTATATAAAGATACTAGGCAAGGATCAGGTATAATAATCTATTAAAAAAAAAGTTATTCAATTCCATCTCTTAGTTTTCCTTTGTATCCTTTAAGATCTGGAAGATCTTAGTTTCTTAAAACACTTCATCTTAAGTTCAAGATTTCGGTTTTTGGTCTCTGATCCTGCATACAAGTACCAACCAGTGGTATAATGGTAATTTTCTGATTGGTAATGAATCTATCTGAATACAATTCTCCAGATAACTTACTCCTCCTGAGATAAGTATTAAGACCATAAGCATCACTCTAAACCAATGAGTGCCTACAGGGAACAAAACCAAGTCGTACAACAATTACTTTTTTTTATATAATCGTGGTGTCCGGGCCAGCTTGCGTGCACCTCGACTAATTCCACGGGGTACCTGCTACCTCCCACCAGTACAGGTACCGGGTCACTCTGTCCACCAAATCTTGAACATATGGGAAGAGATCACCTAGCGATTTTTGCCAACTAAAATAAATAAGCATCTGAACTAAAATAAATCAGAAATGCCAACTTGTAGCCTCCTTTTATCAATGGTTCAACTAATTTCGAGAGATCCTTCCTGTTTTAATCCACCATAATTTGAAAATGACACAAGTCTCTATTTCCTTTAAGTAAATGGAATTATGTACATTGACTCAGAATGTTGTGCTTCTAATTCATAATGCAGTTTTCAAGGTGAGTAAACAAAAATCTGGAGCACAAGCATGAACTTGACGCAGAGTTAAAATAGTTAGACATCACATCATACGTGCAAGTATGGGAGATGCTTCTCTACAGAGTGAATACCTATAAGGATTCTTGCACTTACTTTCGAAAAGAAAACTCTCAGTAACAAAGACAATTAGATGTAAAAACATGTAAAGTGACAAAGGTATTAAGTCAAGAGGGGGAAACACATTAATCACTTGCTTCTAATCACAAACATGGTATCAATAAAAAATAATCCAAATTCATCAAAAATTAAAGGAATATTTATCAAGGTGAAGCTTACCGCTGTTTGTCTGTCTTTTACCAACAACATAACTAGAAGAACTTTTAGGTGGCATGTCTGAGGGTGCAGCGCCAAGTCCATAACCAATTGAACCAGATCCATCTCGCTCAGAGCGCCAAGTGGAATCACTATATCCCAAACCACCACTGTAAAAATCAGCAAGAGCCCCATCATAGCTACCATTAGATGCAGGATATGATGATGTAGGAGCCCCACTTGTTGTAACATTTCTTCCATAGCCTCCTCCAGTCAACCCATATAGACTATCATCACCCCCATAACCAAGATTTCCACTTTGGTTAGAAACATTTCCTCTACCTTGAGAGGAAATTGAAGATGACCCCCAAACTCCAGCGTTGCTAAAGTTTCCTGCCCCGGTGTTCCCACTTCCAGATACTGCAAAGTTGCTAGAGTTGTTGGAGTTCGTTCCATAACCCAACCCCCCATTTCCCCACAAATTCCGAGTTGCTGAGCTGAAGAATGAACTACTTCCTCCATTCACACCATCAAACCCAATAGGACCACCAAATCTATTTGAACTATTAACATAATAAGGGCTCAGTCCCCTTCCGTAGCTCAAGCTGCTGTTAAAGTTTGCACTTCCCCCATATCCTGGGCTTAACCCTGGTTCAAAGTTAAGACCCATACCATAACCAGAAACAAATGGAGCAAAACCACTCCTACCTCCAGCAATGGGGCTAAATCTACCATCCATCCTGACTCCATATCCTGCAACTGTATTCGGAGAGTATCCTCCTTGTGTGCTGTATCCATTAAGGAAGTTATTGATCCTACTTAATGGATGGTTGAACCCACCAGGTCTTGGACCTGGTGACAACTCTTTAGGGACTGCACGTTTGACCTCGACCATTTTACCATTCAGCTCATGGAAGGTCTTAAGCAATACTTTATCCACTGCATCCTCTGAATCATACGTTATGAAACCAAAGCCTCTTGGTCTCTGCGTGTTATGATCGTACATAACTACTACATCTGTGATTGTTCCAAATTGCTCAAAGTACTGCTTAAAGTCAGCCTCAGTTACTGTGGATGCTAAACCTCCAACAAATATTTTTCTTGTACGTCCTGGACCAGGAGAACCCTGAATGCTAGGACTGCTTCTACCTATTGTGCTCTGGTCATCCCTTGGAACAGCCTTCTTTGCTTCAACCTGAAAAACAAGTAGACCATGATGAGCAAAAAGAAGAAATTAGAGTGCGGAAAAGTTTATGGCAGATGTGATATGCAATAAGAATGGAGAAATGTGACAGTTTTAGTGCAAGGTAAACACCATTTGTACCAAGAAAGCTTAGATATATAATGCTAACGCTCCGTTACAATGTCACATTTCCCTTGATTTTAGGTGTCATACAAAAGTATATTCTTATCAGAAGTTCAAACAACGACACTATGCTCCTTGTTCAATAAATCAAAATGGAAACTAACTGTAAAACCAATTTGCAACTTAGAACAGCTTACCATCCTGCCATCAATGTTGTGTTTCTCCTTGATAACCCTATCAGCAACAGCAGGATCAGCAAAGACAATAAAACCAAAACCACGAGCACGTCCAGTAGTCCTATCCTTCATAATTACAGCCTCTAAAACCTCCCCATAAGTACTAAAATACTCCTTCAGCCTCTCTTTATTTGTATCCCATGAAATCCCACCAATAAATAACTTTCCAAGATCAGATTGCATTTTCCTACAAACAAACAAATCATAAAATCCTCAAAAAATGCTCATCCCCAATGTACTACTCAATCATCATTCCATAACATTTAAAATAAACCTTAAAAAAACTGTCATTTAATCACATATCTTGATGAAATCAAAGACACATCATACAAGTATCGGATCCACTTTCAATGAAATGCAGATTGAAAAAACTAAAAGGTCACACTTTTACAATGAATCAAATATACTATAACATTATCAGATTCAATCAAGAAGTATCGGATCCTTAGACGATCAATCAAATTTTAGAATCAAGAATGTAAAAGCCCAAGAACCCAACAATGGTATTCATCATCAAAGTTGACAACAAAGTAAACCACAAAGACAATTCATATGAATACTAATAAATTACCCAAATCAAGAATCAACCAATTGAAGAATACCCAGATGATAAAATAGCAAGATCTAAAGATGGGGCAATAGTAGACAAGGGATATGTTCTTCCTTCTCTATATTTTGCCCCCGTTTTCTCTCTTCTCTTTCCAATCAATTTTGAGTACTTACAATATGCTCAGCTAAGAAAAAGATTGTTTCTAATCCTTTAATTATTATTTTTATCGTTTATATGTGGTAGTGAGGAAGAAAGGAAAAGAGATAATTTTTTTGGTGTGATTTGATGTGATAAATTTGGAAGGGATTGCTTGTGTTCCAATTTGTTCAATATATACTTACTTAAAAAATCCACCATTGATTTTAAGCAACTTGTTTGAAATTTAAAGAATCACACACGCTGTATGATGAACGGTGCTGACGAATGCTGTTCCATTGCACTATATTGTATGTTTGATATATTTGTAAAAATATATATATTATGTGTAATAAATGTTTGGTATAACATATGATGTTTCATTCTTAATTATTTTTCATCGTTGATTGAGGCTAAAAACTATAAGCCCAATAAAGCATTGGAGGAGTCTCTCGGGCACAATCCAATGGCAAATGAAGCGTTTAAGGCGCTCTGAATGCAAGTGTGAGATTTATTCTCAGTGGGATCATTTACTCTCTTCTGTGATCTATAAGATTTTATCTTGTTTTCATTTTATTTATTATTCCTGATCCGGAAGTAAGGACCGATACTACTACCTTCAGGACTAATCTGACATAAATCAGGAATATGAATATAAAAAAATATGGAGGAGTATAACTACAAACCCAATAGTGACATGTCTCGAATCGAGAAAGGCGTTCTTCAAGTCATGCCTGAGCCCAAGGTGTAGAGCAATTAAATCAATTATCAGTATTCAATATTGAACATTCACACTTCAATGATGAGCATCAAAATCATGTGTCAACAATCAACTATCTAAATTTTACATATTAAATATTATTTTAATATAGCTTTTCAAGGAGACATTGATGCTCGAGGTTGTCGTCAATGTTCTACAGTGACATTTTTTTGCATATACACTACATATTAAACTAATATATCTATTTTTTATTGCAAGTGATTTTATCAGTTTTGAGTTAGCAACTTATTTTGTAACGAAAAATGAGTGTCTAATCTTCCAATTTCTCTATATGAACGTCACTTCATGGTTGCATATAGTTACAAATGGCCGCACTAAACAATCATTTCATAGAAAATTTTATGATAGCTTCAAATTATTGTATGTTATGATTAAGTCATCTAATATATAATGTGCATGGTTTGATGTATGATTCAAGTTTAAAATAAATTGTAATGTATATCGTAATCATACGTTAAGTATAAATAAAATAGCAGCAATGTTATAAAATAAATTACCTATATTCAATATTGAATGCTCCCATTGTTGTGTTTACACTACAACAAATCGCCTCAAAGAGGATGACTAATTTATACCAACAAGGACGATAAAAAAAATGTTCTGATAGTTAGAACAAAAAAGGATGACATATAGTCGGTCTTTTTAATTTCACCAAATAGAGCGACTAAAATATATCGCCCTTTTTTAACCACACCAGAACGACATATAGTCGCCCTTTGTATGTTATTGATGGTTGGAACTTGACTACGATGCATTAGTTATGTTGGTAACTTTAGTATCATATCATATTCATGTGTGGATCTCTATGGACATTTTGAGTCATTAATATAATTTTAAACAACCAAAATTATTGATCCAAGTTTTAGGTCAAGTTAAATGAGTGCTCAAACACACTTTCTTTTTTGTTATATTTGGTTCAAGTACTATATTTTTATATTAAAATTTAGTATCAACATACATATGCATTGATTATAGAGGTGGACACACGTGGGACGAAATAGTATCACACGATTTCACTTCGTCAGAAATCTTTACTAAATATATGTACTAATACTATGCGAAATTTGTAAATTATAATAAAGTGACACTGCTTGGCAAATCAATCGCTTCGTGTTAAAAAGCCTTATGTTGCTTTTCAAAATCGAAGGTTTGAACCTCAACTTCAATATATTTTGGACAAATATTTAAGAGAGTCTCTATTGTTAAAAATTGTGATTTTCCAGCATTCATAATGGATCTTTTGAGTGCTGATATGAATGGGGAGTTGTCCATTAGAAGGGTTAATGCAATGGCAACAAACCCAACTTCTATGTTTAATACTAGTAGTAATGTGTTATCTGTAAATATTGGAACCAGTATTGGTAGTATGGTGAGAAGGCCACAAATGTATCTGTAGACCTTTTTGTTATCTACGCAATATAAGTATGCTTATCCTTTTATGACCAAAAAAACTTGTGATTTATTAGACTCGAACTAAAAATATTTCCCAGCTCAAGACTCAACAAAATCAATACTCTATTCATCATCTATTGAAGTGAGAATTAATATTATTTACTCCTCATTCCCATAAATATTGATTTAAGTTTAGTTACTTACCTTTATAAAATCAATTTTAAGTTTAGTTACTTACCTTTATAGAGTAAACTCTCAAAACAAAAGCAATTCTTCGAGCCACGTTTTAGGGGCAAAAAATATATTCAGTTTTCCTAATAAAACGTTATGACCAAGAAGATTGAGTATTCTTTTTATAGTTTGGGTATTTTGAGAGCTTGTTGAAGCTATGATTGTTTTTTGTTTAGAGGATTGGTTGCTTTGGAACAATAATTTCCTTGAGGTCATCTTAAGAGAATTGATACTAGATTATATACTCAATTGTTGGTTTTAGCTATTATAGAGCTTTAATCTCAATTGATGTCTTTCTTTGTGTCATTCTATTTATCCTTTTTACCTTCTTGTTGATTTCTTTGTTTTCCATATCCATTATTGTATCATATCTCAATTCAACAATAACTAACCCTAATGAATATAACAAATCTAGTATATATTGTTGAAAATTTACTAAATGTGAAATTATGTTTATCCCGTTATTTATGACTCGAACAATTGGGGCCCCGCACGTCGGAAACGTCGTTTCCACACACACGTTGTACCAGTAATCGTAAATTTCCTTAGTGAAAGAGATATTTGTACGTAATTAAAATGTTTGATACATGAAATAATGGACGGTTATTGGCCAAATGACAAGTATTTCACGTTGTAAATGAAGAAAAAAGTGTGCGACGTGTAAAGATGAAAAGAGTCGGAAATCGCCGCGTAGCCGCGAAGGGACGCGACGCTAAATGCTTGTTTAGTCACTAGAGTTCAGGCGCCGCGGCGCTTCGGAGGCAGAACAGTCGACGGGAAGCTAAAAAGTTTCTGATTTTTGAGATGGTTTGGAGCATTGATTCTCCATTAGTTGACACATGAATTCAGTCATTATTTGGTTGATTGAAACTTCTCAATAAGTGTCATTACATGACTATTGAATGTCATTAGTTGGGTAGATGAGAGATCATCTTTCTTACACTATAAATTGAGGCAGTTAGCTCAATCGGAAGAACAAACCAAATTCAAATTTCTGATTTACTTCTTTTTATCTAAGTTTTCTTTCAAACACTCAAAATGTTCTTTTAGTAAACATTTGAGATTCCTTTGTTCACTTGTTAGTTGTTGTTTTATTTTGAGAGACAAGTTGTCAATCACTGAAAAATAATACATACGGGGCACTATTGTCTTAGACAGAATGCTAACACTTGACTAAGGAAATTCCTTGTTGTAGTTTACATTTTGTTCTTGTTCCAAATTATAATCTTTGTAATTGTTACTTACTTTTCATTTCCTTGTAACTATCATTGTACTCACATATATACTACTTAGGATAGGATGGCTAGGCTTGTTATTACAAAAATATCCTTAATGAAATAGGGGTCTTCCTTGGAGATGATGACTTGCATTCATGCAATAATGCATAGCCATTTTCTTCACCAATTCGGCCACCTCGATGTTCATCCTTCTCCGTTTCGCCTTCCCATGCAATCTTCCACACTCAGAATTGTACTAAAGTATGCTCTCGGACATCTATCTCCATGTACAACCCTTGTGAAGCTTGGAGTTTATAGTCTTGACTCCTCATCAACGATTTAGTGTTAAAGTAAAAAAAAGATTTTTTTTATAAAAAAAATACATGGTGATCTAATTGTTGAGTTAAGAGATCATGTTTGTTAAAGCAATGATAGCAAGATGATGTTGAAAGGGAACATCAAGAAGCTGAGAGAAGTCACCACGAAGGCCAAGTTCAAATCTTTCTATTTAAAACATGATCATAAATGATTAAAATTTCACTAAATTTTTATTTATTGCTATTTCTTAAATAGGAACTTCATTAGTTGCTATTTGTGCAAATGACCCAAAGAACCCTGAAGGCGCCAAAAAAAGAGACTATTTCAAAATAGGTCCCATTACTGATATGACACACGCGTGCAATTTCACTCTCAGCAGGACATTGTAAGTTTCCTTAACGCTTAATTGTTAATTTAAGGTTCATTAATTGATCTGAATTTTGTTTGGTCACGAAGAAATGTCTAATTCGATTTAATAAAGGGTGCGCTAATTCGATTTAATGATAAGTTTATTATTGTACTGTGTGCATTTCAGATCTCTGCCAATTAGCCCAAGGGTTGTATTAGTTGCTTTCTTCTTAGTGGAAAACCCCAAAGAATTATACAAAGGTGTCGTATTTCTTGGGATATGTGTGTTTCATACTGTGTCCGTGGTGTATATTCATGTGCACTTATATACTAGTGTAATCCCAATTCGCATGAATTTATGTTATATGAAAACCCTGATGCAACTATTTATGTCCATATTATGCTTGATAAAATGCCAATAAGAGCATAATCCATTGGACATAGAGTATTTCCTGTGCTGTGTATGGTCAGTGGCGGACCATGATTTTTAAGAGGGTTCGAAAAATAAAAATGTAATGCTTGAGATTTGAACTTGGAACCTCAAGATGAATTTTGAACCCTCTAAACCTGAGCCAACCTCTAGTCTTGTGTTTAGGGATTCAAATCTATATATGTACATAAAAAAATCACCTCATATATACAATGTAATTTTTTGCTAAGGAGGTTCACGTGAACACCCTCTCACCCCCTAGATCCACCCTTGTGTATGGTATGAGTACATGTTGGAGTTTAGTTTGGTGACACTAATGTAAGTGGAAATTAACTTGCAAATTTGCTCTATATGTCATGTTGATCTACTTTGTGATAATGTTTTGTGTTAAAATTTTCAGGCGAAGGACTTTAAAAGTGCAAGAAACTTTGTTTTCCAGCAGAAGCTTTGTACCAAAGACAACTTCAACTTTTCCTAGAAAATTTGGAACTTGGGCAGCTAGGTTTTCGTTGAAGTCTAGCTTGGATTTGAAGTTACCTTTTAAGCCTTTGAGACTAATTCATATGGAGAACAAAGAGAGCAGCAGTTCAAGAGGTGCCTTGATTGTCTTAGAAGGGCTGGACCGATGTGGGAAGACATCACAATCTGGCAGACTGTACAAGTACCTGGAAGAGCAGGGACATTCAGTTGAATCGTGGAGATTTCCTGACAGAAACACAGGCGTTGGGCAAATGATTTCTTCTTATCTTGCTAACCAATCACAGTTGGATGACCATGCAATCCATCTACTCTTCAGTGCAAATCGTTGGGAGAAGAGGTTTGTTCTATTCTTGTTAGAGAATTACAAAGATATGCAGAGTATCATAAAGATATATGTTTCCTTGTATATAATATTCTAGCGTATTTCTAGGGATTTAGATATCTAATTACCTTAGTTAGTCTTTCCTTTATCTGTATTTAAATCATTGTATTCTTTGAATAATATACATTGTCTTGTTTACATGGTATAAGAGCCACATCTGTGGCTTCGCCGGAGCTAATTCTGCTCGTCGGAGTTGAGTTGTGCCTCGCCGGAAAATCTGTCACTCCAAAACTATAGCTGTCTTGTGATCCATTCTCGGTCTTGCTTCGTTCCCCGAGGTCTCCCTGACATTTTTGTGGTGGTCTTCTGATCACAGAACCTTGTATTTTGGCAAAGAATAGTCTCGGACCAGATTGTATTGCAATTTTTCTTAGTGTTGGATATGGGACGGTTAAACCAACCTCCTCTATTACCTTATCATTTGTATTAAGTCTTTCAAAGTTGGCTTTTAATTTGATTTCTGTTAGCAAAATTACTAGAGTCACATTTAATTGTTATATTTCATTCTTTCTCGATCATTGTCTGTTTCGTGATCTTAAGACGAATCAGGTTATTGGTAAAGGACATGTATCTGGTGATCTCTACATCCTTGATGAATGGGAGTCTCAATCTGCTGCATGCTCTAGTGTCGTGTCTCCATTTGAAGCACATTGTCGATTGGGGCATTCTTCTCTACCTCTGTTGAAGAAGCTATGTCCTCAGTTTCAGAATATTTCTTCATTGAAATGTGAGTCATGTCGATTTGCAAAACCTCATCGCACCTCATTAAGTCAAAGGGTTAATAAGCGGACAGAGTCAATTTTTGAGTTAGTTTATTCTGATGTTTGGGGACATGTCCTGTCGTTTCCAAAACTGTCAATTTTTGAGTTACTTTTGTGGATGATTTCTCTCGGATGACTTGGATTTATTTCATGAAGAGTCGCTCAAAAGTATTATTCACTTTTGTGCCTTCTGTGCTGAAGTCAAAACTCAATTCAATGCTTCAGTACGTATTCTAAGGAGTGACAACGCTAAAGAATATATGGCAGAATTATTTCAATCGTGAGACAACACAGTATTCTCCATCAATCTTTATGTGTTGATACACCCTTTCAAAATGGGGTTGCTGAGAGGAAGAATAGACATCTACATGAGACAACTCGAGCACTTTAGTTCCAAATGAAGGTTCCTAAACAGTTTTGGGCAGATGCGGTCTCTACGACTTGTTTGTTGATTAATCGCATGCCATCTATTGTGCTTGCCGGTAATTACCATACACTGTTCTTTTTCCAAACAAGTCACTATTTTCGGTGGATCCTACGGTGTTTGGAAGCACATATTTATGTTCGATATGTTCGACTATCTGTTACCAAGTTGGACCCCAAGGCATTGAAGTGTGTTTTTATGGGCTATTCTCGCCTTCAGAAGGGGTATCAATGTTATTTTATTGAACTTGACAAATATTTGGTATTCCCAGAGACTACACCGTTCTTCTATACACCTCCCATTTCGACAAGTCAAGGGGAGGAAGATGAGTGGTTAGTCTATCAAGTCACCCGTGTTTTGACAGAAGAATTAGATGATGTTATTCCATCTCATAGTTCTTCTATTGATCAACAATCGCCTTCAGCACCTGCTCCAACAAAACCACCAATTGTTCAAGTTTATTCGAGAAGTCAATAGACTAATGATACATGTTCTGCACCAGTTTCTTCGTCATCAGAGCTTCCTTCGTCTGATCCTCCAGAAAATCTTGACCTCCCTATTGCTCTTCGCAAAGGTACACATATTTGAAAATTCGGATATTCCATTGCTAATTTTGTTTCCTATGACCACTTATCTCCAAAGTCTAGATCTTTGATTGCGTCTCTAGACTCCATTATTGTGCCCAAAACAGTGAAAGAGGCTTTGAATCATCCTGGATGGTCTGAAGCAATGCTTGAGAAAATACATGCCTTAGAGGAAAATCACACTTGGGATTTAGTGGATTTACCTAGTGGAAAGAAAGCAGTGGGTTGCAAATGGGTCTTTGCGATGAAAGTTAACCCATATGGCTCTTTGGCGAGACTTAAGGCCAGACTTGTGGTTAAAGGGTATACTCAAACTTATGGTGTGGATTATTTAGACACCTTCTCCCCGGTTGTCAAACTTAATTATGTTCGCTTGTTCATTTCTCTAGTTGCATTGAAAAATTGGCCTTTGCATCATTTGGATATTAAGAATGCATTCCTTCATGGTGATCTCCATGAAGAGGTGTATATGGAGCAACCACTAGGTTTTGTTGCTCAGGGGGAGTATGGAAAGGTCTGTCATTCGAAGAAGTCCTTGTATGGCTTGAAGCAGAGTTCCTGAGCTTGGTTTGGAAAATTTAGTGAGGTAGTTCAGGAGTTTGGACCGAAAAAGAGCAAATGTGATAATTCAGTCTTATACATGCAATCATCAGTTAAAACTATTCTTTTTGTTGTATATGTTGATGATATTGTTATTACAGGAAGCGGTTATGCAAGGAAGCGGTTATGCAAGATTCTCTTCTCTCAAGTCTTTCTTGCATACTAAGTTTAACACAAAAGACTTGGGACAACTGAAATACTTCTTGGGAGTGGAAGTCGCCAAAAGCAAGAAGATAATTTTTCGATATATTCTTGACATGCTTGCAGATATTGGCAAGTTGGCAGCCAAATCCTGCAGTACTCCAATGGATCCAAATATACATCTTATGAACGATGATGATCATCCTTTTCTTTTGATGATCCAGAGAGATATAGAAGGTTGGTTGGAAAGTTAAACTACCTTATTGTGACTCGTTCAAATATTGTTTTTGAGGTAAGTGTTGTTAGTAAGTTCATTTCCGTACCTACGGTCAAACATTGAGAAGCTTTGGAATATATTTTATGTTACTTGAAAGGAGCTCCTGGACTTGGCATATTGTATAGCAATTACGTCCATACTCGTGTCGAGTGTTTTTCAATCCAGTGCAGAATCTGAGTACAGTGCTATGTCATAGTCTACATGTGAGATTATGTGGATACAATACATTATCCTTTATTTGAAATTGGGTTGAAGCATCATACACCAGCAAAACTCTGGTGTGAGAATCACGTTGCTCTTCATATTGTCTCAAATCCGGTGTATCATGGAAGAACTAAACATAATGAGGTTGATTGCCATTTTATTCGTGAGAAGATTCAGGAAAACCTTATTTCCACTGGCTACGTGAAGACGGGAGAGCAACTAGCTGATTTGTTCACAAAAGCGCTGAATGGAACTCGAGTTGATTACCTTTGTAATGAGCTGGGCATGATCAATATCTATGCTCCAGCTTGAGGGGGAGTGTTAGAGAATCATAAAGATATTCAGAGAATCATAAAGGTATATGTTTCCCTGTATATAATATTCTAGCTTATTTCTAGGGATTTAGATATCTAGTTACCTTAGTTAGTCTTTCCTTTACATGTATTTAAATCATTGTATTCTTTGAATAATATACAAGTTATTCTCCATACCTTGTCTCGTTTACAATTCTCATAGCCTGACTTGCATTGTCCTTGTGTAGTTGCAATAACAAGTTTGTTACAACAAGTTTGTTACAACAAGTTCCACCAAGTTGCACATCTAGTTGCCGATGTCAATCAATGTTGATTGGCTGATTTAGTGGAAACTATCCCTATATAAAGGGGTTCATTCCTTACGTTCAAAACACCAACTTGAGAAGAACTACTTGAGCTTGCTTTCTTCCTTGTTAGAGTATTTTTTAAGAGTGGGTGTTGGGAAACACTTGTGTGAACCCTTCTTTTGGAGTGATCTTTTGAGGTTATTTTATTGGGATACTTTTGGGTAATTAGAGTATTTACTCTAATTTTTGTACTCTCTATTGTACTCTTGTTGGTATAGTGAAATTGTTCCTCTCCACATGTTCACACTGACCGAACCACGTTAAATCTTTGTCTCCTATTATTTTTGTTATTGTCTTTATCCGACTGCTTTGTCTGATTCCGCACTGTTTCGGGTTCCCGATCCTAACATGTAGTTTGTAAGTTATGATGCTCAATGTGTCTGCGACACAAATATCACATGTCTGTCAGAATTCAATACTTGGTCATGTCCCCTATATATTTAGGCATGACATTTTTTATTTCCCTTTCCATGTTTAGGTATATGTTCAGATAAAATTGGTTAGCTTATAAATTATATCAATCAAATGGCTAGCCAATAGGCATATATCCTCCAAATTTGATATGATGGCTTACCATTGCTGAACTGATGGTTTGAATGCTGGCACTTCTTATTGGAGAAATCTGATCCAATGGCTCATGGTTCAAAGGATAATGGGCCTCCCTCTGTCCCTCTTCACTTGAGTACCAAGCTTTTGTCTATAGCAAGGTTCAAACCTGTGATGTGCAACCCACACATCAACCGTTGCACACTTACCACTAGATGAAAGCCTTGGGGGCATGCTGGGACTTCTTTTATGCTATTAGTTGGTATTTCCTTATATTGTCTACCAGAAATGATAGAGAAACTGAAAATCAAGAGCACGTGTCTGGAATACATTGATTGACGCCAGCTTTTGCTAATTATTCACATTTTCTCTCCTGCTACTTTCAAACTGATGACAAAGACTTTCCCTTTATGGACCAAGAAAATGATAATAACCTTATATGATGGCTAGAAAAAGGCATTAAGTGGTGAATTCTTGACAAGTTGTCTGCCTTTGATTATCATATTCCTGGAAAGTATGAGGGTCATTTAGTTTGTCAATCTAAATGACAGAAAGCATGAAAAATATTTCTTGGTCTTCAATTAATAACAGTGTTTTATTAAAAACTTGAAAAGAACTAGTTAGGCTGTGCAAATTTTGCATATGCTTTTTTTTCCTTGGTTAATTCAAGATTTGTAATTCAGGTAATATAGTTGGAAGTTATCACACAAAATGCATAAGCAAACGATATATGCGTACATTTCTAATTTTCTATCCCCTTTGTAATTTGTTCTCAAGCAAAGGCGTTGATGCAAATAGACAAGTATAATGACAGTAGTTTAATTTTCCTTTTTGACATCCTTAAATAGCATTGCCATTTAACTGAAAAGTTTTACCTGGTTTTGGCTGCCTACATTCTTCATTCTATGTCGGATAGCATATTTGAAATTTTGCAGTTGAGTTGGCTCATTATCAATGTAGAATTTAACATTCTTTTAGCCTTGTGTGTCCGGAAATTATTAATTTCTGTCCAAAAACTGCAGATCATTAATGGAGGAAAAGCTGAAGAGTGGAACTACTCTCATTGTTGACCGCTATTCTTATTCTGGGGTGGCATTTTCATATGCTAAGGGACTTGATATTGAATGGTGCAAGGTAAAAGCATATCTTACTTCATCGATGTTGCAATTTCAAAATCTCCTAGCAAATTTAACACAGAGATCTTTACCTGCAGGCTCCGGAAATAGGGTTGTTAGCTCCAGATCTGGTTGTATACCTCGACATATCACCTGAGGTAGTTTTGATTTTTTATTTTTATTTTTCATCTGTCTAAAGTTAGGAGAGATATTGTCAACGCAATTCTCTAATTTAAAGTCTATCTTTGGGATAGATGTGGATTTCTTGAGCAATCTCTACTCTGTTATTTAGGATGAGCTGTACTATTTTACTTGATCTTTCTATATTTTGTAGGTTTCATATTGCTCAACATGTTAACTGTTCTTTTTCAGCAATATTATTGAATATGAAAGATACGCTCTCCACTGTTGTTAATATGACTGTCTATTGGTGATTTGGTTTTATAATAACTAGAAAGCTGCTGAAAGAGGAGGTTATGGAGATGAAAGATATGAGCAACTTGAGTTTCAGAAAAAGGTGGCTGGATCTTATTTGTCTCTTCGTGATTCCTCGTGGAAGGTGACTTGTTTTCCTTTTGTCTGCGGAAATAGAAATGATTGTTTAAGTAAATATAGCAACTAGTCTGAGAACCTAAAAAGTTGTAGAATACCATCAATATAGCATGTCTGTGGTTACTAAGCAGAAACATGTAAGGCTCTTAAGTATCTGATATTGATTAAACCCGACTGATCAAATTCCAATTTGATCTTCTTTAAATGGATAAATTCACTTATTTTCATGAACCAAATAGCAGGTTGATCAGATTCGATCCAAAGCCTTGGGGGTCGTTTGATAGAAGGTATTAGAAAAAACAATGCATGAATTAGCTTTGTGCATTAGTTATACCTTGTTCGGTATATTTTTTTAACCTATGTATAACTAATGCTTGTATTAGTTATATATTTTATTTGGTATTATCCTATGTATAACTAATACTTAGCAAACCACGGTATTACTAATGCAAAGGTTTTTAATACTTGCATAAACATAATTAAAGACATAAATACCCCTGAAATCCCTCAAAACCTATTCCAAATCCTTTTCCACCATATTTTGTAGAAATGGCGCGGTCTCTTTTGATCAGGAGGAGTGTTAGTTACGAAAAATTAATGTTATCACCACTAGTCTAAAAAAGTTGTTTTACTAGGTGTTTTTTATGCTTTATTTTATCAGCTTCTTGTTGCTGCTATGTATTATCCTATTAGTTTTTCGAAACTGCTTGTTGCTGATCCTTGGATTTAAGGAAGCATTTTCCTCCTAAAATTTGCCAATAAGCACGAATTTCTATTCTTGAAAGTCCTAACATGATTTAAGTTAGAGAATAATTGTATGTTAGATGCAAAAAGATTTGCACTTTTTGCCGAGGGGTTCTGTTTTTGTTAATCCCCTCTTTTTCCCTGTTGCCAATATTGTAATTGGACAAGCTTGGAACAATTTTAGTTGATGAACTAATGTATGGTTCTAACTTCAGCTGATTTTAAGCTTGGCTACATTCTCCATGTTTAGCTTATATTTCAAAAGTTTCTTTTTTGGTTGTTTCTGAAAAAGTTTAGACAAATAGTTGCTGTAATTATGATAGTAGTGACCTTGTATGTATTGATGTTTCTTCTATTTGGGAAGTAGTTTGTAAGTCACTGGGCAGCAATTGACATTGATCAGTATCAAAGTGTTGTTGCCAAAAGTTAGGTATAAAGTCCGGGAGGGTATTTTGTAAACAAACATTTAAAAAATATATATTATGCAATGCTTTAATACACCAAACCAAACAGTGCATAAGAAATAATCCTATCATAACTAATACCAGCATAACTAATCCTAACATGACTAATACACTCTATTCATCATATTCTTATACAATGTACCAAATGACCCCGTGATAGATTTGCCTTGTTGATGTTATTTCTTTGATTCATTGCAGGTTATTGATGCAACCCTTTTGATTGAAGATG
This sequence comes from Przewalskia tangutica, assembly GCA_029844215.1. Lineage (NCBI taxonomy): Eukaryota > Viridiplantae > Streptophyta > Magnoliopsida > Solanales > Solanaceae > Przewalskia > Przewalskia tangutica. Next base: position 10,236,282 of record CM056732.1, on the reverse strand, counting down.
TAGAGAAAAAGCTCAGAGAAGTTGTTCTTGACTGTATGAAGGCATGCCACAAAGGGAAACCATTGTCTCAGTTATGGCCATCTTCGTTCTAGTGTGCAGAATATCTGCATGAATGATATCTGTTTTCGGGGAATTATTTGAAATTTAATTTTGGTGAGTTTGTCAAATGGAAAGGATGCAAATGTTTCAAAAGATAGTACTACAAACCATTATATTAACAGAATTAAGAATCTCTTCTCATTGGTAATTAGAGAAAGAAATAGAAAAGAAACCTTTATAAGTTTTTTTTTTTTTAATATTTTTGGTTTGAGTAGATTAAGGGGGAAGAAATTAAGGAAAATAAAATCACTTTCCAAAAATGCAAATCATTACAATTTACAAACGTTCTAGCAAATTATTGGGGGATGAAGAAAGTGGACAAAAGAGACTTGCATTTCTCATCGAACAAATAAATACAGATCCATTCCGGATCTACCGAATTGGTACGGAAGTTGTAACATGGGAAAACCACGGAAAACACGACTTATTTGAATAACCTGGTGACTGTCGTCTTGGTATTGGATCCGCTTTTCTGTTATAAATTAGATAGTTATTTACTTTTCTATTTTAGTTATAAACAAAACAAACATACTCTTTCATACTTGCATAATTAGTAGTGATAGTGAAATCTTTTACAATCGTTAATCATAAGTCTCTGTGGGTTCGACATCCGACTTTACAAGTCTCTATATTATTTGGTGATCACGTATATTTGAGTGTGGGTTTGGGAGAGACAATAGTGAGAAAAGTATGAAACACTGGATCTATTTAATGCTCTGGTGTGTACATATAGGACCTCGCTTAGCTTGTGGTATTTGCACCAATCAATTAATCATACAAAACACATACTCAAGCCTTGAATTTGCTTCACTTATTCTGATTGATATATAAAATGATAGAGGCTTAACTTCCGGACGCGTTGGTGAAAGACCTTGTTAGGCTCCTCACAATATCTAAATGTGTATATTAAAACTTTTCTTAATGAGAAACTCTTATTCATAAATCCTCACAAAGTTTCAGGACTTCCAGTATGATCTTCGGGTATTCCTGATTCCTTGTATTCTCGATCAGTGAGGTTATTGAGTTGTTACTTCCTATTGAGTTCTGAAGCGTTTAGAGGGTAAAGGCCATTCTTTATTGGTGAACTGATTAATTTGCTTGAATGTAACTGTGGCCAAAGTCAGCCACTGGTCTCTGAGATGTAAATTCCAATACAGAAGTGGAAAACAGGCTCTTTTTGTGGAACAAAATATGTGATTCTGTGGTTTACCTAAGCAAATGCAGGGCATTGAAAAAACAGTTTGGCTATTGCATAAGTCCAACAAACAACAAATTCAATTCCAACTCTGCATAAAATACAATAGCTCATGATTCATTATAATATCAACGTCCACTGACATGTTCTTATTTGATTCACTTGCTATTTACATGTTCTTACATCAAAATCTGGTAAATAATATACTGTCTCATATTTTGCAGAACCTTGATCAACAATGCAATTACACGAGTAGTTTAAAAGTTCAATGTCTTTGGCCTGAGGCCGTTGGCACCTGTTTTTTTTCTTGGTTTTCCTCTGCCAAACAAAGTTATCCTCCGAAAAACCTGGGAAGAAAAATTCACAGAACCCATGCAACTAGTCACTTGTCCAATGGTGTTCCTCTTCTTGCTTGGTGTTCTTCCCTCTAGACCATATGGTCTCAAGCTTTTACAATTTGGAGAAATTGGTTCAACTTTCTTGGAGATGGTTTCTGTTTGCTTTGAAATGTCCTGCAATTGAAGTGTTTTTTTCAAGGAAATCAATTCTTCTTCAAGGCTTTGGATTCTGAAGCTCGTGGATTCATATTCCCTCCTTGATAATTCGGGCCTTTGCAATGAATCTTTTAACAAGAAGCTTAGTGGTTTGCTGCATCCTTCACTTCCCTCCATATATGGACTCTCAACCAAATTTTGGCTTTTGGAGTTTGGATATATTGTACTCGAGAGGCTTCCAGAGTACTCTCCACAATTAGCATGTCGGAACGAGTCTGAACATTCTTTAAAAGCTTGCTGTGTGTTTAGTTGCTGAACAAACAGCGCCTGGACAATAAGTCTCAACGGCATCAATTCATTTTGAACTGCTTCAATGCACACTTCTTGCGAAAGTTTCTGGCAATTGAGGTACTTGCACACCAATCCTTTCTCTTCTTGTGACATATCTGGATGTACCTGGATAAAACAGAATTTTTTTCTCTGTTGAGGATAAAATTTAACTGTAATTGACAACCCTTGGTTTTTCCATTTAGAGGTGTAATTTGAGTTTGAAATTGAAGATTGAAGAAATACAGAGGTGATCTATGGACATCTAATCTAGTAAATTTCTACAAATACATAATTTAGCCAATACACTAATAAATTTGGCAATCTGGTTGGCTTTCATTGAAATATACAGAAAGATGCCTTCCAATTTAAATTATGTTGAAGTTCTAATCTAGAGCTAGAGATGTAGGAAACTTACCATGAGAAAAGTGCTTAAAGCTCTATAGAGATGATCGTGAGTTTGCCTGCTGGACAATGGAGCAGTTTCAATGAGTTCCAGGAATCTTTTCGAACTCCATTGTGGATCAGTGGCTATCTTGGTTAGATATACATCCCAAAGTTCAGCAACAATGTAATTTCTTGGTGAAGGTGTATGAGTTAACTCCATGCTGAAGGATACATATTTTGAAAATATGCTCTTCATTATTGACAGCTCAATGCAGGAAGAAATGGAGTACTCATTGGTGTTCTCCGGGAGGAGAAAATCTTCCACTCGAGCCAAGTATAGTATGGAGGCAATCTGATCTTGCAGCTTTTCCCTACTTTCACTTGTTAAACCAAGTTGAAGTGATCTTGAAAGCAAAGAGAAGTAAAACCCAACTGGGATTACTTTACTAGCTTTCTCTCCCATAGGCAGCAAGTCAAGAATTCCTTGAAGAATCTCGGAAACCTTTTCATTAGTATCATTATCATCATCATCATTTTCAGCATCATTGTTCTGCCAATACTGGTGTATTTTTTTAGAAAACACCCATTTATTTGCATAGAAAAGAATTATGGGGCTGACATATTTTTCCTTCATCCCTTGTCTTCTCAGAGATGATATTATCCTCTTGAAGAATGGAAATGGCAAGGCAATAAGATCTTTAATCCACAAATCTTGGCTGAGAATTCCCTTTACTGTCTCACTGCTCCAAGGCTGACTAGCTAAGGCCTCCAATGTAACAACTGGATGGTCTCTTCTTCGTTCGGGGTCGAGAATTTCCATGCAGGCCATGAATGCAAGAGACTCAATGCAACGGCTAACAATCAGCAACTCCTCGGCTAAAGGAAGCAATAATTGGCACTTTTGGAGGACCATTAGAGTATCATCCCATCTTTGCAGCACAACCTGGTTCAAGTAAATGTCGAAACGCTCACAAAGATTGCCACAGCAGTACTCTTCTGTCATTTCAAGGAACTCTGCTGCACATCTTAGCGCTGCAACGTTGAAAGGGTCGACCAACGTGGAAGATCCATAGATGAAAAGCGCCATCATTTCAAAGGTCTCAGCTCCTCCAGGGAAATTTCCTGGTAATTCAACCTCATTTGATTCATTCAGCTCTCTTCTGAAATATCCACTCTTCGAGAACAACGGGTGCTGCAACATCAAAAACCAAGAAAGTGAGCTAATTGATTATATCATTTGTTGAAAAGTGGTGCTTAATTGATCTCACCTTATGCAAGTTAAAGGTTCTATCAGCTATCCGAACTCGAACGATGACAGGCAAGCCAGTTTCATGACTCCTGAAAGAATATTTCTTGATAAGTTAATTAAAACATAATGAAAAAGTAGAAAGGGAGTGTTGAAACTAATAAGTTACCATGAAATTATCTTGATCTTAAGCAGAGCACCAACATTAGGAGATGAAAGTGGACTAGAAAGAACTGAAAAGTCTTTTGGACTTGAAGAAGTACCCATTCAGTTATGAGCAGCAGCCAATAATAAGACTTGGGGTGGGAAGTGAGTGAGAGTTTTAATGGCAGAGGAAGTTAATGTGCATGAAATCTAGTAAAAGAAGAAACATTTGTTTCTGAATAAAAGCATAAATGTTGGGAAATCCAGCTCAAAGATTGACAAAAATAGTACTACTAGTAAAAGGGTAGATTGCTTCTAGAATGCAGAAATCCTGTGAAGTAAAAAACCAGTGTGGAAATACATAAAAGGTCAGTGTAGTGCATAGAAAATTATGAGGTCTCTGGTTCAAATTAAATACAATGTAGACAAAAAATATTAAATGATTTCTTCCAATCAATCCAAACTTTGGTGGGCAAAGTTATCCGCGGATGGGAGATAACAAGTACGTAATGGGGTAGTTGAGGCGTATATAAGCTGGCTCCGACACCACTATCATTAAAAAATAAAAAGGTGCACACTAGTTATGGATTGATCACTCATATTTGCGTACAAGTATGATCACTATAGGAGTAGTTTTTATTTTTAGTCAAAGTCAGAAGTGGGACTAAAAAAACGCCTAATTTTAAGGCTTCAAAGACGTTCGAGGTTGAAATATTTTTCTTGGCTTTTGGACTGTATACACACGTGCATGAGAAGACTTGCTCATTGGAAGAATTGAAGGATGCTGCATTCTTCCATTTTTCTGAAAATCGAGTTTGTGAAACATTCAAGAATTTTATTTTTTAGAAAATGATACTATATGATATTCAACATTCCAATGAACTTTCTAAATATTAATACTCCCTCAGTTCCATATTAGTAGGCCACATTACTAAAAATATTTGTCCCAGATTACTTAACCACTTTCTAAAAATAACATATAAAATTAGTTTTTTCTATTTTGCCCTTAACATTAATTGCTTTTTTAAAGTAACTGTTAGGACCGAGGCTACGGATAAGCAAGTAAATGTAAGACATAATAAGAATTCAAAAAACTTGAACAGCTAACAATTTATGTATGTTGCCTTCAGTGTTGTGTCAACACTTGAGGCAGGGGCGGAGCCACCCCAGAGCCAGGGGGGCCCGGGCTCCCCCTCAAAATTTAAAAAAAAATTATACTACAAGTAAAATTTCTATGATATTAGGCCCACTGCCCAGGCTCCCCCTCAGTCCACACCACAGTCCTCACGATTTTTTTTGGTCTCTAACTCTCAACCCTCATCTTGGTCTCAACTCTCAACCCTCTTCTTCACAACCACTAATCTCAACTAAGCTACTTACAAAAATTTCAAGAGATTCACAAACGTTCTTTGCGTCTCTCATTATTCCATTTAAAATCGACCACTCATCGGTCATCATCAAGGTAAATTTTATTTATATTGAACATTAGATTTGAGGATTTTAGAAGGTTTTTAGCTTTGTTTATTTATTGATTATGTGTTCATGTATATTATATATATGATGTATACATATTGATTTTATAGGGTGGATTTTGGTGTTTTAGGGTTTATATTTGTGTAATTATAAAATTAATTTTATTTAAGTCTCTTTATTGATTTATTTAATTTTAACAGCTATGGATAAATACCTAACTAAGAGAAAACCAACTTTGGAGTCATATCTACGTTGGAGAAGAACAATGTTGATAGCTCTAAACAAAGTCGCATTGAAATCGAGTTACCCGTTTTTCCTTCAGACCCTGGATTACGAATTCGGATCCTAGATTATGATCCTAACATTCGAGATGAAGTTCGAAGAGCATATGCTATAAAAGGGCCTTGTCAACCTCAGAATCATGAATTTCCTGAGACTAATTTTGGGAAAAACAAAAAGCCACGAAGATTCAATCCTGCCTGGTTTGATGAATTTTCTAATTGGTTAGACTATAGTATAAGCAAAGATGCAGCATATTGTTTGTCTTGCTATATTTTTAAACCTAATGTATGAGTTCAAGCAGGTGGTGACTCGTTTGTTAGCATTGGATTCACAAATTGGGCGAAAAAAGAAAAATTGACAATTCATGTAGGAGGAGTTAATAGTGCTCACAGACAATATTGGAGTAAGCATCAAGTTTTGTTGGATAAAAAGCAACATCTTGAGGCTGTCATCTTCAAACATTCAGACCAAACTAAGATAAGTTATAAGATACGCTTGGTTGCAACAATTGATTGTATTAGATTTCTCTTGAGACAAGGTCTTGTATTACGTGGCCATGATGAAGGTGACACTTCAATGAATAAAGGAAACTCCCGTGAGTTGTTGCAATTTCTTGCCGATCACAATGAAAGCATCAAAGCTGTTACATTGGAAATTGCTCATGAGAATTTGAAGTTAACTTCACCTGATATCCAAAAGGATATTGTTAATGCTGCTGCAACTGAAACTATGAAAATCATTATTAGTGATCTTGGTGATGCATTTTTTGCGGTTCTTATTGATGAGTCTTGATGTGTGATTTATACACACGCTAAACGCAAGTGCACGTATCGTGACAAGTAATATAGTCTAGAAGACCGAGTTATCGTCCTCAGGGATTAGTGTCCAATTATCAACCTCTATTCTGTAGTATCTATTTGGTGACCGATAATTTGATGATTTGTTTATAGCTATGATTATAGATGCTGACTATATTGTTTTACTTTACTTCAGATATGGTGGAAATAGGGCTTCCAAATCTCATCGACTATCCGCTCGCTTTACTCGTTAATACAAATAATTAAGGTTCTTCTTCTATGTTGAGATAGCAGGTTAACTAAGCCGTTTTATACTCATGTTAAGATAATATAAACACTCAACCCCAATATAGAATCCTTCTATCTTTCGATGACAAGATTGACTACAAAGGAGGATTAAGAGCAATAACCTATTAAGCTACACAAGTATCGGGGTACTTTCGTCCACGATTTAAACCTATGTTTATTCAACTATAGCATATTCACAATCTCCACTTTCGGATTTCGATTAGAAATCATATAAGTGATGATAATTAGTGATCAATTAATTACCAAGCAATCAAAATAATTATTGAATAAATCTCAACAATAATAAGAAGAAACCAAAATCTTGCATTAATTCATACAACGAGGTTCAAGTGATTCGACATGAAAACCCTAAATTAAGTTAGTTCCTAGCCATAGACATGCCAAGAACTAAAATAGTATCTAACATAAACTAGAAAGAAATAAAGTAAAGAACAAGAAATTACTCAAAAATAAGTCTCCAATCTTGATCTAATGTTGTGATGAATGGTAAGGTGTGTCTCTCCTCAAATCTGACCTAAAAGGTCCTTTTATATCCTCAAAAACGTGCAAAACCTTTTCCTCTTTCGCTTTGGCCCAATCCTATTCGGATTTGTCAATTTTCCACGTCGGCGCCGCGACCCTGCAACCGGCGCCGCGGCGCCGAAAACTTCTGCGGCTGGTCTGCTTCTTCGGCGTCGTGGCTCTGCTACTGCTGATGGTCTGGCGCCGCCCTGTTTCTCGCCCGGGTTGCCAACTTTTTAGCTTTTTGAGCTCTGAAATCTTTGTTTCTTCCCATCTCGGCCAGTGGCGTCCAGTCCTTTGGCCCAACAAACCGTCCGGTCACCCGTAGCCAACATGGAATTGTCAAACCCAATACCAAATACAGCCTACACACCCAAATCTTAAAATCACCTTTACCTCGTAACCCAGTGTCTGATCTAAAAGACCCGAATTGAAAAATGGTCATGGATGATGAATATCATGCTCTAATTAAAAATAGGACATGAGATTTAGTACCTCATCCATCTAATGCTAATATAATTCGGTCTATGTGGATTTTTAGCCATAAAGAAAAATTTGATGGTTCTTTTGAGCGACATAAGGCCCCGTCTTGTAGGTGATGAAAAGACACAACAGGTTGGATTAGATTGCGGGGAGGCGTTCAGTCCAGTGGTCAAACCAACGACTATCAGAATAGTTCTCAGCTTGTCTCTCTCAAAAGGATGGTCACTTCATCAATTGAACGTCAAACACGCCTTCCTCCATGGACACCTGACTGAGATTGTCAATATGCACCAACCATTGGGATACAAATATCCTCAATATCCCAATCATGTGTGTTTACTAAACAGGTCATTATATGACCTCAAGCAGGCCCCTAAGGCTTGGTATAAGCGGTTTGCAGATTTTGTGTCACACATGGATTTTCACACAGCCGTTCAAATAATTCTCTATTTATTTATCAACAGGGTAATCATATTGCTTATCTTCTTTTATATGTGGATGATATTATCCTAACAGCATCTTCAGATTCTCTCCGCAAGAGTATCACATCTTAGTTCCGAATTTGCTATGAAAGATCTTGGCACACTACACTACTTTCTAGGAATTGCTGTGACACGACATGCAGGTGGATTATTTCTTTCCCAGAAGAAGTATGCCTCAGATATCGTGGAGCGAGCTGGAATGTCTGCCTGCAAACCTTCAGCAACTCCGATAAACACAAAGTCAAAAGTGAGTGCCATCTTTAGCAAACCTTTTGCCGATCCGACATTGTATCGCATCTTGGCAGACGCTTTGCAGTACCTCACATTCACCAGGCCGGATATTACCTATACAGTGCAACAAATGTGCCTATTCATGCATAATCCGATGGAAGAAACATATGCATGCGCTAAAACGCATTGTGCGATATATTCAGGGCACTCTGAAATATGGATTACATCTTTACCCGTCCTTTATTTCCAAACTTGTTACTTACACAGATGCAGACTGGGCAGGATGTCCGGACACCAGACGCTCCGCTTCTGGTTATTATGTCTTCCTTGGTGACAATTTAATCTCATGGTCCTAAAAAAAAGCAAGCCGCAGTATCCCGCTCAAGTGCTGAAGCTGAATACCGTGTTGTTGCTAATGTTGTATCTGATTCATACTGGATTCAGAATCTGTTACTTGAACTCCATTGCCCTATTTCGACAACCACTCTGGTATACTGTGATAATATTAGTGCGATCTATCTCTTGAAAAATCCGATCCATCATAAACGCACTAAACATATTGAGTTAGATATCCATTTTGTCCATGAAAAAGTAGCACGCAAACAAGTGCAAGTGTTACATATCCCGACGCGTCATCAGATCGCAGATATCTTCACAAAAGGACTTCCGCTGATATTATTTGAAGAATTTAGGGACAGTCTCAGCATTCACCGTCCTCTAGCTTCGACATCGGAGGAGTGTTAGAATATTAGTAATATTGTATATGGTAGATAGTAAAATAATATATTAGAAATATATTATTAAGGATTATTAGGCATGATTTACTCTTCCACATTAATGTATATTGTGTGTATATATTGTTTCTTTATGGAATGAATACAATTGAAGAAATTATTTCAAAACTCTTTACAATTACATTATTGGTGCATATAACTTAAATTTTATTTTGAATATCACTCAAGACCCCTCCTTTTGAGGTCCGTCACAAACAACTTACTTTTAAGAGCTAAAGTTTATTTCAACTTTTCTTCTTTTAAACATTACTAAAAAGGTACGCATGAGAATAGCCAGATTGATGCTTGATGGCAGCGGGGCCAGGTCGCGAGTTCGATCCTGCATAAACCTTCTTGGTTGAGCCTGTCACACATGGCTTGCCAAGTGTGGTTTGCAGTGCTGCGTCGATCGGGGTTTACTGCTGTATTTCGAAGAAGTAGCGGCTGCGGGTTCCTTCGTCAACAAAAAAAAAACATTACTAAAAAGGTGCAGTAACTTCGTCTTGTTTCTGTTGCTATCCGTTCCTACAAAATTATATTTAAGCAGCTTAAGATGTTAATTAAGAAAGATTGTCAATCGGTGGAGAATTTTGATGTTAATATGAATCCGCTCCCAAATCTCAAATATTAGAATAGTTTGTTTCGATAAATTGAATTTCGTTCGAATATTTGATGTTTTAAAAAAACAAGATGTCATTTATTACTCCCTCTGTCTTAAAATAAGTGTCACTTTATCGAAAATAAATTATCGCAAAATAAGTGTTATCTTAGGAATTCAAGACAAATATTGACATGTGTTTTCAACTATGCCCTCATCATTAAAAAAGTAGTCCTCTTTAATATTGCTCAATTTCCAAAAAAAACATGGGTAGTTTAGTAAACTCCACATTATATTTATTGTTTTTTAATGGCACTACAAGCTTGTATAAAATTGACAACAAAATTTTAGCAACTATGTAAATGACAACAAAAATTTAAGATAATATTGCTAAAAAACGTAAATGACAACAAAAAAATAACTTGTTGCGAATTTTTTTCGCATCGGAGGTTATTGCAACGACATGCAATAATTTTGTTGTTGCAAAAAATACTTTTGACACCAACATGCAACATATACAACAAAAATGTTGTTGGCAAATGTTTTTTTTTACTATTAAGGATAAAAATGGAAAACATCATTAATTTTGTCTTGAACTTCTAAAATGATAAATAATTTAAGATAACTATTTTTAGAAATAAAAGATTTGAGAGGGCGAGAGTAGACCGGAAAAACTAATAATGTTACTACTACTATCCTAGATATGCACCAATTTTTTGGTAAGGAGCATTTCTTTTTTTAATAAATCTTAAGCGACACGAATTCAAAGTAATTGATATCCCAAAATAAATAGCGAGTACAGGATGAAAAACTAAAAATAAATTATACACGAAGAACTCATTTCGAGTGTATTGGGAAAGACAAAATGTGAAGCCAAACCACAAATTAAGATAAGAAAGAAGTACGGAAGGGTAATTAGCTTAAGTACAGTAGAAGTTTAGAGAGTGCTTTAACATACCATTAGCTAACAACAACCAAGAAGGCACGGCTTCTATGTTGCTTTTGTTTGAAGGATTTGCTTTGCTTTGCTTACTTATGAGTTATCGAAAGTGACTGAACTAGCCATCCAAATAAGACTCCCGCTGAAAAACAAAATTAAAGTTTGTCTTGATTGGATTCTTTTTTTCCCTTATATTTATCTCGATCGATATATTATGTTGGCAATAAGACCTCATATATACGTGTATAACTTAACCTACATTAAATACGGGCAAATAACAGATATGGACTCAAGATTTTAATTTAGTGAATATTGAATATTGATCAGCACACCAATTATTTTTCATTGCTATATACTTTCTCTGTTCACTTTTGATTTTGCACACCCCTTAAGATCTAATAAAGTGTTATATTAATTGATGTATAGTTTCAATTGTAAAGAAAAAATAGCCAAAAACCAGAGGGAAAATATTGCAGGCAAAAGAAAGATAAAAACCAAATTACAGCAGGACTCTTAAATAGATAAGTAAGCAACAAACTACCTTCTATGACTCCTAAAGAAAAGGAAATAACATGACCATAAACAAAAACAGAAACCTAAAAACTAGGGACTACTAACTCAAGTTTCTGAAGTGAAACAAACCGTAAGTAAATGCTTAGTTAACAACTGTAACATACAATTAACAACTGAATAAAATTCTTGACACTCCCTCCCTTAAACTGAAAACTTTCAGTTTAATTTGCAGACACCTAGTAATTCTCGTAACTTCAGAAAATTTGCTGACTCGAGGGGCTTGGTAAACAGTGGATTTAGGCCTAACTCAACCCCAAAAGCTAGCTTGACCTTATACCTCTCATATAGACCAAGAGGAATCTTCATATAGACCTCTTTCATGGAGATCACCGTGAAGAAAAGTATTATTGACATCTAGTTGGTAAACCATCCAAGGTCTTTTGACAACCATAGAGAGTAGACATTTAATTGTAGTAAACTAAAGTTGCAGTATAGTCAACATCCTCTTTCTGAGTATCTCCTCTGATGACCAGTCTGGCCTTATACCTCTCAACAGTGCCATCATACCTCTGTTTGATTTTATACACCCATTTACAAGGAATATGCTTCTTATGAGGAGGGAGAAGAATAATGTCCCAAGTGTGGTTTGGCAGGTATTATTGGTATCCTTCCGGGTATGTTTAATTTGCCTTTAATTATTTTTTCATTTTCTTTCCTGATCGAGTGTAATTATACTGCTACTTTTTTTTTTTTTTTTGATGAAATAGGCTATTTGTTTTCTTTTAATTGCAAAATTACATTTTTCTTTATCGCAAAATTTCTTGTCCATTTTGTGAAAGTTTAGATTTTCTCATTATTAGGAATTCTCTGTGAACTTTATGAATTTCACAAGAGTAGTGGGCGGGGATGTAGTATGTTTTGTAGGTTTTTCTGGTGTTAGAAAACAAGTTCAGATGTGGAAGAGAGTATAGGATAGACGAATTATAAGAGGAGCATAGCACTTAAGTTAGAAAACAAATTCTTGTAAAATATCGCTGTCGGTTCCCGCACATGTGATTGCTGCAACCTGTGTCAAGGTACCATTTACTTGAGGCGATTTCTTCTTCAGGATGACATACCATCAAAAGAGAAACCTCTTCTTCCTCTGTCTCTTCAGTTTGTGTCTCTGCAAAGTTAGATCTATCAGCATTTTAATTCAAGTTAGTTTAACATTCAGATAGTGTCCATACCGATGACAACGATAGCATTCCACATTTGATTTGTCGCGCCGTTTCTCGTTTCCTTGAGATTCACCAGCTCTATTCTTGTCATTTTTGTGCTGTCCAGGCTTGCCCTTCCATTTAACATTCATTTTGGTATCAATATAGTGGGCTTGTCATAAAGTCACTCTCTAGTTATTTCTTTGGACCTTAATACCTAAGATAGTATCCACTTCATTCAAATCTTTCATTTTAAAGACTGTAGTTAGATACTTCTTGGTTTCATAATTTCCAAGCATGTTCGTTCCAAAAATCAACATGTCATCAACATAAAGAAAAATGACAACTCCATAATCTTTTGTGAACTTGGAGTAAATACATTTAGCAGCATGATTATGTACAAATCCATTTGATAATATCATACTATCAAACTTTTCATGTCACTATTTTGGCCATAGAGTCTTTGTTAGCTTACAAACTTTATGTTCATTACTAGGAAGAACAAAACGTTGTTTCATATAAATTTCTTCACTTAAATTTCCATTTAGGAAAGAAGTTTTAACATTCATTTGGTGCACATATAGATAATATATAGATGCCAAAGACAAAAGCACTCTAATATATGTTATTCTTGCAATCGGAGCATATGTATCGAAGTAGTCAATGTCTTTCTTTTGCGAGAAGCCCTTTGCAACTTGTCTTGCTTTAAAGGTTTGTATAGAACCATCTGTATTATATTTTCTCCTAAATACCCATTTACAATCTATAGGTTTAGATCGAGGAGGCAAATCAACCAACACCTAAGTGTTGTTAGACATTATTGAGTCCATTTCATCATTAATCGCCTCTTTCCTAAAAGCAACTCTCTTGAAGACATAGCTTCTTTGAATGTTATAGGCAGTGGCGGATCTACATACAAGCATAGTGGTGCAGTTGCACCACCAGATTTTTTTTTTTAATACAAAACGACGTCGTTTTGTACTCTACTCACATTGCCTCGCAATTTTTTTTTTTGCTACGCAAAAAATTATTACTTTGTATGTTTGCATCACTAGATTTTGTTGCCTGGATCCGCCACTGATTATAAAATCTTCTATATTAAACAAAATAGGTATTTGATTACAAACATTAGTTATATCTCCTTCCACCAGAAAAACTATAGATTCTGAAGAAATAAAAGCAGGATCGAGAGTTTTTTTCCTTTCTAACTCTTTGGCTTCTTCTAGGCTCTAATTGAGAATTGTCACTTTTCTTTTTATTTGAAATAATTTCAGAATGTGACAACTTTTATGTATTAAGACTACTGTAATTTTGTTCAATCAACTGCTCATCAACGGTATCATTAATGAATCTATTTTCTAAAAATTTAACATGAATAGATTCTACAATAACATTAGATTCTAGATCAAGCAATTTATATGCTTTCGAATTTTGTGCATATCCAAGAAAAATACATTTTATTCCTCTAGGTCCTGATTTGGTTCTTGATGATCATGAACCCTATAAAAGGATATACACCCCCACACTTTAAAATAAGATATATTCGGTTTTTTACCATTCCGAAGTTCATAAGGAGAAACATGCACACTTTTTGAAGGCTCTCTATTTAACATATGACAAGCAGTAGTGCTTCACCCCATAAATTATGTGATAAATTTACATTTAATAACATAGAATGAATCAACAACGACATACCAATTGAAATCCCGAAATATGGGGTCCGGAAAACATAGAATTAACCATGTCTACTAAAGTTCTATTTTTCCTTTCGGCCAAATCATTTAGTTAAGGTGTATAGGGAGCACTTGTTTGATGTATTATACCATGCCTGTCACTCAGTTTCCTTCGTGTTTGGTTTTGCAAGTAATATAACCATTTTTAGACATATAATTTAAGGAACTAAAATTTAAATCTCCTAATCTAGCATGCCATAAATAAGAATCCGACACAACAATATAAGTAGAAGTATTATTTATTGTTATTAACACTTAGTTTGAACATGCCACCACAATGATATCCTTTTCCTACAAATAGATCACTCTTAGACACAGTTACATGATCAGACTCAATTACAATCTTGAAATCTCTCTTAGAAAGTAAGCCAGCAGAAATCAAGTTCTTCATTATTTCAAGAACATGGAACATATTCAGAAGGGTCAGCTTTTGTCTAGATGTGAAGTTTATTTCAACTATTCCCTTTCCTGCAACTTCGTCTGTAACATGGTTGCTCATCAACATCTTTTCAGAATCTTTAACTTCCGAATACGTCTTGAAAATATTCTTGTCGTGACAGACATGAATTGTTACACCAGAATCCAACGACCAGTCTTGATTCTTTATGGTTGTAGCAGCCATGTTCAACTCTTTAACCATTCCACTTGGTATAGTACAAATCATAGCAACCAACCCTTGTGAAGAACTTTCTAATGCATTTACCTTCTCTGAATTTCCTAATTTTCCATTATTTTTTGAATGAAAATTTATACATATAATCTCGAATCATATGGCCTTTCTTTCCAAAATGATAACAATTCAAATTCTTTCTTTTTTTTATTAAGAGACTCTTGGAAACTTTCAGATTTTTATTTTTGTTTCCCGAATTATTATGACTAACAATATTAACTGTGGAACTATAGGCTTGAACAACCGCATCACCAGCACGAGTCTCACTTTCAATTTGAAGATGAGTTCGAAATTGTTCCAGTCAATTTGTCAGTAGAATGCAGAATTTTCTTTCTATAGTTATTCTAGGAAGAAGACAATTTCGAGAGAATTACACCTATTTGGTGTGCATCAGGAATTTTATTTCAAGATCGCTTAGTTTTGAAACTAAAATTTGTAGTTCATAAATCTGATCCATAATAGGCTTTGTATCAACCATCTTAAATTCGAAATACTGCCAAGATAAGAATTTATCGATACTCATTTCTCATTTTCATATGCAGTCTTCAACGCCGTCCATATTTCCCTTGGAGATTTCAGATTGGAGTACAAATCGTACAACCGATCAGTCAAAGTATTTAGAATATGACCTCGGCAGAGCAGTTTCCGGACTCTATACCTTACAAGACGACAATAATTACACTTCAACCTAAAATCAACTATATTTCTCCAATTACTGTGATTCCGCATAGATCATCAATATTGAAGTGACAGTCCAGTGGTGCCTCCCATAACAGTGAAAAAATGTAATATCGTGATCGATCAAACTCTTCTTTCTTATAGAATTATCAACTTTGAGTAATTTTTTATTCGCATATGGTTTGTGAGTTGATGCCTCTCGAGGTAGGGATAAAGTTTGCTTACAAGACTCTACTCTCCTAGGCCCTACTTATTAGATTATACTGGATATGTTATTATTGTGTTGTTGTACGTTGTTTGTGAGGTGATGCTTTTACCATTTGATAGCAAATTCAACATTAGCTATAACACTTCTCAATCCTAGAACAGAGATTTCTTGAGTTAATTCCTCAAACAATCACCCAACTTAACGAAATTATATAATAAGGTCGTTTATTTTTGTTTTGTTTCACTACAGTCACTCAAAGTTAGAGCTGCAAAACAGGGTAAAATTGGACCGGACCGAGGACCGAATTTTCAGAAAATGAAGAATGAAGACCGGACCGAATTTATCGATCCGGCCGGTTATATGGACCGAATGGACCCTAGGACTGCAGTAAAACCGGACAGGACCGGACCGAACCGAGGATCAAATATTCAGAAAATTATGACCGAAGACCAGACCGAATTTATCGGTCCGATCCGATCTAAACAGGGTCGGTCCGGATCGAATTTTGTGCAGCCCTACTCAAAGCCACTTTTAATGGTAGTGTAATTTGCAATTTGCGTCCTTAGTATTTGTGCTCTTCTTTGATTTGCACCTTATCTTATTTTTAATTCTTTGCACTTTAAAATTTTCTTAGTTCCTTATAAAATCGAATTGATCTCATTTTTTAATATTACAAGGACAAAATAGGAATATACCACCAATTAATTGTTACAACCTAATACATTGAGGCCAGAAGTGAAATATACCAGCGTAAGCGGATTCAAAATTTTAAATTAGTAAGGTGGAACCAAATATGTTTTCGTGATAGTAGGTGCAAACTTACGAATGTGTAAATACATATTAAGAGTTTTCAACTAGATATATAGACTTCGATTCAAAAAAATTAGACTCGGAATTTGAGGAGAAACGAATAATATGATAGATTAATATATATATATAATTAGAAGAGAATACTTGAAAATAAAGGAATTATAAAATAATACTATATTTGGACGTCGTGATTAACTTGTACTCAATATTTTAAATTTACTTATATTAAATTTTGGCAAACATCAGACAAACACAACGTTGCATACTCGAGTCGCCTCTATGAAAAGTGAGTTCATAAAGTAAGTAACCGTTGTTGAGTTCATTAAGAATATTGCAAATATACCATTATTGCAAAATTGATTTATTAGATTTGTTGTTGTTTGACAAATCGTGTCTAGAATTTATTCTTTACGATATTTGTAACTTATGTTTCAAATTTGAATTAATTTAATTGGGTATTGAATTGTGTTTTTGATTGTTGAAATTTAAAGAATAAATTGTTGTTTATAAACAAAAGATTATTCAGCTGATACTAAACTTCAACCACTTATAAGTTGAATGCCTTTATAGGCTTCTTGGAAGAAAACAAAGCTAATTTTGTCATTTTTAGTTATGTATCCATGTATAAGCTATCCTTGGATAAAATATCCCACGATGGTGGTGGACTGGTGTCTGGTGGTATAAGATAACACCCCCTTTGGTGTATTAAATAATCCATGTATTAATTATACATGCTCCAAAATATAAACCAAACATGGTACAAGCAAGAAAAAAAAACATGGTACAAAATAATATCACATATAATACCATGACTATTTCATCTAAGACCTCTTACCAAATGAGTTCTTAGGGGTGGTTATTCCGGAATAATTAATCTTGAAATTGATTTTACCGTGATATATCCCAACCAAACGTGAGATAAACTCTTCTCAAACTTAATTACAGATATTTGTCCACTTTCTACCAATACCATCCGATAAAAAGATACCTTGCTTTGAATGAAATGTTATTTACATCTTTATTGTAGTGCCTGACTTATCTTGATTTTCAACAATTAACAAAAACAAAAAGATATAGAAGATTGCTTATAGTGAAATGGTTTGCTTATGACCAACATATGGAAAGATTGAAGAGGATGCCATGACATTAACGGTTTCCTCTTAAAGCAAAGTATCAGTTCAAATGAAGATATCTTTCTATCTTTCCCTAAACAAAGCATCTTATGGAAACATTTGCAATCAACATTAATTCAGGCCCATGAGAACAATCATAACAATAATGATGATGGCTTTCAGCAAACATAAAATAAAATCACATGAAAACATGTGAATTGACTTTCAAGTTCAGTGACCCACATAGCCCTTAGTCAACTTAGCCACAGCTCATTTAGTACAAAAGTCATATCAAGTCTCATCCTTGCAAATAACATGACTGAATCGATCATGGTCTAACAAGAACAGAGAGATAATTAACGGGGAATACACCTTTTAATGGAAGTTGTATTCGAGTCCGCTTGTACACACTCCGAATATTTCGTTGGGGACCCGCTGAGTCTCATTAACAAAGATACTGAGTAGCAACATAAATGACCATGAGTCCATGATCAGTCTAATCACAGTAGAGGTTAGTTTGTTCTATCTCTATTGTAATTACAGTTGAGATAGCAGTGTACTGCTATTAGAACAATTAGCTCACTAGCGGTGTATATACCATTATAACTGAATAATACTTTCAATAATTTGTACATATTTGCATAAAGGGAATCAACTATTGAGGTCATTCTCATATTTAACAACATCAGAAAGGAATTTATCCTTGAGCAATTCAGCAGCAGATGGTCTTGCTCTTGGTTTCCCAATGCACCTTTCTATGAAGGCCTTCAACTCTTGATCACTCACTTTATTGAAAGCTTGAGGCATTATTCCAGATGTCACCTTCCTGTATAACTTGGCTATACTGTCACATTCAGTATATGGTATTTCCATAGTGGCCATTTCTAGCAAACACATTCCAAATGAGTATATATCCACTAACTCTGTGTAGTTCTCCTCATATATCTCTGGTGCCATATACTCTGGTGTCCCTAGCAATGAATGTGCTGCATGACTCTTCCCCACAATTGTAGCCAGCCCAAGATCACCAATCTTCACCTATATAAATATAACAACAATGATATTTAGTGCGTCGTTACGTTACAAGTAGAGGTGAATCCAGGATTTTAAGTTGATAGGTTCAACTTTTAAGGTTATTAGCAGTAACCTCAATTGTATTTTGGAATTTGAGTTCACAATTTAGTAGTTGTTAAGATTATATGTGTTTGTGTGTATATGTTTCATGTTGAAACTATTGAGTTCAGATGACCGATTCAACAAAGATTGCATCCGCCTATCTAGCCGTTCACCCAACCGCTTAAATTAAAAATAGCAGACGAATATATATATATATATATATATATATATAAATTCATGTATAATATATGTATAACCATATAATCAGTGTATAATCTATATATACTGGCTAGTAAAAGTAAATACTTAATCCGGCCAGCTATTTGTATAAAGATCCCAATGCAGTGTGGATCCTATATGGGTATGTTCTGTTTTTTTAATGAACTTTGAAGGATTCATACAAAGTATTCACACAATGTTTTAGGATTAGGATATCAAATTCTCAATAACTTCAGATGAGAGAAACAGTAAGCTAAACATTTAACAGCTTTGAATGCACATATAAAACTGAAGATTAAATTGAATGATCAGTTGATTACCTTTCCAACATTCCCATTGATAAAGATATTGCTGCAATTGAGGTCTCTATGAATGACACAAGGGTCATGACTGTGCAGATAATCCAACCCCTCTAGTATTTGCCTAGACCACTTCTTCAACGTCTTGATCGAAACGCGACGATGTTTCTTCCTATAATCCCTCAAATTACCAGAGGTACATTCCTCAGTGATGAAATTGAGGATGTTATGTTCTCTGTCTTTCCAAACATGGTATAGCACTATGATGTTGTCATTCTTCAAGTTCTTCAACAGCGTGATCTCTGAACGGATTTGACTTATGATGTAAGGTGTGTCGCTAAATTTGCTCAAATTAATCTGATTCCAGGCCACATCTCTGCCTTCTTGTAGATCAAATGCCCTGTATACCTTCTTGACAGCACCATGGCCTAGTAGCTCGGCGTATCGGCCAAACCTCCCAGATGGATCAACCTCAGCAAATGGTTCCCTTTCTTCCTCTGTTGGATCAGGACTTGCAGATGACATTTTAAGCTCTACTGGAACAATGAAAAGAAGGCCAAGCATAAAATAACATATGCTTGTGTTTAGCCTTAACAACAAAATAAAGTACAAGTTTCTCACACAAACAATTTGCACTTTCAAGAGGGAGACTACATTAATATTGATACGCTTCAGAGGAGTTGCTGTAAGACTCGCCATAAGAAGTATGTTCAAGCAATATTTTTTGGTCAGTGAAAAAGGTACGCTTGTTCAGGCTTACACCTGTCGCCTTAAGAGTTAGGTCTAATCATGTTTCTTTTAATCAAAAGTCACACTGTTTTTCAAGTTTGTTTGAAGGCCTAATATGTATTCGTGACACAATTCTTGATTGACTACTGGCATAATAAACCTAATTCGAATAAAAATAGCTAAAGTTCCAAGATTATATGGAAGACACTTCAGCTCATTCAACAAGGGAAATAAATAAACATGAAACCTAATTAAGTGACATGTTCAACAAGACGGTGATAAATAATGAGAGCAAAGCAAAGTGATGAGACTTACCTTTTGCAAGATGAGGAATAGGAAATAAACTGGTGGATCAAGGCATTAAGTCTATGGCAAATTTAATGCAAAAGTATGATGTTATTTATGCTCAAATTCTAGTAAAATACGGATTGGAGTCTACTGTCTACGTGACTAGATTGTCAGCTCATCAATATCACACGTGTTGCCATTTTGATTCATAATGTTAGAAGACTAATTAAAGTTGGAGTTGGAAAACCAAAATTGTTTAGGATTTGATAGTTGATAGAATTTGTAGTAAAATATATATGGGATAAGTTTTCTAATTTTTAATTTTCAACTAGGTTTGTACTACTATAATTTTTAAATAAGATATTTCTAACTATTTTTTTATTTTGTACTACTAGGTGTTGGAATTCATGATATTTAATTGAATTATTTTTCTCAACAAGTAATACTAGGAATAGGAGTATTAGTAATTTGTTTTTTTTCAGACTCTATACCATACCCGAAAAAATGAAGTTAATGATAATTACAAGCCGACAATAATAACAATAATTACACTTTAATCTCAAATCAATTATATTTCTCCAATTACTGTGATTCCGCATAGATCCATCAAGATTGAAGTTACAGTCTAATGTCTCTCAAAGTAGGATAACGTCTTCATACATGACTCTACTCTCCTAGATCTCACTTATAAAATTATACTGAATATGTTATTATTATGTTGTTGTACGTTGTTTGTGAGTTGATTCTTTTACCATTTGATAGCAAATTCAACATTAGCAATAACACTTTCCAATCCTAGAACAGAGATTTCTTGAGTTAATTCCTCAAACAATCACCCAACTTAACAAAATTATCTAATAAGGTCGTTTATTTTGTTTCAATACAGTCACTCAAATCCACTTTAAAAGGTAGAATAATTTGCAATTTGCGTCCTTAGTACATGTGCTCTTCTTTGATTTGCACCTTATCTTATTTTTAATGCTTTGCACCTTAAAATTTTTCTTAGTTCCTTATAAAATCATAATTGATCTCATTTTTTTAATATTACAAGGACAAAATAGGATAAATAGGATTAAGAAAAAAGATAATTTGGTATATCCAACTATTTTAATTAAAAAGATACTCTTTTTTTTAAAAAGTTCGCGCTAGTGCGTGCTTGTTGCGCAACGACTTTCGCGTTAGTGCGCTCATTCGCTGCTTGTTGGAGGAGTAGGAGGAGTCAGTTTTCAATTCTTTTTACTGGTCGACCGATGGCCTGTCTCCTATTCTGTAACAGATTTTCAACCTCCCTTCGGGAAGTAAGAGCAATTTTCCCTTACCTTGTCTTACGGTCGGGAGAACTATCTAACTAAAGAAAAATAGTGTTCTTTCTAAAAGTAGGCGTAGAGAGCTTTTTGCGGGGAAACTTGCAGAGGGGATTCAGGTTCTCTTTTAAAAGGATTGGATTTGCTGTGAAAGAGGAAAAAGCAGAAAAGATTCGGGAAGATGCCCACGAGTGGCGGATTTTGATGGAGTCTCGCAGAAGAAGAGCCCTAAGCATAGCATTTCTGGTCGAACCCGCCCAACCCAACTAAGAAGAACCGAACGTATATAAGTCATGTTATACTGTTGAATAACAAGCCTTCCATTTTCCGCCTCTTTGTTTCGATCGGAAAGAAGACTTGGAGACTCTGCTTCAAATAATTACGAACAGTCGTAGCTTACCCGCCCCGGCAGGTATGACGGCGACTCCGCTACAAAACACTTCGCCAAACCGAGAAGCTGCATCATCCCTAACGAAGAAATTTTTCAATAACTTGGTATATCTGATCACTCGTAAAATAGTCGAATATATGCTTATACTATGGGCAAGTTAGAGATTCCTTTTTTATATTATTTGCAAGTTGGAGAAAAGCTAGCCCAAGTATGTGGATACAGACATACAGTAAATGTTAGTATAAAAGTTGGAAAGGAGTCAATGGCTGCTAAGTGAAGGCTCAGATATCTTCAAAAAAATATCTACTTGTCTTGTTTTCTTATTGTCACGTCTCTTAAAAAGATATTATTAGGTGGAGTGTTCGATTATTTTATTTTTATTTATATAGATATAATATAAGTTCTTTTTATTGAATAGTTATAATTGAGGTATTTGTAGTTTTCAAAATAATTACTACTAAAGGTAAAATAAAATAAAAATAACTAACTTCATCCTGAATTTATTGAATGATACTCCGTTCGTTTCAAAATGATTGTATGATTTTAATTTGACACGGAGTTTAAAAAAGTAATTTTTTTTTTTAAATTATGTGGTTATTAACTAAAGATAGCTAAAATGTACAAAAATATCCTTTAACCTTGTGGTATTTAACATGTCATTTGGAAAGTTGGAACAAAAGAGTTGTCAAAAAAAAAAGAGACATTCATTTTGAAACGAACTAAAAAGAAAGTACGATAAATATTTTAAAATAGAAGGAATAAATATTTTGAGACAGATATTTTTAATAAAGTGGAAAAGCGTTTCAAAACGGAGGGAGTATTATTCCAACATTACACTGCATCTCATATCTGTGGCATGACTTAATATTGCTGTCACCATACCGAATGAAGAAGCAAACTAATAAAATGAGTCCGGAACTTAAATGATCCATAAAATGAATCTTTGAATCAAAATATTTCATAATAAAAAAATGTGATATAAGTATCTTTGAGCAGGAATTTTCAGGGCAAAAGAAATTAACTGTAAGAACGCAGCTAATTCCTTTTGCACAGGAAATTCCTTCACAATAGGGGTATATTAATTTTGCCCAACACTTGTATAATTTCAAAGTTTTAAAATTTACTTTTTTTCCTTACTTTGACTCTAGATTAGTCATGTCTTACAACTCTGAAATATTAATATTTTATATAGAACTCGATATCTTTTCCTGTGAACAATAATCTAGCCTCAATACATTAAGGATACCCAAACATTTGGATCGTCGTTTTAGGGGTTGTAAAGTGTCCGAAGTAAATTTTGTTTGGAAACTTATTATCATTAGGTTTTAGTGTTTTATTTTTTAAAATTTTTATTTAAGCATTTTATTATTTAGTCAAGGCATTACATTATTTTGAATATGTCGAGATTTTTTTCAGAATTAATTTATGACGGCATACGAATTATTAATAAACGATAATAAAGACTAAAATAACTAATTATCATTAAGAAAATAATACGAAAAATATAATATTAACAAACTTTACAACTTAATTACATATACACAATCTCTAATGAATCCCACGTGTGGGAGCCTTTATAGTAAACCGAGGCCTAAGACAATCCCTATCACCCTCACCCTCACCATCATCTCCATCCCTCTTTCTCCTCTTAATCACAGGACGCTCCAATCCATGATCATCTGCCACCCTTTTTCCCTTGTCGCCCTTCTTCGGTGTCTGGACCATGACATTCACATGACCGCCTTTAACTGGCATGACAAGAATTAACCTGTCCGGATCAGTAGGGTCACAATCATCAATATTGTCCTCCTATGGAGATGGATCCACAGGCGCAGATGGATGAACCTGAAATAATATATAAAACAATTAGTGTTAATTTTAATTTAGATTTAATTTCAAACCTGTGTGTCGACGGGCTCTTGAGAGGGCTCCTGAGCTGGCTCCCGAGCGGTTCCTGAACGGGCTCCTGAATGGTTGGAGCCATAGCCGGAACCGAAGCTGGAGATGGTGCCGGAGCTGGACATGGAGTTGGATCCTAAGATACAAAAATTATGAAATAACCAATATAAAAATCGAGAATCTTAACTTTCGGGTTGAAATAAAAACAAAAAATAAGCTTTTGGGAATGTGGGACCTTGGGTGTTTGGCCTTTAATGGCGTTTTTAAATTAAAAGTGGGGGAGTGGGGGAGTGGGGGACCGGTGGAGAAGAAAACGACGGGCTTTTCATATAGCCTTTTGGCAAGAAATTTCTGCGCAAAAGTACTTAACATTGTTGTTACGGTTAAGTTCTTTTGCGTGATAATTTTCTACTCAAAAGGTATTTATGTCGCATTTATTTTTTTAGGTTATTTTAGTTTAAGTCCTCACTTTGTGGGTCATTTAAGTTCCGGACTGTAGGGATTTGTTGGGTGTAAAACAAACAAGTAAGGCACAGCGGAAGTTTAAAATTTTGAGTAAACTTACTTGCTCCAACAAACGTTTCTGGTATGATTATGCGATAATTCAAATCTGCAAAGACATGAAAGAAAAACTTACAGTTTATGCTTTTAATGCAGTCTCTACTAAAAGGTGCGCACACGATTGTCAATCCGGGTGCAAGTCTTGCTTCGGTATATTCCTTTGCCCAAGAAAGCTAGGAAATCTTGGCAGAGGTTTGAGAAAATTTTATTTCCTGAACTCTGAGTTCAGAAAGTGGAAAGTGAATTCTTATGAAATTATGGGTTAAGTGTCAAATATATAGTGGAGGAACCCCTAAACCAAATCAGATTTGGATCAGGCTTCAAGACCTGACCCAAATGTCACGACCCGATCCCGGGCCCGTGACTGGTGCCTTACCCCGGACACCCTAGTGATACAACATCAGAGAAAAACCAGCGGAAATAAAAACTCATGAAAGAAAACAGTGAAATAAGAAAACAGGCTAACCCAAACGGTTACCTTTTTGTACATAAATGAAAGCGAGCGATTCATCGCACAAACTCGCTTGGCAGTCTTCTGCACTCTAAGAATTTTAAAACCATAATGACGGACAGGCCCGCCATGCCCCGAATGTACAAAAGTCTACTACTTGGAACTGTACCCAGACAAGCTTAGGAGATATGGAGCTTTCCGAGAACCGAACAGCGATCCTAAGAGTGCGGATCAGCAAGCTATGTACCTCAACCTGCGGCATGAACGCAACCCCCCGAAGGAGGTCAGTACAACAGGTACCATGTTATACCCCGTAGTTCCAGGGTATGTATGTGAGGACGTACGTACGAGAATACGACAGAAATTTTGGAAAGAAAGGAAGATGTGATTTTTTTCGACGGAAAAGTTCCGGTTTTTGTGAAGAAAAAGGTTCGTTAATGGGAATTGGATTCCCAGATTTGGTATTTGGACTTCTTGGATTATATTAGAATTTTGAGGTTTTATTTTCAGAAATGGTCACGTGGGACCCACGGGAGAAATTTACGGTTTTGTGGGGCCCGCTTTGTTTTTGAGATTTCCGGTATTTTGGATATTTTCGGAAGACGAAATATTTTGATTTAATTGGGGCGACACGTGTCACCCCATGTGGCACTTGGTCGAAATGGGTGGAATGTCGCAGCCACTGTCCTCGCCGATTGGCCTCACACTTGGCACTTTTCGTTTGGCCATGTGGTGTGGTGGGACCCACACACACATGGCCCAATCTTGACCCTACACTTATATTGATCTTGGCCTGGTTCTTCTATAAATACCCGCTCAAGAGTAAAATCATCCTCACTGAAAGCTTTCCAAAGCAAATGTTTTCCCTCCCTGTGTAGATTTCGTCCCCCTCCCTTGTGTAGAAAATACTTGGTGTATTGTTGTATTATCCCAAATACCTTGGCCTAGTATCCCTAGTAGTATTCCAAAGTTATTTCAATACTAGGAGCAGAAATACTACTTTATTCCAATACCAGAAAGCGAAACCACAGAAAAATCTTCCTAGCTTGGTGGAAGTATTTAGAGAAGTTGTTTAGAAACTTCTAAGGGTCGCTGAGCGGGTTGAGCGTAAGGATTCGAGCTAAACGTTGCTCGTGATCGACTTATAACTTGGATAATTTTTGGGCTTATCGAGGTAATGATCTACGTCCCCTATCAGAATTGGATATTACATGTTGTAGTAGATATACTTGAGTATATTATATTCGAAGGATCATTATAAAGGATTGAAATGTATTTACATTGACTGCATTTGATAGACTTGTGTAAGTATTATTGTGAAGATATTTGAACACGTCCGGTTAGGACGTGTAATCCCTGAGTTGTTGGCACAGTAGCGGGCCCGTTAGGAGGAGATTTATGTGTTAGCGGGAGGTCTTTGCGAAATTTACGTAGAATAAGGAATCTTGTGTTTAGAATATTCTACGGAGAGTGCTAGAAGTTGATTTATATATTGTGGTTGTTATAGGTGGATCTTTCTACGCGCGGCATACTTGACTTGGCTTGTGGTTTAAGCTAAAGGTATGTGATTCTTCCTATACTCTTGAGCATGATTGTTGTGAACTATATAGTACGGTAGACGTACGTGTGTGAAACGATTTTTGTTTGTTTTAAAACATAAAGTGTTATAATGGCTTTATGGGAAGTTAGTTATAACGACTTTATGAAGATAAAAGAAAGATTTGGTTTTGACAGTAACACGACTTGATTTTGAAAGTTAAGAGACTTGATCTTGAAAGATAAGAGACTTGACTTATAACGACTTGTTTTCGGAAAAGGAGAAGTAACTTGATTTAAGTATAGGTTACTTGTTTTGAAAAGAGTAAGTTAATTGGGTTTTAAAAAGAGTATACTTGATGTTGTTCTAAAAGAAAAGCACTTAGTTTATAAAGTATAGAGTACTTGATTTTAAAAGCCTTGTAAAGATTTTCTGAAGGTGAAGTAATTTGGTTTTAAAAGTAAAAGCGTGCTTTCTTTATATACTACGAGTATTAGTATCGTGTGGCTTTTACGTAGAAAGAGGTCTTTTTTGAAAGAAGGAAAGTATGTAGTATTTTGGGTTTGAAACCCGATTGTTGATTAAAATGAATGTATGTTAAACTTGCCTACGCTTGTTGTGATAGTCTTTGATGTGCAAGTGTTTTGTTGATGTCTTTAGTGACTCTGCAGGAGGCGGCTATCGATTGATTATGGACATCACGACGTTGGGTGGTCACGAGTATCGTCCACTTTGAGTATTGATCGTTGTTTCATCGTCGTGACTCTGCAGGAGGCGGCTTATCCGATTTATTTCCTTTGGACACGCCGACGTGATGGATGTTCCACGGGCACGCGTCGATGGGATGGTTTCATGGCCATGACTTCCGAGGTAAGATCTTGGGCATGCGGTCATTGTGAGGTTGATCGTTAGTCCATGGACCGCTAATCCATGAAGCTTGCGCGGTGACGGCGATCACGGGCTTGGTTTATGCGTGTGGTTCGTGCACACTTTAGATACTTGTTCGTCATTTCTCGTGTCTGGTAGCCTCGGTAGATAGCTTAAGATACTTGCCTCGGCCATATCTTGTGAGACGGTAGGCTATCAGACGTTAGCTTAAGATACTTGCCTCGGCCATTGCGTGGCTAGCTTTTGGGTAGTAGTTGGCTTAGTACCTTGCCGTGATGGGATATGACTAGCTTTTGGGTAGTAGTTGGCTATTCTACTTGGCGACGGTTTTGATGACGCAGCGGGATCTAGTGTTCGAGTTCACATACGGGTGTTGTTTTACATCATGTATCGCCGGCGTTGAGAATGAGTTCCACGGCAGAGTGGTATTATGGGCGTGAGACCCATAATTATGTGAGTGATTATTCTGGGATATCGTCCCTTACTTGACATAATCGCGTTTACTTATTGCGAAATGGTTTTATAAAATGATGAAATGTGATTTCATTACGCATTTTCGATTTCACATACTTGGTACCCGTTGTCGACCTCCTTGGCTGCGTTCATCTGCGCAGTAGAGGTACACCGATTGGTTGATCTCGCTCATGGATCGCAGATTCGTTAGGAAGCTCCGTTCCTCGGAGGCTTATCTTTTGGTATAGTCCGTCATTGTAGGTACTTGTACATTCGTGGTATGGCGGGCCCCGTCGTCATAGTTGTTAGATATCTTAAGTGCAGTAATCCATGTGGCGGGGTTTGTAAAAGGATAACTGCTCGGGTTTTATGTATATATAAAGGCAACGGTTGGGTTGGCTGTTTATTTATTTATGTCTCATTTCATGTGTAAAGTTTTTATTTCCGGTTTTCTCGATGTTGTATCACCAGGGTGCCCGGTAAGGCACGATGTGGGCCGGTTTCGGCGTCACAAGTGGTATCGAGCGATTAATCCTCGGAAAGTGTCTACGCACCGTGTCAGTAGAGTCTTGATTATCGGTGTGTTGTGCACCACATCTATAATCGTGAGGTCAGCAGGACATTTAGGATTAGTTTCTATTCTTCTCACTCCGAGATCGTGCCTTAGAGCGATGTTGTAAGTTGGACTCCTTCCGACGTGTTCTTTTACGCGATTATGCCTCGCGCAAGGCAACCCGGGCGGCAAGGCAAGCGGCCGTGGGAGCCGCTAGTGGGACACGAGAGAATGCACGGCGCGAGCCCGGCCATTACGAGATAGTTCTTCAGACGGCGAGTTTTGCGCGCCGCCAATTTCAAGAGGTTAGAGCGCGGCGGTGGCTGCAGAGACCACGGTACACGAGCCTCGGTCCCACACCGGAGCAGAGAGATGGGTTACAAGGAGATGGCCCGATTCTTGGCGGGATCGTGGCGACACGGCGAGGAGGTCTGCAGCGATTCGATTCGAGCCCCGTAGTTCATCCCGGTCGGATAGTTTGAGGCTACGGGATTTTTCGAGTTGTATCCCGCCGAGTTCTACGGTCGAGGCACGAGGATGATCCGCAGGAGTTCATCCGTCGATTCTGAGAGATCATGCGAGTGATCAAGGCTTCGAGACCGAGTCCGTGATTTTCGGTTCGCGTCGGTGCGTGATACCGCATGATCGGTTTGATTCATGGGAGCTGTCCCGGGAGCATGCGCCCCGGTTTGGGGACGAGTTCTCGAGGCATTTCTCACCATTTCTTACCGCCGCAGATGAGGAGGCACGGGCGGCGTGTTTCGATCTTGAGACGAGGAGGCGCCGCAGTTCGAGTACAACGTAGAGTTCGACTCGTTGGCTCGATATGTCCCTGCGTTAGTAGCTAATATGGAGGACGAGTGCACCGCTACGTCACGAGCTTGATGACTACTGGCGAGTCTTGTTCGTGTATCGCCGTAGGGCATGGACATCGCCGCGCAGCTCATGCACTGTGGTGTGAGGCACGGAGACCGACGGATTGACCAATATCGCAGAAGAGGCGGGCAGCGCGGTCCTTTGGTAACTTTCAAGGCGGACCGCCTCAGCGAGACTAGTTATACGCCGCCGCCAAGATGCAGTGGTCCTCTACTCTTGAGGCCTCCAGAGTATTCGAGAGCGGTCGTGGCTCCATGGTTCAGTTTCGGGAGTTGGGGTCGGCGAGGAAGCCACCCCGACCTAAGTGTAACTATGTGGTAAACCCCATTCGGAAGTGTCGAGGACTTGTTTTACATGTGGCCGGGGTCATTTTGCGAAATTGTCCTACCAGGTAGCGCGGATGTTGAGACTCAGCCTCGGGATCATTGCGGGTTCTTCGCCGATAGCTAAGCGGGGTGTTCATATATCTGCAGCCGTGCGAGCGGGTGGTGGAAGTTCCCAGTTATAGCGGTCCTTGAAATCGCCTATTTGTTTTTGTGATATCAGGTATATCCTTGACCCTCTAAGAGACTAGTATGCATTTGTATTAAGATAAGTATTTTTTTTTTAATTAATTATTATGTTCTGATAGCATTATGTTGGTGTGATAATTCCATGGGTAGTGTAAGATGGAAGTGGTAGCTTTCATGACGTGAATTAGTAAGATTGTTCCGGATCGGGGAACGAGAGATCAGGCGCGATACGGGTCGGGTTGAGGCAAGTCGCGGGTCAACCCGCGGCCGGTTTGAGTGGGGTCAGTTCGAGGTGGTCCCAGGGTGGTAGTCACGAGGGTGCTAGGCCCAAGTTTAGGTAACCATCGTATGAGTTCGGGACGTGTTCGATCGAATCGGATCGTGAAGGCCGAGATAGGCCTTAGAGTAAATTGAAGCTAGTAGGAGCTGTTGTGAGATTAGAAATGATTTCCTCGTTAGCTTGGATTTGTATGTTATCTGATGGCCGTTGATGGCGTGATTGGTTTTAAATAAGTATAGTAGTGAAGACTATCTGGCACGCGTTCGTTTGGAGACTTAGAAGGAACATTCGGGACGAATGTTTCTAAGGAAGAATGTTATACCGTAGTTCCGTGGTATGTATGTGAGGGCGTGCGTGCGAGAATCTGACGTAAATTTTGGAAAGAAAGGAAGATGTGATTTTTTCGACTAAAAGTTCCGGTTTTGTGAAGAAAAAGGTTCGTTAATGGGAATTGGATTCCCGATTTGGTATTTGGACTTCTTGGATTATATTAGAATTTTGAGGTTTTATTTTGAAATGGTCACGTGGGACCCACGGAGAAATTTACGGTTTTGTGGGGCCCGCTTTGTTTTTGAGATTTCCGGTATTTTGGATATTTTCTAAGACGAAATATTTTGATTTAATTGGGCGACACGTGTCACCCCATGTGGCACTTGGTCGAATGGGCGATGACTAGCCACTGGCCTCCGCCGATTGGCCTCACACTTGGCACCATTTCGTTTGGCCATGTGGTGTGGTGGGACCCACACACACATGGCCCAATCTTGACCCTACACTTATATTGATCTTGGCCTGGTTCTTCTATAAATACCCCGCGAAGAGTAAAATCATCCTCACTAAAGCTTTCCAAAGCAAATGTTTTCCTCCCTTTGTGTAGATTTCGTCCCCCCTCCTCTTGTGTAGTAAATACTTTGTGTATTGTTGTATTATCCCAAATACCTTGGCCTAGTATCCTAGTAGTATTCCAAAGTTATTTCAATACTAGGAGCCCGAAATACTACTTTATTCCAATAGCAGAAACGAAACCTCAGAAAAATCTTCCTAGCTTGGTGGAAGTATTTGAAGTTGTTTAGAAACTTCTAAGTCGCTTGAGCGGGTTGGAGCGTAAGGATTGGAGCTAAACGTTGCTCGGGATCGACTTATAACTTGGATAATTTTGGGCTTATCGAGGTAATGATCTACGCCCCCTATCAGAATGGATATTACATGTTGTAGTAGTTATACTTGAGTATATTATATTGGAAGGATGATTATAAAGGATTGAAATGTATTTACATCGACTGTACTGATGAGACTTGTGTAAGTATTATTGTAGATATTTGAACACGTCCAGGTTAGGCGTGTAATCCACTGAGTTGTTGGCACAGTAGCGGGCACGGTTAGGAGGAGATTTATGTGTTAGCGGGGAGGTGTCGAAATTCGTAGAATAAGGAATCTTGTGTTTAGAATATTCTACGGAGAGTGCTAGAAGTTGATTTATATATTGTGGTTGTTATAGGTGGATCTTTCTACGCGGCATACTTGACTTGCTTGTGGTTTAAGCTAAAGGTATGTGATTCTTCCTATACTCTTGAGCATGATTGTTGTGAACTATATAGTACGGTGACGTGCGTGTGTGAAACGATTTTTGTTTGTTTTAAAACATAAAGTGTTATAATGGCTTTATGGGAAGTTAGTTATAACGACTTTATGAAGATAAAAGAAAGATTTGGTTTGTGATAAAACGACTTGATTTTGAAAGTTAAGAGACTTGATCTTGAAAGATAAGAGACTTGACTTATAACGACTTGTTTTGGAAAAGGAGAAGTAACTTGATTTAAGTATAGGTTACTTGTTTTGAAAGAGTAAGTTAATTGGGTTTTAAAAGAGTATACTTGATGTTGTTCTAAAAGAAAAGCACTTAGTTTATAAAGTATAGAGTACTTGATTTTAAAAGCCTTGTAAAGATTTTCTGAAGGTGAAGTAATTTGGTTTTAAAAGTAAACGTGCTTTCTTTATATACTACAGTATTAGTATCACGTGGCTTTTACGTAGAAAGAGGTCTTTTTGAAAGAAGGAAAGTATGTAGTATTTTGGGTTTGAAACCGGATTGTTGATTAAAATGAATGTATGTTAAACTTTTTATGCTTGTTGTGATAGTCTTTGATGTGCAAGTGTTTTGTTGATGTCTTCGTGACTCTGCAGGAGGTGGCTATCGATTGATTATTTGGACATCACGACGTTGGGTGGTCCACGAGTATCGTCCACTTTGAGTATTATCGGTTGTTTCAGATCGCCGTGACTCTGCGGGAGGCGTTATCGATTTATTTCCTTTGGACATCGACGTGATGGATGTTCCACGCACGCGTCGATGGGATGGTTTCATGGCCATGACTTCCGAGGTAAGATCGGGGCACGCGGTCATCGTGAGGTTCGATCGTTAGTCCACGGACCGCTAATCCATGAAGCTTGCCGCGGTGAGCGATCACGGGCTTGGTTTGTATGCGTGTGGTTCGCACACTTTAGATACTTGTTCGTCATTTTCTCGTGTCTGGTAGCCTACGGTAGATAGCTTAAGATACTTGCCTCGGTCATATCTTGTGAGGCGGTAGGCTATCAGACGTTAGCTTAAGATACTTGCCTCGGCCATTGCGTGGCTAGCTTTTGGGTAGTAGTTGGCTTAGTACCTTGCGTGATGGGATATGACTAGCTTTTGACCGTAGTTGGCTATTCTACTTGGCCCGACGGTTTTGATGACGCAGCGTGATCTAGTGTTCGTGTTCACATATGGGTGTTGTTTTACATCATGCGCCGCGATGAGGAATGAGTTCCACGGCAGAGTGGTATTATGGCGTGAGACCCATAATTATGTGAGTGATTATTCGGGATATCGTCCCTTACTTGACATAATCGCTACTTATTGCGAAATGGTTTTATAAAATGATGAAATGTGATTTCATTACGATATTTTCGATTTCACATACTTGGTACCGTTATCGACCTCCTTCGGGCTGCGTTCATCTGCGCAGTAGAGGTACACCATTGGTTGATCTCGCCATAGGATCGCATTCGGCGTTAGGCTCCGTTCCTCCGAGGCTTATCTTTTGGTATAGTCCCTGTCATTGTAGAGGTACTTGTACATTCGTGGTATGGCGGGCCCCGTCATAGTTGTTGTATATCTTAAGTGCAGCCTTGTTGTGGGCGGGGTTTGTAAAAGGATAAGCTCGGGTTTTATGTATATATCAAAGCAACGGTTGGGTTGCTGCTTATTTATTTATGTCTCTCATTTCATGTGTAAAGTTTTAATTTCCGCTGGTTTTCTCTGATGTTGTATCACTAGGGTGCGGGTAAGGCACGATGTGGCCCGAGTTTGGGCGTCACATACCAAGTATGTGGAAATCGAAAAATCAGTAAATGAAATCATAATAGTCTATATAAAGCAGGAGACATGTATGATAACCAAACTACAGTACACAACATATAAGCAGTCATGTCAAGTTAGAGACTCATGCCCGTGAAATCATCACTCAAATACAACCCGGGAATTTAACCCGCACAATGGCCGCATGCCCCGGCATCTCACCTCGGTATAAGCATGGCCCTGGAATTGTCCTAGTGGGCCCATACCCGTGGACCATCCAACGTGTCAGTATGCCCAAAGGAGATAACAAGCTAACAATCCCTGTGGAAGCATACCCGTGGGCTACCCAACGTGTCAGTATGTCCCAACAACTAACAAGATAATACTCACTGTGGAAGCATACCCGTGGGCTACCCAACGTGTCAGTATGTCCAAACAAATAACAAATAGAATACTCACTGTGGAAGCATACCCGTGGGCTACCCAACGTGTCAGTATGTCCAACCAAATAACAAATAGAATACTCACTGTGGAAGCATACCCGTGGGCTACCCAACGTGTCAGTATGTCCAAACAAATAACAAATAGCCGGCCCTCCATCGAGAGGCTCGATAGCACAAATCAAACCCTTGCACAACAAGGCCATCTCAACCAAGCATAGGCAAGTTACACACAACTCAAGGTACTTTAAACACTTCTTAACACAACGTCAAGTATACCATTTAAAACCCAAGTATCTAACCCCTTTAGGATCAAGGTACTCCTACCTTTTATAACCAAGCCACTTATGTTTTTCCCTCACAAAGAGTTCAATATTTGAAAACAAGTTACTTCTCTTTTTCCAAAAATCAAGTTACCATTCTAATATCCAATAATGAATCCATTCCTTTATTTTCCATAAAGTCGTTATAACTAACTTCTCATAAAGCTATTATAACACTTTATGTTTTAAAACAATACAAGACAAAACCACGCCTTTCTTTTAAAACAAAACACTTCAAATTCTTAAGTCTCTTTTCTTTTAGAAATCGAGTTCCTTACTTTGGAATCTTTAAGAAGATCAAAACTTGATTACAAAAATTCTTATTAGAGCAGCCATGTTCTAGGAAATGTAATACAATTTTGTCTTATCTTAGCTTCTATGCAGATAGAGGTTTCTACTGGTTTTAATATAATTAATTGTCATTACTCTTTCCTTTAATTACGCTGCATTGGCTTGTTCGATTCTTATTCCCATTTCCGAAATTTATGTAACATTATTCCTTTAAAAACCAAGTCTCTTATCTCTTGAAATCAACAAACCATTCTTTTACCCACATAAAGTGGTTATAACAAACTTCCCATAAGCCGTTATAACACCTTATGTTTTAAACCAACCAATTACAACTATAAGCCCTTATGAGACCAAGAGGGCTTATTCATAACCACCGAGTACTTATTACTAACGAATAAGATTTTCCTACTTTTTCAAACAATCAAGACCTTTACATTTCATATCAAGTCAAGGCACAACAAGGGAAATCAAATTCCTTTAACACACGTGCATCTACTGCACTATATATTTCACAAATAATCATGCTGAAGAGGATAGGAAGAATCACATACCTCGCGACGATTGTCGACAATAAGCAAAATGTTCCACAATACTATCTCCCTTAAGTAGAATATGCTACTCGTAGTACTTCAATCCTATAAGGGTCATAAAACGTCTATCAATCTCTAGCTTCGAACGTAGAATAACTAAGTGCAAGGTCCCTACATTCTACGGAAATTTGGGAAGACTTCCTTTGTTTCTACTTACTATGTCACCTCTTTCAGGCCGATTCAATAACCAAACGCCCCATTTAAGGCTCAATTAAGTCAAGAATACAAGGGATTACACGCCTAACAATACGTGTAAAATTCCGCCCAATAATACAAAATAAACCAATAATTCCATGTCATTCTTGGCCAACAATAAACCAATCCTAAACCCCTTTCAACTCTTTCCAATCCAAGTTCTTAGGTCGATATGATATCCGCCCTAGACATCTTCAACAACTACAATCCCCCTTTACAACATGTGATGTCTAAATTAGCAACCAAATTGAAGTTAAAATCTTAAGGCTAACATGCCCATTTCGGTTTTCAACAAGACAACAAGATCCAAATCTATTCAACTTAAATAAAAGCGACCTCAGTGCTCATTTCTAAACTACTATAACAAGTATTAACTCATATCCAAGAGAAGGAAACTTTTACCTTTGGAGAAACCCACAAAGCCCCTTTCTTCCACTTCTTTCCACAAACTCATCCACCAGCTTCCCACAAGTTTACCCACACTTTTCCTTCTTGCCGCGTTCCAACAATTTCCTCTTAGGCTAGGTTTTCTTCAAAAATCAAGAGAGAAGGAGAGGATTTTCCTTGGGAGGGTTTGAGATGAAATGGCCAATCTTGAAGACTTGGCCCTAAAATAGGACCTATTCGTCAAAGGATGGGAGGGACACTTGTCACCCTCCCATAGGCTTTTAACAAAATATCCCCGATTTTACTTTATTCTGCAGAAAAATCCCGCCTTGCGCCATGGCCAGCCGTCGCGGCGCTTCACTTCGAAAATAATTTCCGCATTCCGGCTGCGACCTGCATTCCGCATTCAGCGCTGCAACCCTGCGAACCCCGACAACCGCGCGCGCGCGGCCAGCCACGCGCCGTACTGCACCTGCGAAACCATCGCTGCTCGATCGCACACCAAACTTGAAACTTCCATAACTTTTGACTCCGATGTCCTATCGACGAACGGTTTGTTGCGTTGGGAACTAGATTTAACGGACTACACACTAGGCTCTTTAAACACCTCGAAATTCTTAACAACTGGTGTACAACACTCCAAGGTAGACTCGAAATCCGTCCAACACATGTTGCCCACTTATCTTTCCACTTCCAAATCTTATATTCCTTGGTATGTTCTTATCTTAACTTCTTGAATTTACGGGGTGTAACATTCTCCCCCCTTAGAAACATTCGTCCCGAATGTTTCTTCTAAGTCTCCAAAACGCAGACGCCGGTATAGTCTTCACCACCGCACTTACAAAAGAATTAGTTATGCCACTCATGGTCATAATATACAAATCACGCAAAACTCTAAATTCCAGCCGAAGAGGGATCATCTCTAATATCACAAAAACTCCCACCACTCATGGGCTTATTACCCGAATATACTCCCCGTACTATGTACTCCGACAAAGATAACTGAAAAAAAATCTTTTACTCTAGCCGACCTTACCTCTAAGGTCTCGATTCTTATAAATTCTAAAGTTCAAAGTTTCTCATCCCCAGACCTTCCCTTTTTCACTAACCAGGCTTCTAAATCACATTTTTAACATCAAACTATCCGAACATAAAACTTAACACATTACCATAACATCAATGTCTATTAGTCTCTAGAGGGTTAAGAATATACCTGTAACTATTGCTTCACTTCCCCTTTGTCGTTCTACTCATGTTCCTTCCCTGCACGGCGCATAAAAGGAGGAGATGAATCAGCCACCGATCCCGAAGGCTGAGTCTCTACATCCGCGCTACCTCTGGTTGGACAATTTCTCGCAAAATGGCCTGTCGCATGCAAAACAAACTCCCATTCCAGACGACACTTCCCATCATGGAGCCTACCACGCGGCCATACGAGGTAGGGGTGGTCCCATCTGACTAACGTCCATGCTCCCAAAACTCAAACATTGGAGCCCCGACCGCTCACGAATCTCCGATCGTCACGAAGGCGTGGTGGAGCACTCCGTACTGGCGGAGGCGCATAACTAGTCTGCTGCGAGGCCGCACGCCTCGAAGGTCACAGAGGACCTGCTGTCTGGCCTCTTCTGGCGATCTTGGTTATTCCGCCGACCTCTCGCTCGCTCACACCTGTGCATAAGCTGCGTGCGGGCAATATCCATGCTCTGGTGAAGAGCTACTCCGTGCAACTCTGCTAAGTAGTCATCGAGTCTGTGACATAACGGTGCACTCTATCCTCCATATCGGCCACCGGAGCGGGGACATACCGAGTCGATGAGTCAAACTCTACATTGTACTCCGAGCGTGCGCCTCTTTGTCTCGGCGTCAAAAATCGTCGGCCGTGCCCTCCTCATCCGTGGAGGCAAGAAATGGCCAAGAAAGCCTCGAGAACTCGCCCAACCAGTGGAGGTGCATGCTCCCGAGACAGCTCGCGAATCAAACCCGATCGGCAGATCACGCGGCCGATGCGAACCTAAGACCACCGACTCGGTCTCGAAGCCTTGATCACTCGCGATCGCTGAATCGCTTGATGAACTCCTGCGGATCATCCTCGTGCCTCGACCGTAGAACTCGGTGGTGCGACTCGAAAAGTCCCGTAGCCTCAAACTATCGATCTCGGGTGAACCATGGGTGCTTGGGCTAACTGCGTCCGGCTATCCTCATATCCGCCACGATCACGGCTAGTAATCGGGTCATCTCCTCGTAACCCATCTCCTCCGCCCGGTGTGGGGCTGAGGCTCAGTGCCGTGGTCTCGGTGAGACCGGCGCTTTCTACTCGCGACTCCCTTTTGCGCTTGCCTTTGGGCTCTGGTTGCCTTGCGTGGGCATCACGGTATACAAAGAATACGTCGGAGAGAGTCCAACTTATAACACGGCTCAGGCACGATCTCGAGTGAGAAGAATGAAACCAATCCTAAATATCCTATAGCCTCACGATTATAAATGTGGTGCACAACACACCGATAACCA
The DNA here is from genome assembly GCA_029844215.1 of Przewalskia tangutica. NCBI lineage: Eukaryota > Viridiplantae > Streptophyta > Magnoliopsida > Solanales > Solanaceae > Przewalskia > Przewalskia tangutica. The sequence goes on along the minus strand of CM056732.1, from coordinate 10,198,168 downwards.
AGACTACTAGATACGGTGCGTAGACACTTTCCGAGGATTAATCGCTCGATACCACTTTTGTCACGACCGATCCGGGCGTGGTCGTGCCTTACCCTGCACCCTAGTGATACAACATCGAGAGAAAAACCGGCGAAATAAAAACTCATGAAAGAAAGCAGTGAAATAAGAAAAGCAAGCTAACAACGGTTACCTTTTTGTACATAAATGAAAGCTTGAGCGATACATATCTTACAAACTCGCCCACAACAAAGGCATGCACTTAAGAATTTTAAAACCATAATGACGGACAGACCCCGCCATGCCCCCGAATGTACAAAAGTCTACTACTTGTGGAACTGTACTACGTGACAAGCTTCCGAGATATGGAGCTTTTCGAGAACCGAACCGATCCTAAGAGCGGATCAACAAGCATGTACCTCAACTCGCGGTATGAACGCAGCCGAAGGAGTTCGATAACAGTACCAAGTATGTGAATCGAAAAATATCGTAAATGAAATCATAATAGTCTATATAAAGCGGGAGACATGTATGATAACCAAACTACGATACAACATATAAGCATGTCAAGTTGTGGACTCATGCCCGTAAAATCATCACTCAAATACAACCCGGGAATTTAACCCGCACAATGGCCGCATGCCCCGGCATCTCACCTCGGTATAAGCATGGCCCTGGAACCGTCGTAGTGGGCCCATACCCGTGGACCATCCAACGTGTCGGTATGCCCAAAGGAGATAACAAGCTAACAATCCCTGTGGAAGCATACCCGTGGGCTACACAACGTGTCAGTATGTCCCAACAACTAACAAGATAATACTCACTGTGGAAGCATACCCGTGGGCTACCCAACGTGTCAGTATGTCCAAACAAATAACAAATAGAATACTCACTGTGGAAGCATACCCGTGGGCTACCCAACGTGTCAGTATGTCCAACCAAATAACAAATAGAATACTCACTGTGGAAGCATACCCGTGGGCTACCCAACGTGTCAGTATGTCCAAACAAATAACAAATAGTCGGCCCTCCATCGAGAGGCTCGATAGCACAAATCAAACCCTTGCACAACAAGGCCATCTCAACCAAGCATAGGCAAGTTACACACAACTCAAGGTACTTTAAACACTTCTTAACACAACGTCAAGTATACCATTTAAAACCCAAGTATCTAACCCCTTTAGGATCAAGGTACTCCTACCTTTTATAACCAAGCCACTTATGTTTTTCCCTCACAAAGAGTTCAATATTTGAAAACAAGTTACTTCTCTTTTTCCAAAAATCAAGTTACCATTCTAATATCCAATAATGAATCCATTCCTTTATTTTCCATAAAGTCGTTATAACTAACTTCCCATAAAGCTATTATAACACTTTATGTTTTAAAACAATACAAGACAAAACCATGCCTTTCTTTTAAAACAAAACACTTCAAATTCTTAAGTCTCTTTTTTTTAGAAATCGAGTTCCTTACTTTGGAATCTTTAAGAAGATCAAAACTTGATTACAAAAATTCTTATTAGAGCAGCCATGTTCTAGGAAATGTAATACAATTTTGTTTTATCTTAGCTTCTATGCAGATGGAGGTTTCTACTGGTTTTAATATAATTAATTGTCATTACTCTTTCCTTTAATTACGCTACATTGGCTTGTTCGATTCTTATTCCCATTTCCGAAATTTATGTAACATTATTCCTTTAAAAACCAAGTCTCTTATCTCTTGAAATCAACAAACCATTCTTTTACCCACATAAAGTGGTTATAACAAACTTCCCATAAGCCGTTATAACACCTTATGTTTTAAACCAACCAATTACAACTATAAGCCCTTATGAGACCAAGAGGGCTTATTCATAACCACCGAGTACTTATTACCAACGAATAAGATTTTCCTACTTTTTCAAACAATCAAGACCTTTACATTTCATATCAAGTCAAGGCACAACAAGGGAAATCAAATTCCTTTAACACACGCGTCATCTGCACTATATATTTCACAAATAATCATGTCAAGAGGATAGGAAGAATCACATACCTCGCGACGATTGTCGATAATAAGCAAAATGCTCCACAAGACTATCTCCTTAAGTAGAATATGCTACTCGTAGTACTTCAATCCTATAAGTGGTCATAAAACGCCTATCAATCTCTAGCTTCGAACGTAGAATAACTAAGTGCAAGGTCCCTACATTCTACGGAAATTTGGACAGCACTTCCTTTGTTTCTACTTACTATGTCACCTCTTTCAAGGCCGAATTCAATAACCAAACGCCCCATTTAAGGCTCAATTAAGTCAAGAATACAAGGGGATTACACGCCTAACAATACGTGTAAAATTCCGCCCACAATAATACAAAATAAACCAATAATTCCATGCCATTCTTGGCCAACAATAAACCAATCCTAAACCCTTTCAACTCTTTCCAATCCAAGTTCTTAGGTCCATATGATATCCGCCCTAGACATCTTCAACAACTACAATCCCCTTTACAAATACGTGATGTCTAAATTAGCAACCAAATGAAGTTAAAATCTTAAGGCTAATATGCCCATTTCGGTTTTCAACAAGACAACAAGATCCAAATCTATTCAACTTAAATAAAATAAAATTTCGTGCTCATTTCTAAACTACTATAACAAGTATTAACTCATATCCAAGAGAAGGAAACTTTTACCTTTGGAGAAACCCACAAAGCCCCTTTCTTCCACTTCTTTCCACAAACTCATCCACCAGCGCTTCCCACAAGTTTACCCACACTTTTCCTTCTTGCCGCCGCTCCAACAATTTCTTCTTAGGCTAGGTTTTCTTCAAAAATCAAGAGAGAAGGGAGAGGATTTTCCTTGGGAGGGTTTGAGATGAAATGGCCAGTCTTCCAAGACTTGGCCTAAAATAGACCTATTCGTCAAAGGATGGGAGGACACTTGTCACCCTCCCATAGGCTTTTAACAAAATACCCACGATTTTACTTTATTCTGTGAAAAATCCGCCTTGGCGCCGCCACTACCGGCGCGCGGCTCCACTTCGTAAAATAATTTCCGCGTTCGCGGCGCGACCAGTTCCGTGCGGCGCTGCAACCACTGCGAACCCAAGATAACCGGGCGTCGCGACGCATTCCAGCGCGCGCGCTGAGCCCGAACGAAACCAACTCTTTGCCGATTGCGCACCAAACTTGAAACTTCCATAACTTTTGACTCCGATGTCCTATCGACGAACAGTTTGTTGCGTTGGGAACTAGATTTAACGGACTACACACTAGGCTCTTTAAACACCTCGAAATTCTTAACAACTGGGGTACAACACTCCAAGGTAGACTCAAAATCCGTCCAACACATGTTGCCCACTTATCTTTCCACTTCCAAATCTTATATTCCTTGGTATGTTCTTATCTTAACTTCTTGAATTTACGGGGTGTAACACCAAATCCAAATTGCAGTGGGCCAGTCGAACTGGGCCCACTGTTATGCGGCTCCTCTATTTATTTTCTGCACGTTTTAGTTCTAATTAAATCCAAGATTTAATTTTAACTTAATTAATTAATTTTCATCAAATGAAAATTATCCCATAATTTATTATAAAATAAAATATCTTGATTCAAAATCCGATATTTTACATTCTCTCAATATACCCTTAGACCGAAAAGACAATCGACTTAGTGTGACCCTTTAGGCCTTCACACATCGGCACTTGATCAAATCAAGGTTCACACGGAACTCCTAGACGTAGCGGTGGCCAATATGTGAAGTACGTTTACAAGACTCAAGTAAACAGACCTCTACGTGAGATGATAAATTCCTTTCATTCGCGACACACTCGATCAAGCTTAAGATTTGCCAAGTGTCTATCCAAATGGCTTGATCACTTTATCTCATCTATATTAGTCGACAACTAGACCATATCCTAGATATGTCTCTTGCATCGCCAATGACTCGTCGACCTAACATCTCTGAGAAGCTGAGTGTTCTCTCGAAATTCCAATCGAGGAATGAATCCTATTCTTGGCTCAACTACCACCTTCAATCTACTTCGTAATGCACCCAATACAAGCCGCGTCTCAACCTATAAGGCATTTGAGCTTAGGACAGGATCAAAGTGCATTGCTCCGTAAACAAGGCGATATTGACCTCAAGTCTAAGGACCTCTATCTCCCACATGCTGATAATACTCTAGACATGTATAACAAATAGTTTATCAGCAGGGTATGTCAATACTCCTCTAAGAGTATCCATGTGTCAATCACTAGCAACTATTGCTAGCAGTAAGTGATATATACTGCATTCTCTAAGAATGTGATGCAGACCACATGTCGACTTATAACATATCATTGATATCTCATTCTCAATGATCGTTAGTCTAGGCTATTTTAAGAACTACACTCTATCATTAATATCTCACATTATTAATGACAATGTAAGTTCAAGGGATGCACATTAATGGATAATATAAACAATCAAATAATAATTCAATAATTGCAAATGTCAAATATATATTAATCTTATTAATAATATGAATGTGTTCAAGTACATCTGCTCCTAAAATGATTGTTTCTAGGACATACATACTTTCACGAACACCTAATAAAATAGTTCATGTCATGCACCATCCGTGCCCAAAAAAACTCCCCATTCACTGAATCTCCAAGACAATCCATTACCACCAAATAATTATTACAACCTAATACATTGAGTCCAGAAATGAAATGACACGAGCATAAGCGGATTCAAAATTTTAAATTAGTAAGGTAGAGGCAAATATATTTTCGTAATAGTAGGTGCAAACTTACGAATATGTGTAAATACATACTAAGAGCTTTCAACTAAGACTTCAATTCAAAGAAATTAGACTCTGAGATTTGAGGAGAAACGATATGATATGATAGATTAATATGTAATATATATACTATATTCAGACACCATCATTTAACCTTACTCAATTTGTTAAATTTACTCATATTCAATTTTGACAAACATCAGACAAAACTAAAAGTGAGTTTATTAAGTAACTGTTGTTGAAAAAAGCTTAAGAATATACTATTATTGCGCAATTCATTTGTGATTTGTTGTTGTTTGACAAATTGACGTCTGAAATTTGAAACTTATGTTTTAAATTTGAGCTAATTTAGTTGAGTATTGAATCGTGTTTTTTATTGTTGAAATTGAAAGAATAAATTATTGTTTCTAAGCAAAAAATTATTCACCTGAATTTAAACAAGAATGTCTGAACTTTAGACAGAAATAATCGACTTCAACCATCTATAGACTGAAATTTAAATTTTAGACATCGCATGTTTGAAGTTGTTTTGGGGTGAATAAACTTATAAAAATTTATAAATATTAGGTCATTTTGGTTGAAAGACAAGTTATGCATGAATTAGTAATGTAGGAATTAGTAATATAGGGATTATAATTCATGATACATGAATTAGAAATTCATGAATTATTTTCTACTGGGTGTTTCATTGCACTAAAATGAGATAAAAAATACCATTTATATATTTATTTATTTTTAAATTAAAAAATAATTTATTACAATTATATCCTTGAATGTTTGACTAAAGGTTTGTTGGAACAAAACATACTAGTTTTATCATTTTTGGTTTTTTATACATGTATAAGCTATCAATGGATAAGTTATCCGACGATGGTGGTGGCCAGTGGTAGAACTGATTTTACTAAGGAAGTTCAAAAATTTTAAAAAGTAAATACGTGAAGAAGTCAAGTAGTTCAACATCTACTATATTAATTACATCACAATAATTATAACCTTATATATAGTAATTTTTCGCTGATGGGATGAACCCCCTTGGCCCAACCCGGCTCCGCCTCTGGTGGTGGTATAAGATAATACACCCTTTGGTGGTGTATTAAATAATTCATGTATTAGTTATACATGCTACAAAATGCCAACCAAACATGGTACAAAATAATACCACATATAATATTGTGACTATTTTATCTAAGACCTCTTACCAAACAAGTTCTTAGAGGTCGTTTGGTTGGAAACATGTTATCTCGGAATTAATTATCTTGGGATTAGTTATTCCACGTTTCACAGGGGTAAAGATAACACTACAATTCCAAAATTAGTTAAACCGCAATTTATCCCAATCAAACGTAAAAAAAAAAATCATCTCAATTTAATTCCAAAATTAATTATTCCTTATCCCCATATCAAACCAGCCCTTAGAGTATAAGGTAAACAATGCCCCAAGTTCAGATATTTTGTCCACTTTCCCCGTACCATCCGATAAGCTACCTTGCGTTGAATGAAATGTTATTTACATATTTATGTTTGTGCGTGGCTTATCTTGATTTTTCAATAACTAACAAAAACAAAAAGATATAGAAGATTGCTTATAGTGAGTGGTTTGCTTATGACCAACATATGTTAGTAGTCTTCATACGTAAAACCATGATGATCAAAAGTTGTAGTGATTGAAGAGATATATCTAAGATCACTACCCCTTGATATATGAGTGATTTTTTTCGAGTTCATTACTGCACGACAGTCAACCTACATAGCCAACTTCAGCCTTGACACTCAAACTCGTTTCCAACACTTAGAATTATTTAGGGACGGTAAGCAAACAAGGGAGACACAACAGTTTACAGGCCAAAATGTCCAACCTTTTATTATTCTCAATAATACTAAGGACTTACGAATTTGAAGGCTTACAAAACTGATGAATACCTTAGCCAAATTAAGACTGCATAAAGGGGAGGCAGTTGTAGAAACTAGTGTAGAAAATACTAATGCAAATTAGAAATATCTAGAATACACGTATGAGATATTTTGTATACATTACATTGGGGGATATTTGGGACTGGGATATTTTAGTCATTTCACATACACATAGAATGTGCCCTCTGATATATTGATGTAACCGATACAATTCTCATTGATTGACATTTAATAAAATTCTTCTTCTTCCCCCTTTCTCTTCTCTCTCCTCAACCGTCTTCTTCTCCTTCTTTTCACCGCCATTGTTGCTCCTTCGAACTGCAACACTGCCAGTTCTTCACTTACGTCTTCTTTATCCATCATTCCGTGGTGATCGTTAGTGTCCATTGTTATTTTCACATAGTGAAACACATCGCCGCTGCACTGATTGGAACATAGCTGTGTAATGTGATAAATTACTGAATGTACTCAGTAATTTAACAGCAGTTACAATGGGAAGGAGCGTGCCTGGCACATGCGGTGTGAAATTGTCTTAACGTACCCTTTTAAAGTTAAACAAGACCAAAATTAATAGAAGCAAAATAATCACATATAAAACACACCAATAATCGTCCTAGTGGTACACTAAAATTTGGTTTGGAATTGATGCACTTACCTGAGTTGGGATTAATTTAGTGTCAATTGATAGTAATAACATTAAGTATAAATCCACTGGAAACGAAAGTTTTCCAAATATCAAGGAAATGTCGGCAAGGATACCTGACTTGGCTCTAGGAGAGCCGGATAACACAATGTGCAAGGGTTAATGCATTGTCCCTTGATATTGCATAATGCGAGTGAGGCATTAAATTGAAACAATGTGATGATACAAAGGGTGAGACGTCCGAGTGAGGGAAGGGTCTCAAATTGAGAAATGTATGGTTAAGACATCATACGAAGGATAAGCAAAAGGGTTAGAAGGGCACGCGTACAATACAAAGGCATTCGGGTTGAACTTAGCTAAGTGAAGTGTGCAAGGCACATGCGGGAAGTCATGTGAGAGACACGAGGTCGAGGACACGTGTAATGCTTACTACAAGCTCATGTGAGAAGCACATGAGGATGGAACAAGTCTAAGTGTGTTGGAAGAGCACGGGAGAACATTTGACCAAGTCTTGGACGTTGGCCGAAGTCCGAGAAAAAGGGACACGTCCGAGAATGGATGTTCGTGGCTCATCGTGTTCATTAGAGCTCAAGGATGGTGCGGGTGATGATCCAATGATTGTGGGTCTTCCTGGGGACATTGCGGGACCCACAGGTACAAGTGTCATGATCCTAGGAGCAGAGTTGATACTTGGCGTGGAGGCGAAGTATCAACGTGACCGGAAGTGCAAGAGTGTGTTGTGCGAGGGGTGAAGGTGTGTCTCACCACATTGCCGAGAATGCGGGTCGTGTAGATGACATGAGTTAATGTCTTCCCTTATTGTAAGGCTTATGTCATCCCCCTTGTTATTTATAGTCTTAGGTGTAGACTATGTTAGGATATCCGAGATTGAGTGTAGAGTCGACTAACACAAAATTGTACAAAACAAAAGAGTCATTTATTTATTGTGGAGAATAAGATAAAGGTTGGACATTTTGATTAGCCCGTAAATATTGTGTTCTCGTTTTTTTATTCCACATTCTCTTTGAGAGTGTTCCAAGTATAGTGAGGAGAGTGAACGAAAAGACGCTTGGGTTAGTTGTGTGCTAACTGTTGGACACCATTATAGGCGAAAATTTTAGGTCTAACAAAGAGCTTCCTGATCTTTGGCAACTAGGGGCTTTATAGGGGTCCTCTTGTTGTAGGTCTTCAAACTATTTTTACCCAAGGCTTTGCTACTTCAGGTATTTTAACTGAAATACTGGCTTTAATTTGAGCTCTTCAGATCCGGAATCTCCATAAATGGGTATGACTGGTTAAGGTGACCCTCCCTCTCACTCGCTGAACACTTTTTAAATCTATCTGTCTTCATCGAATTTCCGCTATCTGTCTTGAGTTTGAGTTAGACTGTCCTTATAGGGTGGTGTGAGATACCATGGCATACACAATCTCCTCTAAAGCAAAGTATCAGTTCAAATGAAGTTCTCTTTCTATCTTTCCCTAAACAAAGCATCTATGGAAACATTTGTAATCAACATTAATTCAGGCACATGAGAACAATCATAACAATAATGATGATGGCTTTCAGCAAACATAAAATAAAATCACATGAAAACATGTGAATTGACTTTCAAGTTCAGTGACCCACATAGCCCTTAGTCAACTTAGCCCACAGCTCATTTAGTACAAAAGTCATATCAAACATGGTACAACCAAGAAAAAAGAACATGGTACAAAATAATATCACATATAATACCATGACTATTTCATCTAAGACCTCTTACCAAATGAGTTCTTAGGGGTGGTTATTCCGGAATAATTAATTTTGAAATTGATTATACCGTGATTTATCCCAACCAAACGTGAGATAAACTCTTCTCAAACTTAATTACAGATATTTGTCCACTTTCTACCAATACCATCCGATAAAAAGATACCTTGCTTTGAATGAAATGTTATTTACATCTTTATTGTAGTGCCTGACTTATCTTGATTTTCAACAATTAACAAAAACAAAAAGATATAGAAGATTGCTTATGGTGAAATGGTTTGCTTATGACCAACATATGGAAAGATTGAAGAGGATGCCATGACATTAACGGTTTCCTCTTAAAGCAAAGTATCAGTTCAAATGAAGATATCTTTCTATCTTTCCCTAAACAAAGCATCTTATGGAAACATTTGCAATCAACATTAATTCAGGCCCATGAGAACAATCATAACAATAATGATGATGGCTTTCAGCAAACATAAAATAAAATCACATGAAAACATGTGAATTGACTTTCAAGTTCAGTGACCCACATAGCCCTTAGTCAACTTAGCCCACAGCTCATTTAGTACAAAAGTCATATCAAACATGGTACAACCAAGAAAAAAGAACATGGTACAAAATAATATCACATATAATACCATGACTATTTCATCTAAGACCTCTTACCAAATGAGTTCTTAGGGGTGGTTATTCCGGAATAATTAATTTTGAAATTGATTATACCGTGATTTATCCAACCAAACGCGTGAGATAAACTCTTCTCAAACTTAATTACAGATATTTGTCCACTTTCTACCAATACCATCCGATAAAAAGATACCTTGCTTTGAATGAAATGTTATTTACATCTTTATTGTAGTGCCTGACTTATCTTGATTTTCAACAATTAACAAAAACAAAAGATATAGAAGATTGCTTATGGTGAAATGGTTTGCTTATGACCAACATATGGAAAGATTGAAGAGGATGCCATGACATTAACGGTTTCCTCTTAAAGCAAAGTATCAGTTCAAATGAAGATATCTTTCTATCTTTCCCTAAACAAAGCATCTTATGGAAACATTTGCAATCAACATTAATTCAGGCCCATGAGAACAATCATAACAATAATGATGATGGCTTTCAGCAAACATAAAATAAAATCACATGAAAACATGTGAATTGACTTTCAAGTTCAGTGACCCACATAGCCCTTAGTCAACTTAGCCCACAGCTCATTTAGTACAAAAGTCATATCAAACATGGTACAACCAAGAAAAAAGAACATGGTACAAAATAATATCACATATAATACCATGACTATTTCATCTAAGACCTCTTACCAAATGAGTTCTTAGGGGTGGTTATTCCGGAATAATTAATTTTGAAATTGATTATACCGTGATTTATCCCAACCAAACGTGAGATAAACTCTTCTCAAACTTAATTACAGATATTTGTCCACTTTCTACCAATACCATCCGATAAAAAGATACCTTGCTTTGAATGAAATGTTATTTACATCTTTATCAGAATACTGATTTATCTTGATTTTCAACAATTAACAAAAACAAAAGATATAGAAGATTGCTTATGGTGAAATGGTTTGCTTATGACCAACATATGGAAAGATTGAAGAGGATGCCATGACATTAACGGTTTCCTCTTAAAGCAAAGTATCAGTTCAAATGAAGATATCTTTCTATCTTTCCTAAACAAAGCATCTTATGGAAACATTTGCAATCAACATTAATTCAGGCCCATGAGAACAATCATAACAATAATGATGATGGCTTTCAGCAAACATAAAATAAAATCACATGAAAACATGTGAATTGACTTTCAAGTTCAGTGACCCACATAGCCCTTAGTCAACTTAGCCCACAGCTCATTTAGTACAAAAGTCATATCAAACATGGTACAACCAAGAAAAAAGAACATGGTACAAAATAATATCACATATAATACCATGACTATTTCATCTAAGACCTCTTACCAAATGAGTTCTTAGGGGTGGTTATTCCGGAATAATTAATTTTGAAATTGATTATACCGTGATTTATCCCAACCAAACGTGAGATAAACTCTTCTCAAACTTAATTACAGATATTTGTCCACTTTCTACCAATACCATCCGATAAAAAGATACCTTGCTTTGAATGAAATGTTATTTACATCTTTATTGTAGTGCCTGACTTATCTTGATTTTCAACAATTAACAAAAACAAAAAGATATAGAAGATTGCTTATGGTGAAATGGTTTGCTTATGACCAACATATGGAAAGATTGAAGAGGATGCCATGACATTAACGGTTTCCTCTTAAAGCAAAGTATCAGTTCAAATGAAGATATCTTTCTATCTTTCCCTAAACAAAGCATCTTATGGAAACATTTGCAATCAACATTAATTCAGGCCCATGAGAACAATCATAACAATAATGATGATGGCTTTCAGCAAACATAAAATAAAATCACATGAAAACATGTGAATTGACTTTCAAGTTCAGTGACCCACATAGCCCTTAGTCAACTTAGCCCACAGCTCATTTAGTACAAAAGTCATATCAAACATGGTACAACCAAGAAAAAAGAACATGGTACAAAATAATATCACATATAATACCATGACTATTTCATCTAAGACCTCTTACCAAATGAGTTCTTAGGGGTGGTTATTCCGGAATAATTAATTTTGAAATTGATTATACCGTGATTTATCCCAACCAAACGTGAGATAAACTCTTCTCAAACTTAATTACAGATATTTGTCCACTTTCTACCAATACCATCCGATAAAAAGATACCTTGCTTTGAATGAAATGTTATTTACATCTTTATTGTAGTGCCTGACTTATCTTGATTTTCAACAATTAACAAAAACAAAAAGATATAGAAGATTGCTTATGGTGAAATGGTTTGCTTATGACCAACATATGGAAAGATTGAAGAGGATGCCATGACATTAACGGTTTCCTCTTAAAGCAAAGTATCAGTTCAAATGAAGATATCTTTCTATCTTTCCCTAAACAAAGCATCTTATGGAAACATTTGCAATCAACATTAATTCAGGCCCATGAGAACAATCATAACAATAATGATGATGGCTTTCAGCAAACATAAAATAAAATCACATGAAAACATGTGAATTTACTTTCAAGTTCAGTGACCCACATATGTCCCTTATCAGTCAACTAGCCATCTCATTTAGTACAAAAGTCATATCAAGTCTCATCCTTGCAAATAACATGACTGAATCGATCATGGTCTAACAAGAACAGAGAGATAATTAACGGGGCATACACCTTTTAATGGCAGTTGTATTCGAGCCCGCTTGTACACGCTTTAAATATTTCGTTGGGGACCCGCTACGTCTCATTAACAAGATACTGAGTAGCAACATAAATGACCATGAGTCCATGATCAGTTTAATCACAGTAGAGGTTAGTTTGTTCAGTCTGTTCTATCTCTATTGTAATTACAGTTGAGATAGCAGTGTACTGCTATTAGACAAATCACAGTGGTGTTACTATGTTCTGCCTTTCACTCGTACGTACACAATTTTAGTTCCAATTCTCAGCAAATAATTCCCCACCTGACCATTAACAACTTCAACTGTCTCAACGGTTCTCTTTTCAACAAGAAAACACACAAATTCCTCGGTTATAAGAGCCCAATAGGTACTGACAAGGAGGATAGCTTAACTGAAGGCCCTCGCCTCCACCTCTAACTTTGGAGGTTGGAGGTTCGAATCGCCAATGGAGAAAATGAAAAAGCTCTTTGACTTGTGGGCATGAGGGTATTGGTGGGTATTTTCCCCTTAATTACAAGAAAGAGCACCATACATACTAAACTTATGGGAAAACAGGCTAACAAGCTAACCTCAATTGACATGCAAGAGCAATATGTGAACCACAAGAGAATCTTCCCCAAACCCTAACAAGAACCATTCCTGAATAGTTCAAGTTAATCCTATGTACTATTAGACTAGTGAACAAGTGTTAGACTAGTCACTAGCTTCTTTAATAAATATGATACTTCAATGGAAAACTTGTTGTAATACCTTTACACAACTTGCCCACCTTTTTCATCTCTTCCCCGCGAGGTTGAGATGGTTCGGACATGTGCAGAGGAGAGACACAAATGGCCCAGTGCGGAGGTGTGAGAGGTTGACTATAGACGGGTTCAGGAGGGGTAAAGGTAGGCCGAAAAAGTATTGGGGAGAGGTGATTAGACGGGATATGACGCATGTGCAACTTGGGGGTTGTGGAGGAAAACGGATTAGGGTAGAAGGGTAGTAGGTAATCGAGCATAGTCCTACTTGTACTTACAAACTGGTAATTGTAGTGTTATTATTGTAGGTCCGCTTAGCCTATCATACTAGTAGGTGCAGTATTGCTTTATAGTAGCGTTTGATTTCTGTTGTTATTTGTTTATCTTATGTATCTGTGTTAGTTACTGCTTCTTTTTTTAGAATGCGCTAGCATGTCGCTTTTTATACCCACATTTTCATACTGCTTTAAATGTCTTATTCGGGTTTTGACCGTTTCTCTTGTTTTGCTTGTGCATATGCTTTGTCTTGAGCCGAGACTCTCGAAAACCGTCGCTTTACCTACCAAGGAAGAGGTAAGGTTTGTGTACACTCTACCTTCCCCAGACCCACGTTGTGGGATTTCACTGGGTATGTTGTTGTGTGTTGTTTCATCTCTTCCCCAAAAGACCAGGGGTGCGAGGAACCTGTGAGGCCTATCTTCTCTTATATTACACCTTACAACATAAGACAACCAGAAAAGATTCTTCAACCCTACTGCAGCATGAACATAACAGAGTCTGCTCTTTTTTTTTACTAGAGAAGGAAAGCGAGCAAATTTGGTCTGCCAGTGGAATTATAACAAATGTATTAACAAGAGCTGACAACGAGTGAAATCCCAAAAACCCTAGAGCAAGAGCAAATTCTCTATCATTGAAGGCTCCCAACAACTTTTTTCCATCCAATTCAAAAGAGACCATAGATGGCCTTAACAAAAGAACTTATATAACTAATGTATTAACAAGAGCTGACAACGAGTGAAATCCCAAAAATCCGAGAGCAAGAGCAAATTCTCTATCACTGAACGCTCCTAATAACTTTTTTCCATCCAATTCAAAAGAGACCATAGATGGCCTTAACAAAAGAACTTATATAACTAATGTATTAACAAGAGCTGACAACGAGTGAAATCCCAAAAACCCGAGAGCAAGAGCAAATTCTCTATCACTGAACGCTCCTAATAACTTTTTTCCATCCAATTCAAAAGAGACCATAGATGGCCTTAACAAAAGAACTTGGTCTTCCATATGCACTGTTCAGCTCTGGCTAGTTTTACTATCCACGAGTCTTTGGACAAAGATGTAAAGGGATTAAATATCCTACCTGCAATGAATAAAATTCTTCTGGAAAAATCAGCCAGAAAGAATTGTATGATGGGGTCCATTGTGCGCCACAAGCGGAAAAGAAGAGAGCTAAAACACAGCAGAACAATGGATTTGAATGGACCCACTGTATCTCGTCACATAGCAGATCTATTTAAAAAATAAAGAAATTCCAACCATCTGCCACACAACTAATCTGCCAATGGCACCATTTACAAACTCCCATGCATACTGGAACTGGTGAAAGTAATGTACATTACATCTAGTGATGGCATCAAATATTACGAAGCTGACAACACAAGCGTACATCTGGTTCCCTAGCAGAGGACTTCACAAAAGTCAGAACTACATTCGGTTCTACCTGACAAGATGTTGACTCGGCCTTACCCCTATCTACATGCCACAACAAAACCTGTATTGAACACATTACTACACGACCTTGACCTCAAAGATAAATATCCTCCACGAATCTGTCAACTGACTTTTCCACACCCATCAATCTCCTCTTTAGAAGTTGCATACATTTGGTTCAACAACAACACAATTGAAATGAGGTATCTACATGTTTATAGTAAGTTCAACAAGAACAACAACGACATGTATCCCACAAGTGGGCTCTAGGGAGGGTGACCTTGTGAAGGTAGAGAAGTTGTTTCCGAAAGACCCAACAACATCAAGAACAAATAATATGCTAACTGAAGCAAAGGAAACAAAAGAAATATTTATCTGTTTATAGTAAGTTCAAGTGGTCTTAACATGCCCCCCCCCCCCCCCCCCCAGGTCACATAACTTGTGAGCAAAAGAAATATAAATTGGATTCAATTAAAGCTGATATTCCCTGCAGGGACCAGTTGCAGAAAGCTAAAAAAGTAAATAACCAACAGCTCTAATAGCTACTGATTTCTCGGTGCTACTTGGTCATGAATACAATTACACCTATACAACTAAGGAAAACATGGAGGAACAGCAAAAGAAAACAAGTTAAGCTACAACAGAATCAAAATAATGGAAATTTAATATTTAAAAAAACACTCATCTCTTTCTCAATGATATCCGACGATCAAGACAATTCCCGTGAAACTCTTTCATTTCATAGAAGTGAATTCTTATTCTTACGAAGTAAATAGCATTTACTATTGATTTTTCCCCTGGACTAGACCAAGGCTCCACCTCATCTTGGGTTAAGGGCTTAGTTAAACCCAATTTCTTCACTTGTAGTCTAGGGCATTGCTTGGCATTGGGCTTCGATATAACTAACCGTAGACCTTCTCGGTAGAACAGATCGAACTTATTATTATTAAAATGATTTGAACTGTTTCAAAGACCCAACATGCATTTTTTTTGCAGGACTCCCTGCACCCGCGTGAGAAATTACTTTGAATCCATACCGAATGGACGACTTACCGGATTCGAATATTCCCAAATCGAACATGGTAAAAAAGATATGACGATTAGTGGGTTTAACTACGAGTAAGGAGTATGTTTGCTACCCAAGCAGTTCATGGCTTTCAAATGGAGTTCAATTGGATAAGCAGCTTTCCCGTAAAGGAATAACTCAACTTACTTGAGAAAACTAAAGCTCTATCAGTCTATAGAGTGATAAATAACTTTTGATAAGCAATACAAGAAAAACGGATGACGCATAATCATAACTAGCAAATTCAAGATGTCAACAATTTACAGCCATGTAAAGCTTAGATAAGAGAGACAAAGATTCAGTACAGTTAACAGGTAATTACCATTATAATTTTTTTGATAACAAACGGGTAATTACCAATATTACATTGCGATAATACAATTACCAAGGAGGATTAGAGCCTTCTCTTACAGACGGTGACTTGGAATCTAGACTGCCTTCCCTTCCTAACCTTGACAAACTCCTGCCAGTTTTAGGAGTACTTGGTCCAGTACTTGCAACGCGGTAACTTGATCGTAGAGATTCATCTAATGAGTGAGAAGACTTGGCGATTGCCTTTCGCATAAACTTCTGTGCAGCAGGTGAAAGAGTGCGTGCACCTGGACTAGCACTCCCTCCTCTAACTGGTGAATGTAATGGTGGTTTCTGAAACATCTTTGACCTCTCCCTCAACTTACGAGCAGCTTCACGAGATAAGGAATGAGCCTTGACATCTCTAGAGGGTGGCATTGGGATCTTATACTGAGGGCCTTCACCACTTCCACCAATATCAATAGGCGTATCCTCCTGCTCCAGCCGCAGAGGCGTTCCTTCAATTTCTCCCCACGTTATAAACGGCGATTCATCCACACCAGGTGCGGGTGAAGGAGTACTAACAAAACTATATCCATTCTCAGCCTTCTTTCCCGACTCAACAAAGAACTGATTCGGGGTCTTCCTTAGATCATCCAAATCATACTTCTTCGTCTTATCACCTCTATCATGGAAAGGAACTGGAGTCGCCCCATTAACAGGCTTATAAAGCACAGCCACCGTCTCGTCCTCTCTCGGCTGAGATTCCATCATTTTACCATGAAACCTTGTATTCACCTTACTAACTTCTTTCGTCAATCCCTTAAGCCTCACCGCTCTTTCTTCCTCCGTCAACGCTACTTCCCCATTATCCGCCGGATGATACATAAGCAAATTCTTCGCAGCGTATTTCCACCCTTCCAACGTCGCCACTGGCTGATCCGACGTCCCATATCCATCGGTAACTACACGCGCCCTCTTATTATCATCCTCAATCAACCCCATCTCTTTCTTTTCGCCTTCCAACAAATACCCATATTTTTCTTTCCTTTTCCTATTCACTTTCTCAATGATTTTCGAAAAACTCTCATTATCCTCACTCGTATACCTTCTAAAAAACTCATCTAACGTCAACGACACATCCACCTCACCATCACCCACGTCATTATTATCAACACTAGACCAATTATTACCATTAACTACACTAGGAGTGGGGGTTTTATATGGATCATCAAAAGGGGTAGTACTGGAATTTCGAAAAAAAGTCGAATTAGGGGTTCGTAATTTATTACCTTCAAGTATTCTACCTCCCCTTCGTTCGATGATTTTCAACTGAGCATCACGAATTTGAACCGGGTCACCGGTTCGAACCGCTTCGAGCCAATCAAGGCGATCGCGAAGCTTGGGTATGTCTGGGAAGAAATCGCGCTCGATTATTTTCTCTATTGAGGCTACATAGGTATCTTCATCGAGTACCTTATTGGACCGGCGTTTATTGGTTGGTACTGTTGAAGAAGAATTAGGGTTGGGGTTTTGATCGGGGGAAGGAGATGGGGTTGAGAGGTAGCGAGGGGAGTGACCCGGTGATAACAACATCGTTGAATTAGGGGGCTTTCTCGAAACGACTACTAGAGGAAAGGCGAAGATCGGAGGAGAATATTTTAGATTTGCAATATGGTGGCGGCGACAGATTTGTGAAAACCAGCTTGGCTTGGCCCCCTATATTTCTCCTTTTTGTTATGAGTAATACTCTCCTTTCTTCATATTACGTCAGATACTCTAATTATATTGAACATATATTTTAATAAAGAAAAAATTGTCATATTTGTAATTCAACTTTCCTAAAAGGATCATATTTACCCTACGTTAAAGTATGAGATCAAATATACTCTTTTCGTTTACAAAATTGTCGTATTTTCCCTCTGATAGAGGAAATCTCATGTGGACGCCACGTTAGATCCACGTGGACGTCACATTGAATCCATTTGGAAGGTGGGACCCACACTAAAAACCTCACCCACTTCTTCTCCTTCCCTCCGTCCTCCGTCTGTCGCTAGGGCTGTTAGTGGTTCGGATATACTCGAGAACCGGACCGAAACCGGACCGATAAATCCGAGAACCGGACCGATAAACCCGGACCGAAACCGGACCGAAACCTTAACGGTCCGGATACGAGTATCTAAAAAATACCCGGACCGTTAAAGGAACCGGACCGGTAACCCGGTAAAATACCCGGTAACCGGTGCCCCACCCAGTCCTCCACCAGCCAACCAGCCCCCCAAAGCCAGCCCCAAATTTCTCCTCACAGATCTAATTAGTTGTAAATTGATCAAACTTTATATGGTCATAACTTTGCGCTCGGACGTCCGTTTTACCTAAAAAAAAAATTGATTTCGCGTATTTTTTCGAGACGAATAATCCCAAACCGACTAAAGTCTGTTTGCTTCACCGGATTTCTCCAAAACCGTCCATATTGCCCCTCAATTTCTCTTTTCCCCCAAATCGTTACGTTTTTCTCATTTTCAAATCTAAATATCTCGCGATGTACAATTGATTTCAACGTAAAAATTGCGTGGCACCGCGTCCGAGAATGTCAATTTCAGTATTGAAAATTCAATTAAAAAAAAAAAAATGGTCCGACCCGGAAATTCTTACCGGTCCGGACCGAGAACCGGACCGATAAGGTTTCGGTCCGGGACCGGATCTCGTCCCAGGACCGAAACCTTACCGGTCGGTCGGCCCGTGCAAATAACACTATCTCATTGCCGCCGGTGAGGACCAACCACCGCCATCGTCGACGAGCCGCCGCCTTCACCCCACTACCCAAGCAACTGTTATCACACCACATCGCCACCCCACTGCTTCAACAACCAAACGACCCTTGTACCACCACTCCGACCTCCAACAACCACCGCCATCGTCGACGAGCCACCGCCCTTCAACAACCATCATCATCGTCGACGACCCCTGTAACCACCACCATTTTTGCTTGAAAAACCCAATCTTTTCAAACCCATTGTCCCCCAAAAAGAAAACCCATGTAGTATTCACCAATCTTGAAAAATGGTGTTGAAAAAATATCCAATTTTCAGCAATTTTTGGGGTAAAAAAACTTGAAAAAAATCAATCTTTTCCTCTCAACCAAAAAACCCATGTCGTACTTGAAAAAGGGTGTTGAAAAAATTAATTTTATTGAGAAATGGTGGTAAAAATGGTGAAATGGCGTCCATGGCCACCACTTATTTCCAAGATATTTGAAGTAAAGATTTTTGTTAGCAAGCTTGAAAATTTGGTGGTGAGTGATTTGGCATCTAGTGGAGGTGTTGCAAAGGAGATAAGGTGGAAAGGGCCACCAAAAATAGCTTTAAGTTGTTTTAGAAAGACAGTAAAGAGGAATTGTACTAAAGAAGAAGGTGTGAAAAATGGACCAAATGGTGTTTATGTTGAGTGGGAGCTCTGGTTCACCGGAGTTGAAGGGGTGGCGATGTGGTGTGTTAACAGTGGTTTGGGTAGCAGCTTGTCGACGATGGCGATGGTTGGCTGCTCCGGTCGACTATGGCGGTGGTTGGCTGCTCCGGTTCACCGGAGCTGGAGCTCCTCGCCGGAGTAGCGGCAGACGAAATGAAGTCAAAGAAGTGGGTGAGGTTTTGGTGTGGGTCTCACCCTCCACGTGGATCCCATGCGGCGTCCAGTGGATCCAACGTGGCGTCCACATGAGATTTCGTCCACCAAAGGGCAAATATGACAACTTTGCTAACGAAAAGAGCATATTTGACCTCATACTTTAACGGAGGACAAATATGATCATTTTCTGAAAATTGAATGACAAATATGACCCTTTTCCCTTTAATAAAAGACGACATATTTTTTAAATTTATGATTTTAAGTATTATATGATTTTTTGTAATAAGAATGAAAAGAAAATTTTTAATTAAATATTTATATAAAAAAGTGTTATTAACATATTAATAAAGAAATAATGTCACATAAAATAGAATCAATCCCACTTTTCTAACATTGATGGGTTGGGAAATATAACCCCTCCACATATTAACTGGGCCTAATCCCCTTTGCAATATTTTTGGGTGATAATTTTTTCTTTGTGAATAAATTTCTTTTCTTTCTTAGTAAATATAGCCAAAAATGTAAAAAGTCAAAACAAGTTTCTTTAGGGAATATATTCGGCGCTATTAATTTGATGTGTAGAAATCACTTAAAGAAATAAGAAAATCTTTACTTAAATATAAACTTTCATTTTGGTGTTAGGAAACTTAAGCCATCTGAAGAATTAGACAAAGTTATGAAGATTAGAGTTGCTTTCTTTATTATTTAAGTATTACTTCGTATTAATAGCTTCAGGCATGAAGTCTATAAATTATTTCAATTAGCTCTAGTACGCAAGATGTAAAGAAAGAATATATAAATGAGAGAATTCATAATGACCCAAAGGTAATGTTAGAGGGGGAAATTAAGTAAATTGTTAATGTATAATTAGAACCCAAAAGTTCATTGTATTATGTATATGCCTAAAATGAATGTCACATAGCTTGAAATTTATTACTCCCCGTCTCAATTTGTGTGACATCATTTCAGTAAACATATAATTTAAAAATAAAACATGACTTTGTTATGTTTACATTTTACTGCCTACTTTTGTTGGTTTTTTATAATAAATATATTTTTCAAATTAAGTGAGACCCAATAAGAATAAAATGGGAATGGTGACATTAAATAGTTGTCAAATAAATAAAGATAACTTTTTTTTGGAAAATATTAAAAAGAAAAATTATTGCAGAAGGGGAGTGAATGGAGTCCCAACCCGGCTCTACTTTTCTAATCTTTTAACCGGTTTTATAACAACCTCAGCGAACCGGTTCCGTTGAAGCAGTATTACACATCACCATTTGACTGAAGAACACCAAACCCCTTGGCGCACATCTCAATTTCTCGATACTCCGAAATCACAGTAACAAAAAATGGCTGATTCTGCAAATTACAAGAACTACGGCGTCCCAATTTACGGTGCCGGTTGGGTTCCACCGAGCGCCCTCAGATCCGCCATCGAACCACAGGACGACGGCGGCGACAAATCATCACCGGGAAGTTATGTTGTCCTTGCCGGAGGCGGTGGGGAAGGGAATAGCGGTATTCGTAACGCTCTCCTTGTTGCTCAATTCGATTTTGATTCTAATGTTCTCTCTGATCAACCTGTAAGCCATAAAATCTTCATTCTTATGATTCGATATCCAGTACTTATATGCATATTTAATTGTTCTGTAGATGCTTGTTTGTGTACCTGCTCATCATTTACGCAAATTTTGTATACTTGTAATAGTTTGGTTAGATTTCATAGATTATTGTTCTGTGTGATCTTCTAGAAGCTTTCATAGATTCTAGAAGTTTGGCTAGCTTGTGTTACGTGCTCATCATATACACAAATTTTGTATTCTTTTTGAAAGTTTGGTTAGATTTCATAGATTTGTGTTCTCTGTGATCTTCGAGAAGCTAAGGTTTATGAAATCGCAGGCGATGTGAATTCCTGGTGGCTTTTAGTTTTCAAGAGATCAAAATGACTAATGAAACAGATTGAAACTAACTTAGCTAAGTATTTGTTTTTGTTCATTTTTTGGATCCAGTGGACTGATTTATAGCTATAGAAGTTATATCAATATGTATTAGAGGCACATCTAGGATTTCTAGAACATAGGTGCACCACTAAAGAAAGGAGAAAAATAAAAAGTATTAAGTGAGAATTTATCCTGTCCTTCGAGTAATACTGTAACACAATATTCAACCAAGTGCACCATTCCACCTTTTTGTAGCATGAGTGCCACCAGATGATAGTATCAATTCTATGAAATATGTACATAAAATAACGGAAAGACCATGGGTTCACGTGCACCATAATTTAGGCACTAAAACCGCCCGTGTATTATAGGCAATGAATTTCTTGAACTTTTGAACATGCATCATTATGTGGCTTAGTGAGCTATGCCCTCTGTTTAATTTATATGATACTATTTCCATTTTTGAAACATTTGAATATGCTTGACACTATTCTATTTCTATCTAGCTTCCACAAGAATCACAACTTTCGAGAATACGAATCAATTAATTTTTTTTAATTTATACTTTTGATTTGATGTTTTCTTGATCAAACTAACTTTTCACTCATTAATTTACTATTTTCTTCAACAACCACTAGTATGATATATGACTCAAAATGAATAACTTAAACTTTGTGCCAGGTCAAGCATTGTCATACAAATTGTATTGGAGGGAGTACATGATAAAACCATTTTTGGGCATTAAAATAATCTTTTGTCTTGCGGAAATTTTTGGTGAAGCCTAAATCCTGCTTGCTGAAGGATAAGAGGGGCTCGGATGAGTTGACTACAGGCATTAGATTTGCTATTTTTCAGCGCACCACGTTATCTTTGTCAAAACTGGTTCTTTCTGATGCTTATAGATTAACATTTTCAGATGTTCTAGTCTATATTAACTGTTTTTTATAAGAGTCTTAACTAGAACTATTAAGTAGATCCAAAACATCAATATATCAGTGAGCTTTATGATTTGTCAATTAACTTTAATTCCATTGCCATGCATGCTCTTTACTTTTGTTTTCCTTAAACATTAGAAGAGCATGAGAGATTACATTTATAGCCTCCTTGGATCAGTTTGACTAAAAATATGTGCTTTGTTGAAGGTGGCTAGGTTAGGAACTGGTGGTGATCTGCCTTATAGGATGGCAGTACATCCAGGTGGAGAAGGTCTTATATGTTCATTGCCAAAAAGCTGCAGGTAAAGTTTGTGCAATGGGATTTGATTTCAAGGATTATAGTACTGTTCATGTTGAGTATTCTCTTCTTTCTTTTCACCCCTCACTTTGTGACTTATGAGTGGTGGCATGGGCTGAGGGGAGCATAGAATCACAAAAGCATACAATTGCTGATGGAACATTTTGTAGCTTATATAGTTAAGACTGAAGTGATATCACTTGACATCATGTCTACAACTTTTTGAAATTGTTCATTTCTATGATTATTCAATCCTCTATCTGGTTAGCTGCTTTAGCAAACTTAGTCCACAGTAGACTACTTGTAACTAGTATTTAAGCTGGGAACTTTTGCCTGTACTTTCAGCGAGTATCTTGGGTAAGCATCTAATCAATGTGCTTCCTGTGTAGATGGTTTGACTGGGATTTTCAGAGAGCTGAAAATCGTTCATTGGGTCTGATATCATCTGAGAGAGTACTTGAGCCATTGCAAGATATTGGACAACAATTAGCGCTGACTTTTAACAATGAAGGTTCTTTACTTGCTGTCGGCGGTGAGGTAGATATCTTCCCTTAAACTATTTCAGGTTGAAATGAAAGTATGGTTGTTGCTTGCCATTGAAGATAAACTGTTCAACATGAAGGCACTACTGTTTTGTTCATTGTGTTGTGTATATAACGTTTAAGAAGGCCAGTTTTATAAGATTCGGTTCTTCTCGTATTTTGGTATAAGTTGGACAAAGTGTTCTTCAAAAGTATAACCAGAAAAGTCGGTCTTTGTTTATTTGGAAAAGAGCCAAAAATGCCCCTGAACTATTAGAAAACGTCTAAAAATATCTTTCTTCCACCTATTTTGCTAAAATACCCTTCACTCCACCTTTTTTGCTCACTTATGCCCTTTGACTAACGGTCAATACTAAATTAAGAAATAAGTTTATTTAAATTCCACGTGGCATTTTATTACTGGAAAATTGTTTTTTTTAAATATCTGAAAAATGGATTTTTTTAGCATCAGGAAAAAATATTTTTTTAAAACCCATTTTTTTTTATTAAAAAAAATGATTTTTTAATTAAAATATCTGGAAAAAATGTTTTTTAAAAAAATTAGGAAAATTGATTTTTGTCTTAAAAAAAGTGTACTAAAAATTCAGATTTTCGTGATTTTATTTTTAGGACACTTTAAAAAAACAGGAAAAAGTGGATTTTCTTTTCAAAATCTGAAAAAACTGGATTTTTATCTGGAAAAACTGATTTTTTTACAAAAAAATGTGAAAACCCTGTTTTTTTAAAAAATAATCCAGAAAACTAGATTTTTTTTTTAAATCTAGAAGAAAATTACTGAGTATCAGTTTTAAACATTTTACTTTAAAAAGTTCAATTTTTTAAATAAAGATTTCAGTTTTTCAGATTTATTTATTTTTAAAATGGATTTTATCAGTTGTCCAGATTTTAAAAAAATCACATTTGTTAATAAAAATCCATTCCTGATTTAAAAAAAAAAGAAAACGGGTTACAACATTGTTTTTTTAAAAAACCAGTTCCAGATTTTATAAAAATTCAGTTTTTTCATATTTAAAAAATTGGACTAGTAATAAACTGTCATGTGGAATTTGAATACACTTTTTTTTTTCAATTTAGTGTTGACCCTTAGTCAAAGGGCATAAGTGAGCCAAAAAAGGTTAACTGAAGGATATTTTTAGCAAAATGGGTGGAAGAAGGGTATTTTTAGACCTTTTCTAATAGTTCAGGGCATTTTTGGCCCTTTTCCGTTGTTTATTTTACCCTCTAAAATATTCTTGTATGCTATGAGTCAGATTGTATGTGAAGGAAAAGGAGGAGGTAGTGTAAGTACAAATTATGGCACCACTAGTTTACATCACTAATTACCAAAAGAAACACTGGTGATACACATGTTCTGCAACCTTTAAAGTTTAAACTGTAAAGGTTGAAGAAAGTGACTTGATTGAAAAAAGTTGCTGAAAGTGCTCTTTAAAGCTGGTTTGTTTCCCTATCTGAAACCTTGTTCTGCCCCACAATTTTTAATTTTGTGTACGAAAGAAGGGAATAAACTCAGGATTATAGCCCGATTCGTTGGCATCAATTTTTAAGCGATAAAGATTTCACCTGTCTTAGTTACGAATATCTAGTGGCTATGTTTTGACTCATGTTCTGGATCCCACATTGGTACCTTATCTGTAGAACTATTTGGCTTTCTCCTTTTCGGATTTTAATTCTAAATTGTAAGAAAGGTGTCAGAACAACGTTAACTCTTTTAGAAATAATGAATTGCTGAGTAAAAGAAAAACTTTAAACAAGTCTTTTTCCATTTAAGAACTTTTCTTAGTATCTATTACTCAAAAAGAAAGAATTTTCTTAGTATCTCTTCATAGTACACAGTTTAAGGAGAAGGCCTTACATGCTAAGGGGTCGTTTGGTAGAGTGTATTAGAGAAAATAATGCATGCATTATCTTTGTGTATTACTAATACCTTGTTTGGTACATTTTTTCATCCTATGTATAACTAATACAAGCATTAGTTATACATCCTATTTGGTATTATCCTATGCATAGCTAATACCTAGCAAACCATGGTATTAGCAATGCAATGAATTTTAATGCATGCATGACACAATTGCCCCTAAAATTTTTCAAAACCTCTTCCAATAATTAAATTGGACCTATATTAAATTATCCAAATATGAAATAAATATTTTTTGGTTCTTTGGTATTATTCTCTGTGGAGTTGTCTGTGAATGATGATATCATTGAAATTTGAAAGCAATGAGGCTCTTCCTGCATATTCAAGTGAGTGCCTTGGACGTTCTAGCCACACCTTATCTCTAATGAAGTATAATTATAATGTACTTTTTATCACAGGTAAATAGTTGGTGCTTTTTATTAAAGAATTATATTAAAAAACTGGACAAAGTTAAAGAATGTGGTGGATATTTTTTGTAAACAATATTTTTTTTTAGAAATTATGCAATGCATGTTATTTAACACACCAAACCAAACAGTGGATAAGAAATTGTCTCAGCATAACTAATGTCACAATTACTAATACCAACATTACTAATACACTCTATTCAGCATTATTCTTATACACCCTACCAAACGACCCCTAATAGATAAGTAAAGAAGGGAATAGATTTTTATCAGGAAATATGAACTTCCATGCTAGTCTTTTCTCACCACCCTCTCATTCTACGCTTGCTGCTTCTTTTTTGACTCTTTGGAGTTAAAGAAAGGCTAGCCATTTTGTGAGTGTGACCAAGTGTATACATAATCCCAACATGACTATCTAACTGCCAGTAATGTGTTTGCTAACGTGTGGATGGACATTTAAGATCATTTTCTTCTGGCTGTAATATGAGCCTGCAGAACAATGATGACCATAATACTCAGTGGTTTTGAGCTGTCTATGGCTGCCGTACATTAACAGGTAAAGATTAGGTTAACCAGGAAATGAATCAATCTATCAACCAACTATGCTGTGAGATACCAAATTTTTTCCAAAAGTATAACTTACAAAGCAAATATACGATTTGTTATGTTTCTCTAATAAAGAGGGAAAAAACTGTTCTCATCCTCTATGCCGAACTTTAGCAACTTGGCTTGGTGGTGTACTTTTAAGGTAACACAATCATGCTGAACAGGCTGTCGTCACATCCCCAGGGATTTCTTATGTTTTGCCAAGTTTGATTTGGGGAATATTTATGACATCTAGTTTGGATTGAGACATGATTGATTTGTTAGATCAAGGATGCAGCTTCTGCTTCTTTCCTGCTGTCCTTGTATAAAGAGTGAAATATGGAATTACATTACCTTGTATGTGCAGGTAAATTATAATTATCTTGATTATTGAATTTTGGTGCAGTACAGGATGGCAAGTTGAGGGTTTACAAGTGGCCTAGCATGGAAAATATTCTTGATCAGGATAATGTTCATGCTTCTGTGAAGGATCTAGATTTCAGGTTTACAGCATTGCTCAATTTCAATTTAATCACTACAAGCAATATGTTTGTGGTAGAAGGATTCCGACTCAAATATTTTCGGTTGTATATGCAGCCCTGATGGAAAATTTCTTGCATCTGTTGGAAGCGGCCCTTGCCGGATTTGGGATGTCTCAAAATCAACATCTGCAGCTTCTTTGAAGAAGGAAAATGTTAGAATATCTACTAATGTCTTTTAAATGCTGGAAGATGCTCAGTGTGTTGTGTTCCACTTTTTCCCTACCAAAAGAACGGCAAAAAGTGATGTCAAATTTCTGATTTAATTGACACTAAGACTACCCAAAAAGCAGAGTAGATTCATTTTTAAATGTTTTGTGTCTCCTTTCAATTGGCTTTATATAAACTGGTTCTCTCTTACATGTGAATTCTTATTTTTTGATAAGATGAGAGTAGTTACATGTGGATTCTTACTTTTTAATAAGATAAGAGTAGTTACATGTGGATTCTTATATATTCCCAATTCGATGAAAGTTGTGTGGGCATATCCCCCAAATTTTCTCTTTGTTGCTTTAGTAATCTGACAAGAAGCGTCTTCTGTACCCAGGATGAGATTTTTGGCTCTTGTAGATTCTCACCAATTAACGATGAGAATCAGGTTCTATACATCATCACAATGCGAGGTGGATATGCTATACTGGAAATTATCTGAATTACCTATTTTAGATAGTGCTTCACTTGGCATGTATGAAGAATTAACCCTGTATTCTTGTATTTGCAAAGATCAAGGTGGAAGTGTTTCGAAGTGGAGTACTGCTACGTGGAAGAGGATAAAATCAAAGCGTGTTGTTCGTGACCCTATTTGTGCCTTCAATGTTTCACCCAACGGAAAGCTTTTGGCAGTGTAAGATTCTTTTTTGGTTTCTCTTCCACGAATGTCTATAATCACTGTATCTCATCGCACCACTGAACTCTCCATATAGCTGAACATTCTTAAAGTTGGAAAGTCCATTTATATAATGTGCTAAATTTAGTGCTGCCCTTTAAAGAGTCTGAGCATTTGCCAACAAAAGCAGCTAGTTGACTTGTCCCAAACGGGATGCTGAAGAGGTTGACGCGTAGGAATAGCATACCTGGAGATTCCTGGTTCGAAGCTTAGCTATAACATTAGTGGATGTAGTCCCTTACTAATAATTTGTCGTATAGTGTATTTTATTTATATAGTTTAATTAGGGGAGTGGATGGTTCGGTGAAAAATGAAGGAACTGATTAAAAAATTGATACATACTTAGCTAAAGAATCGATCTTTCTTTTCGTTGTTGGATGTCTCTAATTAATATATTCCGAATTCTCATTAGTAATTTCCGCAATAATAAAATCAAATATTGGCTACTCCATTTTTTCCTTTTTTTTAAGAAACGACAATAATGTTAGATGTTGCACTTGTTGTAAAATGACATTAATGAACTTTGTTTATAAATAAGGTATTATTTACATTAGGAAAAGATTGATAGTTTGATAATGCAAAGCTAAAACTACAAGAAAGAACAACATTTAATTTTTTTTATTATCAAATGGAGTTATGTACAGATCTGAAAAAATAACTTGAGAGTTGGACAAACAGCCCAGTTATCCACTTCTGTCCAAAAAAAAAATCCATGTTTGTATTCTTATCCACATTTACCTAAATCTAGTCTCATCCTTATTTGTGAGCAAATAAAAAATAATAAATTGACTCGTCTTTATCAGATTACTTTAGTTTGATTTCTGTTGCTGTGTGTTATTTAGTGTACTTTGTTTATCTTATTTAGTTGTGTTAGCTACAGCTTCCTTGTGCTAGAATGCGCTATCATGACATATTCGATTTTGTTATCAACACATTCATACTGCTCTAATTTCTTGTCTGAGTATGATCGTTTCTCTTACTTTGCTTTGCTTGGGAATATGCTTTGTCTTGAGCCGAGGGTCTCTCGGAAACAACCGCTCTACCTACCAAGGTGGAGGACACTCTACCCTTCCCAGACCCACATTGTGAAATTTCACCGGGTATGTTGTTGTTTTTCAGATTACTACATAGAATTAAAAAAAAGAATGTTGTTCCTTGGTTTTGACATCAAAATCAGATTAGAAAAACTGATCTAGCAAAGTGTAGACTTCAACACTGCAGCGTGATAGGACATAAATTATTTGATAGGAAAAAACAAATAATTCAAGTTTGTATAAATCTTGTATCTTTGAAAAAAAAGATTTTTACGTAGAGGTGGAAGTTGGAGACTTGACTCAAAACTAGAGCATTTGGAAAAACAGAAAACTTGATTTGATTTATTAAAATGTCTTTAGGTTGAACATGCAGTAACAGATCAAATCAATGAACAAAAGAAACTTGCAGAAGTTAGCTAACAAAGCGAATCTCCGAGTAAAATATCAGATTGTTAGCCTGTTGCTTAAGAGGCATCATGAAATTGTTCCGTGGAACTATTGAATCGATTTCAGTTTCTCCAGTTATATGTTTAAGAACAACTTACATTTAGGTTGTATATTTTTCAGGGTTTTTTCCATAAGTTCATATCAGACATGATGATCTGCTTGAAACTACCACCATCCTGTTGACATCTTATAATACTACTGAATAGTAGAAGCAATAACAATGTTGCATAGAATATGTTCTTGGGAACTTAATGCTGCCTGTATTTCACTTTCTTTTGCAGAGGAACGATTGAGGGAGATGTTCTGATAGTGTCTTCCAACAGTTTTCAAGTGCAAAATGTGGTAAAAAAGGCTCATCTTGGTCTTGTTACAACATTGAAGTTCTCAGAAGATTCGAGGTCCTAAATGTTTTTCATGCTCCTGTTAGTAACTGCCTGCAGGCAATACAAACAGTTCTAATTTTTTGCTTTTTTCAGGGCTTTGCTTTCTTCCTCCCTTGATTCAAGGGTGAGAGTTACAATTATAAAAGAGGAGAAGAAAAGTGGTGAGTATTTAATTTGCGTATCAATATTAGGAACATGATGCTAGAGAGTAGTTTGTTTGTGTGGTGGTTCCTAGCAGATAGCTAGCCGAGTTCTGAAATTGTGCCTAATATTTGAAGTTTGTAAGCTTCTGTCGTTGATCCTGATTACTTTAGTTTTAACTCGATAATTGTGTAAGAAAAAAGTTGATATTATTGATGACATGAACTAGTGGGAAACAACTTGCAAATATATATGTGTGTTGAATATATTCTTTGTTAGTATTTCAATTGATTTAAGAGTGGTCAAATCATCAGTACCTGAATTATTCTGTATGCATTTTGCCCAACTGGCTGATAGCGATCATACTGCAAACAGATCTCTTTCTACTTTTGCCAACAAGGGTCATGCTTTGCGCATGCATAATCAACTATTGTTATGGTAATTATGTCATTAAACATATTGTTTACATTTGCAGGTGTGAGCTTGTGGATCGTTATACTCATCCTTTTGATTGCAATTGGTGTATTTTACGCAGCAAGCAACGGGATTATTCCATAGGAGCTAAAATCCTTACTAAAATGACGAGCTTTACCCCCCAAAGTATTGTTATAGGTGAAACGTTATCTGTGACATTTTTGAAGGCTGTTTCTGGAACAGTAGACTTGGATTCTAACTTAAGTTAAAAGATATCTGGTGTTTTTAGTGTGCTTCAACTGTTAGATAGACAGTTTAAATACCCACTTGTCCTCATTATATTCTCACTGTACAAAACAAGCTGTTGACTATTTCTATCTCTTCAATTTGCAACCTTTTTTGGAAGATTTATTACCAAAAATTGGAGGTTTTACCTTCAGATCATATAAGAAGGTATAGCAATCTTTAAAATTGACAATAATTAGTTGAAATCGAAAAAAGATTACTTGGAGCTAAAATTAAAAAAGAGGTTCAAAATTGTGCTTTGACATGTATTTTATTTGTAAAAAAGGAACACCATTGTTTCACTTGAAATATTTCTCAAACATCAAATAGTTTATTTCAAGTTGAAGTTAGAAAAACCCTTGTAATTTGTGAACGAGACGTTGATTTGCAAACGGGGAACATAATTGATTTTCGAAAAACAAAAGGAAACAAATATTTGTTACATAACAATTCAATTCTTCCAACATCAAATTCAAAATATTTTTCCCAATATAAAAGAAAAAAGGTTCTGTTTCCAGTGCTACCTTTACTATGAAAACCAATAGAATACTAAGGAAAAAACAAAGAATTTTCTTCAGAGCTTACATATGTCGAACAATTTTATTGTTTTGAAATAACATAATTGAGTTTTTCCCTCCGTCCATCTTCAATAATTTCTATAACAAATCTAAGCCAAACCGTTGATAAAACAGAAAATAAAGTAAAAGTAAACAGAACTTTGTCAGGACATATGAAAATACTGTGTTTAATAGTACATGATATGTTTCCGATACGTATTTCTTTATTATTTAATTATTGATCAATTAATATGCGAGGAGAGCCTTGTAGTAACTGATAAATTTTTTATCATGTGACTAGGAGGTCATGAGTTCAATCTATGCTAAACAACCTCTAGTAGAAATACAAAGTAAGATTGTGTACAATAACTCTTGTGGTCCGACCTTTTTCCGGACCGACGCATAGTAAGAGGAGCTTAGTGCACCGGACTGCCCTATTGATCAATTAATATAAATCTTTACTTAATTACTGCAATTTGTGATTATTAATTAGTGCAATTTAATGTAAATATTTGATGTGAGCAAACTTTTTTTTATGTACATTGTAAAAAAGAAGTCAACAAAATGAAATTTCTGACAAGCACAAATATGATTATGTCACGTTACTAAGTCCAACATAGGAATAAGATTCCCCATTCATAAATCACAATCTTTCCCAAATCTAAGGTCTTTTGGGTTCTGTTTGATGCTCTCACACGTGAACCACCCCCAAATGAAAAAAAACAGCTGATCATTCTTCTACAAAATTCTGTTAAGTAGTTGTCCTCCAAACACACACACAGTAGTGACATAGACATAAACATCCTTGTTGGTGAGAGCTAAGAAAAAAAGTAGTTGGTCCAAGTCAATTCTACTGAAAACTGGTGAAATAATCATCATCCATATCAGTTCTTGCTTAAGCTTTCAGCTAAAACAAGGGGCGAGATTATACAATAAAGTGAGAATTCTCTTTTGAATTCATATGGCTTTGTCCTCTTTTGACTTCTTTTTTTTTGCCTTGGTTATACTATTTCTGGCTAATTTCATTTAATGTTTGAGGAATTTCATGACATTTTAGGCCTTATGCTGTTGTATTTTTATTTATTGTTGCTATGATGTTGATAATTCATTTTCTTTTAACCACTTTTGAGGGTTTGGTTGGGACTTGTGAGAATTAGGTAGGATGGAGGGACTTAAGAATATTGTTCACTTTTTTTGTTTTTATTTATTTATTTATTTATTTATTTATTTATTCTGAAACATATGTATTCACTATTCAGTATCAAATTAGGAATACAAGAATCATAATAGGTAATATCCTCCTATTTCCATCAAGTAAATCACTCAGCTTATCGACCACGCCTAAATCCAAACTAGTTGTGATTGTTCTATCATCGTCGATTTTGTGACTGATGATAATTACCACAAAGTTCTATATCCCTTTGAATTGTGAAGTGTTTTGGAGAATCATACATATGATCAGTTTGATGTTCTATTCATATCTTTTGATTGTTATGTTGATAGTAATAGTACTCCTATTTCTTATGAAAATTGAAACAGGATAATTTACTGAATCAAGTTATTACGCCTTTGTTTCACAGTTCAGCAACATTTTTAATCTAACCGCGGATTAATAATAAAAGTGTTATTCCAATACAACAACAACATACACAGTGAAATCACACAATGTGGGGTCTGGGGAAAAGTGTGATTCCAATAATTTTTAATAATTTCCCCATCCTATTTTCTTTGACCAACTTATTTCTTTAGCCCCTCTGGATAATATCACCTCTCTCCTTAACTGGAAATTTGACCATTTCAAAAAGCCATGTTCAGGTATAAATGATATTGTTATACATCATTTATTTCAAAACGTGACAGTTCTAAATCAACTTTCACACCTTTTAATCGGTATCTTATCATGAACTGAAACACCAATGTGTGTTCATACAAATTGGACAAGATTAGAGATGATCATATTTTATGTAGGTACAAGTAGCACACGTGGAAGATAATAATATTATGTAGGTGTTCATGCACCAGTCTATATGTGCATTAATATGACGACTGAAGCTGTCAAAAGAAGAGGGGAAACATGAAATCACATACAAGGAAGTTGTTGCAAAAGCCCTATAAACTCTCAAAATCACTATAGTTTGTTTAAGAATATAAAAAAAGGGCAGTCCGGTGCACTAAGCTCCCGCTATGCGCCGAGTCCGGGGAAGGGCCGGACCACAAAGATTTATTAAGAATAGAACTTCATAAAATTTATCCCAAAAAAAGAAGAAAGAATAGAACATAATTAAGGTAAAGACTTGCATATACAATGCTGGCTAGCTGGAATCAATGCCTTAGTTCTTGGGTTGTTGTTGCTACACTTACATTACGTCAGGTTTTGTATTTTACAATTATTTAGTACTATAATGAATAAGACTTGAATGAAGCGAAATGGACACAGAGAATCTATAGCTGATCTATACCTATTATAATTCACATAGTTTTGCTGCATTTTTTGTACTTGAGTTCAGTATGTGCGATAAGCCTTTTCCAGTAAAATAACATATCTTTCCTCTTCTTTTTTATGACCAAGAAATCCATCCAGGGCCAACCCTTGGGACCAACCGCAACCTTTGAAACTCGGGGATAACGGATCCGGCCATCTACCCTTCTCCCCTTAAATACCCGACTTAGTTCGCATGGCGCAAGGTCCGAACCTTTGACCGAAGTCATAAGTCCCTCAACCCTCGCCTCTTAAACTTAGTCATATCTGTCTTCGTATGCTATTAATATCTACACGTCATTGGTTCATCGTGGAAGCCCGATTCAGAAAGCATCCTGCGGGTGGGGAAGGGTCTCACCTCAAGATTTCATTGTGGTCTAAAAATAATTGATGTTGGGTATGTTCTAAATAGACAGTGGCGACTCACTTGTGTGTGGCATTTTCGGAATTAGCAGATCCATATGTTGCATATGACAATATACTTGTACTTTATTCCCGTCTTAAGTGTCGTACTTTGTTGCTTTTGCTTCAAATACTTCTTTTCAGGTTGAATGGGTATAGCTAAGGATGATGTGACAGATGAAGTTTCCTCTGAAAAATTACAGCAGAAACAGGACCCTGACACTGTCACCAACAGATCAGAGTCAAAAGAGAAAGGAAGCTGTGAACCAATGTTAGCTGAAGTTATACCTGGTGAACTACAGAAGAGACTGAGCCCGGATGCTTTGGCAAATTCATCGGAAACTAATCGAGATGAAAGTGCACATCCTACGACATGTCAAGAAGTATCGGGTGAAGTCCTGCCAAGGAAGAGTGTCGACAAAGGGATTGATGTGTCACAATCCAATCGAGAAGATAGTTCCCTTTCTAAGGTACCAGAGAAAGATTCAGAAAATGTGGATCAGAAAAAAGGTCCCGAGAGTGAGGGTGGTGCATCAGAATCTGAACCATGCATAAAATCTTGTAAATCAGACTCTCATGTAAAAGAGGGAAACACTCCCCTAATACCTGAGAAGGTTTCAGATTCTTCACAACAAATACAAAGCCAGAAAATGGAAGAAGTTGTATCTCAACCTCATCAAGAACAAGTAGCTTGTTCAACAAGGCCTGAGGAAGCTTTGTCTAAGTTGCAACCATGGTGGAACCCTGATACGCGTGTCCATGATTTGACATCTGATCAAGGAGTCACTCCCTCCAGAGAACCTGAAAAACCATCTAAGGATTTTCCATCTGATCAAGGAGTCGCTCCCTTCGGAGAACCGGAAAAACCATCTGAAGATGGATATAACTGGCGAAAATATGGTCAGAAACTTGTTAGAGGAAATGAGTTTACTCGGAGTTATTACAAGTGCACACACCCTAATTGTCTAGCAAAGAAGCAAGTGGAGAGATCACATGATGGTCATATTACCAATATTCACTATATCACAAAGCATGAACATCCAAGACCTCTAAATAGTCCCCATATCTCCCCTGAATTTGTTGTGCCTTCACAAATGAAACAACCAGACATGCCAATGGGAACACCACGTCAAGGTACTCAATATTGGCTGAGTCAATTACTTTATTTGGTCTAGATAAGTAGGAATTGTATATTTTAATTGGTGACCTAATTAGCTGAAGGTGAGAAATCTATTGCGCTTGATCAAACATGTCAATCTATCGAACCATCGGAGACAGCGTCTGTTGTTACAGCTGGTGGTAGTGCACAACATTCAGTTCTGAAGCCACTTAAATCAGGAAATGAGGCTGATAATAATAGTGGTCCGGACTCGAAGAGACGGTATGTGAAAGTCAAAATCTTACTTATTTGTCTTCAGTTTCAAAGTCTAGACACTCTCTTAGAGTCGATAGTTGAGCAACTGTTTTGCAACAGGAAGAAAGAAGTACCGAGGAGTGATGACATCACTCCACCTATGAAGTCTCATAGTGAACCACGGCACATCGTTCAAACTAGGAGTGAAGTCGATATAGTCAACGATGGTTATCGATGGCGCAAATACGGGCAAAAATTTGTAAAAGGAAATCCGAATCCTAGGTAAATATTTCCTTTTCTTAAAAACATGTTTGTAAATTTTCTCCCATGCAAAATAGCTTTTTGTCATCACCTCTTAACCTCGAGTTCTTTTACTGTAATGATTGTTTACAAAGCATTCCTATTCTTCCACTGTGAACTGTGAAAGGAACGAAAGCAATTGAATGTTGCCTATCAGATCAATAGCTGTCAGTGTATCATGTCGAAGTTCCTTTTTAAGTTGTCCCAAAGTAGTCCGAAAATGGAATAACTCTTGCAGGGGTCCCTTTCACTCTTCTTGATACAACTTCTAAAAATACTTTATTTTTAACTTCTAAAAATACTAAATCCTCCTATATGGTCTTACATGATCCTCCTTTAACCGATCTGACTTACGATTTCTCCCCGTTTACCTTCTCTAACCCTAACTTTGTAAGGGCAATATCTTCTATCATTCGGCTCATGCGCTTGCCTATTTCTTTCGTCAGTCTATCAACATGTCCCATTCCCGTCAAAAGCTATGTTTATTTTCTAAAAGTGAGATTGGAGGATATAGATAGTTACTTTACGATCATATCTTGCGTGGTAATCAATAGAATGAAACATTAGATCTATTTAATCAGATTTAAAGAAAAAAGAAAAAAAAGCTGTAGGCCTACTTACTGCTGTGTATGTCTTGTATTTAGAAGGTGATACACTTGCCCCCTGGTTCTATTTTTCCTATATGCATATTGTTTGGATCATACTTCTCGTCTTTGATAATGTTCAAATTTTTGTATGCTTTTCTTGTTCTCTTTCTTTCCACCCCCGCTCCCTGGTTCTTGTGCTCTCTCTCTATGTCTATAAATTCAGCTTCTTTTATCTGCAGGAGTTACTACCGATGCTCGAGTGCTGGTTGCCCTGCAAAAAAGCATGTGGAGAGGGCATCCCATGATCCAAAATTAGTAATTACAGCATATGAAGGGAAGCATGACCATGATATCCCACCTTCTCGGACTGTTATGCAAAATTCAGCAGGGGCTGATTCTAATACAACCAGAATAAGTGGAGAGTCCACATCTCAATCAGGTGAAAACAAACATGTTGGCATTGACAGGGTTGTCCATATTGGTGCAAATTGAGCATAATGCCAAACAATCAAACTGATCCAGATTTAGATAATCATACAAGTCCTCTAATCTTATCTTTTTCTTACGTATTGTAATTGGTCAATTATTCTCTATTGCAGGAGAGAAGAAAGGATAAATTACGTATTAGGAACCGCTGATTTAACCTCATAAGTCATAATTGGTGTGAATTCCTAAATTTTACTGTGTAAGTTGTTTTGTCAACAAACATAACAGAGTTCAGATTTGATCATATGTATCTAATTTGTTGCCAGTTTATCAGGCTACTTTAGCTCCTTCAACTAGTTTTTATACACAATATAAGACGCTTAAAGATAGTTTCTTCAATTCATGCAATATTTAGCTGGTTGAACTGATACTTTAACATCTGGAGTCTCACTGCAATACATAACGATATATTACTTCAAATATATTGATTATTTCTCAAGTTTGAACGGCAACGAAAAAAAGTTCCACCCCGGCACCCCCTTCAAAAAAATATAAGAATCTCTGCTGGAGTAAAAATGTTCTGAATATTCAAGAGGTCCCACATGTTAACTTGTTTGTTTTTATACTTTTTGTATAATGAGTCCGTCCCTCTATCCTTATTCACTTAAATATTAGGCTTTTGTCTGCGGCGAGTTTCAAACCCGTGACGTGCCCTTATGATACAATATTAATTGCGGAAGATAAAAGAAACAACAAGAAATTAAAGATAGAGAGGTATACACAAGAAATGAAATCAATAGCAACCCAAATTATATGAAACTAAGGACCTCAATTGATTAACCAAGAATAAGCACCTAAACCTATTAGGATGACCTCAAAGGAACCAACGTCCCAAACAACCAATCCTCTCAAAACAAAGGTTCAATCAATGGCTTCAACAAGCCCTCAATCACTCAATCTCTCAAAGGAGTATCAAAATATCTCAATTCACATAAACTAAGTAATGAAATGGCCTAATTTCCCTATTTATAGTCTTAGGCTAAGTTATTACATAAAGGACCAAAAAATGACATATTTGGATTGCAAAAATAACCAAAACGGTTGAGTTGTCTTCATATACGAATCGCAGACATGGTATGTGGCATGATCTGCGATTCGCAGGTCATGCCCTTCAGCTTCTGCAATGCCTTGATCCATCTGTGGTCCGCAAACTCAGCCTGTGACACCATCTGCGATTGTTTTCCTCACCATATGTTGTCCTTTTGCCTTCTCATGCAATATTCACACTCGGAATCCTCAGGATTGCACTAAAATATGCTCTCAGACGTCCATCTCCATGTGCAACCCTCGTGAAGCTCGGAGCTCATGGTCTTGACTCCACATAGATGATCTTGAGGCAACTTGGACAACATCGCCTTAACTCATACACACATGTTGCAGTAGGGCCTAGGAGCAAATAAGTAAGTGTAAAGAAAGTTAACTGGAGACCAAAGGTCCCTCTCATATTTACTGGTTTGTATTTATGGAACTGCATAAATGACACCGAAAGAAGATCTTCCAGGACCAACATTGCATATCAATGGTAATATGACTAATGGATAAGTGGATTCCAAGAAATAAACTTCAACTTTGATTGATCAAGTGATACACTTTATTTGTACATAATTCTACTTGGTAATAAAAGTTTTTTGTTTACCAAAAAAAGTGATACACTTGAC
Source organism: Przewalskia tangutica (assembly GCA_029844215.1). Taxonomy (NCBI): domain Eukaryota; kingdom Viridiplantae; phylum Streptophyta; class Magnoliopsida; order Solanales; family Solanaceae; genus Przewalskia; species Przewalskia tangutica. The sequence continues at coordinate 10,159,798 of CM056732.1, read as the reverse complement.
AAGGAACGTATTTCTCATATTAGCACTTCAGCTATTACAGAGAGGAAGAGGAGAAAAGAGAACATTCTTGCTTCCAGTTTGTTAAATGACATCCTAAGAAAGAACCATCTTGTTATTTCCAGGCACAAGAAGCAACCAAATCTCTGTTCATCCAACCAAGGTAAAGAGCCCCATCTCTTTCTTCAAGCCTATACTTATCAGAGTAGCTTTGTAGCAATGTCTTGATAGTAGCGTTCACCAATGAACTCAATGGGTACGGGCTAAAACCAGCCATTCTAAACCGCAGCTTCCACTTACCAAGAAGTTCATGCCGCTCTACCCTTTCAATGCCCTCACAGGCTATAATGTTAACAACGTCCCTCGCTAAACAATGCTGCTCAACATGGATGCGCTCCTTGTGTCCCCTAGGAAGAGTCATATCGATTGATTCGAACATGGCTGTATAATAATCCAAGGTTTCAAGAAACCGAGGAAAGAAAGCGGCAGTATTTGTATTAGATTCTTGCTCAACAAGCGTAACCACCTTAGGGTTGAGGTTTTTGACCATCCGTAATTGTCTATCCCGATGATTTTCAGTGCTCACACTTTCATCCGGCATGTGATGTAATGTGAAAGCAAAATTTACTGCCAGTGCTTCGCCGCTTCGGATTCCAAGGTTTTCGAGCTGAACATCGGAACCGGACATGGCAGCCGCACGAAACTCAAAAGGCACCTTGAAAGTATTAGCGAGTTTGGAAAGCCTCTGCCCCACAATATTAAGCCCTCCTCCACGAGCATACGCTGAGGTGGAATCATCAATGCCTGTTATGCGGATATGTGGGGGTCCACCAGGACGAGCAGCAAAAGCTTGGATCATAGGGACCCACTGACTCCCTTGAGCAATCTGGAAATCAATGATATGAACTCTATTTTCATCCTTCATTGCTTCTGCAATGGCACCATTAGCTGACATGTATCCAAATTTGAAGTAAGGGCAGATTTCATAAAGAACGTGCATATAAGACAACAGCTCAAAACTTGCGGGTTCTTTGCATCTCAAGGATTTACATATTGAACTTCCTGATTTAGCCAACCTTGCAACAAGCCCTTCTAAAACATATGCTCCCAGTCTCTGCATTGGTTCTCCTGATACGGACACCATTTGACGCAACTCAGATATCAAAACTTGTGCTGTTTGTAATTCACCATCGGAAACTGCTTTTGCACAAGCTATAAGAACCTGTTTCAGATCCCGCCTAGGAAAGGCCTCCATCATTTGCCGCCAGCTGTCAATTTCTTGGGAGGCTATACTGCTTGACAAGGAATTATCGTAACACTCCAGGAAGTCCGAATCAGGTCCCAGCATTACTGTTTCCAGTTCTTTTAGCTTGTGCATGAAATCATTCACATCATCTGTAATACAAGATCCACTAATGGGGGAGCCATCGTTAGTCTCAGGGGATTGGTGAACATCTGACAGGTACGTCTGAGATTCTTGATGGCAAATCGAGCTTCCATTTGATGAGAAACTAGTAGTTGATGGTGAGTGGTAAATAGACTGATTACCACTCAAATGGTTGTCTAAGGTTTGAAACTGAGGCAGATAATAGGCCTCTGCCTTCTGCACAGGTTGATCGTAAAGAGTATTAGACATGGCTGTTCTTATGCGTCGTGATGCTTGCATTGAAAAGATTGTTCCTGCCTCGTCTATATATGACCTATGCAGATTGGTGTGCACATTTATTGGGCGTCAAGGATTATTCATTTGACAAAGTTTCATGGTACCGCAGTGAAATATTTCTAATCTTCACAGTGAGATCAACCTCAGCAGCTGAGCAGCATTCAGAATTTGTAAAGGAAATGACAATCTCTAGCGGCAAAACATGACAACCTACAAAATAGATGTACAATATTTGTTAAAACTCAATAATAAGAGAATAATAGGCGCATATAATCAAGGTCAATTAAAGGCGGTTAACGACTGCAGGTGTTATGCCAATAATTCCTGCTATGTAACATTGAGTGAGATTACTAAATCAGCTACACATTATGCTATATATACACTTGAAACCAACCTAAATTTTGCTTACTACTATCTCTGAGCAATCTCTATGAAGTAACAGATCATGCAAAGGAAAACCAGAAAAAGATGAATGTTTGCAGAATCAATTACACATCAATGAGAAACCGAAGATCTGCATCATTAACTAAGCTGGTCACTGGTCAAAATATACTACTGAACTCACCTACAACTTCTTTAGGTTGTGTTGCTTCATCTAATTTATGTCTTCTGTCGCAGATGCTTTGAACACTATATACTATTGAAAGTTTTTTAAAAGTACATATTTAAACTAATTTTGCTTTCAGTGCAAGTGAAGGAACGGTGACCAATGTACTCAGTGACATATCCTCAAAATTGTTTAATGGTCAAAATGTCGATAAACTTTAAGTTTGTCCCCCTTGAGATATTCTTACCATTGATCTATTTACCATATGTTGAAATTAATCAAGGACATAAACTACTGTTATTGAAAACTAAAAAGAGGAAAAAGAAAAAAAGAACAAAACAATGATCTGAACCAAAAAATTGTAACTAAATGGAAAACTTTTCTTATTAAATAAGGCATTCTAAGAAAGAACCAATATGCTGAAGTACATTGAATGTAGCAAGAAAACTCAATACATACAGACAATACCATCAATTGAGAAGGACATTGAGTTTAATTGCACAAAACATATTAATTCCTCAGGGTAAAAGTTGATTCATGAAAAAGAAATAAAAGAATGAAGCAGTACATTGTATTAGACTAAATGGTCCATGTTTATGCAGCCTATATAATTATTTATTTAAATTATTCAGAAGAGAAGGAATTTAATTTCTTTCCTTAATCAGTATATATCAGTTCAATTAAAAACTGAAACTAGCTTCAAATTAAATGCAAGCGTTTCCTTAAGCTGCAATAAATTCCAAACCAACAAAATATACAAACTCTTTGCCATTCTTGATTGAACCCCACTTTAAAACGGTTGGAAATTTACTAAATGTGGAATTAAGTTTAACCCATTATTTATGACTCGAACGATTGAGGTCTCGCACGTCGGAAACATCGTTTCCACACACGTGCACACATCATGCCAATGTAAATTTCATTAGTGAAAGAGATATTGGTACGTAAATAAAACGTTTAAGACATAGAATGATAGACGGTTATTGATCAAATGACATGTGTTCCACGTTGATAAATGACGGAAGAAGTGTACGATGTGTTAAAAGATTAAACGAGTCAGTGCCACGGCGCCTCCCAGTGAGGGCCGCGGCGCTTGAAGCCCAGAAGCTGCGACGGGAGACGAAAAGACATGACTCTTGGTCTGGTTTTGAGGCATTAAACCTCCATTACTTCCCAAATAAATTCAGTCATTATTTGGCTGAATTGTAACTCCATAATCAAGGTTATTACATGGTCATTCAAGACCATTAGTTGGCCAATTGGAGGGTCATCTTCACAACACTATAAAATGAGGCTTTAGGCTCATTTGCAAAACACACTTGTATGATTTCAGATTTTCTGCCTCTTGCAATCTTCCACTCAAAGATCTTTCTTTCCTAGCGAACACTTGAGTCTCTTTTGCTCACTTGTTTGATTGATGTTTAATCTTGGAAGATAAATTGCCAACACACCGTTAAAGGATTATACGGGGCAATATATCTTAAGGAAAGATTGAATATCAATCGACTCAGCAAACCACTTTTCTTGTTCTATTTCCAGATTTCTAAACACTTTGTTGTTGCTATCAAGGTCAAAGAAGCTTGTAGAAATTGGAGCAAACACGAACTACTCAAGAACGCAGAATTAAGACGGATCAAGAACTAAACTTTGTTGTGGTTGTCACAACTCTTGTTAGGCTTCAAGTCTATTGTATTGTAATTCATTTTGTTTATCGTAGTTGTATATTATTCTCGTATATCAATCGTAATACTCACAAAAACATAGCTTCATTTTCTCAAGAATCCACAATATTCAGACAAAAAAAGACAGCCCAGTTCACTAAGCTCGCACACGGGAAGGGCGGACCACAAACCTGCATTTCTGTAAGAGGCTATTTTCACAGCTCAAACCGTCACCTCCCGGACATGACATCAACTTTACCAGTTACGCCAACTATCATTCAATATCTAGACAAAAATGAAAAAAAATCTAAAAGAATACAGAAAGAACAAATTTTAAGTGTAAAAATCTCACCTTTGGCAGATCTATCAAGAAAGCATTCACAGGGAAGTAAGAGTGTAACACCAATAACCAAGTTGAACATAAAGTTTAGATTTTTCACTAATAATTTCACCAAATTGAAAAAAGAAACTTAGAAAGATTTCAACTTTATATTATTGACATAGTAAAGAAGCTTAGAAGTAACAACAAAGAATTTATGAACATAAGTGAAGTTACATATATTATGAATTTGCAGTTGGCATACCAACCTTAAAACTGAAGAATCCCAAGTTTTTAATAATCTTGTTTTCTTTATTACAACTTAGAGAAAGGTATTTATGCAGATACAGAAAAGGGAAGAAGGAGCAGAGGACCCTATGAAGGTAAAATTCTGTGAATTAAGTATTATAAAAAAGATTAAGTTTATTATTAAGCCCTTAGAGACTAGGGAAAACACAAGAATGCCACTATGGTTTTGTTAGTATTAATTGATCTTAGGGGCCTAAAATGATCTATAATCAACTATTAGCGGGCATGGCAAGTGCAAGGTGAAGTGATTCTTTCTGGGCATTGTAGTGAGAAAATTCTCCATTTTTAATTACAGATTTCGAATTTGAGCCTTAGAAAATAAAATAAATATGGCAGACTGCTTCTCTTTTAATAGGTTTTGCGTAGTGTAAATCTAAAGTAATTGGATTAGTAAATTTCGGATATCAAATTAAAAAAATCATTAGTTGGTCTAGACTAGATGAAGAGCTTACCTTATGTAACACCTCGTATCATTGGGCTAAGTAACTTTCATGGTTCAGGGACTTAAAATCTAGTGGGAAGTGTTAGAATTAGAAATTTGACGAAAACAACTTCTTCAGTTTTACGTCTTGAAATATGAACCGTAAAATATTTTATGGACCGTCAAATCACACTGTAAAACGGGCCCCAAAAATATAAGTCACTGTTAAGTATTACGGTAGGAATCACGAGCCGTAAAACCCACCGTAATTATTTTACGGACGTAAAAGCCACCGTAAAAGGGCCCGACGATTGAACAATATAAATACACAGCCTTAGTCCCAAAAATCAGATTTTACGCTTTTCTCAAGCCCTAGAACAAAGACTCTCTTCTCAATCATCTCTTACATTAAGGTAAATCCTTTCCATGTATTTCCATGCGATTCTAACATAGTATAATCAAATTCTAAGCGAAATTCACTACTCAAAACCTAGGGTTTTCAAGATAAAAATTTCAAGGTGCAATTTTTGGAGTTATTCTTCAAAGTCCGAATTTTTATACAAATTTGGGAGCGAATAAGGTATGTAGAGCTTCTATCTATGTGTGGGGATATCTATGTTCCTCACCCACACCACGTTTCTAGGAAATCATGAAAAATTCATAACTTGGGGTTTTTGTTCTAATATCATGATAACCCTAACTATATGAATATTATGTCATGTTTATATTATTATTCATCAACTGTATTCATGATTGGTCAATTGTGATTGTCATGAACTTATTTGTAATACATGAACCCATGCCTTAATTTTCATGAGTTCTTAAAGACAAGTTATGGTCATTATTATGTAGTTCCATGAGGTCATATATGTTTTTCATGATTTATATAAGTTATATTATGTATTTATTCACATGTTAAAACTATGAATTTACAAGTTATTTCATGAATTACATGGGCTTACAAACCACTATTTTCAAGAACGTATTTTTGGGAGTTTCATAGTTTACCGAGAAGGCTTTAGTAGCCTGAAATTACGTATGCCACCATAGGATAAGGGTCGTTCCACCCAGAGGACGACACATTCATATTTGCAGATTGAATCCATTCTTGCCATGTTCATGTCTCATCTCGGCAAGGTATCAGAAAGTTTTACTGGTCGGGTCAGGTACCAGACTCAACATACCCACGTGGTGATTCATGTTGTCGGTTATGCTACGGATCTCCCCACAGATATACAAGTTTATAGATATACATATTTAATAAATGTTCTATACTCATGTCAGATCATGTGCATACTCATATTTGGTTTCAGTTTCATGTCATACTATTTCACGTGCCTGCTTATTTCCTTTAGTTACTTTACAATTCAAATGTATTAACGTTTCTTTACATGGAGCCTGCACTTCACGGTGCATGTGTTGGGTTTCAAAGAGACGGACTGCTCAATAGGATTTCCTCAGTATCAGCTTTTGGTGAGCCCTCTCATTCAGGGCGCTAATCATTTATTTTCTCTTGTCATGATTATTAGTAGAGGTATGTTAGGGCCTTGTCCTGATAAATAGTTTTGCAGACTCAGGTTGTCAGAGGTTTCATAGACTAGTCTAGTATCATGTCATGTCAGTTTTTCAGTTACTCATACTTATGATATTTTCAGACTATTTCCGCAATATATTTTCATACCATGTTTTCAGCATATGTTTTACATGTTTAAAGTTATTATTTTAGTATGTTTGATGTTCATGTTGACAAATAAGTCACGTGGTTCGTTTGATCACATTCAGTCAGACATCGAGTGTTGTGTTTCGCCCAGGCCAAGGTTCGGGGCATGACAAAGCTTGGTATCATAACACTAGGTTTAAATGTCTTAGGGAGTCTATGAAATCTTATCTAGTGGGGTCACTTTTATATGTGTGAGGGCTACACACATGTAAACAATTGACCACCAAGACATCTAAGATTGTCTCACTTCCTTCATAGACTAGATCGTGTTGCTATGGCTATACTTTCAGTATATCCTTCTAACTCGTGAGTATTACGTATTTCATAAAATGCATGCGAAAAGAAAGTACACCAAGAGGACTTCAGCTAACAGCCAGAGAGATGCGGATAATGTTTCTCGCGAGGAGGATGCTCAGGCTCAGGGAACCAATCGGGTACAACACCTCCACCCAATGCTACATGACCTGCAGAGATCCTAGTTTCGTCGCCCAGTTGTACTGACTCAGATGTTAGGGGAGATATTTAGCTGCTCACCCAGTTTGTGGCTGCCCAAGCCCAAAGACAAGGAACAACTCTAAGTACGAGAATTAATGGGGAGTCATCCAGCTTCAGGATTCTGGATTTTTTATGAATGGACCCTCCGGTATTCATAGGGTCAAGCAAGAAAAAGAATCCGCAATGAAATAGAGGTAGTAGAGTTGGGAGCTTACCAGTTGCAAGATGTTGCCAACACTTGGTATGAGTCATGGAAACAGTCCCGCGGGGAAGATCCATCTCCATCAACTTGAGATGAGTTTGTTCATGCTTTCATTAAGCATTTTTAACTAGTTGAGGTCAGGAAGGCAAAGACTGTGGAATTTTAAAAGCTTAAGCAGAATGACAAGACTGTACGGGAATACTATCTTTAGTTTGTCTCTTTGGCAAAGTATGCTTCACAAATGGTCCCAGACATGAGGGCCAAAATTAGACGATTTGTGTATGGTCTTGATCCTCATTTGTATGATACAACCAAATTACAACTCAGAACAGATAGATGACTATTACGAAGATGGTTGTGTTCGTGCAGGGTAATGAGAATAGGTTGAAAGAAGAGAAAGCCTTGCAGAAAGACAAGGATAGAGAATTTAATAAGATAGTGAAGTATTCAGGTCACTTCAGTCATGTAGGTGGTGGAGATAGGTATTTCTTTAAAAATAGGTCATTAGGACCTGCTCCATCTTCAGCTAGTGGTCCAGCCCTAAAGTTCGAGAATGATAATAGGAAGCAGAACTTCAAACCATCAGGCTCCCAATCACAGGCCAGTGTAGGTCAAAGTGTCTTCAACCACCCAATTTATGAAAAGTGTGGTAAGAGGCATCCAATGGAGTGTCATTTTAGCATAAACATTTGTTATAGGTGTGGTCAGCAAGGTCATTTGAGAAGGATTGTACATCAGCGAGGCAAGATGCATGAGGTAATATGGCTCAGTTCACGAATTCTATAGTTCCTCATAATTCTTAGGCTCAATCAGGGCATGGTCCATCCAAGTCCAGTAACACAGACGGATGTACAAGCCTCTTGTATGCACTAACATGTCATCAGGATATAGAGGCCCGTACAGATGTGGCCACAAGTATATTAACCATTTTCACTTTTGACATTTCTGCCCTTATGGATCCTGGATCCACTCTATCATATATAACCCCTTTTGTTGCAAAAAAATTTGGGATAGAATCAGAAAAGTTGCATGAACCACTTGATGTATCCACTCTAGTTGGTGAGTCAATCATAGTCAGGCGAATATATAAGGGTTGTCCAGTTAAAATTTATCACCGCATTGCAGTAGCTAACTTGGTAGAGTTAGAAGTGGTAAACTTCGATGCAATCATGGGTATGGATAGGTTATCCTCATGTTATGCCACAGTAGGTTGTAGAACCAAAATTGTAAAATTTAAATTTTCTGGTGAACCAGTCATAGAATGGAAGGGTGGTGCAGTAACACCCATATGGAGGTTTATTTCTTATCTTAAAGCCAGAAAGATGATATATAAGAGATACATTTACCATCTAGTTTGGGTTAGGGATGCATATACCCTGACCCCAACTCTTCAGTCAGTACTAGTTATCAATGAGTTTCTAGATGTCTTTCTCGAAAATCTTCCTGGAGTTCCTCTCGATAGAGAGATTGAGTTCAGAATTGATCTACTTTCCGGCACTAAGCCGATATCTATCCCGCCATACAGAATGGTTCCAGTAGAGTTAAGGTAACTAAAATCTCAGCTGAAAGATCTCCTAGGTAAGAGATTCATTAGACCTAGTGTCTCACCATGGGTGCACCAATTTGCTTATTCGAAAGAAGGATGGGTCATTGTGTATGTGCATTGACTACCGGCAGTTGAATAAGGTCACCATCAAGAATAAATATTCTCTTCCCAGAATCGATGAGTTATTTCATCAACTTCATGGTGCCCAGTGTTATTCTAAGATTGACCTTAGATCAGGGTACCATCATCTTGAGGTTAAGGAAGTTGATATTTCGAAGACCGCCTTCAGAATACGTTATGGTCACTTCAAATTTTATGTCATGTCATTCAGATTGATAAATGCTCCAGTTTCTTTCATGGATCTTATGAATAGGGTTTTCAAACCTTGTCTTTATCTTTTTGTTATTGTCTATATTGACGATATCTTAGTCTATTCCGTATAAGGCTGGTCATGCAAAATATGTCAGAATAGTATTGCGGACACTTCAGGATCGTGAGCTTTATGCTAAATTTTTTAAGTGTGAATTTTCACTTAAGTCAGTGGCAATCTTAGGCCTTGTGATTGCAGGCGAGGGTGTCCAGGTTATTTCTAAAAAAATAGATGTTGCTAAGAATTGGCCCGTACCCACTTCTGCTTAAGCTATTCGGAGTTTCTAGGGTCTGGCAGGTTATTACAGATGATTCGAAAAGGGTTTTTTTTTCTATCTCTACTCCATTGACCAGATTGACTCAGAAGAAGGTCAAATTACAGTGGTCAGATGTTGTGAACGTAGTTTCGAAGAATTGAAAATAAGACTGACTTCTGCTCCAGTGTTAACATCGCCTGAGGGAACCGATGGGTTCATTGTATATTGTGATGCTTCAGGAGTTGGTCTTGAATGTGTTTTAATGCAGCATGACAAGGTTATAGCTTATGCCTCCAGCCAACTTAAACTTAATGAAAAGAACTATCCTACTCATGACTTAGAATTGGTAGCAATGATCTTTGCACTCAAGATATAGCGTTATTACTTATATGGAGTTCACAATGATATTTTCACAGATCACAAGAGTCTTTAGTATATTTTCAAGTAGAAAGAGTTAAACTTTAGACAGAGGAGATGTCTCGAATTTATGAAAGATTATGATGTAGATCTTCTCTACCAACCAGGGAAAACGATTGTGGTAGTTGATGCTCTTAGTCAGCGATCCATGGGATTTTAGCTCACGTGGATGAAGGTAAAAGAAATATGACAAAGGAAATTCATCGACTAGCTGATCTAGGAGTTCGACTTTTGGACTCCAACGATGGTGGTGTGGTTGTTTAGAACAAGTCTTAATCCTCCTTAGTAGTCGAAATGAATGAGAAGCAATTTAGTGATCCCTTGTTGTTGCAGCTGAAGGATGGTATTCACAAACATAAGACTATAGCTTCTGAACAAATGGGAGATGGTAGTACTTTGAGGTACCAGGGCAGGTTGTGCATTCCAAATATAGATGGACTCAGAGAACAAATCATGGTTGAAGCTCATATTTCAAGGTATTCTATTCACCTAGGTTCTACCAAGATGTATCATGATCTTAAGAAACTTTATTGGTGGAACGATATGAAGAGAAATGCGACAAACTTTGTAGCTAAGTGTCCGAATTGTCAGCAAGTGAAAGTTGAACACCAGAGGCCTGGTGGGTTGGCTCAGAATATTGATATTTCTGTTTGGAAATAAGAGATGATAAATATGGACTTCATAACACATCTACCTTGCTCAGCCCGGAGACATGATTCAATTTGGGTGATTGTAGACCGACTGGGTCCATTATTTCAGATCGTGGTGCTCAGTTCACAACACACTTTTAGAAGTCTTTTCATAAATGATTGGGCACTAAGGTAAATCTCAGCACAACGTTTCACTTTCGGATAGATGGTCAGGCATAACGTACTATACAGACTTTTGAGGACATATTGAGGGCATGTGTTCTAGATTTGAAAGGTAATTGGAATGATCATTTGCCTCACATTGAGTTTGCTTATAACAACAATTATCATGCTAGTATCCAGATGACACCGTTCGAGGCTCTGTATGGGCAAAGATGAAGATCACTAATTGATGGTGAAGTAGAGTTTCTAGGACCAGACTTAGTCTATCAGGCAGTAGAGAAAGTCAAGTTAATTCAGGAGCATTTGAAAATAACTCAGAGTCGCCAGAGTCCAATTCAGATGTGAGATATAGAGACTTATAGTTTCAGATTGATGATTGGGTATTTATGAAAGTTTCATCCATGAAAGGTGTCATGAGGTTTGGAAGGAAAGAAAAACTCAGTCCCAGATATAACAGACCATACATGATTTTGAGGATAATTGACCAAGTGGCTTATGAACTTGAATTGCCACAAGACTTAGTTGTTATGCATCAAGTGTTTCATGTATTCATATTGAGGAAGTGTGTTACACCTCATAGTTTAAGGCGATAATTAGAGAACGTAATTAAGAAAATAAGATTCAAGTGTTGAAAGAAAAGTATATTTACATATGCTAATACAGAATAATTTTGGATACTACAAATGCGACGAGAAAAATTAATACTAGTAGTTGAATTTCTCCAATGGGGTTATGGACTTAGTGTTGTATTATAAAGTCTTGGCATTGAGAAGTATGAGGGCATTTCGAAATTTCCAGAATTTTAGCTAAGTATGGAACTAATTTTTAGTAGCAAGAAGGATAAGTGGGACTAGTGGAAAACATGTGGCACCTTGTACCCCACACATGGGATAAGTGACATTAGTGCCCAATATGCATAGGCTTAAATCAGCTCATTAAGCCAAGCAGCCCTCATTTCTCCCCCTTTGTTTTTCGAGAATCATCTCCCTCAACACTCCAACATATCTCTCCTCCAAGAACAGATTTTCCTCCACTTCATAGCTAAGTTATAGACCAAACCAACTCCCATTCCAAGATTAAATTCTTCTACAAGTTCTAAGCCATAGAAACTCCACAAAATAGTGGTGAAATCGGCACTGCTGGCCGAGAAACAAGCTCCAGGAACATTAGCATTCGAGATGAATTATTTGGAAGGAAAACATGTAAGAGTGATGGATTAAACTTGTAGAATACATGCATGTCACTTTGGGTTGAAGAAATGGTGATGAAAACAATGGAGCAGTGGCCGAAATATAGGGTTTGTTTTGGGCAAAAATTAAGGTAATATTTCTTATTAATGTAGTATTGGAGTTACATGATGTTGTAGCTTAAGAAATGAACTTGTGTTAAGAGATGAACTTAGATTAAGAGGAAATGGAAGTAAGAAAATGCATGTAGTTGTTGTGAGGTTGTTGTTACCGATTTTTGGGGATTGTTTTGTATACATTGGTTTTGATTGTTGTTGTTGTTATCATTATCACTAATTGCATGTTGAAATTGAGGGAATCCTTGATATTTAAAGTTGTATTTGGTTATATGAAAGTATTGAAACATGAAATTGGATTTTAAGGAGTTAAGAGAGGAGTTAGGGAATTATGTTGTTGTGACCGAGACATGTATGAAGTCGTGGACATTGTTGGTATTGTTGTGATATATTTGGGGTTATTCTTGTCAAGTTATGATGCTAGAAATATAAGTTATGAACATGTATATACGTTGACGTTGTGGTAATTACTAAAACATGTCTTAAAGGAATTAAAGTGTAGAAAGATGTTATATTGCAAACTATAAGACTTGCACTCTTGTTGTTGTTGTTAGAGTTGATGGATTGCTTTTAAAGGTTGTTTTAATATGAATTAAGGGCTGAATTAACAAGAGGAATAGGTGTAGTAATCACCTTGGTTGTTGTAGTAGTTGTATTCCATAAATGCAAAGAGAAAGAATGCATAACTATGGTGTAAATATGATATATGGACTGATTTTGTTATATCCTGGAATTGTGCTTGGTTATTGGTATTGTTGACATTGTTTATGTGTTGTGGATATGTATATAAATAGGGGAAGTGCTGCCCGAATTTTTATAGAAAAGAGAGTCATCGTTCGATATAACTTACGTTAGAAATCATAGAGTTGACGGACATGTTGCTATTATTATAGGTCGAGGTGTTAATCGAGACGAATATTAATTATAGAGTTGGTTAGTTCGATAGTAAGGTATGTGAAACTATCATTTCTTCTTTTGACATGACTTATGTAAAATGAGTGTACGGCGGACGTACATAATTCTATTGGATCCTAATTCTTAATGATACATGATATGATAGTGCCTTGATTTTCTAAGTGAGAATTCATTCTATTTATTCCACTGAGAGTCAAATGATGATTTAATTTGTTATAAAGTTACTCATAAAATTCTATTCGTGCTGATGTGATTATATGTGTTCACCGCGTTCTTCACTAGAGGGCCGGACAGTATATATATATATATATATATATATATATGATGATTTTATCGAGTCCCAGAATGGGTCGGGAAGCTCCGTGCATAGTTCTTTATATGTTCACCGCGTCCTTCACTAGAGGGTCGGGCAGTATGATATGCGGATAGGCATCCGCAGATATGATATATGTGGACAAGAATCCACGGACATGACTATGTGTTCACCGCGTCCTTCACTAGAGGGCCGGGCAGTATATATATGACGATTTATGTGGACAGGCATCCACGGATATGACTTATTTTATATGGACATGTCTTGACTCTCATTTTATAAGGCACAGTTGTATTAGTATTTTGATTATTATACTTGTCTTCTGACATCTTTTGGCCAGTTATTATCTTTTTTACAGTACTTAATGTTTTACATACTAAGTACATTATTTCGTACTTGTCACGACGACTCGGCCGCTGATCGTATTTACCAAGGCACCGTCAGTATATATCGAGAATAGCAATGAACATACATAACACATAAACCTGTAGATAGTAAACATCACTGGCTAGCCGACAAGGCCGCCTTCCATAAAAATATACTTAATCAAAAGTAAAACAGTACAACTTCGTTCTTACAGCCCAAACCACAAACGTGACTACGCACTTCAGAATAATAACAAGCGTGGCGGGGCCGCCATACCCCTGAATGTACATAATACCTATATCATCAGGGAAAAACCGTACCAACAAAAACAAGCCTCCGAAGGAATGGAGCTTCTGACACCATACCAGTGATTCTAAGAATGAGGATCGACCACCTGCTTACCCTTACCTGCGGCATGAACGCAGCCCCCGAGAAAGGGGGTCAGTACACAATATGTACTAAGTATGCGAAACTGGAAAATACTGAAAATACCTCATAAGTCTAAAATAACTGGAGACATGTATGATAATCAATTACAGAACATTGTGCCTTACTAATAATGAGAATATCAAGCATATACTATACTGCATGAAAATAGGAAGCTCATGATCAACGCAAGGTCACCCACCCGCAGTATCATTAAGCAATCCTACTCCTGGGACTATTTCACCCGCATGGGTCGTGTGGACCCGCATGAGGTATTCCTCGCATAGGCTATACCCGCCCGCATGGGACTATTTCACTCGCATGAGCCCTACGGACTCGCATGAGGTATTCCTCGCATCGTGGGTAGCAAATCCACGGAATATGCAAATGCCACAACCCGGGTCCAAGGATCAACCACAATGGAAGCATACCTGTGGAATCCCACATCACCGCTTCGACGTCCGTAAACTCATCTGCATGCCTCTAATCCTCATCGTAAGCATGTCCAAGGTGCATACCCGTGGAATCCCACCTCACTGTCGGTACGTCCAAGTAAGCTCATACTACGACCATGGAAGCATACCCGTGAAATCCCACATCACTGTTGGTACGTCCAAGTAACTCATACTAAGACAATAGAAACATACCCGTGGAATCCCACATCACTGTCGGTACGTCCAAGTAAACTTCATAACTTCTTTAGACTTTCATTAATCTACAAAAGGAATCTCATTTTTGACCTTAAGGCACCTTCTTATTGCTTAATCAAATCCGGAGAATTTAACCCGAAGTACTATGTACTTCTACTCTTTCAAAAGATCCCTTTTTCACATAAAAAAATCCCCATTTTACACTCTAAGCAATTGATGCCTTTAAATCAAATTGCCCTACTTAATTTCGATTCTTTCATCTTTGTTTACCTTACTCAAGAAGACCATTCCTTTAACCTTCCATAAAGTTATTATAACCAACTCCCCATAAAGCCGTTATACTAACTTTATGCTTTAGAAATTAAGACATTCTTATCCTTTCATAAGGCCGTTATAACTAACTTCCCATAAAGCCGTTATAACTCCTTATATCTCAAACAATTTCGTTCTTTTATTAACCAAGAGACTTATACTTCTAATCAGTTTACACAATTTTCAAAATACCTTTTCCTGTCAAGAAATCCTTGTCTACCTTATTAGAATAGACCATTCCTCAAGAACAAGTGAGTTAACTCTCTAACTCAACCAACTTAGACATTCTTAAAAAAATAAGTTAAGTATACCACAGGATTTACTTTATTTAAATCATGTACGTCTACCGTACTATACAGTTATAACTACTCATGCTCAAGAGATAGGAAAGTTCCACATACCTCTTCGGTCAATCCACTTGCTAAGTCCAATATACCGCACGTAGTACGTCAACCTATAATGACCATAATACGTTTATTAACCTCTAGCTTCAACGTAGAATATTCCAAGTGCAAAGCCACTAAATTCTATGGAAAATCGGACAGCATTTCCTTTGTTTCTATATACTTTGCCACCTTTTTCAAGGCCGAATTCAACATCCAAACGCCACTTTTAAGGCCCAACAATGCAATCAATACAAAGGGGATTACACACCTAATCTTGGATGTGAAAAATTCTGCCCCACAATGCATATTAACTAAATCACTAAGTTAAAGGTAGTACTTTGTCTACAACATGTTCACATACTAACCTTATTCAATCCCTTCAAATACAAATCATATTTCTTACCTGCAATTTATCTAAAGACAATATTTACAACTACAAGTCCTTTCTTCTTCACATGCAACACAATAAACTAGCAAAAAGAGAAAGGATTGTTACCTTAGAGCTTACCCAATTTAATCCAACAAATTCACTAGCCTCCTTTCCACAATCACCTCCACAAAAACTCCTACAAGTTTGCCAACAAGTTTCCTTCTTACCACCTTTTCCAGATTTTTATCAAGCTTTGATTTCCTCTTGATTTTCTAGAGAGAAGGGAGAGCTTTTAATTTTTAGAGAGATAGAAGAGCTTGAAGAATGACCAAGTATTCAAGACTTGGTCAATAAATAGGATATGCAAAATCAGATGGGGGGGGGGGGACACTTGTCACCCTCTCATGACCTTTTTTAAAACAAAACAGTTCAGATTTTTCCCCACCTCGAGAACCGCCTCGGCCATGCGCTCGCACCGGCAGCTGCCCGTGGCTCTGACCGAAATATTTTTCCGTCCGATCACGCCGAACTTGTAACTTCCATAACTTTCTACTCCGATGTCCTATCGACGAACGGTTGGTTGCGTTGGGAACTAGACTCAACGAACTACGTAATAGGCCTTTGAAACACCTAGTAACTCTCAATGTAACTGGACATACACCGCCTCAAAGTTGACTAAAAACCCATCCGAAACAATCCGTCAACCTATCTTTCTAAAATTTTAAGTCTTAATCCCTTTCGTACGTTCTCATACGCATGGCCAGAACTACGGGGTATAACAGTACTGACCCCCTTTCCTCGAGAGATTGCGTTCATGTTCGCAGGTACATGTACTCAGTTTTGTGATCCTCCAGTCTAGAATTCATGTTCAGATATTCGGAGAGCTCCATTGATTCAGAGCTTAGTCATTTTGGTACAGAACCTTATTTTCTGACTTACGCGTATTTAGGGGCACGACGGGGCCATGTCCCGTCATATTTCATTATCGTATTCTTAGAGGTCTGTAGACAGTTGTGGGTGGTAGATGTGTTTTTGTATATGTGTATGGTTGTGAGCCGTGTTGGATATCTCTATGTACAGTGGTGGCCTCGTCGGCTTGCCTATTTTGTTATATGAATTAACTGTGACTCCTCGGGAGGCAGGTTTATTACCGATGTTTACAATATCCATGATATCCGTGTGATTATATATGACAGGTTGTATAAGGGTGCCCAGGTAGGGCATCGGGTCGCGGCCCGTCGGGTCGGATCGTGACAAAGTGTGTAGGAGATCCATCTCTAGTTGTCCCTACCGATCCATTACCGTTAATGATGGTTTGACATATGAGTATATCCTTGTGGCTATTTTGGATCGTCAGATTCGAAAGTTGATAACTAAGAAAGTTGCCTCAGTGAAAGTTTTGTGGAGAAGTTAGAATGTTGAGGAGGCTACATGAGAAGCTGAAGAAGATATGAAGTCCGGATATCCGCAGTTATTTGAGGAGCAGACCAAAAATGATCAAGGTAGATGCCTTCAGTATTCATGTCATGTCCCTTGTGTATCCATGTCTCATATTTTACGTTCATGCAATTAGTACTCATGTCCCATGTTCATGTTTTCATGTCATCCAGTACCATGTTTCATGTCTTATTTATTGACGCTCATGTACTCATGTTATGTCCCATTATATTTATAATCATGACCCATCATTCGAAGACAAATGGTCCCAAAAGGGAGATATTGTAATACCTCTTACCATTGGGCTAAGTATTTATCATGATTCAGGGACTTAAGACTCAGTTGGAAGTGTTGGAATTAGAAATTTGAAAAAAAACAATTTCTTCAGTTTTACCCCCTGAAATACAAACCGTAAAATATTTTATGGACTGTCAAATCACACCGTAAGACGGACCCAAAAATATAAGTCACTATTAAGGATTATGGTAGGAATCACGGGTCGTGAAAGTTTTACAGAATGTAAAGTCCACGGTAATTATTTTACGGACCGTAAAAGACATCGTAAAAGGGTCCAACGACTGAACAGTATAAATACGTAGCCTTAGTCTCAAAAATCAGTATCAAATTTTTCACTTTTCTTAAGCCCTAAAATGAAGGCTCTCTCTTCCCAATAATCTCCTACATCAAGGTAAGTCCTTTCCACGAATTTTCATGCGATTCTAACATAGTATAATCAATTCTTAAGCAAAATTCACTACTTTAAACCTAGAGTTTTCAAGATAAACCCAATTCAAGATTTCAAGATGCAGTCTTTGGAGTTCTTCAAAGTTTGGATTTTTATACAAGTTTGGGAACGAGTAAGGTATGTAGAGATTCTATCTACGTGTGTGGATATCCATGTTCCTCCCCAATGCCACGTTTCTAGGAAATCATGAAAATTCTATAATTTAGGATTTTTGTTCTAATATCTTGATAACCCTAACTATATGAATATTATGTCATGTTTATATTATTATTCATCAATTGTATTCATAATTGGTCAATTGTGATTTTCATGAACCAATCCGTAATCCATGAACTCATGCCTTGATTTTCATTAGTTCTTAAATACAAGTTATGATCATTATTATACAGTTCCATGAGGTCATATATATTTTTTATGATTTATATAAGTTATATTATGTATTTATTCACATGTTAAAACTATTAATTTACAAGATTATGTTTACAAGCTATTTCATTAATTTCATGGGCTTACAAGCCACTATTTTCAATAACATATTTTTGAGAGTTTCATAGTTTACCGAGAAGGCTTTAGTAGCCTGAAACTACGTATGTCACTGTAGGATAAGGGTCGCTCTGCCCAGAGAATGATACCTTCATATTTGCAGATTGAATCCTTTCTTGCCATGTTCATTTATCATAACCCATCAAGGTATCAGAAAGTTCTGCTGGTCGGGCCAGGTACCTGACTCCACGTACCCACGCGGTAATTCCTGTTGTCGATTGTGCGACTGCTCTCCCCACATATATACAAATTTACAAGTTTATAGATATACAGATTTAATACATGCTCTATACTCATGTTTGGTTTCAGTTTCATGCCTATTATTTCATGCGTCTGCTTATTTCCTTCAGTTTCTTTACATATATTACAATTTAATGTACTAACGTTTCTTTGCATGGGGCCTGCACTTCACGAAGCACGTGCTGAATTTTAGGGAGACGAGTCTGCTCAATAGGATTGCCTTAGTATCATCTTTTGGTGAGCCCCTATCATTCGGGGCGCTAATAATTTATTTTCACATGTCATGATTATTGGTAGAGGTATGCTAGAGCCTTGGCCTAGTAAACAATTTTGCAAACTCAAGTTATAAGAGGTTTCATAGACTAGTCTAGTATCATGTCATGTCAGTTTTTTAGTTATTCATACTTATGATATTTTCAGACTATTTTCGCAATATATTTTCTGACCGTGTTTCCAACATATGTTTTACATGTTTAAAAGTTATTATTTTAGTATGTTTTGATGCCCATGTTGACAAGCAAGCCATGTGGTTCGCTCGGTCACATGCCGTCAGGCACCACATATCGTATTTCGTCGAGGCCATGGTTCGAGGTGTCACACCTTATGGTTAAATGCTTTGTTGTCCCTTGATTTTAAATGTACACATATTTATTTATGAATGTTAGAAAAATACCTCATTAGTGGTTGAAAATTTAGCACCTTTATAGTGTTTAGTAAATCAATGAAGTTAATAACCTATTCAATAGGAAAATAACTTCAACTTTTATTTCATAATTTTCATTCCAAGGTTGATAGGTAATCATAAACCACACGATTGCGGTATGACAGATAGGATTTGTTTCTTCATTAGCTAGAGATTCTAGATTAATAAAAAATTAGTAGGGAGTGCTTCTTCCTCTATTGTGCCTTACCAATTAGTTAAGGCTCTAAAATAGCTGCTCCTATATCCGGTGAAAACCAAAAAAGGGAAAGAAAAGGTAAACAGAATATCTAGCAGTAAAAAATGGTCTTCTTTGAATCCATGACATTATTATTCATATTGTGAGGTTTTGATCATTGAATTGTCTTTGTGAGTATGATAACTCTTGGCTAAATAATCATGATATTAATCTCCCTTAAAAAATTTTCTCATTAATATTAAAATATATATATAGAGTAATAATATTTATTCCTTATACAATAAGAATCATAAGTCTATACAAAAGAGGAATCCTAATCTTATCATAATTATATTTACACAATATATGAAAATATTTTAATTATGGGTAGGGAATACTGTTTTTTATATTTACACGTTTACACACCCTCACGGAGAGGAGGAGGTCGACGCCGAGATCGATCGAAGTCAAGAAATAACTGTCTGAGAAGTCCTTTGGTAAATATGTTTGCATACTGATAGGATGATGGAACATGTAACCCTCTGACATGACCTAGCGCAACTTTCTCACGAACGAAGTGTAGGTCTATCTCAATATGCTAGGTTCGCTGATGTTGAACCGAATTATGAGAAAGATAGATGGCAGAGATGTTATCACAATACACAATAGATGTCTGACGCAAAGGACACTGAAGTTCTAACAGTAAATTTCTGAGCCAACAAATCTCAGCTACCACATTTGCAACGCTCAGATCACCGACATCGATCGAGATAGGATACCGCCGCCGCAGACCAAGAATTCAGATTATCCCCTAAAAATACACAAAAGCCGGAGGTGGAGCGTCGTGTGCTTGGACACCCTGCCCAATATGCATCCGTATAAGAGAGTAACATGTTTGGTGCAGAGGGGTATAGGTGCAAACCTTAATCAAGAGTGCCCTTAATGTATCGAATGATACGCTTAAGAGCAGTGAAATGAGACTCTCTGGGGGCATGCATGAATAAGCACACCTGCTGAACATCATAAGCTATGTCTGGCCAGGTGAAGGTGATATACTGAAGTGCACCTGCAAGGCTCCTATACAGAGTAGGATCAGAGACTGGAGCACCATCCATGACACTGAGCTTAGATTTGGAATCAACTAGAGTAGGCACCTCTTTGCAGTTCGCCATCTTAGCCTTGTACACAATCTCTTCTGCATACTTACGCTGACACAAGAACATATGATTGGCAGACCTGGTCACTGATATCCCTAAAAAGTAACTCAGCTTCCCCAAATCAATCATTGTAAATTCGGACTTAAGCAAGACAATAATCTCATTTTTCAATCCGTCGGATGAGGCAGTAAGAACAATATCATCCACGTAAAGTAATAAGTAAACAGTGCTACTACCTCGATGAAAAATAAAAAGTGATGTATCACTCTTGCTGCATACAAACCCAATCTGCAAGATATACATGACAAAGCGATCATACCACGCACGGAGGGCCTCTTTCAGGCCATATAGTGACTTACGGAGCAGCACACATAGTGAGAAACTGCTGGATGGGTGAACCCTAGCGGCTGATGCATGTAGACTGTCTCTCTCAGATCCCCATGTAAGAATGCATTCTTCACATCAAGCTGATGGATCGACCAGTGTTTGCCCATGGCAATGCTCAAAACTGTGTGAATGGTAGCTGGTTTGACAACCAGGCTGAAGGTCTCACCACAATCAATGCCCTCCTGCTGATTTGTGTCATTAGCCACAAGTCGTGCCTTATACCTCTCAAGAACTCCACAGTCTCTGAATTTGTGATGAAATAGCCACAGACAACGAATCACATTCACCCCCTCAGGTCTAGGTACTAGATCCCATGTGTGCTGTTTAGTTAAAACATTGAATTCCTCAGACATAACCGCATTCCAATTAGGGTCTTATTTGGCCAATATAGGGTTCTTGGGAATTGGAGATGGTTTGGGCAGACAAGTTAAATTGGACTTTAGGTTTGAAGATTTCATGCTTTGCACGAGTTTCCATTGGGTTACTGGGGATAGTGGGAGGCTCCAAGGCGGAGGGATTTATTGGATATGGAGAAGGAGGGACAGACGCCGGGTAGGCACCGCGGCGTTGGAGGGAACCGTCGGCGGCGCTGTGGCGCCGTGATCAAGTGTCGCGGCGCTGGAGGACTGACAGACCTCTCTGATGTTTTGGCGTTGTGGCGCCTCAGCACTGTGCCGCGGCGCTGTCGACGGTGAATCAGGAACCTGTTCATAGGAGTTTTAGCGTCGCGGTGCTGATGCTGAAGAAGAACTGCTACACTCTAGTTGACTTAGGATGATGAGAGATATGACAGGCTCATCAAGAAAAGAATAATCTAGTTTGTGGAACTTTTTAATATTCGAAAAAGGGAATGTGGTCTCGTCGAATGTGACGAGAGATGTGGATCTGACGAGTATACAAGTCATATCAGAGATAGCCCCTATGGTTCAGCGGGAAGCCTAGGTAGACACAAGGAGTGGACCGGGGGGCTATTTTGTGAGGGGAAGTAGAGGCAAGGTTAGGATAGCATAGACAACCAAATATTCAGAGATGATCATAAGAGGGGACTCTATGATAGAGAATTTCGGTAGGGGTCATATTGTGAAGGGTGCTAGTTGGGAGAATATTTAGAACGTATTCTGACATTTTAGCAGCATAGACCCAGAAGTATGGATGTAGGGAGGCATGAATCAAAAGAGTGTCTATCATATTGTTAATGGTGCGAATGATTCTTTCAACTTTACTGTTTTGTGAGGAGGTGTGGGGGTAGGAGAAGCGAAAGACCATGTCATTATTGGTACAAAATTGGTGAAACATAGAGTTATTGAATTCACGACCATTATCGCACTGAAAATATTTTATTTCTTTTTAAAACTGTGTTTGAATGAATTTTTGAAACTCAAGAAATTTGGCAAACACTTCCGATTTAAATTTGAGAGGATACAACCAAACAAAGTGAGAAAAATCATCCAGTAAGATAAGATAGTATTTATGACCGAGAGAACTAGCAACAGGTGATGTCCATAAATCGGCATGTATAATATCAAAAAGTGCAAAAGTAACACTAGTAGATGATTTAAATGGAAGACGAGTATGTTTTCCTAAAGAACAAGAAACACATTTTTGGGCAAGTTTTCCATTATAAGTAATGAAATTATTGCCTCTAAGAAAATTAAAAACTGGAGCTTCTGGATGACCAAGCATATTATGCCATGTTGAAGAAGAAATGACCGCTAGAGAGACGGGAGAGCTAGATCTAGCAGCGGATGTGGGAGTGAATGGATATAGATCCCTCGTGCTATTGCATCTCGTAAGAGGTGTCCCCATATGAAGATCCTTCATAGTGAAACCGAAAGGGTTACGAGTGAATTTGCGGATAGAGATTAGATTCTTAATTACATGTGGGGCATATAGGGTATTTTGAAGTGGGAATGAATTAAGAGGTGGTGTATATGATGTACCAAAACCCTTTACTGGAATGCGGTGACTACTACCAACTGTCACAAATTGCTTTAAACCAAACAGTTTGAGAATATTACCCGCAGTCCGGGTGAGGTGAGAAGTGGCTCCGGAGTCCATGTACCAGTTGTTTGTCAGGCTGTTGCATGTTGAGACTGCTGAAGGCCTGGCCTAACTTAGTGGGTGTCATCTTTGGATGAGGCTGCTGGCCCAGTCGTGCATGAAGTGGGCTGCGGTCTTGGACTTGCCGAGGGGCTGGAGCAGGGCCCAACACACCGTGATGGGAGAACTGGTGGAAGGGTTGCTGGTACTGAAACGGCGGCGGCGCTGTATGGATACTGTTGGGGCGCCGCGGCGCTGGACTGATTCTGCGGATATTGTTGTTGTTGCTGCTGATTCTGCTGTCCGCGATCACAGCCTCCTCTGTTGCGACCCTTACCACCCTTGCCACTGCGTCCCTGCTGCGGTTGAGAGTTTCCTGACGGCGTTGGATCTTGAGGGCGCGTTTCGACTGCTAATTTAGTGTCCGAGACAGACGTGTCAACATTGGAGAGTTGATCCGCCAGGAGTTTCAACTGTCTGCAGTACTCAATCATGTTGGAGAAATTTTTAAGGCGTGTATTGTTAAACTGTTCCTCCAAATACACTGCACGAGTGTGCTTGTTATCTTGAAAGATTTCCTCCAAGCGATTCCATAACTCAAGAGTTGTGGCGCCAGATTGCAAGAAGATCCTGAGAAATACTACCATAAATCCACTGTTTGACGTCGGCGTCTAAACGACGCCAAGTAGACTCATCAACTTCCGGAGGGCGCAGAATAGTGTATTCGATATGATCAAACACGTTATAGAGACATGCATGATTGCGAAATAGTTCAACCCAAGAGGAATACTAATTCTTCTTGATAGAAGAATAGGAATAGAGTTCTTGATATTGGTAACAGTTAGAGCGGGATGAAAAGAGGATGATGACATGGTGATGGGATTGGTGGAGGTTGAAGCATCAGAAGTATTGTATGAATCCTCGGTAGCCATTTAGAGAAGAGAGGAAAGGAGAGAAAAACCAAGAATTTTAGGGAGGAGAGGGGAGGAGCGCCAGCGAGAATCCCGAGGGGGAAGGGTTTCGGCGGCCGCTACTCTAGAAAATTCTAGGATTTTTGTTTTAGGCTCTTGATACCATGTAAGATGATATTAATCTCTCTTGGGAAGTCTTCTCATTAATATCAAAGTATATATATAGTACAATATTCATCTCTTATACAATAGAAATCCTAAGTCTATACAAAAGAGAAATCTTAGTCTTATCATAATTATATTTACACAATAGAAATATTCTAATTATGAGTAGAAAATATTATTTTCTATATTTACACGTTTACATAATCAAATCAGTATACTTCATAATTCAAGCTCAATACAAAGAAAGAAAGGAACAACTTAGAAGAAGAGAAGAAAAAAAAATAGCTGATTTGAACTTTGAAGCTGTCCTTAAAATGGATAGAAATATGATGGTAAATCTTTTTTCGGATATGGTGTTTACATTAATCCATTAAATTACATGTCTTTCATACGCACATTTATTATTTAATTCCAAAAGAATGTAATTATTTTAAGATAATTTTTTTCATGTGATTCTAAGTTTATCTCGTCAAATTCATATTTAAAAAGTTATAAATATTTCAAGCTGCTATAATGTACTTTATTAAAATGTTAATCTCATACATCATCTTACACTTAACGTTAATCACACTATAACTTTGAACCTGGAAAATGGAAAACAAATAAAGATACAAGCACAT
This sequence comes from Przewalskia tangutica, assembly GCA_029844215.1. Taxonomy (NCBI): domain Eukaryota; kingdom Viridiplantae; phylum Streptophyta; class Magnoliopsida; order Solanales; family Solanaceae; genus Przewalskia; species Przewalskia tangutica. Next base: position 10,134,899 of record CM056732.1, on the reverse strand, counting down.
CAAGTTAATAAGTTTAACATATTAATTAACAAATTCGTAAAACGGGGTTTTAATACAAAACAGTGAAATATGCATGTATTGCATGACCAAGTAAGTTGCAAATGTTTACTTAATTTTATTTAATGATATATGTCATAGTCATGAAGTCAGATTCTACATATATTGTTAAATAATATGAAAATTGTAGCACAAGGTCATATCCGTAAATCAAATCGCTTGTTTTAACATTTACAGTTAATTAATTAAGGGCTCAGCAAAAATAAAAACTTAAAAGACAATGCCATTTTAGTGTTAAGTGTATTGGTAAAAGTACCCGAAGTACTTAATCAAAAGATAAGATGAGGTCAATTCTTGTTAATTATTAATAATATAAGGATGAATTAAAATATAGTATAAGGCATGATGATAAGCGTCACTATAACAAATTTCACATCTTAATGTCATTATTGATAATGATATCCTAAAATATGATTAAGATTGGATCTTACGTAGATCATTTGAGATTATCACTAACATATATGGAAAATAGAAAGTGACAAATTTGTCCATGACTAAAGTAAGAGATTAATTCCACCATGGCCAAAGGACAGGGAGAGGACGAGGACTACCACGGAAACAACCAATTGAGCCTCAAGGCAATTCGGGGCAGGAAAAGGGCACGAAGGAACTAGTGGAAGATAATCCAAACCGAGTCTTTGCTTTAGGGATCGTTCATGCACATTTCCTTACTTTATAGCAGTTATTGATGTGAGGGGAAAAGTCCATGGACGAGTCTCTTCGCAGGCAACAGAGTCCCAGGTAATGGCATGACATTGGAATATATTCCTCATGCTATTTTTTTTTTTTTTGATAATTCAGTCTCGTGCCCAGACTTCATATCGCTAAGACTGCACAAGATCGCATTCTTATGTTCTTGGATGAATGAAACCCGTTCTACCGCCACCGCTAGAAATCATGGATGTGCGCCCGCATTCAATGTCCGATCGCCACCAACGGATCAACGCTAAGGTCCAACCCCAATGCGATTATCCGAGGAGATCAAACCCACACCGCAACATGCCACACAAGCAAGCCTATCGACTTTAATACGGCATATACGCCTTAACGATCCGCCGATCAAACTTGTGGCCTACGCCACAAATTTAATTAATGACTACTGGGCCACTATCTTTGGATTCCTCATGCTATTATTGATAGGCAAATTATGGTGCAACTTGAAAGTGAAGAGGTGGACAAGGAACTAGAAAAGTGGAAGAGTACTCTTATCATTTATGTATTTGGGGACCCCTCAGGGTATAATACAATGAGGAGATTTATTGCTGTAAATTGGGCAAGTGTCACAGGGTATAATACAATGAGGGGTTGGTGTAGAAAAACCAAAAAAAAATTAAACTTTTTAAGATTTTTTTGGGGGGAGGGGGTGTTATGGGTTCAAATCCGGGGTGGGGGTGGAGTGGTGTAGAAAAAAAAACTTATTTTTGGGAAGGGGGTCGGAGGTTCGCAGCAGGGGTGGGGAGTGGTGTAGTAAACCAAAAAAAAATTAAAATATTTTTTTGGGGAGGAGGGTTATGGGGGTTCGAATCGGGGTGGGGAGTGGGGTAGAAAACCAAAAAAATTAAAAAAATTTTTTTGGGGGAGGGGTTGGGTTGGGGGTGGACGTGCATAGGGTGGTTTGGAAGGTGGTATGGGTGGTGGTGGGGTAGAGTTGGGTGGGATAGGGGTGGGTGAAGAAGAAGTGTGTTCGAGGGTGGTGGGGGTGGGGTTTGGTTGGGTGGTGGATAGGGTAGGGTGGGTGCTTGGGGTGGGTAGTGGGTGGTGAGTGGGGTTGGTGATGGTGTGGGGTGGTGGGTTGGATGAGGCTTGGGTGAGTATTTTCTCAAAAATATTTTCTATTAACCAACCGAACATGAGAAAGAGAAAATAAGTAAGAAATTCACTTATTTTTCACTAATCAAACGAATATGAAAAAAAAAATCACCCGTTTTTCAAGAACTCATTTTTTAAAAAAACATTTTCCTCCATGCCAAACGCACCCTAAATCTCTCCAAATCCAAATCAAACATCGTGTAATTTAGTGTTTATTTGTATGTGGGGATTTGTTATGCTAAAGCCCCAACCAAACGACCCCTTCAAGCTATTTATGATAAACTGAAGTAGCATGCAAATGAAGGACGTGTTTGCTTCACAAGTTTAATTATTGTGTTCAAACAAATTAAATTGGTTACTCACAAATATAATGCACTCCCAATAAGTTGTTAGCAACACCTTTCGGTCAGTTGTCTAGTTATCCAATGAACACCAATTTTATTACAATTATAGTGGATGTGTCCATTATTCAGTTTTTTTTTATGCAACTTTGATATGACAGTCATTATATTTTTATCTTGTGAAACACCCTCCACTTAGAGAATAAAATTTCTAAGCCACAATGAATCTAGATTACTGGCCTTTCCTGCGCCTCGAGCTCGTGGTTGACCTAAATGCGAGTTCACGTCACGATAACAAGTGGTTAAAACTCAACTCTTGTAATATCGTGACTATAACCCGTCGTGTGTTTGGGCTCCTAAACCCTTCTTACGACTTAGCCACTCCGACTGCTATTATAAGGCTTAATCACATTAAACACCTCTGTAATATCACTCAACTTCGAAACAATGCTCCTTTTTTATTTTAAAATCAAACACTTACGCCTCCGATATTATGAAAATTCTACACTTACACCCTCTATGAGATATTTCTTAAACTAAGTATATTAAAATATAATTATTAAAATAAAATAAAAATAAAAATAAAAAGTTATTAATGTAAATTTAATATAATTTTGAAGCGGAAAATAAAATAAAATCAATAATGAAAAATTCTTATACAATAAATAATTATAATTAATAAAAATAGACATAACTACATAATTTAATAAATTTTATAAGAATAAATACATAAAACCTCTTATTTATAATATAATAAATATACTTTAATATACTTAGCTATGGACATACCTCATAGGGGGTGTAAGTGTAAGGTTTTCATAATATAGGGGTCTAAGTGTTTGATTTCAAAGTTTAGAGAGTATATCTAAAATTGAATCATATTGTAGGAGTGTTTATCATAATTAAAATTACTTATAATATAACAAGAGGAGGTTGCTCAGATGATAAGCACCCTTCAATTTTAATCTGAACATATGCGACTTCGAGTCACCAAGAAAGCAAAGGGGAGCGCCTGGGGGAGGGGTTAAAAAAACTCTATTTATAATATGAAAATTGTGTAAGTAAAGTTATACAAGTGATCTAATAATTAATTACTGATAAAAGTCATTAGAGATAGTAGCGCTCCCAAGATAAACTAGTGGTTTTCAACTTTACAGCAGTGTTTTTTTTGGCAAGTACAACAGTGTTAACTAGTGGAAGTAACTTAACCAGATATCCGAAAACTTAGGTATTAACTACTACTTAATTAGGTTTGATTCTAAACCATCCGATTATAGTCCTTAATTAAAAGGAATTGAAGAAATTATAGAACTCCATACCTAATTGTCTTGCTAGGAGGAGTACATTAATCAAGTGAAGTTAAAGTGTGTTGACTTCCAAGTTCAGGAAATCGTTACCGGAGGAGAATCATTCATTGTATGCGTTGATACTTGATAGGAGGTAACATGTATTCAACGTAACACTTGAAATATGTGTAAGTTGATTCGAACGCTATTATCATAAAAAAAATCATTACAAAAGCAAATTAAAAGATCATTTTTGTATACATTAGTCTCTTTGTTATCATAAATCAAAACTAGAAAGGTAAAGTCTAAAAAGATACTAGCTTAAAAAAAAGGGTAAACTAAGCAACTTGTGTAGATTGACAAGTAGTTACTATTAACTTTTATTTTTAACTGGGGAATTAAGGCGATAGTAGAAACCTATGACCTATGGAGCGACAATTAATTATTAGTATAATTAAATATAGGAGGGGCTAATTTGAGTTATAATTTATACTAGTATATGTGATTGTGACCCACACGTACGGTTAAGTGTCCGTTTGATTGAGCTTATGAGAAACTCATAAGTGTTTATTTTTTAAAATAAGTATTTATGGAAAGTTTTAAAGGTGTTTGGTTGAAAAAAGGTAATAGAACTTATGGGTGTCATGAACACTTATTCCATAAGCTCAAAATTTGGGCTTATGGAAGTAGAGCTTCTTTTGGCCTATAACTTTTTGTTTTTTATACAAAAATATTTTTTTTATTGACAATAAAATACCTAACAACTTTTTAATAAAAAGTCTACTTGAAAAAGCTCTCACGTGGCAGCAGCTTGCTGTCTCACCTCATCAGGTGAGATTAAGCAGAAGGGTTGAGACTATCAAATTCAGTAAATAATTAGAACTAGACAAAAAAAATTAAAAAAGGGCAGTCTAAACTTCCGCTATGTGCAGGATCCGGGAAAAGGTCGAATCACGTTGGTCTATTGTACACAATCTTACCCTACATTTCTGCAAGAGATTGTTTTCACGTCTTGAATCCATGACCTCTTGGTCACATGACAACAACTTTACCAATTAATTCACGGCTCTCCTTCAACTAGACAAAATTTGGATGGACATAAAGTAAAATCGAAGGAAATAAAAGTACTCGAAGGAATAATATATGCACAAGTGAAAGATCCAACGATGACTATATAGAAGAAATTTATCAAATAAGAAAGAAGATGTAAGAGGCTTTACTCAAAAACTCTTCGCTACAATGTAAGCTACTTCTCAACCTAAGAAAATAGACTAGGATTAAAAAAAATATTCCTATATGATTTTGATAAATAAATTTTAACTAGACTTTGATTAAATAAACTATCAAATATCAAATTCTAATCAATTTTAAATTATTAATCTTAATTTAATTTCAACAAAAACATATCAAATTTAAAAAGTTTCAAAGTATTCTGTCTTTAATCATTGATGTAAATCATTTTGTAATTTCTCACTTGCTATATAAAAAATCTAATATCAATTGGAAATAAGTGTGACATGCCTTTGTGCCTTTAAGGTTTATTAAGAAAACATTTAAGCTCTTAGTTTATTTCTCTTTCATTAAGCTCTGATAAGAACAAATCACTACTAATTAAGTAAGTGTAATTGAGTAATTTCATGTTCATATATTGATTTGTCTCTGTCTTACTTGGAAGATGTGATTAAGTTCCTATTGGGGATTAAGAAAATCATATAAGTAATGTATTTTATTTATTAATTTGCATGTAATCACGCAGGGATTCCCCTCTTGCACTGCACATGGGTTACGTTAGCAAAAATAAAGAAATAAGAAAAAGGGAATGTTGTTTCCTCTTTTTCTTCTAACTTACAAAAGTTAGTGTTTATCTTATGGACCCAAAAATTCTTATCTTCAATACCGCACAAACCCTCTTTTTTCTTCCTGTATTCAGTATCTAATTTCGAATCTTAAATTTATGTCGTGCTTTCACATTCTTTAGTACAAGATTTTGAATCTCGCGTGTCTATTTTGAATCTTAATCCTTTGATTATTCCGGAGGGATACAAACTTTTATATATATATTTAAAGGGTGCCAAGTCATTGAATCGCATGCGCCTAATATTATATATTTAGTCCAATAGAAGTTAAATAAAACATTATGATTGAATATTTTATGTTATTTGTGTCTGTCTGCGCACGCGTGTGCAACTAGTTTATACAATAATCCATGGTTCAAACTTCAAACATTGGATGATCAAACTGTCCATATCAGCTCCCCCACCCCCATGGAAAGTCATTTACACTGGGACCCCTCTCAGTGTACTATAACTCACATGAAGATGAAGACCTTATGAAAAAAAGTAATCCTGCTGCCTTCTCTTTTTCTCAAGTTTCTTGGGAAAAGATGTAGTCGCATTTAAATAATATATAAACAGGTTCAAACAAAACTCATCGTTAAATTGCTCAACTAACATGATTTTGAATTCACAACATGTAGGGGCGGATTTCCATTTAAATTATGGGTTCAACAAAATTTAATAGTTTCGGCTCAGACCTTATATTTGTATAAATAATTTATATCCAGAACCACGTTCGACAAAAAAAGGTTTTGATCCATAATTCATATAATGAAAGTTCTGAATCTACCTCTAAATTGGCATGGACTCACTTCTATATAAAACGAGTATGTAACTCACTTCTAAAAGGTTTTTTAACATTTTATATTGTAATATCACCTTAGAGTATGTTATGAATTCTAGAATATTGGCCATTATTTTTTGCAAGAGTATGTTATAATTTGTTGTAGTGGCTTTGGTGAACTTACTTGGTTTGTTACCTCTGGACTTTGTGTGTCTTGCTCTTGAGTTTGCAACATTTGATTACTAGTAAATTTATTTGTTACGCTTTGGTGAATCTTGATAATATATTCTTGTCCTTTGTTTTATTATTTCGGTCTGTAGTAGCCTGACTTACCTCTAGATTCTTGCTAACTTGTGCTTTAGTATTAGTTTTCGTGTGTGTTAGTGTTAACCTTTGATTAGTATTTTGCTCTAATGGCTTAGGTGAATGATGATAGACTAGGGTCATGTTTTCGGTCGGAGGCGAGGGTTAGGGGTAAGTGGGGTAAGTAAGATGTTAGGCTGAGAATAGGGTATTGGAACATTGGGACTTTAACGGGGAAGTCCATAGAGCTAGTTAAAATTCTTAAGAAGATGAGGATTAATATAGTCTGTATCCAGGAGACCAAATGGGTAGGACCTAAGACTAAGGATGTGGACGGGTATAAGTTATGATTCTCGGGTAGGTTGAGGTGTAGGAATACAGTAGCCTTTTAGTAGACAGCGAGCTAAGGGATCAGGTGGTAGAGATTAGGAGGGTCAATGACAAGATAATGACGATTAAGTTCATAGTTGGAGGGTTCACTATAAACATTATTACTGCTTACAAGCCGCAGACGGGCTTGGACGAGAAGGATAAGAGGCGTTTTTGGGAGGATTTGGACAAGGTGGTGGGAGGTATACCACCGACTGAGACATTATTTGTAGGAGGGGATTTCAATGGACATATCAGGTCACTTTCGGGGGGCTATGACAATGTGCATGGAGGTTTTGGCCTCGGGTACAGGAACGGGAGAGGCATCTCACTTTTGGAGTTCGCTAAAGCTTTTGGGATAGTGATAGCCAATTCGAGGTTCCTGAAGAAGGAGGATCACTTGGTGACTTTCCGTAGTTCGGTGGCTAAGACTCATATAGACTTTTTGCTCCTTATGAAGGTTGATAATGACCTTTGTAAAAACTGTAAGGTTATTCTGAGTGAGTATCTTACAACCTGACATAAGCTTTTGGTGATGGATTTGGAGATCAAGATGGAGAAGAAAATTAGGGTTGTGGATGACAGGCTAAGAATCAAATGGGGGAATTTGATCATGGCTAGTACACAAGAGATGGGGGAGAGTTTGATAGTCAGGGGGCTTGGGAAAGTAGTAGGGATGCGACCGGTATGTGGGATAGGATGGCCAGTTACATTAGGGAGGTAACTAGAGAAGTGCTAGGGGTCTCGCAGGGTAGCAGTGGTGGGCATCGAGAGGACTAGTGGTGAAATGATAAAGTTCAAGATAAGGTGGAAGCAAAGAAAATGACGTATATGAAATTGGTAGAAAGCAAGGATGAGATGGAGAAGTGGACAAATAGGGAATTATATAAGATGACGAGGAAGTAGACAAAACTAGCGGTTATGGCAGCAAAAATGGCGGCTTTTGAACACATGTATGTGGAATAACAGGAAAAATGAGGAGATAAGAAGTTGTATAGACTAGACAAAGAGAGGGAGAGGAGGACCGTGACTTGGATCACATGAGGTGCATTAACGATGAGGACAGAAAAATACTGGTGAAGGACGCGCTTATTAGACGGATGTGACAGTCTTACTTCCATAAACTCTTGAACGAATAAGGAGATAAAAACATTGTGATGGGAGATCTGGAGCAATTTGGAAGGTATCGGGATTTTGAATATTGTAAAAGTATTAAGGTTCATGAAGCTAAGGGTTATGTTCACAAGATGCGCAGGGATGAGCGACCGGGCCTGATGAGATCCCAGTTAAATTTTAGAAGAGCGCATACAGGACAGGTTTGGAGTGACTGACTGAGTTATTTAATGTCATTTTAAACATTTTTAAGATATGTTTTTAGGCAATACTTATGAAATTAGCTCGACTTTTGAGAACTTATTGCTTGTTTTTTTGAAATCTTTATTTCCATTTGTGATCGGTGAATGTTAAATAATGATTGTTTATACACCTGTCTGCTTTAAATAAAGTTTATTCGATCACATTTTTTCCTCTTGGGTTCAAAGGCTAACAAAAGTGTCAGATAGATGAGATATTAAATTTGGACGGATCAAAATGAGTTTGGAAAGTCTTATTATCATATAGGATGATATTATACGTGAAAGGCAATACTTCACATAGTACCAATTATTGGCACTTCTTAATCCCACGAAATCGTAGGGGAAGTAATCTGACGGCTTGATAGTGTGGGGAGGGACTGATTTTTATATTGGACATTAAGACATTAAGTATATACGTTTCTCTGAGGTAACAGATTAAATGACGCGTGTAAATTTGATATTCAGAGTTATTTATGTAGAGAATTTGCTTATTAAAATATTTTAATATTTGTGATATGAGAAAGAAAAATAATTTGTGGATGCTCATAATTTTAAATAAACTATTATACATTTTTATACACTATTATATATTTGTGTACACCAATATACATAATGTATATGTATAAAAGTGCAATTCTTATTTAAAATTAGTTCAGATCTATGTTTTATATCTACTTATAAAAATTATATAATTATGTATAAATATGTATATGTGTGTATTTTCGTGCATAATATTATATAATTACATTTCGTTAGTATATACACCTACACATTATACACCTTCAAACACATATATACATAATGTACATGTTTTTTTGTATATAAGTGTAAAACACTGTATAAAAGTGTTTTTGGACCAAAACTTTGCAATGTAAGTGTTGAGTTTTTTTTTTTTTTTGCAATGTAAGTAAGAAAATTATATATTTTTGAAATTTCCCCAAGATAATTTGACATAGTAAATGGCATAAAATAGCTCAATCTCTTATTATTGGAACCCGATAACTAGTGTGTTCATTGTTCAGTTTGGATCGATTTTCCTCTAAAAGATAACCAAATTAATTTACTCGATTTTTCAAATGTTGAAATAAAAATCAAACCAATTAAGTCGATTTTTCATCACTTGGATTTTCATTGATTTTTCGATTTTTCTGTTTATTCATTTTTTTGTCGTTTTTGTAAAAAACTAAATGTGACAATATACTTTCAAGTACATATTTGATTGATTATATTCTCGCATAACATTACCAGATTAATTACTCTTTAAGAAAAGAATAGGGCTTTCAGTTTGGACACTGCCCGTGATGGGCTCTCGGCTGTGGCTCATATCAATTCTGAAATTTATCCAATTTTGTACATTGTGTGTATATTTAACACACCCCGCAGTCATAGCGGGTGGTCTTCGTACGCAGATGTTGTCTCTAAAATCTTCAAAAAGGAGCGAGAAAAGACTCTTTGTAAAGATGTCTGCAATTTGATATCTCGAAGGGACATGACAGACGCGTACTTGTCCTCTAGCTACATTCTCTCGAACAAATTGAATATTCATCTCTATATGTTTAGTGTGCTGATGCTGAACTGGATTACCAGAAAGGTAGATGACACTTATATTATCACAATACACCAAGGTAGCCTTTTGAATAGGACAATGGAGCTCTAAAAGTAGATTACGTAACCAACATGACTCAGAAACCACATTGGCTATCCCTCGATACTCGATACTTGATCTCTGCACTTGAATGAGAAAGCGTGGATTGACTCTTGACAGACCATAAGATCAAGTTATTTCCAAGAAACATACAATAGCCAGACGTAGACCGTCTGATGTCAGGACAACCTCCCCAATCAACATCTGTATAGGACACAAGTGTAGACGTCGACGAAGGATACAAATGCAAGCCATAATCAAGTGTTCCCTGAATGTACCTAAGAATGCGTTTGAGCGCATTCATATGTTCAATCTTAGGATCATGCATAAACAAACACACTTGTTGTACGACATATGTAATATCAGGTCGCGTGAACGTAAAATACTGAAGGGCGTCTGCAAAACTACGATAGCGGGTAGGATCCTCATAGGGAGAGTCAACTGCAGCACTCAACTTGGGTTTAGTATCAACTGGAGTAGAAGTGGACTTACATGACAGGAGCTTGAGAATAGCAATGGGCTTTGGCAAGACCAAGGATGTTGGGCAGGAGATGACTTTTTTGCCCAACGAATTGAACACCGCCGGAGTCAGCTATGGCTGGGTCAGCCTTACGAAAGTTGTAGAACGAGGTCATCTACATAACACTCAACCTCGTGATGAAGAAGTTGACATCCCAGCCCTTTCAATGATCTATGTTGCATACTTCCTCTGTGATAAGAACAATCCACATGCATGACGTGTGACAGCAATTCCCAAAAAATAACTTAATGGGCCCAAGTCTTTCATGACAAACTCAGAACTGAGCATCGTCATGATAGACTTTCGCAAAGCATCAGAAGAGGCAATCAAGATAATATCATCCACATATAATAAATTATCAGACCTGCTGTGAGAGAACTCAATAGTCGAAATATAGTCAGCAAACCTCTTATACCAAGCTCGTGGAGACTGTTTAAGCCCATACAAGAACTTCTTCAACAAACATACATGATGAGGATATCTAGTATCTCTAAACCCCAAGGGCTGATGCATATAGATTGTCTCCTTGAGATCACCATGTAGGAATGCATTATTCACGTCTTGTTGATGAATGTGCCATGATTTTGAAAGAGCCAAACTGAGCACAATGCGAATGGTAGCCATATTGACCACCAGACTAAATATCTCATCACATTCCACACCAACCTGTTGAGTCTTACCATCACCTATTTGTCGAGCCTTATGTCTTGCAACAGAACCGTCAGAATTATCCTTATAAAAAAAAATCTACATAGACCGAATAATATTAACACCAGATGGACGGGGTACCAATTTCCACGTCTTATTATCAATAAGAGCATTATATTCATCGGTCATAGCAATTTTTCAATTAGGGTCATTTAAGGCAGACACGGGATTACGGGATAAAGGTGATTTAAGAACATTAGAATTTAAATTAAATGTCTTTTTAGTGTAAAATTACCCCATTGACTGCGGGTGACTGGACCATGACTCGAGGCTGGATTGAGTGAATTTTGGGAATTTTCATCAGACAGTGGTGAATTTTGGGAATTTTCACCACTGGACCTACTGGACCTCTCTACAAATGGCCACATGTCTACTTAATATTTTTCCTTCTAAATGTTTGACATATTCGCCCCCTCTTCAATCCAGCCTCGAGTCATGGGTCTTTTCATCAGACAGTGGTGAATTTACGGACATACACCAATTTTTTAATTAGTTTCGGGGCATGAAGGGTATTTTCAAGACAAGTGGTGTATGGGTAGTAAACAAAGTTTTATGACCATAACCCTTAATTGGAATAGAATTACCATTACCAACAATTATACCACGATTATTGCTCAAATTGGAATAAGACGAGAGAGTACCTTGGTCGGATGTCATGTGGGTAGTGGCACCGGTGTCCATGTACCTGTCACGCCCTTTTTCGACCGCGACATTATAAAACTCCTGCTTAGAAGGTTAGAAAATAAAATAAGCGCTAAAAGTGGAAAAGAATGCTAAAATGTTAAAAGGGTGCTTAAAGTTAAAGTAGGGTGCTAAATACTAAAGGGTTCGCGGAGTCTCCACCTAATTAATTTGGGTGAATTAGGACACCTAAATATTAACTAGTTTAAAGTAAACATTAACTCCATTTTAATGGTCTGTAAAATTAATGAGATTCTGGGCAAGAGTTCTTTATTATCCTAAAGGGAAGGGGTTAGGCACCCTAAAGGATCCGCTATTGCGGGTGTCCGTTCAAACCTAGGGTTAATTATTTATGCTAAGAAATGTATGTTAAGAATATTTAAGTAAAAGATGTTGTAAATATCCCTAAGAGAAAAATACATTTTTTGATGATAAAAGAAAATCATAATGTTTGTTTTAAAATAAGGTTAACTTTGAAGGAACGTATTCGTTCGTAAAATATTTAAATAAGATGTTTATATTGCATAGCATAATATAAAGGGTAGTAATGCAAAATTAGTTATGGAAAAGTATGCATTTATAAAAACATGTCTAACATGTAAAAGCGTTCATTAGGCAAGAGGTGATAAAAGTATAATTTTTTAAAATATTGTGTGCAATAGTAGAGTTTATAAGAAAGTGAGTTAGGAATCTTGCAACAACTAATATTCTGGCTACCTGAGTAATTAGGCGGGCGAAGATTATTAAGTGATTTATTATACCTATTAGATAATTCATGACAAACCTAAATAATTGATTTAAGAGGGAATAAAATTCTAATGTCTAAGTTATTTTCTAATGGTGATCCAAAGCTTAAACTATTCTAAGTATGCTAGTATTAGTATAAAGTTGGATAGTTAATTTACAACTAATGAATGGAGGTAGGGGAGGAATTAATAAAATGACTCGGGAGTGACGGTATCCCTCAGCTTGTAGCTTCGGAAATTCCTGATGCGGACGCGGATGCGGAATACACATAGATGCGGGTCTCCATTTGATAAGAGCTCGTGATGAGTCTTGCCGTGAGACTCTTCATTTTGCTCCGATGCATTTCATGTAAACAAGGAAGAGGAAAGATAAAGATTAGTATGCATCCAAACTTTATTAGTAATGCAAATAAAAATGACATAGCCATACGAACTTAAGCAAATATACAAAATAGCTTAGCATATAATCAAGTCAAGCATAATCACGTTAAACTCACACACACCTCCACAATTCGATTACTACTCAGTTATACAAAATCTAAATAACTGTCAATTTCAGCAAAAAGGTAAAGAACACGATTATCTCCAGTATTGGGCCTTGAGTGTAAATAAATTCAAATAATTTTTAATTTAAAGGCTGGACTTAAACGACTCAGGCCCAATCTGTTATCTTTTAACTTCTTTCACTGCAAGAGTAAGAGTAAAAGGCCACGCAGAATATGCCAAAGAAGATGTAAAATGACCCCCAAATGCAAATTTCAGATTTTATATATGGACCAGAACAATTTTGCATATACCATAAATATGAGCAATAACCCAATATATGTGTATGCACCCCCTGATATACCTATGAGACATACGATTCTGATATCACTTTAGACATGCACAAGAGATTAAGAGCATTCATGGTATACCCAGCATTCAGACGACAGGCTTGATATTAACTTGTTCATGCTCCTTTTTTTTTTTACAGTAAACTTAAAATGGACATACAGACAAGCTTATTAGTTTATAAAGAGTCTGCAACACACCAGGGCACGATTCGATACTACCTAGTTCTAATGTGATTAGAAAGTATTCAGAACCTCTTTTTAGTCGAGATTAGGGCTATCACAAGACATGCTTCTTAACAGATCTAAACACATTCTCAATCCCATCGTATGACAACTACTACTAGCACATATTAACAATCACTGTCTCGATCATCACCAACAACTAATATTAACTAAACAGATTCAACAACCAATCTAATATACTTAAGCAGTCATACACAACTCATATTGCTCATCAGTATCGAATGAAAACTTAAGACTAGAATGGTGATGAATTTACCTTATCCAGACAGCGAACCGAGGCAGCGTATCAAGTCGTCGATCCGCTCGGGTTTTGGTTTTACGATGCGAATAAAAAGGCAAAATTTGTTTGCTGATTGCTTGACTGATATTGAAAGAAAGAGTTTCGAAATTCATGTTCTTGCGATGCTAATTGTCTGGGTGCTGAGCCCCTAACTCTCGATGCCTTTGCATGTGTAAAAAATGCTCAACTTATAGCCTCCAATTGGGTTCCATTTTAGGGTAAGTCTTAAGGCTGATTTTGGACGATATTTGATACTGATTTGGTATTCCTTTTGGACGATTCTATGGGCTGATTATGGGTGCGATTTGGTTAGGGATTTTGTTGCCATTTCGGGGTCGATTTGTTACTGTTTTGTGTTTATTGGGATGTGATTTTGTGAGATTTGGGTTCGATTCGCCGGATTCTCAGGCGAAAATCCCGGCATGGGCGATGGGAGTGCGAGGGAGAGGTGCGGCCATTGCTAGGGTTAGGTTCTTAGGTTTTTCTTTTCTAAGGGTTGTTGGCGATGGGGGGGGGGGGGGGGGAATAAGGGCTGAAGGGAAGAGAGTGGACTACGGATTGTTGGGCTTTCGGGTGGTTGGGCTGCGTTTTAAAGTGGTGGGCTGGTGGTATTATTATTGGGTATTAGTTTTAGGTATTTAATTTTTTAGGTGTTTTAATTTTAGGTGTATTATTTATTTAATTAGTGGTAAATTATTTAATTTGTGATTAAATTATTTAGGTGCTTTATTAATTTAAGTTCGAGTTTAAAAAATAAAGACGGGCGTGATATTTAATTAATGCTTAATATTTTATGAATGCGGCACTACTATTAAAACGCATGTATTAGATTGAAATTAATTTAAATTGCAAATAATATTAATGAAATTGCCTTGCGTATTAATGAAATGCGAATATGTTATTTAACACGACGTCGTTGTTAAATTATTTATTTTATGTATTTATTTACTTATTTATCATTAAGACTTGTTTGAGTTTTAATAAAATTGTTTGTTATTAAAATGTCGAGTGCGGACGTGAGACTTAAGGTGTGCCTAATAATCTACGTGAAATGCGGTGCCATTATTAAATTGTTTTATTGTCGCATTTTATTTATAAAATTGCTAAGATAAAATTATTGTGCAAATTTAATGTAATTTTGTAGTTAATGACTAGACGAGAGGGTCAAAATTGGGTGTCAACAGTACTAATTGGGGTCCGGTTGAGTCATTCCAAGTGTGTGCATTGCGGCTTCAATGTCGGTTTGAGTGGATCCTGCTACGTGATGGGCTTAAGGAGGTCGGGGCCCAAGAACCCGGTATTGACCGTGAAGGACCGAGACAACTGAAATTTGGCAGGTAGGAAAGCGGGCCGTTCCGGGTGCGCTAGAGGCCATTGGAGTCTTTGGGCAGGGCCATTGCCATCGTCTGAGGACCATTGTGGGCCCCAGGCTAATTCTTCTTGGCCTTGTGGTGACCCGCCACCGCCACTATTCATGTTGCCTCGGTTGTTGCCGCCGCGATTTTTCCCATTATTTTTCAAATTTTGGCCCTTTTTATCACCACCATTATTGTGATTTTAACTCACGTTGGTGGAATCGGAAGGGGGAAAATTTGACGTAGTCATCATGACGACGGGACTAGCCCCTGTAGCCGCCTTTTTAGCCAAACCTGTTTCTTCCAATGTGAGCATGGAGCGGGTTTGATAGAATTCAGGAAGGGGATTAATTTGTCGAAGGATCGAAGCAACACCGTTATAGGCCTCGGATAAGTCTGCAACCATTTGTAGAACGAGAAGACTATTAGTAATTGGAGCACCTACGTTTCGAAGTTGATCCGCCAAGTCATTGAGTCATTTACAATAAAATAAAACATTAGGAAAATTCACCATAGCAACTTGAGAAATTCTTGTTCAAGGGTAACAATCCGGAAATGACTGTTATCTTGGAAGATATCACACAATCGATTGCAAGCCTCCATAGTTGTGGAGTTGGGTTCCATAATCGCCTGTAAAAGGTCCATGGATATTGTGGCATAAATCCATTGAAGAACCTTTTGCGTCAAGTGTGACCCATACTTTTGGGTTGTCCGCTTTTGTGGGTACATCATCGTCTTCGGTGTTGTCATCCCCCGTTTTAGGAGTCAGAGGGATGATATAGTGAATAACTTGATGTGTCATTGCATGAATCTTGAATAGCTCCACCCACGTCCCATATTGAATGTTTTCTAGGTCAAGAACAATAGGAATGATGCTCTAGATGTTATAAACTGTGAGGGCAGGATGAAAGTGTTCTTATCAGTCACGATGAATAGAACGAACTTTGGACACGAATTTGGGGGGGGGAGGAGGTCTCGGTTTTGTGCAGAAACCGATGAGGGGGATTTTGTCACAGTTTTCAAGAAATTTGAGAAAGTAGTGAGAAGCGAAAGCAAGGAAAATAACCTAGACTCTTGATACCATGAAAGAATTAATCCCTTGATTATTATTATTATTAATGAAACACATATATATATATATATATATACAAGTTACAATAGGAAAATCATTTTTCTATTCTACATCTAAAACTCTATTTTATATGGAGACTAACTATACAACTATGGTAATATTACACTATTAATTACGGTACAAGACTAAGTCTAATATATACCAAATATACAAAGAATAGGGCTCTCGATTTGGACACTGCCCGTGATGGGCTCTTGGCTATGGCCCATATCAATCCTGAAATTTATCAATATACACACAATATACAAAATATTGTGTGTATATTTAACAATAATCACCATAAACAATAATATTTTAATCGCATTGTTAGGATTGTAATGTATATTGAAGATAAAGAAAATACATCAAAATCCCTCTAAACTTTACACTTATTTCCAATAAGACACACAAATTTTGCGGGGGTCCTATGACCCCCTCGAACTATAAAAAATATACCATTTTTACCCGTTTTCACACCAGGTCTGCTAAAAAATGCCGCGTGTGTATTTGAATTAAAATTAATTTAATAAATATTATTTGCTATCCATCGGGTTTGATCCGTTTTCCCTAATATTTCACCCCATTTGGTCATAACAGTACACTCCCAAAGACTTTTCATTTCCCTCCACTCGATCTTAACCGTAAATGTGTTCTTGCCGTCTCCGATCGGAAATTGAGTGGAAATCAGAGTTTTGGTGTACAAAATGTTGAGATGAAGCCCACCTAGTCCCCTTAACAGTTTATGTGTTAAATCAGTTAGTTAGTGACTTAACTTTAGTTAGCTGGTTTGGTTAGTGTTTTAATCATAGTTGATGTAGTGAGTTGGCAACTTGTATAAATAAGGCTTTTTAGCCTCAGATTGTTTTGAACGAATATAGATAAGCGTCCACAATATTCTCTCTTAATTCTCTTGATCCTTGTTCCTTCTTCTTCTTCACTTAGCTTAACATCGATCAATCCACAAGTGACAGATTATGCATGCAATACATTAAAGCTGCACAGATTGTGTTGCGACTGTACTAGTCCTAAGTTATGTGGCACATTTAGGACATCAAAGGTTGCTGGAGTTTCTAATGGGATTAAGATGGTTACAATCAAGTTAGGAGCCATATTCTCTTAATGACACATATTCCAAGTGTAAACCAAGCATACACTATGGTAGCACAAAATGAGAGTAAAAACCCGATCACTGGAAGGTTTACAAGTGATGAAGCTACTGAGCATACATCCATGTTCACCAGATCTTCAGCTCCACTTAATAGATCAAGAATATATTGTGACTATTGCAATATGAAGGGACATACCAGGAAGAAGTGTTATAGATTGATGTATTGTGACTATTGTAAGAAAAATGGGCATATTAGAGAAAAATGTTACAAACTTGTTGGTTATCCAGATGACTTGAAAGATAAGAAGAAGGCTAACACTGCTTGGGCAGGACAGACACAATGAGAAGGCTTTCAACAGGTGCATGCACAAAATGTTAATTAGACATAGCAGAATCAGCATGCTGGTGGATCAAATGGGGCCGGTAATGTTAACCAGACATGGCAGAATCAACATGCTGGTGGATCAAATGGTGCTGGTGGATCACATGGTAATTTGACAGTGCCTAAAGTTCATATGGCAGGTAATCCTGTGTTTGACAGTTCTAGTTGGATTGTTTATTCTGGGGCAACTAATCACATGGTAACTGATAGGAGTTTGATTGAACAAAATGAGGTTACAGATAATGCAGGTCATGTGCAGCTACCTACAGGTGATAGAGAAGCAATAACACAGACTGGAAGCTGCAGGCTGAGTGGAGGTGATCTCATTAAGCATGTTCTATGTGTCCCAAGCTTCCAATTTAATCTGTTGTCAGTTTCAAAGTTAACGAGAGAGCTGAACTGTAGTGCGAGATTTTCCCCTAACTTTTTTGTCTTACAGGATCTCCTCACTGGGAAGGTGAAGGATATTGGTAGAGAATTAAATGGACTGTACATGCTGCAATACAGGAGGTTAACAGGGCAGGTTCATTCAGCTATCAGATGTACAAATGAGGAGCTGCAGGCAGATTTATGGCACAGAAGGATGGGGCATGTCCTAATGACTATGCTCAGGAAAATAAGTGGTTTTAGGAACAAGTATAACTTCACAATAAAACATTGTAGTGTCTGTCCTATGGCTAGACAGACTAGAAAGCCATTTCCTATCAGTGTAAGCAAGACTGAATTTGTTTTCCAGCTTTTACATCTTGATGTATGGGGGCCTTACAAAGCTCTCACATATAGTGGTATGAGATATTTTTTGACTGTAGTAGATGACTTCACTAGATGGACTTGGGTATTCCTGTTGTCAGTCAAGTCAGATGTGATTACTGTCCTTAAGAATTTGTTTACAGAAATAAGAAACCAGTTTGACAAGGGTATTAAATGTGTAAGGACTGATAATGGATTAGAATTTCTTAACCATAGCTGTTCTGAATTGTTTAGCCAGCTTGGTATTATCCATCAAAGTTCTTGTGTCTATACTCCTCAGCAAAATGGTGTTGTTGAGAGAAGGCATAGACGTATTTTGGAAATTGCAAGGGCCATCAGGTTTCAAGGGCACTTACCAATAAGGTTCTGAGGTGAGTGTGTAAAGGCGGCAGTGTGTGATTAATAGGGTACCATCTGTTGTAGTTGGGAATGTGTCACCTTATGAGAGGTTGTTTAACAAACCACCCTCTTTAGATCATATGAGAGTTATAAGTTGCTTGTGTTATGCAACTAATACAATCAAGAATGATAAATTTGATAGCAGGACAATTAAAACAGTGTTGTTGGGATATGCAACTCAGTAGAAGGGGTACAAGTTACTTGACCTAGACAGTATGAGTATTTTTGTGAGTAGAGATGTCAACTTTCATGAAGATATATTTCCTGTTGAAGACATTTAAGCAGCGGAAGGTGGTGGATCACAGAATGAGGGTCAAACTTGTTCTAATTCCTACTCTGAACTGTATGATGACAATTCTACTGGAGATCCTGGAAACATGTTTCATTCCAGGGACATAGGTGGCTCTAACACTAATGATCATGTTGAAGTAACTTCCGATAATGCAGTAATTTGTTGTGCACAGATGATGACCAACATAGAGATACACAGAATGCCAATGATGTTCAATCACCTGAGGAGGGTCACATAATTCCTTCATCATGACCATCATGGAGACATACAAAATTCCAATGATCAGTTGAATGACATCTCAAGAAGATCCTCCAGGATGAGAAGACCTCCTACATGAATGAAGGATTTTGTGTCACCTTCAGACACTGTCAAATATCCATTATCCAATTATCTTAGTTATGCTGGTTTGTCAATATCCTACCAGAGTTGTGTAGCCAAAATGTCTGAAGATTGGGAACCACAAACCTATTCTGAGGCAGCAGGAGACAGGAGATGGGTTGAAGCTATGAAGACAGAGATTAAAGCTTTGGAGGACAACAATACTTGGGAGATTGTAGACTTGCCCACTGGAAAAAAGCCATTGGTTGAAAGTGGGTGTACAATATCAAATATAAGGCCACTGGAGAGGTCGAAAGTTTTAAGGCAAGGCTGGTTGCCAAAGGGATAATCAGAGAGAATGAATAGACTATCAAGAAACTTTCTCACATGTTGTCAAGATGGTTACAGTAAGGGCTATTATAGCTATAACAGCAGCTCAGGGATGGAGCATACATCAAATGGATGTATTCAATGCCTTCTTACAAGGGGATCTAAATGTAGAAGTTTATATGAACATACCACAGGGAGTGGAACATAGACAATGGAAAATATGTAAACTGCTTAGATCTTTACATGGATTGAAGCAGGCCTCAAGGCAATGGAACATCAAGCTGGTTATTGCCTTATTGTCTGATGGTTTTGCTCAAAGCCACCTAGATTATTCCTTTCTCACAAAGAAGGTGAATGGGAAAATAATAGTTATTTTGGTATATGTGGATGACCTACTCATCACAGGGGATGATAAAACACTCATTGTTGAGACTAAAGGAATATTGCAACAACATTTCAAGATTAAAGACTTGGGTGAGTTGAGGTATTTTCTGGGTTTGGAGTTTGCCAGAAACATGAATGGAATTGTGATGCATCAACGAAAATATTCCATGAAGTTAATTGTTGATATGGGGCTGACAGGAGCTAAGCCAGCAAGGTATCCAATGGAGTGGAATGCAAAGTTAACATCTTATGCATATGATCAGCACTTGAGAGACAAGGCAGATGATTCTGGAAAAACAGCAGTTACTGATCCTCTTTTAGCTGATTCTTCTGAGTATCAAAGACTTATTGGAAGACTACTGTACTTAACGAATACAAGACCTGACATATCATTTGCAGTCCAATGTCTCAGTCAATACATGCGAGAGCCTAAAGTCTCACACATGGCAGCAGCAGAGAGAATAGTTCGATATGTGAAACAAATACCAGGCTTGGGGATCTTTCTTTCTGCTGGGGATTCTGTAGTTCTATCTGCTTATTGTGATGCAGATTGGGCATCATGCCTTAATACGAGGAGGTCAGTCACTGATTATTTAATCTTCTTTGGATCTTCTCTTATCAGCTGGAAGTTCAAAAAACAACATACAATATCGAGAAGCTCTGCAGAGGCAGAGTACAGGAGCCTTGCCTCGGCAGTATCTGAAGTCGTATAGATCTCTGGGTTGTTTTCTGAGCTTGGCATTCATGTGAAACAACCAATCCCTGTATACAGTGATAGTAAGTCAGCCATCCAGATCGCAGCAAACCCGGTCTTTCATGAGCGTACAAAACATATCGATATCGATTGTCACTTCATACAGGAAAAGGTCCACCAGGGGTTAGTGTCTACGCACCATATTCTTACTGTGGAGCAGCCGGCGGATTTGCTCACAAAAGAATTGCTACAAGGACACCATCACTATTTGTTATCCAAGCTAGGTGTCAAAAATCTTTTCTTAACATCAAGCTTGCGGGGGATGTTGAGATGAAACCCACCTAACCCACTTAACAATTTATGTGTTAAATCAGTTAGTTAGTGACTTAACTGTAGTTAGCTGGTTTGATTAGTGTTTTAATCATAGTTGATGTAGTGAGTTGTCAACTTGTATAAATAAGACTTTTTAGCCTCAGATTGTTTTGAACGAATATAGATAAGCTTCCATAATATTCTCTCTCATTTCTCTTCATGCTCGTTCCTTCTTCTTCTTCACTTAGCTTAACATCGATCAATCCACAAGTGACGTATTATGCATGCAATACATTAAAGCTGCACAGGTTGTGCAGTTTAACACAAAATAAGGATCTAATCGAAGAAGTGAAGGGTCACAGGTTAGGGTTTGTTATTTTCGTTTTAAAAGGTCAATTTTTTATCTTGCATGCACTGATTTGTTGTTAAATACTTAGTTTTTTATTTGAAAATGTATTGTATTACACTTCTTGTGCTCGATTACATTCACATTCACTGATTTGAGTTAGTGTTGTTCTTCATCGATTTAGTGTGTTTGATTTTTTTTTGTTTTGCTATATTTCAGGGTGTGTTATAACATGTCACTTTGAGATGGTACCATTGGGGGTAGTATTGTGTTTGGTGCCTGACCAAAATATGTTGGTGGGTTTATTACTGAATTTTTGGATTATGACATTGATATGATGTCCTATTTTGAACTAAGAGACTTGATAAAATCTTTAGGATATACAACAAATTGTTCTTTTTATGTTAAGTCTCTTGTCGATGATTATTTGGTTGAAATTACAAGTGATAAGTTATTTGTTACATTGTATCTTTGTTAAAAAACGGGGCTCGACTGGATATTTTTGTGTCCCACGAGGTGAAATAAACTTGTGTTGCATTGGCTTTAGACTAGGGGTGTGATAGAGGCGGGATCGGCGGGTGGAGCGGGGTGGCGTGGTAGGGTAGGGTTTGGTTGGATTTGGCGGTCGGGGCCGGCGGGGTCTGTCGCCGTCCCGTCCTGATCCCGTGGGGTCGGGGTGGGGTCAGGAAGGGGTCGGGTCGGAGTGGGTCGGGTTTTTATTGCCCTTAAATTAAAAAAATAACACACACACAACAAGATAGTTTAATGAAAATATCCCAAGGTTGCTTTTGTGCCTCTTATATTATTTAATAGAAGTATGATTTTTTTTTATAATACAATTTTAAAATTGCAACTTCGTGATATTGAAAGTTGTAAATAAATAACATAGTAATACATTTTAAGAAACACATTTTTTTTGTTTCTTTATAATTTCTTGTGTTTTTTCCGGTTGGAATTGGTATTTGTTGGTCAACGTCGCTTCCACCTCCGTCGGATAAGATTTCGTTGTAGTCTTCTTCTTCGTTGATCTCCGGACTCCGGTTGACCGCACCTGCTCCGCTCGTATCCTATCTCTGAATAATACTGCAATCTCCGAGTTGTCTCCCGCTAATGAGTGTATGTACTCTCTTATTTGATATCTGCCGGCCGAAAAAGCGCTTTCAGACGCTTGAATGTTTAAACATATCTCGGGCCATCTTAGATAGTGTTGAAAATGTCTTTTCATTCTCCCTCCAGTATTTTAGCAAGTCTTCACGTCCCTCTTCATTGACAATTGCTTTGTACGGTAGAACACCCTGCAAAACAAAAACATCAAACTCGCTAACTTGGTTAGAAATGTTACCACTAAACATTCTGAGGCTTTCAATACTAGCCGCAGAAACAGCATGTCGATTTTGAGGTTGTGTTGAATAAGAAGATGACATGAAAGTCGGTTGGTTGCTAGCACGTTCTTGTTGGTAATGCGTACATATGTTTTTACATTCATCTCGTATGCTAGACAACACTTTTTCTCTAGTTTTTTCAATAGGTGGTGGGTCATTTGGATTTTTGGAAGATGGAGGTGAAAATTTATCTATGCAATCATAAATAGTTTCAATAAGTGTTTTACAACCGTGTATTAAATCGTCTATTTTAATAGACGAATTTAATACAACACTAATAATATAAATTGGAGAAATAGGAATTTTTAGAAATATTTTTTTAATAGGTGCCTTATAAACTGAGTTTTCCATATATACACTAAGTAATAAAAATATTAGAGCTATATAAAATAACATTGGTGAAATAGTAATATAATATCGGAAAATTCTTTAGTAGCTGGAATACCGGTATTCGGTACGGGATCTTGAATTTTCCGGTATTTATTATCCTACTATTTCATCAATGTTATTTTATATAGCTCTAATATTTTTATTACTTAGTTTATATATGAAAAAACCAGTTTATAAGGCATTTATTAAAAAATATTTCTAAAAATGAAAAATATTTTATTCCTATTCCCCCAATTTATATTATTAGTGTTGTATTAAATCCGTCTATTAAAATAGACGGTTGTAAAACACTTATTGAAACTGTTTATGATTGCATAGATAAACTTTTACCTCTATCTTTCAAAATTCAAATGACCCACCACCTATTGAAAAAACTAGAGAAAAGTGTTGTCTAGTATGCGAGATGAATGTAAAAAAGTATATACGCATTGCCAACAAGAACGTTATAGCAACTAACCGGCTTCTCTGCCATCTTCTTCAACACAACCTCAAAAACGACATGTTGTTTCTTCGGCTAGTATTGAAAGCCTCAGACATAGAATGTTTAGTGGTAACATTTCTAACCAAGTTAGCGAGTTTGATATTTTTGTTTTGCAGGGTGTTGTTTTTGTTTTGCAGGGTGTTCTACCGTACGAAGCAATTGTCACTGAAGAGGGATGTGAAGACTTGCTAAAATACTGAAGGGAGAATGAGAAGACATTTCCAACACTATCTAAGATGGCCCGAGATGTGTTAAACATTCAAGCGTCTGAAAGCGTTTTTTCAGCCGACAAATATCAAATAGGAGAGCACAAACACTCATTAGCGGGAGACAGCTTGTAGATTGCAGTATTATTCAGATATTGGATACGAGCGGAGAAGGTGCGGTCAACCGAAGATCAACGAAGAAGACCAACGAAATCTTATCCGACGGAGGTGGAAGCACGTTGACCAACAAATATCAATTTCAATCGAAGAACTACAAGAAATTGTAATTTTACTATGTTATTTATTTGCAACTTTCAATATCACGAAGTTGCAATTTTGAAATTGTATTACCAAAAAAATAAAATCATACTTCTATTAAATAATATAAGAGGCATAAAAACAGTCTTGAAATGTTTTTATTAAACTATCTTGTTGTGTGTGTGTTATTTTTTAAATTTAAGATAAAAAAAAACGACACCTCGAGACGAAACGGCGCCAAACCCCTTCCCGTTGGCCACCCCTAGTTTAGATGTATGTTTTCTCAAAGGAGTGTGCGAAGGCCAGCTATTGGTGGTAGTTAGCAGGGATGAAAACAATCAAATGCTGCCTATAGCTTGGGCAGTTGTTGAATATGAGAATCAATTCACTTGGAGATGGTTTGTGACTCTGTTGAAGCTTGATCTTGGAGATGGTTTGTGACTCTGTTGAAGCTTGATCTTGGAGATAGACATGAACTTACATTGATTAGTGACATGCAAAAGGTATAGAAAATTGATATTTCTTTATTGTTATTAATTTTTTTCTTTTTTTTGTTTCACTGATAATGTTTTTTGACTTTTGGTAGGGACTGCAAAATGCAGTTAAGGATTTACTCCTAGATGCTGAACACAGGAGGTGGGCAAGACATATCCTTGCAAACTTGCCCAAAGATTATAAGAGGGATAGAGAGAAGGAATTTATTTTGGAAGATTGCAAAGTCCACATTTGAAGTTTAACTTAAGGTCCATATTGATGTTATGAAGAAGCTGGAAAGAGATTGTTGGGATGATCTCATGTATTACAATATTGATAAATTGTGCAAAAGGTACTTCAAAGAGCAAGTGTGATTCAGTGGACAACAACATGGCTGAGAGTTTTAATAATTAAATATTGACTGCAAGATACAAAACAATTATCACAATGCTAGAAGAGATTAGATGAAAAGAATTGATCAATTGAGAGAGTTTTCAAATACATGGATCACTAATATTTCTTCCATGTCTTTCAAAATTTTACAAGAAAGATAATCAACGAATGGCAAGTGCTTTTCCTTGTGTGGATTCTATTTCAATGGGAACTTGATGAGTCGATCCACTTACACGTCTTGCTTTTACTGTTATATCGGGAGTGGAGGCTATCAATCCGATTTCATAACTAGTTGGTACTTAGAATAGGAGAAAGGGTTTAGCTTGAAGCTTCTTTCCTTAGCAGTCAAGCAGCTTCGCTCCTCTCCTTTATTATAGTAATAGTTTTCTTAGAACAGCTACGCTTAGAATTGTACTTTCCAATATGCCTATTCTCATTGACAAGTCAATGAAGTGCAGCTTGTCTTGGAATAGTGAAAGGGGTTCTGAAATTAGAGATCCGTGAGGTTGTATACATTGTGTTGATATTGTTAGGCAGACTTGTAGTTGCAGAGCTTGGCAGCTTAAGATTATACCTTGTCCTCATACAGTTGCTGCCTTGCACTGCAAGAGATTAGAGCCAATTCATTATGTGGCCAGCTACTATAGCAAGGAGACCTATCCGAGCACATATGCCCATTTTATTCAGCCAATGAACAACATGAAAATGTGGCCAATTTCTAATAATCCAACAGTAGAACCACCAGTAATCAGACAACTGTCTAGAAGGCCAAAGAAAGCTAGAAGGAAGGAGGCATGTGAAAGCAAAAAAACAGAAAAGATCAGCAGGAGGGGTGTTGTTATGACTTATAGCATTTATCATACAAGGGGACACAATAAAAGAGGATATCCAACAGTTCAAAGTCAAACTACACAAACAGCTAACCAGTCATAGGTAAATGTATCAATTTATTTTTACACTAGTTTGAATATAATCTAACATATTGTATTAAATAACTAGGCTAGAACAAATAGGGAAAGGGCAAACAAAAGGAGGATGGAACAGGAAGCTGAAAATTGTGGAAGGCCAAATATGAGAAGAGTAGAACAAGAAGCTGAAAATAGTGGAAGGGGTGGTGGAAGATGCAGCGGAAGAGCAAGTGCAAGGGGTGGTGTAAGATGCAGTCCAACAGTTCAAAGTCAAGAACCTCAAGGCACAAATAGTGGACATGCTTCAAAATCTTATAAAAGACCATGAATGGTGGGGGTTGGAAGATTGGTTGCTGATGATGGTTTTACTACCCTTAATGTAAGTACAGTTTACTCTTAATGTATGTTTTTTGGCTGGTTAGTTGGAAAATTAGTTACTTACCTATGTGCTTTATTTTTGCAGCCTTAAATGCCAAGTAGTAGGGTCTTTGACACTGGTAGAAGAGCTGCAATGAGATCTGATGCTGTTACTGGAGATACTGGCTACACACCACACCAAGGATTCAAGTGGAGGGGCAAATCAATCATTACCAATATTTGACTTGAGCAAATGAGGGATGAAAAACATTATCCAAATAAGGTCTAAAGCTGCTACTAACAATCAGAGCCAATGCAGTACATCTAGAAAGCCATGGAAATAGTTGTTGTTCTGTGTTGGTTTTTTGGTATTGCTGCTGTTGTTATTTTGAAGAAACTGATGTCGTTTTGCTACTGCTTTTTTGGTGTTGCTGCTTCAAATTTGCTACTGTTAGTTTAGTGTTGTTGATACTATTGGATGATGTATTAAGTGGCAAACCCCAATAATGTTAAGTTGTTTATGCAACAGTTTATTAGTGAATGACATGGTCAGTTTCCTTTAAATCATGTTTCTTGCATTTATCTCTTCTTTTGGTTGCAAATGATCAATAAGAAGGTACAAATTAGATTAACAAAGTTTTATTGACATAATTTAAAGAGAATAATACAAAGGAGATTTTCATTGACATAATTCAAAGAGAAATTTTATACCTTTTGAATCTGATTTTTGTTGAGATAATTAGGTATAATTTATTATAGTTCCATGAGGTCCAGGGGTCATAGGACTCCCGCAAAGTTTACGTGTTTTATTGAAAAAAAGTGTAAAGTTTAGGGAGGTTTCGATGTATTTTCTCTTGAAGATATGTTAGAGAAGAATTCTCTATATTATACAGATGACTCGATTTACTCATGAAGTAGCAATATCTTTAAAAAGTTTTAAGCAATCATAATATGATATGGTTAAGACACGTTCAAATGATTATGTTACATTCTCAAAATGGAAACTTTGATAAAATGTTACAAATACAGATCCATTCCCAAAAGTGAATGTGATGATATTTAGTAAAGATCATAAATACGGACGTGTGATTAGTTGTGAAGTTATCACAACTCACCTCCAGGAGGATTAAATATCTTCAAAATCACAGTGGGTATGAAATATGTATATGAAAGGTTACTCTCTCTATTCTCTATATTGTACCACACAAATATAAGTATAATGAAATCACATGTCATAGCAAATGAGAAGTTTATTGATACAAAAAAAATCATGTATAGTACATCAAAAATTTACTAAAACAAACAGCACATGACTTGGTAGACTTAAAGTTTACTAGTATGGTTGGCATAAGCAGTTTTGTCATCCCGATTCAAATATGGTGTGCAGATTGAGTATTTGACATATATTGAAGAACTAGAAGATCTTCAAAAATTTATTTATATTGCTTGTTCTCATGATAAGTTGATTATACTAGCTAATGTTGATATTGAATTCCCTAAAGTCTGGAAAAATATAAAAGGTGAATATTGGCTCGTTCACTTGTATGTGATATCTTAAAATAGATGCATCATGAGATATCACATGTGCTCTTATTGTCAACATGCAGTTTGACATTTGCATAATTGATTGCTCAAAATAATTGAGTTACGAGCATAATTTTCATATTATGTAATTAAGACAGTTTATTTTGATAATGTTGGTTCATATCCAAGCTAGTTTAGCATTAAATGCCTTCAATAAATAGCTAAGCCATTACTTATTAGAACAACGCTTCATGTGCTGGTATGAGATGTGATGCATACAACATCACTTGTATGCTTCAGACCAATAAGTTATGAAACTTTTTTTCCTCACAATTGGTTCAGTGTCAGGAACCAGATATTTCCATCTAACAGTTTTTATGTGTGGTATATGATTAATTAATCTATCATGATGCACAAAGATGAATTCCCTCGAGATATGTGTTAGTTTTTCTAACATAAGGGGGAGAATAAACAGCTAAGAAACATGTTATGAATTATAATTTATACGATCCTCATTCAAATATAATTCAAGTGCTAGAAGTATTTGCTAACCCAAAATTAATTTTTAATTTCAGCTGCAACAAGCTCCTATTAAATTAATGTCTCCGTAGGAAAGAGTGTGCAACATGCATGAAGCGTGGTAGATCAATAATTTCAAGCGAATATTGGGAAGATTAAAATTCTAGATGTGGGACCGAAGCCGAGACGGCCGCCTACGTATCCACTAAGGGAATCAGGTCAAACGTAGTTCATTACAAGCAAAACGAAAGAAAACATTATTAAAGCTTAAATATGAGTTTATAAATTATTCTGCTAAAATAAATCGTTTTTCCTATCCGGCTCTAGGCGGACCAAGACAAGGGTGCAAATCCAACCAACACACCTTCTTTGCTCTGCATCGTGGCTGGCTGGGTCTTCGTGCTCTGCTGTCAGTATCTCCTTCTTTTGGCTTCTGCGTGGTGCCTGCTTGGATAAATAACTGATTCAAAGTGAGCGGGTTCTCGCAAGGAACACCTCTTCCTTTGGGGTTCATTGTACTCATTGGGGTAAGCCTCCTCCACCGAATGACTCTCCTCGATCGCCTCCTTACTTTGTCTCTCGAGTGTATAACACCTTCCCACGTCGTGTCCGATGGCTCCGAATGGTATGCATGACTTTTGTTTCCATCATGAGCTTTGGACTTTGGATTGGGCACATTCTTCGAATTGGTGGAGTATCCCCGCAAACCTCAACCTCTCGTCAACCGCGATAAAGGCTCGGCTAAATGGGCGTATATTTTGGCCGCCTTTCGTGGTATTTAGGCGGTGTGAAGATATTTGGGCGGGCTTGTGGCGTATACACATACGGGTATCGCAAGGGTTGCCATACGCACGGCGAGAATGGGTTTGTGGTGGCCTTTGGTTTGTGTTTAGCCGAGTACGTTAGGCATTCGGTTTTGTGTGGGATATATGGGTGCATTGTATATTGGTGAATGGGATATGTGAGTGCGCATCGTAATAATTTGGAGATTTTTGACTGTTTTGGTTATTTGCAGTGACGAGTGCTCTGGTGAGGTTCTTGAGCCTTTTGATTTCGGCCTGCAGGGTTGCCATTTGCTGTGGTAATTGTGCGAGTTGCTCGACTGGATCTATGCTGTCTTTCTCTCCTGAGACCTCTGCTTTGCTTATAGGAGCCAAGACAGGTTCCGACTCGTTCCGCTCAGATGTCCTTGAATCAGTCATGTTGCTGGACCGTACCTTTGATCTTGTGAAATATTGATGCTCTGTCATTGCTTAGTCAAATACGAACCGACCCTTTGGGGAGGATGATAAATCTTTCTAAAAATGCAACAAACGGTGTTAGCATAAAGCACATAATTTGCAAGTATGTAGCAGATATATCGCACATAGCACATTCAAATGTTTCCTAACATGCAGGGGGACCTCTTTATGTCAGAGGTAAGCCTAAACGTCACTTATGCGAGATTATGACGGATTTGTCCAAGTCGTCCAACTATAATGCCTTTGTTGGAAATGGCGACCAAATGACGGTGCACTTTTCCCAATTTCAGCATGTCATGATTGGGCTTGGATTTGTCTGTCATTGTCACGCTACACATAATATGTTGGTTGGTCGTTGGGTTGAGAAACCCGTCGACAAGTTTGGTGTTTTCCTAATTGTGGTGTCGATGCCAAGGACCGACCCACCTAAGGTAAATGCATGCATGCCCTAAAATAAGGGTGGTATAGCTCTATCTTAAGTTTGCTAAGATTTGGCTTTTCTAGACGCAAGGTTCCCGAGCGGACTACTCGAGTGAGAAGGCTACGCGGCTGATCAGACGAACCGATCTAACTCCGCGCAGGCGCCAACTCTCCTAAAATTTGGATATTTTTTGAAAGAAATTTGCGGGTGCGCGGGGCACACCAGCGCATGAGTGTGTGATTGTGTGAATTTTCCAGAATGGAAGAAATATGAGCGGAATGCCAGTTTAAGGAAAGCAGTAAAGCAAGTAGCAAGAAATAAACAAAATACCATACACAAAAATTAAATGCAAAATAATTGCCAAATAATAGCCCTAGGTCTGTTGTGGTTAAGAACCTAAAATCCCCAGCGGAGTCGCCATTTCTGTCGCGCCCTTTTTCGGCCGCGGCATTCTAAAATATGGCGAACCCTGCTCAAAGTGCAAATGTTAGAAAATAAATAAAATGCTATTAATGTTCAAAAATGCTAAAAGAAAGTTTAAGAGGCTTTAAAGGTTTTAAAATTGCTAAAATAGATGGCTAAAATTGCAAAAGAAGCTAAAAGTGCAAAAGATGCTAAATGCTGAAGGGTGCTAAAATGCTAAAGGGTTGCTAGAATGCTAAGGGTTCGCGGAGTCGCCACCTAATTAATTGGGTGAATTAGGACACCTAAATGTTTAACTAGTTTGAAGTAAAACATTAACTCCATTTTAATGGTCTGCTAAACTTAACGAGATTCTGGGTAAGGGTTCTTTATTAATCTAGAGGGAAGGGGTTAGGCACCCTCTAAGACCCGCTAACTTGCGGTTGTCCTGCCAAACCTAGGGTAATTATTATATTTGAGAAAAAGCTCTTCTTGCTTAATAAAATGTTAGGAGATAAAATAAATGCTGAAATGTTAAAATGTTTAAAGGTGCTTAAGTTTAAAAGGGCGAAAGGTGTTATATGTGAAACTTAAAAAATGCTAAAGTTTTAAAACCTGCTTAGAAAGCTTAAAAAGAAAGGTGTCAAAGGTGCAACAGGAGTGCTAGCATATTTAAGGTGCTAAAAGTGCTAAGAGGGGCTAAAAGGCTAAAGGTGCTTAAGAGTGTTAAAGATTAATTTTGAAAGTAAAAGGTGCTAAAAGGTATTAAATGCCAAAGGGCGATTAAAAGTGCTAAAAGGGGCTAGAAATGCTAAAGATGCAAAAGGTTGCTAGGGAGTGCTAAAATGCTAAAGTTAGGTATACTACTAGCTAAAGTAATTTTGCCTAACCTGCGTTCAATATTATATAAGAGATGTTTTAAGACGATTCTTGAGGGTTTAAGAAGAAACCTGTTATGGATTTTAATAAACAAAATGTTGGTTTTATGATGCGAGTTGAATCCTTTAAATTATTTTTTGCAGAATTTAGACATGCTTAGCGATCCTAAGAGACAAATGAAGTAGAAGTGTATTCCTAAATGCAAATTACCTCCTGTCTCATATGTTCAAAGGCTAATTGCTAGAGGTTCTCCTATTAATTACAAAGTTAGAAAAATAACTTGCAATAAACAAATAAGGCATAAATGAGGTCATGAGGTTAAGGGAATAAAGGAGTTGAAGTGGATGACTCCGTCCTATTTGTTTTCTGGGAATTTCTGAAGTGAGGATGCACATAGACGCGGGTGAATGCAAATCTTCAATCGATGGAAGGCACAATGAGTCTCGCTATGAGACTCCTCCTTTTGCTCCGATGCGTTTCATGTAAAAGAAGAAAACGATAAGAATTAGTATACATTAAGCCAAAACAAACGATTACATACTCAAACATGCTTATGCTTTAATTATTAAGATCAAACGAGATGGCAGGTCCAAATATAAAAGCCCAAAAACAGCCTTCGTCTTATACAGTGTTAACTGCAGAGAATACATATTTGTCCAGGCATTGAAGTCTTTTAGACTTAAACTATAACGTGACTGTTGGTTCACAGAAGCCAGATAAGCACATTGATTTAAAACTAAGTAACTATCAGGTAATCAGAATATAGATTAAAAGGGGCAGATTTGCATTCAGGGGAAACGAAAAAAAACAGAGTAGGAAATCAGGTGGACAAACTTCAAACCCATATGACATGATTCCTAAAATGAGAAGGGTGCTTGATAATATACATGGCATTGAGATTCATGTCTGCAAACTAATATAGAATGCTAACGAAGTCTTAACAAAACTCATTTTGATTCGAACTATATTAATACTAACTTATACCTCCTCTGCTAACTAATGGGATGCGACGGTGATGGTCCGGTATGGGCACAAACCATCCATGTGAATGCAAGATGTTGGTATAAAAGTCGCCTAAATGACTCGAAGGCATTTTGACACAAAGTAACTTAGGAGGTGAAATAATATGATATGAACACATATAAGAACCAAATGAACTCAAAGCAGGACTTGGGGCATGGAACATTTCATGCAATAGCCACGACATCTTTGAACAAGAAACATTTTAATTCCATTCATCATACTAAGTTTAAAACTAATTATATGGAACCGCTTATTGTACTCTGTTTTGTACTTAAACATGCAGGGGATAGATATAGCTCAATACATGCTTCTTAGGAAACTGAACTTGCCAGAAAATGCATACAGAAAGACCACTTCTTAACTGGTTATATCTAAGCACAGGTTTAAAGAAAATATGATGCCCTATGATTGGCTCAACCAGTATGGTTACTGATAAAAGGGACATGATTATCATTCGTAGATTATGCTAGACAGTCCGTATCCTCTATTAGCTTAAACTCGTGGATTTAGGATATTGCATAAATTGCGCAGCCTAGATTAAACCAAAAACTATTACAACCTCATAATAAACAAACACAAGACCATATAGGCAGATTGCATATGGCTAAATAAGCTTCAAACCAGATTTCAAGTCAACTAGATAGTTTGCATATGAACAAGATCTGTCCTACAACAAGCCTTTACTTAACCAGATATTGAACAAGTAATGGTTGCAACCAATTTTAACATGCCAAGCTAATCCCTGGACAGTTTAACCACCCATATCCCAACTTATTGTGGTCATACTTAATTAACTAAATTCAAACTAACAAGACACACTTGAACCACAGATAATCATACAACACAATTCAAGCTTATTGGTAACCTTCCGAATTTTGCTCATCCCACAAAGATTCAAGGCATACGTAAACACGCATGGTACATGACTTATCCACATCACCCCAAACCTCATCTTAAGCATCTAATAAACACAAACACATGAATGAACTAACACATATTCAACACAAATTCGCACAAGAAATACAAAATGAATGTAAGTCGGGAGAATGGATTATTACCTTCTCCGGGCAGCGAACCGAAGCCACGTATCAAGTCGTCGATTCCACTCGGAGGTTTGTGCTTATGCGATAAAAAGGGAATGGAACTTTGCCTGGTTCTGGACTAGTATTGCGAAGAAGAAAGGTTTTTTGTTCGAACTTCTGTTCTTGCTGCTTCACTACTGTTTTTAGGATTTTATTGCCCCTCGATTGCTAATTTCTTGATTCTCTGAATTCCTGAATCTCTCTGTGTTTTTTTTTTCCGATCCTTTTGCATGCCTAATCGTTCTTGTATTTATAGCTACCATTTGGGTCTAAGTTTGGTAAGTAATAAAGGCTGATTTGGGCTAATATTTGATGCTGATTTCGATTGATTTGGGCCCGATCTCGCCATTCGAATCTGGTTATGAGAAGGTAAACGATTTGGAAGATCTGGTTTTGGTTCTGGTAAGGACACGTTGGCTGGGTGTACGTGGGTAAGGGAAGCCCGATTCTCAAAGCGAAATCCGGCCGTGTCTTAGCGCGATGGAGGTTTCTGTGGTTCTTTGGTTTTTAGGTTTTGTCGAGAACGATGGGTAAGGTGGAATGAAGCGTGGGCTTCTGAAGGTGAGGCATAAAGGGCAGGGCGTGTGGGCTTTGCGGGTGTGGGCTTCGCGGGTCGCGGGTCGACGGGAAATTGGGCTGGGTAGTTAATTAATTAGGGTATTAGATTAGTTAAGTTATTTAATTAGTTTTAGGCTTAGTTAATTAGTTAGCTAATTAATTCTAGGCAAGTGTATTAATTAATTAGTGATAACTTAAATTAACAAATGTGATTAAAATAATTAGGTGCTTCATTAATCTAATTGTTATAATAAATAAATGCGGGCGCGCTATTTAATTAATGCTCAATACTTTAGAATGCGACGCTATTATTTAAAATCTTATTGTTATGCATTATTGCGAAGTTAAATTAAAATTAAAATGAGCTTAGATTGAATTATTTAAATGCTAAATGCAAATATGATTTTTAAGAATTGTTTAAAGCTTTTATAAATGCGACGCTATTAAATGCATGTATTAGATTAAAATTGATTTTAAAGTTACCAATGATTACTAATAAATGCGGCTATGCTACCTGACACGACGTTATCGCTAAATTATTTATTTTATGCATTTATTAATTATTTAAGAATTACGACAAAGCTTAAAGTTAATAAATGCGGGCGCGGGACTCTAAGTGCTTAAAACTCTACGTAAGACGCGATGTCATTATTAAATTAATTATCAATGCCTGTATTTATGTTTTATTGTTGTATTTTATTATAAAAATCCTAAAAAATTATTTTTACAAAATTAGTGTAATTTTATAGTTAATGGCTGGACGGGAGGGTCAAAATTGGGTGTCAACACACCTCTTGAGTCATTTTTAGTTAGTATTTTACTCATTTCATTTATGTTTAGTATAGTATTAGGGTCGTTTTCCTTTCTTTTGTGTCACAGCGGTCAGAAATGGAGAAATGGAGAAAATTAGATGAAATGAGCATAAATGAGATGGAATTGCACACTAAAAGGGCCAAGAAATGAAGCCTAAGAAGTTCCGGGAAATATAGAAGAAATCAAACGAAGATCGGACGAACAAAGGACGAAGAAACGAAAAATTCGGAAGAATGTCGTCACCGGCGCCGCGGCGCCTGGCAGCAGCGCCGACCACTGAAGTCGTCCGAAAGCATCTGATTTTTAGGCGTCGCGGCGCCAGTTTGCAGGGCCGCGACACCGACGCGGGATTTCTGAAGTTCTGGGCCGAATTTGACACATTTTCAGAGTCTTAAAGGGATAACTTTTCCTACCTATAGGGATAACTTTTCCTACCTTTTTCTACCTAAAGGGATAATTTTTCCTACCTTAAAACTTTTACCTAAAAGGATTCTAATAACTTTTCCTACCTACATAATCCCTAACCATTTACCAAAAGGATTCTTGGTCTATAAATAGTCTCTACATCATTAGAAGAATTCATTCTTCATTCTTCATTATTCATTCTACATTCTACATCCACCCATCCTACATCTCATCCTCCATCCACCATTCCATTCCATCTTGTAAATATTCCACAACACAATCCTTGGATGCTAGAAGGTTTGGAGATTCGTTCTTGAGTATTTTCTTTTCTTTCTTTTTGCTTTATTTATTTCAGTTCATGTATGGAGATTATGTTAGTTCTTAGCGTGACAATGGCTAGAAGCTAATTACTTTATTAGGGATTTCCTTGTGATTCTCTTGAAATTCTTATTCATGAATTAATATATTAGTTTGGTTTCTTCTTCACTTATTTAAGATTTATTCAATAATTGTTTTGATTGCTTGATAATTAATTGATCACTAATTATCATAATCCTTATGATTTCTAACCGAAAGCCGAAAGAGGAGGTTGTGAATATGTTGTAGTTGGATAAACATAGGTTAAATCGTGGACGAAAATACCCCGATACTTGTGTAGCATTAATAGGTTATTGGTCTTAATCCTCCTTTATAGTCAATCTTATCACCGAAAGGTAGAAAGGTTCTATATTGGGGTTGAGTGTTTATATAACCTTAATAGAAGTATAAAACGGCTTAGTTAACCTGCTATCTTAACGTAGAAGAAGAAGTTAGTCTAATTGTATTAAGGATTGAATAGAGTGGATAGTTGATGATCTTGGAAGCCCTAATTCTCCATCATAACTGATTTAATTCAAAGTATTTTTATAATTAGTTTATTTCCTGCATTATTAGTTTAGAATTCCAATTCAATTGACGTTAACCAAATAGATACCATAGGATAGATAATCAGTACTTGAAAACTAATCCCTGAGGACGATATTCGGTCTTATCTAGACTATATTACTTGTAACGATACGTGCATTTGCGTTTAGTGTGTGCATAAATCGCACATCATGTACCAAAATGCAAAGCCTCCGAAATAATGGAGCTTTCCAACCAGCTGAACAGATCCTAAGAATGAGGATCAGCAAGCTATGTACCTCAACCTGCGGCATGAACGCACTTCCGGCGAGGTCGAGACGAAATATGTACCAAGTATGTGAAACTGAAAATACTGTAATGAAATTATAACAGTCTATAATAAAGCTGGAGACATGTATGATAATAAAAAAAACAGTACACTGTGTCTTGCCGAAGTGAAAGTAATGAAAGTCAATTTTACCTTGTACAGACTATTTCAACACATGAACAATAGTCACACCAGGGCTATGGACACAAGCCCTCAAATATCATCACACAATCTAGTAAGGGTCTCAAACCCACAAATATCAAAGTGTGCCCGTGGAATCCCCCATCACTGTCGACAGCCGTAAGTGTAAAATATAACCATATGACGCGCCCGTGGCATCCTACCTCACTGTCGGCGTACACATATACAATACATATATATATATACATATATATATATATATATATATATATATATATATATATATATATATATATATATATATATATATATATATATATATCATGCCCGTGGAATCCCTCATCTCGGGTACATGACTTCATGGAGAGCTAATACATGGGGTAATAAGCATACATAACATGCCCGTGGAATCCCTCATCTCGGGTATATGTCTTCATGGGGAGATAGTCCATGGAGTAATAGTCGTATATAACATGCCCGTGGAATCCCTCATCTCGGGTACATGTCTTCATGGGGAGCTAGTCCATAGAGTAATAATCGTATATAACATGGTCCCGGAATCCCTCATCGTATAAGCATGGTCATGGGGTAATAAAATAAATCCGGGAATCTAACCCGCCTCCTGGTCGCATGCCCCGGAATCCCACATCGTATAAGCATGTCCAAGGAGTAATAAAAACAATTCGGGAATCTAACTCGCGTCCAGTCGCGTGCCGGAATCCCACATCGTATGAGCATGTCGGATCAATCACAATGGAAGCATACCCGTGGAAGCCTCTCACATCGCTTCGACGTCCAAGTAAATTCACAACAAGACAGTCGGCCCTCCAACTGAGAGTCACGGCAGCGTAAACATATAATACTTGCACTCAAGGCTATCACAAGCAAGCATAGGCAAGTTCATAAAATCTTTAGACTTTCATTTTATATACTCAAGGCACTTTTCGTTTTACATAAAAATCCGGGAATTTAACCCAAAGTACTACGTACTTTCATTCTTTTCAAAAGACTCCTTTTCATATAAAATCCCAAGATACTAACACCCGTAGTATCAAGGCATGTCTACATTTTAAACAAGTCACTATATTTTTAGAAATACATTTCTAGGCTTCTAAATCAAGTGACCCTTACTTTAAAACTTTAAGCAATTGATACATTTAAATCAAATTGTCCTTCCTTATTTCAAGTCATTTCTTTGTTTACATTACTAGAGAAAACCATTCTTCTAACCTTCCATAAAGTTGTTATAACCAACCTCCCATAAAGCCGTTATACTAACTTTATGTCTTAGACTAATTCATGTTTTTCTTTTTATAATCAAGAGACTTATACTTTCAAATCAAGTTACATAACTTTCAAAATACTTCAAGTCTCTTAACTTTAGAAATCAAGTTTCTTAACTTAGAATATCAAGTCTCTTTAACTTAGAATTTTAAGTCTCTTAACTTTAAAAATAAAGTCTCTTAACCTTTTACGAATTCAAGGTTCATGGTCTTAAAACTTCATAACGTAAACTCTTTAATATTAGGTAACATATACTTTTATGTGTTGTGAATAGGTTATACTTGTTTATAACGATCTTATTAAAGCAGCCATGATCTAGAAATGTAATACAATTTTGTCTTATCTTAGTTTCTATGCAGATGGAGAATTCTACTCATTTTAATATAATTGATTGTCGATACATTTTCTTTAACGCTGCAATAGCTTGTTCGATACTTATTCTCATTCGTGCATTAAATTAGCAAAGTCAACTCGACTCCAAATACTTCCTAACGACTCTTACCAACATCCCCCATAAGACTTGGTAAGAACTTAGGATAACTTAGACATAACTTTTCCATAGAGTAAATCAACATACATACCTCTTAACTTCTAAGAGTAGAAGGAATCATGAAATAACACCACATGTATATTTCATACATAGAATCATGCCAAAGGAAGGAAGAGGTTCACATACCTCGCGACGATCATCGACAAGTAGCAAAATGCTCCAAAGTACTTCAACCTTGAGTTATTCCATCCTTTAAGTAGAATACGCTACTCGTCGTACTTCAACCTATATTAATCATAACATGTCTATCAACTCCTCACTTTTTAACGTAGAATCATACTAAGTGTAAGGTCTCTTATTCTACAAAAAATCGGGCAGCACTTCCTTTGTTTCTACGTACTTTTCCACATTTTCAAGGCCCGAGAATCAATAACCAAACGCCACATTTAAGGCCCAACAATTCAGCAAATACAAAGGGGATTACACGCCTAATAGGACGTGTAAAGTTCCGCCCCACAATCAATATAAAATTGTCCATTCCTTAAGGCACATTCTCGGCAATAACACTATCCATAACAATATCAATTCTCTTTCAATTCCTTTTTCAATCCAAGTTGTTATTCCAATATGTTATATACATAATAACAATTACAACAACTATAAATCATTTCTTCCTTAACATGCGACGATTGTAACTAACGACCAAATTGATTACAACATTAATGGCTAACTTGTCCATTTTCGGTTTTTAACATGTCGACATGATCCAAACCTTTTCAAACTTCAATATATATACTACATGCTCATTTCTTAACTACTATAACATGTAATCTTCAATTACACTAAGAAGATGAAGATTTTACCTCAATAAGCCCTAATAATGTCCAAGCGTAAAAGTCGATCCTTAGCAACTTTTAGCTCCTCTTCTTATGGTTCAATCCGCTCCAAGCACTCCTTAGAAGCTCATGAAGAACTCCTCTTCAAGTTTCATCTTCAAAATTGAAGAACACCTTAGGTTTTCGCCTTGCGACTAACGTGAAAACGTCGTTTTTCCGGGATCTTTCTATTGAGATATCCTTACAATACCCCTAGGAACCTTGGGTTAAAGTCTTGTGAATATTGGACAACAATTGATTTTTTTTTTGTGAGTGATGCCTAAAGCCGAGAGCTCAAAGTTTCAAGACACAAGTCTTGAAATTTTCTAAGTGTTGGAAAGATCAAGTCTTGCACTACTAGTATGGATATATACTACAACCAATGGTCTAGATTAAAACATTTGGATGGCTAAGATGTGGTCAATTATCTCAAGTCAAGTTGACCCCTTTGACTTGGTCCATTATTCTTCATCCAACAAGCCCAACAAACCACGTCGGTAGGTTAAACCACTGCCAAGTCGGTGTGAGACTCCCAAGAGCGGGCGCAGGCGTTACCACAGTTCGAACTTGTGACCAAGCTCTCCCACACCACCCAATGAGGATACCCTCTGCTTTCAAGATGGGTGTGAATATGAAAGTGTCGGTCACACCCGTAGATTTTATAACTTCTTTTAGTTTAGCCTTTGTGTAATTTCCACATGTGAAATTCTACGGTTGTGACCATCGACTTGCGATTACACCCATCTAATATTTTCTTATCTCTTTGTCATTTGTTTATTTTCTATTTTTTGTCGTAATTTCTTTTTACTGCAAGATTTGTTAGAAAATATGTGAAGATTCAAGTTTTAGATTGATGTTCTCATCAGGGGAGTTAATATGCGTTGTACTCTTTTTTTCTTACAAGGTTTTGTCTCACATGATTTTCCTTGCAATGTTTTTAATGAGGCAGCCAAAATGCGTATTATTAGAAATATGTACTCTTTTTCCTTCACTAGAAATTTTCCCTCTATGTTTTTTTTCTAGTAGGATTTTAATGAGGCACATTATTTATCAAATAGACATACACGGGGAGTGTTATAAATATTATTTATTTATTATTGTGGATGTTTATTGTTGAAAAAAAAATAGGGTCAGTGACTTTAGAACCAAGTTAGTTTTCTATTATAAATAGAGATGTTCTCTTTATTGTATTTACATTCCTAAATAGAAATGAAGTTTTCTCCTCTCTTCTTTCTTTCTCCGCAATATTCTTCTTCTAGTTTTATTATTTTATAACAACTTTATAATAATTCTAAATGTTATTTTAGAATGTTGGGGAATGGAATAGAAAAAATAATTTTTTAAAAAAACAGATACCATAAATTAAATAGAGATGCGTTCCTCTCCGACTTTCCTTGGTGTCCTAAAAGGCACATGAAGATTGAAGGCCAATATGGATTGGTGTAACTTGCTGTAATTTTTTACAGTTGCACTCTAAGTCACCCAACCTAACCTTATTGCCAAAATAACCATATTTTTTTAGCTTTACCTGAATTGGCATAATTTAAATGCTAGGTCACTTCCTGTATTTTTTTTATCTTTTGTTCTAAAATAATTTCCCTCTACATTCATTTATAAATAATATTTTGCTACTAAGGATTTCTTACAAATGTTGAGGAACATGTACATAAAAGCAAGAAAACGACTTTTATTTATATCTCGCAAATTACCAAATGGAGCTTAATTTTGACAAAAAAATGGTTATAAATAAATCAATAGAAGTGGATGGGAATAGAATTAAACTACTTTTGTGGCTAAGAAATGGATGAATAAAAAAGTTTATGGCCATGTCACATAAAAGATTGAACTATAGTACATATGTAGCCTGTAGGTCCCATAAATCCAAATCACTGTCTCACTTCACCACCACTACTTTCCTCAAAGTCAATCACTATTAAAGAAGTCACAACTAAGTCCAATCTCAATTTTTTTTTTTTTAGTTGATTAGAATCATCGCACATGTAGTTTTGCGCGTGTGGATTAATCGGCAGCGTGGTTTGCGGTATCGCGTCGGCAGGGGTTTCACTATTGCGCTGACTTCGAAATAAAAAAAAATTGATTTTTTTTCTTTCACAAATATTTTTCAGTTGTATAATAGTGAAAATAATAAAAATAAATAGACGAAAACGACAAAATATTAAGCACAAACTCGTCACATACCATAAGGTAGAACTAATTAATTTTGGCATTTAAAAATAACAACTTGCGCAAATCAAGGGTCCAAAATACAATATAGTTATTTTTGGGTGGGGGTATAAGTATAACTAAAGAGAACATGCAGCTGAGGACCACACACATGACACATCCATATTCAACTTCTTTATTTATATACTACTCTTTACCAAATGAAGAGAATGATTTCTTATTTTATTTTTAAAAAATTTGCTACTTACAATTTATACTGGTTTTATAATGCTCTTTAGCTGGTTCCATCTTCCAGTTGCCATTACAACCCCACTAACAATCATTGTCTCTATTTCAAACTAGAATATTTAACTTATGGCATAAAATTTAGTTGAAATTCCAACAAAGACAAGAAAAAAATACTACTACATGAGTTCCTCCTATCTTTCTATCCGCCTAAACTTAGGTGGTCAGACGGATAAGTCATAGACAGGTCCAGGGTAGTAACTTTGATCAAAACCATATATATATTTGTTGAGAAATCCACATAATTATGTACATATAATAAACTTCAAATCCTGAATTCGCCTCCATTCATCGGTACAAGTTGAAAACCAGCACTGTAAAAACAAATTTGACATAAATGAGAAGTTCAGAAGTAAACACACTGCAAATGAAAACTATGTAGTATATAACTTTATTGTTAGCAACATTAGCATTTCTGTTTAGTAGTAGCAGAGAGCTCTACATTGGACCCCAAACTCTGCATCTGCCCCTATTTTCTTCTTCATCAAACTTAGAGAAAGACCATAATTACATCTTTAACTTCTAAAACCTACAAGTCTCAAGCTTGCTCCCTATCATTAACTTCAGATCAAAGCAGAAAACCTATGAAACTTGTTACACGTTGGGATTCTTTTCCTATATTATTATCTTATCATGTCCACCTAAAAAGGAAGAAATTTGAACTTCTTGCGCTTTCGAGCAACTATTTTAAGTACTGTTTATATGGAAATATGTAGCATACTTTTGTGTGTCGAACCAACGAACTGCTTTTCCAAAAATCAGTCCTCTGTAATCCTTGTGTGTTTTTTCTGAACCTATGTGACAGTTGAAATGCCATTCTTTATTGGCGATGCAAAAGGGCTATCCGGAAGATTCAATCCTTGACCACTGAAAGATCCCAAAAAAACGAATAAATGATTAAAAATCATCATCAACAAACTCAAAAGGACACAAACAGCATACACTTTTACGTGCATTTTCCCTCGAGGACAAAAAGGAAAGGGAAACAGTGAATTAAGATGAAAGGACAGAATCAGGTGAATTACCTTTCTTGGTCACAGTGATTCGTCTTAACATGCCTGGATTTGTCCTCACTGGTGGAACCATTGTTCCATACATCTAGCATGTAAGTAAAACCCTCGGCTGATGGGAACTCCAGTTGTTCGCTATGGCCTATACAGGAGGAAGCAGGAAAAGAAAAGAACAATGTCAGGTGAAATGGGATCTTTATCATGTGGAGTATATGCTTCACAGCTGTAAATTTAAGAACCTTCTGAAGAAAGCTTCAAATCCTCTACTGAGTAGCCAACGCGCATTTGATGATGTTGCAACTCCGGAAAGCGCCTCCTCTCAAACTCAATTGCACGATCGTGTTCCTCCATGAGATGTTTCTTCAATAGTCTTGAATTTTCAC
This sequence comes from Przewalskia tangutica, assembly GCA_029844215.1. Lineage (NCBI taxonomy): Eukaryota > Viridiplantae > Streptophyta > Magnoliopsida > Solanales > Solanaceae > Przewalskia > Przewalskia tangutica. Next base: position 10,091,745 of record CM056732.1, on the reverse strand, counting down.
ATACTCTAGGTGCTATAAGCAGAAACTGATATAAATATTACTCCTATGACAAAAAATTAAGAAAAGCATCATGCTGAAGGTAGATTTCCACTGTTTGAGTTGAAGTGCATCTTACAAGAATGGTGCTCAGATGCTGCATCATTGAAAGATGAATTATAATAGGAAGCTTGATGAGTTTTCTCCGGGCTTTTTCTGCTGATATAAGATAAAGATCGTATCAAATGCAAATCAACAGTTAAAGGAAGTGAGGATCTTTGATCAATAACCGGCAAATATGCAAATAAGTGATTAGAAGCCTTTATAGAGAAAGAAAAGAGGAAATATACCTATCTACACCCTTGGGCCTTTCCCTGTAAGGTTTCACCAAAACACGTGCTCCACAAACTAAATGAGGATTCCCCTTTGCCAGGATCTCCTTAACCGTCTCTTGGAAAACAAAAGTTACAAATCCAAACATTCTCTTCTGTAGACAGGGAATTCTAACATCTTGGACTGGTCCAAATTGACTGCATAAACATGAGAAGGCTCTAATAAGTCGTGAAGACGGAAAAAAATGACTAATATATAATAGGAGTAGGTTCACATGGAGTTACTTACTTGAAATAGTTGGAAACATCTTGTTCGCTGAAGGTACTCTCAGCTGGAAAAGTCAGATAAATCTGGCGAGAACCGGCTACAATTGCTCCGTGTTCATTTCTTTCTCCACTGTACTCCATGTATTTTGGAATATCCTCAGCTAAAATAACGGCATGCTGTCCATGGGGCCTGTCTCAAAATACAAACATTTATATCAAATACAGTCCGTGTCAAAGACATAATCCACCAAAGGAGAGAGCTATACAAGTTGCACCTGTCGATGACACGAATACTGTTTCTTAGTCGGACAAGGAGCTTAGTCAGGCTATATCCAGCTTTCCCATGTCTCTGGCTTTCTGTGAGATAACCCTCGGCCTGAAGTGTTTTGCCAAATGTGTCATAGTACAACATAGGCAACGAAGCAATAGAAACAGGTTGACACCTTCTAGATTTGAGAAGCTCGGTGAGTTCCATCTCGAGTTTATCTAGAGATCCGGGGGAGAAGATATGTTCATCACTTCCTATTTCATTTAAATTTGCATTGAAGCCTTGGGAGAAGCTTTCCGGAGTTGGATGGCCATGAAAGTATCTACAATTGTTTCCGTGCTTACAAAAGCCTTTGTTAAAGTAATGGCAAACCTTAACGGGAAACTCAGGCAAGCTTGGAGACCTTCGACTCGCTCTTGGACCTAATGCGGGTCCATGGAAATAGTGGTCACCGGAGAAATCTGAATTAACATGGTCTGAGTGATCATCCAAAGATAAGAACTGAAGTTGGTTTGGGAGTTGACGTTCATCCAAGCTATGAATCAGATGATTTTCAGCAGGTCCTTGAGGGTCCCAGTAGGGATTTCCAACCCGAAGAGTTGGAAAGGGGCGAGGTGAAGCTGGTGAGAATGGAGCAAATTTCAAGGGAATGTCTACAGATAATGCTCGATTGACCAAGGGAGGTGAAAGGAGACCAGAAATGGCTGGTTTGGATGACAATCCAAGATCATTCTTAGCTTTGTTAATCAACGAATGGATCAAATTGTCTGGACTAAAGGCCAATCTGATCATGTCTTGCTCCCCATGATCTTGTAAGAGGAGATAACCAATGATCTTCGACACATTTTCTGGCTCTAGTTTCTGAATTCGACTATATACAACTTTTGTCGACTCCGAAAAGTCCATGTTCATCTTCAACCTTCCAAATCAACATGGCTGCTGACTTAGTAAAAAATCATTACTAAAACAATAAACACAAATTTTATTCCGGCATATCTAATTGGAATGGCATCGGCATACATTTCTCATGAGGAAACATCATATAAAGTCAATCAGTTCAAGGGGAGGGTTTGGTGTAAAATATCCTTGAATCAAGGGGGGCAAAATGATATAAGTAAACAGAATGAAAATAAATCTTAAAAATGAGAGAAAAGGAAGACACTAGTTGTAAGCTTTATCTGACACTATGCTGATAACATTAACCTAGCCATAACAAATGGAGTACTAAGTAATCATCAGTTTTACCAAAAGAGGTAAAACAGAAGATTCAAACTAAATTCACAGCACCAACAAAAAGGAAAAGCCACTAATTTTGATGTTTTCTGTAGAAACTAACCTAAAACTATAAATAAAGCAACAAACAAAAACATTGTTAGTATCTTTAAAAAAAGGGAGATTTAGCATATAGCACCAAATTTTTGAACATAAAAGTCGATTCTTGTTTCAAGAAAACTGCTAATTTTTATATTTGCTATAGAAAACAACATAAACTAGAATCAAAGCAACAAACAAAAACATGATTATCTGTTAAAAAGAGAGAGATTTGGCAGATATCACCAAATTTTAAACATAAAAATCGATTCTTGTTTCAAGAAAATTTGCTAATTTTTAGCATTTGCTATAGCAACTAACCTAAAACAAAAATTAAAGCAACAAACAGTACATTGTTATTCCTTAAAGAAACTGAGATTTAGCAGATATCACCAAATTTTGAACATAACAATTGATTTTTGTTTCTGTAACACAAACAAAATGAGATTTTTGACATTTCTCTGAACACAGAAACATCAAAAGTTGTCTCTTTTCGTCATTGAAACAACATTAATACTTCAAAATATCCCACAAATAAAAAAACAAGCCAGAGAAGAGAAAGTGACATAAAAAACAAACATCAAAACCACCATTTTCAAGAACAATAAAAATAAAAATACCTGCAAAGTGTCTTGAGTAGAGTACAACACTGAAAAAGAAAAATTAATCAAAGCAACCAATCCATGTTTCTCAGCTCAAATTTCCTCTTGCTCTTCTTCTTCTGATGACTATTTCTTCATCCCACAACACTACTACTCTTTCTTTACTAACCAAAAAAAAAAAAAGAGCAAAAAATGATAGAAAGGATTGGCTTTAAAGGGATGAAAACCAAATTTTCAAAAATCATATATCCAAAACCTCTACTATACCCCATGTAACAATACCAAGTACTAGTATTATTATATTTAAAGAAGATTAATGAATTTTAAATTATGAGTGTTTGATACTGATAGGATTAAATGGATAACTTATAGTAAAACTTTTTAAAACAAAAATTTTAAATGAGTCCATTTACAGGCTGTATCTGTCGTTACAGAAAAATGCGGGAATTTATTAGGAAATGCGCCTAGATTTTCTAATTCAATTAGAACGTTTACTATATAGTAAAGTACCCCTCATCTCATCCATTCTGATATATATATCTATGTGGCTAAGCCTTACCCAAAAATATTTAAAATATTCATAACGGAACAGCGAATAGGTGGCAACTTTTTTGTCTTTTGAGAAAGTCTAGTGTGTAACATCGTATAACATAATCTGATCGTCTGAGCGCCTCTGAGGATGACACGTCATAATATCTTTCCTTCTAAATAAAAAGTCACTTGCAATTAAAGGAGTTTGGGGGAATATTTGTTGTTTACTATAATTGGCTTCTTGTCCCATTATATTGAAAATTAATTTTTAAATAAAAAATAAGTAGTTAAGACGTTAAATAATATATACCTTAGAGATAATGTCAAAAAATCAGTATATATATATATATATATATATTATTTTTTTTATGACGGAATACTCGCAACCGCTACTTTTTTAAAAGTGTGCACTGAATAAACCCTCAAACTGACGCAATAATCTAGAATAACATTATTTGAAACCACACTTGAATCAGTATATATATTTGTGTAAAGATCTCACAGTGAGCAAGAAAGATTAACTTCAATAGTACAACAGTGTAAATAGTCATTCATTCAACTATTTAAATTAAAAGTAGCCGATTAATATATATATATATAATATATGTATAATAAATTATATTTTATATATATCAGTTAAAATAAATAGTAAATTCGCCGGCTATTTTTGTAAAAATAAGTAATTATATAGTGAGAATGAAAATCAGTGGGAGCGAATCCGGAAGAGAACATATAGGTTCATTGGAATCCAATAGCTATTATTTGTATTTTGTCATGCATTAAGAAATTTATTAAATATTTATAAATATTTAATTGTGAATTCAATTATAATTTTATATTAACATGAGGTTGTTATAAAGACGCATAAACTTTAAATTTTAAATTCGCATATGTTAACGGTATTAAAATTAAATTTAATGTGCATTGTGAACTGTGCTTTCTGCATGTCCATTGCGTATCTAATTTTCACTATCTGCAGGGTCATCTTTGGACCCGTGCGAGGTATGCTATCGCACCGGGGGCCCAGAAAAATGAAAAAATTTAGGGCCCCTTTTTTCATCTTTTATTAAGTAGTATTAGCCAGAATTTACTATAAATGTCCATAATTCGCAGGTCTTAGCTCAATTAAGGACTCAATTTTACGAATTAGAACAGGGCCCCCAAAATGTTTGAGATGACCCTGACTATCTGCATGTCCACATTGCTTTAATTTCTCGTCTGAATCTGACCGTTTATCATACTTTGTTTTGCTTGATTATGAATTATCTTGAGCCGAGGGTCTTCGAAAACAATCGCTCTACTTACTAAAGTGAAGATGATGTCAGTGTACATTCTACCCTTTTCAGATCCACATTATCGGAATGAGTATGTTGTTGTTGTTGTCGTGAACTGTGCTTTCTATTCTTTACAATGAAATAGTTAAGTAGTTGTTACTTTTATACCTTTTGACTAAAGAAACCAATGTATTTTCTTTATATTTTGGTTTAAAACTTTAAATATAAGATTGTTTTACTTGAAGTTAACTTTTATTAGAATGGGCCCCTTAGTTCAAAAGTATAATGTTTGTATGTGAAACTGAATGTTAAAGGAGTACGATAAATGGCATGCATGCTGTGTACATTTCTTTCTATAATAAATATAACACCGTTTTGCATGTGTGTCACTTGTCAAATTTCCTCCTACAATGTGACTGTATTTGGTTTTTGAATACTACTTTAGACTTTAGGCCAAAGTACAGATAGGAGAAAAAATCCTAACAGAAAGTCTCCTCCACATATGCGCACAAGTAGGGACTACATGTTTCATACTCAAGATCTACCTGGCAGCTCATGGAGTCCACCAGATTTGTAGACTGCAAGTTGGAGAGGGAAATTTGGTTTAATTTTAAACAAATAGTCAAATTTGTCACCTAACTATTTCAAATTGAACAACTTTTTTTTTTATATTCGGGTTTTGATTTGCGTCAGACTAGTTCTGGAGATAGTAGTATCGGTCTCTCAACATTACTATCAGTAAATCGTGGGATATGCTTCAATAATCAGTGTTTGAGAACGGACAATGAATAGCACCTACAAGGATCAACCCCAGAAGAAGCAGAATGCTCTCACAAGGAATCGATCTCACGCTGTAATTGTTCAGAACGCCTTAAGCCCCCTCCTTTTCATTAAGAGCGTGTTTGGAAAGCCACTCATGTAATTGAAATTGAATGTAATTACACATTTTTGCTTGTTTGTTTGACTAAGTAATTACATAGTTAGATAAAAATTGAGTGTAATTGAGATGGTGTAATTACACTCTTCAATTCTTAAAAGTGTTGTAATTACATGGTTACTTTTTAGTTTCTTTCTTTTTTATTATTTTTTTATTTTTTATTTTTTATTTCTATTATTTTAAAAAAAAAATCTCTTTAATTTTTTTTATTTTTAAAAATATATTTTTCTTTTATATTTTATCTTTCATTTTCTTTATTCTATTCTCAATCTTTACTTCTTGTGGTTCCATGTAATTGCTCGTATTTTTTATTTTATTCATTTAGCATAACCGTGTTATTATTTTAATTTTTTAAACGACACCTCTTAATATTAAAAATGATGAGTCATTAACAAACATGACATATAATGAGTGACGTTATTAAAGTAGAATTTCATTGAGAATGAGGTTATAGACTTATATTTTTCCTTTCTTTTGAATTATCTACTTAAATTGAGTTGAAACCTACTTATGTAATGTTAGAATTTATAAGAGTATTATGTTAAAAAAATGGATTTTGAATTTAATTTATATTTTCGATTTTAATTTATTTGCTTTAGTACTATTGACTTGTTATTTCACATTGCATGTTGTTTATTTTTCACTGATATATTTTTTGGTCAAACATCTGAATAATGTTATGGCATTATATTTATAAATATTATTTTTTAGTCAAACATCTATGATGTTCTCACAAAAAAGTCTGCTTTTAAATTTTATGATTAATTAAAATTAAAATTAAAATTTTATTAATTAAAAATATATATTAATGTTTTTAAATTATTAGTTACAAATATATGATTATTAATTAATATATTTTCAAGAAACAATGTGTTATTAAATAAATAATTTAATATCATTTATAAATGCACATATTTTTTAAATTTTAATTTTAATTTTTTTTAAACTAAATTAATTGTGTAATTACACTTGTGAAACCAAACAACACGCTTGTAATTACACTATAATTACATTATGACAAACAAACAGGTCATTGTAATTACTATATTGTGTAATTACTAGGATGTGTAATTACTACCATAGTAATTACACCAATTTCAATTAGCAGGTGACTTTCCAAACAAACCCTAAACTTTTAATTTACAATTACTCAAAGAAAAATAATCTCATTTTTTATTCTCTACAGAACTCCAATTTAAAGGTAATTTTGGGGAAATAATGTGTAGTAACGAGGAAATGGGAATGTAACAACAACAACAACAACTAAGTTAGAAATCTGAAAATCAACAAAATAATTGGCTTGCTGAGTCGACTGAATTCTCAATCTATCCTTAAGATAATATTGCCTTGTATATTCTTTCAACGGTGTAATGACAACTTATCTCCCAAGATAAAACAGCAATCAAACAAATGAGTAAAGGGAACTCAAGTGTTCGCTTAGAAAGAAAGATCTTTGAGTTGTGATTGCAAGAGAGGAAGACAATTTCAGAGAATTGTTAAGTGTGTCTTTTGCAATTGTGCCAAAGGCATCAATTTATAGTTAGATGAGTATGTCTTCTCAATTAACCAAATGAATGGCCATCAATGTCATGACCATTGATATTGAAGTTAATTCAGCCTAGTAATGACTAAAATCAATAATCAAGTAATGGAGATTAAATGCTCCAAAGTCAGCCCAAAATTTTCAACTGATCAAAATAAGCACCGCACTTCGGGAGGACGTCGTGACGCTGCATGTCTGAGAACTCACCAGAGCCGAAACGCAAATTGAAGCCGCGCGCTCAATTCCAAACAGCTACCGAATCGAAATGGCATTTAAAGCCGGGGCCCTTCTGATTTGTTTCATCTTTTACACATTTCTTCCTTTCATTTACCAACGTAAAACCATTTGTCATTTGACCAATAACCGTTTATTCTCTTACGTCTCAAACAATTCTTATGCGTATCAATATCTCTTTCATTTAAGAAAATTACGATCTTTGACACTTTATGTGCACGTGTGTGGAAACCATGTTTTCGATGTGCGAAACACCAATTGTTCGAGTCATAATTAATATAATTAATTTTATTTCACGTTTACTAAATTTTAAACTTAGTTAAAAGATTGTTAGAATTTGAATACATGAGATTCACTCATTTCATGCTGACGCTCCATTAATGACAAACACAAACACGAGACCATTTGCTAGGTGCAAGAGTAGAAGGAAATAATGAATAGAAAGTGTAGCAAATGACAAAAATAAATAATTTTGATTTGTACATGCAGCCGGCAGCGACAGAGCTACCTTTGTTCAAGAAAGTCAGACTTGCATGGAAAAATTATATTGGGTAGATAGATCAACAATTTTTTATGTATATACTATATTTAAATCTTCATAACTATTTATATATATTTTAACTTTCCTTAATGAAAATAATGATTATTATTATTAAGTAAAGGGATAAATTCAAACATTTATTTACTACTAGTATTTTTCAAAGTAAAAAAGAAGTTACTGATTTAAGTAAAGGGATAAATCCAATTTTACCGGATGTAATTTCTTTTATTTACTGGATGTGCTTGAATAAGGACGATTTAATTAAGGGATTTATGTTAAACTACTTGATGTGAAAAATAGTGTGGCTGATATTATTTCTAATAAAGTGAAAATTTTATGTAGAAAATATATTCATGCATATTAAAAGTCGGAATGGGACGTTGAATCTTAGGGATTCACGATTTTAATGTGTAAATATATAATGTTTCAGATAGTTAAGCGAGATAATAATCACTGCACGAGTAATTGATTTAAACAATACTTACCTCCGTATCAATTTATGTGATATACTTTGACTGGACACGAAGTTAAAAAAAATAAAAAAAGACCTTTTAATCTTGTGTTTTAAAATAAATCACAAATATTTGTATGCACCAACACTATAAATTAATGATTGTTGTTACACCATAAAGATTAGTGATTCAATATAATTAACATTGATTAGTTACATGGAGAAATTTGAAGTGTTATAATCGAGTGATAATTAATAGTATATAAATTATTGAGTTTTTAAGAATATACGGTCCAAAACATTTTTCACCTACGTAATCAAATTTTTCAGTTTACTCCCTTGTAGTCAATATTTTTGCAACAATTTTATGGCTATACTATTATATATTATTATATGGTATTTATACACCTATAAATAATATATTTACCTTTGTATAAAAGTGCATAATAGTGTATAAAAATATATTTACCTTGTATAGTGTATTAGACGTTATGTTGCTGACTATAAAGACAAACTCTTTGTACGATTTTCAGGTGCAATTCTTGTTCGAAATCAGTCCAAATTCTACCAAATGACTTCAAATTTTATAAGTATATGTTTTCACCATTCAATATCGATATTACAAAATCAATAGCTAATGTCCAGAGGCGGATCCATAATTTTAAGACGACGGGGGCACCACCAAAGATTTAATTAATTATTTATGTAGTTGTTGATATGTCTATTTGACTGGACACATAGTTTAAGTAAGAAGAGAAATATTAAACTTGTGGTGTTAAATGAGTCACATATATTTTGTGTGGCTATAAATTATTCCATAAAGGTAAATAGTTTCTAAATTAAATATTTAACTTTAAGAATGAAGAAGGATGAAGAGGTATTTATAGTTTAAAGATAGGGTCAAAATGTAATATATTAAAGTTTGGGTTTAAAATAAATTTATTTATAATGGTCATATATGATTCCTAATTATTTTAGGTAACAAATAAGAATGTAGCTGAATGGTTGAGAGCATTCTTTACATGCGAGAGGTATGGGGTTCGAACCCTTGCGTCTATGATAATATTTTTTAAAATATAGACAACCTTCAAAGTGAACCGGTCCGAGTCGGACCATCAACGGGCCACTGATAGGTCGAGCTACCAGGTTATCACCTTGTACGGCCAAGCCCCCTAATAAAACTCACCTAGCCCAGCCGTCTATCTCCCTTAGCCGGATCCATACTGGGCCGTCGGACAGGGTTTATCTGGCCGGGCCCGGCCCACTTGACACGCTTAGGTCCGAACCCTTGCGTCTATGATAATATTTTTTAAAATATAGACAACCTTCAAAGTGAACCGGTCCGAGTCGGACCATCAACGGGCCACTGATAGGTCGAGCTACCAGGTTATCACCTTGTACGGCCAAGCCCCCTAATAAAACTCACCTAGCCCAGCCGTCTATTTCCCTTAGCCGGATCCATACTGGGCCGTCGGACAGGGTTTATCTGGCCGGGCCCGGCCCACTTGACACGCTTAGGTCCAACACATCTTTTCGCCTGCGTGACCAACATTGCATCAATTTATAGTCACCTCATTAGAATATTATAGGTTGATATCACTGAGTTTTTAAGAATATACAATCCAAAACATTTTCACCTACGTAATCAAATTTTTCAGTTTACTCCCGTGTAGTCAATATTTTGCAACAATTTTATGGATATACTATTATATATTATTATATGGTATTTATACACAATATAAATAATATATTTGCCTTTGTATAAAAATGAATAATAGTGTATAAAATATATATTTACCTTGTATAGTGTATTAGACGTTATGTTGCTGACTATAAAGACAAACTCTTTCTACGATTTTCAGGTGCAATTTTTGTTCGAAACCAGTCCAAATTCTACCAAATGACTTCAAATTTTATAAGTATATGTTTTCACCATTCAATCGATATTACAAAATCAATAGCTAACGTCCAGAGGCGGATTCATAATTTTAAGACGACGGTGGCACCACCAAAGAAAGATGCATTTTAGTCGACGTATCGATTTTAAATTTTGGGTCAGTATCTAATCACAATGTCATGCAACACCGCATCATTTAATTTTTTTTATTAAACACCCATAGAATCGATGTAAAATAAATATAAATGAAATAGCATAAATATTTAGAGCTCGCTCACTGACCTGGTGGTTTGGTCTCAAATTATAAGCGTTAGGTTCTCTATTCGAAACCTAACATCAACATGTTTTATTTATTTTTTTAACTGTCAGCTTAAAAAAATATTGTAGTTCATACTCGAACTTTGGTCACGCGCTTACTATCAAAGACCTAAGAGGAGAGTTGATCCACTTCGTTGAATATATTTGAGGGGTCCTCTTAGAATATGTTGTAATTATTCAAAGTAAATACACACACATAATATACAAAAAAATCAAAATTAACGAGGGCACGTGCCCCACCCCCACCATGTAGTCCGCCACTGCTAACTTCTTCTTCTTCTTCTTTTTTTTTTTTTTTGAAGGCGAATCCGCACCGCTCTTTTCGAGTACAAGCACAGTAAACCCCGCCGACGCAATAGCCTGCAAACCACGTCAGCCGATTAACCACACTTGGCAAGTCATGTGTGACAGACTCAACCAAGAAGGTTTATGCAGGGGATCGAACTCGTGACCTTGCGGTCCCGCGCTCTACTGCTACACCAACTTGGCTACCCTTGCGGATAACTTCTAATCTCATGTATGTTTGTTAAGATAAATAAGCTGGTCCATCACTTATAATGTAATCCCAATTTGTGCCCTTTGGAGTTGTTTAGCATAGTCACGTACCATTCTATAAAGTTATGTGATTCCTCAGTAGTTATATAGAAATTATAATATTAATTACGTACCGTTAGTATCAATCTAGACATTTCAATAAGCAATCACAATAATATAATAATGATTCAAATGTAATTAAAATTAACAATAGTGAAAAACAACAAATTGGAGATACACACTAACTTGTGTCGATAGAGGTCTGCAATGCAGTGACCTAAGACAGAAATTCGTCCTCACTCGTGTTGTAGTTTCACGGACGTCTATCTCATAAGACTTCGTATCCTCGTTGTCGTAACTTATATAATTCGTTACTAATCCATAACGAAAATATATATAACTATCATTTTCAATTTCCATTGTCACGCTCGTTGCAACCAAAAAAAAAATCGGAATCACATCCTTCGTATACTAACTTCCGGATTAGCATATATAAACATACTTTATATCCAATATTCGAATCTTACTTCCTTAATTACGTTCTCTAATTATTACCTTAAACTTACAAGGTGTAACACCACCCTACCCACACCTACCCCCTCCACCTCCACCCCACGCCATCCTCAAATTTCTATTTCATGTTTTTTGTTACTTTTATAAAAAATATATTAAAAATATGAAGTTTTTTCTGCACTCCCACCCTACCCCCACATCCCTCCCTACCCCGCCCCTACCACATTTTCAAATTTCTATTTTATATTTTCTTACTTTTATAAACAATTTATAAAAAATATGAATTTTTTTCTTACCCTCTCTGCCTTAACCCCTCCCCCCACCTCACCCCCGCTCATTCTCAAATTTCTATTTTATATTTTTTTTACTTTTATAAAAAATATGAATTGTTTCTTACCTCCACCACCCCGCCCTACCACATTCTCAAATTTCTATTTTATATTTTTAAATTTTATAAATAATTTATAAGAAATATGAATTTTTTTCTTACCCCCGTCCCTATCCACACATACCCCTTTCACCCCACCCCATCGTCAAATTTTTATTTCATAATTTTTCTGTTTTTTTAAAAAATTAAAAAATTCTTAAAAATATTATTCTTATTTTAAAAATAAAGATATGAAAAAATCAAATATTATACAAAATAAAATAACATCATAGAAGGTAAGTTTGAATTTTGTAAAAGTAATGGGTCAAGTTGGACAATATGGGTTATGACCCATCATTTTAGCACATCTTGACCCGACATCTTAGCTCATGTAAGTTTTGGGCGGGTTGAACATTGACCATCTACAACTTCAGTCCATCTTGACCCGCCCAACTTCAGCCCAAACGGCTCATCTGGCACCCTAAATAAATGGTAGATTATTGTAAATCTTCACAACTCGAATACCCTACCTATTGTAACACTAACACATCATCAAAAGCTAGCAACATTAGCAGCATTAGTTGTAGCACTAACGATAGGCTAGCTACAGACACAGTCACACAACCAACTTGTATAATGTTGTACCTACTAATGGTTCCCCTCTACCTTTTAACTGATAGTATCATATAAGCTTCATCTTTTTTTTCTAGTTTCAATTTTTATACTACTGATTTTCTAAAAATGATAAAAATTGAAGTTGTATTTCCCGTTATTGTGTCTAGTTTCTTAAAGAATGATTCAATCGATTTCACACAATAATTAAGAGGCCCAGTTCGTGACAGAGGAACCCTTTCATATTGGGACCAGTTTTAGGCCTCGAGGCTCCTTTCCCGGTTTAAGCATAGATGAGCCTTTTTGCCACCTTCAAGAGTTGTCAAAAGAGAAATCAATACAAGTTGAGAACTTAACTCTATATTTGCAATAATTCGAGGATGAAACTGACAAAATTAGAACAAGTTGCAGCACTAGTCAAACATTCAACAAACTTTAGATCTATCAGTCTATTTATTGTCCCAAATCTATTTTGCTTACTTTTTACATAATGGTTTATGAGATTTGGAGGGCAAGAAACACAATGCTCTTTGAAGGCACAAGCTTTCCGGCAGAAGAGGTCATTGCAAGAATCAAAACAACATCTTATGTAGCTTCTACGATTTTATCCTCAGTAATGGCACCTTTGAGTGACCACCCCTCCCCTATTTCACTTCTTGTTTGCATTACGTTGAGGCCTGAGATACCTCAACGACTGATTGTAGCCACTTCCTTTTCGTTATTAGTAATAATATTTGCATTTACCTAAAAAAAAAAAATTACGAAGTCGAAGTCGAACTCATACAAAATCTCTTCTATGAAAAGCGCTTTTTTTTTGTTTAATAGTAATTTTCTCAGTGCGAACTGAAATTAATATCCCTCTATTTCAAAATATTTGTCTTAATTTCATTTTTGGTCTATTTCAAAATATTTGCTTCTTTCCATGTTTGATAACTCTTTAATTTCAAATTTTCATATGACAGGTTTGAGACCATACGACATTTTAGTTTATTCTTCATATCTTTAATTAATAACTACAAAATTTAAAAGTTTTTTACATTCTTAAACTCCGTATCAAATCAAAATCAGACAAACATTTTGAAACTGAGGGAGTAGTATGTGTTGGCTAAATTTGAGAAGTCAAAACTCAAAAGTGTTTTTAAGGACTTATAGTGCTTATTTCCCCCAAAAGTGTTTATTTTTTTAATAATTACTTATTTTAAAAAAGTTAGCTAGTTAGGTGTTTGATCAAGCTTTTGGAAAACAATAAGTATTTCTGGAGAGTAGCAAAAACTTTTTTAGAAACGGAAAAAATAGCTTTTGCCAAAAAACACTTTTTTGAAAAGTATTTTTTGAGAAAAATACACTAGAAATATTTTTTTTAAAAGTTGGTCAAGCACTACTTGTTACTCAAAAGTGTTTTTAAAATTAATTGGCCAAACACAAAATATTTTTAGCCATTCAAGTACTTTTAAAAAAATAAGCTGATTTTAGAAGTTTGAAAAAACATGTTATTATTTTGTCTCTAAAAATGCTTATTTTTCTCAAAAAACACTTATTTAAAAAAAACATAAGTGTTTTGCCAAGCTTTTGAGAGTTTTTTTTATGGAGTAACATTGTTTTTCAAAAACTAAAAAAACTAATTTTTTCTTAAAATACGTTTTAGAAAAATATTTTTAAGAAAAATACACTTAGAAATACTTTTTAAACGTTTGACCAAACACTAATTACTGTTCATGTAAAAGAGTAGTTTAGCAATTAGATATTTTGTTATTTAATGTTAGATATTTTGGTGAGCAGTTAAATTGTTAAGATAGTTAGTGGCAGTTAAGTAGGGGTCATTAAGTCATTAATAGTGACTACTTGGAATGATGTGTATATAGTTAACACACACAGATGTAAATCATTTTTTTTATCTATCAATATACTTCCTTTCTCTCTCTCACGCTTCTTGTCTTCCCCCTCGCACTTCTTCTTCTGTATCTTTCTCTCTTCTTCACATGTAAATACTCTTCTTCTTCATCTTTTCTTCTTCTTATGTGTATTTTGCATATTCAACATGGTATCAAAGCAAGAATATATCGCGATTGTATTGAAGAAATTGTGATCTAAGATCTGGAGTAGATCGCGAGGTACAGTCGTAGATCTGTGATAACTGATGCGATTTGAGATCGAGTGACAGATCTGAGAAGACATGGCATATTTTTGTCAAATCGGAGATAATTAAGTTGCATGCAAGTTGAGATCTAAGAGTATAAGCTTGTTCTGTTAAAACTTTGTTAGATCTGGAATTAATTTTATTGACGATTAAGGACAAAATTAAAGATCTAGCGATATGAGTTTGTTCCGTTGTTTTTTAGTTAATTTTGTTGTCGATTAAGGACGAAATTAAAGGAGTCGGATTCTGTATCTGCTACTAGTCTAAATATGACTATATCAGAAGCAGTCGCAGGAAGTGGAGTGGATGTAGTAGGAGAGACATCAACTCTGAGGAACAATATAGTAGACCACAACCATCCTCTATATTTGTTTCCATCAGATGCACCTGGTTCCTTATCAGTTGGAATCATCTTGAATGGAATGGACAACTACACATTGTGGAGCAGGGCAGTGAAGTTGACGCTATTGGAAAAGAACAAAATGGGATTCATTGATGGTACAATCAGAAGAGAAAACTACAATGATGAACTCGCAAGGATATAGGACATATGTAACGCTATAGTGGTGTCCTGACTGATTGGGAATGTGAGTAAAAGTTTACTAACAGGGATGTTGTTTAATGCGGATGCACACAACATATGGGAAGAGTTGAAAGAGAGGTTCGACAAAGTGAACAGCTCGAGAGCATTTCATCTTCATAAGGATATATTCACGCTAAGACAGGGAACAATGTCAGTTTCAGGATACTATTTGAGGCTAAAGGATCTTTGGGATAAGTATGATTCAATCATACCTTTACCATCTTGTTGTCCCAAGTCCAAAATTTTTGCTAATCACTTGCAATACCAGAGATTATTACAGTTTCTTATGGGTTTGAATGAGAGTTATAATCATGCGAGAAGTCAAGTTCTCATGCTGCAGCAAGTTCCAAGTCTAAACCAAGCCTATGCATTGGTTAATCAAGAAGAGAGTCATAGAATTCTGGCAAATGGTAGTAGAGCAGTACATGACCACATTGAGTCGACTGCAATGTTTACTGCAAGGAATGGAAATAGTAAAGGAGGTCACAAGCCAAGGAAACCTTTTAATCCTAATGTTATGTGTGACTATTGCCATATGAAGGGACACTACAGAATCGATTGTTTCAAACTGATGAAGTGCAATCATTGTTGGAAGACAGAACACTTAGAGGAGGGTTGTTATCAATTGATTGGATATCCGGATGATTTCAAGACGAGACAAAAAAAGGCATATGCAGTTACAGGTAATCTTGAGGATACATGACAGAAAGTTGATATGATACAGAATGGAGCAAAGATGGTGAAACAACAACATAATTATTTCACCCTTAGTCAGAGACAACAGATTTTCCATATGCTAGAAGAGAAGGATAAGAACAAAGGCCACAATGCAAACATGGCAGGTATGCACATATCTGAAGAAATACTGCAGTGGATTGTTGACTCAGGTGCAACCAACCATATGATAAGTGATTCTAAATACTTACACAATAATCTAATGACGGAGGGGACTGAAAAGGTTCAGCTACCAACAGGAGATTCTATTGGAATCTCACATGTTGGAGATTATCACCTAGGAAAAGGTGATGTTCTAAGAAATGTCCTTTGTGTTCCTGCATTCAAATTTAATCTCTTGTCAGTGTCTAAAGTGACTAGGGAGCTGAATTTCAGTGTCATATTTTTCCAATCGTGATGTGTATTTCAGGACTTAGCATCTGGGAAGGTGAGGGGGATTGGTAGTGAGAAGGATGAGCTTTATATTCTATGTCTGGATACTCAGGATTAAGAGAAGGAACTGAGGAGATATATGGCTGCTACACATAACATAGATGCAATGACATGACATAAAAGACTATGTCATGTACCCATGACAGTATTAAGGAAAATTTCCTGCTTCAAAAACAATGTTGATTTTGTTTTGGATAATTGTGAAATATGTCCATTGGCTAGACAAACTAGATCCCCATTTCCTGATAGCACTAGTAGAACAACTAAACCTTTCCATTTGTTGCACTTAGATGTATGAGGGGCATATAGAGTCGAGACTTACAATGTGATGAAATATTTCCTAACCATTGTAGATGATTTTTCTAGGTGGACATGGACATTCTTAATAAGACTGAAATCTGATGTATCCACTGTTTTGAGATTTTTTTTTACAGAAGTTAATACACAGTTTGATCTCAAAATTCAGAGAATCAGGTTAGTTAATGGATCTGAATTCTTTAATCAGAATTGTAGAGAGTTATTTCAGTCATGTGGTGTTATACATGAAAGCTCTTGTCCCTACACACCACAACAAAATGGTGTGGTTGAGAGAAAACACAGGCACATTCTTGAGACTGCTAAAGCTGTTAAACTTCAGGGTAGCATACCAGATAGGTTATGGGGAATGTGTATAGAAGCTGCAACATATATCATTAATAGGATCTCCTCGACTGTTTTGAAAAATGAATCCCCATTTCACAGATTATACAACAAAACACCACAACTTAACCACTTAAGAGTCATAGGTTGCTTATGTTTTGCTACTGTACTTCATACACATGATAAATTTAGTCCAAGGGCAGTTAGGTGTGTCTTGCTTGGCTATGCTTCTACACAAAAGGGATACAAGTTATATGATTTGGAGAATAGAAACATTCTTGTGAGCAGGGATGTAATTTTTAGGGAAGATGTTTTTCCTTTCCAAAATGGCCAGAATGAGGAGAATGTCAACATAAAGGCACATGAGCAATTATCTTATGAGGAATTGATAAATAATCCTATTACTAACAATACACCAGTTTTTGAAGAGTGTATTGCAGGAGAAGATGGTACTGGTGTAAACCAGGATGTTATAACTACCGATCGCATGAACTTTGAGTGCGCATCACGGTGTTCTCTACCATCGACTATGTAAATGAAACTGATCACCAAGAGAATGTTGCACATAGAAGTCCACATATAGAACTTGTAGTAAGGAAGTCAGGAAGGAGTAGCAAGCCTCCTATTTGACACAAGGATTACATAACTAACAAAGGACCTTCTAAATGTTTATTCTATTTCTGATAGTGTTGTCTACACAGATATTTCTTCCACTTATCAACACTTTGTTGCTAAGGTGTCCCCGACACGTAACCATCGTGATACTCGGATGCAAAGAAAAGATCCTAGATGGGTTGAAGCCATGAAATCTGAGATTAAAGCACTGGAAGACAATGGGACATGGGAGTTGGTCAAATTGCCTGAAGGAAAGAAAGCCATTGATTGTAGATGGGTATACAAGATCAAATACAAGGCATCAGGAGAGATTGAAAGGTTCAAAGCAAGACTTGTAGCCAAGGGATACAATCAAAAGGAAGGGATTGACTACCAGGAGACTTTCTCACCAGTGGTTAAAATGACCACAGTCAAAACAGTGGTGTCCATTGTTGCAGTGAAGAATTGGAGGATACATCAAATGGATGTTTCTAATGCATTTCTCCAAGGTGATCTATCTGATGAAGTATTCATGACAGTTCCTGAAGGATTCAGTCCAAGCTACAGGAAAACACACGTGTGTAGGCTACTGAAATCTTTATATGGATTAAAACAGGCCTCTAGACAATGGAACATAAAGTTGACATATGCTTTGTTATCATCAGACTTCACACAAAGTCACAGGGATTACTCAGTCTTCACCAAACAGGAAGAAGGGAAGATTATGGTGGTGTTGGTATATGTGGATGATTTGTTGTTGACAGGCAGTGATTCAACACTCATTCAATCGACAAAGGAAGCACTACAATCAACATTCAAGATTAAAAACTTTGGAGATTTGAGATATTTTCTTGGCATTGAATTTGCAAGAAACCCACAGGGAATTTTGATGCATCAAAGAAAATATGCACTGGAGGTCATATAAGACATGAGATTGGCAGGAGCCAAACCTGCTTCCTTTCCAATGGAACCAAACCAGAAGCTTACTACTGTCGAACTAGACAAAATTATAGCTTCTAATTCTGGTTCACCACCCAGTTCAGATAAGTTGTTGAATGATTCTTGTGTGTATAGGAGGTTAATTGGAAGACTATTGTACTTAACAACTACCAGGCCAAACATCACCTTTACAGTACACTCACTCAGTCAATTTATGCAGGCACCTAAGGATTCGCATATGGAGGCAAGTCTTAGGCTAGTCAGATATGTTAAACAAACACCAGGAATGAGGGTTCTCATGTCTAGTTCAGCTGAATGTATTCCTCACCTTCAAATGTATTGTGATGCAGACTGAGGAGGATGTGTAAATATCAGGAGATCAGTCACTGGATACTTGGCAATGTTTGGTTCATCACCTATATCATGGAAGTCGAAGAAACATGATACATTTTCTAGAAGCTCCGCAGGTTGGTAATACTGCTATGGCTTCGCATACCGAGGTTGTTTAGTTAGTCGCTTGTTCAAAGAATCGAATTGCCATCTCCCAACCAGCCGCCATACACACAGACAAATGTGACCGCTATACGATAGCCGCAACCCAGTGTTTCGAGAGAACTAAACACATAGATATCGATCGTCATTTCATTCGAGAAGGCGTATACGCCATGATCAACACTCAATTTCTCACATCGAAGGAACAACCAGCTGACATCTTAACAAAGGCACTGAGTCGACAACATCACACTTATTTGTTATCCAAGCTAGGATTGAAGAACATCTTCATACATCCTAGCTTGAGGGGGGGGGGGGTAAAAGAGTAGTTTAACAATTAGATATTTTGTTATTTCAATGTTAGATATTTTGGTGAGCAGTTAAATTGTTAAGATAGTTAGTGGCAGTTAAGTAGGGGTCATTAATAGTGACTACTTGGAATGATGTGTATATAGTTAACACACACAGATGCAAATCATTTTTTTTGATCTATCAATATACTTCCTTTCTCTCCCTCACGCTTCTTGTCTTCCCCCTCGCACTTCTTCTTCTGTTATCTTTCTCTCTTCTTCATATGTAAATACTCTTCTTCATCATCTTTTCTTCTTCTTATGTGTATTTTGCATATTCAACAGTTCAAAAGTATTTTAAATTAATTGACTAAACACAAAATGCTTATCAATGAAAAAACTTTTTTGAAAAGTACTTTTCACATTAGCCTATTATTTCAACTAAACTGAAAATATAAAATTTAAAAATAATTTTTCAAAATTATTCAAATCTCCACTCATAAAACTCCAATCTTATTTTCACGTCCAAACTTCAAAAACACCATTAACTTGAAGATCAAATATAATAGTACTATTTTTTCTCAATTCTCAACCAAATCCATTATACTGTACAAGTGCGCGTGGCCACGTAACTGACGGTGAAATCGCGTGTAAGCAGATTGGAAATTAAACACGCATATAATACTACTCCAATAATGGTCAACGGGGTGTATCACCGGGCCCACATGGTACCAAAAAGCACAGCTGACGTTACACTTCGATTAAAATCAAGAAAAGGAAATTAAGTGCGCATGGACTCAGCTAAGTTGGTTATTGTTCAGGTTCGAGTCCTGTCATGTATGGAGTTTATTTCTTCTTTATGGATATTCTTGTGGTCACCACGCACGTTCCCACCTAGTAAACTGCTAATTTAACTACTTTATCAATCTCTACCGAACCGGGATGTGTCATGTGGTGATTTCGCCTTTTTACCCAAAAAAAGAAAATTAAATCCAATAAAACCTTCTCTCACTCTCACCACAATACACTTTTTTGTGCAACAAACATAGAAAACCAAATAAATCCCAATTGACACAGTGGAAAAAAACAGGTTTTTTTTATATACATCTTGCCCGCTTATGTGGGGGTGTTTGTTTGGTAGTTAATAATTATTGTGATGAATGGAAAGATATGTTTTTGATCTAATTTTTTTTTTTTTTGGGTGTGTGAAATTTTCAGGTCCCTTGTTTGGGTTGGGAATTTGTATTTGACTCTATGAGCAAAGGAAGGCCACCAGAGCCTCTGGATTTCTTCATTTGGACTGTTGAGGTACTGGTACTTATGATTCATCAATATTTCCAGATCTTGGGAGTCACTGCTATTCTGTAATGGCTTTTTA
Source organism: Przewalskia tangutica (assembly GCA_029844215.1). Lineage (NCBI taxonomy): Eukaryota > Viridiplantae > Streptophyta > Magnoliopsida > Solanales > Solanaceae > Przewalskia > Przewalskia tangutica. The sequence goes on along the minus strand of CM056732.1, from coordinate 10,071,018 downwards.
TGATTGTTGGTTTTATAATGTTATTTTTTGTTGAAGGCTATTTTTTTCTGTGTCTCACTGTTGTAGTTGTTGTATATCGTTGCCTGTCTAAAAGCTTAGCCTGTTAGAAAAAATACATGTTTATTTACTTAACTATATTTTCGGGAGCGCTCCCTCATATGCACGTTTATTCTTTTTTCATGGGCCAACCACGTTGATTTTTTTTTAATAATGAGTGATGGTGAAATTTGATCCCAGAATCCTCACCTGTTAAGTGTGTGACCATATCATTTAAAAGGTTAAACTTTTTAGAGAAAGTACTTATTTACTTAATTATATTTTCAACACGATGAGTTTTCTTGGTAATCTGATGATGGTTGGTGAGAGCAGAAAAAAATGCATTTATCTATCATTTTTTTGCCCTTGCTGTTGAACTTTTGAGTTTGGTCGGTATACTGTAAGGCATATGGTAGATTCTGCTAATGCATATTCATTTAGGGACTGGTGTAGAGAAATTGTACACTAGGTTACTGATGAAGGGAGTGGGCTTGAAAGCAGGAGCTCAAAGAGTGTATTTTTTTTAGAGAACTTCAATCTCGGGTCTCCTTAAAGTAGGTAAATATAGATATTGTGCATCGAGTTACTTCCTTATTTCTCGTCAAGCTTGTATCAAGTTCTGCCAGAAGTGTATAAGAAAATCTTGAAAAAAAGAGAGATATGAGAAAATATTGGAGAATCGACTGTTGGGAAATTAAACACTATTTTGAAATTCCTCTTGGGGTGAATTTGCGAGATATTCTCTTGGCTATTTTGTGGGCTAACTAGAGTGTTATCTCTAATATTTTGTACTCTCTATACACTTGATATGTAGTAGAATTGCTCCTCCTAGCCTGTGTGGCATGTTGCCCGAACCACGTAAATCTCTCTCTATTGTTCTACTGCCTTTACTATCTTATTTTGTTGTCTTATTCACTCAAGATAATCAGTTGATCCTGTCCACGGTATAACAGATGAATCATAAGCATGTTTTCTTTTCTGT